>CM019829.1:28328394-29693792 GCA_009763385.1 Coix lacryma-jobi var. lacryma-jobi
TCAGGTACCTTCGGTTCACACCCGAGCTCGGTATATGGTATTCGGCCTCATCCACTCTCTCCCTCTGCGGTTATTCTGATGCCGATTTTGCTGGGTGTCGTATTGATCGCAAGTCCACTTCTGGGACTTGCCAATTTATCGGTTCTTCTCTTGTTTTGTGGTCTTCTCGCAAGCAGTCTAGTGTCGCCCAGTCTACCACGGAGGCTGAGTACGTTGCTGCGGCTAGCTGTTGCTCCCAGTTACTCTGGATGATGGCCACTTTGCGTGATTTTGGTTTGAGCTTTTCTCGAGTTCCTTTGCTTTGTGACAGCACGAGTGCTATTAGCGTTGCTAAGAACCCCGTGCTTCACTCGAAGACCAGACACATTGATGTGCGCTTTCATTTTTTGCGAGACCACCAGGAGAAGGGTGATATCGACCTTCGCCATGTCGATACTCATCATCAACTGGCCGATATTTTTACCAAGCCTCTAGACGAATCAACCTTTAATCGGTTAAGGGGTGAGCTTGGTGTGTGTTTCCCCTTTTAGATGGGGGACACATTTTGGATCTTGTACAATTTTTTCTTTTTTCTCTTTTCCTTTTTGATTCGGCATTTTTAGTCACTCTCTGAGCCTCAGATTTATATTTACTAGAATGTGACTATGCTCTGTATAGTGAGTTCCGAGGCTCATGTTGGCTGGCTGTAGCTTATGCTCTTACTGATCACTAGTACATGTTGTGAGCTGGGCCATTTTAAAATGGTGAATTTTGCTAAATAAATTATAATCTGAAAATGTTCACCATTGAGATATGCAACTAGCATGTGTAGGTTATGTCGAGTTTACTCGTGCTTTTCATATATGCTAGGTTGCTATGTCTCTAGTTCTGAGTCTTTCACTTGCTTGGTCTGCTCATATCATGTCTAAAAATTCTGAACCAAGTATTAGTGAACAGAAAAGATCGAGATGGGATTGCTTGTCAAACACATCATGGTATCGAGACAGTCTCTCATTGCACTATGAGTTAAACTTGAGCCGTGTAGTGTATGACCGAAACCGTAGCTTTAAGCTCCTGATTGCTTCGGCATAGGCTTCGCTCGGTTGAAAAGTAAGGCAAAGACAAGCTTTCAACCTCTCGCAATCACATGCAAATAATTAAACTTGTGTATTTTCACCGCTGCAACTCCGATATAAAATTGAAATCACAAGTATATGCTTCATTCCTATGCATGATGATTGAACAGTGCTAGGGGTAGTTCACCCTGTATACATGTTTAGCACTTGTACAGACTCCTGTCTACGCGTTGTTAGTGCTACTTTGATGGTGAATACCTTTTTGACTCAAAACTGCTCACTATTGCTCATATGACTCATATTTCGAATCTAGTGATCAGTCTGAGCCTTCGCTGAGCCTCTATGCATCTGTTGCGCCTCTCGGACTATACCGTTTGGAGCATTTTTGCATTCTTTTGGCTATAAGTCTGAAGCTCCTGCCTTGCATTTGTATCATGAAAGGGGAAGAATTTTTGACTCTTGATAAGTGCATTTTCAACTAAGGGGGAGAATTTTGCAAATCATATGTTCCTTGTTCCCTGGATGTTCATTCGAGGGGGAGTTGTTATCTGCACTAGTCAAGGGGGAGCGGAGGGAGTCTCGAGCTTTATTTGAACTTTATTTTTTGAGGAGGAGCTCGTCTGTTTTCGGTCGAGCCTCGAGGCCCTCGAGCCTTAGCCTTTGCCTCGAGCCTTTGCCTCGAGCCTTAGCCTTTGCCTCGAGCCTTGGCCTCGAGCCTCTGCCTCGAGCCCCGACCTCGAGCCCCGGCCTCTGCCTCGAGTCTTGCTGCTTTCTCGCAGGCTGATAGGTTTTGGTGTTGAGTTTGCTGTGCTAGTTGTGTTGAGCCGTTGCCTCTTTCTTGAGGGCTAGCTTTGCTTTGCTTGGTTGCGTCGAGCCGTTGCCCATGTCTTTGGGAACCAAGTTGTTCTGCTCTTTTCACTTGACCTTTCCCGGCTTTGCTATGCTTTTGGGTCATCTGGGTGAGTTCTCTCTTCTTCCTTCTTCCTTCTTCTTTCTTTCTCTTTTATTATGATTTGTGTGGGTAGTTGACAATGCACTCATCAAGGGGGAGATTGCGGATACATGGGTGTATGCCGAAGGCTCTGAGTGATGAGTGATTGTCAACGGGTATGATGCGCATGTTCTTTGGCTTGTGTTGTGCAGGTGTCGAGCACGGAGACAGTGATCGAGTGTAGGTGAAGGTCAAGTTGAGACGTGCTATGCTGACGGACCGGGTGCGGTGAAGGATGGGCGTACCGTGCGGCGGACGTGCCATGCCAATGTACCGAGCGGTGAAGGGCAGACGTGAGGCTTGGACTGAGGGACCGGAGTACCTGAGGATCAGCTGTGGAGGCTGGCAGCCTGTGACGACGACAAGCAAAGAAGTGCGGTCATGTGTTGCTCAGGTCGAGGACCTGGGAACACGTGTCGATACATGGGGTGCACGGGAGGTGCATCCCCTCTACGACGCCGGTTTGTTGGTTGAGCCACGGAAAAACCAACGGGTGGACGGTTTCCGAGTTTGGACCTCAAAACTCGGGTGCACGGTTTCCAGGTTGAGCCTCAAAACCTGGGCTGGACGGTTTCCAGGTTGAGCCTCAAAACCTGGGCTGGATGGTTTCCGAGTTTGGCCTCAAAACTCGGGCAGTGGCTGGTTTCCCGATTTGGGCCTAAAAACCGGGGGTACAGAGCAAAGGCGGCACGTGGCGGCAATCAGAAGGTTGCGCGGAGGCAACGCGGACGAGTTGTGCGGACGTGGTTGTCGGATACACCTACCACTTGAGTTGGTCCAGTTTAGCCTTAGGGTTTGGCTGGCTTGCTCTGTACTTAGAGTAGAGAGGGGTAGAGTAGGAAATAGACTTAGGCTAGTTGTAGTATATATAGAGGGAGACACCCTCCTCCCATCAGCATCTCAGTTAGTTGCTTTTGTTCTTAGGGTTTCCTGCTCTCCCACTCCCTGTTGTAGCTAGTTGAGATCCACAGAAGTACTTGTTCTGTGTTCTGTCCATTCAAGGAAGTGAGGCTGTTTCCTCACCTTTCCTAACCAGATTCCGTGTTGTGCACTGTGTCCTTCGTTCGAGCCCCGCGGTTGGCTGTGCTGTGCACTGTGTTCGTCGTGTTTTGGCTCTGCTCGATTTTTCCCATCGATCGATCTCTCTCTCCAGTGTGTCTTTGCGAAATCCGTTTGAATCAGTTTGTTCGTATCATTGAGGAGGTCATTTCGACCAAAGGAATTCATCTAACTCCTCATGATCGAATAGATCGGGACGATTTCGTTTTCGTGGCACTTTTTCGTTCATCCACTTTCCCTTTTTGATTTCCCTGTGTTCTTGGTTGTTCTGAGAAGATGATTTCTTGGGGATAGTCTCCTAACTACCCTGTGATCTTCTTCTCCAAGTCTGGAAACTTGGGATTGTGCCTTGATCGAGTTTTGGAGGGATTTGCTTTTCGGAAGAACGCGTCCAGATCCAAGCTTCTGCGGGAACAGTTCGCAGCAGGCTCGGGTGTCGGAACGTGCCGAGGCTATCTTTGTACGGTGACTCTCGAGTAAGCTGAGACCACCCTCGGGCGAGGCGGAACTTTTCCCGAGGCCTCTTGAGCCTCGGACGAATCGGATCTCTTTCTGAGGTCCCCTCAGCCTCGGGCGAGTCGGAGTTTCACTCTGAGGCCTCACTCGAGCCTCGAAGCCTCGGGCGAATCGGGGTTTTGGTCCGAGGCCTCTCTCTTGAGCCTCGAGCCTCGGGCGAGTCGGCTTTTTGGTCCGAGGCCTCTCTCTTAAGCCTCGAAGCCTCGAGCGGGACGGAGTTTTGCTCCGAGGCCTCTCTCGAGCCTCCAGCCTCGGGCGAGTCGGAGATTTGCTCCGAGGCCTCTCTCTCGGGCCTCAGCCTCGGGCGAACCGCTATTTTGGCCTGAGCCCTTTCCAAAGCCTCGGGCGAATCGGAGTTTCGCCCCGAGGCCTCGTGGTTCAGTCTTTCGCTTGGTTCACCTACGGTTTTCAGTTTGGGCATCTCTTTTGAGTTCGTGTCTTGAGGGGTAGCTCTCATTGGGACAGAGGCCTTATTTTCTGCGAAGAAATTTTGAGGCTCCCATTCACCCCCCTCTGGTCGCCTTGCGTAGACTTTTCGGTCCTTCATTAATCACTAGTATAAATAAATGGGACATGCATGTATATGCTCAGTACTCAATATATATAAATAAATGGGACATGTATATGCTCACTAGTATAAATAAATGGGAAGGTGAAGATGAAGAAGATATGACTTCTTCAAAAATAGGGAATAGTACGGTGCTCGCCATGGTTAATGCTTTAACGGAAATAGTTATCATAAATCAACCGGCTCGATTAATATAGGGTTAACGGAGGCGGGCGCCTAATGCTAGCTGCTTGCATCCATCCAGGCAGACCGTCTCAATTATTCAATATCCATCCGCTACCAGAGAACAGGCCTTTAGACGATCTACCAATTGAGCTATAGTCTCGGCCAAAAATTGTGTCCGCGGCTAAAGACCTTTAGTCCCGGTTGGTAATACCAAACGAGACTAAAGGTGAATCTTTAGCCCCGGTTGGTATTACCAACCCGGACTAAAGGTCCCGGACCTTTAGTCCCGGTTGGTAATACCAACCGAGGCTAAAGGGTGAAACTTTAGCCCCGGTTGGTGTTACCAACCGGGACTAAAGGTACTTTTAGTCCCGGTTGGTGTTACCGACCGGGGCTAAAGGTCCTTCCCGAGTGGATTCAAAAGGAAAACGTCTCGAACTACATCACATGGGTTGCGTAGCTCAGTTGGTAAGCGTGCCTGAGGCGAGATGTGCTGAGTTCGAATCTCACACAACACATATTTATTTTTCCTCTCTGGACCTTTAGCCCCGGTTGAAAGCACCCGAGACTAAAGGCCGGGACCGAATTCTTAGCCCCGGTTGGGATACGCGGGGCTAAAGGCCCTTTCTCCAGTAGTGATCGCTTCACAACATCATTTTGTGAAGCAGTGCTCTTTATTTTTTTTTTGAAAGAAACTGGAGGGGCTTGGCCGCCCCTACAACAAATTTGTTTGAAGTGAACAAAGTACAAAGGTAGACAACAACAAACTAAGGAAAGGCAAAGAAATGCTAGGCTACTAAACAAAGAAAGAGAAGAAACTGTGAAAGGAAGAGAAAGAAAAAGAGAGAACTTCTAAAACAAGCACTAGGGAATATGAACATTGAATTCGAATGAATGAAGCCACTGCTCAAAAGCTGCAGCGTGTCTTTCTTTAACTCTTGTCAATAACAAGTTCTTCTCTTCTTTGTAGTGCTGAATTGTTCTTTGAACTGTCGGCTGAATTCCTCTGAAAATGCAGTCATTCCTAGTCATCCAAATAGCCCAAGTCATTAAGCAGGTTGTTGCTTCCATGAAGAAGGTAGGATGAAGTTCTTTCATTTCCATTGCTGTTGCTTTAATTTCTGGTTCATTGAACTGTCCATTTGGATTCAGATGTCTCCAGCATTCTTCAGCAAACGTGCATTGTAGAATGAGGTGTTCTGCTGATTCTTCATTATTTACTGAACAGTGTACACAGCTGTACGATTGAAGCTGCATGCCTTTCCTTCTCATATGTTTCTTGTGCTTAATCTGTCTACTAATAAGAGCCAAAAGAAGACCTTATGCTTGGGCTGATAGAAGGATTTCCAAATCCATTTGAAAATATGGTGTATGTTCATGTTCCCAATCAATTTTTTGTAGATTTCTGAAACACTAAAAGTGTTCTCCTGTGGTCCATTTGTCTTCTTCTTCATTCAGCCGGTGTTGCATTATCATCACATTTAATTGTTGAAGCTGTGAGTAAGCTTGCACTCTGAACATCTGTATTCTTGGTTGTTCTTGTTGAAACATTGCCTGTACTGTAATTTTGTTGTTTATGGAAAAGGAATGAAGCTCTGGAAACCGAGCTTGTAGATTGGTTTCATTCCAATTATCACACCAGGAGAAGCAAGATGATCCACTCATTATCCATACTGTAGATAATTCCTTGTAGGATGAGCATATCTTCAATAAGTCCATCCACAAAAATGACCCTTTTCTGCTTGATCCAGACAACTTTCCATTTGAGTAGTACTTTTCCCACATCAAAGTGACCCATGGCACATCCATCTTGTTATAAAACTTATCCAGATGTTTCATTAGCAGAGCCCGATTCTGCTTTTCCAGATTTAGAACTCCTAATCTTCCTTCTTCCTTTGGTAAACAAACCACATTCCATGCAGCTTTTGGGGGTTTCCTGGAATTAATGTCATTTCCTCTCCACAAGCTTGTCAATTCTCCAACCTATCCATTTCTGCCCAAACCCCTTGGCTTGCATAATTTTCATCATGGCTTGAAGCTCTATCATGTCAAAGGCTTTTTTCAAAATCGAGTTTCAGAACTACCACCTTTTTTTTGGAGTGATGACATAAGTGAAGGTACTCATATGACCAAGCTAGGCAATCCTGTATGGTTCTTCCCTTAATGAACCCATACTGATTTCTGTGAATTAAGGATGTGATTACATGATGGAATCTATTTGCTAGGATTTTTATAATTAGCTTCATTGATCCATTCAACAGTGAGATAGGCCTGTACTCATTTACTGTCAAGGGTAGGTCTCTTTTTGGTATAAGTGTAATAAAGGAGGAGTTGATACTCTACGGTGTTACGCTTCCATTATAGAACTCATCACACAGACTCATGAACTCCTGTCTAACTATTGGCCAACATTTTTTAATGAATTCATTTGTGAATCCATCAGGTCCAGGAGATTTGACATTAGGAAGTTTCTTTATGATATTCTCAATTTCCTGAGTTGTGAAAGGTTCTTCTAACTTTGTCAAGTCATCTGCTGGCCGAATCAGAGTATTCAGATCAAAGTTCATTTCTGAAAACTCTGTCTTGCCTAGCCTTTCTCGGAATGCTTCCCAAATTATTTCTTCTTTATCCTTGTGAGTGACCTTAGTTTCTCCAATATTATCTTCCAAGGATGCTATTGTCTTTCTTCTATGACTGATGGTTGCATTTGTGTGTGAAAGAACTTAGTTCCAGCATCACGTAATGTGACACATCTCAGCCTTCCTCTTTGCTTCCAAAAGATACTCCTGCTGTTCCAAAAGATCTAACAGTTTGCTTTTCAAGATATCTCTGAAATTCCATTCTTGTGTTAGATCCCTTGCTTCTTCTATCTCATCTAGCGACTGGATAGTGATGGAGATGTTCTGAATGTTTCTTTTCAGGGATGACCCAGTTAAACCCCACTTCTTTAAGCTCTGCCTTAAATCCTTAAGTTTTCTGGTGGGATTCAAAGCACTATCATTTCTGTTTGATTGTTCATTCCAGCTTTCCTGCAAAATTTCCTGAAAGCCATGTCTATATAGCCAAAAGTTCTCAAACATAAATATCTGGGTTTTTGGAATTGTAGTTGTAATGGACACCTTTATTGGGCAATGATCTGAGATTTCAATTATCTAGGAATTACAGGTTGCGATTGGAAAGGTTGCTGCCCAGGTTGAGTTTGTGAAAACCCAGTCAAGCTTCTCCAGTAGAGGTGGAGTCTGCATGTCAGACCAAGTATATCTCCTTCCTTGTAAATTTATTTCAGCGAGCTCAAGAGAACTTATCAGACCATTAAAAAGAGTCATTTCTGCATGATCTGCACCAACTGTATTTCTATCCTGTTCCTTTCTATACATGTAAAAATCTCCCATTAGAATCCAATTTTGTTCTTGATCAAAATCACAGTTTTTTAACTAGTCAGCAAATTCTCTTTTCCCCTGTGCGTGACATGGGGCATAAACTGTTAACAGGTTCCAGGTTGACAAGTCATGCTTTCAGTGAAAAAATAAAGCAAGGCCAAAGTTGTGTGCGGAAACCATATTTCCCTCCAGAATTGCAGATTTCCAAGCTACTAGAATTCCCCCTGAGGCCCCCACCGAAGGCACAAATTGAAAGTTATCAAAGGCACTTGGTACAATATTCCTGATAAAGGCAGTGTCAAAATCCATCTTTTTTGTTTCCTGGAAACACACGACATCACAATTTGCCTCAGAAACCTTGTTTCTAATTGCATCCCACTTCCTAGTGGCATTCATTCCTCTGACATTCGAACATAAGACACTCCAAGACCTGTTTAGCCCTATATCCATGATAACTTAGCTGTTTTGGGATTATGGCAGACACCAAATAACTAGGAACAGTTATGGTTCAGTTCAGAACAAACTAGCCAACACAGCCGAAATTCAACTAAAGACTTATCCTCAATCCCAACTGCTGAAGAAATCACCCTTAGGGTGGGATTGGTAGTTCTACAAAAGCTAGCTCCCCTAACTGCCCTTCCCCTAAATGAAGCAGTCTTATTCATAATTGTTCCTAGCCTGATCATCAAAACGCTCCTTTGCCTGCAGCAGCAGCACCTGAGCATGTTCATCTGTTCCTTCCTCTTCCTGATGATTGGCAGCCCCTTTTTTTCAGGCTGCATTGTGATTCTTGCTCTTGCAATTGCAACTAGCCCTCTCTTCCTCTTTGCCTCTGTTTTACCATGGATCTTCACAGGGACGCTGGCTGCGAGCTGCCGGCCTGGGTACCATGGGCGGTGTTGTCAGGCTGCGAACGTGAAGGATGGCGGAGGAGTTACATAACAGGTGAGCTAGGGACAAAACAAAGGATGTCCTATTTGTTTTTCATAGAAATAATGTTTTTCACCTTCTATTATCATGCATAATATATTTTGCCACACCATTTTTACAGTTGGCATATGTACGTGTAAAAACCAACGGTAATATTTTTCACCAATAGTTTTAGAGACAAATATAGAACGAGAAATTAAATTTGAGTATCACAGAAAGTTGATGTCTCTAACAGTCCAGCTCGTCTCACAGATTGTTGGTAAAATTTCTATGCCAACACAATTGTTTGACTCATTGTGGCATGTTATTGTCTTATATGGTTTATAAACAGACAAGCCTACGCCATCCCTCGTTGTTGGTCCTCTCCGTCTTTGTCTCCCACTCGGTCTCAACGCCGACAAAGGGAGGCGCTGACTCGTACGTGGAGAACCGAAGCGGCACGCGAGGCTTGATTTGTGGCATGCAGGCACAAGGCCTAGAGTGTGACACAGTCCAGGGGTGACGGCACGGTGGCTCAAGTGTCATCCAACATGGTTTCACTTGGATTGTTTTATCACTCAAGCAGTAGTGGCTCGCGATCTAATAACACAATGTTTTGTCACTCGATCGAAACCTAATATAATGGTGGCTTCGGTCTAACATCATGTCCTGTTAATTGACGATGAGGTAGTCGTACATTTGGGTGTGGTTAATTTCACGACTCAACGGTCGTCAGTACTGATCATTATTTGGTATGAGCTAACCATTTAATGAATTGATTCAAACAATCAATTTGCGCACACCTACAAAATTGATTGTGTGTGTGCAAGGAAAAGCAGCAGAATGCACATAAAACATGCAGCCTATAAATAGGCCGGAGGTGATATGTCGGAGCTCTTCGAAATGACAGTTGTGGATTCAAATTTAAAACCATGTGTAATATACAATTTAGCTTGAGAGGCATCAGGAGTTTTGTTTCTGCTGAGCTAGGTTAACGGGAGGCTCGTCAGATGTGACGCAGAGAATTGGCTTCTCAGTGCCGTCAGACACCAAAGCATCACAATTAACATGTCGGTGATCTGAGCAGCCGGACCTGGTTAGGAGGTCAAGATCGCGGCACATGGCCCAACCGGAGCTGACGAGATGGAGCGAAACAGAGATGTCGGAGATATATCACAATGATGAATGAACGAGGTTACTTAACTGCTGCACGTAGTTTACTCCATGATCATAAATGCTCTACCACTGCTGCCCTGCTTGGATGTGTCAACGACTTTACAACTTTAGAGGACACAAGTGCCACTACAGCAGAACGAGGCTTTGCCGAGTGCTGGAAGCACTCGGCGAAGGCCCTTTCGCACTCGGCGAAGCCTTCGCCGAGTGCCGCACTCGGCGAAGAATATAACGGCAAAGATTTCTTTGCCGAGTGCCAAATATCGGGCACTCGGCGAAGGCTTCGCCGAGTGCTGACATATTTGGCACTCGGCAAAGAAAAAAATAAAAAAACCCCGAAAAAATAGGGAAAATTTTTTATTCGAAATCGCAAGTTCTACTATTTTTCACGCAATTTTCTCTCACGCAGTCAGCAGGATTCGAACTCACGACCTCTCATTCGCGCGTAGCCTCCTCTACCACTGCACTACACACTCATATACATTCCATCTCCGTTTCGATTACCCATATATTATACTAAACTATGTGTAACTTGCTTATTTGAGGCCCTAAACGAATTCAAATCAAAAAATTGTAAACTACAAAGTTTTCTAACTTTTCAAGATCTACAACTTTTATTTTGGTAGTTTTTCCATCCGAGGTCGTTTATAAAAATTTGAATTTTAAATTTTACAATTTGAAACGTAGTTTTCGTTGACAAGATGATTTCAAATCAAAAAGTTGTCAACACCAAAGTTTCATAACTTTTCGAGATATACAACTTTCATTTTGGTCATTTCTCCATCTGAGGTATTTTGAAAAATTTGAATTTTAAAATTTTCAAATTCGACGCAGTTTTGCATAACTAGATGACTTCAAATTAAAAAGTTATCAACTACAAACTTTCATAACTTGTCAAGATCTACAAAGTTTATTTTGGTTGTTTTGTCTATTTGTGCATCCGACATTGTGGTTCTAATATTATTCATAAACATTATATATCACTCTTGTAGTTTTATAAACTACCGGAGAGATATATAAGATTTGTGAACGAATTTATTTTAAGTTTGTCAAATGAAAAAATCACCAAAACAAAAATTGTTCATCTTGATAAGTTAACCAACTTTGTAGTTAAAAACTTTTTCATTTGGATTAATTTACTGCTTCAAAATGTAATTTAAAAACTGGCTTTGCCGAGTGTCAGAAAAAAAACACTAGGCAAAGAGCTCTTTGCCGAGTGCCACGTGGCCGACACTCGGCAAAGGCACCTCTTTGCCGAGTGCCAGCCACGTGGCACTCGGCAAAGAACCGCCCAAGTGGCACAGTTCGGGGCCACATTCTTTGCCGAGTGCCACGTGGCCGGCACTCGGCAAAGGCACCTCTTTGCCGAGTGCCAGCCACGTGGCACTCGGCAAAGAACCGCCCACGTGGCACAATTCGGGGCCACATGCTTTGCCGAGTGCCACGTGGCCTGCCGAGTGCCGGCCACGTGGCACTCGGCAAAGCGTAGGGCCTTGTGTTTACGCTTTGCCGAGTGCCATGTGGCCGGCACTCGGCAAAGAGGCTCTTTGCCCAGTGTCCGAAATTTGGCACTCGGCAAAGCCACAGGCACTCGGCAAAGATTGATTTTCCCGTAGTGGCGTCAGTAAATTTCTCACCTGATGTTTCAGCGAATAAGCGCTAGGCACCCTCCCAATGCCTGCCCACCTACAAATTTGCTAGAAAGGAGCATGAAGTGGGTCGTCTATCATAGTGGAAAAAAGAATCTGTTACTGATACATGATTTTTAAACACACCTATCATTTTTTACGCATGGTTATTACAAGAAACTGGCCCTGTAAATGTCTAGCTAATCTCACTATCCTTATAAATAATTTTTGAGTGAGAGTTGACATAACAAAACCATCTCTCAAAACCTCTCTAGTTTTAAGAGCAGTTGACATAAAACAACCACCTCTACAAAATCATATTTCTAGGTGTAGCTCAATCTCCTCTGAAAATGGATCAATTCCCAGGAACGTTTGACAAACTCAACCGACCTTACAAACCGATCTTGTTGGCCACCAATAAAAATAGAGGATGAGCAAATAAATTCATAACTTTTCAAATAACTGGTTGACAATTTTGGTACATTAGACTTTGCGCTTTCAGAAATATAACTGGTTTACAATTTTGGTATATTAGATTTTGCAGTTACACAGATTATATGGAAGTAAAGTAAATTCCAGTATAAAAAGCAAGACCACTTATGGTTTGGGGCACATGAGAAGGAAAGTAAATTTCGCCTGCTTTTATGGCAACAGGATGGGTGCCATGGGATGGTATGGCGCTTGTTACCGTAGTATGTTTGGTGCGGTTATATGGTTGTGGGATCTATTGCCGGTAAATTTTACGGTTGCGGGTGGCTAGTGCTTTGTTGGTTCCTGTGACGCTCTAAACATTATTTAGAGCACTGCACTTATATATAAATGAAAGGTACAAAATTATATAAGTAGACAATACAAAAGCAAGGTTACTATTAATAAGACAAACAATAGGAGCAAAATGGCTTAACATGTAGTTACATGTAATAATTTTTTTATTTATGGTCCATGCAAAACACATTGGAAGTTGGCGTTGTTAGACAACTTACTGAAACAATATAAATAGTGGATTTTGAAAAATAGTTAAATAAGAATTGTAAATTAAAAATAGAACCTTAGCCGAGAAAAACATGTTGACTTGGCGAGTGGAGACCTTTGTAGTAGCCTGCTAGGAAAACAATCATCATAGTTTCATGGGATTGTTTTACTACGCATACAGTAGAAAGGGAGGTTGGGATTGAATCACTCTATGCACATGCCCCGGAGCAAGCTGCCTACAATCTCCCTTTCCTCACTCATCTGGCCCAGCAAAGAGAACTACTACTAGTTGCATGTAGGAACCCATAATCCGCGTCGTCGTCGTACCCGCTACAAGTGAAGCCTGGCCAGAACCTCGATGTTGTGCATAGCGCCGCCACCACAGCGACTCTCGTCGCCCCAGCCAAGCATAACGATGAGGTCATATTACATGTAGGTAACCGTGGATGTCCGTAACCGTGACCGCGTCCATGTCGAGCAAACTCCAGGAGAAGATGAGGAGCCTGACCATGGCGCATCGCAGAGGACGGCAAGCTCGAAGGCCTCCATCAAGAGCCCTGAGCAACACTTGTAGAAGCACACCTAGCAGCTCACATAGGCTACTATGTACTAGCAGTAACACTTGTGAAGGCCTCCATAGGCTACAGTTGCACACACAGATGTGTGGCGCCATCCGACGACCTTCTTTTGCCTTCGCTAGTTCAAGGACCCTGGGCCTCGGCCTGGCGCTAGCGCTTGGTCTATTTGCTGGGGCAGCAGCACCAGCATAGATAGAAGGAATATAAATACTACTACTATATCATCGGCTGCCTGTTCGGTTGCCTCAGCTTGTTGGAATTTGATATCCTACCGTTAGGCCCAACAGCATAACGGGCCTCTGATCCGTGTCCTGATCGGGGGCGCCCAACTTGTAACAACCCGGGTTTTTGACCAACCAAAAATACGAGCTTTTTAAAACTTTTTCGTCCAATGCGTGAAACATGTAGTTGCTAGGTCAAACGATAGTCAACGTAGGAGTGCATACTTCCAAAACGTTGCACTCATATAGAATTGCTTGTAGACGTGTGCCTGTGTTCTCGAGTCGGTGTCAGGGTTTGAGTCGTGTCAGTGTTGGAGTGCACAAGTCTATGGCAATCTCCTCTCACCCTCTTTGAGACCCTTCTTGATCTCTCCCTTGTTCCTGACTCTAAGTCATAATGATTCATCACTCGAGAGAAAACCCTTTTCCTCATTTTCCCCTCTCTTTTCCTTTTTTGTTTGATCCCTACTGATTCAGGAAGGGGTGGGTCAAGTCCTGTCCTAGTCGCTCCGATCCCTATCGATCTCTGTCAAGCCCCTATTGTTTCCAGCCACTTTGATTCCTGTCGAATGCAATGACCGTGGGTCGAAGCCCCGTGGAACCAAGTTCCCCGCTTATAGTCTGTCTCTTTTGCACGTTGGTCATGTTTGTGTAGTAGTCTTGCTTCTTGATCCCATTCCTATGATTCCCATCTACTGCTATGGCGTGTGGATCAAGGAAAGGTGGATCCTCATTTTACTCTCTCTTTTGCTTCTTCGCACTTGAGCCCTTGTATGCTTGTACCTATTCTAGACCGAAGTGCTCCTAGATCCTCGCGGTGACAACCGCACGACTACAGATTCAAGGAACGTCTTGTGCCATTAAGTGCGCATGGATTGAGGTACCCTACGAGTGGTTTAAGTGCTTGTGTTCTCGGTGTGTCACTCCCTTCGATGTCCGTCTTTGCCATGGCGTGTGCATAGAAGGAAGTGAGACTACCTTTGCTTCTCTTTTCCCTTCCTGTTTTGTTCCCTCTTCCCGGTTCTCGTCGATTACAATGGCGTATGTATCGAGCAAGAGATCAGAACTGTTTTCCTTTTTCCTTGTTGGCCCGATCTATTCGATCTCGTCCTTAGCCATGACGATTGTATCAAAGACCGGACCCTTGTTCTAGTCGGCAAAGCTAAGGCCCATGCCATGATCACGGTCCCGTGCGAGTCGACTCGATCGACCATAGGAAACCATTTACACCAAGAACATGATATAGACGTGCTTAGCCGAATTTCTCCTTCGCCTCTTTTGAGCCCAAGGAAAATGAACTTGCTTCGTGAGGGCTAGTATTGTTTTGCATGATGTTTGCTTAAGTCAGGATCAGGTCTCAACCATTTTTCTTGAGCCGTACAGGTTGACTCGGTTGGCCCGGGAAGTACGAGCTAGGTTGTGACTCGAGCTTGTGCTTAGCAAGCATCCGCTCCTGTGTCTTTTCGAGCCTGAGGATCGGATGTCCTCCGCGAGGGCTGAGTCTCTTCTCTGTTTAGTGTCCTTAGCGTCTTCGAGTCTAGTTGTCGCGTCAGTGTTCTGATTGCTTCTTTGTCTTGTTTGTCGGTCTCGTGAGGTAGTTGTGTCGGGAGCAACGTTGGCTGGACCTGCTGGAGAAGACCGAGGACGACACCAGGACCCGAGGAGAACGGCTACAAGGACATCAGAGATCTTGATCTAACAACGTAACAGGTGCCACAGCCCATCCAACCTCGTAGAATCCTATTAGACATGCAATAATGTAGCTACTAGCGCTTTACTTTTTGCAAATGAACGGTGATAGGTTGCATGATAGATTGCTTGTGAAACCTATACCTTGATGCAACCCTTTCCCCTGCACACCCGCTGTTAGGCTAGACACCGCTTACTTTACATACTTGCTACTCACTTCTACTATGCATTATATGTGTGATGTGATGCTTGGTGGATGTTTGCTTGTGGGTGGCTAAGGCACAAGGTGCCGTGATAACGGGATGATGACTTGGGGAGATCTTGGTGAGTGTCTTGGGTGCGTGTAGTGAGGGTTGAGTCGACTGGACAGGATCTACGACGAGTTCGTTGACGAGTCTTGCCGAGGGGATGTGACCTGGGCATTCCTTGGGGAGTACCTGTGGCGGGTACATTGTGATCTTGAGAAGAGGTCCTGGGGAGGAGTGTCTTTGTGGGACGAATCCCTGGGATAGAGGTGCTATGTCCGCACGGGGGCGATGGAAGCCCCGAGGAGGAGATATCCTCTTCAGTCTTTAGGACTTATTGCGCTGGGGCTACCGGCCATGGTACCTTCGTGCGCACCACTTGTTCTTGTATGAGCGGGGACCATTCCTACCCCCTGGGTGAAGCGATGCCATTACTGCTAGGATGGAAGGTGATAAGTGTAGGGAGGTAAGGGCTGGATACCCACACCCTCCTAAGACAACGTGGTGTTTATTTGGTGCGCCAGGATCCACGTCTCACAGTCTCAGCGTGTCGGTGGATTCCGAGGTGCCCCAGGGCTGAGTGGTAGGATGGCATCGTTGCAGATTAGAGGGAAGTTCGGAATCAGCTTAGACGAGCCGGATCGTCGATGATAGCTAACCTGTGGTTTTAGGCGTACACGCTCTGCAGAGTCGATCGATCTATACGTATAGCCGTGTTCACGGTCATGGACAACACTATGGTGCTTAGAGTCCCCCGGACTTAGTGAGAGGTGTCCTTTCTTCTTCTCCCCCTGGGTTGATAGGTCCAGCGCTGGCCGTTGAGGCAAGGTACGAGTGGGAGTCGTCCTTGTCGCCTAGAAAGTGCGAGTGTGGTGAGATGTGTGGATGTGTGTGGATGGGATGGATGGATGGATGGCCGTATGGCCGGATGTTCGGTCGATGACCGAATGGAAGGCCATGTGGCCGGGTATATGGAATAAAACTTGATGATTATATTTATAAAATATTGATTACATGCATAGGAAAACTACAACCATAAATAGGTTCCTTTTTGCTCTACCCTTGCATTCCACATACCACATAGCAAATGCAAGCATAGGATGGGAAAGTGTGGCTAGTACAAACCGTACTGAAAATTAACGCCAGGTCGAACGACTTCTACCGCGACGGTAGCGGAAGCTGGATGGATCGGGAAGTCTCATTCCTATACGCAAGTTTGGATGAGAAGATGAAGACGGAGTCTTCGCCCGCTGCTACAACAACTTTGATGATGCTCGTGAAGGAGGAGCCTTCACTCGTCGACGCTCTATGCCGACTCCAGCGTCGTTAGGTGTGCGTTACCGATATAGTTTGTACTAGGTGGTGTTCCCATGTGATGTAATGACTTGTAAATCTGTACTATGGCGTTGTATGAACTATGGTAACAACTGAATAATGATAATGTGATGGCGTGAGACTTTTTGGACTATCACGTTATGATGTATCTGCGGATTTCCCTTCGAGGAAATCGTGGGTCGTTTCAGTTGGTATCAAACCCATACTTGCCTGTAGGACGAGACTTTAGGACCAAAGACTAGAATAGAAGCCAAACCTCCTGCTTGTTGGTAGAACCATAAGTGCTAACACTTGTTTTCCCCTCTGCCTTGAGTTCTAATGCTAACTAGTACGTCTACACCCTTCTGGAAAGTTGACCTATAGGAGACAACCCTCCTCTTATACTGCCTACGTCAGATCGGTAGTTGTGTGAGACTTGAAGCCTTTGGAGTCGCCTCTTAAGTCAACACTATAGGCATATAAGGGTTTGTAATGCTACCTGATTATCTGGTTCTTTTGTTCGTTATGCTTGTGTTGCTTTTATGCTTCTTAATTGTCTGAGCGTAGTTTAGAAGATGTTTTTGCGTTGAGGAGTCCAGCGTTGGATAATCTTTACAGGCTAAACCCAAGCCGCCCTATGACTAAGTAAGAGACCCCAACTAACTGAGTGGGAAAGGTAAAGCCAATGCATCATGTCCTTCGAGACCATTTCAAAAATGTTTTCGGCTTTCAACCAAACAAGTATTCAAAATTCTCTCCCTTCTCTCGTTTGGAAAATGTCTTCTCTCACAAAGGATATTCTATTTCAAAGAAAAAATGGTCTTAAAAAGTTTTCAAAAAGGTTTCTCTTTTCAAAAGAAAACAGATTCAGTTCCCTTTTCAAACTGTTTTTCCTTCAAAAGCTATTCACAAGCAATGTGAAAACCGTTTTCTTTCTCAAAAAGTGTTTCAAACTCGATTTCAGGAAACCAAGTTTTGTTTTACCCAGCAAAATGTTTCCAAACCAAAGGTCTTAGCTCAATTTGTTTTAAATTATTTTGACTTCAACTAAGAGCCGAGTTCCCTTTCCAAAAATCAACCTACTTTCAAAAAATGCCTTGCAACTATTCTATCAAGCAAAACCTTTGCGAAAAGGATGTATTTGCAACCATTTTAAAAAAAAAAGTATTTGCCAAAACCGAAAAGAGTCTGTCCAAAGTTTATTTCAAAAGTTGTTTCAAAAGGGTTTTCTGAAAAAAAGTTGGTTGCAAATTCTTTGTTTTTCAAAAAGACACAGTTTAAATTCGGTTTCAAAACTAGTTTTGTATGTTTTAAAAATCCGTTTTCAAAACAAAGGGAACAACGCCCCGTTTCAAAAACTTCGGTGTTTTCAAATCTGTTTTCAAAGGTTTTAAAAAAAACGGGTGTGTTTTGTCTTCGAAAACAAAAAGACTTTCAAAAGACTTTTATTGCAAAACCCGTGTCGATTTCAAACATCTTCAAAACCCGACTTGGATTTAAAAAGTTTTGCAAAACGTTTCTTTAGAAAGATTTCAAAGTTGCGCGTTCTCGCTTTTTTCAAAAAATCTGTGTAACCAAAAGCTTGTTTGGAAGAGTTTTACAAAATGGTATGTTTTAAAAATGCTCTCTCTCCAAAAGCTCAACCGCTCTTGAAAATCTTTTCAAAAGGTTTTAGAAAACAAAAACTCTTTACAACAGCTTTGGTTTTTAAAAGCTCAAAGCCTATTTTGAACCTTTTCAGAATCTCTTTGGAAGTTTTGTCTTAGTTTAAAAACAAATTGTGTTTCAAATAATGGGTAATGACTTATTTCAAAATATTCTTGATTTGATTTCAAAAATTAAAAGGTCGTTACCCTCTCCTCTTTGCAAAAACTGCGAAACAAGAGATTTGAAAATTGTTTTCCACAAAGAAAACTTTCAAAATGTTTTACAAAGGTTTTTTCCTCCCTCCCCCTCTAGCTTAGGATATCGAGTTGTTATCAGTAACTATTGGTAGTGTGTTGTGATCATGACCCACGGTGCTGCTACGAGACCTGGGGCCCCATGTGTGATGCATCCACATGGCTAGCTGCCGGGCGTATGCTGGTACATGTGACTGTGACCACTCCAAGAGATACCTGCATACCACCGAGATCCTAAGCCTAGGTTTCAAAACCACTTTCAAAAGTGTCCATTTGAAAAAATGGTTTTTACTTAAAAAAGGGTGGTTTTGGATCTCGAAAATCCTCCTTCAAAGCCTTGATTTGATTTAATAGAGATTTTAAAACCCCAAAAATTTTGGCTCAAAACAATCTCGTTTTGGTAATGTTTTTGAAAGAAAAGAGTTTGTGAAAAGTTTTCGAAGAGTTTTCCTTCAAATAAACTCTCTTGTTTTCAAAACTCGTGACCCATTTCAAATGTTTTGAAAAGCTTGCCTTTATTTCAAATGTCGTTTGAAAAGAAGTTTTCAAAACTCTCATTGGTGTCTTTTGAAAAGTTTGATAAAATTTCCTTTCTTTCAAATAGTTGCTTTCAAAAGAATCAGTTTATGAAAACCAATTTTTAAGGGTTTTTTGAAATGTTTTGTGAAGCAATGAAGGTTTTTAGTTTCAAAATTTAAAACCGACTTCAAAATGGATTTCGTTTTGTTCGCAAATCCTTGCTTAAAGAAAAAGAGTTTTCCCAAAATGGTACCCGTTTGTTTTACAAAACTCGGTGCTTAAAAAAAGATTTCAAAATTGTGTTTGAACTAGTTTTCCAAAACCGTGGTTTACAAAACGCTTTCAAAATGGTGGTTGAAATAGTTTCTCAAAAAAATGCTTTCAAAAGATTTTGGAACTTGGTTTGTGAAGACTTCAAACTCCCCCTACATATGTCTTAAACACTAGCTTTTCCTCAAAAACATTGTTTTAACAAAGTGCTTTTATTTGTTAAGAGAAGCAAACTCTCCCTTTTCAAAACGTCTCATTGCAAAATGTTTATGCTTGAAAAGGTTTTTACCAAAAACTCTACTTCAAAAGCTCTTTTGCAAAATGCATTAGTGCATATAGGATGCCTAGCGAAGACCATCAACCCTAGGTCAAGCCTACCAGTTCAACCTTCTTGTGACAGAGGCCTCTAAATCTCGGGGACGAGATTCCTGTAAGGGGGGTGGTCTGTAACAACCCGGGTTTTTGACCAACCAAAAATACGAGCTTTTTAAAACTTTTTCGTGCAATGCGTGAAACATGTAGTTGCTAGGTCAAACGATAGTCAACGCAGGAGTGCATACTTCCAAAACGTTGCACCCATATAGAATTGCTTGTAGACGTGTGCCTGTGATCTCGAGTCGGTGTCAGGGTTTGAGTCGTGTCAGTGTTGGAGTGCACAAGTCTATGGCAATCTCCTCTCACCCTCTTTGAGACCCTTCTTGATCTCTCCCTTGTTCCTGACTCCAAGTCATAATGATTCATCGCTCGAGAGAAAACCCTTTTCCTCATTTTCCCCTCTCTTTTCCTTTTTTGTTTGATCCCTACTGATTCAGGAAGGGGTGGGTCAAGTCCTGTCCTAGTCGCTCCGATCCCTGTCGATCTCTGTCAAGCCCCTATGTTTCCAGCCACTTGATTCTGTCGAATGCAATGACCGTGGGTCGAAGCCCCGTGGAACCAAGTTCCCCGCTTATAGTCTGTCTCTTTTGCACGTTGGTCATGTTTGTGTAGTAGTCTTGCTTCTTGATCCCATTCCTATGATTCCCGTCTACTGCTATGGCGTGTGGATGGATCAGAAAGGTGGATCCTCATTTTACTCTCTTTTGCTTCTTCGCACTTGAGCCCTTGTATGCTTGTACCTATTCTAGACCGAAGTGCTCCAAGATCCTCGCGGTGACAACCGCACCGTTGCAGATTCTAGGAACGTCTTGTGCCATTTAGTGCACATGGATTGAGGTACCCTACGAGTGCTTTAAGTGCTTGTGTTCTCGGTGGGTCACTCCCTTTGATGTTCGTCTTTGCCATGGCGCGTGCATAAAAGGAAGTGAGACTACCTTTGCTTCTCTTTTCCCTTCCTGTTCGGTTCCCTCTTCCCGGTTCTCATCGATTACAATGGCGTATGGATCGAGCAAGAGATCGGAACTGTTTTCCTTTTTCCTTGTTGGCCCGATCTATTCGATCTCGTCCTTAGCCATGACGATTGGATCAAAGACCGGACCCTTGTTCTATTCGGCAAAGCTAAGGCCCATGCCATGATCACGGTCCCGTGCGAGTCGACTCGATCGACCGTAGGAAACCATTTACCCCGAGAACATGACATAGACGTGCTTAGCCGAGTTTCTCCTTCGCCTCTTTTGAGCCCAAGGAAAACGAACATGCTTCGTGAGGGCTAGTATTGTTTTGCATGATGTTTGTTTAAGTCAGGATCTGGTCTCAACCATTTTTCTTGAGCCGTACACGTCGACTCGGTTGGCCCGGGAAGTACGAGCTAGGTTGTGACTCGAGCTTGTGCTTAGCAAGCATCCGCTCATGTGTCTTTTTGAGCCCGAAGATCGGATGTTCTCCGCGAGGGCTGAGTCCCTTCTCTGTTTAGTGTCCTTAGCGTCTTCGAGTCTAGTTGTCGCGTCAATGTTCTGATTTCTTCTTTGTCTTGTTTGTCGGTCTCAGCGAGGTAGTTGTGTTGGGAGCAACGTTGGCTGGACCCACTGGAGGAGACAGAGGACAACACCAGGACCCGAGGAGAATGGCTACAAGGACATCAGAGATCTTGAACTAACAACGTAACAGGTGCCACAACCCATCCAACCTCGTAGAATTCTATTAGACATGCAATAATGTAGCTGCTAGCGCTTTACTTTTTGCAAATGAACTGTGATAGGTTGCATGATAGATTGCTTGTGAAACCTATACATTGACGCAACCCTTTCCTCTGCACACCCGCTGTTAGGCTAGACACCGCTTACTTTACATACTTGCTACTCACTTCTACTATGCATTATATTTGTGATGTGATGCTTGGTGGATCTTTGCTTATGGGTGGCTAAGGCACATGGTGCCGTGATAACGGGATGATGACTTGGGGAGATCTTGGCGTGTGTCTTGGGTGCATGTGGTGAGGGTTGAGTCGACTGGACAGGATCTACGACGAGTCCGGTGACGAGTCTTGTCGAGGAGTGTCTTTGTGGGACGAATCCCCGGGATAGAGGTGCTATGTCAGCACGGGGGCGATGGAAGCCCCAAAGAGGAGATATCATGTTCAGTCCTTAGGACTTATTGCGCTGGGGCTACCGGCCATGGAACCTTCGTGCACACCACTTGTTCTTGTATGGGCGGGGACCGTTCCTACACCCTGGGCGAAGCGATGCCATTACTGCTAGGCTGGAAGTGATAAGTGTAGGGAGGTAAGGGTTGGATACCCACACCCTCCTAAGACAACGTGGTGTTTATTTGGTGCGCCAGGATCCACGTCTCACAGTCTCAGCGTGTCGGTGGATTCCGAGGTGCCCCAGGGCTGAGTGGTAGGATGGCATCGTTGCTGATTAGAGGGAAGTTTGGAATCAGCTTAAACGAGCCGGATCGTCGATGATAGCTAACCTGTGGTTCCAGGCGTACACGCTCTGCAGAGTCGATTAATCTATACGTATAGCCGTATCCACGGTCATGGACAACACTATGGTGCTCCGAGTCCCTCGGACTTAGTGAGAGGTGTCCTTTCTTCTTCTCCTCCTGGGTTGATAGGTCCGGAGCTGGCCGTTGAGGTAAGGTACGAGTGGGAGTCGTCCTTGTCGCCTAGAGAGTGCGAGTGTGGTGAGATGTGTGGATGTGTGTGGATAGGATGGATGGATGGATGGCCGTGATGCCGGATGCTCGGTCGATGACCGAATGGAAGGCCATGTGGCCGGGTATATGGAATAAAACTTGATGATTATATGTATAAAATATTGATTACATGCATAGAAAAACTACAACCATAAATAGGTTCCTTTTTGCTCTACCCTTGCATTCCACGTACCACATAGCAAATGCAAGCATAGGATGAGAAAGTGTGGCCAGTACAAACCGTACTGAAAATTAACGCCAGGTCGGACGACTTCTACCGCGACGGTAGTGGAAGCTGGATGGATCGGGAAATCTCGTTCCTATACGCAAGTTTGGATGAGAAGATGAAGACGAAGTCTTCGCCCGCTGCTACAACAACTTTGATGATACTCATGATGGAGGAGCCTTCACTCGCCGACGCTCTACGCCGACTCCAGCGTCGTTGGGTGTGCGTTACCGATATAGTTTGTACTAGGTGGTGTTCCCATGTGATGTAATGACTTGTAAATCTGTACTATGGCGTTGTATGAACTATGGTAACAACTGAATAATGATAATGTGATGGCTTGAGACTTTTTGGACTATCACATTATGATGTATCTGCGGATTTCCCTTCGAGGAAATCGTGGGTCGTTTCACAACCCTATGGTTGGTGGGCCCCCATCGCCCAGCGCTATAAAAGAAAGTTTAGGGCCGGGGCACAAGGCACGAGAATCACCAGCCGCCGTTTTTCCCCACCGACATCCTAACCCTAAACCCGATCTGAGAGGGGCGCTGCCTGCGACGGGACTGCTCACCGACGTCACCGCAGCCGCCTTAAGATGTCTTAAGCGCCAACCAACAACGTCGCCGGCACCTAGGAGGCTCCGGCGAATGCCATGGCCAGCTCGAGCTCCACTACGACTCCCATGGAGTCACTCGGTCTGCGTCTCTCTCACTCTCTCGCTTTCTCCACCTCTCTGCATGTACCTATCTATCTCGATGTACTCCTCTATTCCCCTCTGGATCCGCTGCTAGGGATCCGATTATGGTCTATCACAGCTGACTGATGATGAGTTGCCTAATTAACGGGAGTTTCTTGAGGCATCAATTGCGCACGCCGTTGTCTCTTCCAGTTCCAACTTCGTTCTATGGAGTCTAAGGGGTGGACATGCTGGTGGTGGCGTGCCTTCATAGAATTGTAGAGAATTAGAATAGTGGGGTTTTGGTTTATAAGGGGTATAGGTACATATTTTACTTCATTAATTAGATGTAGAATGGAAATTTCTTATGTTACGCTTTGTGTCCGCATGAGTCTATGAGACTTTTAGGTGTTGTCTATGTCAAAGTTGTTGCCAATTTCATCTTAGCCTTTTTGAGAGGTTCCCAATAAAGGTAGGTTGTGTGGGACTACTTCAAAATAAAGTAGAACAAATTCAGTAAACATTATAACAACCGACTTCTCATATGAGTTTTGAATTTTGAATGAAGTAATACTTAATGAGTGTGAGTAATACTCATTGTTAGGTGTGCACCCCGTATGAAGTCAGAGTCAAAGTGTGGGACCATGCATCAACATTACTCTCTTTACTCCAGTTAGTCTAATAAATATTGTAAGCGGAGGTGAGAAGGGGAAGAATATAGCACTTTCAAGTAGGACTCGATGTTATATGACAGTGACTCAGAAAGTAGATATGCTTTTGTGCACAGGCCTTACGAGACGTTAGGAGATCTCTGAACGCTACTAGAGCAACCTCGTATCACACACTTCAGATTCCCCCCCCCCCCCCCCCCCCCCCCCCCCCCCCCCCCCTTGGTGTGATCATTGACCTGTGCATGTAGACAGATTGGGAACCGCACATGTCCTCGGATCAGAGGGAGTATAGCTGACTTTTCACGGGATGATGGCCTGGTACAGTTACTTGATCATCTCCTCCACTAGAGGCTGGGAGCACATTTTTCTTTTCATACTTATATATAAGGTTGGGACTTGGGAGCTGCGTCTTGTAGATTCAAATCATCTACAGTGGACACCTGAGGCCGCCCATATTGATTTTGCTATGAGAAAAAAAAACTGAGCTCTAAAAAATGAATAGAGTCCAGCTGCTCTTATTGATTTTAGTAGCCAATAAATGTTGTATTGTATACTTGCCACTACTACATTATATTGTACGGCGGCTAGTGTCTTGTCTCGGTTTATTGCAGCAGGTGTGTTGCCTCAGTGTGGCTTAACTCAGAGTAGGGCTGCAACTAATTGCAAAATCAGTTTTCATAGAAATATTGTGCAAAACCGATCACCTAATATCAGTCTCAGCTTCTTAGGTCGGTCAGCACTAAAATAATGTTGGTATCTACTTCCTGGTTTGAAGGCAACGACTGAGTAAAGTACATTTAGGGTGGGAATTACTAAATTCCAGGGACAAAATATGTAGTGGTCATTCGTGTGTGATATGTATAATATAACAATTATGTGTCCCTAGAAAAAAGGACATTCGTGTGTGCTTGTATATACTTCCTCCTGTCTCAAAAAGAGTAAGGGGATTGAGGGGAATATTAATTCGGTAATACAGCTGCTTCTGCAATCAGATTGAGGGAAGGAAATCATGTATTGCTTGAATTGTATGGCCACACTTAGTACTTGGGTAGTAAGCATGGGAGACGGGCTCTTTGCCGAGAGTCCGGCTCTTTGCCGAGAGCTAAAACACGGGCACTCGGCAAAGAGCTCTTTGCCGAGAGCCAGCTCTCGGACCATAAGAAAACTCGGCGACGATCTTTATGCCGAGGGCCGACTCTCGGCAAGTATGGCTCTCGGCAAAGGGAACCTATGCCGAGAGCCGAACCCTCGGCGAACCCTCGCGAACGGCTCCGCCCTGCGCCGTTACCTTTTGCGAGAGCCCTCTGTTAGGCTCTCGGCAAAGAGGTTTGATTTTTTTTGTAAACTCTATGCCGAGGCCCTGGCCCTCGCTCGGCATAGTTGCCCTTGCCGAGGGCTTTAGGAAGCTTCTCGGCAAAGCATTTTTATTTTTTTTTTTTTTTTTGCACCCAATTTTTTCTGTGGCCTTGCTACAGTACTATAAGCCAAGATTTCAAAATTTGAAGAGTGTTTTGCCATACATCTTGCTATATTTCGCGCATTTTCTTTATTTGATGATTTTTTCCGCGGGACGCACGTTTGAACTGCAGGTGCATGAAATAATGAAACTCAGCGATTCGAAAAATGGTATTCATTCTTCGGAGGGTATTTCGACACCGTATCCGGGGACAGGCACGGAGACTCGACCGTCTCGTGCACGAGAAACGGCGACCAAGTTGCGTGATATTGGATTTAAAATTACTAAAAATACAAGCGAAGTCAGAAAATCATGAAAATGGACGAGTGACCTTGACATCGCATGTAGAGGCTATGAAAAAAATTTGGGAATGTTTCGAACAAGTGGTGGCGCAAGATGGTTGAAACCATCATGTTAGAGAGGCTCGTAATGTTCGTGTTGCGTTTGCAACGGACGGTTTCAATCCCTATGGACTCATGGCTGTCCCGTACACGTGTTGGCCCGTCTTCGTTATCCCCCTCAATCTCCCCCCCGGCGTCCTATTTCAACGTCATACTGTCTTCTTGTCGTTGATAATTCCTAGACACCCGGGGAATAACATGGGTGTGTACATGGAGCCTCTGATTGATGAATTGGAAACTGCTTGGAATGAAGGGTATTGACATACGACCGAGCTTCAAGGTCTAACTTCACAATGCACATCTGGTACCAGTACTCACTGCATGACTACCCTGGCATATGGGATATTCTGTGCCTGGTGTGTCCATGGCAAGTTCTCATGCCCGGTTTGTAAGACAGCTACGAGAGATTTATCTGGTTGAAGAAGGGTGGCAGTATTCGGCGTTCGACCAACATCGACAATTCCTACCTCTTGACCATCCTTTTAGACGGACACCAAGAACTTTACCAAAGGTCTCGTGGTGAGAGATCCTCCACCTCGGTTGCTGACCGGTGCTGAGGTTCATGCTTAGATAGATGCTCTCCAGTTCAACGAAACAGACGGTCGTTTTGCGGGGTATGGTCAGGAGCATATGTGGACTCATAAGTCAGGCTTGGAAAGACTCCCTACAAGGCCGCAAACCCAACGGCATCCTGGTCTCCTGTGCCGCGACCACTACATAGTACAGTGCCGGGAGGCACGAGCCGGCCTACACCTTTGACCACTACAGCGGTCGCCCCAGACCCAGACTTCCCCAACAAGGCGGCGCGGGTTAGAGCGGAGCTGTGGGTAGGTCTTCATCAAACAATATCAAATTCATCATATTTTTTCTTAATTACTGTCTCGCCTCGTATTGTGTCTGTCTGCAAGAACTACTTCAAGTGCGAGCCGGGAAGGAGGCAGTGGCGGAGGTGACGGCTACCCGGCCTGTAGGAAGCCTCGTCACCGACATGATCTACGAGGCGAGACTGCAGGCCATCATCACTACAACGCCACGGTCTTGGCCACGAGGGTGACGAAGGCCCAGGCGAGAGGCATGACGCTGGGCCGGGCGCAGTTCTTTGCAGGTAAGTGTTTTCTTTTGAGATTAAGCTTTTGGTACTTTTCATCTGACGCTTAGACGTGAAATACTTGATGATGTGCAGATGATCCCCCAATGGTGCCAGTCGTTTCCCGAGTGCTGGGAGATGATCGTGGACCGGTGGCTATCCGAAGAGTGGGCGGCCCACCACGCCGAGGCCCGGGAGGCGCGTCTGCAGATGCCAGGTGTACCACACCACCAGGGCAACCGCACCTCGCCGAGTACGCACAAGCTTGGGTACGTGAAAGACTTTATCAATTCCTCGATCAAATGTTGCCTGATTGCTAATCATCTTGTTGTCTTCCTCGCAGTCGGAGGCACACGGTGGCCAGCCTTGCGGCACGGTGGCGGCATACGCCATGTCCACAAGGGCAAGGCCACGGCAGCGGAGACCTCCTACAACTCCGACGATCCCGCCGACGCGTACACCAACTCCAGCGTCCACTCCCGCCCTCACTGACTACTCAGAGGCGGCAAGGACGGTCTATAGGGATGACTTTGATCCCGCCACCGCGGACCTGGACGGGAGCATCGTCATGAGGATTGGAGGAGGGAACACGGGCGGTTCTGGCTTGGCGACGGCGTCATCGACACAGCCTCCACTCCCACTCTGTCCCAGCTCCGAGCACAGAGCACGAGCGGGAGCGTCCCCATACGCCCACGCCCGTCGCCTGCGCAGTCGCGGGTCGCCGAGCTCGAGGTTATTTCTATTTTACTCATCGTACATTGATCTTTAAATGTTTGCATTGTTCTAACATTCACTTTGTATTATCGCAGGCCCGCCTGGAAAGAGAAGGCAGGAGCGCCAGGTGTCCGAGTTCCAGATGCGGTCACAGATGTCGGCCCAGATGGAGGCTCAAGCGAAGCAGATGGCGGACCTCATCGCTTCATGGCCTCCCAGGGCATGGCCGTGCCGCAGACGCTCATGGCTGCTCCACCACCGTCTCAGGACCCGGAGCTGCTCCTGTGAGTATCAATACTTCAGTGTTTTATTTATTTCATTTCCTTGTCTGACATGACCTTTTGCAGCCTCCTCCGTCACAAGTTCGAACAACCACCGATGGAACCAGACCGGGGGTGAACCAAGCGGCCCCTCTCAGGGGTGGCCTGGTTGGCCGGGGGTGTAGTACGTTGGACTATCGTGTGTCACTGAAGTTATGTGATGTGAACTAGATTCGAGGACGAATATGTTGTTGAACTATGTGATGTGAACTAGATCCGCGGACGTATATGTTATTGAACTATGTGATGTGAACTTCATGATATATATATATGTTTTGTGATGTGAAATGTGATATATATGTGATATGTGATGAATGTGATATATATATATTTGGTAGTGTGGGAGAAAAGGAAAAACAGAAAAAAATAAAAAAAATTGCTACTTTGCCGAGGGTTGCTCTCGGCAAAGGTCCTCTTCGCTGAGGGCTATGACCATAACCCTTGGTAAAGCTGGACCAGAAAACAATGTTCCCAGGTTTGCCGAGGGTTATGGTCATAGCCCTCGGCAAAGCTGGGAATGTTGAACGCAATTTCAAGGGCTTTGCCGAGAGTCATATGATAGGGCCCTCGGCGAAGAGGCCGCAAAAAAAATCATTAGAAATTTCTTTGCCGAGAGCCGACCCTAGTTAACCGTCGGCACAGGAATATAAAAAATAAAAAAAAATATAGCTTTGCCGAGAGCCGGACTCTCGGCAAAATATAGCCTTTACCGAGGGCCAGGTTAGCCCTCCGCAAAGTGACCGTCTGTAGAGAGCGCCGTTAACGGCTACTTTTTTTTGCCGAGGGCTACACGGAACCCTCGGCGAAACGTTTGCCGAGAGCCCGATAAATGGCCCTCGGCAAAGGCTCCTTTGCCGAGAGCAGCCCTCGGCATAGCCTACGCCGAGCATCCGACGGCCTTTGCCGAGTGCTACAGGCACTCGGCAAAGCAAGAATTTCCAGTAGTGAGGTCTTGGGAAGCAAGAAATCAAGGATTGATTGGTAAAGAAGGAAATCATATAGGATTTTTTCTACAGTCCGCCTTATGGTGGGTGGCATTAGTTTGGAGCACTCCGCTCCATATGCCTCACATGGGGATCCAACATCCAAGTCCTCCAAGAAATGCATAGGACTTTATTTTAGCCGATGTTAGAGAGAAGCACACTCGAAGCAGAACGGACCAAGGACGGGCTGACAACCAGTTTGCAATGTTGAAGGGATGACTCCTAGTAGCAGCGGCATATGATATATGGTGGCGTGGTTGAGTTACTAGGGTTCTCTTTGTTTGTGATGCAAGTTAGAGGCAAAAGAACATAGCACTATGCTAGTAAAATCTATGTATAATAATCTGGAGTTCCATCCCTTATGTTCTAATAAAACAAGCTTTTGTAATTGGCTCCGATGCATGCGCCATGAACAAACGGTTAATGGGCCCTACTTAATCGTGAATGTATGTTGGCCAAGCATATGTTACGGCGGTTTTGTTCTACATTATATATTTTTACTAAGAACAATAATTTACTTGGCAAGGAAATTAACTGTTATTCATCCATCATATATGAATTTTTTAGATATGTTCATATCTCGCACGTGCATTCTTATTTTATAGGAAAATTGTTATAATTATTCCTTATATAGCCCCGAGTGTACCATACATGCATGTTCACTAGCATAAATAAGAGGGAAGGTGAAGACCAAGAAGCTACAATTTCTTCACATAGTCGTAGGGAATAGTAGACACAAAAGAGAGTTTAGACTTATTTAGACAGACATGGGTGGCATCAGGAAATCTCGGATTGCAGTCAGTTCATCTGCTACCCGTCTTCACTCTTCATTATTCAGTTCATCAGGCAATCCACGCGGGTGCACATGCAGGTTGTGAACTGCTGAGGTACCGATGCCCTGATCGAGAGAGGAGCTACAGGCGAATGTGGATGATGGAGTGACACGCAAAGGGCAGAGAAACAGTGGATGCTCGAATCTCACAGAGGTACATTTATTTTTTTCTCATGGGAGCCTTTAGCCCCGGTTGACCTTTTAGTCCCGGAGTGCTAGTCCCGGTTGGGAAACCGGGGCTAAAGCCCGTTCCCAACCGGCTCGTGGGAGCCTTTAGCCCCTGTTGACCTTTATTCCCGGAGTGCTAGTCCTAGTTGGTAAACTGGGGCTAAAGCCCGTTCCCAACCGGAGCTAAAGGACGGTTGTGTAGTAGTGCTAGTATACCAAGTAAACAAAATAAGTTGGGACCTCAATTTTTCTCAACTCCAATAGTTTTCAATAACAGTTTTCTAGCAAATCCATCTCTCATCAGTGTCCGTCATGTAGATGTCATCCAGGAGTGGTGATTGTGTCCGGTCAATGGCCATCTCCCCACATCTTAGATCTGAAGGTACCTAGAATCTTTAAAATGAAATATCGATTTCCCTGCTATACCTACATGCATGTATTATATTCTCACGTCGATGTGAAAATAAAGAAGCTGTGCCTCCTACGCCTCAATAAAACAAACTGAAAAGAGTGATTCAAAATCTACTAATTAATGCACTTATTTCTCTGAATTTGATCGAGTGAACGGTAACAAAGTCAAAACAGTACGTGATACTTTCTATTGAACTTGTGGCCGAGGCAAATACAAAAATTGTTTTTAAGAGACGGTCATCATGAGTTTGCTGCCGAGGTAAATACAATGACTAAGAATATTGCTGGTCAAGGAAAAATAATATTTCGTGCCAGCCACTGTAAAATAAAAAGAGGAGTCTCCTTAAATTATTCTCATGTCACGTGCCTTCACCATCGTGTATGAGGCCTGATGGCCCCTGTTTGGATATGTAGATCTGCTACAGATGATTAGCCAAAATGAGTAGCAAGAGACCCTTCTTGGGGAAATGAGAATTCTCCTTTTCTAAGTACCCATGAAACTTCCCTATTAGCATGCATGTTAGATTGGATATTTCTGTGAGAATTTAGCGCAACTTGACATGATAGGGCACTATGACTTCTTTTTCTTTTTATAAATAAATCACAGTACTAATGCAAAATTAAAAGGAAAAACTTCTGGTTTCCTGATCACCGTGGAAATCCGATATCAGAATTGATTTTACATTTACTGTTTGACAAAATTTCAATGGATGGTTGGTTATATGCGTCATAGTAATAAGCTCATTAAATAAAGATTGTACCTCCCCATTACTTGATGTAGAGGTCTCCCTATCCTGTGTATAAAACACTAGGCAAAGAATCACATGCGAGTTGCATTTCATTTCTACCACATCTGCTCTTGTTGTTGCAATGATCTTGCTATTGTAATTATTATTATGTATAGGACTATAGGAGTAGGAAGGGTCAGGAACAACAGCTGGGCGGTCTGCAACTCTCAAGTTACATGTCTGTAGTCATGGAACATTTGCATCGCTTCCTGCTCTACACCCCAGCCTCTGCGGCTCTGCCTGTGCCCATCTATCCGGGCTCGTGTAGTGAGTACATGTGCGACAGTGTCGTGTGTGGTGAGTGGCCTTCTCTGCGCGCGTTAGTTCAGCTGTCGTATTTGAATGGATGTATTTGAATTCGTTTTCTGATATATTTCTTTATTCGATTCACTATCCGTATTCAAGTTTTCATCGATGTCATCCTTATATATATATATCTATGAGTCTAAAATTTATTCTTATAACCACTGACTAATTTCATTTTGATGTATATATATATATATAGTGTTTTATTACTTGAAACTATTTAAAAGCTAAGTCATGTCTGTGTGTAATTAGTAAGATCTATTTTATATTAAATGGTAACGATACACACAAAACTAACATGATTATTAATTAATCCTAATTTATATAATCAACGTGGTTATTGATTTATATGTAATATGATAATTTGTATGGCTAAAAATATAGTTTTCTTTATTACTTATCAATATGTATAAAATTCAGTCTACTTTGTTATATTTTGGTACTGATTAGACAATTTTTTTCATAAAATCATTGGATACATAAGCTAAACCAATATCAGAACCCATATCAAAAGTATCATCAGAATCCATATCAAAACCATCTGTTTTGTATTAGTATCCAAGGATGTTTCTGAGAAAACATACAGTACGTAAACAGTGAATGACTTTTTAGTCTAATGTGATCCTAAAGTGCTAGAAAAATATAACCACCGGCGATCTCGTACACTTCTGAAAATGATTGAATTTTTCTATTTAAGAATTATATGTGCAATTATGATTAAACTATTAATATAGGGATGTCAAAACATTTTAGTTGAAATACATAAATTATCTAAAGTAACACAACCAATATAATTATTTGTTATTGTTACTACTATGGCTTTCAAAAATTAGTTTGTATCATTAGTAATGAGTTGTTAAGGGACTATTTCTTATGCGATAAAACATATAACGTATATATTTGGATGTCGTGGTTACTACTATGCTGCCAATACGTGTATATATTATCTCTATGGTTACTTAAACATTTTCTTTGTAAATGAAGATGTTAATAATTTTGATGTAGATCTGATGGGACATATTAATTTTTCTAATAATATATGAAAATAGGGTTATACAAATTATTTATCATAATAGGAGGACATGGGCAATTAGATGTAGTTTTAAGTCTACTTTATATCAAGTTTCTTAATGGTTTAGGTGGGTAATTTAAATATAAAGTCATAGGCTACTTTATTTTGTTTTATACAATAGGACTGGTGTGTAATCATTTATGGAGAAGTCATAGGCTACTTTAGATTAAGTTTCTTATGGTTTAGGTGGGTAATTTAAATATAAAGTCATAGGATACTTTATTTTGTTTTATACAATAGGACTGGTGTGTAATCTTTTATGTAGAAGTCCTAGGCTACTTTAGATCAAGTTTGATATATGTAGTGGTCGCTGTCGTGGGAGTCAGGGTCGGCATCATCGGAGGCGGAGGAAGCGCACCACCAATCAGGGCAGCAACATCCGCACATAGGGGTAGCGCCGCAAGCCACGGGGCTAGCCACGGTACCAGCCGCTCCCCTAGCGCCCGGATGGTGCCCTACCGTGGCGGCGGGGCGTCCTGGTCGGCTATTAGTCTTTGCGCCAATGGTCATGGGGCACCGTGCGTTGGCCTGGAGGAGGTGGGCTCAAGCGGCAAGCCTCGACTCCTCCGCGTGGCTGGCTCCCTGGCAGACGGCAGCGAGCGTCCATGTCCCCACCCATGGACCCGTCCGGCCACCGCGAAAGAAGGAGGAGATACAGAGACGATGACAGAAGTCACAAAATCATGCGATGTTTTTTTTATTTCTTTCAGCAGAGCGTGTTTCATCAAAAAAAGAGACAAGTGGGGATCCAACCGTGTTTCTGGCACGGATGATTGAGTGATGAGGAATATACCATATATTTTATATGGTCCGTTAAATGTGAGTGGGTAAGGAGAGAGAAAGTTATCAAAGAAATTTGGTTGGTCGACTTTAATGGTGTTTGTTTTGTGGGTACAGTTTCGTGTGTGGATTTAGTGAGACCATCTCAATAGGGGATATTTGGTACACCAAACGAAAAAAGATCATGTTTTAGTAGGGTAGATGATTGATTTTTTCTATCAAAGAATTATATCTGCAATTATGGTTAAACTATTAATATAGGGATGTCAAACATTTTAGTTGAAATGCATAAAGATATTTAAAGTAACACAATCAAAATAAATGATATGTCATTGTTACTACTATGGCTTTCAACAATTAGTTTGTATCATTAGTAATCAGTTGTTAAGGCGATGAAACATATAACCTATACATTTGGATGTCGTGGTTACTACTCTTCTGCCAAGACATGTATATGTTATCTCTATGTTACTTAAACATTTTTTTTTGTAACTGAAGATGCTAATAATTTTGATGTAGATTTGATGGGACATATAATTTTTCTAATAATATTTGAAAATAGGGTTATACAAATTATATATCATAATAGGAGGACATGGTCAATTAGATATAATTTTAAGTCTACTTTAGATCAAGTTTCTTAATGGTTTAGGTGGGTAATTTAAATATAAAGTCATAGGGTACTTTATTTTGTTTATACAATAGGACTGGTGTGTAAACATTTATGGCGAAGTTCAGACAGCAATATTAGGTGCGCTTGTATGAAGACAGAGTCAGATCAGTGTAGGACCGTGCATCATCTTTAGAGTTTCTTTATTTCATTCTCTATCTATAATAATGTAAGATAAGGTGAAGGAGAAGAAACTACGGTAGTGTTTGGTTCGGATAAGTAAACGTAAACGTGAAGGGATTGGATAAACAACGGTAACGTAAACATGGTAAGCATTTCCTTGATTTGTTTGGTATAGCTCCGGTAACGTTATCACATAAAACAGCAGTACATGCATCCTATCGTTTCATGCTTGCATGTTGCATGCATCTTGTCGTTTATGCTTTCTTTATTCATCTACGGCTGCGTGATCAAACAACAAGCCGAGCCATTGTGTCTAAGTTAACGTTGATAGCACTCAGATATCGGATACCGTCGTGATGGCAGCGGTATCACTTTTCTGAAGGGCCGGATCAGATAACGGCGCGATCCGATTACATAGCGCCTAAAACAAACGCCATGCAAGGGGATCTATTACCCTCCGTAAACAAATCACGTTACCAACGTCCGAACCAAACACTATCTACATTTTTTCAACTAGGCGGATGCTATGATAGTGCGCTTGCAAAGTAGACATGCTTTTGTGGACATGCTTGGGAGACGTCGGGAGATAATAAGTGAACCCTGCATGCTACGAAACCATGTTATAAACACTTTATGTCTCCTCTTGATAGTGCAGGGTAAGAACAATCATCATATCCAGTCCCGTGCGTCAGTACATACACGGATTGTGGAGCGGAATCATAGTCGTATGTCGCTAGTGGGGACTGTATCTCTTTCCTGGAGTGAGTTTTGAGCTGTGAATTGTAGTGTCATGTGTGATGGATAGGCACCTCTGATTCCCTCTATCGGTGTTTGGTGTTCCCTTCGGTGGAACAAAAGTTGTGAATGGACTGGACTGAACTGACCCAAAACCGAACAAAAATTAGTGGGCCGGTGGAGGGATCAACAAAATCTGACACACTTGCATAGATATTTGTTTGGATAATAACCTCATTGATATGTATCTTACTGAAAAGCAGTATTGTATTATTGTCATAATGATAAAGATTTTTTTTAGATAATGGATAGAAAATTATCCGGCTTCATCTATCAAAAGATAGACTCAGGCCAATTATTACAAACCCGTTGCAACCACTGTAACCAAGCGACACAGAACCGAAAGGAGTAATGTCAATTACAAACCAATCAACAAACTACTAGATAACCATCCAAAAGGTCTAAAAAATTGCAAGGCGGCGGTCTCCAAGCTCTTGGCAGCAGCGACCAAACTATCCCGGACGCCTTCATGCCGCTGCAGCTTTGCCTACTGCCGAGGCCAGTAAGTTCCCCTGAATAGTACCTGCAAAAGAGATTTTGGTTTGCTTTTGTCAAAAACTACTTCGTTTGTTGTCAGCCAGATACTCCAACATACTGATGACGCAGCAGTCAATAAAAGATCATTTAACTGTCTAACCCCTCTCCTGGACCATGTCTTGAACATGTCATCCATGGTACCCGGAGGGGGTAAACCAAAAAGAAAATGCCCCGCTCTCCACGAGAATTTGGCATGAACACAATCAAAGAAAGGTGTTGAACTGTTTCTGGGGAATGACAAAACCACATTTTGTATCTCCATTCTAGTTCCGCCTAGCTAAATTGTCTTTAGTAAGAATCACACCCCTTTTAAGATACCACAAAAAAACTTTTATTTTTGAAGGTACTTTGATCTGCCAAATATTTTGTGAAACTCTCAGGCCGTTATTTATTAAAGCTGCATACATCGATCTGTCGGTGTTTCGTACCCGGGGGTATCACACCAACGAGTGATATGATCGCGTGCTTCTCTTCCTGGATGGTGATGCAAGAGGACACAAGGATTTATCCTGGTTCGGGCAAAGAAGGCCCTACGTCCAGCGGGGGATGTTCTCGTATTACTTGCACCAAAGTGCTTGTACAGGGGAGAATACAAGCTCAGTGAGCGTGGACCGGAGTCCGGACTCGTGCCTGTGTGTACTCGTGTGTTGCGTGACCGTCCCCTTGAATGAGGGCCCTAGCGTCCCCTTTTATAGAGCAAGGGGAGGCCAGGGTTACATAAAGGTATTTACAGGTCGGGGCGTATGGTGCCCCATACGGAGAAGGGTAGGAACCCTGTCTTGTCGGAGCCACTGGAGCCGATGTGATCGTCGCTGTTGAGGCGTCCTTGGGTCGTGGCTTCCATCCTGGGCGCGGACGTGGTGGCGCGACTAGGCGGGAGCCGTACAGCACCATCCCGGAATGTACAGTACGCGGCGGGGTCCCTCCGGGTCTTGGGGTACCTGTCCTCCAATAGCATGAAAGTAGTTAGGGCTCGAAGGACGCGGAGCCGGCTTCGAGGTAGTGCCACGGGGGCTCGAGGGGCGCGGAGCCGGCCTCGAGGTGTTGCAGTGCAGGGCTCGAGGGGCGCGTAGCCGGCCTCGAGGGGTTACAGTGCAGGGCTCGAGGGGCGCGTAGCCGGCCTCGAGGGGTTACTGTGCAGGGCTCGAGGGGCGCGTAGCCGGCCTCGAGGGGTTACTGTGCAGGGCTCGAGGGGTCACCGTGCAGGGCTCGAGGGGCGCGTATCCGGCCTCGAGGAGTTGCAGTGCCTGGCTTGGCCGAACAGTGCTGTACTGGTGCCCTTTTGCCCATGCTTGTGGTGAAAACAAGACTTGACCTTTACACCGAGTTACTGTAGTACGTGCTGTGCACTAGTGGACATGACCGGAGTAGGTGAAGGCATTAAATGCGTGGTATGGGCTGGTACGGCCGTCTGTGCAGCTCGAGGTCCGTTCGTTAAGGCTCGAGGTGTGGGGGCGCGCTCGCCCGAGGCCTGGAGGGCTCGGTCGAGACGGAGAGCGATCATGCTCGCCCGAGGCCTTACTGGGAGGGCTCGGGCGAGACGGAGATAGAGCGTTCGCCCGAGGCCTGGCTGGGAGGGCTCGGGCGAGACGGAAACAGAGCGTTCGCCCGAGGCCTGGCTGGAGGGCTCGGGCGAGACGGAAACAGAGCGTTCGCCCGAGGCCTGGCTGGGAGGGCTCGGGTGAGACGGAAACAGAGCGTTCGCCCGAGGCCTGGCTGGGAGGGCTCGGGTGAGACGGAAACAGAGCGTTCGGGTGTTTTGCGTTGATTGGGGGTACCCTTTTTTGTACCACCGACAGTAGCCCCCGAGCCCTTGTTTGAGTGCTTGCATTCAAGCAGGGGCTCCAGATTGGGATCTCGATGGATGGCTAACTGGTCTCGAGGGTTTTGTCGATTTGATTTCGGGAGTGTAGCCCCCGAGGCCACGGGGGAGTGGTTAGAGCTCCTTCGTGGGCTTCCCGAAGAATCCTCCGTCGTTCGGGAACCTTCTGCCCAGCGGGCGCGCCTTTTTAGGCAGAAAACGTCAGGGAGCGGAGATCGCGACGTCGTGTGTACCTGTGAACAGGATCGAGATGCGGTTTGGTAGTAATATTAAATATTCGCGGTAACCTTTCCTTTATCGTGGGAGACTCCGTCTGAGACTTGGCGTGGAGGGCTCGGGAGAGACGGAGAACGAGCGATCGTTCGAGGCCTGGCCTTGAGGGCTCGGGCGAGATGGAGGTCGAGTGTCCGCCGAGGCCTGAAAATCTCACGTTTATACAAAGAAAAGAAATTAGTCGTAACTGTCCGAGCTCTTAGACCCTTTTCGTCGAGGGGTGCCAGGCTGAACCGACTGGCCGGCTCCTCGAGCTGTCCGGCATGCCGATTGCCCTGGCTTGTCATCCCGCGAGTCCTTTCGATCGGATGCGAGGGGGGATGCCTCGTACTACCCCGAGGGGCGAGTATCGAGGTTCCCGGTGAGCTGGTAACGGGGAATCCAAGTGAGAGCTCGTGCCCTGTTCGTTAGGGTCTACTGTGGCCCGGAGGCGGTCTCATAAAGCAGGGGGCTCAGTCTGCAGGAGTGCCGGGTCCGTTCGATAGGACCCGGTGGCTCGATGCTCCCTCCGAGGGGATCTCACTGCACGTACGAGCTCCCCGCCTTGGATACACGTGAGGGGCCTCGAGGCTCGGCCCCTCGAGTAATGCCGCGAGTGGCGCCCCTTGGTGTCCCTGACTCGGGTGCTCGAAGCCGGCTGTCGAACCCTTTTCGAGGGCCAGCCTTCGCTGCTTCGAGACTTAGGGCCGGGGCCCGTTTTTACCTTTATGAAGAAGCCTCCGTCGTCTGGGATCTTCTGCCCGTTGGGCACGCCTTTTTAGGCGGAAAACGTCAGGGAGAGCGGCGGCGCGAAGCCGGAGCGACGGTCGTGGCTGGCCCGGGGTAGTGGAGCGAATGGAGAGGTAACGCGTGTACCCTGCATCCGTTCGAGACGTGGTTAGGTGGGCGCATTGAATGCATTCGTTACCTTTTTACGTCGTGGGAGATCCCGCCCGTCTGGATTTCCCCCTATAATATCGAAAGATGGAAAAAGAACCTTTTACTTTGCCTTTGCCTTTGCCGCCGCCGTAGCCTTTACGCGCCCGCCTCTCCTTCGAGCTAGTGTGATTAGGATTTCCGGCCGCCCGTCCGCCGCTCGGATCCGCGCCGCGCCACCGTCATGGCTGCCCAGACACAGATGCTGCCGGCCGAGGACTGGAGCCCGTCGAAGGTGACGCAGAGCGAGATGGACTCGCTGGTGGCCCAGGGGCTTCTGCGCCCCAACCCGAGGAGGGACCCGCATGGTGGGTTATCCCGTCGGCGGAGCACCGGGAGCCACACCCGCCGGAGGGGTACGTGGTGAGCTTCACCGCTACCACCGTATGGGGCTCGGCGTCCCGCCGAGCCGCTTCTTGCGAGGGCTGGCCCACCATTTCGAGGTGGAGCTGCAACACTTCTCCCCCAACTCCATCTCGCACGCCGCCATATTCGCCGCGGTGTGCGAGGGGTACCTGAAGATGGAGCCGCACTGGGAGATGTTCGTCCATCTCTTCCGGGGCGAGCTCTTCATCAAGTCCCTGAAGCCCAGCGGGAGGCGGCCCGTGCGCATGGGCTCCCCTTGCCATTACCGCGAGGGCGGGGACCTCGTCGCCAAGTCCCCCCGCGAGTACCTGCGATACAAACTTCCACCAACCAGGCCGGGTGGGACGACCATTGTTCTATCTGCGGACGAAGTGGCCTCCTTCCGCAGTACACCGCAGGGTCCTCACCCACGCCCGGAGAAGTGGACCTGGGCGTTGCGGCGGACAGGCAACGCCACCTGGCCCCGCTGATGAGATGATGAAGACGCTGGTGGATGAGAAGAAGCTGACCGTGCAAGCGGTCATTTGGGCGTTCCACCAGCGAAGAGTCCTTCCGCTGGAGGACCGCCCCCTTCTTATGCACGAGATGGGCCCGCAGGCTCAGCTCGAGGCGCTCAATCGCTCGAGGATGGCCGAAGAGAGGCTGTCCCGAACGAGGGCGTCTCCCGGTTGTCGATCACGATCCAGGGGCCGTTCGTCCCTGAACTCTCCAACCTGGTTGCGATGGCACCCGACGAGGGGTGTCTCGACCTTGTAAGCCTCCCTCGAGTCAGCTATCTCGAGCCTCCTCTCCCTTCTTCCTCCTTCGATCCGTTTGCATCCGTCTTGTAGTTTGTCTCATCACGCTTCTCTTTCTTCAGGGGGCATTTACCTGTCGCGCGTCGAGGCCCCCGGTGAGGGAGGACGCCGCGGGATCTCAGGTGAGGCGCCTCTCTGCTCAAAGGACAAGGAGAGCAAGGATGCCAAAAAGAAGAAAGAGAAAAATAAAAACTTGCGTCGCTTAGCTCGGGAGCAGAGACTGGCGAAGGCTCGTCGTAACCGTCAGCCTGGGGACGGGTCCCCCGAGCTGAGCTCCTCGAGCTCGAGGAGGAGATGGTGATGAGGAGGAGGGCGACGACGAGGGGATGGATGTGCGCTTGATGCGCGCGGGCCTCGTTGATGACAGGGCTGACCGCTCTTCTGTGCAGGAGGGTACACTGGAGGTCCCTCCGACAAAAGGGTCGCGCGGGACGCAGCCGCGGAGGCGGCGCCGATCCCTGCCTCGTCGGGGGCCCGAGGTCCGTCGAGCTCCGCGCCGGATGTGCCCCCGGTCGCAAGGAAGCCCCGGACCCGGAGCGCCTCCGCCACAGCGCCAACGGAGGCCGCCCCCGCGTCAGCCCAGACGGGGGGTCTCGAGAGGGGCGGGCCTCGAAAGGCGGTCGACAGGTCGAGAAGGGTCTCGGGCCCGACCCCCGCTAGCCGTCAAGGGCGCCGTCGAGCCCGCGGAGGAGCGGGCGCCAGGAAGAGGCGTCGAGCCCACGCCATCACGAGCGTCGGGGAGGGAGCCCCCGAGCGTCTCGTGACCAGGGACGCGAGCATCCCCGGAGTCCATCGCCGTACCGCCGCCGGGACAACGGAAGCGGACGCGGGAGGGCGCGACACCAGCGCGGGCGCCGAGCAGGTCCCGGAGCCCGCGCCGGGACGAGCGCCACGACGTCAGCACGAGGGTGGTGCGGTCGCCCTCCCGCGATGTGGGGCGGAAGGAGGCTCCTCCCTCGAGGTCGAGCCATTGGGAGGCGTCGGGAGCCCTCCCCCCATCCCAGCCCTGTGGAGACGGCCCAGGCGCAGGGCTCGAGCCGTGGGGTGGGCTCGAAGCCCCCGAGTGGGTCCGGTGATTCCGGGAAGAAGCCCAGCCGCCGCTTCGGGTGAGTAGTTTCCTTGGTCTCGTCGGTAGTGAGGCTTCACCTCTTTGCTTTTGATGACGCGTGCCATCTCCTCTTCTCAGGGGAAGCGCTCCTACCAGGAGGTGGACCTCGCTTCGTCCAAGCGGGCCAGACCTCGAGCCCCGTCGAGGCACAGGCACCTCGAGGTATGGCACCTTCCTCCGCTAGAGAAGCCGCTTGGCTGAGAAGGCCCGAGCTGCCATGGCTCGAGGGGGCCGAATGATCGTCGCATTTTGGTGAGGCCGCCGCCATCGACCACGGGGGTCGAGGTACTCTTCCTGGTTCTGACATCTCCGTCATCTCGTATTGCAGGGGCCTCAGCTCATGGCATCGAGCCTGCCACCACCTTATCTGCCGAAGCGCTGCCTCCTCCCCCTCCTCCTCCTCCCGCAATGGTGCCAACTGGAAGCGCCACCCTCTCCCCTCACACGACGGGTGCTCCGGGGGAAGCGCCTGGGGCGAGCACGCCCCCGCCGGCGTCTGGGGCTGAGGAGATCGCCCCTTGTGGCTCCGACCAGCACGGGCCGGGCTGCGGAGGAGGGAGGGGGGAAGAGGCGTCGGCGGAGAAGGAGCCGACGGTGGAGGACCTCCTGAACGAGCTGGAGCGGGGGCCGCTCCTCGCCGCGGGCTCGATGACGGTGGAGGCGCCCGAGGTGCCGGCTAGCGCCGACAAGGCGCCGGAGGGCCCGGCCGGGAAGAGGGCCCGGGGTCGAGCCTTCCCTCGATCGATCCACAACAGGAGTTGCCGGCGGAGGGACGGAGGGAGTCGGGCTCGTGCCGTCGGGTGCGGCGTCGCTGTCGGGGCAGCTCGAGGCGGAGGAGGATCTGCCCGACATCGAGCTCGACCGACCGATATGGCCGTTTCCCGTCCCTCTGAGCCCGCCCCTTGCCGTGGTTCCCATCGAGCAGCCGGCCCAGCGGGGGGCCCCGCGCGAGGTGCGGTCCATCTTCCGGGACGTGGCGTGCTTATGGCGGAGGCGGAGCGGTCCTGCTCCGAGGAGGCGGGCCGGTCCGCACAGGTGTCAGCCGCCCTCACGCGCGGGCTGAGGCGGATCTTCGAGATCTTCGCGCGGAGCTGAGCCGGAACGTCCAGATGGCGAGCCGGCTTAACGAGGCGGAGGCGGAGGTCCGGGTGGCTCGAGGCGAGGCCGCTCGATCCAAGGAGGAGGCCGCCGCCGCTCTCGAAGCGTCGAGGAAGGAGGCCGCGGACGCCCGAAGCGAGGCCACCTCCGCCCGGGCCGAAGCCGAGGCGGCGAAGCAGAGGCTGCTGACGCCCGTGGCGAGGCCGCCGCCTGCCACGAACCGCAGCGGAGGCGGCGAGGAAAGAGGCCGAAGACGCCGAGAGTGGTGCCGCCAACCGCCCGAGCTGCCGAGGGGGCGGCGCGGCAGGAGGTGATCCGCAAGGATCTGGCCCTGGTGGAGGCGGGCCGGCTGATCGAGGACCTTAGGTCCGAGAAGCTCCTCACGCTGGCCGAGAAGCGCAGGCTGGAGCAGCGTGCTGAGGGCCTGACCAGCGACCTCGCCGCCCTGGGCAACACTGCGACGGTGAAGGCTTACACCTTGTTCTTGTTTGGAGTCTCGAAGTTTTTTGTTATGCCGCCGTCTCACTCTTCCTGTTTTGCGCAGGGGTGGAGAAGACGGCCGAGGAACTCCGCGAGACGAACCAGGCTCTCTTGGACCACTCCAAGCTAGACGATGGTGGCGGAGCGGGCACGCTCTCTCTCGACCGGCTCGGCCCCATGTGGGGTGCTCCTCCTGTGATCGCGGCAGAAGGTGCAATGGCTCGTGACGATGCCTTGGTCGACGCCTTGTGCTTCTTCGACGCAGCCGCGCGGGACCGTGTCTGGCAAGCTCTCCATCACGGCGTCAAGCATACACTCGCGGTCGTTCGCTCCGGTTTCCGCTTCCCGGTCCACGTTGTCGCGAATGGCTTCATCGAGATCGAGGGGAAGGATGAGGAATGGAACAACCGCCGTGTCGACAAAATTTTGGAGAAGATGGAGAGGCCGGGGACGTCGCTCGCGAAGATCTTCGAGGAGGACGTGCTGCCTCCCTGACGCCAGCAGCGGTGTCGGGAGCGTCCCGAGCCTGCCATCCGTGGACCTCGGGGAGGAGTACCGCACCGACGAGGACTGAGGCCTGCGTGCCAAATTTGGGCGTCGAGGCCCTTGTAAGAATTTCTATGACATGAATGAGGGTACGTCGAGACCCGAATGTAATATGATTTGTTTATGAAAGAGTTTGTTTTCTTTTCAAATGCGTTTGACCACTTCTCTTTGTCGCAAGCTCGAGTTTTTGCTAACTTAGTCTGTGCTCCTCCGATACGTCGCGAGCCCCTCGAGGGGAGGCGTAGGTAGGGCACCGTAGCCCGGGGGCGTAGGTGGACGTCTACGTCGACGCCCCCCCACCCTAGGAGCTCGAGGTACTTTAAGATTTAGACGTCGCTAGTTCACTCGAGGCGCGAGTCGAGACGAGGGTCAAATTTTTTGAAAAGAAAACACGCATTTTTTCCGGAGTCTGGGGGGCGTTTAGCCCCTTGTCAGCCCCCGAGGGAGGCTCGACCCTGAGCTAGGCAGGGTCGAGGCTACCTTGTGTTGCTAAGGAACATGAAAGATGCGCACGAGTTGGCCCATTTATATTCAACATGTTTGTTTAAATCAATAAAATGAACAAGGCCTCGAGGCCCTTAAGGGTAGAAGCGACGTAGCTGAGATATGTTCCAGGCGTTCGCCAGGATCCTGCCTTGGTCGTCGTAGAGCTTGTATGTTCCTGGCTTGAGCACTTCGGCCACGGTGTATGGGCCTTCCCATGGTGGGGTGAGCTTATGGCGCCCTCGATTATCTTGCAGTCGTCGAAGCACGAGGTCCCCCACCGCTAGGTCCCTTTTGCGCACGTGCTTGTCGTGGTAGCATCGAAGTGTTTGCTGGTAGCGTGCAGAGTTGATGAGCGCCACGTCTCGGGCCTCCTCGAGCTGGTCCTTGGCGTTGGCGAGCCTTTCGTCGCTGGTTTGCTCGTTGTAGGCTCGAAGTCGAGGTGAGCCGTACTCGAGGTCCGTAGGTAAGACGGCCTCGGCGCCGTAGGTTAGGAAAAACGGAGTGAACCCGGTGGCTCGACTCGGCGTAGTCCTGAGGCCCCACAGCACCGAGGGGAGTTCTGTAGCCCACCCCTTTCCGAAATTCTTGAGGGTCTTGAACAGCCTCGGCTTCAGCCATGGAGTATCATGCCGTTGGCGCGCTCGACCTGCCCGTTGCATTGGGGGTATGCGACCGAGGCCCAGGTTACGCGAATGTTGTTGTCATCGCAGAAGTTGGTGAACTTTTTGCCCGTGAATTGGGTGCCATTGTCGGTGATGATGACATTAGGCACCCCGAACCGGTACATGATGTTGGCGATGAACTCGACAGCCCTCTCGGAGGTGGGGTCTCCTATCGGCTTAGCCTCGATCCACTTGTGAACTTGTCGACGGCCACGAGCATGTGTGTGTACCCTCCACTTGTCCTTTTGAGGGGACCCACAAGGTCGAGCCCCCAAACGGCAAATGGCAAGTGATTGGATCATCTGCAGGGCGTGTGCGGGCTGGTGCGTTTGCTTGGCGTAGAATTGACACCCATGGCACGCTTGGACCAAACGCTTGGCGTCCCCAATGGCGGTCGGCCAGTAGAAGCCTTGACGGAAGGCGTTGCCAACCAGGGCCCTCGGCGCTGCGTGGTGGCCGCAAGCTCCCGAGTGCATATCGTTGAGGAGCTTGCGCCCTTCCTCGAGTGGGATGCAGCGTTGAAGGATCCCAGTCGGACTTCGTCGGTATAGCTCCCGTTCGTCGCCGTAGATGACGTAGGTCTTGGCCCTCCCAGCGATGCGTCGGGCCTCCGTCTTGTCTTCTGGTAGCTCGCCTCGCGTCAGGTAGTCGAGGTAGGCTCCGCCAGTCGAGGGCCGTGATGACGAAGAGACGTGTGCGTCGACCTGCATCGCCTCTGCGGACGTCGAGGGGTCCTTTTCGAGGGGCGTCGAGAGTCGAGCCCCCGTGTCTTGCTCGAGGGGTGGCATAGTCGAGCCCCGGTCTTGCTCGAGGGCGTCGAGGTCGAGCCCCTGTCTTGCTCGAGGGGTGGCGTCGAGAGTCGAGCCCCCGTGTCTTGCTCGAGGGGTGGCGTCGAGGGGCCAGCCCCCGGGTCGATTTCGACGGATGGCTCGAAGACGTCCCTCGAGAAGACGTCTGGCGGTACCGTGCCGCGCGTGGACGCCAACTTTGCCAGCTCGTCTGCGGCCTCGTTGTACTTCCGAGCTACGTGGTTGAGCTCGAGGCCGTAAAACTTGTCTTCCAGCTTGCGCACCTCCCCGCAGTATGCCTCCATCTTGGGATCGATGCAGCTTGAAGCCTTCATAACCTGGTTGACGACGAGCTGCGAGTCTCCTCGGGCGTCGAGGCGTCGGACCCCAGCTCGAGGGCGATGCGCAGCCCATTGACGAGGGCCTCGTACTCGGCGACGTTGTTGGAGGCGGGGAAGTGCAAGCGTAGCAGGTAGCGCATGTGTACTCCGAGGGGTGAGATGAAGAGCAGGCCTGCTCCTGCCCCGTCTTCGTGAGGGATCCATCGAAGTACATGGTCCAGAGCTCGGCTTGAATCTGTGCCGGCGGGAGCTGAGTGTCGGTCCATTCAGCAACGAAGTCCGCCAACGCTTGCGACTTGATGGCCCTTCGCGGGCATAGGTGATGGTCTCCCCCATTAGTTCGGCGGACCACTTGGCGATGCGCCCCGTGGCCTCCCGATTGTTGACGATCTCTCCGAGGGGGAAGGACGACACCACCGTCACGGGATGAGCGAGGAAGTAGTGCTGGAGCTTGCGCCTTGTGACGATGATGCCGTAGAGCAGCTTTTGGATGTGCGGGTACCGGACCTTGGCCTCGGAGAGTACCTCACTGGTGAAGTATACCGGTCGCTGGACCGGCAATGTATGACCCTCCTCGTGCCTCTCGACGGCTATGACCGCGCTAACCACCTGAGTGGTTGCGGCCACATAGAGGAGGAGGGGCTCGGGGGAATCGTCACCTTCGGCTGGTCGCGGGGGCACGAGAATTGGTGCAGAAGTCAGCAACCCCTTCAACTTGGTTAAGGCCTCCTCGGCTTCGGCGGTCCACGCAAAGTGTTCTGTCTTTTTTAGCAGGCGGTAGAGGGGTAGTGCTTTTTCCCCCAGCCTCGAGATGAATCTGCTGAGAGCGGCTAGGCAGCCTGTTACTTTTTGCACACCCTTGAGGTCACGAATCGGGCCCATCCTCGTGACTGCTGAGATTTTTTCAGGGTTTGCCTCGATCCCCCCGTGTGAGACGATGTAGCCAAGTAGCATGCCTCGAGGCACACCAAAGACACACTTCTCGGGGTTGAGCTTCACATTCTTGGCCCGGAGGCACTCGAACGTGGTCTCGAGGTCGCTGATGAGGTTCCCGACTTTTTTAGTTTTAACCACGATGTCATCGACGTAGGCCTCGACGATTTTGCCTATGTGCTCGCCAAAGATGTGCTGCATACATCGCTGGTACGTTGCCCCGGCGTTTCGCAGGCCGAAGGGCATCGTAACATAGCAATACATCCGAATGGCGTGATAAAAGAGGTTGCGAGCTCATCGGATTTTCTCATCCTAATTTGGTGGTAGCCGGAATACGCATCAAGGAACGAAAGCACTTCGCACCCAGCAGTGGAATCGACGATCTGGTCAATTCTAGGTAAAGGAAATGGAACTTTTGGACATGCTTTATTCAGACCAGTGTAATCTACACACATCCGCATTTTTCCATTCTTTTTCCTAACTAGTACAGGGTTAGCTAGCCACTCTGGGTAAAATACCTCCTTGATGAATCCGGCCGCCAAAAGCTTGTGCACCTCCTCGCCGATGATCCTGCGCTTTTCCTCGTCGAAACGGCGCAGGCGTTGCTTCACGGTCTGGACCCGGCCTGGATCTCCAAGGCGTGCTCGGCGACTTCCCTCGGTATGCCCGGCATGTCCGAGGGGTTCCACGCAAACATGTCGATGTTCGCGCGGAGAAAGTCGACGAGCACTGCTTCCTATTTGGGCTCGAGGCTGGCACTGATGGTCAGCGTCTTGCCATTGGCCGAGGTCGGGTCGACGGGTATTTGCTTGGTGTGCTCAGCCGGCTCGAAGGTGCCGGCGTGACGCTTTGCTTCCGGGGCCCCCTCGGTGGCCAGAGCTGCCAAGGCCTCGAGCGAGTCGAGGTGGACGTTGGCCTCCCCCCGCTCGACGCACTCCACGTCGCAGTGGTACGCGTGCTCGTAGGAGGTGTCAATGGTGATGACCCTTTTGGCCCCGGCATCTTGAGCTTTAAGTACGTGTAGTTAGGAATTGCCATGAACTTGGCGTAGCCTGGCGGGCCGATGATGGCGTGGTAGGTCCCTTGGAAGCCGACCACCTCGAAGGTGAGCGTTTCCTGACGGAAGTTTGCCGGCGTGCCGAAGCAAACCGGCAGGTCGATGCGCCCGAGGGGGTGGGCCTTCTTTCCTGGTACTACTCCGTGGAACCCCCCGACACTGGGTCGGAGCTGTCCCTCTGAAATCCCCAGGAGGTCGAGGGTCTCGAGGTATATGATGTGAGGCTCGAGCCCCATCCATCAATACCTTAGAGAACCGAACGTCGACTATGACGGGGTCGACGACGAGGGGGTAAGCCCCCGGGTTTATGACATGGTCCGGATGGTCGTCACGGTCGAACGTGATTGACGCGCATCGGACCAGTCAAGATACCGGGGGCGTCGTGGCTAAGAGAAAAGATTTCCCGGCGTTCCTTCTTTCTTTCTCGAGCTGAGAGCCCGACGGTCGCCCCCCGTAGATCATGTAGCAGTCGCGCACCGGGGGGAAGTCGCCATCTGCGTTCCTGCCGCCTCGTCGATCGGTATCCTTTCCCTTAGGCTCGTCTCCCTCTTATCGCCGAGCTTGGAGTAGTAGCCCTTCAATAGTCGGCAGTCTTTCAACTTGTGGTTTACGGGGCCCGTGTGGTAGGTACAGGGATCCTCGAGCATCTGGTCGAAAACAGCCCCATCGGGGGGGCCTCGGGGCTTCTTAGGCTCGAGGGCGCCCGCGAGCACCTCTTTGTCGTCGTCGTCGTCGGCGCCACGCTTCGCCCTCTGGCCCTTGCGTTTGTTTTTCTTCCTTTTGTTGCCGTCATTGCTGTCGTTTTTGGCGTCGTTGCCTTTGCTGGAGCCCTCCGGCACGATCACCGCCTTGCCTTTGTCCGTGGAATGGCCAAAGAAGGCCCCCACTGCTTCGTCGCCCAAAGCAAAGCTGGTGACGCGATCCATCAGGTCCTCGACCGTCCCGGGACGGTAGCGTCCTAGCTCATGAACAAGCTCTTGGCATGTCGTGCCCGCGAGGAACGCTGAGATGACGTCCTCGTCAGGCACGTGGGGAGCTCGAGACGCTGCTTGGAGAACCGTCGAGCAAAGTCGCGGAGGGGCTCGTCCTGCCTGCCTGCAACGCCGCAGGTCCCAGGGGTTGCCTGGACGCACGCAGGTTCCCTTGAAATTCCCGTCGAAGACCCTGACTAGGTTGGCCCAGTCATGGATCCGATCCGTGGGAGCCCCTCGAGCCACCACGGGCGGTGTCCGAGAGGTAAAGTGGGAGTTGACGTATGATCACGCGGTCGTCGTTCTTCGCTCCGCCCAGTTGGCAGCCAAGGCGGAAATCCGAGAGCCAGAGCTTGGGCTCGACCTCCCCGTCATACTTCACGATGTTGGTCGGGGTCGGTCGGTCGGCGGGGAGGGTTGAGCTACGGATGGCCCGGCTGAAGACTCGGGGGCCCGGGGGCTCGAGGACCTGCCGGTCCTCGTCGCTGTCGTAGCGCCCCCCTCGATGGGCGCTACGCCACGCTCTTGGGCCCCCTGTCCTTGCGCCGTCGGTTGATGTCGTTGCGGGCGTCGTTGGGGTCTCGAGGTGGCCGGTTGTCGACGATCCGTTCGCGGACTGGCCTAGCTCGAGAGGCGTCCGGCTGGTGAACGGATGCCTCGCGAGCGTCGTGGGGTGTGTCCGCCGGTCTCCCCGAGGCTGCTCCACGTCGGCGTGACGCCGGGCTCTCGGCTTGCTTTACCGCGGCTATCTCGAGGAGGTTTTTCATTTCTCCGAGCATGCGCCTGGCATCGGGGTTGGAGACGGCGGGCAGGTCACAGAGCATCATAGCCGCCGCCACCACGTTCTGCCCGGCTCGCGGGAAACATACTTCAGGGCGTGCTGGTGCCCCGCCTCGAGGCGCCGCCGGACCTCGGTGGACCCGGCCCCTCTCGCCCTCCTCGAGCTCCGGCTCCTCGGGGCTGGGGTGGTTCCTGCACCAGGGTTTGCCGGAGCTGAAGCAGGTGTCGCCGTTCTTCCTCGGCTTTGGTGATTGCCTCTTGCAGTTGTGCGAGCTGCGCCGCCCGGCCATCGTCGTGCTTAGGCGGTACAGCCGGTGCTGGAGGTTCGTCCCTTCCCTGAACGCGTGAACCGCCTGCCGCGGCCACGTCGCTAGGTCCCTCTAGGTCGAGCGCCGGCCTGCCGTCGTCGCCTTTGTCCTCGGTGTCGCATACGACTCCCTCGAGTTGGAAGCACTCCCTGGTGGGATCCCAGAGGTCGGGGTCGTGGTAGTCGTATTCGTCGGAGTCAGAGCTGTTGACGGCACGCCGCCTTGGCCGATGCTGGGACCGCAGCTCGCGTACCATTCTCCGACGGTGGCTCGCCGAGGTGGCTCGAAGGCTCGCAAGAAGTCGGTCGATGCACGCGGGGTGGACGATCTCCAGGCCGGCCATGGCCTGCAGCAGCGCGCCCGAACGCTGCTCCTGGTCCGCCACCGTCTGGCCCTGATGGCGCTCGTCGAGGCGGTGGGCGTGTACAGCCGCAGAGCTGTCGAGGCCAACCGGGAAACGCTGGCTCCGAGCGTGGTGCGACCCGTGCGGGAGGAGGTTGAGTGGCGTCGACGGCGCACGGCTTGGAGGCCTCTGGCCTGGTTCCCGGTCCGTATGCACGATGAATGCGAAGTCGCTAGGCGAGCGCGGGCGCGCCCTGGAGGTCTCCGGCCGCGCGCCAGGCTGGTTTCCCCTTGGGGACCCTGCACCGGCTACGGGGGTGTAGGCGTTTGCCGCGGGCACCGCCTGCGCCCGTGACGACGATGACGACGGCGCCGCTCGCGATGTGGCGACGTGTGGTGGTGCGGGCGACGCGTCACGCCCCCGTGCGGGGTGGCGTGACACGCCCTCCGCTCGGGCCCTCCGTGGAGCAGACAGAGTCAGCTCGTTGCCGTTGCATGTGGCCAGGAAATCGAGGCTCCCGAACCAGACAACGGCACCAGCCGAGAACAGAAGAGAGGATGAAGCCATCCAGGAAATCAGCGAGAAATCGGCTCGGACACGCGAAGTCCCCTACTGACGCGCCAACTGGCGGTGGGGTGTTCGTACCCGGGGGTATCACACCAACGAGTGATATGATCGCGTGCTTCTTCCTGGATGGTGATGCAAGAGGACACAAGGATTTATCCTGGTCGGGCAAAGAAGGCCCTACGTCCAGCGGGGGATGTTCTTGTATTACTTGCACCTAAGTGCTTGTACAGGGGAGAATACAAGCTCAGTGAGCGTGGACCGGAGTCGGACTCGGCCTGTGTGTTACTCGTGTGTTGCGTGACCGTCCCCTTGAATGAGGGCCCTAGCGTCCCCTTTTATAGAGCAAGGGGAGGCCAGGGTTACATAAAGGTATTTACAGGTGTCGGGGCTATGGTGCCCCATACGGAGAAGGGTAGGAACCCTGTCTTGTCGGAGCCACTGGAGCCGATGTGATCGTCGCTGTTGAGGCGTCCTTGGGTCGTGGCTTCCATCCTGGGCGCGGACGTGGTGGCGCGACTAGGCGGGAGCCATTACAACACCCATCCCGGAATGTATAGTACGCGGCGGGGTCCCTCCGGGTCTTGGGGGTACCTGTCCTCCAATAGCATGAAAGTAGTCAGGGCTCTCGAAGGACGCGGAGCCGGCTTCGAGGTAGTGCCACGGGGGCTCGAGGGGCGCGGAGCCGGCCTCGAGGTGTTGCAGTGCAGGGCTCGAGGGGCGCGTAGCCGGCCTCGAGGGGTTACAGTGCAGGGCTCGAGGGGCGCGTAGCCGGCTCGAGGGGTTACTGTGCAGGGCTCGAGGGGCGCGTAGCCGGCCTCGAGGGGTTACTGTGCAGGGCTCGAGGGGTCACCGTGCAGGGCTCGAGGGGCACGTATCCGGCCTCGAGGAGTTGCAGTGCCTGGCTTGGCCGAACAGTGCTGTACTGGTGCCCTTTTGCCCATGCTTGGGGTGAAAACAAGACTTGACCTTTACACCGAGTTACTGTGGTACGTGTTGTGCACTAGTGGACATGACCGGAGTAGGTGAAGGCATTAAATGCGTGGTATGGGCTGGTACGGCCGTCTGTGCAGCTCGAGGTCCGTTCGTTAAGGCTCGAGGTGTGGGGGCGCGCTCGCCCGAGGCCTGGAGGGCTCGGTCGAGACGGAAAGCGATCGTGCTCGCCCGATGCCTTACTGGGAGGGCTCGGGCGAGACGGAGATAGAGCGTTCGCCCGAGGCCTGGCTGGGAGGGCTCGGGCGAGACGGAAACAGAGCGTTCGCCCGAGGCCTGGCTGGGAGGGCTCGGGTGAGACGGAAACAGAGCGTTCGCCCGAGGCCTGGCTGGGAGGGCTCGGGTGAGACGGAAACAGAGCGTTCGGGTGTTCTGCGTTGATTGGGGGTACCCTTTTTTGTACCACCGACAGATCTAACTGAAAACTTGCCTGATGAATGTAAAGACCAGACAAAGACATCTTTACCATCCTGCAACTGAAAACTCAAAAGAGAGGCTACAATTCTATGCCAATTTCTAAGGTTCGCACCCGCTAAATTTCGTCGAAACGAGATGTTTAAGGGGGACAAACTTAATACTTTTGCTACTGAATCCCGTTTACGCCTCACAATGTTGAATAGAGATGGAAATTTGTCTTTTAATGGTGTATTACCCAGCCAAGTGTCGAACCAGAATCTGGTCTGAGACCCGTCATTGACTGAAAACTTAGCAAAACTCATAAAATTCTCCTTTACACTCATCAGTCCTTTCCAAAAATGCGAATCCGTTGCCCTCTTTTCGCAGCTTCCTAGCGGTTTATCTTTCAGGTATTTGTTTCTAATTAATTGCTGCCACAACCCATCCTCATTTAACAGCTTGAATAACCATTTACTCAGAAGACAATGATTTTGAATTTCGAGATTTTGTATACCAAGGCCCCCATGGGATTTAGGCTGGCACAAAATCTCCCACTTCGCTAGTCTATATTTCCTCTTGTGCTCATCACTCTGCCAAAAAAACCTTGATCCAAAACAATTTTTTTCTCTAACACCCTTTTGGAACCTCGAAGAAGGAAAACATAAACATCGGTAAGCTCGAAAGCACCGAGTTAATTAAAGTTAAACGACCACCGACTGAAAGGAGTTTACCTTTCCATCCCCCCAGCTTCTTCTCCAATCTGTTCTCTAAATCTTGCTAATCTTTATTATTTAGTTTCCTGACGCTCATCGGAAGGCCTAAATATTTAAAGGAAGGTTTCCTAGTTTGCAGCCAAACAACTCCGAGTAGAGATTCTCCTGCTCTTTTGCCTCCCCAAAGCCGAAGATCTCACTTGTGGAAAGTTTATTTTGAGCCCCGATAGTTCCTCAAAAGTAGATAGGATCAATTTCATATTCGTGGCTTTTGCAACATCATGACTCAAGAAAAACTGTGTCATCTGCATACTGCAGAATTGAAAGCCCGCCCTGAATCAGATGGGGAATCACCCCTAACACACGGCCTTCCTCCTGGGCCCTTGAAATTAATATGGCTAGCATGTCAACCACTATATTAAATGAAATTGGTGACATTGGGTCTCCTTGTCTCAACCTTTCTTGTTTGAAAATAAGGTCCTAGCTGATCATTTACTTTAATGTTAACATTACCCCTGGGTGAACTTTTCTACCCAACTGTTCCATTTTTGGGAAAAACCTTTCATCCTTAAAGTTTGCTGTAGAAACTCCCATTTCACCTTATCATAAGCTTTTTCGAAATCAATTTTAAAAATAACGCCATCTTGTTTTCGAGACTGCAATTCGTGAAGAGTCTTGTGTAAGATCACCGCCCCCTCCAGGATATTCGCGCCGGGCAAAAAAGCGGTGTGAAACATAACCAATGTTTTTATAGCTAAACAGTCATCAATATGTTAAAATTAAAGACAACACATTCGAGAGCAGTTTCCGCCTTGAATGCCCACATTTTTTAATTTTTATTTTCATGAGACTGAAAAAACATACTTAAATTGAAGCACAATCGCATGTCATTGCACGATCAATTGACCATTAATCGTCTATGTTGTGCTCTGCCTGCAGCGAAACGCCAAGACTATCATTACAGGTTCCTAGGGTAGTTGTTGTTAATTAAATTAATACACGAACTAGATCATACCATATATACATCATCAAAATTAAGTGAAGGGGTGAAGTAGAGAACTACCAATAATTTAAGAGGCTATGTAGATTGTTTCCTAATAAAATGGTGAAGCTCAAAAAACATTGTTAGGTGCACCTATATGAATCCAGAGTCAGAGTTCCAACCGTGAATCTTCATAAGAGTCTCTATTTATTTCAGTCTCTAACTTTAAATTTAAGAGAAGGCGAATTGGAAGAAGCTAGGTACCATTTCTCCATGTAGGCAGACGCAATGATAGTGGAATCACAAAGTAGACTTGGTTTGTTGATACGATTGAGAGATTTCAGGAGATCACTAAATGCTACGACCCGTGCAATGTCGTACTGCAAACTTGACGTCTCCTCTAGCTAGTTCTGGGTACAAACCCTCGTCATCGACAATCATTCATAGGTGCCTGTAGACAGGTTTCAGAACTGCACAAGCACCATGGACCAATTCAGATGCCGGTATGCGGATGGAGTATAGCGGAACCACTACTGGAAAATTGTACTTTGCCGAGTGCCTGAGGCTTTACCGAGTGCAAAATATCGTACCACTCGGCAAAGCTATATTTTACCGAGTGTAGCACTCGGCAAAATATTGCACTCGGCAAAGAAGGCTTTGCTGAGTGCCAGCCACTCGGCACTGTAGGGCACTGGTTAAAATTAGTCTTTGCCGAGTGCTAGGCGGTCGGCAAAATGTTGGTGGATCGTGACGGCGGCCACCTACCGTTAGCTTTTGCCGAGTGCCATCCTTAGGCACTCGGCAAAGTTTTTTATTTATTTTTTTAAAAAACAACTTTGCCGAGTGTTTTCCAGCACCGGCACTCGGCAAAAATATTTTATTCCTTTTAATAAACTTTGCAAAGTGTCCTAAAAAATAAAAAGAAGTTTGCCGAGTGCCCGGCCCAGTGGACACTCGGCAAAGAAAAAAAAAAAAACCAACCAGCTCCTCCTTCCCATCTCATATCTGGCCCAACCGGCCCACCAACCCATCCCTCCCAACCCTAAACCGTGCATGCCCCGCCCGCCCGACGCCGACTCCGCGTGCGCCGCCGCTCGCCCCTCCACGCGGCTCCACGTGCGCCGCCGCCCGCCGCACGCCTCCCTGCCGCCCGCGCGCTGTGCCCCTACCTACCCGCCCCGCCCCCGCAGCAACAGCGCTGCTCTGCAGTCCACCCCCGCTTGCGCGCCGCTCTACAGTCCGCCCCCGTCTGCACATCGTGCCCCTGCCAGCCCCCGTTCCCTGCTCCGGCCGGCCCATGGCGCTGTCCCCGAGCCACAGAGGGCAGGGAGGCAGTAGCATAAGGGAAGGGGGAGAAGAGGAGGAAGAAGATTGGAGGAAAAGGAAGAGGAAGAAGAAGTAGAAGAAGAGGAAGAGGAAGAAGGGGGAGGAGAGGAGAGAAGGGAGGAAGGAAAAGAGAAGAAGGAGAAGGAGAGGAGTGAGAAGGGAAGAGGTGGAGAGGAGTACTCCGGCGCTGTTCGACCTCGCCGGAGAATAAAGCTGACCCCCACCGTCGACGTTCGACTCCACCCAAGGTAAATCTTTAGTTGTCGGCCTTTATGCCATATGTGGTTGTGTGGGCCATTGTGCCATATGTCGAGGATGACCTTCGTGCCAGATATGTGAATGTCGACCATCTTGTCGTGTGAATGTCGTCCATCGTGCCATATGTTTTCTTGCAGGTTTTGAAAACCTCCCCGTCTAGGGGAGGTTCTGCCGAAATTTTTAATTTATACTAACCTATTGCCTTTTTATGCTGGAGAAGGGCCTGCGGGAGGCACTCGCCGACCCTGAACGTCTTCGTGAGCGTTGTGGGTCTGCCTGCACCGCATCGCCTCGCCACTACACCGACTCGGCACTACCCCGCTAGCCTTACTCCCACCGCCACCCTATGTATAAATACCCCTCCCTCCATATCATAGTCTTAGATCGCGTATCCCAGTTAGGCATCTCCCGTCCAAAAGAGATATGGTTGGGGGTATGCAAGTCTTTGCATATCCGCGTCCGTATCTGTTTCGGATTGTCCATATTTTTTGGACAGCCTACGGATGCGTAGATGGTTTAGTTTCCATGCTCCACTCCGGTCCGAGACGGTGTTTAGGCATCACCCTCCTATTGTTCTCCGGGTACACACTCTCCCTTGCACGACGGTATAGGGGGAGAACAGTTGGGAGGTGCTGCCAAAATTCCATCTCGGATAGGAGCGGAGCATGGAAACTAACCTCATCTACGGATCCGCGGGTGGGATTAGGACCTATCCTCACGTATTAGAGAGTAGGGATGTTGTGCGCGTAGATGCAATTGATGGTCACTCATATTTGTTGATACGTCTGTTAAAGGATGGAGTACCGTGATTGGATGTACATGCTATGGAGAGACAAGCATGATTACGACATGTGTGTTTAGTCAAGGTTGAAGAATTCTTAGAGCATGCATTTGGCGAGAGTGCTGGAGGCCATTCTCTAGTGCTTTGTCCCTGCAGTTGTGACAACAGAAGAAGGAAAGATAGGTTAACCATTCGTAAACATATTGTGAAGTTTGGATTTACTCCGGGCTACCACCAGTGGATCCACCATGGTGAAGTCCATCGTATCAGGGAGGAGGTGGTGAGGCCATGACTCGAGGATTTTGATGATGATGCTGGGGTACCTAACATGATGGATGACTATCACCAAGCTCAGTTCGCTGAATGCCGTGAGAAGAAGGAGATGGAGGCTGCCCTAGATGCCTTCTACAAGATGTTGGATTCGGCACAGAGACCCCTTCACGATCGTACCAATGTTTCTCAGCTGAATGTCGTTGGTCATGTAATGGGGTTGAAGGCCGAGTTAAACCTAAGTCGAGAAGGCTTCGATAAGATGTTGGCCTTGTGGAGCGGCATGCTACCGGAGGGACACATTATGCCAAAGAACTTGTATGAGTCAAAGAAGGTCCTTCTTGCACTTAAGATGTTGTATGACAAGATAGATGTGTGTCCGAAGGGGTGCGTCCTATTCATGAAAGAACACGCGGATGCAAAGTATTGCTCGAAGTGTAAATCCTCCAGGTATGTGGAGCTAGACTCAAGCAATGGCCAGAAGAGGCAGCTTACGATCCCCATGAGAGTCCTATGACACCTTTCGTTCCTTCCAAGGCTCCAACAGCTATCCATGATGCCAGAATCCGCGAAACAGATGACATGGCACAAAAATGGCACAGGATATAATCCTGGGAAGATGATACATCCATCCGATGATGATGATACATCCACCGGTTGAAATCTCTCTTTCCTCAACCTACCACCCCTGTAAATCTTACTGACAGCATTCTTAAAACAACCACCAGTGTAAATACGTGATTTGCACTAACAGTTTCCTTAAGAAAGCTGCCAGTTTAAATATTTACACAGGCTGCTGCAAATCCTCATAACTTCTTTTGCTCGTGGATGAACTAGATGTATTCATATTAATTAGTTTGCTTTGTGTCTGGCTTTTGTTGTCACTGTATCATTCAGCTAAAATCATATAAACCAAACAGACATTTCTTTTGGAATTCACACTATATATCTCAGCTCCCTTTTTCTGCACTTGCATCTTCATGAGCTGTATGGGGTGTTCTGCAGTTCGGTGCTTCCTTAGCGCGCGAGCCATCTATTCTATGAAGAGAAAACACTACTATAGAAATGATTTTGTATACAAAGCTTTTTTTTAATAGAGGCGGCACGATCTACATTTGTAGCGAGAAGGTGCAAGCCAAGCCATCTCTAAAAAAATACATTTGTAGAGTGGGGCACAATTTCCAGCCACCCTTAGCAATGCCCCTATTTTTAGAGGCGGCTAGAAATAGAGCCGTCTCAAAAAAAGATGTTTTTAGAGGCGACAAGAAATAGAGATGCCTTTAGAAATACGAGTAGCGCACAGTAAAATTTTAATTTAAAAAATGATATGAGATGCAGAAATTATCAAAACCAAAAGTTTTAGATTATAAGAAGGAGACATAAATTCATTGAGGAAAGTTACTGTTGTCTTCTTTGTCAAGACAGTCTTTAGGAAACCAGTGAGAACTTTGTTTTTCGATTGCCCTTCTGCTATTTCAAGATGGTTTTCTTTAGGCATTGTTTGGGAAGGAGAAGGAAATCTCCATGAAAAGCTAATTGCTGCGAAGAGGGATTTCCCTTATCTTTTTTTTCATGGAAATCTTTATGATGGGAGCATTGTGTGTTTTGAATGAGAGGAATGCTCTCATCTTAATGGAAGGGCTCCAAATCACGGTCCCTGGAAGGCTGCTTTCAAGAAGGAAATAATGGTTCATCTTTTATAGGATCAAGTAAAGCCTTCATCATTCTGTTCGTGCCTGCTTAGTGCCCTGTCATCTGTTTTATAGTTTTTAGTTTGTCCTAGCTCTCTCCCTTGTTTGTTTTGTTGCTAGCTTCCTGTGTCTAACCTCTGGTTAGGCTTGTGCTCTTTGTTGTAAGTTCTTGAACTCTCTCCTTTTTCTAATTAAGTTGCCGCTGGGGGGCTGTTGCCCATTGTTCTGGTTGAAAACAAAAGTTGTAGATTACGATGAGTTATACAACTTTTTTGTTTGAAATAATATATCTATGGAAAATAACGTTCAAATTTCTCACTTGAAATTTAGAACTTTCAAACAATCTTAGATGAAGAAATGACAAAAACCAAAGTTGTAGGTCTCAGAAAAGTTATACAACTTTGTGGCTAACAACATTTTCATTTGAATCCATTAGTGTTCCAAATACCCGTTTTAAAATGCTCATTTGCAGAGGTGGCTGAAAATACAGCCACCTCTAAAAGTCGATTTCTAGATGCGGCTCCGGTTCCTGGCTGCCACAAAAATCTGATTTATAGAAAACCTAGAAACATGTATTACCTCTACTTGTGGCCGAACATTACATGAATCTGTTGCAGTGCAGTTCCAGTAGAGAGCCTGCAGTTCACCAACACGTGGCACAGGATTGCATTCTCTTTTATGAAGATGTGAAATAGCGGCAAGCCAGTACAATCAGATGGTGGGGTTTAGAGAATCACAAGAATGAAATAGACATCCTGATGCCGTCCATGCCTACTGCTAGGATGTATCTCGCTCCATGTGTTCTTTGTCTCTCTTAGCAGCACATATCTCAAATAGACCACATATTTATACTCAGCTGCTCACTGCTGCACCACATTCCGACCTGTCATTTCTAGATGTGTGAACATAGTGCATTGTGGATCCATGTTTTTTATACTGACCGCTTTTGCATCTATAGCAGGCCTGCAAAGAAGCCTTTATGGGCCAGCAAGCATGTCTTTATTTTTTTTCTTTGTGCTGGAATTGACATATTTGTTTTTCTACTGTCGGAATTCATTTGTAGGATATATAGCAAATGAATGGAGCTTTATAAATGCTTGAGTCAGCTGCTGGTTACTGCACCACGTATCAGACCTTTCATTTCTAGATGTGTGAACCTATAAATATGTGGTATATATATATGAGATATCTAAAGCAGCCATGAACAATTTTCCAACATCATTTGAAACCAGAGTAGCACACTAGAGTACCGAACAATGTTGAAAAAGCAGCGATTGAACAGTGGAATGTACAGTAATTAAAGAGTGTCTCAATCATTGAGAGAGCAACTATTTATTCCTAGTTGAGGGATATCTTATGCGCTAAGAGAAATAAATAACACATGGAGCAAGATATGTGGTAGCCGTAGGCATGGAAGGCATCAGGATGTCTATTTCTCTTACCCCCATGGTTTGAAGGCATCAGAGTGTTCAAGATCTGGGAACTCTCCACTAATGCACTGCCGCAGCAAAGTGATCCAATGTTCGACCAATGAGAGGGAACAGAGTGCAATCAATATCATCCAGTTAGACCTGACGTTGTAAACGCATCTCGTCTAATCATGGTACCCGAGCAAGTTTGTTGAGAACCCGTCTTGGCAATGCAACCAACTTCGTTGGTTTTGGAGGGAGAAAAGAAAGTTAAGGAACACGCCTTCAGTTCGTATAGATCCTAAGGTTTACTTAGTGCAACTCTCAATGTATAGATGTACACACTTGAGCGGACTTGAGGTGCTTGCACAAGGCAAGAGGGAACAACCGAGAGAAAGTTCTAACTAGAGTCTTCATAGACGACTAGGTTTGTGCCCGTGCATTGCAACGGAAGCAATGATTATCATAACATAACATATAGCAATGAAAGTTCATGAACAATTTTATCAAATGATACAACATAAGTTCAAGATGATTGTACTATCATGGCAATGATGGAGCATATATAATAGGTGTGATCACCCAATTTTGCTCGATCCAATCTTGCCGCACTAAAACATTCATAGAATCGTCCACAGGCGGTATCGCACGCTCGCTCGCGCAAGTCTTGCTGGGGCGTTTCCCTAGCCCACACATGCGGTGGACCCTGCCTCACACTCTTACCCCCCTTCCCCCGTGTGACAATCACGGTGGGCGTGCTCCAGCAGAGGCGATCGTCCACCTGTTGGTGCCAGGAATCAATCACACCATCTCATCTGCTCCAGCGAAAAGGAGACTTTGCTGCCATCTGCTCCGTTGCGCCGTCCTTCAACGGTGGTGGGCCGTGGGCCGGATCTGATAGTGATATTCTCTAATCCTGATAGAACGAGCAACGACGAGATCTACAACAGAAGTTGCGTCCTCTGGCTGGTGCGTGTCCAATCATACATAGGCATCCTCAACTCCTCCCTCCTCCGCCTTCGTCCGCATGGGGGTGCCCGACCACACGCTAAAGACGTTCCCCGCGCGGCGCACGACTTGGGATGTGCGCGCCACATCGAGCCGCGTGGTTCTACAACACCTCATCAACGCGCTGTTGTGATAGATTATGTGGAGGTTGTCGTGCTGGTGTAGACTTGACGATGGACAACGTGTAGCCCAACGTGTTAACATACAACCAGCTCGTCAAGCCGCTGTGCCAGGACAACCAGGTCTGGGCCGCACGCAAGATGCTTGACGAAACGGCTAGGAAGAGGTGCCCACGGACAACGTGACCTATACCACCATCGTCTCCGCACTGACAAAAGGCTGATCCCGCTGCTCAGCTTGCCACAACCACGGTACACACAGAGGAGGATGCTACTCGCTGCACCTTGTCGTGAGGAAACAGGGTGTCAGTGTGGCAAGGAGTGCCAGAGCAATAAGGTGCCGCCAATCTTGCTCGATCCATCATCACCATCCAGTCGTATCTCGTCGCCATACCATCATCAGCCACCTGGTCACGCAGCTGCTTGCGCCCATCGCCGTTCCCTCAACTCTCTCTCTCTCTCAATCTTAGCAGCCATGTAACAATTGCAACGCTAGGATGATAAGAGAAATCTCTGTACAATGATAATTGTACCATAAATAAAAGTACAAATAGAAAACTATATCAGCGTTTCTATATTTCTGTGAGGCCAACGGATGAAGAAAGAGGAGTGGCATACAAATGCAGTGCTATCCTGAAACAAAAAATAAATTATCGAAGGATGGGATGCATATAAATACAGTGCTACGATGAAACGAACATTCTATTAGCTAAACCAAGCCGCAGCATATCAGAATCATTGAAGTCAGCAATCGTCAGGGGACTTGGCACCGGCTGCCGTTCCCGCGAAGAGTTGTAACGTCCTTGAGCACCAGCGATGCTGACTCCATGGTCCACTGCATGCTAGCAGTACTCCTCTGGCCCAGGCAGGTCAACGCGTAGTTGAGGTCGATGGATGGTGTCGAACACCTCGCTCCTCTGCACGTTGACGATTGTGTACGTACCTTGGAGCAACGTGACACGATCGATGGCTCTGTCGGCCGCTAATGGCGTGGCGGCCAAAGCCAAACCAGCGTGCAGAGCCTGTGGTCTGCGTCCTGGTATCGTCTCTCTGCCGTGATGCCTGCCCACCCTGAGGATGACAGGGGTTGCTGCTGCTGTGGCCGCCCTGGACGCGGTGCTCGGGGAAGGGTTGGGACTGGCAGTCGCTGCGCCGCGGAAGGGACGTTAGGGCCGGGGCCTAAGCCCTCGCGAACAGGGGGCATTATGCAAGCTGGGAGCGGCCGAACAACGAGCTCTAGCGCCCATCAGAGTCGTGCGCCGCACGAAGTCGCGAGCGAGGCCAAACGGATGCGAGAGTCCAAATCCCGGATAAGGCGCGGCTCGACAACGGGATCTCGAGGAAGGTGTCTCCTAGAGTCCTAGCACTGGCGGCGGGCGATGGAAAGTGCCGTGATTTCGGATTGGCTTCACGGCTGGACGCATATTTTTTTTTTCTGGAGGGGTTTCACCACGATCCGGCGGTATTCTTATACCAGCGGCTTCACCACTGCTGGTACACGGGTCCTCTTCGTATTTTTTAGTTGTAGAGATATAGATAGAGATAGAGAAAATGACCCGGCCTATGCCAATATCCTAGGAAAAAGGTAGGTAGCAGATAGAGGGATCTTGTAGTGTTAGTTTACTTAAGAAATACAAAAAGATCAAAGACCCGATTAAATCTCTTCTCGACCTCTCACCTTAGCGCTAGGAGCTAGGACACGGGCCATCAAATCCTCCATTGTAATAGAATTCCTAATTATATTCACTACAACACAATAGTCTTTGGACGATATATCAACTGAGCTTTAGTCTCGGCAAAAAATTAGGTCCGGGACTAAAAGTCTTTAGTCTCAGTTGGTAAAACCAACCGAGACTAAAAGTGAACCTTCAGTCCCGGTTGCTATTACCAACCCGGACTAAAGGTCCCCAACCTTTAGGTCCTTGTAGTCTCGGTTGGTGTTACCAACCGGAGCTAAAGGTCCTTCACGAGTGAATTTAAAAGGAAAACGCCCTAAATTATATCACGTGGGGTGTGTAGCCGAGTTGGTAAGTGTGCGCGAGGCGAGAGGTGCTTAGTTCGAATCTCACATGCACATTTATTTTTTTCTCGTGGGAGCCTTTAGCCTCGGTTGGGAACAACCGGGACTAAAGGCTCCCACTTTTAGTCCCGGATTGCTAGCCCCTGTTGGGAAAACAAGCGCTAAAGCCCTTTCCCAACCGGGGCTTAAGCCCTTTTCTATACTAGTAATTACAAGCTTGCTCCTAGATAGTGGAAACATATAGCCTCCATCATTTCTAAACAACTGGAGTATATAATACGAAGGTAGACAACTCAATAAGATTGTAGTTTAGATAATAAAAGTTAGGGAGAATTGGCCCTGGGACATTCCGAAAGGCCTAAATTGGCCGGTGCACACATCCACTTTCAATATTTGCCAGAAGACACTATGGTTTCGTGTAATTGGGCCAATAGACATCGACCCTCATCCAATATCTTTATAAAATAGATATAAAATTATATAAGTGCTAAAAAATTATAATATAATTTTTTCGACACTCTACATGATAAGAACTACATACTAAAAATATTATTTTGCGCTGAAATGATCATTTTGCCCCCACTTCATAAATAACAAAGATAATCATGGTTAATTTGCTTATATGATTGTAGGTCACTACAAATCTTGGGACAAATCATAGAATGCGTACATCAACAAATCTTGACAATGCTAAAAATATTAGCTCAAATAATAAAGTTTATAGTGACATATTTAGCATGACTGAATTATAGATTTATCTCTTGTGGAGCTTAATTGATATATTAAACTTTGTTATTTTGATATGATTTTTTATGATAGACAAGATTTGGTGATGTATGCATTCTGTGATTTTGTCAGTATTTTTAATATATTACAAATAAATTAACTAATTAATCATGGTTATCTTTGTTTATTTATGAAGTGGGGGCAAAATGATCATTTCAGCGCAAAATAATATTTTTAGTATGTAGTTCTTATCATGTAGAGTGTCGAAAAAATTATATTATAATTTTTTAGCACTTATATAATTTTATATCTATTTTATAAAGATATTGGATGAGGGTCGATGTCTATTGGCCCAATTACACGAAACCATAGTGTCTTCTGGCAAATATTGAAAGTGGATGTGTGCACCGGCCAATTTAGGCCTTTCGGAATGTCCCAGGGCCAATTCTCCCTAAAAGTTAACTGTAGGACAATTTTTTTCTCCACACATGTAATTCTGAATTATTATGTGTTTTCAACAAGTCTTACACTCTACAAGACAATAAGCAGCGCTTCTTCATAAAATACACATATTTCACATGACAAATTGTTACAAGAGAAATCGCATGCATATATAGTATGTCATTGGTATCTCACTGACATGTGGGGCACAAATGAGTCAATGACATGTGGGCCAGGATGGCATATCTCTAATTTTCCAAAATTATAATGACACTCTTCAAATTTCCCCTATTTTTATTGCTATTAGATATGTGTGAAATAAATATACAGCCCGGTTAGGTTGGACATGAGTTGTATGACTATAAATATAAGACCACCCTTGCTGTCACCATGAGATGAAATGACAGCTGGTTTGGATGATGGCGAGGATGTAGGAGTGCGTGAATGCTGGTGTAGTTGTTGTTTATAGGGAAAAAATTGCGTGGGGGACGACCACACCCAATCCTGTGGGCACCTTGCACTGTGTGATGACGCGTGTCCTGCAACTTCGGGTTCCAATCTCGTGCTCGCGTGATTTCAGCTCCTGCGTTCTGCTCCAGGTTCCGCTTAGCGTCGTGTTATCTTGGCAGTCTAAATAAGTTGCGCAAGCTCAAAGTTCCAACGTCGTGTTACAGAAGCAGACAGACAACTAATTAGTCAGATGAGGAAAGCTGGAGTGAAGCCATCCCAGGTGTATGAGTTCATAAAAGAGTTTTATGGAGGACCTGACAAAGTTCCATTGGCATGGATGGATAATAATAATGAGACCGATCGTGAGCACAAGAAGTACTCACTCAGAATCCAATGATGCTCAATCATTATTGGATTACATGAAGAACAAGGAAAAAGATAATCCTGCATTTTTTATGCTGCTCAAATAAATGAGGAAGATGGTCGGATAGCTAATTTTTTGTGAGCAGATGGTCAGTCTATTATGGACTATGCAGAGTTCGGATAGCTAATAATATTGTATATAATATGTCTGGGTACAGGAGGAGGTCCAAATAATGTTGTGGAAAATATAGACCAAAGTGCTGCCCCAGACCAATTGATCGTAAATGACTTGAACTTATTTTTTTGTATTTTATATACTTCATCAAGTAATTCTTACAAACTCTGCCATGGCTAATTTCATATATATGACACAGGACCTTGATGTTGGTAGCCACACAATGCCTGATTTTGCAAATGCTTCATGCATGGCTGCTCCATTCATCCACAGCGGAGATGCTAATGCCACAATGTCGAACTTTACTATGTCAGCTCCTTTCATCCAAGGCCAATATACAAATCTCTTACGTGGAGTTCAACAAGATGCTGCGATGTCTTTATTATCTGCTAATTTTTTTTATGAAAATATGTAAACTTCTTTACTCTTTTTTCAATGAGATTTTCTATTTAAACTGGCACCTATAAGATTTGTTATCTCATTTTTTAATGCAATAGAACAGATATATATATCCTCTGGTAGCAAATATTTTTTATGGGAAAGTTTCGTCGGTAGACTCGTGAACTCCTGGCCAGCCACTATATTTTTTATGCAAATATTTGTGCAAACACCACTATATATGACCTGCATGGGTGTAACACAATATTTCTGTGACGTCTACATGTTCATGAAACGAAGAAAAAACTAATATATACACAACTAATTGATCACACTGTGTGAGCATGAGAATGGAGCCCGAAGCTACAGGACACACGTCATCACGCGGTGCAAGGTGCCCACAGGATTGGGGCGCGGTCGTCCCCCCCGCAATTGTTTTTCGGTTTATAGGCAGGAGCGACTGTCTGAGTATGTAGGCACATCAGTGAGGCCCGCTGGATAACGCGGGAGGCAAGCAGCTGAGTAACCTTTAGAGCCAGGGTCGCAGATGGAGTTTATGCATGACCATCTATAGAAAATCCACTTATTGGTCTGATTTTGGTCGAGTGGTGCACTAGTAGAATACTGCTCATAGCTGGCGGCCCCTATTCATATAGCACAGACGGTTGTAGTTATCACGCGCCTGTGATATAAAAGGGGGCAGTGAACAGTTGACAACCGCCAGTGAAAATACATTTGCAAGCCAACCGCCAGTGTAAATGGACCATTTATACAGGCGGTTGGCTTAGCAAAACCGCCCGTGTAAACACCACCATTTCCACTCGCGGTTGAGTTAAGCCAACCGCCTGTGCTATCTCTGGTATAAATACCCCCTCTTCCTCCCCGAGCAGCACTGTTTCTCGCCGCCACCTTCCATTGGAGGCGATTTTGGAGGTCTAGATTTTACAAAATACAAGGGAAGAGGTTTTGATCTTAATTTCTTGGAAGGAGATTAACAAGAAAGGTTAGTTTGTGTCCCTCTTGCCTCAATTTGCTCATTCTTGCTCAATTTGATGATTCACTTTTTAGATCTAGGGTTTCACCTAGCAAATATATAATCTCTAGATATGGTTACTTTTTTACATTGGTTTCAATTAATTTATTATTTTTTTACAGGTAATGATGGAGAGGTTATTCTGGAGGTATAAGTTATCAAGATTAGATCCATTATACATACCTGAGGCCAATGGGTTTATTGATGCCGCTAAGAACCATGCTTGGAGAACAAAGAAGACACACATACATTGTCCATGCATGGACTACAGAAATGTTGTTGTATTTGATAGCACTCAACAAATCCTTTCTCATCTGGTCCGCCGAGGATTTATGAATGATTACTTTTGATTTGGACAAAGCATGGAGAGGGTAGCTCTGCGCCTTATACAACTGGAAACCCTGCGAACATCGACGTCGATGGTGAAGATATGGTTGATGGTGGGTTTCAGTTTGCACAGGAGACACAACAACCTGACGCCGAACATGTTGTGCCAAATGTTGGAGATCGTGGTTTCACAGGAGGAAATGAAGATGTCAGAACTAATGTGCTGCCAAATAATATGGTTGTGGCAGATGCAAAATTTCTAGAGGCAATGTTGCATCGTCATGTGGAAGATCCATCAATGTTCTTCATGAAAGGTATGAAGATCTTGATGAAGGCAGCAGAAGAGCCTTTGTATGATGAGTCTAAGGGTTGCACCAAAGAGTTCACAACGCTGCGGTTTGTGCTTAAGTTGTTGGTGTGCAAAGCTAGGTACAGTCTTTATGATGCTGGCTTCGATGCGTTCTTGAGTATTATTGCAGACATGCTTCCTAAGGAGAACAAAGTTCCTGCTAACACATACTATGCCAAGAAGCTAATCAGTCCATTGACGATGGGTGTTGAGAAGATCCACACGTGCAGAAATTCAGTGTATCATGTATCGAGGTGTGATTATAAGGATTTGGATAGCTGTCCAAATTGTGGTGCAAGTAGATACAAGACGAATAAAGACTAAAGAGAGGAAGAGTGTGTTGCCTCCGTATGTAAAGAAACCAAGCAAAAGAGGACCCAACAAAAGACCCTAAAGAGTAGTTCAAAATCCACCAGCAAAGAAAAACAAGAAGTAGACTATTATGCGCAGAAAACGATTCCTGCTTTGGTGATGTGGTACCTACATGTGGTCGATCGATTGAGGGGTTTGTTCGCTAACCCAGAGGATGCAAAACTTATGAGCTGGCATGCTTCTGATGACCACAAAGACGTGGCACCCAGCCGATGGCCAGCAGTGGAAAGATTTCAATGAAAACCACATAGACTTTTCAAAGGAACCAAGAAATGTTAGGTTCGCATTGAGTACTTGCGGAATGAATCCATTTGCTGAGAGGAGCAGCAAGCACAGTACATGGCCGGTGATCCTCACCATCTACAACCTTCCTCCATGGTTGATGCAGAAGCGAAAGTACCTTTTGCTAACCATCCTTATCTCTGGACCTACACAGCCTGGAGTTGACATGGATGTTTTCTTGGAGCCCTTAATGTAGGACATGAAGATATTATGGGAAACAGGTGTTAAAATGTTCGACGAGTACCGCAAAGAATCATTCACGCTGAGAGCAATTTTCTTTGTTACGATCAACGATTACCCTGCTCTCTTCACATTATCAGGGCAGTTCAAGGGAAAGGTGGGTTGTGTGGTATGTATAGATGAAACCGCTTACGTGTCCCTTAATGCATCTAAGAAGATAGTGTACATGAGACACAAACACTTCTTATCGAAAGGACACGGGTACCGCCAGAAAAAGATGGATAAGTATTTCGACAATAATGTTGAACTATAGTCTACTGCTCCATCAGGTAACAGTAAAGGCAAAAGAGTTTTCAACCTAGTCAGCAAACTCAATTTTGTTTTTGGGAAGAAGACAAAAGACGGAAAACCAAGAAACGATGTCAAACCAACTCCAGGGGCTACATTCAAGAAAAAGTTTATTTTCTTCGAGTATTTGTCGTACTGGCTAGAGTTAGATGTTCGCCACGCAATCGATGGTATGCATGTCCAGAAGAACGTGTTTGAAAGCCCAATTGGAACCTTACTATACACGAAGGGGAAGACAAAGGAAGGACTGAAATCACGCATGGACATGGTATAGTTAGACATAAAAAATGAACTTCACCCTGTGCTTGAAGAAAATGGGAAGTACCACCTCCCGGCAGCAAGCTACAACCTCAACAATGAAGAAAAAACATGCGATGTGTGTGTGGTTCAAGCATTTGAAAGTCCCATCTGGGTTCTGCTCTAGCATACAGAGTATTGTGTCAATGAAAGACCTTACACTCACCAACTACAACTCACACGATTGTCATGTCATGCTGACTACTTTCCTCCCTATTGCCATCAGGGCTATAAATCCAGTGTGGATCAAGGTTGCAGTCACACAGTTGTGCTACTTCTTCAACAGGATCTCACAAAAAGTGATTGAACGTGATGAGTTGGCGTCCCTTAAGGAATTCGCAGTGGAGACAATGTCACAGTTTGAGATGTGTTTTCCCCCAGCATTCTTTGATATATGGTTCACCTTGTGGTCCACTTGGTTCCACAAATAGAGGCTCTAGGTCCCATGTACTTGCATGAGATGTGGATATGAGCATTTCATGTCAATACTAAATGGCTATGTATCAACTCGTGCTCGTCCTGAGGCCTCCATGGTAGAGGGGTACTTAACCGAAGAGGCAATTGAGTCCGGAGGTCCTTTCTGCAACAAGGTCCGATCCTAAAAGACCAGGTTGCAATAGGTTTACCTCCGTTAAGAGGATGGGAAAGATGGAAGAGGGCAGGCCAGAATGGGGAGGAAGGGGGGGGAAAGAAATCAATCGTCCCTCTTGATTACAATACAATCCTTGAGGCAACACACATCACAACATCCTACATTAGCTCCGATAATGGAGCCTGGGATTGAGAAACACTATGATGAGCTTGACGACATTAATGAGCTTCACGAACATAATCATGGGTGCATAGATGATTGGTTAATGAAGGAACACAAAAAAGAGTTCACCTCATGGCTTCGGGAGCATGACATACCAGATGGGGAAACAACTGAGGAACGCACCATCAAGGTGTTGGCATCTAGACCATCACGCCAAGTCACGACATGGCAAACTTATGACATTAGTGGTTTCACGTTTTGTACCAAGTCCAAGGACAACAAGAGCATGGCACATAATAGTAGTGTTCGATGCGAGGCCTTAGACTCTGAAACTGGTAATGAGACTACATACTTTGGCTTCGTTGAGGACATATGGGAACTTGACTATGGTTCATTTCAGATCCCTGTGTTTCAACGTCAATGGGTTGAAGACAAACATGTTACAGTGGACAACTATGGGGTCAGAGTTCTTGATCTAAGTAAGGTTGGCTACAAAGATGATCCGTGGATAATGGCTAACCATGCTGCACAGGTCTTCTATGCCGAACAGATCCTTTCTCGTGATGAGAAAAAAAGTAGTGACAAGCCGAGGCATGTAGTTTTTCCTGGAAAGCAACAAGCTATAGAAGTTGATGGTGTATCTGACTTGGATGAATTTAACGAGTTCAGCGATATGTCTCTCTTTGTAGACGACCATCCAGTAATGATAAGGAATGTTGAGCAAAGCATCCCACAGAAATCATTCCCCTGGATGCGACATGATGGAGAAGGAAGAATAGCAGCTGCCTAGATTATTTTTGTTATTGGCCATGTAATCCATTTATGTAATCTTTATGCCACATTAGAGGTCATTAAGTGTGTCATATTTCATCTGCGAGTTGTCGGGCTTTTAAATTCCTATAACTTAAAAAAATTCAGTAATCCACTGTTTTTTCAAAAAATCCTCAAATTTGGTGTGGTGGCATGTATTGGCCAACTAAACTCCAGGAAAAAGAATGAAATAATTTGAACAAAGTGACAACATAGATGCTTCACATGTGGGCACATCTCTTAGAGAGTTTAAATGAGTTTTACGAAGATTGGAGTAGATGTGGATAACGTGTGGTACAACAGTGTCAAATGAAGTAATGACCAAAACAAAAGTTGTAGATCATGGTGTCCCCTTCAACTTTGGTATTCAAAACTTTCTCATTAGAGCCAGTTTTAAATCCCTTAGCTGCACAAAACTCTATCAAAATTTGAATTTCAAAACTTTGAACATAAAAAATGTAATAAATGATGGACCAATATTTTTAACATATAGATCTTTTATAGAGAAACAACACAAAATTTATTTTATAACTTTTGGACCAATATTTATTAAGATATGGATTTTTGAATCATTTAAACAATATCTGCAAATGCATTTTAAAAAAATTGGAAATTAGTTAATACAGGCGGTGGTCAATACCAACCGCCTGTAGAAACCATTTCTACAGGCGGTCGGTATTCAGGCTCCCTATATAGGTCAACTCATCGCCCCGAAAATTTCTAAGTCCTGGCACCAGTTCATTTGAAAGGGAGACGCCGGCAGGCTGCCGATATTTTCCGCCGCCGCTTCATCGTCGCGCCACCATCCCGTCTCCGCTGTGCTCGCCGTCGCAGTCGCTGTTGTGAGTCCTCTCCTCCTCATACTCCTCCTCCTCCACCACCTCGTCCTCCCTCTCTCTCTGCGCATTCGTCGGTGGCGGCGCGCGCAGCGGTGGGAATGGCGTGGCTCGCGGCCACCGCCGGCTACGTCCGTCCGGTGGACGGTGGCTGCGGGCGAGCGGCACGGCAGACGCCGCCGTAGTGCGCCCGCGCGGCGGCGGGCGCACTGCGACGGCTGGCGTGGTTGCGGCGGGCGGCGGTCGGCGGCTGCACGCGTGGAACCAGAGGAGGGAGAGAGGGAGAGGAGGGAATGGGCCGTGGAATGGGCCGGGGAGTGGGCCGGGAGAGGGAGAGAGGGAGAGGAGGGGCATGGCCGGGAGTTGGCCTGATTTTGTTTCTTTTTTCTTTTATATAATCATTCTAAAATTTATATCCTGAGAACTATTGGTCTAAAAATAATGAAATAATTTTTGTTTTGTTTCCCTCGACAAGATGTATACATAAGTAAATGAATATAAAATTTATTTTGTTTCTCTCATGAAATATATATTTAAAATGATATAAATTGAATATATGCGTCATAGTTTGTTTAATACATAGATAATTCTAGGAATACCATATTTTTATTTTTTCTTTTATAAAATCATTCAGTTTGTCGCAACTTCTTCATACCATAGCTAGATCTCCTTGTGATATTATTATATATTTATGTCAGTTTGTCGCGATGAGTTCTCCGCGCAAGGACCAAGCACCAGGATCTGAACATACGGAACAAGCTCCAGAGTCCGACCCCATGACGAAAGAAGTGACCCACCAAACAGGCAAAGTCCTGGGGTCGTCTGACCCCACGGAGAAGGTAGAAGGGACCCACCAAACGGGTGAAGCCACAGGGGACGAAACTCCGGAATATGAAAGTGTTAGCAATGACATAGAGCCTCCCGAAGTGACGAAGGCTCATCGTGAATTGGAACGTGACCCTGATTATAATCCACAAGCCGATGAGGTAATCCTTGTCTATTATTACATGATTTGGATCTATAATATTTGTATGTAGTTACATGATTTCGATCCATAATGTCTATATATAAACGTGTCTATACGATTCACAATGTCTATACTCAGGAGGCAATGTCTCAAATGCAAGAACTGATTTGGCAACACGAAGTGGCACAAGCCGAAGATGCACCGGAACCGACCACGATGATGAGCACTGAGAGATCAAGGAAGAGAAAGCGGAGCAATTTGAAACGAGGCGAGAGGGGATTAAACAAGTTTCCAGACGACGTATATGCTATCCCAGATGTTAGCCCGATTGGACAACCCCTAGCTCCTGAGGAGGCCCTACCTAAGTACCCAAACACCATTGGTTTCTGTGTTAGGGACATTCTTGACATCACTATTCGACAGTGGTCCAGTGTGTCAGATGATGACAAGACAAAAATTTGGGATAAAATCAAGACGTGGTTCCTGTTTCCTCGAAACACACCAGAGGCACTGATAAAGGAATACACAATGAAGCAGTGTGCAATCAGTTTCCGAAACTGGAGGTCGGAGATGAATACCAAGTTTGCAAAGAGAGGGTTGGACCCTACAAACAGATACAACATTACTAAAGGACAATGGACGATCTTTTTAGAGCAGAGGAGAGAGCCAGATTTCTTAACTCTCAGCGAAGCCAACTCTGCTCTCGCTAAGAAGAACAAGTACCACCACCGTCTAGGCACAGGTGGTTACCAGCGTCAGGTTCCCAAATGGAGGCAAGAAGAGGCTGCGAAGAAGGCAGCAGGGTTGCCAGCGCTGTCCGAGCAAGTTGGTGAAAGGTCGGCAAATTGGATTCTTGCTCGAAAACCAAAGGAAACTGAGAGCGGTGTGTCCTTTGACGACCCAATGTTTGAAGAAGCAACAAAGAGCATCTTTGCGGTGGCGGCCAAGACGCATGAAGGGAAATTCAAGTCACGAAGGGAGAGGGACATCCTTACTGCGGGGCTCGGTAACCCTGAGCATCCTGGCCGTGTTCGAGGCATCTCATCCAAAGAGGGATGGAAGGATGGATTCGGCCCTCAGTGGCAAGGTGAGTATAAGAAACGTGATCGATACAAGGAAGAAATGGCAAGTTATTTAAAGCAAGAGGCTAAGAAAGAGTTCACGGAGATGTTGGCAAAATTGCTAGAAAATCCTCCTTCTGAGCTGATGCAAAAACTAGCGAGTGCGGTTTCAAATAAACAGATTAGCATTCAGGCCCCCTAGATGCAGCTAGTCCCAGTGGTGTCACAATGTGCAACCAACATTCCAAGCAGTGTTGCGTCTACGGCGAACAAGGTTCACTATCCGGTTGACTACATTGTTGGTCCCATGTCGTGCTCCCTGGTCATAAGATATTGCATTAACAATCATCGTACAAGGGAAGTAGCCAAGGGCAAAGCGATCCCAGGATGCAAATACCATGGTGTTGACATTCCTGAAGACTACTGCAGAGTAGAAGTATCGACCGTCGTTCAAGGATATGAGGATGAGATTCTAGACATCCCCGGTCCAGAGGACATTGAGAAACTCGGACAGGCTATAAACAATTTCATCCTTTGGCCTAGGAGGGACGTCCAGCTGATGGAGCAACCCACTCAGGAGTCATCAGGACCTACCGATCCTCTTCATGACCACCCACCATCACCTCCTTAGTCTATTCCCGACCCTCAATCATCACCTCCGCCAAAGTCAGCACCATCTTCGCCACAATCATCACCTCCGCCACAGTCAGCACCATTTCCACCACAGTCATCTCCTCCACCACAGTCAGCTCCACCTCCACCACAGTCGTCTCCTCCGCCACAGTCACCGCCTTTGCCACAAACACCACCATTGAATTCCCCACCTTCCCCACAACCCGAAGATCCTCTGCCACAAAGCAAGGAGAGCCACCACCAGCGCCAAAAAAGAAATTTCTGGTACCCAAGTTGGTTTTCGCCTACAAGCCAAAGAAGAAATCAGCTGGGACCGCCAAATTTTTAAAAGGAATTGGACAGAAACGCACTTCAGAAGTCGTTGAGTTGTCTAAGCTTCAGAAGTCAGCGAAGCCGGTGCCTAAGGTAATTCCTTGCACTATCAAGGTCCCAAATGCAGAAGATTACAAGTCTATCCCTAAATTTTTTGTGTTGGGAAGGCCTCTACTCAAGCAACAGACACTCTTAAAGATTCCAAGCAATATAAAAAGGTTGCATGACTGGTATATGAGAGCCGCTTCTGTTGGCATCGATACCATCAACGTGTGTATCCCCCAAAAGGCATTTCTATGTGAAAATAATATGCGCATCATTAACTTTGAAGACATTTGGTTGATGATGAACCACAAGAGACTGGACGTACAGATCGTAACGACGTTTGCACTGTAAGTGTTACATAGTTTAAAATGCATTATAGTTGCGTCAATGTTCAATATCTGACTTGCACATGTGCCTTGCAGAATGCTATATGATCGGCAGGGAGTTAATTATGGGCAAGATTTCAATTATTGTGTCAATGAAAGGATTGGCTATCTGAACCCAATTGATATATGCGAAGAACGACACACTTTCAGAATCAGAGATAACAACATAGAGTTATTGGGCTTAGAAGGTGAGGAACGGGACAAGAAAATCGCAAAGTTGAAGTTGGCGTATGAATCCCAGTACGCCTTCTACATTAGAATGTCATTGCTCAAGTATCAACATAGGGAATCAGTAGTGGCCCCATACCACTTTGGGTAACTGTTGGTGTTTGTTAACCGGCAACTCGTCTTGAGTAATCTCAGACGATTTGTTCGGTGGGGATCGGCGTTCGTAGGACTCGGCGAGTACACAGGGACAACGATTTATACTAGTTCAGGCCACTAAATAGCATAATACCTTACGTCCAGTGCGGCGTATGCCTTGTGTATGATTTATGATTCAATGTTCGGTCCTCGGAGCCCGCACCTGCTTCCCCTTATATATCCGGGTGAAGCATAGCGCAGACCGAGTCCTAGTCGGTTACATCAGAGGAGTCCTATTCTAATTACAAGACTTCCTTTAAGAACTCGACTAAATTACAACGAGAGCCTAATCCGAGTACACTTCGTAACAAGTCTTCGGATCTCACGTGCCGCCCGGGATTAGTCGGAGTAATCATCAACTGATGCTATCTCAGACATCCTGGTCCGTCAAGCCCCGAGCTCTTCGTCATTTCTTCACGACATTATCTTCCAGTTTCTTCTTGAGAATCTCTGAGTAATGTCTTGAGAAATCTTGAAGTGCTCCGAAGTCAAAGAATTTTCATGGCGTGCACTTTTTCCAAAAAGTGCACCCATAGGGTGTAGCCCCCGAGCCTCTTGTTATTTATAATAACTTTGATGATCTTTGAATCCTTTTCTGAGCAATTCTCGAATAAGAAAAAACATTTTCTTTATAGATTATACCCTGCAGCCCCCGAGCCTGAGTTCCGAGTACTATAGTAGTCGGTGCTTGGGATCTTCAAAATACACGACTGGGTAATCCATAAAGGTTTTAAGGAGTCGGAACATGCCACCAATTCTTTGCTTACTCCATCTGAGTAATAGATATTCAGCTTCAGGTGGGAAATGTTTTCAACAAACATCCCTTATCACCCCCACTGAATTAAAAATTACTGTGAAGTCAGCAATAACCGCTCAATGACTGTTCCAGCTGTACGCATTAATGATTTTTGTCTTGTTCTGCAACTGAAAACTTTGTCGTCTTCCTCTTGAAGTGCGCATGAGAATCAATCACTAGTGCCAGGCTTCACATGTGGCACAGTGCATAGGTTGAATTATTGGTCCGTCAATCACTTTTGTCCATGAACATAGTCTATAGACCAAGAGGATCCGTCTATAAATACCCTGTCTGGGAAGCGAAAGACTCATATCCCTTTTGAGTGTAGAACTTCTCTTAGTTCCATGAATATTGTATCATTAGTAGCTGAGATGGCCGAGCCCCCGGGTGTCTTCCTTCTGTAAAATAGATGAGGTGCCCAGAAGAACTCTTGTGAAAAGGACCATCCGCCAAGGTGGTTTCCAAGTGGTCGCGAGCAGAGGGATACAGAGGTGCGCCTAAAAGAACTCTTGTGACTACCACTCGTAGATAACCTCAGAGTCAGAGGTTGTCAAAAGGGCGGCGAGGGTGATGGTCTTCCCTGGAGTTCCTTGAGCATTGGGGTGGTGCCTGAGACCCACCTTGGGAGGCACTGAAAAGGCTCATGTGTCTACCCAAGGTTCTATGTCTGCTTTACTGCGTCTCACTGAACCCAGTCCTTGGTGCAATAAGCATCAAGGCTCTGTACCTTGATTACACTAGAGTAGCGTTTTACATCCTGATTGTACTTGTGCTGGTAATTGCTGTATCTCAAGATGTTGCCATGTATCTCTGTTATAATTCCGAGTAATAATAAATTAGATCCAGGTACATGGAATATTTTCCGAGTCCTTTGTCTTGTTCTCCGAGTACTAAATGTGTCTTGTGAAAGAAGGAAGCTTGTCTGTTTGTTGTATGCCTGTTCACTGCTACTGACGCCGTCCGAAACGTTCTCCCAGCCGTTAGGGTTTTGAACGGTTTCATAACGCCGTCTGGAAAAGATGAACGGTTGCCGAAACAGATCTATAATAAGCCGTCGTCGAGCCTGTATTTTCCTCACGCTTTCATCAAACCATTGCTTGCAGAGCTAGAAATCCTCTAGCCATATCCTCAGTTGATGCGCAAAAAATCTCTCGTCACCAACATGGGTCCCAAAAGGCAAACTGCGGCGGAGAAGAAAAAGCCTAGGATCACCACTACTGGGAGACCACATCATCCTTGCCCGCCTACTGATGTCTTGGCATGGAAAATGTCGGATACCAGGCAGACGGAGCTGGCGTACTTGGCGCAGGTAGGACTTCTCCAAGCACAGCCACTTGATGGATGGAGGGTACCGACGGATCATCGCGGTCCCGCCCCCAACCCCACGGAGATAGTCATGTTCAAGTCCTTCGTAGAGTGGGGATTGGGACTTCCGACGTCTGATTTCCTACGAGGGTTGCAACATTACTATGGTTTGACTCTCAACCATATCACTCCCAACGCCTGCTTCCACATTGCAATTTTTACTCATCTGTGTGAAGCTTTTCTGGGTATCTGCCCTTCCTTTACTCTCTTTCGCTATTTCTTCTGGGTAAAGTGTCAACCCAGCGATGCTAGCGTAGAGGTTGTTGGAGGGGCTAGAATCTAGCTTAGACTAGAGGTAGCTAGTCAATACATAGTTGTAGAGTTGTCGGAGTCTGTCCGGGATTGGGCTGCCGGGTGGTTTTATTTGGCTAACCCTCCGCCAGCCCTTCGCCGTCATGATGGATGGCCTCCACGGAAGTGCCGGGAATGGAAGGACAAGATTACCGTCGTTGAGGTAGAGGCTGTCCAACCCTTCATTGATATGATAGAAGGGTTGAAGCTTGGCGGATTGAACGGGTACACCGTCGTCCAAGACTTCGTCGCACGCCGCATCCATCCTCTTCAACAACGAGCCAACTTTGGCTTTGAGTACCTGGGTGCGAAGGACCCCGGTTGTCATGACTCCGAGCAATTGCCTGATCATGAGATCCTGAGAAGGGTGAACCGACTGCTCAAGAGCCGTGAACACCTTGTTCCGGTGATAACGACATTCTCTGCCATCAACCCGCCTCCTGAGGTGAAAAGTTGTCTTGTCTTGTCTTTAGGATTCTTAGTAGATGTCGTTCTGACTTGACTGATTTTTCTTCTTTATAGGGCTAGGGGAGGGATAACAATGATTGTCCGCCCCTGCCTCCGGCGACTAAAGAAGGCGGAGGCATCGCTCTCGGGGGTCCTATCAGAAGTGAGGACCTCCCAAACAAGTCAAGCTCTCCTGGTGACTTTGACTGGCTTGACTCAGATTCAACTGATTCTGATATCATGCTCATAGATCCGGAAGCTGAAAGTAGCCGGAAGAGGTCTTCGACTCCACTGCAAGAAGCTGGAGAACCTGTCCCAAAGAAGGCTCGCACTGGTAATCGCCGTGCTTGTCGAAAAATTCTTTTATCACAAGAGTTGTCTGAAAAGCACTATAATCTAGGTGCTCCTGGTAAGGGGAAACTCGAGTACTTTGTAGTCCTTTTGGATTTTGATAAACTCTTGTCTTATAAGTGTCTATGTCCCAAATGTTGAAATGACCCAAGGGGCTTCAAGTGGTGCAATCCCTGAAGAAACTCCGGTTCCGGATCCACTACTGAAGCAGCCTCTCTTGAAGTTGTCGGGGACATTGAAGCTCGTGAAGTAAGTTACAATACTTTACTGTCAAAGTACTTGCATACTTCTGGAACTAACATGACCATTTGTCTATTGTAGAAAAACGAAGCCGTCTGTAGCGGCCTCGAGGACCGTCCCTGATCCCCAGGCGGTAGAGGAGTCAGAGGCGCTAGACAAAGATGAATCTAGCGTTCTGCCTTCCTTTAGCCAGGTAGATCCGCTGCCCAGCTCCTCTCCGTCCAAGTCGCAGGCCGAAGCGGCACCTGTGCAGAGATGTTCTCCCATTGCTCAAGTTGGTGTGCCCTTCTCCATTTTTCGTTCTCCTGCTCAGTTGGAGTTTGACCGGGTACTCAATGATTGGTTTTTCCGCACACGACAGCCGGATGAACCATCCCTGGAGATGGTTTGGCGGATTCAGAGCCGGAACTCGTCAACAGTGGAGGGTCTGTGCGCCGGAGTCCTCGTCGAGTCTGCCGGAGTCCTCGCGCCAGTTGCGCCGGAGTCCTCGCGCTAGGGGGCGACTCTCGATGTATCCGAGTATAATCAGGACCTCACCCGGTTGAAGGAGCTGAGCGATCAAGTGAGAGCTCCTGTTGAAGCTCTTCACCAATTTGTTGAGGTAAGATTCTCCATTTCTTCTTATTGTACTGTAGTCGCATCCGAGTACTCACAGTAGTGTTTTTATGTAGGCCTTTGACTTCAAGGTTAGGGATCAGGTCACCCGGATTCGCCAGGAGATGTCCCGTGAGAACCAAGAGCTCCGGGACTACATTGCCCAGGACCAGATCAGTCAAAAAGTAGCCACCCAGCTTTTGCATAACCGCATCAATGAACTCCAGGGCAGCCTCAAGGAAGTGTGGTAGCGGAGCGTGACGCTGCAAACGACGGTGAGGTTGGGCTGATAGCTAAGACCGCCTCTATGGAGCAGAAGATGAAGGAGCTGAAGAAGGCTTCCAAAAAGTAGCTTGAGGGTAAACTTTGAAGTTTTCTGTGCCAGTCGGTTCCATAGTGTCAATCTGATTGTATGATAACCGACTGATATTTATACAGATGCGAATAAGCTGGCTTCTGGGTGGCAGAACGCATTCAACCGGAAACATGCGGAGCTTGAGGAGGTATTTGCTAATGCGCAAAGTACTCTTCAGGAAGCCAAATTGATGCGTGAGGGTGCTGACCGGGACCTTCTGCAGGCTTTGAAGTCTACCAAGGAGTCGCGGGAAGCCCTCGAGTCTTCGGAAGCTTCCTTGAAGGCCTTGGAGCATGCCGTCGAGCCCATCCTAAACATGATTCCGGTACCAGAAGAAGTCGAGGACACTTTGATTGATCGGGCCAAGGCTGCGCCTGGGCGGCTGGCTCAATACATCAAGGATGTGTCAATTTCTGTGGTGCTAGGTCTGATGGCGACGCTGCGGTTGCATCTGCCGTCTTTCGACTTATCTGCTCTGATGACCCTCCCTGAAGGCAAAGGCGACGAGGACCTTGCAGCGATGCAAGAGGAGGTGAAGACCGCGGCGGAGGAGTACTCACAGATTCTAGATGTGTAGAGTATTTAGTCTCCTTCATTGTTGAACCGCCGCTTGTATTCCCTGAAACACTTATTATCAAGTATAAAGAATCATAGCATCAGCTACTTTTGAGTCTTGTGCAATTCAAATATAATCGACTTGATATTGCGAGAGATTCCTTGTCAATAGGTCGTTTTTGTTTGATGTGGATGTGTGACCAGGTGTCTGACTAGACGGGTCTATCCAAGTGCTCTCTAGCACTTTGATTTGGGTCGTGTGACTTTGTTTCTCTAACGATCATATTTAGAGAACTTAGTCTTGCCCGAGTACTACTCTTAGTACCCTTGTTCAAGGGATAAAGTTGATCAAGCACCTCTTGGAGGATCGTGATAATGCTTCCTTTAGGGTGAATCATATCCTCTTGGTACTCGCAGCTTGAGTGCGACAGTGGATGGACCTCTGTCCAGTAAATATTTAACAAGGTGAGTATTACCCGACCTTGTTATGCCTTATAGGAACTAGTGTCTACTTTTGTAGATGCCATATTCGGTATAGGCTGATAGCCGGGTGTTATGCCGTACTACCTTGTGAGTTGTATTGAGCTCAAAGCTCGTGACTCGAGTATGGTTACCTCTGAACCAATCCATCCGAGTAACATAAATTAGTCGGTGGAGAGCCCTGCCATTGCAGAGGCTTTTTGCGACTGAATAGTCGTGATGAAATGTAGGGAAAGCCTGGATAATTTGAAGGTTCTTATTTTCTGATGAACTCCAACTTTATTAATATCCGACTGATAAATACAATTGCGCTGAGTCAGGTTTGTAGCATAGTCCCTAGGTATGGAATTTCTTCAAGTGCTCAATATTCCATGAATTTGGCAGTGGAGATCCATCTTCAGTGACTAGCTCAAATGACCCGGGTCTTGTTACTTTGGATACAATGTAAGGTCCTTCCCATGGACTCATAAGCTTGTGGCGCCCTGTAGTATTCTGAATTTTCTTCAGGACCAGGTTGCCTACTTGAAAAGTGCGGTGATGGACGTTCTTGTCGTAGTAGCGCCTCATCCCTTGAAGGTACCTTGCTGACTGAAAGAGTGCGGTTAATCGGGCTTCTTCAAGGCTGTCGACTTCTAGCCGCCTGGTGTCATCGGCTTCGCCTTCGTTATACTGCTCTGTTCGTGGGGCATTCAAGATTAAGTCAGCCGGGAGGATTGCTTCAGTGTCATATACCAGGAAGAAAGGAGTTTGGCCCGTTGCCCGACTTCGTTGTGTCCGCAGCCCCCAGACTACCTTAGGCAATTCTTCAACCCACTTTCTGCCGTGATCTTTTAGGAGGTCAAATAGTCTTGGTTTTAATTCGGCAAGAATCAGGGCATTTGCTCATTCAACTTAGCCGTTGGACTGTGGATGAGCTACTGATGCGTAGTCTATCTTGATTCCGCAGTCGTTGGCCCATGACTTGAATTCAGTAGCCGTGAAAGGGGACCTAAGATCAGTGATGATTCTGTGTGGCATCGCAAAGTGGTGAAAGATGCTCTTCATGAATTGTACTGACTTGGATGCATTGAATTTGACCAAGGGCATGTACTCAATCCACTTTGTGAATTTGTCGATTGCGACGTAGATGTATTCGAATCCGCCTGGAGCACGCTTGAGAGGACCAACCATATCGAGTCCCCAGCATGAAAAAGGCCATGACGCAGGGAAACAGATCAATTCATGTGCAGGTACGTGCTGCTGTTTGGCAAAGAACTGGCATGATTGACAGCGGCAGACTAAGTCTTCTGCATCTTTCAAGGCTGAGGGCCAATAGTACCCTAATCTGAAGATTTTTTTGACTAGTGTCCTTGAAGCTGCGTGGTTGCCGCAACACCCAGAGTGAACTTCATTTAAGATTTCCCTGCCATCTTCTGGTGAGATGCATTTGAGGAGGATTCCTGATGAAGCCCCGCGTCGATATAGCTTGTCCCCAACTAAAACATAGTTTTTGCTACGTCTGGTGACTTGCTCTGCGCTGGTCACTTTGTCAGTTTTGTCACTTGGCAGTTTATGCTCTTTGAAGAAGTCAATGAAGACTTGTGTCAAGTCGAGTGCTAGAGTTAGAACCTGGATGGATGGTGCTGACTCAACCTCTTCCTTCTCTTGGATTGACGGCTTGGATAATTCATGTACGAAGGTACCACTAGGGACCATGGCTCTGTCAGATCCTAATTTTGCTAGGATGTCTGCTGCCACATTGAGATCCCAGGTAATATGAATGAGTTCTAGCCCAGAAAAGTGTTTTTCCAGCTTGCGGACTTCCGCGCAATAGGCGTTCATTGTTTCCTTTGTGCAATCCCAGTTTTTGTTGACTTGGTGAATTAGTACGGAAGAATCGCCATAGACTAGGAGTCGCCTGATGCCCAGTGCGACTGTCAGCTTGAGTCCATAGAATAGTGCTTCATATTCTGCTTCGTTGTTGGTGGCGGGCCATAATATCTGCAGAACGTACTTGAGCTGCTCTCCGGCAGGTGATACTAGAAGTACTCCGGCTCCTGCTCCTCCGAGTTTTAGGGACCCATCGAAGTACATCTTCTAGTGATCAGGAATCGCGTTGTCTTGGATCTGCTGTATCTCTATCCACTCAGCGACGAAATCAGCTAGAGCCTGAGACTTGATTGCTTTCCTCAGAGTGAACTTGATATTGAGTGCCCCCAATTCGACTGCCCACTTGGAAATTCTCCCAGTGGCGTCACGATTATGGAGGATTTCTCCCGGAGGAAAATCTGTGACGACTGTAACCTCATGAGCCTCGAAGTAATGCCGTAGCTTTCTTGAAGATATGAGTAGAGCATAGAGTAATTTCTGTACTTTTGGGTATTTAACCTTCGAATCAGAGAGTACCTCGCTAATGTAGTACATTGGTCGCTGGGTGTGGTAGATGTGCTTGTCATCTTTGCGCTCAACCACGATCGCTGTGCTTACGACATGTGTGGTAGCTGCGATATAAAGCATCATCGGCTCCCTGGGTTCTAGTGGTGTCAGTATAGGTGAATTGGTTAGGTATCCTTTGAGTTGTTCAAAGGCCCTGTCCGCTTCTTCCGTCCATTGAAATTTATCGCCAGCCTTGAGTAATTTGAAGAAAGGTAATCCCTTTTCTCCTAGCCGTGAGATAAATCGATTTAGTGCAGCCATGCACTCAGTGAGCTTCTGAACATCTCTGACTGAGGTAGGTGGTTTCATGTTGATGATAGCCGTGATTTGTTTTTGGCTAGCCTCGATGCCCCGATGGCTAACAAGAAAACCGAGTAATTGGCCCGAAGGTACTCCGAAGACGCATTTTGTGGGATTGAGTCTCCATTGGTATGCGCGTAGTCGGTTGAAAGTTTCCTCCAGGTATGATATCAGAGTAGTCGGATCTTTTGTCTTTATGACCACATCATCGACATAAGCTTCTGCGTTGCAGCCAATCTGGTTACCCAAACAATCTTGGATAGCTCGTTTATAAGTGGCTCCTGCATTCTTTAACCCAAAGGACATGGTTTTATAACAGTAGGCGCCGAAAGGAGTTATAAACGATGTCTTAGGTTGGTCTTCTTCCTTGAGGGCAATCTAATGGTACCCGGAGTAGCAATCCAAAAAGGACAAAAGAGCGGAGCCTGCGGTGGCGTCAACTATTTGATCTATCCTTGGTAATCTGAAAGGATCTTTTGGACAGTGTTTGTTGAGGTCTGTGTAGTCGACACACATGCGCCACTCGGCAGAGTTCTTCTTCTTGACTAGCACTGGGTTAGCTAACCACTCGGGGTGAAGGATTTCTCTGATGAATCTGGCTGCGAGTAGTTTGGCTATTTCCTTCTTGGTTGCCTCTTTTTTCTCTGGTGAGAATCATCGTAGTCTTTGCTTGATAGGTCTAGAGCCTTCTTTTAACTCCAATTTGTGCTCAGCCAAGTTCCTTGGGACTCCCGGCATGTCAGCCGGTTTCCAAGCAAATATATCTTTGTTTGCTCTAAGGAACTTGGTGAGCGCGAATTCCTATTCTTCGGATAGATGACCGCTGATAACTGCCGTCTTGGAGGGATCACCGGTTTCTAGGTCGATGCTTTTTGTAAAGACTTCTGTTGATGGTTGGATAGTACCCGCCTTCTTGGTTGGGATTTCTGAATCTCCAGGCTTGGTATTATGCACCATCTGAGCGAGTTCTTGTAACTCCCGGGTGAGTTGAGCTTTTTCAGCGATTTGGACAGCCTTTGTGTCACACTCAAATGATCGCTTCAAGTCACCTCTGAAAGTTAGGATTCCTTTTGGACTCGGCATCTTTAGGAGAAGGTATGGGTAGTGAGGTACTGCCATAAACTTGGCAATGGCTGGTCGTCCAAATATGGCGTGGTATGACGACTCGAAGTCGGCAACCTCAAAACTGATGTACTCAGTCCGGTAATTGATCTGAGTTCCAAAAGTTACGGGTAATATGATTCTTCCGAGTGGTACAACCGCCTTTCCGGGTACTATGCCGTAGAAGGGGGCACTTGATGGTGTGAGCTGTGTTGCGAGATCCAGATTCATCTTGCGTAGGGTGCTTGCAAACATGACGTTAAGTCCTGCCCCTCCGTCGATGAGTACTCTGCTCCAGGACTAGCGGGTAGTGCCCTGCATTGGAGACGCTGGTCCATTGGTCCGCTCGGGAGAAGCTGATCGGATGCTCGGACCAGTCAAGGTATCTAGGAGTCGCTGGTTCTGTAGACATGATCTCCCGTAGGGAAAGCTTCTGGAGCCTCTTGCTGTCGCTAGTAGTTACTCCCCCGAAAATGACATTGATAGTCCCTTTGCGGTGTTGGAAACCACCGGTGTCTTGCGGAGGGTCCTCAACTGTCTTCTTGCCTTTGTCCTTCTTGTTTGTGTTGAAGTCAGAGTTCAAGCCTCGCTCCTTGAGTTGTCGACAGTGCCTTGCCTGATGTCCGGCTTTCGGATGAAAGGTGCACGGTCCGTCGAGTAAGTCATCAAAAGTGAATGGCTTGTTCCCCTTCTTCTGAGGCTCCATGCAGCAACAGTATTGTCTCCTGCCCTTTTTCGGGTGTTTTGCTGTGGTGCCTGGTTGCCTCTCTGGTTGTTCCCTCGATCACCTTGCGTGTTTCTGTCGGGGAAACGTTCCTGTGTACGTTCTTCTGTCGCCATCAAGGAGTTTACGGCCCGATGGAACTCGTCAGCGGTGGTCGGGTCCTGCTTGATGAAATCTTTGTAATTGTATCTTTCGCAAATGCCGTTGCCAAAGAGGTCAATTACTTCTCTGTCTGTGATGTCGGATACTGTGGAGCGGATCTCTGAGAAGCGCCTATAGTATTCCCGCATTGATTCGTTTTTCTGTTGCTTACAGGTTCTGAGCTTAGTCCGGGGATCTGATCTCTCTGGGACACCCGTGAAGTTTTCAATGAAGATATGATGGAGTTGTTCCCAGGAGTCGATGGACTCGGGTTTAAGCCTGTCGAACCAAGCAAGCGGCATTGTTTCTAAAGCCATTGGGAGATAAGTGCTTTGACGTCGTTTGCTTCCACCGGCCAACTCGACTGCTGAGCCTACAGCCTGAGCCATCGTTTAGGTTCTGTCTTCCCATCGTACTTTGAATAGTTCCCGGGTTTGAATTTTCGTGGGAACGAGACTGCTCGGAGCCTTTGGGAAAAGCTGGGGAAACGATCGACTGCGTCGGATGTTGCGTCCGCGATCTCCTCTGTATGAAGATTCAGCTCCTCCCTCAGCTTGATCAGGTACTCGGTGGCCTAGATGACTCCTTGCTGGGATTCGACCGAGTCGCTCTTGGACAGGCCGCCTCTGGCTTGGTGAGATGGAGCTTGCTCATCGGCTAGGGACTCAAGATTCTATCCTCGGAGTTGAAGCGCGGTAGTTTGAAGCATGACTAACCGTCGTTCCTCATCGGGGGTGCGGTTGGCCTTGGCCCCCATCTCCGTAGCTAAAGCCAGGATGTTTTTGTACGGAGTCTGGAAGACTTTATGTCCGACGACCCTCATAAACTCAGGCTCGTGGTTACGGGAGCAATCGACTCGTCGATGATTGTGCTCATTTTGTGACTGGTACTCCTGGTTACGTTGAGCGCGAGCTCGATTTTCCGTGTCCACCTCTAGACGCCTCCGAGTATTATACTCCTCGAGTCGTACGTTGTAGCGGTCTATGGCTTCCTTGCGAAGAGTTGCGAGTCGTATACTCCTTCTGCGAGCTTCTTTAGCTTGATTCCTCCTGATTCTCTCAGCCTTCATTGACTCGGTTTCTCCGAGTCCTTCTGGGTCGTTATCAGATATCATACTCAGAGTTTCATCATCCTGGAAGACATCTGGGGGGGTTGGAGGTCGTAGAGATGACTGATGCCCCACCATGAAGACTTCACGAGTGTAGCCCTGGTTTGTTGATCCTGGCGTAACTGATTCCAAAGTAGAAGTGTTGGAGATTAGTTCTGTTGAGGTGTCGTGTTCCTCAAAGGGGAGCTGATGTCCGTGCTGGTATGGAAGTTGCTGGTCGATTGTGCTAACCAGTCTAGCCGGAGTGGGCTGAATTGGCCAATGGATAATGTTACCCTCCTTAGTAGAGCTAAAGATGAGTCCTTGTTGAGCTCCTGTCAAAGGTATCTGTTGATTCTCTTTGAATTTTGCATCAATCAAGTCTTGAAAGTTTTCAGTAGAATTCCGCATGCCAAAGGTAGTGCCGTGAGTAGCAGCCGGGTCCTTTTCCTCGAGACTTGAGTTCGAGTAGGAGTCGGATGCCTCTAGTTGGTCATCGAAATCTTGCGGATCCTGAATTGCGAGATCTGCTAAGTTCTGGGCGAGATCATTCATCTTTGGTGTGACTTGCGCTTTTGATTCAGTGTGAAGCTGCCGATGTAGCTTTCCTTGATCATCCGCGTCGCAAGTCCATGAGCCATAAACGAAAATTGCCCCCTCGAGAACATGTTGTCATGGTTCGCCGGGCTCTTGGTCGTCGAATCGCCGAAAGCCCCTACCTGGCGCGCCAGCTGTCGATGTTTGTTAACCGGCAACTCGTCTTGAGTAATCTCAGATGATTTGTTCGGTGGGGATCAACGTTCGTAGGACTCGGTGAGTACACAGGGACACCGATTTATACTGGTTCAGGACACTAAATAGCGTAATACCTTACGTGTAGTGCGGCGTATGCCTTGTGTATGATTTATGATTCAATGTTCGGTCCTTGGAGCCCGCACCTGCTTCCCCTTATATATCCGGGTGAAGCATAGCGCAGACCGAGTCCTAGTCGGTTACATCAGAGGAGTCCTATTCTAATTACAAGACTTCCTTTAAGAACTCGACTAAATTACAACGAGAGTCCTAATCCGAGTACACTTCGTAACAAGTCTTCAGATCTCACGTGCCGCCCGGGATTAGTCGGAGTAATCATCAACTGATGCTATCTCAAACATCCTGGTCCGTCAGTAACTATTAGTTTCCATAGATGCATCATGAATTTATTCCAATACACAAATGCATCATGAATTTGATTCGTGCAAGGACCACTGGATCTGCCTTTTCATTTATCCTAGGGACGAAAGGGTGCTGGTACTAGACTCCACAAATTACCCGCCATCAAGCTATGCAAAATTCATTGAAATGTTAGAGCTGTAAGTCGATATATGCATTCTTACTTTTGTATTTTGAGAGTTTGTGTATAATTAACATAGTGATTCTATTCGAGATCATAGGGCATATAGGTTTTATAAGATAAAAGGTGGAAAGTGCGAGTCCAACATTGAAGGGCAGCCATTGCAAGTTTTTTATGACTGGCCGGTAAGTTGGTGAAAATTTACTCTTATAAATACAAAGCATATATGTACTATACATAAGACCATGGTTGCATGTATAAATATCCACTTTACCATTATATAGTGCCACAAGCAACCACCTGAATCTATCCTCTGTGGATACTACGTGTGCGAGCACATGAGAGAGACCGGTCGATACGTCAGCAACCCTTCCATGGTAATTCAAGTAATAGTCGTGTATGTAGTATTGACAAACTATGTATATGCAGGAATATAAGGTATTGATAAACTTTCTTTGTAGGAATACAAGGAAGACAAGACAAAACGCATCACCGAACGTACTTTGTACAACATAGTTGAGGACCTGAGCCTTTTTCTATTGAAGCACGTAATTTCAACGGAAGGGAGGTATCAAGATCATGAGAGTGAATTATCGAAGCCAGAGTATCGAGTGCTAACAGAGATTTCTAGGCTAAAACTAATTCGGAATGGTTATTAGACCACCTGTGCAAACTTGATGTATGTAATGTGTGATACGCTTGCAACTCTACGTTTGTGAGCACGAAACTTTGATGTATATAAGTGTATGTATGAAATATCTAAATTGCATGTTGCTCTATTAATGTATATGCATATATTTAATTTAACAATATAATTGCATGTTCCTATATTAATGTATATATTTAATTTAATAATATAATAATTATAATTAACAATATATATATATATAACTGGTCTACAACAGCACAGAAGGTTAATTGTGAACCGCCTGTGGAAACCGATTTCCACAGGCGGTCCACTTAATAAACCGCCAGTGTAAATGGTCTATTTACACGGTTGGTTAAGTGAACCGACTATGGAAATCGATTTCCACATGCGGTTCACAATTAACCGCCTGTGTTGTTGTTCCATTTTCACTGGCCCCCAGCGCAGGCGGTGCTAGAAAACACGTGTGAAAAAGTGGGTTTTCAACCGCCTGTATAGTATATCTCTGTACCAGGGGTGGTTATTACGAAGGCAAAACCATTCGTGATGCTTTTTATTCAACATGCGTGTTTGGTCGAGTGGGTGTTTGACTAGTCACGTCCTTTGATTCTTCGTAAATTAGATATTAGAGAAAACGATTTATCCAACTTGAACAATTGAAAGCAAAATTCAAATATATAAGCTGAAGTGGCTTATTTAGCAGCTATACTATCCGTCTATATCTAGAAATAATTAAGCAGAGTTAAGCCAAGTAACAAGAAAAGAAAAGTACGTGAAGAGAGAAGAAGGAAGATTGCATATTCACGGCCGGATTTCCCTTCTTTGTCAAGTGCCACACTAAGAAATACTCGGCAAAGAGCTCTTCGTCGAGTAACTTTTGTCGGGCACTCGGTGAAGACTTTGTTGAGTGCCAAGATTGCACTCGGCAAAAAAAAACACTCGACAAAATATAAATCTAAGAAAACCCCAAAAATGGCAAAAAAAATTAATCGAGGGAGGGCCTCACCGGCTAGCGCCCGCACGTCTCCGTCAAAGTCGCAAGTCGTGGTTTTTTTCATGCCGTCAAAGTCATAAGTCTCGTCATATTTTTCGCGCAAAATATGCATCTAACACGGCCGGTGGCATTCGAACCCGTGACCTCTCCCTCATGCATACCCCTCTCTACCACTGCACCACACTATCACTCGTGTCATTTAATTTTCGTTCCCCACGTTTTATACAAAACCAACCAAATTGGACTAATGTGTTTGCAAGTGTTTGTTTTGTAGTCCAATAGGGTGCAAACGTGACTTGGACGAAGGCAATATGGCGATGAAATGATCAACACCTCAAGAAAGACCCAAGATGTATTGAAGGCTTACAAAGATCAAGCAAAGTCCAAGACACAAGAAACAGAGGTCCGGACGCAAACATTGAGTCGCTCAAGCTGAGACAATAGCTGATTGAATTTGAACTGTCTCATGATTCACTAGTGGAGACATGCCCTTTAGTGCCCGTTGGGAAGGGGCTTTAGTCTCGGTTTCCCAACTGGGACTAAGAATGCGGGACCGGGTGTCCTCAACCGGGACTAAAGCCCATGCTCAGGTGAAAAAATAAATGAAATTTGTGTGAGATTCGAACTCAGTACCTCTAGCCTCGCGCATAAACTCCTTACCAACTTAGCTGTATACATGTGACATAGTCCTGTACACTCTCCTTCTGAATTGATCCATAGAGGAACTTTAGTCCCGGGTAGAAGACCTTTAGTTCGGATTGGTAACACCAACCGGGACTAAAATGTCACCCTTTAGTCTCGGTTGATATTACCAACCAAGACTAATGGTTGGGGGACCTTTAGTTCGGGCTGGTAACAACAACCGAGACCACAAACCGGGACTAAAAGTCGCTCCTGTAAATGTCTATCGTTGCAAATGGGCTTTAGTCCCGGTTGGAGCCACCAACCGGGACTAAAGACCTCTTTATTCTCGGGCCCAAATTAATGCAGGACTAAAGCCAAATTTATCATCAAGACTAAAGGTCTGTTCTCTACTAGTGATTTTGGATCTGCTCAATCTGGCATGACACTAGCATAAAGTTGTAGAGCTTTTCATTAGCTTTCCAAAAAGTCCAAGATTATCGAAATCGGAGTTCGGAGCTAAGAGTTATGCCCAAAATACGAAAGTGTGTCTCGCTGGAAAAAGAGCATCGGACGCGTCCGATGCCGGAGCATAGGATGCTGTGATGCCAGCGTCCGATACCCTCTAAAATCCACTCAGAATGAACAGTGTTGTAGTAGAGTCCGATGCAGCATTTGATGCCTGCACCGAAGCGTCTGATGCCCCCGAAAAAGAGGTCAACGACTAGTTTTCGAACGGCTACTCAATATATGAGCATAGGACGCGTCCGATGTTGTTACTGTAGCATCTGATGCTATATAGAAAGCTGTTTTTAGCCCCCCAACGACTCTATTTGATTGGGGGCCTATATATACCACCTCTAACCGGCCAAATGAGGAGTGGAGAAGTGAGGAAACATACCAAGGGTTGCTACACCATATTAGTGCCTCCATATACATAGTGCTTAGTGATTCACATGGTAATTAGTGTAGGTTCTTTGCGAAGTGCTTAGGCTAGTTAGACCACCGCAATTTTTTTTTTTTTTGATTTTGGACCCAAATTTTTTGTGTAGCTTTGTGACAGTATTTGAACCTCTAATTCTAAAATTTGGTGAAATTTTGACTTTTTTTTGGTACATTTCTTTAATTATTTTGGTTCCTTAATTTTTTCGATGTATTTCAAATTGAACTGCAGGACCATGGAATAATGGAGTTTGATCATCCACAAATTAATATTCATCATATTTAGCGTATGTTGGGGCCGTATCCAGGGAGTCACATGAAAGCTCGAGCACCTCCACGTAATATGTCGAGTTAGTTACGGGAAAAGTGAATTTGAATTATATAAAATCCAAATAAAGTCCGAAAATCACGAAACTTGTGGAGGGATCTTGTTATCGTATGCGAGGCTGTGGTAAAAAATTAAAACGATTTAAACGCACGATGCCTAAAATCGAGACATCTCCACATGTGATAACTTTCACATGTGGAGATGTCTGGGTTTTAGGCATCGTGCGTCGCAACTTGTTCCAAATCGTTTAAAATTTTTACCAGAGCCTCATCATGCGATAACTTGTCGCCTGCACAAGTTTCGTGATTTTTTGACTTTGTTTGGATTTTATATAATTTAAATTCACTTTTCCTGCAACTAACTCGACATGTTACGTGGACGAGGTGCTCGAGATTTCTTATGACTCCCTGAAGACGACCCGAACATACGCTAAATATCATTTAATATCAATTTTTAGATGACCAAATTTCATTGTTCCATGGACCTGCAGTTCAAGTTTGAAATAAGCCGAAAAAAGTAACGAAACAAAATAAATTAAAGAAATATAAAAAAAGTTAAAATTTCACCAAATTTTAGATTAGAGCTTCAAATACTGTCACAAAGCCACACAAAAAAATTTGAATCCAAAATAAATTTTTTTTTGCTGAGTGCCGATGGATGGCACTCGGCAAAGTTTATTAAAAAAAATATAAAAAATTTGCCAAATGCCGGCCTAGAAAACGCTCGGGAAAGTTTATTAAAAAAAAAATAAAAATGTCGAGGGTCTGGGCTAGAAAACACTCGGAAAAATTGTTTTTTAGAAAAATAAAAAAACTTTATCGAGTGCCCAAGGATAACACTGGACAAAGTTTATTTAAAAAATGAAAAAAAATGTTGCCGAGTGCCGGCGCTAGAAAACACTCGGCAAAGTTGGTGTTCAGAAAAATAAAAACACTTTGCCGAGTGACGAAGGATGGCACTTGGCAAAGTTTATTCAAAAAATTTTAAAAAATTGTCGAGTGTATGACGGCCGGTACTCAGCAAAAGCTAACGGTAGGTGGCCGCCGTCACGGTCTACCTAATTTATCTGCCTTGCACTCGGCAAAGTCTAGATTTACTAAGTGCCCTACTTTGCTGAGTGTCTGACACTCGACAAAGTCTTCTTTGCCGAGTGCTACACTCGGCAAAATATAGCTTTGTCGAGTGCCATCACATTTTGCACTCAGCAAAGTACAATTTTCCAGTAGTAAATATTTATTGAAACTGACATGTGTATATTTTTATGAAAGTACTTTTCAAGACAAATCTATTCATATAGTTGTTATATTTTCAAACTCAAGAAATTAAAAGTTATTCATGATATATATCTTCAATGTTCGACTCCAATACGATTTCCTTTACGAGTACGGAGGAAGTACACGTAAAGTAGTGTTCGAGAAAAAAAAGGTTCGATCATTTTTTTCTAAACAGCATGTTTTAATTGCCCGAAAGGGAGTATGTCAAATCATTAAATAACTAAATTAGGAAGTAAAAATTACGACTTTGGACGGTGCCGATTAGCTGGGTCATATATAATTAAGAGTAAAGTCCATCACCGGTCCCTAAACTTGTGTCGTTGTGTCATCCTGGTCCCTAAACTCGCAAATCGATCATCTAGGTCCTCAAACTTGTTCGGTTGTGTCATCCTGGTCCCTAAACTTATTCGATTGTGTTATCTCGGTCCATAAACTTACAAATCGCTTGTTTAGGTCTTTAAACTTAGAAGTTGTCACTACTGGAAACGGTGGCTTTGCCGAGTGCCTCTAGCACTCGGCAAAGACCATCTGGCACTCGGCGAAGCCTATGCCGAGAGCAGCCCTCGGCATAGAGCTCTCGGCAAAAAACCTCACGGCAAAGGATCCTTTGCCGAGGGCCATTTATCGGGCTCTCGGCAAACCTTTTACCGAGGGCCCGATTGGCTCTCGGCATAGAAAAGTGGTCGTTAACGGCTGTCCCTATTGACGGTAGGTTTGCCGAGGGCTAAGCCGGCTCTCGGCAAAGGCGTTACCTGTGCCGAGAGCCGGGCCCTCGGCAAAGCGATAATTTTTTTTATTATTATTTTTCTGTGCCGACGGTTATCCGGAGTCAGCTCTCGGCAAAGAAATTTCGAATATTTTTTCTGGAACCTCTTCGCCGAGGGCTATCTTAGCCGGCTCTCGGCAAACCTCGGACTTTGCCGAGGGCTATGACCAAAGCCCTCGGCAAAGCCTTGGAAATTACGTTCTGCCTCCCCAGCTTTGCCGAGGGCTATGGCCAAAACCCTCGGCAAAGGGCCTCTTTGCCGAGAGCAACCCTCGGCAAAGCTGGGTAATTTTTGTTTTTTTGTTTTCCAGTTCTGTTTTTCCTTTTCTCCGACAATATCACACAGATATATATCAGATTCATCACATATCACATATATATCACATTTCACGTCACAGAACATATATATATATCACATCACATAGTTCAATAACATATATGTCCTCAAATCACATAGTTCACATCACATAGTTCAACAACATGAGACTTCAGTGACACACGAGGAGATCTACTACACCCCCGGCCAACCGGGCCACCCTTGAGAACTGTCGCCTGCTTGACCCCCGGTCGGGTTCCATCCAGGAGCGTGGCGGTTGTTCGAACCTTCTGACAGAGGAGGCTGCAAAAGGTCATGTTAGACAAGAAAATGAAATAAATGAAACACTGAAGTATTGATACTCACAGGAGCAACTCCGGGGTCCAGAGGCGGCGGTGGAGGAGCCATGAGCGTCTGAGGCACGGCCATGCCCTGGGAGGCCATGAAGGCGATGAGCTCCGCCATCTGCTTAGCTTGAGCCTCCATCTGGGCCGACATCTGTGACCGCATCTGGGTCTCAGACACCTGGCGCTCCTGCCTTTCTATTTCCAGGCGGGCCTGCGATAATACAAAGTGAATGTTAGAACAATGCAAACATTTAAAGATCAATGTACGATGAGTTAAATAGAAATAACCTCGAGCTCGGCAACTCGCGACTGCGCAGGCGACGGGCGTGGGCGTATGGGGACGCTCCCGCTCGTGCTCTGTGCTCGGAGCTGGGACAGAGTGGGAGTGGAGGCCGTGTCGATGACGCCGTCGCCAAGCCAGAACCGCCCGTGTTTCTTCCCTCCTCCAATCCTCATGACGATGCTCCCGTCCAGGTCCGCGGTGGCGGGATCAAAGTCGTCCCCATGGACCGCCCTTGCCGCCTCTGAGTAGTCAGTGAGGCGGGAGTGGACGCTGGAGTTGGTGTACACGTCGGCGGGATCGTCGGGGTTGTAGGAGGTCTCCGCTGCCGTGGCCTTGCCCTTGTGGGACATGGCGTATGCCGCCACCGTGCCGCAAGGATGGCCACCGTGTGCCTCCGACTGCGAGGAAGACAACAAGATGATTAGCAATCAGGCAACATTTGATCGAGAAATTGATAAAGTCTTTCACGTACCCAAGCTTGTGCGTACTCGGCGAGGTTGCGGTTGCCCTGGTGGTGTGGTACACCTGGCATCTGCAGACGCGCCTCCCGGGCCTCGGCGTGGTGGGCCGCCCACTCTTCAGAGAGCCACCGGTCCACGATCATCTCCCAGCACTCGGGAAACGACTGGCACCATTGGGGGATCATCTGCACATCATCAAGTATTTCACGTCTAAGCGTTAGATGAAAAGTACCAAAAGCTTAATCTCAAAAGAAAACACTTACCTGCAAGAACTGCGCCCGGCCCAGCGTCATGCCTCTCGCCTAGGCCTTCGTCACCCTCGTGGCCAGGACCGTGGCATTGTAGGTGATGATGGCCTGCAGTCTCGCCTCGTAGATCATGTCGGTGATGAGCTTCCTGCAGGCCCAGGTAGCCGTCACCTCCGCCACTGCCTCCTTCCCTGGCTCGCACTTGAAGTAGTTCTGCATACAGACACAATACGAGGCGAGACAGTAATTAAAGAGAAAATATGATGAATTTGATATTGTTTGACGAAGACTTACCCACAGCTCCGCTCTAACCCGCGCCGCCTTGTTGGGGAAGTCTGGGTCTGGGGCGACGCTGTAGTGGTCAAAGGTGTAGGCCGGCTCGTGCCTCCCGGCATACTGTACTATGCCGGGGTAGTGCTCGCGGCACAGGAGACCCAGGACGCCGTTGGGTTTGCGGCCTTTAGGCCCCACAAAGTCCCATCCCCTGCACAAGTGATTAAAAAGATTATTAGCTTCTATTTCTATTTTGAGTCTCATCGTATGAACAGGTAGTTAGAACATGTACTTTTGTCCGATGGGCGTGATCACTGGGCGTCGGGCACGTGTCGGCAACGCCGGGAGGCTGGCGGGGCCTCTCAAGTAGGGCGTGGACACCCCTGAGGCACCCGAACACCCGTCCGCCTCGTCCTCCTCCTCTGCCTCCTCGGCCAATGGTGCCTCCTCCTGCCGCTGGGCCTCGGGCGTGGCCGGCACCTCCTCCTCGACCTCCTCCTCCTCCTCCTCCTGTGGAGACGGCTCCCTCCGGCGGCGGCCACTCCTCGTCGAGGGCCCTGAGGCCTGCGAGTTGCGGTACAACCAACTCAACCGCCTCTGACGTCCTCCCGGCATCTTGCCTCGACCTCCTGCATTTAAAAAGAACAAGCAATGTTGTATTAGAAATAACATAACCAAATATGTGCAATATAAATAAAACAATAGATCCTAAAAATATAACATAATATTACATGTATTAGAAATAATCTGGATCATCCGGATTAGCCGGAGCATGAGTCTCCTCATCACTGTCAACCATGTCTAAGTACTCCTCAGTATCCGAAGACAGGTCGTCGTCTTCATTTGCTTGGCCTAAACGAAATCGTTCTAGCATTTCTATGTCCTTCTCATTTACCACCTCATCCCCAGCGTCCTCGTCATCATTCTCTACTTCCATTTCCATCGCTTCGGTTAAGTCTATCGTGAACGTCCCTTGCAACCCAGATTCTTGAAAGAACTCACCGTCATACGTGTTTGTGTTAAAGTTATAATCCTCATCATTGGGGAGAGGTAGTTTACCATGTGGTGATATCTTGTGCACAATATACCAACCCAAGAGATGCTCTTTGCTTTTGCACGCGTATGGCGTGTAATAAACCTGCGTGGCCTGTTGAGCCACAATATACACATCGGAGCCTGGATAGACAGAATCCTGTCGAATTTCGGCTAGCCCAAGATTAGGTGTCAGCCTCGTTCTTCCAGGATCAAACCAATGGCATTTGAACATGACAGGATTCAAAGGCTTTTCACCATGAAATGAAAGTTCGTATATTTCTTCAATTCTTCCATAGTAGTCACGGTTGTCATTGCCTGGAGTACAAACACCGCAATTTGTGGTTTTTTGATTGGGCCGACTCTGCTCGTAGCTTGATGTGTGGAAGCAAAATCCATTCATGTCGTAACCGTTAAATGACTTGACCCTACGGTCAAAGCCTTTTGCAACCTGTCTCAGCTCTTGACTCATAGACGCATCGGTTTGAGCCTGCAAGGCGACGCAAGATATATCGTTATACGGTCAGAACGTAAGAGCAAGTTGGAACGTCAGACTAAGTACGACCTTGGTAGGACGGTACCTTTTGTCGGAACCAAGAAATGAAATCAGGCCTCCCTTGCCCCACACCATTTGCAATTAGGGTTTTAGCTGCCGCATCAGAAAGAGGCCTTGGTCCATTCGAGAACAAATGAAGAAATTCACTGTACGAAACAAAAAGAATGGTGTTGGAAAGTGACGATGAATTGGATGAAGATAGATAACAACTTACCCCATGTACGGGTCCAGCTCATCAAGGTTGGTAAGCACGTATAGCATGATCTTTCGCCACTCTTCATAGTTCAACTGCTTAACTGTGGATCCACTTGCCGTGCCGAGTTGGCCTCGAAAAAGGCTAAGACTCGATTCATTTTCTCCAGCATTGTAACGAGGGATTGGATTATGCACGCTAGGAAGGTTCTCGGAGTAGTATTCTTCAGTGAAGTTGGACACCTCCTCCAGAATGGATGCCTCTGCAATGGAAGCCTCAATTTTGGCTTTATTTCTACATTTCTTGTGAAGAGTCTTCATATTTCTCTCGACTGGAAAGCACCAACGCCATTGCACAGGCCCTCCCATTCGAACCTCATTTGGGAGGTGTACGATCAAATGAAGCATCGGAGTGAAGAAGCCTGGTGGAAAGATTTTCTCCAGCTTACAGAGCAACACAGGTGCAGCTTTCTCCAAGTCATCAATGACGGACCGAGATATCTCCTTGGCACATAGCTGGCGGAAGAAATAGCTCAACTCTGCCAAGACAACCCACATAGGCTCAGGAACATAGCCTCGAACCATCGCCGGAAGAAGCCGTTCGATCCATACGTGGAAGTCATGACTCTTCATCCCTAGGACTCGCAGAGTAGATAAGTTGACTCCTCTCGTTAGATTCGCTGCATATCCATCAGGGAATGTCAATGTCTGGATCTACTGAAGTATTTCTTTCCTTTGTGGCCTGCCCAAGACGAAATCGACCTTGGGCCGTGTCCATCTCCTGCCGGGCTGAGGAGGCAGCATCTCTTGCTTTGGTCTATCGCACAACAGTGCCAGGTCTAGTCTAGCCTTAGGGTTGTCCTTAGACTTTTCAGTGTCCATGAGTGTTCCCCAAAGCGACTCAGCGATGTTCTTTTCAGTGTGCATTACATCAATGTTATGTGGCAGAAGAAGATCGTCATAATAAGGGAGTCTTTCCAAGCCTGACTTATGAGTCCACATATGCTCCTGACCATACCCCGCAAAACGACCGTCTGTTTCGTTGAACTGGAGAGCATCTATCTGAGCATGAACCTCGGCACCGGTCAGCATCCGAGGTGGAGGATCTCTCACCACGACACCTTTGGTAAAGTTCTTGGTGTCCCGTCTGAAAGGATGGTCAAGAGGCAGGAATTGTCGATGTTGGTCGAACGCCGAATACTTGCCACCCTTCTTCAACCAGATAAATCTCGTAGCTGTCTTACAAACGGGGCATGAGAACTTGCCATGGACACACCAGGCACAGAATATCCCATATGCCAGGTAGTCATGCAGTGAGTACTGGTACCAGATGTGCATTGTGAAGTTAGACCTTGAAGCTCGGTCGTATGTCAATACCCCTTCATTCCAACCAGTTTCCAATTCATCAATCAGAGGCTCCATGTACACACCCATGTTATTCCCCGAGTGTCCAGGAATTATCAACGACAAGAAGACAGTATGACGTTGAAGTAGGACGCTGGGGGGGAGATTGAGGGGGATAACGAAGACGGGCCAACAGGTGTACGGGACAACCATGAGTCCATAGGGATTGAAACCGTCCGTTGCAAACGCAACACGAACATTACGAGCCTCTCTAGCTTTGTCATGATGGATGCGATCGAAATGGGCCCATGCTTCACCATCGGCGGGATGTACCAACTTCTCAGGATTGTATCGGGTACCCTGTTTGTGCCATGTCATCTGTTTCACGGATTCCTCGGTCATGTAGAGACGTTGGATCCTCGGTGTGAACGGCAGGTAACGCAGGACTTTCATGGGGATAGAAAGCTGCCTCTTTGGGCCTTCACCATCGTCTACCTCCATGTATCTCGACGCTTTACACTTCGGACAGTAACCTGCATCCGTGAGATCTTTCCTGAAGAGGACGCACCCATTTGGACAAGCATGTATCTGCTCATACGGCATCTTCAGGGCACGAAGCAGTTTCTGTGACTCGTACAGGCTCTTTGGCAATATGTGGCCGTCCGGAAGCATGCTACCAAATAGGGCCAACATACCATCGAACGCATCTCGACTCAGGTTGAACGGGGACTTGAACCCCATCACACGGCCAATGGCATCCAGTTGAGAAACCGTTGTCCGCTCGTGAAGGGGTTTCTGTGCCGAAGACATCATCTCGTAAAACGCCTTTGCGGTCTTCTCCATCTCCTCCTCCGTACGTCCTTCAGCGTACTGTGCTTCTTGGAAGTCATCTAACATGTCTGCTACCCCCGCATCAGCATCAAAGTCCTCTAGACGTGGTCGCACTGCCTCCGCTCTCAAACGATGTGCTTCACCATGGTAGATCCACCGGGTGTAGTCCGGCGTGAATCCATTGTTCACAAGATGTTTAGCCATGTTCTCCTTGTCTTGCCTTCTCCGGTTCCCACACCTGCTGCATGGGCACAACACTTTGATCTCTCCTCGCCGAGCCACGCCAAATGCATTGTTCATGAAAGCATCTGTCTTGCGCAACCATTCATCGGTGAAATCACTTCTGCTTCTACGGCCCGAGTACATCCACTGACGGTCATCCATCCTACTGTCATGCATCCGAGTACTTACATATCTACCTCCGAGTACTTCCATCCTACTATCATCTAATAGGTGAGGATAGGTCCTAATCCCACCCGCGGATACGTACATGAGGCCAGTTCCCATTGTCTGCCCCGAGCCGAGACAGAATTTCGGCAGCACCTCCCCGATGTTCTCAAGATACACGTCCCTATAGGGAGAGTGTGTATCCGGAGAACAACAGGGAGGTGATGCTGAAACTCCATCTCGAATCGGGGCAGACCATGGGAACTAGCCTCATCGACGCATCTGCGGGCTGTCCAAGTAACGTGGACAATCCGAAACAGATACGGTTATCGATATGCAGAGACCTGCATACCTCCAGCCGTATCTCTTTCGGACGGGAGACACCTAACTGGGTTCAATGACCTAAGACCCTTTTCTGGGAAGAGACGTTCTTTATACCTAGGGTGCCGGTGGAGTCAGGCTAGCGGCGCAGTGGTGAGTCGGTGAGTGGCGAGGTGAAGCGGTGCAGGCAGACCCGCGATGACGACAAAGACGATCGAGGTCGCCGAGGATCTCCGGCTTGGCCCCGACAGGTCCTCCTCCTACAGAAAAGACAAAAAAGATAGTATCAATTAGAAATTTCGGCAGAACCTCCCCTGCACGGTGAGGTTTCATAACCTGCAAGAAAAAACGGCACGATGGCCGACATCCACATATATGTCAAGGCACGATGGCCGACATCAACATATATGTCCAGGCACGATGGCCGACATCAACATACATTAACAAGCATACCACTACTACTAACAACTACTATACTTACTACTACTACTTATCACAACTAAGTTGCAGAGGTACAAGGACGACGGGGCGATCGAGGACGACTTACAAGTGACGACGCGCGCCGATCGACGACGACGGTCCATGATGGGGCAGGGGCGCGTGGCCGAATAGGTGGCGCAGGGCTCCTCCTCCTCCTCCTCTCTTCTTCCTCTCCTCCTCCTCCTCCACTCTTCTTCCTCTCCTCCTCTTCCTCCTCCTCCTCTTCCTTCTCTCCTCCTCCTCTCCTCCTCTCCAACCAGGCCTGCAGGGGCCGCCCGGGGGGGGGGGGGCGGCGGGCGCGTGCGGGGGCGGGCGGGGGCGGCCGCGCGGCGCGGGGCGGGCGGGCGGGTGTGTGTGTGTGATGTGTGTGCGCGGGGCGCGGCCCTTTTTTTATTTCACTGATCCGCTACTTTGCCGAGAGCCAGATCGGGCGGCTCTCGGCAAAGAGGAACCTATGCCGAGAGCCGGCTGATCCAGCTCTCGGCAAAGATTTTGTTTTTTTTTGCATAACCTACGCAGAGAGCCCTGGCCCTGGCTCTCGGCATAGGTGCTCTTTGCCGAGGGTTTTAGGAAGCCCTCGGCAAAGCATTTTATTTTTTTGTTTTTTGTGCTCCCAATTTTTTCTGTGGTCTTGCTACAGTACTAGAAGCCAAGATTTGAAATTTGAAGTGTTTTCCATAAATCTTGCTATATTTCGCGCATTTTCTTTAATTTGATGATTTTTCCCGCGGGACGCACGTTTGAACTACAGGTGCATGAAATAATGAAACTCAGCGATTCGAAAAATAGTATTCATTCTTTAGAGGGTATTTCGACACCGTATCCCGGGACAGGCGCGGAGACTCGACCGTCTCGTGCACGAGAAACGGCGACCAAGTTGGGTGATATTGCATTTAAAATTATTAAAAATACAAACGAAGTCAGAAAATCATGAAAACGGACGAGTGACCTTGGCATCGCATGTAGAGGCTATGAAAAAAATTTCAAAATGTTTGGAGGAAGTGGTGGCGCAAGATGGTTGAAACCCTGAGATCTCACTCCTGGCATCACATGTGATGATATGCGGAGATCTCAGGGTTTCAACCATCTTGCGCCACCACTTCCTCCAAACATTTCCAAATTTTTTTTGTAGCCTCTACATGCGATGCCAAGGTCACTCGTCCGTTTTTATGTTTTTTTGACTTCGTTTGTATTTTTAATAATTTTAAATGCAATATCACCCAACTTGGTCGCCGTTTCTCGTGCACGAGACGGTCGAGTCTCCGCGCCTGTCCCTCGATACAGTGTCGAAATACCCTCTAAAGAATGAATACTATTTTTTGAATCGCTGAGTTTCATTATTTCATGCACCTGCAGTTCAAACGTGCGTCCCGCGGGAAAAATCATCAAATTAAAGAAAATGCGCGAAATATAGCAAGATTTATGGAAAACACTTCAAATTTCAAATCTTGGCTTCTAGTACTGTAGCAAGGCCACAGAAAAAATTGGGAGCAAAAATACAAAAAAAAAATAAAATGCTTTGCCGAGGGCTTCCTAAAACCCTCGGCAAAGAGCACCTATGTCGAGAGCCAGGGCCAGGGCTCTCGGCGTAGGGTTTATCCAAAAAAAATTTCGGTCCTTTGCCGAGAGCCTAACAGAGGGCTCTCGGCAAAGATAACGGCGCAGGACGAGCCGTTTGCGAACGACCCGTTCGCCGAGGTGCCGTCTACGCCGAGGGTTTAGCCCTCGGCATAGGGTATTTTTGCCGAGAGTCGGACTTCGCCGAGAGTCTGGCCCTCGACGTAAAATTCTTCGCCGAGATCCGTACAGTGCCGAGGGCTGACTCTCGGCAAAGACCTCTTTGCCGAGTGCCCGTGTTTTAGCCCTCGGCAAAACGGCGGGCACTCGGCATAGAGCCCGTCTCCGGTAGTGTGTGTCATCCTGGTCCCTAAACTTTATTTTGAGTCTCATCTAGATCTAAACATGGCAATTTAAAAATCTTATATCAACAAATAATTCATAACTTTTTCATACAAACTTGAACAAAGACAAACTTTATATTAAAATTATAGCCCTCGATGTGATCTACAACTTTGTAGTTGAAAAGTTTTTGATTTAAAACTGTTTAGGGTCCCAAAATATTGTTGTATGTTTATAGATTTTGAAATTTAAAATTTAAAATTAATTTTTTAGATCCTGAAAGTGAAGCAATTGTCATTAATTAGAGTTGAGCAAACTTTTTCAAAAAAAAATCTTTTCTATTTTTCATTCAGATACCTCAGGTCTGTCCATCCCCTTATGCTGAAAATAGCGTTATTCGACAGATTGAAGAGTCTTTGCAGGTTTGTGCAAGGTGATTGGTGACCAGATCTATTTGTATGATGTCGAATCGGAATATGCAACTGACTCACAGTGCGAGAGTCTTTGCAGCAAGTTGAATGGTCCTTTTCTTATCATCATCAGATTAAATACATTCTAAATAATATGTAAGTTAGGTGTGTTTGAGACAAGTAATAGTTTTTAATGTATGTTAAAAAATCACAGGCAAATATAAAAGCAAATTGTAAATCCTATGTGAGAATCAATTGTTATGTGAAATTCGCGGCAGGTAGATACAAAATTTGAAATATTTTAAAGTGTTTTTAGGTCTGGCCTGTTTTGAAATAAAATGACACAACAAATAGTTTTTAGGGGTGGTTATTTTAATCCTACAACCTCTGAAAAATTCTTTTCCAAGAACAGTTGTAGAATGCTCATTGGGAAATATATTTTTAGATGTCTTTTTTAGCAACCGCATTTTTATAGGTAGATGCTTAGGACAAGAGCTCCGGGAAACGTCTTCTTAGGGGTGATCGACATACGGAACCACTTTTCAAAATGTATTTTTAGGATCATTGGTCGTATATATCAATGGAACAGTTCATACAAATACGTTTGCAGAGGTGGTTGAATGCCCGATACTGCGAACGCCATATCATTAAAACCGTTGGTGTAGTATCAGTTTTAGAAACCATTTTTTACTACGAGTAGAAGTTAATTTACAAGAGTGGTTTGACCAATTTTTTTCTGAACAACGTTTTTTATTTAGTGTATGTCAAAATAATAAATGACTGAATGAGCTACTAAATAATCTACACTGGATATGGTTCGGTGAAGAACTTGTCATCAATTGTAATGATTGCTCTAGCATCAGTGTTAGGTGAGCATGCAGCATCAACAGAGGCCTAGCTCTCTTTATTTCCATCTATTCTGTACAAATAAAAGAGAAGGCGGGGGAGAAGAATCTGTGAGTTGTGTTCCCCAGCTGGTAGTCCATGCACAAGGCAGAGTTTCTCTTGTGGAAAGACATTGGAAATGGGAGTTGTCAGGAGATCCATGCATGGTAGCCATGCTGAAACCTCACATACCATTTTATTCCAACGCAGCCCACTGATCCCAGTCCTCTTTGTTAGAACTGATCTCCTACCGTTTAGGTCCAACAGCCTAACGGGCCTTAGATCTGCGTCCTGATTGGGGGCGCCCAACCTTATGGTTGGTGGGCTCCCATCGCAGAGCGCTATATGGAGGATGGTGGGAGCCGAGGCACGCACAACGAAGTTGAACGCGCCGCCAGTCCATCCCACCTACATTTCTAAACCCTAATCCGATCGCATCTGGATGTCCGCAATGCCGTCCACAACACTGAACGACGACACCGGCGAGCGGACTACGTCGACTAACGCCAAGGTCGACTCCAGCTCGTCTGCTACCCCTACGAAATCACTTGGTCTGCTCCCTCACCCTCTCCTCTCTCACTGTACTAGTAGATGCACACTAAGAACACCCTCTGTTACACACACGAACTACTATTTTCCCTCTGGATCCACTGCCAGGGGATCCGATTTGTCTATCGATGGTATCACTTAAGCCAGACTACATCAGTGGATCTAGATATGAGAAGAAACGAATCAAAGAACAAGAAAGAACCGATTTCATATCGGGAAAGAACTTCGAAACCCTAACCCTAACATGAAACCTTACCGCAAGAACAACAAGAATCGCCAGTTACCAACATTGGGTGGTAGTCCCGAGCTGCCACTGGCGACCGTGAGGGACCGAGCGCCTAGCCGAGCCGAGCTTGCCGGCGCATAGAAGGATGAACCGGGCACCGGTCCAAAGCCCTCGGCAGTGGCAGGCTCATCACTGGCCCAACGCACGCACCGATGAGGGGCTCAGTACCCGTGCGACCGCCCTCCGCGGCGTCCCTCCCCTCCTATCGCCGTTCATGGGCGTCCGTCGTGCTGCGTGCACTCGAGAGAAAGGGAGGCGGAGGAGGAGAGAATGAACCCTAGGGTGGGTCAGCGTCCAGAGACGAGATTTTGATCCCCCCGGATCTCACTCTTGGCCGTTGGATGGGATCCAGCGGTCGAGATCAATCGGGCCAAAATCGGCCCAGGCGGGCGGGAGCTTTCCTGACCAAGGCCTAGGTTGCGGCCTGGACATGACAAAGGCTGGGCGCGGAGCGCCGTGGGCTGCAGTGGGCCGCGTGCAGTGCACGCGCGGCAGCAGGCCGGAAAAGGCCTTCGGGCCGAAATTGAAGAATGCATAGTGAAATGAACTTTTTTGTTTATTATATTTACAGGAGCTGTTTAATGCAGGTTTTGATGATTTTAGTGAAATTTGAAGCGAATTTTTCTGTGTAAATTTTATCCAACGATAATTTTACTGAGAGAACAGAAAATACGACACATGCTTCCGGAAAATTATTATGAAGTGAATTTAATTGTTTCTACTGTGAATTATGAATTTATTGTTTTTATTATTAAATCTGAACCAACGGGAGAGTTAAATTCTGAGAAAATGATTTTTTATTTGAGATTATTAAGATGTTATTTTCATGATCAACGTTATTAATAATAATAGTATAATATTTTGTTCATGCGAAATTATGCATTAATTCTACTTTTGCCCAATGGTGAGGTTGAATTTTTGTATAAATGAATCTTGTATGTTTTTAATTTTAACCAACATTGAGTTAAGGCATGCAATTTCTTGTATAAAAGGTTTCTCATTTTTTCTTTGAAAAGGTTTCGGGAGGCAAGTCCATGCTGAACGTCAAAAACATTCTGCCACTCATGGGAACAACTATCGAGTATGGCGGGAGAAGTATGAACTGGGGCTTGCGTTGGGAGAGGTCGATATGACAATAATCACACCGTGTCCTATTGCACCGGAGGCCCTGATGAGGGGAGCCCAAGAATTTGATGTTGATTTCACTGTCCGGCAGCGTAATCATACAGAAATAAGAATGAATTATGACCTCCAACACACACAATGGATACTCTCCAACCGCAAGTGTATGATGGTGGCGAATCCTAGAATAACCACCGTCATTGAATACCTGGAAAGGGCGAAGAATCAGTTTACCCCAAGGCCAAAACAAACACACTGATCAAGGAACTGATCACTATGAAATACAATGGTGGTGGTATATAAGAGAAAACATCCTGAAAATGAGCTCCATACAGGCTAAGTTGAAGCCAATGGATTTGTGAATCAATGATCAATTCCTCATCCACTTGGTTTTTCACTCTCTACCGAGAGAATATGAAATTTTCACTATGAACTACAACAAGCACTCTGATAAATGGGACATTGAAAAGCTTAATGTCATAGCCTTTTTAGATAGTTCCGGCTCCTTGTTACCGTCCTCCTCCATAGGATCCCCATTAATATCACCATTTTTATCCCCCTCATCAGAAGTTGAGTCCATATTAATAACTTGTGGCTCATTGCCATTGAACTCCCCCTCTAGCCTGAAGTGTAGCTCGTAGACAAAATCACCAATCACAATATCCACTAACTCTGGGATAAGACTGGGATCCAGCACTGCTACCTTCATCCTGGCTCTACCATATTTCTTAGTAAACTTAGTATCCACAGCTCGGGGAACGCCTAAAATGGTTCCTACTGCCCATATAATAGGAATTTCCCTAAACTCACTGGGTAATGCACGAAACTGTACCCAAACCTTATCAATTTCATATTTAAACTCCTCTTGGTCCACCTCATTCTCAAATTTGATTTTCCTTTTACTGCCTTTGTATCCATGGATCCCCAATTGACTGCCCATTCCAGCAGCTCAGCGGAAGGAAAATTTGTAATGACAAAGGAATCCACGCCCTTTGGTTCAATTTCCCAGCTATGTTTTACAGGTAGTAGTCTGTCAAGCTCCACCGCCAATAATTCAGCAGTAATAGAGCCCTCTAGGACACGTACCAGGGCCGCCTTATCCGCCACAGCTGCTTTCGGATTTTCCGAGGCTGGAATAAAATAAAACCCCAAGCCTGGCACACCATATCCACATGGAGCAGTAGTAACATTCATATTTTTTACATTCAGACACACTTTTGTCACATGGTCACCATAGCATATCTCGCAGCATAAGACGGCTGTGCATTCATTCATGGTATGACCTTTAGTATGACATCTATAACAGAAAGGTTTGCCCTTACTCTTTGTCTTTCCCTGACGAGATGACTCTGGAATTTATTTTGAAGCTTGTCCTGGAGCAGCAACATTTTTGCTATGATCTTGAGCTGATGTCGCCTTGCCTTTCCCCGCAGCATCGCCTGTACCCCCAGGAGCCGAAGGCCAAACAGCAGACAGAGCAGGCGCAACGGTCGGATGTTGGCTGGCCTCCTCCAGCAGCCACGGCCGTATGCCCACCATCCGGCTGCGACTGAGATATTGCCGGCTGGAAGGCCATCTGGCTGGCTGGGTGCTGGGATCCAGCACTGGCCTGCTGACCCGCCATGGCTGGCTGGTGAGGCAGCTGACCAGCCGCAACCGACAAGATTTGCGACTGCTGGCCAGCCTTGCCAGACCGGTCGAGTGGCGCCTGGCTATGAAATCGACCAGCAGGCTGATACCCACCGTACCCCTGGAACTGTCCACCGCGATGCCGAGGAGGATTGAGAAACCACCCATGGTGGCCATGGTTGCCACTGTAGCCTCCACCAGTGCCCCACCCCCGGCCTTCACCAACAAAGAATCGACCACCACCACCATGCCTTCCACGACCCCAGCCTTGGCCCTGCGAAGCTGAGCCGCGACCACGACCACGGCCACCGAAGCCAGGATGGAAGCTCGGGTTAAACCCAGGATTGAACCCCCAGCCATGCCCTCCACCATCGCCATGACTGCCAGGGCCCTGAGCCGCTATCAAAGATCGGGCAACGTTGGCGAGTGGATGGGTTCCAGGCACGATCGGAGACCGGACGACGTCGGCGAACGAAAGAGTTCCGACTACTGGGGCTAGGGGCTTCATCGTTAGGGCTCGCAGGGAGCGACGTCGGGCACCAGTACGACTGAACAGGTGGGTTAAGCCAGAAGTGGGCATGAAAAATTTGCCAGGCCTGATAGTCACACGACCGTAGCGATCGAGTACGATCTCCCTCACCTACCCGGCTGATTTGCTCGCCCTCCTATCGGACGACGCCGAAGGGCAGGACTGAATCAGCGGCGGAAACGGATCGGGAGTCACTCGATCCTGAAAGTCCGGACATTCAAAATTCGAAAAACCACCGCTCGCATTCACCGGAACGATCACGGTCGTACTCGTCGGCCGTTCCCCGTAGCCAGTGGCAGCCGAAGACGTCCCGGCCCTCGGCGAATCATGCGATGAGATTCCCCGACCTGCTACGGCAAGCGGACGGAACCTACCAGCCGGCCTCCAATCACAGCAGCCGGATTTTTTTTATCGATGCTTTGGTCAGGAAGTCACCGAGCGTCCTCGACGGCGAGACCCGAGGAGCCGGAAGAGGTCCTTGCCATGGGCGAACCCCCAATTTCTTATGCACCATAGCCGAAACAATCGTCTTTGGTAACTGTCTGCTCTCTAGAGGACAATTTGGATATTGATGCTCTTAATGTTATTTGCTCTGACATAACAGAGTGCCTGGGTGATGGGGGCTGTGATTCTGTGAATTTACAAGGCCCCTTATCACAGCTTAAAAGGCCGAGGAATAAGGGGAAAGGTGTGAGGAAGAAGACAGTCTAAATGCGGGGAATTTTTTGGAATTGTAATGGGTTTGCGGACCCAAAAAAAAATAAATTTTTGTCGGATTTAACAAGAGAAAATAATCTAGATTTTATTGCCTTATCAGAAACAGTGTCACACCCGGTTTTAAGAACAAAACCAGGTATACACTATACGTGAGCCCAGGAAGTCAATTCTCACATATAGCTACAAATAAAGAGTAATATCGAAAGACAATGCTCTTATATAACGTATATAAAACAAAAGAATATAACCTTAAAGAGCAGACAACGGAAAGACACTCCGATCTTCAGATGGAGACACCAACTTCACATGGACAACTGACTGGTTGACCACAAACCTAAGCTTCTCCAAAGCTTAACTCTCTGGGGTGTGGGGAAAAGCAAGAGTGAGTCCATGTTGAACTCCACAAGTATAGCAACAAGTGATATAGATCCCAAGTTTCATGATCAATATAACATAAATAATGAATAGCATAGAACGGTAAATAATGAACATGTTAACCAACAAAAGTCATAATCTTAATGTAAAAGTCTTCAAGGCTGCTCGTGTCCTTGAGCAAGGCTGATATATCAGTTTAATAAACTTTGCGCAAAGGTGTACACTTTCACTGCGAGACGTGAATTGCCCTTTCGCCCGAGGGAGCCAGCCTCTTAACCCACTTCCAAGGAAGGTCGGCAGGGTTCACGATGAAGCCTTTCAAAGGTTCGTCTAACAAGTTAGGGCCGCTAGGTCTTAAGGCAAAGGGAAGAAGGGTCTCTCAACCTTGCGGCCACGCAGACAAGGTGAAAGTAGCCGCCCTAAATCCAGCTCGGCAAGACCCAACGCGCCTATACAGGTGTCCACTAACAAGCTAGAAAAGGTCCTCATACTGAGCTAAAGCTAGAGCCATATAACCCCCAACAGTTGCACTATAAATCCCGAAGGTGCTCGTATAGATAATTTCTTAATTTGCTAATAAGTCATTTTTATCATTCGATGCATACATTAATTAAGTAACATGATCATGATTGCGAAAAGAAAACTCGATTGCTATACTTGCCTTAACTCAAGATCCTTCTTCTGTTGACTTGTATACTTCCAAAGGTTGACTCTTGATCCCGATCTCTGGATCACAGACTTCTTCTTCTTGATCACCAACGTATATCTCACCGACTGGACATACGATCATAGAACACCACACATGCATCCAATAGCAATCATGCAAAGCAAACATAGCCTATGATTAGAACAGTACATCAATCACAAGAAAACAATATGAAAAGTTTTGAAAACAAATCTACGTCTCACTACGAACACACAGACGCGAAGATCACGCTAAACGAAGATATAACGAAAAAGATATGAACTAAACAAGATTAGAGGCACTAATTACTAGATTAGATTTAACACAAATTTTAATTATGAAAAACAGTAGTTTAAGTTAGGAAAAATTTGCTACAGGACATTCCACTTATGAAAAATTAGCTGTGGGACACTGACACAATTTTTCTTTGCTGTGGGACACTGGTTTCTTTGCTGTAGGACACTAGGCGGTGTCTTACAGCAAATACAGTGTTCCACAACTAATTTTGAAAATTATGAGTGTCCTGTAGCAAAATTCTTATTTAGTTGGAAAGATCTTTTCGAAACGAATCTAACGCAAGTTGAACGGACTAAAACGGAGTTAAAACAAAGAAGTTATAAGCTTTTGAAGTGGGGGTGGGGGCAATTTGATAAATAAACAATATTCATATTTGGTTACTTTTCAAAATTAATGATTAAAATAAAACATTTGAACCAAAAAAATATTTTAATAAAGCTAAAAAAAGATTTATTTGCAAAGACTCTATTTTTAGAATTATTTTGTTTCTAAGCAAAACTCATTTAAAGACATTTTAAATTTATAACATTATTAATTAATTTTATAAAACAAAACAATTAAATAAAGTTTGTAAACACTTTTATTGACTAAAACAGATTAATTTCATCATTGGTTAGATTAATCTTTGCATTAACAAACTTTTGTAAACAAAAGGAAACTCGTCCTAAGCCAATCCTCCTCTGATCTGGACCAAACCGGAAATAAAGGTAGCCGACAAGGGGTAGCTAAAAGTATTTCCATGACTCAGAGAACAGCGAAAAAGTTACAGGAAACATCAAGGGCTAGATTACAAAGTGCGCATACACTATGCTGCAAACCGAGTCCATGGGCAGTGGACCGGTGGTGGAGTGTCAGGATGGTCTACTGTAGACTAGGTCTAATGATGATAGGTATATATTGATGATGTATTTCTATTGTATTCATGGAATTATTTTTCCAAAGAAAAACGGCCATAAATTCTAGGATGATGCAATGCTGATGTCATCAAGCTAATAAGAACCGAGTGCTTTGCTCAGCTCGTTCGTGTGACTTCGTCAGGCGGTGTGCATATGGTGCGCTGGGCGTGGATGTGCGCGGCGGCGCCATGGCCGGTGAGCAGCAGGGCACGGGAGACTAAGGGAAAAAGGCGGGTAATGCTCAGGAGCTCACCTGAACGTAGGTCGGCGGGGTCGTCCGCGCTGTTTGGAGTTCGGAGGAGGCCAGCGACAGGGAGTGGTGGCGGTGGTCCTCTGGATCCTCGGCGAGCTTGGCTGATGGTGCTGCCGGGCACGGTTTTCACCACCGGAGCGCTTCCTGGAACACGGCGTGGCCTCGCGAGTCTAGCGGAGGCGGAGGGAAGTTGGTGGCAGTCCCTCCGAGGAGGAAGGCGAGCTCGAGTGGCTCGGCTATGGCGATGGCGGCTAGGTAGAGGCAGCGGATCTTGGGTTTCAGGAGCTCGGTTGCGGCGGCTAGGGCAAGCTAGGGTTTGGGGTAGCTCAAGTTGGGCTAGAAGAAAGGCGGCGCGGCACTTGAGGCTCGATTTTATAGGGCGCTTGGCGAGGAGATCATGTCGTAGCGGGGGAAGACGCGGCGGCTCAGACTCTGCTGTCGAGTCCTGCTTGGACACGGTGTGGTGGAGACGAAGCTGACACACAGGCCCAAGATGTCAGTGAGAGAAGGCGGGATGCAGGCGGGAGCAACGCGGCTGACAAACCGGGCCGCTCTGTCAATCGCAGCAAGGAGGAGACGCGCGTGGCTTCGGCATGGGCCTGAGCGGTCGCGGCCCAAGGCGAGAAGGGAGGGCAGGCTGGCTTCCTGCTGAGCTGAGGGAAAGAAGAGAAGGGGGAAAAACGAGCAGGCCGGCCCAAGAGGAGAAGGAGGCGGGCGCTGGGCCGATCAGGCTAGAGGCTAAACCGAGAAAGAGAGAGGAGAGGGGAAGGAAACATTTTTTTCTTTTTCTTTAAACTGATTTCAAAACATTTTCAACCCAAAATTTGAATTTCTTTTGAAATATGAGTTTGAATCTTTTGAGAGAAACAGAAAGATTTGAAACTTTAAACTTTCCAAACTTTCTGAAGAACAAAAAGTCTTTATTTCCAAAACCCTTTTCTAAGAAATTCGTTTTTCTTTGAATTGTTTTAAAACCATTTTGAGCTCAAATTGAATTTTAGCCAAAACCACACTTCACAAAAACTCAAAATGCACCAACATGAATGCACAAACATGTTGCTAAAACCCTAGGATAAATTTTAATTTAGAGAAAATTTTCATTTCCCTATATTTTATGAGCACAAAAATTCATAAATAAATCATTTTAACTCTAATTCAAGAAATACAAATTTCAGGGTCTGACAAACAGGAAGGTCGCACTTCCCGCAATCCACTTTGAATCATATCTGTGCCGGTAGAGATTTTGTTTGGCATTGCAAACCTCCAAGAGATAGATCTGGTGGCATGATTCTGGGTTTTCACTTATTACATTTTGACATAGGAGAAATTGAAGAAGGGGACTTTTTTATTCGTTTTAAGGTTAGGGTAAAGGAAGATGATTTTAAATTCAACCTGATCTCGGTTTATGGTCCAGCTCCGTTGATTTAAAATCCAGCTTTCTATCAGAACTGGTACGCGTTTGTTCAAAGGATACCATACCTCTTTTGGTAGGTGGTGACTTTAACATTGTGCGTAGGCCAGAGGACAAAAATAATTCTAATTTCGATAATAGGTGGCCGTTTCTGTTTAATGCTGTCATAGACACGTTGAACCTAAGAGAAATTGACCTTTCAGGGAGAAAATGTACCTGGGCAAATCACTTGCAAAATCAAACTTTTGAGAGGCTGGATAGGGTGTTCAGCTGTACTAATTTTGAATCCAAATATCCACGGATAACAGTAAGTACTCTTTCGAGAGAAATTTCAGAGCATACTCCACTCCTTTGTTGCACGAACAATTTGTCCTCATCTTATCAGCCACAATTTAAATTCGAACTGGGCTGGTTGACGAGGGACGGATTCTGTGATATGGTCAGGGAGGTTTGGGCTGGAGTTCACGCTTCAGGAACCCCACTTCAGCGATGGCAAACAAAAATAAGAAGGTTACGCCAATATCTAAGAGGGTGGGCAAAAAAATACTAGTGGAGCTTATAAGAAGGAGAAAACTACCTTGCTGGATAAATTGGATGTGCTAGATAAGAAAGCAGAGTCTTCTGTTCTTAGCAAAACAGAATTAAATCTAAAACATGTTTTAAATGAGAGGTTAGCAGAGTTGTTAAGAGAGGAAGAGACTAAATGGTACCAAAGGGCGAAGGTTAAGCATCTTCTTCAAGGGGACGCAAATACAAAATATTTCCATCTGTTGGCTAATGGTAGACATAGGAAGTCTCATATTTTTCAGTTGGAAAATGGAAGTGAGGTAATAACTGGTGATGCGCCTCTTAAAAAGCACATCACTTCTTATTACAAGTCTCTCTTCGGTCCTCCAGAAGGATCTGCTATTTCTTTGGATGAGTCACTTAGAGATGACATTCCCCAAGTATCCTTACTGAAAAATGAGATTCTTACAGCGGAGTTCGCTGAAAATGAAGTTAGGACTGCTATTTTTCAGATGGAGCATAATAAAGCTCCAGGTCCGGATGGATTTCCACCAGAGTTTTATCAGGTCTTTTGGGACTTAATTAAAGAAGACCTGATGGCTCTGTTTAGGGAATTTCATTGTGGTACCCTGAATTTGAGCAGTCTGAACTTCGGGACACTAATTTTGGTGCCCAAAAATAAAGATGCGAAAAACATACAACAATACAGGCCCATATGTTTGTTGAATGTTTCTTTCAAAATCTTTACTAAGGTTGCCACAAATAGGCTATTCTCGGTGGCTCAAAAAATAATTAGGCCAACTCAAACTGTTTTCCTACCAGGTAGGAATATTATGGAAGGAGCAGTGATCCTCCATGAAACAATTCATGAACTCCACACAAAGAAACAGAGTGGGGTTATTTTTAAAATAGATTTTGAGAAAGCGTATGATAAAGTAAATTGGGACTTTTTACAGCAAACTATGAGAATGAAAGGATTTTCAGAGCAATGGTGTGAGTGGATCAAAATGCTTACACAAGGTGGTAATGTGAATGTAAAAGTTAATGATCAATTGGGGCCTTACTTTCAGACAAAGAAGGGGCTAAGGCAAGGGGATCCTCTGTCACTCATACTATTTAATATAGTGGCTGACATGTTGGCCAAATTAATTGCAAGAGCAAAGGAGGCAGGGAGGATCGAGGGAGTAATTCCTCACCTACTGCAAGATGGTCTATCTATTTTACAGTATGCGGATGACACAATTCTGTTCATGAGCCATGATGTTCATAAAGCGATAAACTTGAAATTCTTGCTTACCACTTTTGAACAATTATCTGGACTCAAAATAAACTTTCACAAGAGTGAGATTTTCTGCTTTGGTGAAGCAGCTGATTCTGAAACGTTCTATTCGCAGCTGTTTGGGTGTAAAGTAGGGAGTTTCCCTTTCCGTTATGTGGGGCTACCAATGCATTATAGAAAACTTAGTAATAAAGATTGGAAAATTATCGAAGATAGAATAGAAAAAAGGTTTAGTGGATGGAAAGGGAAAATGCTATCTGCAGGAGGCCGCTTGATCTTATTGAACTCGGTGCTCTCAAGCTTACCGATGTTTATGCTATCTTTCTTTGAGATCCCAAAAGGGGTTCTAGAGAAGATCGACTGTTTCAGATCAAGGTTTTACTAGCAGAATGAGCAACACAAGAAAAAATACAGATTGGCCAAATGGGAAATTTTATGCCAACCAAAAATACAAGGGGGATTAGGAATTCTAAATCTGGAATTACAGAATAAATGCTTGTTGTGTAAATGGCTTTTTAAGCTCCCTAACGAGGAAGGTTTATGGCAAGAATTGCTGAGGAACAAGTATTTCAGAGACCGCCCACTAGGGAGCTGTGTCAAGAGACGTACAGACTCTCATTTTTGGAAATGTCTAATGAATGTTAAAGATACGTTTATGAGTTTTGGTTCATTTAATTTAAAGGATGGATCACAAACTTGTTTCTGGTATGATACTTGGTTAGGTGACAGACCGCTCAAAGATAAATTTCCTGGATTGTTTAACATTGTGAGAAGGAAACAAGATTATGTTGCAAAAGTCCTTAGTGGAACCCCACTCGATATCTCATTCAGGCGAAATATAGTGGGAACAAATCTAAGAAACTAACACAGAATAGTTGCTTCTTTACTTAATGTTAATCTTACAGAACAGAGAGACAAGTTTGTGTGGAATTTACATTCATCAGGCACTTTTTCAGTTCGATCAATGTATGCTGCTTTAATTAACAATGGGGTACACGTTTCACAAGATATTTGGCAAATCAAAGTTCCAATGAAGATCAAGATTTTTCTATGGTACTTAAAGAGAGGGGTTATTTTAACTAAGGATAATTTGAAAAAGCGTAACTGGATTGGGGACACGTCCTGTTGTTTTTCTCATTCTTTAGAAACCAGTAAACATCTGTTTTTGGATTATGCTTATGCTAAGTTCTTGTGGCGGGCTGTGTATTTTTTGTTCGGGATTTCACCACCACAATCACTAGATGATTTGTTCTCTATGTGGTCAAAAAGGGTCCTAAAATTCAAAACTTATTGTTATTAACAGTGGCATCCACTCTTTGTTGGGCAATTTGGCTAACAAGAAATGAGGTGATTTTTGACAAGTGCAGACCGAAATCTTTTTTGCAGGTTCTATTCAGGGGAACTCACTGGCTGCGTCAGTGGGCAAAGTTGCAGCGGCGTGAAGATATGAGGCTGCAGCTCCTCTCAGCAGGACATATTCTGGAAGTAGCTGCTCTGCAATTTTTTAATTCCAATGGATGTCTTGCATCAAATTTTATCGGAGCAGCATAGTTAAACTTCTTCCTTTAGTAAGCCTTGTTCGCTCATTCGTGTTTCGTATAAACTTTGCTTGATCTCCAGGTAGGGCTGCTGCCCAGACTTTGTAATAAGTGGCGTGATTCTATCCGTGGATAGATGAAGCCGGATATGCTATCCATTATCTAAAAAAAATGTGTGTTCAGGAGGAGGAGAGGCTTAAGTCCTCACCCGGTGACTCTACTCACTTTGTGAAGGACAACAAGAAAAATAATTTCTATAATGAGAACTACAAACCACAGGGGAAGCCTTGGTGGGAGAAAGGCTCCACCTTCAAGGCACAAGGAAAGGCCTCTCAGAATCGTGAGAATCAGCATGACAACCCTTATGGCAATCCTGACAAAGATCAATATATATGCAAGTAGTGCTTCAAAAAGGGGCATTACAAGAGAGGTTGCCCAGATTACCTGAAATCTTTGCTAAAGAAGGGTGTCAAATCATGGACTAATTAAGCTTAAAAGATTATTTTTTTAAGTCTATGTTTAGTACTACATACATGTGTTAAAGATCCGATGGATGTAAAGTTTTTGGTTTGGATCTAAACATGACCTAAATACTTTTATTAAATTGATGATATAATTAATTAATTAATTGAAGCACACCATTCCAAGTTGCAGTTGCACGGAGTAAACATTAATTAAACTACCTCGCTGTCCCAGTCAGCAACGAGACATCTTTGGTAACTTCATAAATAATCTCAAAATCTGTCAGCACAGTCTTTCGTTGGTGCTCATCAGGGTAAGGTAGGTTTGCATATGTGTGTTCATAGAGATGAATATGCGTGCGTGTTGTGGGCAGCACCCAGATGTAGGGATGAAAACGGTACAGAAATATCCCGCACCGAACCGCATTGTTTTCTATATTTGATCCGATCGAATCCGTATTTTCGGACAAATTCGAATTCGGTTCGAAATTCGGAGCACTAAATTCGAAATCGGAACGAAAACGGTTTGAGCTTTTTTCAACCGATTTCTACTTTTCTACTTTTAATTCGGAATATCCCGAATTCGAAATTCGGTAATTCGAATTCGGACAACAGACAACTGCTTCTGCGTGCATTCTACATCAGTCATCTACCCTCTCATATTTATTTGAAATATTTTGGTTTTGCATGCTAAAAAAACTAATACATTATTGTTTGCTCAAAAGAAAAAAAACTAATAAATTATTATTGCAATTGTTTTATAATAAAAAATTTCTGATATTGTAGATTTATATGTCTGTCTGTAATTACTGTTCACATCGTCTTCACTTGGATTTATTGGTTGCTAAAAATAATGATGATGAGCTATAGATGTTATGCTAGTTGTTAGTGTTAATCGTCTGTTCTAGACTTATTATATGCAGTTGAACTTTATTATACACATAATAATTATTACGTACATGCATTAGTTATTTTTTATGGGCTTATGGATTTGGTTCTACGGGTCGGTATTCCGTATTAAATTTTCGTATACCGACCGTGTTCGACATAATTTCGCTCGAATTAGTTCGTTTTCGATATTCCGTAAGTTCGTGTTCGTTTTCGTGTTCGGCTTTATCGTTTTCGTTTTCATTTTCGTTTTCAAATGTAAAAGTAGAAAACGGTTGAGGAGTTTTCCGACCGTTTTTGACCGTTTTGATCCCTACCCAAATGTAAAGAAAAGGCTCATGAATTAATTATGTGAGGGTGACATGAAGGTAAGAGAAACTCCATCAATTATACTAGGAGAAAATTCCTTCATTGTCACTTGAAATTATAACAATCCCTTCATTGTCATTGGAAATTATGTCTTTCCTTCATTGCCATTCATATATTGCTTCCCTTCATTGCCATTCCATCCATTTTATGCTAACGACGTTAGCTCCTGTATATTCATTATTTTACTGTTTGTTATCCAATCTAACTACACCCCTAGCATCTCTCTCTTTCTCAAATTAGACCCTTTCAAACCCAATATCCACTCCGGACACCAATCCACTGGGGTTCTGAATTGCTGCATTCCGAACGCCTAGCCCCCGGCGACTCAGCGCTCATGGCACCGTGCACGCCGCCTTCCCGGTCACGCACATGCGCCACACCACGACTCCGCCCGCAGCCATCCTTCATCCTAACGAGACCGTTTTTGCGTATTACATCAGATATTCCGACACTCATTTGGTCTATTAAAAATAAACTAATAAAAATAAATTAAATATTCCGCATGGAAATCGTAAGACGAATTTATTAAGATTAATTAATCCGTAACTAACTATTATGATGTGGACCAGGAAAAAGTAAGAGAGAATAGTCATTAGCGACGAACAAGTAGTTAGTCTATTTCAGGTAGATCGAAAATAAAAAAATTGTAACATGTCTATTAGCGACGAACAAGGAAATATTGACGCCGATTCGCCCAACCGCGTATGTGTTGTGCTTCGTGCATGGTATGGTGCTGCTTGAGCGGGCTTGATCAGCCGCCCTAGCGGTCACTGTTTTCTTCACCGCTGGTCCCCTCACTCCCCTTCGGTATCTCGCCGGAGGCCGGAGAGAGTGAGGATCGATCGTATTAATAAGTTCTCTAGTAGATCGAGTCGTGTAGAATAATTTTCACATCAGTCTTTCTTATTCTTCGGTGGTAGAAAAAAAGAGGGAGGAAGACACAAGGAAAAAGAAATTTCTCAACTTTGTCTGCAGGAATGTTGGCCGTCTATTGGATATCTGTTTTCATGTATAAAACAATTGTTGCCGAGTATTTAGTTGTACGGTCACTGCATTTGAAGCGTCAAATGAGTTTGGATTTGAGAGTTGTAGCCACTCATAGTGTGGGTACAATATAGATAAAAATTAGTTTTTGAATATATGTTTTTTTTCCAGAGTACTTGTAAAATAATGATGTACAAGCTATAATCTAATAATTTTTTTTTAGTAAAAAAAAGACATCGGGATGGATCGGCCCTTTGGCCAGACGCACTGACACACCCAGTACTAGTCATTGTGCGGAACCTGGGCAAGAGGAGCAACGGCGTTACAATGAAATTGACGGCGGTGGCAGTGAAGGGAACAAAAAAATTAAATGGGTGGCAATGAAGGGAAGACATAATTTCCAGTGGCAACGAAGGGATTGTTATAATTTTTTGGTGTTTGCGGATCATACTGCTTTTGTATAATATCGTACTGCTTTTGCATAATATCCATTATTTGGTATTTGCGGATCCCAGAAATCTGCATCTCCAAAATCTCAGCTTTCTAACCATCGCTGATTCTTCTATGCGAATGCAACAGACAAGCAACGTCTGGATCTGCCATCGGATGGTTGTGTCCATCGATGAAATCCTTCACATACCACTGCCCTATGTTCTGGTCCCGTGCAATCACAAGTTTAGCACGACATCCAACACGAGTAACATTGCGTGGCTTCCGCTTCTTAGGCTCTCTTTTCAACTCCTTCTCTTCACGGAAACCCTCACGACTGCACACAAACTTCCGAAGGATCATCTCATTGTGGCCATTATCCCACTCACAGTAGCTTCTTCTAGCACTAAATCTTCTCTCCTTAGCATAGTTGTTATAAAACTGAAATCCTTCTTCTTCATTACCAAACAGCTTCCTAACAATTTCATTGTGCTCCGGCAAATAATCAAGACCCGACATTTCCTACAGGGCAAGGATTAGTAATACTACAAGGATATAGTAGACTCATATAAAATTGGTCATCGGCTTTCTTTGCATCCGTTATGACCAACTCATATTCTAAATACATGGTTGCAGTCAACAAAAATATCAAGATGCAAGTGGAGGGCATATATTTGGTATAATACCTTAAAGTTGGTAATTAATCTCAATATTTATAAAATATTTATGACAATTCACTACTTTTCTAGACCACAGCTAAACAAATTATGAGCAAGCACCAAACAATACTTGATCAATACAATGATTTATTTACTTATTTCCCATTAATTTTTAATATCAAGGATAACCTTCTTCAGAAAAGGGAGAAGATATGTCAATGTGATAACCTGTCAAGACAAGGCATTCAAGATCCATGTGTGAATCTGGGAAATGCTACAAGGTCTAGACCCATTGAAACCACATATGAACAAAACTAATGTGCGACCTGTCTAACAAAACTCATTTCGATGATGATAACAAGGTTAAAAGCAAAACCTAACTATGAAGGTTCTGTGGCATACTACTAAATATGAAATTGAAGCTGTTCAGAGACTGATATTTCAAGTGTCTATGTGCCAGCTATAAAAAATCCATTACTGACAAATTGACAATCAGAGTCTCATGTGCATAAATGTCATCCAAAGTCTTAAGACAGTAAAAGGATTATGATTAAAGTGTATACATGATTTATAGTAGATTTTAATGGAACTACTGTAATCTTATATATATATGTTCATGTACTTTTCTATAAATTTGGTTAAAATTATTGAAATTTGAAGTGTCCAGCTAACGAACTAATAATTAATTAAAACAACATGCTAAAACACTGAGCGAGACGAAAAGATAACACACCTTGATTGTGGATCTAAAGCTTCGTGATGCGATCACGGCTGTCGTGCCGGAGATGAACGAGCTCTCCATGTTCAAGTCCATCTCGTTGAACGAGGTAGCCGGATCTGCCGCTGCTTGGGGGGGAACCGCTGCCTGGGTGCCTCGCCGGCTAGCTGTGTGCCACGCCGACGGCTTGAGAGAGGGAGACAGCAGGGCGGGGACGACTGATTTGTCGATAGAGATTGCTCGCTGTCACGCCGCTTTGTGGCTGTGCGCCGCTGCCCTAGTTGCCGCCGTCGACATGAGGCCGAGGGCACTGTGCCGGGATCCCTGAGATGCGTGTGGGCGAGGGCAGACCGGTGGCGCCGAGGTCGCACGCTCACTACCCCAGATCAATTCTTTCCCCGCGGCGCGGAGTACTCCCGTCCGCCCGAACCTCCCGTCATGGGTGCTGCTCCCTTCTCTGACGTGTGCGGCAAAACCGAAGGGAAAGCGTCTGCACCGTCAGCGACCCTCCTGGCGCCCCCGAAAAATCAGAACCGCGCGCTCTGATCCTTGGTATGGCCCACGTGTTAGAGAGAGAGGATGAAAATAATGGCGCGGAAAGGGCACACGACGCCGCGCACCCCGCACAAGCAGAACCAAAAATAAAAAATAAAATCCCGTCCTTATCCTTTCACCTAGACGGCTGGACAGAGTCTTCCTCTGTATCCTCTCTCTCGCAAGTCGCAAAGATGGCGGCGGACGGGCGAAGCACCGCAACGCAGGTGAGGACGCCGCTGATGCGTGTTCGAGGCAAGCCCGTGCTCCCTCTCTGTGTTCCATCTCACGGCTTCTCCCTTTGCTTCCCACACAGGTCATGTGTCGCAGCGGTGCGTGAGGTACCGACCATGGCAGAGATTCTCGATGTGCAGCAGCCATGAGTCGGCGAGGTTCCATGAAGGGTGGTCCAACCCAAGCAAGATCCACAGCGGCTTCGCTTCCCCTGGATCTACCAAGGCGAGCCCCTGCTCCTCACGTCCTCCTGATACACGTCTATGGTGGATCCAGCAAGGCGAGCCCCTGCTCCTCCCCTTGCAGGTCCAGCATGGTGTTACAGCCGCACAGATCCAGAACCATGGAGGAAGATGCCAAGATCTGGTGGATCCATAACATGGAGACAAATAGAACCCCCATGAGATCTATCTCCATTGTTTCTTATTCAACAGTTTAGTATCTGGCCATATACGTGAGGGAAAAGTTAAATAATGAACCACCTAAAAGCTTGCTTATTATCTTAAAATGCCTTGTTTGAAACAACTAGATCTGCAAAATGTGAAGATAGTTGCAAGTATTTTTTTTTTATTATGTGAATAGATAATGCCTTTCATAATAAATTTTCTGATCTAATTTGTTATGCTATCTCTCACGGATGCAGACAACTCTACTATCTAATTACTCACAAGCTGACACAATAAAGAGATGACACCATCTGACTTGCCTCTGAAAAAGAAAATGACATGGTAAGATTATCATCTTAATTTTTTCTCTAGTTCTTCTGCTTGATGTTGTCGTAGCCTATATCAAACTGATTTAGGTAATTTATTTACCCTTATATAGAGTGCTAGTATACTGAATTTTATTTGAATAATCTTCTCAGCAACTACAAGTGTACATTGATGATAATGCAAGCAAACTCAATGGTATCCTCTTGTGTTGCACAGCTGCATTTTGCATTCAGCAAGTTACTCTTCTATAGACTCAGTATTCTTATTCTTTTTGCTGTCCAGACAGTTGCACAATGTGAGTCCTAATTTTTTTTTATGCCCAATCCATATTTTTTTTGGAATTCTACTACTTAAGAATTGAAGTATTCCTCCTAGTAAAGATACTTTCCAAGCATCAATATCAAACTGAAATATTCACTTAGACTTGTCTAGTTATTACTGTTCTTATGTAGGCCAAGGTGCTTCATAGAAACAAGGTCTGTTGCAGATTGATTACTTTTTTATTTTGGTGTTCTGTTCAGACATCTAGATCTCTTTTGATGACTGAATTTTTAGCTTCTCCTGCTCAGAGCAGTCATATGTGTGATCATGCTTGTTACTGAACTTATAACTGAACATATAATTTGCCACAATCAAGGTTTGTTGGTTGTTTCTTCTTATAACTGAACTTATAACTGAACATATAACTGGACAACAGCATGGGGAATGACAATTCTTTTTAGTTCAGCACAATAGACACTTATGTTTGTTGGTTGTTTCTTCTTTTCAGGGCATATATGTACTGTCTCAAGAATTTGAAATAAAACAGACTCTATCAAAGGCATCAATGAACAAGATAAAACATTATCAAAGGCAATTGAAAGCAGTGATACGGTATTCCATATCTTGCTAAAAGTGGCTGCAGATAAGGTAAATCTCCTCTGCCTGCTTGTAAACAATTTTAATGCAATCTGAATCTTTTTGTTTCACTCGATATAGTTGTCATTGCTACCTGTTATTTCTTAATATAGTTCTTTTCTTTTATTGCTTACTATTACAGTGCTCAATGAAAGTCCTTAATGCTAATAAGCACCTTTTGGCGGCACTTTGTATCTCTGAGTACCTTAACCCGAACCAGGTAACCTCTTCTCTCTCCTTTTTCATTTTGGATTGTTTTGGAAAGTTAAATGACAAAAGCTTACATTAAAAAAACAAGTAAAATTTGGTTTGTTTAGTAAACATTAATTATATACATATTGAGGTATTTACAGTACACCATATATGACATTGTCTAGTCAAACAACCCACTCTTAAATGATAGACATTTTGAATAGCTGATAAGTTTATTTGTCCTCAGTGAATAGATATAGCCATGTGCATGCACTTCTGTGAATTTACATTTGGCATGTACATCAACATAGAAATCTGAGCAATTTTGGTTCTAAAAATGTCACTTTTGTTTCTAAAGACAGCTTTGCTTAGATGAAATAGCATTTCTGAAATCTCATATGCGATTTGGACATGCAGCTAATATTTTGCGGACATACAACTAATATTTTGCACTACTTTGATGCAATCAGGCCATTATCACTTGTTCATGTACCTGTGATCTAGTATATGTTTTTCTGCTTATAAAAACAGCTTTACTAACAAAAGGAAAACATTACTTACTCATGAGGAGCTCAGCGCATGTTTTCCCTGTAACACATACATTTTTCATGGAATATCCTTGAGCTAGTTAATCTACAAATATCGATTACTTTTCTATAAGCATTGTGATATGATCTCTCCTGAGTGGTCATTTTTATCTTGTTTTAAATGTAGGATATGGAGATTGAATGGATGTGTAGCAGCTACTGAAGGGCTTGTAGGGAGTAGGAATTATTAAACTTCTATTTCCTATATGTTAGTTGCATGAACTATAACACTGCAACTCTGGTTTAGAATGTAGTTTAAGATTTGTTGATCATTGTATAAATGACTTGCAGAATGATGCTTATATGTATCAAAAACTTTGAGTGAGACATTTATTGTCAGCTGGTGTGGATGCATAGTTAAATTAAAATGATCGACTAATCAATGATTTGAATAGTTCAATGAGACTTTAAATATTAAAATTATGATTTCCTTGATCAGTTTCAACCTTCCCTGACGGTAGGTAGATGACAGGGTAAGTTGATCCTTCCCTGACGGGTTTGTAACTGACAGTGTAAGATTCCACTTTCCCTGACGGTGGTCAACAGACAGGAAAGATTTATATTTCTCGTGACGGGTTCCTACCGACAGGGAAAGTTTCCGTGACGGTAAGAAAATAACTGACGCTGAAACTCTTTCCTGACGGTGCTAACCGTCAGGGATCGGTCAGTGACGGGTTTCCGTCAGGGAAGATGAACTTTCCCTGTCAGTTTGTCCCTGACGGCTTATCCCTGACGGTTGCCGTCACGGAACACTTTCCCTGACGGTATTAGGCGCTATTTGTGACGGTTCTGGCCGTCAGGAAAAAAACTGGCTGTGGCGCTGGAGAAATCGACGGCTTCCGAGAGGGAGAGGGACAGACCAGAGCGGGGAGAGACGACTAATTTGTTGGAGGGGGATGGCGGCGTCAGGCGTCGGCCCACGGGGGATGGGGCACAGTGGGATGGGCGGGATGGGGATGGTTTCACGAAACTTTGCACAATGATTATATTACCGTTCCACCAATTAAAACAATCAAAAGAGTTATTTAGCGGAAGCGATTGGATGTGATTGGAAGCGATTCCAACCATTGTAAATCGTCTCATTTTTCTTTAGTAAAAAAAAGACATTGGGATGGATCGGCCCTTTGGCCAGACGCACTGACACACCCTGTACTAGTCATTGTGCGGAACCTGGGCAAGAGGATCGGAGCAACGGCATTACAATGAAATTGACGGCGGTGGCAGTGAAGGGAACAAAAAAATTAAATGGGTGGCAATGAAGAGAAGACATAATTTCCAGTGGCAACGAAGGGATTGTTATAATTTTCAATGGCAATGAAGAAATTTTCTCTAATGCATTATGACATCTCTGTATCTAAAGGTTCAACAAAAATAGCATTGAGCGTGCATTGTGAATTGTGAAATGGAAGGGTATTACTTCATAAATATATAGATATATCTTCAACAAACGATACGCTATAATCACTAAAACTACAGACCAGCTAATCTCGGTTAGGAACTGCAGCAACAGTTTTCGGTGACATATGTCATGAACGAAGCATCTGGTTAAGGAGAAACTAATTTACCTAGCAGTTGGGAACATTTTTTTGTGGATTTGTGAAATTGGTGTGATCCTACTTTACTTTTTTTTCGAACCGAGGGGTCTCCCCATTTCCATTGAGATCAACGGAAATACCAGCGTTTACAGAGTTCAAGACCAAAGACAGAAAAATAAAGCTTAATGACTGCATACAACCACAACCTGACATCAAGCAACTATGCCTAAAGATCAGACAAGAGCATAGCCGTTACTCATGAAACCAAGAACGAGAAACCAAAAGGGGGATAAGACCAGTTCTAAAGACTAGAGAAAGCAGATTTTCCAATTGCGAGCTCTATCTTCTAGCTCAATCATCTTTCTGATCCTCTCATCCGTCTCCCAGCATCTTCCGCTTGTTGTCCACCTCTTTTCTTCCCCAGCAGTTGCATTGCAATCTTAAGCATGGCATTCGCCCCGCCACTAGAGTCTCCTTGTCCTCTGCCAAGAAAAGTCCTGCCCAATAGCATATGAGCGAAAAAGCCAGACATATGACAGCGACAGGGCTTGTCACCACTTTGCCTTCGAAACAAACACTACTCTCTCCATCCAAAAATTGGGGTCGTATTAGCCCCTGACACAATGACCAAGGAGCTCCAAACCCGTGCAGATTTTCATTAATTATCAAGCATGCAAAGGTCTGTTTAACTTCTCCATGCACATGCAAAGCATCCTGTTGGAGTGCATGCAAGGCTGTAGTAATACGAGGCATCATATTTATTTGCAAAACGGGAGGACCACCTAATACGACTGTAATTTTTGGAAATCTCAATTTTGCTCATACGCCCCCAATTTTTGGATGGAGGGAGTATTACGAGTTTTCCATATAGCCCAACAAATGGCAGCAATAATACCAATAGCATGAAACTTCTTACCACAAGGTAACCACATATCACACCAGGACCAGCATTGCTCAAAATTGCGAGGTACATTAAGAGCTCCAAAACAATGAGCCTGAATGGCCCAAACAGCCTTTGGCATACTACACTGAAAAAAGAGATGAGAACTCGTTTCATTGTGATCCTAGTTTACTTGGCAGCCCGTCACCAAAGAAATCATCCTTGACTGCCAAAATTACCAATAAAAACAATTTTGCTTATCCTTGCTTGATGGAATTTGCTTGATGGTTTATAGACGACTATGCGGTTTAGTGCCAAAGGGGCCTCATCACTTGAGGCTTGATATGTTAAGTTCGGAATTTGGAAAACACACAAGCCAATATTTCTTGCGAAACAAATGCAACACGAGACTTGTGATGTGCGACCTTTGTCTTATAGCTGGTCTGACCTAAACTTTTCCCCTACTTGAGAACTGGTGTCTTTATAGTTGAAAACTGATTTATTGGGATAGGCATGCCTCGTTTCTAAAAATATATTTTAAGCACGTCTAGAAATCATGTACTGGTGTATTTATATATGTTTGCTCAGTTCACTAAGTGCTTTATCCGTTTGGAAGCAGGTACGGTGGCTCACATTCATTACATTTTAGTGTAATCTGTCCTTCTAATTTGGAATGGGTCCGACATTTAGTTTACTGTCATAACAAATTTGCACGTACACATTTGTCATTTTGTAGGTGCTAAGAAGTAGAACCAGAATACACAGAAACTTCCGGCCTATAAATAACAGTGATGATATGTAATAGGAGCTCTAGGAAGGGACAAAGCTCAAAGATCCAAGCTATGGTAACTTTGGCACCGATTCAACTGCCCCTCTAATGCTTGAGAGGCATCAGGAGTGACTAGGAGAGTGATGAAGGGTTCACTTGAAGTTACATTGACTGCCCACTACGGCTCATTGGACGTCATGTAGACTGTTAGCAAATAATGCAATAATAGATCCAAGACGAGCCACAGATTTTACGTGGAAAACCCTTGCCGGAAAAAACCACGGGCGCCAACCGGCGATCTTCACTGTATAACGAGAGTTTACAGAACGCAGGGAATACAATGAGTTGTCTCTCTCAACTCTTCCCGTGCGGCATACAAGATGTATTTATAGGGTGGACTGACTACTAGACAAATACGGAAACAAATCCGCTAAATATATAACCCGGACCGTGGGCCTTCAGGCGTCCCCGTAGGACTCACGTTAGAATTTGGATCATACTCCAACAAACTCTACCTTGAGACGAATTCCATCTTGTAGCGAATAAAGTATCATCAATCAACTCACTCCAATAATAAATAATCGCCGACGCCAAAAAGTCACTGGGACTTAATTTGTAATACCAACTAAGCCCGAGCATAGCTCAAACTTAGCTCCAGAAACTGGCTTTGTCAACATATCAGCGGGATTAACACGAGTATTAATTTTGCACACCTTAACATCACCTTCAGTAATAACACCACGAATAAAGTGATATCTCACATCAATGTGCTTGGTCCTTTCATGAAACATCTGATCTTTAGTCAGACAAATAGCACTCTGTCTATCACAATAAATAGTAGTGCAAGAAGTAACCCCGCAAAGTTGAGAGTATAAACCTCTCAACCAAATAGCTTCTTTACAAGCTTTAGAAATAGCCATATATTCAGCTTCTGTAGTAGACAGAGCAACAGTAGCCTGCAAACATTCTTTCCAACTAACAGCACAACCACCAATGGTGAAAACATAACCCGTGAGAGACCTCCTCTTATCCAAATGTCAGACCCCAACTTTAAGGATAAAATTGAGGCGAAATACTCATGTGTGCCCAGGAAACAATCACACACATAAGTTAGACAAATTACAAAAAGGTGGCATCATCACATTGTTTAATACATTACGATAGTACCATCACATGTCTTACATCAAGCGAAACAAAAGATAACTGAACTGCTAAAAAGAACAACTCCACAGGGAACGCTGACTGGGGGAACAGCTAGCCTAGAAGTCCTCTGGGAAGTCACCAACTGCACCTTCATCTGTTACCCATCCGGGATTTTGGCCAAAAAGAAGATAAACAACAAACGTAAGTACTTCTCGTACTTAGCAAGCTAACACAGGGTTCATGAGGCTCAAAAGGCTGACACTGTCTGACTGCAGTTAGCTTTTAAGTTGGCAGGTTTTAGCATTAGGTAAACGAATATTGTGCTTAACCCTTAACCCATGATCCATATGTCCAACAAAGATAAATACGACATCATAAGGTACCATCAACATAAAGTACCAATTATTAAGTATCATAGTTCTGCTAGTTTCCCGGGCCGCTCGTGACCGTGAGCACGGCTGTTATAACAGTTTTACACTCTGCAGAGGTTGTGCATCTTTACCCACAAGCCATGTTACCCTTGTGCCCGAGGCGGCCAACCTCTTGATCCACTTCCGAGGTAGATCGGCAGGGCACACTATGAAGCCTTTCGCTAGTTCGTCTAACAGGTTAGGGCCGCTAGGTTTCCTTGGCAGGCAGATGTAGTAACCCCTTTCCTATGGCACAAGGCCATCGCAGCTATACACATAGGAACAGGAGCAGCCCTACACCCAAAGTGGCAAGCCCCTCTTGCGCCCTTCCGGGTTACCGCTAACAAGTTAGAAAAGGTCCAGTGTACTGAGCTAAAACCAGAGCCATATAGCACTCATGGTAGCACTGTCTATCCCAGCTTTTGCTAACAGCAAGTTTTATTAACCGTTTAACAATATATCATCATGAGAACAAAATTCATCATTGGACTGGATCAGTTATAAGTCAGTTAGCACTAGCATTCTACCCATATGCATATATCCCACGGAGTCAAGAACATCATAGATAACAAAGCTAAGTGGGTCTCTAAGGTTGCTCAATTGGACACATGCATAAATGAGTAATTTAATGGTAAAGTGAAATAGGTAACAAGGAGATCCCATGCTAACCTGCCTTGGTTGTTGAAAGACTGGTCCTCTTGCTGGTCGTCGAAAGAAGGTTCCTGGTCGAACCACACCAACTCACCGTCTACTCGAACACAAAACATCACCACGCATTCCAGGCGCATACATACACAATGCACACATGGCTATCATTAGAACAGTACACCAAACAGTAATAAACAGAAATAAATCTTTGATAAAACTGAAGTACGCATTTCTACGATCACAACAAGTTTTGGTTCACCGAAAACGGAGTTACTATGCGAAAGATACGGTCGAAACGGTGTTTCTAGAGCCCTAAACAAGATTAACATAAACTCTGAAACTAAACAGATCTACGCCGACTAACAGAGGCATAAACAGGTAGGAAACTAAATTATGAACCTAACGCAACTTGAACGGGTCAAAACGGAGCTAAAACGTGGATTTTATAAGCATTTTAATGTAGTGGCAATTCTGTAAATAGACTGAAATCAACTTGAATTTAAATCGGAATTTAAACTGAATTTTAAATCAATTTGATGGCAGGCTGGGCTGCGCCTCAAAACAGCAGAAACGCAGGGGCCCGGTCGGAAGTTTGCAAAGGCACAGCCAACAGTGCTCAAAGGAGCGCGGGTTGATTCACGAATTCCCCGGGGTCTCTTTAGCAAAATGGCACCCGAAAGGGTACCGGCTGATTCGAGCCACCGGATCAGAGTTGGACGGCGCGGATTAGATCCAGGGGGTGCGCGCGCGGGGCAAGCCGACGGCGCGCCGTGGCCGGGCACCAGCCGCGACGTCGTGACGCTGGGCGCGCTCGCGCCATGGCCGAGCCACGGGAGCTCGCGGGCTCGGGCGCAGGGGGCACCCCGAGCCAAACCAGGGGGGACGGAGAGGGAGCGGGTCGCAAGGGGGTTCTTACCGCGCTGAACGGAAGGACGAGGAAGCTCTGGTGGCGGCGCACGGCGAGGAACGGCGGAGCTCCGAGCGACGGCGCCGGAACTGCGAGCACACACGGCGGTTAGGGCGAGATCAGGCGAAAGAGAGGACAGGAGACGGTCCGGCAGCTTCACCGAGGCGCGGCGGAGCTCGGGGGAGGTTGCACACGGTCGGAGCGGCGCCGAATCGACGGGTCGACGGCGGCGGCGGCAATGGCGGCGGGGAAGGCTCTGTGCGCGGCTCGGGTGCTCAGATGCGAGTGCGGGAGAGGCAAATGAGAGAAACGGGGAGAGGGGGCGCGGTCGCACGCGCTATAGGCACGAGGAGGAGCCGGAGACGTGGGCGCGGCTCGCACGACGCACGGAGGACCCGGTGTCGCGGCGGTTGCGCTCGGGACGGCGCGCGCGGAGGGGGAGAAGAAGGCGCCGACAGGCGGGCCCGGGAGGGCAGAGAGAGAGAGAGGGAGAGGAGGCGTGGCGGTTGCAAGCGGGCGCCGACTGGGCCGGCCTGCGGGCCGCGCTGGTGAAGGGAAAGGGGAGGAGGGTCGGCCCACTGCGGAAAAGGAGGAGGGGAGAGAGCGCCAGCGGGCTTGGGCCGCCAGGCCGCTTGGGCCGGTTGCAAGAGAGAGAGGGAGAAGGTGAAATTTCCCTTTTTCTTTTTATTTCAAAGCATTTCAAATCCATTCCAAAAGAAGTTTGAATTTATTTTGAATTTTGGCAAAAACCAGTCACACACATAAATCCAGTGCATCAGCATGAATGCAAAAACATGTTGCCACTACTCTTTTATTTCCATAAAAATTATTTAACCCCTAGGTTAAATGCTTCACAAATTCATAATTAAATCATTTTCACCTATTTTGTTTTGGAGAAATTTTTAGGGTGTTACAACTCTACCCCCCTTAAGATGAATCTCATCCTCGAGATTCGACTGGAGCTTACTCAAACAACTGCGGATAAGATTTCCGGAGATCTTCTTCTCTTTCCCAGGTAGCCTCTTCTTCTGAATATCTGTTCCACTGAACCTTGCACATCTTGATAACTCGGCTCCTGGTAACTCTTTCTGCTGTCTCTAAGATCTTGACAGGGTACTCTTCATAAGTGAGATCTTCTCCTATCTTGATCTCTTCCACGGGAACTTGCTCTTCAGGCACCCTCAGACATTTCTTTAGCTGAGAGACATGGAACACATCATGAACGCCTGACAGACTCTCAGGTAACTCAAGCTGATAGGCCACTTCTCCACGTCTGGCCAAGATCCAGAAAGGACCTATGTATCTGGGCGCCAACTTTCCTTTCATGTTGAATCTCTTTACACTTCTCATGGGTGACACTTTCAAATACACATAGTCTCCCACTTTGAAAACTAAGTCCCTCCTGCGAGTATCCGCATAACTCTTTTGTCGGGACTGAGCTATCCTCAAGTTATCCCGGATCATTCTTACTTGTTCTTCAGCATTTCTAAGAACATCCGGTCCAAACACTTGAGTTTCTCCTGTCTGATTCCAGAACAAGGGAGTTCTACACTTACGCCCATACAAAGCTTCGAAAGGAGCCATTTTCAGACTCTTCTGGTGACTGTTGTTGTAGGAGAATTCAGCATATGGCAGGCTTTTATCCCAACTAGCCCCGTGCTAAAGTGCACATGCCCTCAACATATCCTCCAAGATCTGATTTATCCTTTCAGTCTGCCCATCTGTTTGTGGGTGATATGCAGAACTGAAATTCAGCTTAGTTCCCAACGATTGGTGTATCTGATGCCAAAAATGAGATGTGAATTGTGTCCCTCTGTCAGACACTATTTTCTTTGGAACACCATGCAGAGTCACAATTCTCTCCATGTACAGTTCTGCTAACCTTGCCCCGATATAAGTGGTCTTTACTGGTAGGAAGTGAGCGACCTTAGTGAGACGGTCGACGATTACCCATATAGAGTCATAGCCTCTCTGTGTGCGGGGTAATCCCGTGATAAAATCCATTCCCACTTCTTCCCATTTCCACTCGGGTATCTGCATAGGTTGCAATAGTCCTGCCGGTCTTTGATGTTCAGCTTTGACCTTCTGACAGGTGTCACATAGGGCCACATATTCTGCTACATCTCGCTTCAATCCATACCACCAGTACTTTTCCTTCAGATCTAAGTATATTTTGGTACTGCCGGGATGTATGGAGTAGGCAGATTCATGTGCATCTCGCAAGATGGCATCACGGATAGCTTTCGCTTCAGGCACACATATCCTTTTTCCAAACCATAGTGTCCCATTATCATCCATCCTGAAACCTGGTGCCTTCCCAAGCACTATGTTCTCTGCTATCTTTTGCAATTTCTCATCTTTTAATTGACCCTCACGGATTTCTTTCTCCAAGGTAGGTTCAACTGTCATCTCCACAACATTGTTGGCAAAGCATAGGTTAAGATATGCCATTTCAGCTCTCAACTCTGCTGACATGTATTCCACTTGCAGTCCATTTGCATAAGTTTTTCTGCTCAAGGCATCGGCCACGACATTGGCCTTTCCTGGGTGATAATGTACCTCCAGGTCATAGTCTTTGATCAATTCTAGCTAACGGCGTTGCCTCAAATTCAGATCTGATTGAGTAAATATGTATTTCAGACTTTTATGATCTGTGTACACATCACACTTATGCCCAACTAGATAATGTCTCCATATTTTTAGAGCATGGACAACAGCTGCTAACTCCAAATCATGAGTTGGATAGTTCACCTCGTGCTTTCTCAGCTGTCTAGATGCATAGGCTACTACTCTTCCTTCTTGCATTAGAACACATCCAAGTCCCAGACGAGATGCATCACAATAGATGGAGAAGCTTTTGTTCAAGTCTGGCAGAACTAGGACTGGTGTTGAGGTCAATCTCCTCTTTAACTCTTCAAAGTTTGCTTGGCATTTATCAGACCACACAAACTTAGCATTCTTTTCTAACAAGGCAGTCATAGGCTTTGCAAGCTTGGAGAATCCTTCAATGAACCTCCTATAATACCTGGCCAAACCCAGAAAGCTTCGGATTTCACTGGCATTGGTTGGCGGGTTCCAGTCCAACACATCCTGCACCTTGGTAGGATCAACGGATATACCTCCGTTAGAGACAACATGCCCCAAGAAAGAGACTTCTTTCAGCCAAAATTCACACTTGCTCCTCTTGGCATAGAATTGATGCTCTCTCAACTTTTGCAGAACCATCCTCAGATGTTCAGCATGTTCCTTTTCTGTTTTAGAGAACACTAGAATGTCGTCTATGAACACCACCACAAACTTGTCTAGATACTCCATGAACACTTTATTCATCAGGTACATGAAGTAGGCTGGGGCATTGGTCAGTCCAAAAGACATAACTGTATACTCATACAATCCATACCGCGTGGTGAAAGCAGTCTTAGGAATGTCTGAGTTCCGGATTTTCAGCTGGTGATACCCAGACCTGAGATCTATTTTGGAGAACACACATGCTCCTCTAAGCTGGTCAAATAGATCGTCTATCCGGGGTAGAGGGTATTTGTTTTTAATGGTAACCTCATTTAAAGACCTATAGTCCACACACATCCTCTGGCTACCATCTTTCTTATCCACAAAGATCACAGGTGCTCCCCAAGGAGAAGCACTGGGGCGTATATACCCCTTCTCTAGCAACTCCTTAAGTTGCTTCTTAAGCTCTTCTAATTCATTTACCCTCATTCTATAAGGTCTTTTAGCTATTGGTGCAGTTCCAGGCAGTAATTCAATAATGAACTCAACATCGCGATCAGGTGGCATACTTGGCAGATCATCAGGAAAGACATCAGGGAACTCGTCCACCACCCGATCTTGCTCTGCACCACTTGCATCCATCTGGTTTATGGTGGCAGTCGGCTGCTCTTGCATCACCACTTCCACACAGATCCTGTCTCCCTTGGGTGTAGATACAACAACTGATCTTTCTTGACTCTGAATGACAGCCCCATGTTGCTTCATCCAGTCCATACCCAAGATAAGATCTATGCCTGCCGTTTTCAGCACTATAGGCTTTACTTTAAATTCTACCCCCCTTAGGTTGACACTAGAGGTGGGGCTCCAAAAATTTGCAGGCATACTACCCCTGGTGAGTTTACTATGATTATTTCTTTCATTGCACATAAAGGCACACCATGCATTCTAACAAATGACTGTGAAATGAAGGAATGCGAAGCACCAGAATCAAAAAGTATGGTTGTTGGGATTGAGTTGATGCTGAACGTACCCATCATAACATCCGGTGCATCCAGGGCACTATCGACAGCCACATGGTTCACCCGCCCAGTGTGAGGTGGGAGAGCATTCTGCTTCTGACCTCCTGCCTGGTTCTGTGGGGCCTGGGGGTTCTGCTTCTTGGGACACTGGTGAGCATAGTGTCCTATCTCCCCGCAGCGGTAGCAAGCATTGGGGTTCGACTGAGCTGCATTCTTCATGGGAGCGGAGTTGGGTGCTCCCTGGCGTGACGCTTGGCTGCCCTGTTGCTGGTACCTCTGTCCTCCTGGCTGCTGCTGATAGCGCTGACCACCTGACTGCTGTTGGTATGGAGGGCGCTGCTGGTTCTGGTTGCCCTGGGGGTGCTGTCCCCTGTTCCACTGGTTGGAGGGGCCTTGGTTCCTTTGGGGATAGCCTTGCTGGGGGTTGGTCCGGGGACGAGTGTTGCTCCCCGAAGACTGGCCTTGGAAGCTTCTCTTCTTTGCTTCCATCTCTTTCCGCTTGTTGTCAATAACAATCACCCTATTGACCAGGGCCTGATAGTTGGGATAAGTGTTTGACATAAGCTGGAGCTGCAACCCATCGTAAAGACCCTTCAGAAAACGGCGCTGCTTGTCTTTGTCTTGGGCCACATCCTGTGGGGCATAGCGCGACAGTTGGGCAAACTTGTCGCGGTATTCCGCCACTGACATGGACCCTTGCTTCAAGGAGCGGAACTCCTCTTGCTTCAGCTCTACGAGACCATCAGGGATATGATAGGATCTGAAGTTCTCCTTGAACTCCTGCCATGTAACAACTGGAGCATCTTGGGGACGGCCGAACATGAATGCATCCCACCAGTCTTGGGCTGCTCCCTGCAGTTGCCCAGAAGCGTAGAGCACTTTCTCATAATCTGTGCACTGGGCAATGTTCAGCTATTTCTCTACTGCACGAAGCCAGTCATCCGCCTCTAAAGGTTCAGAGGCATGAGTGAACACAGGCGGGTGGCCTTTCAGGAATTCTCCTCTACGGTCCCTGACTTGGAGAGGTGGGGGTGCTGCAGCTGGCGCCTGATCCAGGCGGTTCATCATAGCTTGCATCAGCTGATTCTGCATTCCCATCAGCTGCTCGATGGTTACTAGCGGCGGTGGCGGTGGCCGGTCCACAGGAGCACCACGCCCACGACCACGGCCCCTTCCACGTCCACCTCTTGCTGCCATCTGCTCACCAACAAATGCGCAAGAGTTAGACCTTTATATCCAACATAGAAATTATTTTAAAACATAAACGAGCATTGTTGAAAAATTTCTAGGCACATCTTTATCAACAGCAGTGAACGAAAACTGACATAACTCAAGCTACAGAAATCCAATAGGGTCGAACGAGACATCGTTGGAAAGCTTAAGAAACCAGCTACAACCTTTATTCAGAACTCATTTTCAGATTCGGTCATATTCTGGGTCGAAAACAGCGTTGAACAGAACCTGTTCGGGGTGACAGACTGCGCAGAAACATCAACTTTAAACAGGCATATCTCCCAGATCCGAACAGATAAAGACTTGGTTCTAGATTTGTTTGAAAGATACATCAGTCTAGATACTTCCACAAAAATTTCATAATTTTTGGGAAGACGGATTAAGAGATATACTGATATAACCACAGACTGCTCCAGAAAACAGCAACACAGATATGGGATAAACAACTTTATTCAACACAGAGATATGTTTTAAACTTGGAGAAGCATAGACATAAACCATACTTCACCACACACAAGCAAAGATCCATCAAATATAGTTCACTAACATAAGCAACACACCCACTAAAAGTTCACCAGACACAAACTGAAATTTTAAACGTGTCTAAACGAGATAACTAAACATGGTAGGTAAACTACTGGGCTCCACCGGGGGCATTGTTGGCCCTGAACTTCTTCTTGTAAACAGCTGGAAGACCCAGCTCACCGCGAAGATGGTCCACTTCACGCTCCAGACGCCTCATCACTTTCTGTGAAGCGCGCAGGTCATCCTGCACCTTGTCAGCCTTCCTCTGCACTTCATAGACAAGCTGGGCGGTAGAGACCAGAACCGGGTACTCCACAGGTGGAAGCAGGGCTTGCCACGAGCCCACCAGGTCAATGTGGGGCAGGTAGCGGTAGCGGTCAGCCCTCATGGACTGGAAGCGCAGTCCACGGTAATGCAGGAAAGCATCCTGTGCTGCATCCTCCATGCTTGCGATAGCTTCACCACGCTTGGTGGTAGTCCTGTGAACCGACTCTATGACGTGGGCTTGATCCACATCATTCCAACCTGTAACCATCAGGTCGGACTTCCAGTAAGTGGCCTCCAAAGGATGAGTGTACTCGCCATAGTGATACTGGAGCTTGGCCTCCAACTCTGGGTAGTATTCATTCAGCAGACGAACCAACATACTATGGTAGTATGCTGTCTCGTCAGGCTTCTTGAACATGAAGCGACGAGTCCATCCAAGGTCTTCATCCACCACCTGCACTACTAGAGAGGCAGAGGGTGTTGGTGCTGAAGCAGACGAAGCAGCGGGAGAGTGCACCACCGGGTACACTGGCACGAAGACCGGTGCTGCAGGAGCTGCTGGAGCGGCAGGTGCTGCAGGGGCTGCTGGAGCGGCGGGGGCCTCCACGACTGGTGGAGCGACAGGCGCCACAGGAGCGGGTGCCTCTGGAGTAGGGACCTCAGGCGCTGGCGCCTCAGGCACAGGCTCCACAGGAGCTGGCACCTCCGGAGCTGGAGACTCACGAACTACTACAGGGGGCGGTGGTGGCGCTGCTAGCTCCTCAGAGACAGTCGGGGTAGAGGTCAACTCTTCATCCTCCACGATGAAGGCGGTGTTGGAGGAGCTAGAGGAACCGTCACTGTCGGGGATGTGGACCACAGGGGAGCAGGCTGGCTGGCGCTGGCGGTGAAAAGGGCACGATACGCGCGGGTGTTCATGCGAGGCATCCTGACGTTATAAATTAAGAGAAGATAAGCGGAAACAATTAGTTTTATACAATAGAATAAGAATAAGAAGCATGCAAATTTTAATAAAGTAACAAGATAATAAAATAAGCATGAACAGGTAACAAAAAGGTGTTAGAACGGCCATTTCCTAACTAGGCTCACGTCCTACAGTCAACAAAGCTCTGATACCAATTTGTCAGACCCCAACTTTAAGGATAAAATTGAGGCGAAATACTCATGTGTGCCAGGAAACAATCACACACATAAGTTAGACAAATTACAAAAAGGTGGCATCATCACATTGTTTAATACATTACGATAGTACCATCACATGTCTTACATCAAGCGAAACAAAAGATAACTGAACTGCTAAAAAGAACAACTCCACAGGGAACGCTGACTGGGGGAACAGCTAGCCTAGAAGTCCTCTGGGAAGTCACCAACTGCACCTTCATCTGTTACCCATCCGGGATTTTGCCCAAAAAGAAGATAAACAACAAGCGTAAGTACTTCTCGTACTTAGCAAGCTAACACAGGGTTCATGAGGCTCAAAAGGCTGACACTGTCTGACTGCAGTTAGCTTTTAAGTTGGCAGGTTTTAGCATTAGGTAAACGAATATTGTGCTTAACCCTTAACCCATGATCCATATGTCCAACAAAGATAAATACGACATCATAAGGTACCATCAACATAAAGTACCAATTATTAAGTATCATAGTTCTGCTAGTTTCCCGGGCCGCTCGTGACCGTGAGCACGGCTGTTATAACAGTTTTACACTCTGCAGAGGTTGTGCATCTTTACCCACAAGCCGTGTTACCCTTGTGCCCGAGGCGGCCAACCTCTTGATCCACTTCCGAGGTAGATCGGCAGGGCACACTATGAAGCCTTTCGCTGGTTCGTCTAACAGGTTAGGGCCACTAGGTTTCCTTGGCAGGCAGATGTAGTAACCCCCCTTTCCTATGGCACAAGGCCATCGCAGCTATACACATAGGAACAGGAGCAGCCCTACACCCAAAGTGGCAAGCCCCTCTTGCGCCCTTCCGGGTTACCGCTAACAAGTTAGAAAAGGTCTAGTGTACTGAGCTAAAACCAGAGCCATATAGCACTCATGGTAGCACTGTCTATCCCAGCTTTTGCTAACAGCAAGTTTTATTAACCGTTTAACAACATATCATCATGAGAACAAAATTCATCATTGGACTGGATCAGTTATAAGTCAGTTAGCACTAGCATTCTACCCATATGCATATATCCCACGGAGTCAAGAACATCACAGATAACAAAGCTAAGTGGGTCTCTAAGGTTGCTCAATTGGACACATGCATAAATGAGTAATTTAATGGTAAAGTGAAATAGGTAACAAGGAGATCCCATGCTAACCTGCCTTGGTTGTTGAAAGACTGGTCCTCTTGCTGGTCGTCGAAAGAAGGTTCCTGGTCGTACCACACCGACTCACCGTCTACTCGAACACAAAACATCACCACGCATTCCAGGCGCATACATACACAATGCACACATGGCTATCATTAGAACAGTACACCAAACAGTAATAAATCTTTGATAAAACTGAAGTACGCATTTCTACGATCACAACAAGTTTTGGTTCACCAAAAACGAAGTTACTATGCGAAAGATACGGCCGAAACGGTGTTTCTAGAGCCCTAAACAAGATTAACATAAACTCTAAAACTAAACAGATCTACGCCGACTAATAGAGGCATAAACAGGTAGGAAACTAAATTACGAACCTAACGCAACTTGAACTAGTCAAAACGGAGCTAAAACGTGGATTTTATAAGCATTTTAATGTAGTGGCAATTCTGTAAATAGACTGAAATCAACTTGAATTTAAATCGGAATTTAAACTGAATTTTAAATCAATTTGACGGCCGGCTGGGCTGCGCCTCAAAACAGCAGAAACGCAGGGGCCCGGTCGGAAGTTTGCAAAGGCACAGCCAACAGTGCTCAAAGGAGCGCGGGTTGATTCACGAATTCCCCGGGGTCTCTTTAGCAAAATGGCACCCGAAAGGGTACCGGCTGATTCGAGCCACCGGATCAGAGATGGACGGCGCGGATTAGATCCAGGGGGTGCGGGCGCTGGGCAAGCCGACGGCGCGCCGTGGCCGGGCACCAGCCGCGACGTCGCGACGCTGGGCGCGCTCGCGCCATGGCCGAGCCACGGGAGCTCGCGGGCTCGGGCGCAGGGGGCACCCCGAGCCAAACCAGGGGGGACGGAGAGGGAGCGGGTCGCAAGGGGGTTCTTACCGCGCTGAACGGAAGGACGGAGAGGCTCTGGTGGCGGCGCACAGCGAGGAACGGCGGAGCTCCGAGCGACGGCGCCGGAACTGCGAGCACACACGGCGGTTAGGGCGAGATCAGGCGAAAGAGAGGACAGGAGACGGTCCGGCAGCTTCAGCGAGGCGCGGCGGAGCTCGGGGGAGGTTGCACACGGTCGGAGCGGCGCCGAATCGACGGGTCGACGGCGGCGGCGGCAATGGCGGCGGGGAAGGCTCTGTGCGCGGCTCGGGTGCTCAGATGCGAGTGCGGGAGAGGCAAATGAGAGAAACGGGGAGAGGGGGCGCGGTCGCACGCGCTATAGGCACGAGGAGGGGCCGGAGACGTGGGCGCGGCTCGCACGACGCACGGAGGACCCGGTGTCGCGGCTGTTGCGCTCGGGACGGCGCGCGCGGAGGGGGAGAAGAAGGCGCCGACAGGCGGGCCCGGGAGGGCAGAGAGAGAGAGAGGGAGAGGAGGCGTGGCGGTTGCAAGCGGGCGCCGACTGGGCCGGCCTGCGGGCTGCGCTGGTGAAGGGAAAGGGGAGGAGGGTCGGCCCACCGCGGAAAAGGAGGAGGGGAGAGAGCGCCAGCGGGCTTGGGCCGCCAGGCCGCTTGGGCCGGTTGCAAGAGAGAGAGGGAGAAGGTGAAATTTCCCTTTTTCTTTTTATTTCAAAGCATTTCAAATCCATTCCAAAAGAAGTTTGAATTCATTTTGAATTTTGGCAAAAACCAGTCACACACATAAATCCAGTGCATCAGCATGAATGCAAAAACATGTTGCCACTACTCTTTTATTTCCATAAAAATTATTTAACCCCTAGGTTAAATGCTTCACAAATTCATAATTAAATCATTTTCACCTATTTTGTTTTGGAGAAATTTTTAGGGTGTTACACCAAATCACCAGCATAATCAGAATCAACATAACCAACAAGTCCATCTCTAGATTTCCCAAATTGCAAACAGGCATTAGAAGTACCTCGCAAATATCTGAAAATCCATTGAACAGCTCTCCAATGCTCCTTACCCGGATTAGCCATGAATCTACTGATAACACTCAATGCATGAGATAAATCAAGATGAGAACAAACCATGGCATACATTTGAGAACCAACTGCACTGGAATATGGAACTCTAGACATGTACTCAATATCATCATCTGACTCTGGACATAAAGCTGAGGATAATCTGAAATGTGCAGCTAATGGAGTACTCACTGGTTTTGCATTATGCATATTGAAATGACGAAGAACCTTCTCAATATAACCTCGCTGACTGAGGTCTAACTTGCTAGATTTTCTATCTCTAACAATTTCCATACCAAGAATTTTCTTAGCTGCACCTAAGTCCTTCATCTCAAATTCTTTACTCAATTGTGCCTTCAATTTAGCTATTTCTGATTTTTCTTTAGCAACAATCAACATATCATCAACGTAAAGAAGCAAATAAATAGCGGAGCCATTAACAATCTTCAAATAAACACAACTATCATAATTAGACCGCTTAAAATCACGAGAGAGCATAAATGAGTCAAATCTCTTGTACCATTGCCTAGGAGATTGCTTCAAACCATAAAGAGATTTCTTTAACTTGCAGACAAGGTTTTCTTTTCTAGGAATAACAAAACCTTTAGGCTGGTTCATATAAATGTCTTCTTCTAGCTCCCCATGTAAGAATGCAGTTTTAACATCTAGTTGCTCAAGTTCATAATCATGCATGGCAACAATACTAAGCAAAGTGCGAATAGAACTATGCTTAACAACTGGGGAAAAGACATCATTATAATCAATACCTGGAATCTGGCTATAACCTTTAGCAATCAACCTTGCTTTATACCTTGCTAGCTCACTTGGAGAAATACCCTCCTTTCTTTTAAAAATCCATTTACAACGGACAGGCTTTTTATTCTTGGGCAAATTTACTAAATCCCAAGTACCATTCTTTTCAAGTGACTCCATCTCATCTTGCATAACGGTCATCCAATTGTTGCAATAAGCAGAAGTAATAGCCTCAGAATAATTAGAAGGTTCTGAATTACCTTCAATCTCTTCTGCAACACTCATAGCATAAGCAACATTGCACTCTTCAATATACCTTTTAACTGGCTTGGATTGTCTTCTGGTCCTACCAGCAGCAATAGAACGTTGTGGAGACTGCACAACTGGAGAAGAATGCTCAACAACAGAAGAATCATCAACAATTGGAGAAATTTCAGCAACGGTTGCATCTTGGTCAACCACATTATCAACATCTAGTGTATCAATTAAGTGCTCCACTTGCACACTTATTTTCTCTCCCTCAACAGGAGCATCAATGGATCGGTTGTCATAATACATAGTAGATTCATTGAAAATAACATTCCTACTAAGCACAATCTTCCGAGTCTGGGGATTCCATAATTTATAACCTTTAACACCAGGTTGATAACCAAGAAATATGCATTTAGTAGCTTTAGGCTCCAATTTACCATTATCAACATGAGCATAAGCAGAACAACCAAAAACTCTGAATTGCGAATAATCAGCTGGAGAACCAGACCATACCTCAATTGGAGTTTTCTTATCAAGAGGAATGCAGGGTGAACGATTAATAAGGTAGCAAGCAGTGGAAGCAGCTTCAGCCCAAAAACGCCTATTCAAACCCGAATTAGACAACATACAATGAGCCTTGGAGATGATAGTTCTGTTCATACACTCAGCTAGACCATTCTGTTGAGGCGTATAAGGAATAGTGTAGTGTCTAACAATGCCTTGAGACTTGCAATATGCATTAAACTCATTAGAACAGAATTCCATCCCATTATCAGTGCGAAGCTTTTTAACTTTCTTCTCAGTTTGATTCTCAATCATAACCTTCCACTCTTTAAATGCTGAAAATGCATCTGATTTATACTTTAAGAAATAAGGCCATACCTTACAAGAATAATCATCAATGATTGTCAACATATAACGAGAACCACCAATAGAAGGCTTGCGAGACGGTTCCCATAAATCAGAATGCACATAATCAAGAATACCTTTACTTTTATGTGTAGATGTATTAAATGACACCCTCTTGTGTTTGCCAAACACACAATGCTCACAAAATTTCAGCTTACTGATACTTTGTTCATCAATAAGTCCTCTCTTGCACAATTCATGCAAGCCTTGTTGACTCATATGTCCAAGACGCATATGCCAAAGATCCGTAGCATCAGAATTAGATGACAAACTGGAAATTACAGCAGCATCTCCTGTAATTGTAGTACCACGAAGACGGTACAAATTTAGAGATTTCAATTCACCTTTCATCACAATAAGAGAACCTTTTGACACCTTCAAAACTCCATCTCCACCAGAGTACTTGTACCCTTTAGCATCAAGAGTACTCAGAGAAATAAGATTCTTGCTCATGCTGGGAATATGCCTCACGTCAGTCAAAGTTCTGACAATGCCATCATGCATCTTAATTTGAATGGATCCAATGCCAATAATATCACGTGGACTGTCATCACCCAATCTAACAGAACCTCCACCTTGGAGAGAATCATAGGTGACAAACCAATCTCTATTAATGCATATGTGAAAAGAAGCAGCGGAATCAAGAATCCATTCATCACTACTAGTTGCACATCCAGCAAAAGCAACAAGCATATCACCAGTAGAATCATCTGCCTTAGAAGCAGCAACAAAAGCATTACCTTCATCATTGGATTTACCCTTTTCTCTGTATGTGCCAGCTCTCTTCTCTTTGTTCTTCAATTTATAACACTCGGTGATAAAGTGATTATCTTTCTTGCAATACTTGCAGAATTTATCTCCCTTGCTTTGAGATTTTGATCGGCCTTTATAACCATTGGAACTTTTGCCTCTATTGCCATTGTTTGATTTATTTTGTCCTACCACGAATAGACAACGCTTCTCCATTGGAAGCAGAACCTTCAGAAGACACCATCAACTTCATCTTTTCTTTGGCATGCAACGCCTCAGAAACCTCATCAAGTGTCAAAGTATCATGACTATATAACAGTGTATCTCTGAAGTTTGCAAAAGAACTGGGCAAAGAGCACAAAAGAATCAGACCCAAATCTTAATCATCATAATCTACCTCTATAGCTTGTAGATCTGAAACGATCTCCTTGAAGACCGTGAGATGGTTAATCACAGAACCACCCTCTTGCAACTTGTGTGTATACAACTTCATCTTCATATGCATCTTGCTTGTCAAATCTTTAGACATGCAAATAGACTCTAGCTTGAGCCATAGAGCAGCTGCAGTTTTCTCCTGTAGACAATCTTGCAAAATATTATTTGAAAGATGAAGTTGAATTTGGGACAAGGCCTTACGATCTTTTCTCTTCTCCTCATCGGTCCAAGATTTAGAATCCTTGTTACCAAATTTATCAAGAGCATCATCTACATCAGCTTGTGCAAGAATAGCCCTCATCTTAACTTGCCATAGAGCAAACCTTGTGTCGCGATCCAGTTGACGAATATCATACTTCATCGACATGGTGAAGAAATAACAGCAATAACCAGAAGAATAATAATCTGCAGAAATTTAGGTGTAACCCTAGTTAAAACCTGCAGCCTGATCACCTGCCCTTGAGCCGTGTGCACTTGAGCAAACAGCCACGGCAACAGCAGGCAGAAGGAATTTTTTCTTTACCACTGAACGAGCAACAGGTTATGATTGTTTCGATCTCCGTGCGGAACAAATAGCAGAAGGAAACCACACGCACAAGCTTTTTCTTCTTAACTAGTGTGCATGCAACAGCAGATTGGTCTTTGTAGATTGGAAGAACCAACAACACCAGCTCCGCTTCGGAATCGAAAACGCACAGACGACAGAATCTCCACAAACTCGAACTTGACTTCGCCTTGGACTCGAACGTGCACGTCGAGTCGCCGATTATGGCACGGAACAGAAGAATTCGTCGATGGATCTGACGGTGGCGACGGGACTGAAACCCTAGATATTTTTCAATCTCGTGTCTAGCTCCGAAACCACTTGTTAGCAAATAATGCAATAATAGATCGAACACGGGACACAGATTTTACGTGGAAAACCCTTGCGGGAAAAAACCACGGGCGCCAACCGGCGATCTTCACTATATGACGAGAGTTTACAGAACGCATGGAATACAATGAGTTGTCTCTCTCTCAACTCTTCCCGTGCGGCTTACAAGATGTATTTATAGGGTGGACTGACTACTAGACAAATACGGAAACAAATCCGCTAAATATATAACCCGGACCGTGGGCCTTCAGGCGTCCCCGTAGGACTCACGTTAGAATTCGGATCATACTCCAACATAGACAGGCCAGTATATATGTCGCGAGGCTTGCCCAGATACCCCTTGCATGACAAGTTGGGGAAGCCGGCCAAGTGGGGGAAGGCCAGAAACACTATCACTGACCCAGAAGTAGTAGAGCCCAAGCAGAAGACACGGCCTAGTGTGAAGGTTGTGGACCTAGACTGGACCAACTAACTAGACACGGCCAAGGGAGTATATGCATATCTGTTTGCGAGTGAAGAGAGAATAAGAAATGTGCAGCGTGTTTGGTTTGGAGATGTAACCGGTCTGGAATGGAATGATGCAACTTGAAAAGGAATCAGGTCGTCCGATGCTTTCTTGAGGAACAAACCCGTCCGAGATATTTGCCTGTTCTCTAGACTAAGCAGTATGGCTTGCTTGGTGACGGACGACTCCATCCCGAGACGCAAACCAAATGCTTTGATTAGGGTCGGAGTTAGGATCAGATAATTCCGGATGACTTCAAGACACAAACCAAACATGCTATTGAAATCCAACATGAATTCTACTGAAACTTGTCCTCATCATCTCCTGCACCTTCCCCTTTACTAAGTATCCTTCTTCCCCTTTGCTCTTGTGCTAACACCTAGCTCATTCAGTCATTTGAGTTGCCAGGTACCACGCACCACAACACGTGTCACGAACCATGCGAGTGGGCGACTGCAACTGCTAGAGTCCTGGTCTTTGCCTGGCCTGATATGATGCCCTGTTGCAGGACATAAATTTGATTTCCATCAACTATGCTTTGCTTGTTGTCACAATCCACTTGTGTCACACCCAATTTTAAGAACAAAATTGAATGTATAAACTTATGTGCGCCCAAGAAACAGTCACACACATAAGGGACAAATTACATGAAGGCATCATCACTGTGCTCAATACATAGCGTAATTATTACAACTCATCAAATATAGAACTAAACATAAACAAGCGGAAGATAAATAACTCTCGATGAAAGCTCCACTCCACAGGGACGTCGAATGGTGATCCGCAAGAATAGTATTCCTCTGGAAACTTATCTTGCTCATACTCAAATCCCGGCTATACACATGAGACCATGCGGCCGTCCTATACCCGAGTCGGCGAGCCCCTTTTGTGCCCTTTCGGGTAACCACCATCAAGCGAGGAGAGGTCCTCGAACCAACTAAAACCAGAGCCATGTAGCCCTCACGGTTGTACTGTATGTCCCAGCTTTTGCCCGCAGAAGATCATTTAGAGGGGGCCAAGAGCACGAAGACTCCCACGCCCGAGTTCACATTACCAAGAACAAGATAAGATCAGAAGTTGCGCATATCATTGGTCAGATTATTAGATCTTATTTGAAGGTTTACAGCACTAGCAGATCTACCCATATGCACTTATCCCACGGTAACAATGTACAGGTTGAACATCTAGATAAAACCTATGGTTATCATTTGACACATGCACATGATTGATAGATTAAAGTGCGTAGGTAACAAGGATGATCCCATGTATACTTGCCTTGATTCGTGTATTCCTGGTTCTGGTTCTCCTGCTGGTCTATACGTCACTACGATCACATAAACGTTTGGATCACCGAAATCAGATTTAAAACGCGGAAATTACGGCCTAAACAAGATTATAAAAGGCCTAAACGAGACTGACTTAAACATGAAATAAAACTTTTGCAAATCTAATCTATAGTGATACTACTGCGTAGAGTACGAAATTATGAAACTAACGCAATTTGAATGGATCAAAATGGAGTTAAAATGAGCAAGTTATAAACAAAATGGTGCAGTGGCATTTCTGTAATTAGATCAAACATTTTTGAAATAAAATAAATCGGAAATTCGGATTAAACCGCGCCGGCAGGGACCGCGGGTTAATTTGGCAAAAGCCGAGGGGCTCTTTAGCAAATCAGCCGGCGAAGGGGTATCGGCCGAACTTGGCCGTCCGATCTAATCTGGGCGGTCCAGATTAAATCTGGCGGGCTCGGGTGGCGCCGCCGTCTCTCCCGAGAGCGGCACGGTGGGGCGGCATGCCCGCGGTGCTAGGAGCTCGCCGGAGAACTCTGCGCGGCCATTCCGGCCACCGTTCAACACGGGAAAAAGTCCGAGAGAGAGGAAGGGATGGCGAGCTCACCCAACCACAAATCGAAGTCGGAGATCGATCGAGGAGGGCGCACGATGGGTTTTGGCGGTCGGGAAAACTGCAAAAGACGGTGAGATCGATTAGGCGACTGGAGATGACCAGAGAGAAATTAGAACTCGCCGCGGCATCCTTTCGGCTTGGCGAAGCTCGGGATAAGATTGAATCCGACGGCCACACGCCGAATCGCAGAGGCTAGCTCGGCGGATGGTTAGTTAGGGTTTCGGCGGCGCGGAGCTCTATTGAGAGTGCTTCGAGGCGAGAAGGTGTGAAGCGGAAGGCGGCTGCGGGTGCGGAACTCTTTATAAGGCTCGAGCACTCCCGAGATAAGCTCAAGCGCCGTGGAAATCGGGCGCGGAGTAGCGGCGGCTTGTAGCGAAGTCTCCGGGCGGAGGTTGGGGATGACTCCGACAGGTGGGACCCACCTGTCAGTGAGGCGCGAGCGCGGGCCCTGGCTGGCAGCGAGATAGCGCACGAGGCGGAGGTTGCAGCAGCGCTGCGCGGTGCGGCGTGCGCAAACTTGGGTCAGCCCAGCGGCTTGGGCCGCGCGCGAAGGAGAGGGGGGGGGGGGTGCACGGGCCGAAAACGGAAGGCAGGCAGGCAGGCCGAACGAGAGGAAGGGAGAGGGCCTTCGGGCCAGAATTGGAAGAAGGGAAAGAAGGAAAAAGATTGCTCTTTTCTTTTATTTGCAAATGGTTTTCCAACTCCTTTCCAAACTGAATTTTGAATTCTAGATTTCAAATTTGAACTTCACTCAAACAAAAGAATGCAGCAGCATGTATGCATCAACTTGTTGCTAGGCTAGCATAAATTTTATTTCCCCAACATTTATTTATTTTGCCTATGTTATAATGCCGCAATAAATTAAAATAAATCATATTAATCTATTTGGAGCTAAAGAAAATTTTAGGGTGTTACAAACCTACCCCCCTTAACATGAATCTCGTCCTCGAGATTCGGTTGATGCTTACTCGAACAACTGCGGGTAAGCCTTTCTGAGTTCATCCTCCCTTTCCCAAGTAGCCTCTTCCGCGGTATACTGATTCCACTGTACTTTACACATCTTAATAGCTCGGCTCCTGGTAATCCTTTCAACTCTCTCCAAAATTTTCACTGGGTACTCCTGATAGGTCAGATCTTCCTTCACAGTCAGTTTCTCTAGCGGTATCTGCTCCTCTGGTACCCGTAAACACTTTTTCAACTGGGATACATGGAACACATCGTGTACTCCTGATAAACTCGCTGGTAACTCCAACTGGTATGCCACTTCCCCACGCCTTTCTAAAATCTGGAATGGTCCCACATATCTGGGTGCTAACTTGCCCTTCATCTTAAACCTCTTTATACTGCGCATAGGAGTTACTTTTAGGTACACAAAGTCTCCTACCTTAAAGGTTAAATCACTTCTACGAGTGTCAGCATAGCTCTTCTGACGAGACTGGGCTATCCTCAAATTATCCCTGATTTTCCTCACATGCTCTTCAGCATCCCTGAGCACATCTGGTCCGAACACTTGACTCTCCCCTGTCTGATTCCAGAATAACGGGGTCCTACATTTCCTTCCATACAAGGCCTCAAATGGTGCCATTTTGAGACTCTTTTGGTAACTGTTGTTGTAGGAGAACTCTGCATATGACAAACTTTTGTCCCAACTGGTCCCATACTACAGAGCACAGGCTCTCAACATGTCCTCTAGAATCTGATTTGTACGTTCCGTCTGTCCACCTGTCTGGGGGTGATAAGTAGTACTAAAAGTCAACTATGTTCCTAACGATTCATGGATCTTTCCCCATAAATGTGATGTGAACTGAGTGCCTCGGTCAGACACAATCTTCTTAGGGACTCCATGTAAACACACTATCCTTTCCATATATAGCTCTGCCAATCTTGCCCCTGTATAAGTGGTCTTGACCGGTAAGAAATGAGCAACCTTAGTGAGTCGATCCATGATCACCCAAATTGAGTCATACCCTCGTTGAGTGCGAGGTAAACCAACTATGAAATCCATGCCCACTTCTTCCCATTTCCACTCTGGCACTTTAATAGGTTGCAGTAATCCGGCAGGTCGCTGATGTTCAGCCTTGACTCACTGACAGGTGTCACATATTGCCACATATTCGGTTGCAGTAATCCGGCAGGTCGCTGATGTTCAGCCTTGACTCTCTGACAGGTATCACATATTGCCACATATTCTGCTACATCTCTTTTTAGACCATACCACCAATACTTTTCTTTCAGATCCAAATACATCTTAGTGCTACCCAGGTGTATGGAGTAGGCTGACTCATGTGCCTCTTTCAAGATAGCCTCCTTAATGGACTTTACATCAGGTACACAGATTCTCTTACCAAACCACAAGGTACCATCATCATCTAGCCTGAAACCGGGTGCCTTCCCAAGTACTGTATTCTTAGATATCTCCTTTAACTTTTCATCCTGTAGTTGAGCCTGACGTATCTCCTTCTCAAGTGTTGGCATTACTTCCATCTCTACTGCATTAGTGACAAAACCTAGATTCAGATATGCCATCTCCTCACATAACTTCTCAGACCACTCTGTGACTAGAATCTCATTCACATGACTCTTCCTACTAAGGGCGTCGGGCACAACATTGGCTTTCCCTGGATGATAATGCACCTCCAGGTCGTAGTCCTTAATTAACTCTAGCCATCGGCGTTGTCTTAGGTTCAGATCTGGTTGAGTGAAAATATACTTTAGACTTTTGTGATCTGTATAGATATCACTAGGATGTCCTATAAGATAGTGTCTCCAAATCTTCAGTGCATGAACCACTGCGGCTAACTCCAGATCATGAGTAGGATAATTCAACTCATGCTTCCTCAACTGCCTCGATGTATAAGCGACAACTCTGCCTTCTTGCATCAGAACACATCCTAGACCCATACGAGAAGCATCACAGTAGATAGAAAACTTCTTACTCGGATCAGGTAAGACTAGAACTGGAGCTGTAGTCAACCTCTTCTTCAACTCCTCAAAGCTGGATTGGCACTTATCAGTCCATAGAAATTTGGCATTTTTCTCTAACAGGGCGGTCATAGGTCTAGCTATTTTAGAAAACCCCTCAATGAACCGTCGATAGTATCCTGCCATCCCCAGGAAACTACGAACCTCACTTACATCCACAGGTGGATCCCAATCCAACACATCCTTAACCTTGCTTGGGTCCACAGCTATTCCTCCATTAGAGATAAGATGACCCAGAAAAGAGACCTCCCTCAACCAGAACTCACACTTACTCCGCTTCGCATACAGCTTATGGTCACGGAGTTTCTGCAAAACCAAACATAGGTGTTCTGCATGTTCCTCCTCATTCTTATAATATATTAGAATGTCATCAATGAACACTACCACGACAGATCTAGGTACTCCATGAAAACCTTATTCATCATGTACATAAAGTGTGCGGGGCATTAGTCAATCCAAAAGACATAACAGTATACTCATATAGCCCGTATCTAGTAACAAAGGCCGTCTTAGGGATATCAGTAGCTCGAATCTTGATCTGGTGGTACCCCGATCGAAGATCGATTTTAGAGAATACACAAGCACCTTTTAACTGGTCAAACAGGTCATCAATTCTAGGCAGAGGATATTTGTTCTTAATTGTGACTCTATTAAGGGTCCAATAATCAACACACATACGCTGGCCCCCATCCTTCTTATCAACAAAAATAACTGGTGACCTCCAAGTTGAGGAACTAGTACGAATGAAACCTTTTTCTTGTAACTCTTTTAATTGTTTCTTTAATTCTTCTAGTTCATCTACCCCCATTCTATATGGCCTTTGAGCTATAGGTGCAGTTCTAGGCAATAACTCAATAATAAACTCAACATCACGGTCAGGTGGCATACCTGGCAGATCATCTGTAAACACATCCTGGAATTCTTCCAACAGTCAATCTTGTGGATGGGTGTCTTCCCTTAACTTATTCACCACAGCCGTCGGTTGCTCTTTCATTAGCACCTCAACACTGATCCTGTCTCCGCTAGGAGTTGTCAACTCCACTACCCTCTCCTGACCCTGGATCACTGCCCGGTGTTGTTTCATCCAATCCAAACCCAGAATTATATCGATTCCCGCTGTTCTCAACACGATGGGTCTCACTTGGAACTCTACCCACCTTAGACTCACACTAGTTGAAAGACACTGATAAGCAGCTCTCATATAACCCCCAGGTGAATTTACAGCTATAGGATTGTTCATGGCACCCAAAGGCACACTATGTATTCTAACAAAATCTTGCGAGATGAAAGAATGCAAAGCACTAGAATCAAAAAGAACTGTAGCAGGGATGGAATTGATACTGAACGTACCCATCATTACTTCTGGCGCTTCCTGTGCAGTTTCAGCAGCCACGTGGTTCACCCGCCCAACATTTGGTGCCACCCTTTGGTGGTTTCCCTTCTGGTTGTTCTGCCCCTGAGGTGCGGGTTGATTCTGCTTCCGGGGACAATTGTTTGCATAGTGTCCCTGCTCTCCACAATGAAAACACACATTGGGGTTATTTGGAGCTCCCCCTCTTGCTGGATTGTTGGCAGGGACTCCCTGACGGGGCACCTGTTGACCTCCCTGCATCTGCTTCTGTTGACGTTGTTGTTGGAACTGATTCCGCTGCTGGTTCTGTCCTCCTCCCCATTGATTTGGGGTTCCTTGAATATGCAGCTGGTTTTGGGGTGGAGGATTCATGCGGGGTCGAGTGTTGTTGTTGGATGACTGCCCCAAGAACTTCCTTTTCTTGGCCTCCATCTCCTTGCACTTATTGTCTATAACAATAGCGTGATTGACCAGTGTCTGGTAATCAGCATATACATTGGCCATAAGCTGCAGCTGCAGGCCATCTTGCAACCCCTTTAGAAAGCGGCATTGCTTGTCCTTGTCTTCTGCCACATCATTGGGAGCATAACGTGACAGCTGTGAGAACTTGTCACGGTACTCCGCCACAGACATTGACCCTTGCTTCAGGGCCCTGAAGTCTTCTTGCTTCAGTTCCACTAGACCATCCGGTATGTGATAGGAGCGGAATGCTTGCTTGAACTCCTGCCAGGTGAGTGCAGGTGCATTGTTGGGACGTCCATACTCGAAAGACTCCCACCAATCCTGGGCAGCTCCTTGAAGTTGCCCTGAAGCATATAAAACCTTCTCGAGGTCGGTGCACTGAGCTATGTTCAGCTGCTTCTCAACTGCTCGCAGCCAATCATCAGCATCCAGTGGATCTACTGCGTAGGTGAACACTGGAGGGTGCCCCTTCAGGAACTCTCCCCTCTTGTCCCTCACATGCAAGGGTGGTGGTACTCCTGCTGGCTGGTTGTGCAGGTGTTGCATCATTGTTTGCATAAATTGGGCCTGGTGCCCATCAGCTGTTGAATGTCCACTGGTGGTGGTGGATTCACAGGTGCTCCACGACCACGGCCACGTCGACATCCACATCCACCTCCAATACCACCTCCTCTGGCAGCCATCTGTGTTCCAAAAATATGCAAGATCATTTAGTGATCAGAGAGTAGCATTGGGGTAAGCATATGGAATAGAAGTGAAACGGTTTCAGCAGTAACAGTCAGGTAAATAAGTCATGTCTCGAGTTCCAGATATCGGATTAAGACAGTCTTTAAACTGTTGGAACTATACTGAAATTATCTACAACTTTTATTCAGATCATTTTCCCAGATTCTGTCGTTATCTTACCCAAAAACAGAACACAAGCGAAACTGTTTTGTCTCCCAGACTGCGCAGAAACCTTAACTTGTGACAACCATATCTCACAAACGAAAAAGGCTTTTTAGGTGATTCCAGTGGGGTTTGTTAGATATGGAAGTCTAGTTGTTACCATAAAAATTTCATTGAATTTGGTCTCACGGATGTGGAGATATGTCGAAAAGAACGCAGACTGCTCCAAGCAGAATAGCAGAAACAGCATATACGAAAACCCAGAAACTTTACTAACTCATATGAAAACTTATCTAAGAGATATGCAGACAAGCCCACAATCTCACAATCATAGAAAGATCCAAATCAAACATTTTCATAAAGATAAGCAAATGATCATCAAGTTCCAAAACTCACTAATAAGACACGACTAACGATCTAATAACGACTATTACAAAACATGGTAACTAGTCTATGGCGCTGTGTCGGTGTAGGTGTAAGGTTCCTCATTCTCCTTGTAGAGTGGGGGCATTCCCAGCTGTGCCCTAAGGTGGTCGATCTCATCTTGATGTCGCCGTGCAGCAGCTTGAGCATTGCCTAGCTCAATCATCAGGTTGTCCTTGTGGACCTGCACCTCACACAGGTGATCCACTGCAGCGTCCATGGCGGGGTTGACGCGAGGGGGCATCAACACAGCCCAGATGTCCTCCTCGGGTCTGTTGCGCGGCAGGTACCTATACTTGTCATGCCTCATGGCCTCGAAACGACGACCATGATAATGCAAGTAAGCCATCTCCGCAGCATCTTCTATGCTGGAGTGCAGTGTTTGTCGTCTGGGCCCATGGGTGTGGGTAGACTCATGCTGCTCGGTGTTTAGACCTTCATTCCAGGAGGTGATGGTCAAGAATGTCTCCCAACGGGTGGCCTCCACTGGGTGGTAATGCTCAACACTCATGTAGCAAAAGTTGGCCTTCAAGTCAGGGTAGTACTTCCCCAACATCTCCATCAGCAGCTTGTGGTAGTAGGCGGTGCCGGAGGGCTTCGGGAATAGGGTCCTGCGGCACCAGCCCGCCTCGTCATCTTCTGGCAGCACAGGAGATGGCGACGGAGTCGGTATCCTTGTAGACACCACGGGGTACACCGGTACAACTGGTGGTGCCGATGCTGGTGCAGGTGTCGGTGTAGGCAGCGGCGTCGGTGTCGGTGTCGGCAGCGGTGTCGGTGTCGGCGTCAGGGCAGGTACTGGAGCAGAGGTGTGTTCTGGTGATGCATCTGGTGTAAGGTACCAGTCCTCGCCGTCACATCCAGTGATGTCATGGACCAACACCATGTCCTCCACGGGCTCCTCCTCCATGGGCTCCATCTCCTCCTCCTCATCAGAGATCATGATGATGTTGTCCTCCTGAGGCACGTAGGAGACCAAAGGTGGAAGCTGTCCTCCGGTGCTGATGCGGGCAGTCTTCTTGGCACGAGGCATCTATCAAAGTTTTAAAGATAAGTTGAGGTTAGATCAACCATTTTATAATAGAATCAGAGGAAGTAGAATAAAACTTTGACAATTAACAAGAATAAAATGCAAAAGCAAGAACCAGAAGAGTAAAAAGAGACTAACACGACCCTTTCTACCTAGGCTTGCGTCCTACAGTCAACACGGCTTTGATACCAATTTGTCACACCCAATTTTAAGAACAAAATTGAATGTATAAACTTATGTGCGCCCAGGAAACAGTCGCACACATAAGGGACAAATTACATGAAGGCATCATCACTGTGCTCAATACATAGCGTAATTATTACAACTCATCAAATAGAACTAAACATACACAAGCGGAAGATAAATAACTCTCGACGAAAGCTCCACGCCACAGGGACGTCGACTGGTGATCCGCAAGACTAGTAATCCTCTGGAAACTTATCTTGCTCATACTCAAATCCATCTGTTACTCATCCGGGATTTTTATCCAAAAAGAAGAAAATATAACAAGCGTAAGTACATCTCGTACTCAGCAAGCAACATGGGGTTATGCAGCTCAAAAGGCTTGACACTGGTTTACTGTAGTTAGCATTTTTAGTTGGTCAAGATTTTAGCTTTAAATAATCATCAAGTTGTGCTTGCAAACCCAATTTAAACCACATGAATAAAAATATGGCAACATCATCAGAGTCACAAATATGATAGTAACGTGAACAAAAGTAAATTTCGTTTTAGTGATTAGCCTGCAAGTTTTCTGAGCCGCTCGTGACCGTGAGCACGGCTGATATACCAGTTTTAATACTCTGCAGAGTTTGTACAACTTTACCCGTGAGCCGTGATCCCCAGATGCCAGGGGTTGCAAATCCCATATCACCTCTACCAAGGAAGTGCGGCAGGGTACACTATGAAGTCTTTCGAGGTTCCCCTAACAAGATAGTGGCCACTAGGTTTCCAATCGACAAGCAGATATAGGAACACCCCTTTCCGATGGCACATTCCTTCCCGGCTATACACATGAGACCATGCGGTCGTCCTATACCCGAGTCGGCGAGCCCCTTTTGTGCCCTTTCAGGTAACCACCATAAAGCGAGGAGAGGTCCTCGAACCAACTAAAACCAGAGCCATGTAGCCCTCACGGTTGTACTGTATGTCCCAGCTTTTGCCCGCAGAAGATCATTTAGAGGGGGCCAAGAGCACGAAGACTCCCACGCCCGAGTTCACATTACCAAGAACAAGATAAGATCAGAAGTTGCGCATATCATTGGTCAGATTATTAGATCTTATTTGAAGGCTTACAACACTAGCAGATCTACCCATATGCACTTATCACACGGTAACAAGGTACAGGTTGAACATCTAGATAAAACCTATGGTTATCATTTGACAGATGCACATGATTGGTAGATTAAAGTGCGTAGGTAACAAGGATGATCCCATGTATACTTGCCTTGATCCGTGTATTCCTGGTTCTGGTTCTCCTGCTGGTCGTAGTAGATCTGATCTTGGTCACCCACGTACTGCTCACCGTCTGAACTCGAATACAACGCAACATACAAGCATCCACGCACACACATGCATTGCAAACAGATCTAACATTAGAACAGTACACCAACAGATTTAAATAAATAAATAAAAGTTGTAAAACAGATCTATACGTCACTACGATCACATAAACGTTTGGATCACCGAAATTGGATTTAAAACGCGGAAATTACGGCCTAAACAAGATTATAAAAGGCCTAAACGAGACTGACTTAAACGTGAAATAAAACTTTTGCAAATCTAATCTACAGTGATACTACTGCATAGAGTACGAAATTACGAAACTAACGCAATTTGAATGGATCAAAACGGAGTTAAAATGAGCAACTTATAAACAAAATGGTGCAGTGGCATTTCTGTAATTAGATCAAACAATTTTGAAATAAAATAAATCAGAAATTCGGATTAAACCACGCCGGCAGGGACCGGGGGTTAATTTGGCAAAAGCCGAGGGGCTCTTTAGCAAATCAGTCGGCGAAGGGGTATCGGCCGAACTTGGCCGTCCGATCTAATCTGGGCGGCCCAGATTAAATCTGGCGGGCTCGGGTGGCGCCGCCGTCTCTCCTGAGAGTGGCACGGCGGGGGCGCCATGCCTGCAGTGCTAGGAGCTCGCCGGAGAACTCTGCGCGGCCATTCCGGCCACCTTTCGACACGGGAAAAAGTCCGAGAGAGAGAGGAAGGGATGGCGAGCTCACCCAACCACAAATCGAAGTCGGAGATCGATCGAGGAGGGCGCACGACGGGTTTTAGAGGCCGGGAAAACTGCAAAAGACGGTGAGATCGATTAGGCGACTGGAGATGACCAGAGAGAAATTAGAACTCGCCGCGGCATCCTTACGGCTTGGCGAAGCTCGGGATAAGATTGAATCCGACGGCCACACGCCGAATCGCAGAGGCTAGCTTGGCGGATGGTTAGTTAGGGTTTCGGCGGCGCGGAGCTCTATTGAGAGTGCTTCGAGGCGAGAAGGTGTGAAGCGGAAGGCGGCTGCGGGTGCGGAACTCTTTATAGAGCTCGAGCACTCCCGGGAAAAGCTCAAGCGCCGTGGAAATCGGGCGCGGAGCAGCGGCGGCTTGCAGCGAAGTCGCCGGGCGGAGGTTGGGGATGACTCCGACAGGTGGGACCCACCTATCAGGGAGGCACGAGTGTGGGCCCCGGCTGGCAGCGAGACAGCGCGCGAGGCGGAGGTTGCAGCGGCGCTGCGCGGTGCGGCGTGCGCATACTTGGGCCGGCCCAGCGGCTTGGGCCGCGCACGAAGGTGAGAGGGGGCTGCACGGGCCGAAAACGGAAGGCAGGCAGGCAGGCCGAACGAGAGGGAGGGAGAGGGCCTTCGGGCCAGAATTGGAAGAAGAGAAAGAAGGAAAAAGCTTGCTCTTTTCTTTTATTTGCAAATGGTTTTCCAACTCCTTTCCAAACTGAATTTTGAATTCTAGATTTCAAATTTGAACTTCACTCAAACAAAAGAATGCAGCAGCATGTATGCATCAACTTGTTGCTAGGCTAGCATAAATTTTATTTCCCCAACATTTATTTATTTTGCCTATGTTATAATGCCACAATAAATTAAAATAAATCATATTAATCTATTTGGAGCTAAAGAAAATTTTAGGGTGTTACAACTTGGCACTCAACACACCTCAGATAATGCTACAACATATATTTTCACTCATATAATTAAATTACCACTACCGGAATCCCCACCTATGCCGAGTGCCAAGAGATTTACCGAGCGCTTTATTTCGGGCACTCGGCAAAGACAAGCTTTGTCGAGTGCCAACCCTAAGGTACTCGGCATAACCTCGACACACAGTGACTCGATTCTTTGCCGAGTGCCGTTGACGCTACACTCGGCAAAGAGGTGTCTTTTGCCGAGTGTCACTGACCAGGCTCTCGGCAAAGAACCTGTCCATGAGGCAGTCACGGTGCCGCCCCTTTGCCGAGTTCCTACCGTCAAGCCCTCGGCAAAGGTTCATTCTTTGCCGAGTATTTCAGGGCAGCACTCGACAAAGGTTCATTCTTTGCCGAGTGTTTTAGGGCAACACTCGGCAAAGATTTACCAAAAATTTTGCACCTTGCCACCAAGCTTTTTTCTGTCCTCACATAGACCATTTGGTACATCATATTCAAATTTGGAAATGTTTTGAATTTATTTGGCATATTTCACTAGTTATTTTATTTTGTGGCATTTTTTTGGACCCATGTCCAATTTGAACTGTAGGTCATGTAAATATGCAAAAAAGGTTACTATAAAGTTGATATTCATGTTATTCAACCTATATTGAGTCCTCACATGCGATATGAGAAGATTTTTCAAAAATCTTGTTTACTAAACACGAGGTCAAACTTGCGACTAAGTGGTTTTTAAATTATATAAAAACCAAACGAGGTCCAAAAATCGTGAAACTTGTCGAGGCGCCATGTTATCGTATGTAGAGCCTATGATAAAAAATTGAGAACATTTTGACCATGTCTATGTCAATACTCCTTATAACGTGGAGAATTTGCGAAGTTTATGATTTCATGTGAAGGCTCCTTGAGAATTTAGGCACGGTCAACACAAACTTGGTCAAAATGTTCTCAATTTTTTATCATAGGCTCCACATACTATAACATGATGGCTCAACAAGTTTCATGATTTTTGGACCTCATTTGGTTTTTATATAATTTTAAAACCACTTAGTCGCAAGTTTGACCTCGTGTTTAGTAAACAAGATTTTTGAAAAATCTTCTCATATCGCATGTTACAAGCTGGTGAAGGTCATGCACTACGAGGCACGCACACTACTGGAGAACGGGCCTTTAGCCCCGGTCGAAAATGGCCTTTAGCCCCGGGCATGGAGCCGGGGCTAAGGAATCGGGACTAAAGGCCCGACCTTTAGCCCCGGTTCCCGGCCCCGGGGCTAAAGGGGGACCTTTAGCCCCGGTTGGTAATACCAACCGGGACTAAAGAGGGGACCTTTAGCCCCGGTTGGTAATACCAACCGGGACTAAAGACTGGCCTCTTTAGTCCCGGTTGGTATTACCAACCGGGGCTAAAGACCTTTTTTCTTTTTTCTTTTTCTTTTCTTTTTTCTTTTCAATTGGCTATTGTTTTTAGTTTTTCAATTACATTAGGTTTTCTAATACGCTTTCTTCGATGCTAATATATTACATTAGGATTTCTAATACGTAATCTTCGCTGCTAATGTATGTATCCACATATATATACACATAAAATTTATAATTACACACATAAAATATGAAACTATATATATATGGGCTACCTATACATATTATGTGTATAATATTTTTATGCACATAAAATTTACAGCATTATCCATGCATCCTTGGTATTTACAACACAAATATTGACCGTCACTTAAATGTCATACAAATGGTCGTCTTGGTTTGGTTTCATTGGTTCTTCCGGGTTACAGTAGAACTCGGTGCCGGCTTTGAGGACATGGTCATTAAGAACTCCTGCGATTGTCTCTTGAATTCCTTTCAGGCGCACCATGTCCAACACCTGGTTCTTCAACCATAGCTCCTTCTGTCTCTCTAGAGGAGTTCTTTTGGCATACACCGAGAGAAACTCGCAAACGTAGTACCCACACAAATTGTTCCCTGGTGGTTGCCGTAGAACCCACTGCACAATGTAAAAAGATATTACTCTCATCATCTCGCGCATGTGATGAAAGCATGCTACAGTGGTAAAGACGCGGGGAGCTAGTACTACTTACTTGCAATTGGATAGGACGAGGAAGTGTCGCCTTCAAATCCGGACGGTGTTTCGGAACGAACCAAGCCCAAACCCTGCACAATATAATATTGGATCGTAATTAACTATTGCAGATTTAAAGTGTAGAAATCAGTATTTAGAGATCGAAAGTTACCCCTGGATAATGTCTATGATATCTTGATAATCTCCCAGTGGTTTCCTCAACGAGTCATAGATTATCAATTGACTTTCGGAGAGATCGAAGACGATCAATATCCAGTGATAGCTGCATTAATTTGCTTATATAGTCAACATATATCATAGAAATTGAGTAAGTAAAAATAAATATGCACATGATAACAACACCCACCTAAAGTTGTATGGGAAGAGTATATATCTTTTGTTCTTTTGGTTCACCAAGAACCTTCGGAGATTCCTCCCTGTTTCATTTCTCCATATATCATAGGCGGGATCTTTCTTTGGGACCGAGAATACGATATATGGATCAATGAAACCAACCTCCTTGTCATTTCTACGTGCGAGGTCTCTCATCATGTTTCTGCATATGTATATAGGCACGCTAGCTAGTGTTAGCATAATTACATTTACATATACATATGCTAGAGTGAGATAATTAAAACGAAGGATCACTTACAAACAGAAGAGACTGACTAGAGATTTGTCTAGAGCATCCAGGTGGCATAGCTGGTGTAACTCATTGAATTGGATAAGTATAATGTCATCACCACGGAAGTAATGATGGTCTCTAATTCTGACGCATATCCAATCATCCGCTTTTTTGGTACACGCTGCCATGTACCACTGGTTTAACAAGTACATTTGAGTGCCAAGTTCTGTGAGGGCCGTAGGGTTGTATAGACTCTGGCCATATACATAATTCTTCTTCCACTGATCAACTTGCGGAGCAGTTTCAATGGGTGCTTCACCGAGCATTTGTGACAAGGTTAGACCAGTTTCTGCGAAAAATGCATCAAGATGCTCAGGATTCACCTCAAGTTGTTCTAGCGCTTTCAAGTTAGAACCATATTCATTCACAACAAGCGGGGGCACTAATTGTTTCGATTGTTCCCGAGCTGTGGGACACCCTTGCTTGCTCTCTTCTGTTTCTGCTTCGCCTCCTCAAGTGACTTGGTCATAGTGCGGTCATAGTCTGATGGTGGCGATTTCTTACGAGAATCACGCACTTTTTTCTGATGAGCATCCACCTTTTTCCTGAGCATATCAGGACGTACAAAAAGGTACGGCTTCTCTGGGTTTTTCTTTGCTTTTTGTTTAGCCTCGACGTCCGCCCAAAATTTGTCCAAATCTGCTTTCGCTGCAGCATTTGTTTCCTCATCAGTCATATCATAGGGAAGTTTCGTCTTCTGAGGAACAGCTTGATGTCTTTCTGCAAAGGCTTTCTTCTTTGGTGGTGGTGGGGCCGATGCCTTCATTTTTGTGGCTGGCCTCTTCTTTGATGGGGCTGGTGGCGGGGATGGAGCCCGTGGTGGAGGAGATGGGGCCGGTGGCGGGGTTGGAGCCCGTGGTGGAGGAGATGGGGCCGGTGGCGGGGATGGAGCCCGTGGTGGAGATGGAGCCGGTCGTGGAGGGGATGGAGCCGATCGTGGAGGGGATGGATCCGGTGGGGATGCAGCTGTGTCTTTCACTGCATCGCCCGCAGCACTATGATGACTATGTGGTGAATGGATAATTGGACTTAGGTGCGGAGAGGTCCTGCTGTGAAAACAACATAGTATGAGTAAATAATTATTTAATTAAGTCAATACATAACTCGTGAAAAAATGTTTCATTGACTTTCATCTGCACCTAGGGTTAGTTTGCTGAGGTGGAGGAGGAGGTGATGCCCTAGGAATAATGATATAGCGCTTACGCCAACATATGAATGCCTTCTCCGCTTCTCCTAAAGTCTTCTCACCATCACCTCCTTCAATGTCAAGAGTCACATTGCTATGCCCTTTCAATACTCTATCCACCGAGACACTAGCATAACCAGGTGGTACCAATGCCCCATGGCATCTTGGTGTCTTCGTATGGTCAATAGGAGATACGACACCAATAGCCACCATTATTGTGTCATTCCCCTGTGGAATGTGCAGCTCACAGGTCGTGAGAGGATCAGTGATGTCATCCACAGGGAAGCGCAGCCCTGCGTCACCTTGAATCGTTGGCACCTCCGTGGAAGCACAACTGCTTTTCAACTGATCACCAGGGGTGCTGGTGTTGACTCCTGGCTCTGATGCAGATTGCCTTTGCAGGGAACTCACTGCTAACTGCACTTGCCTTTTGATTTCCTCACTCATTTTGTCTTCAAGTGCCTTTTCTCGCTCTACCGCTTCACGAGCCGCGGCCTGTGACTGAATAACCATTTCCTCCATCCTTCGCATCCGCTCTACCTCCTCCTGCCTCTTTCTTTCGCGGCTTTTATAGGTCTCTTTGCCTTGTGGGAAGGCATGCTCCCACGACACCTCCCCATAGCCTCTTGTTCTCCCACCATGTTCAGGATTCTCTAGGGCGTACGTAAGCTCATCCTTTTCTCTGTTCGGCTGCCACGTGCCACTGTTAGCCATGTCTCGAGCATAAGCTAGTCTTTCTGCTGCTTTTTGGAGTTTTGTGCCATACACTACCCCTCCTGTCTGTAGGTCCAGACTTCCTCCATGACCAAAAAACCAATACTTGGCGCGCTCAGGCCAGTTTATTGATTCTGGTTCGATGCCCTTGGCTAGAATCTCCCGTTCCATTTTTTCCCACTTGGGAATGGCACTCTTGTAGCCACCTGATCCCAAGTGATGGTGGTATTGTTTTTGTCGGGCATTCTGTTGGTTCCTTCTGACCCGTGCCTCACTCTCTTCTGATTTCTTGAATTCTACAAACTCATCCCAAAATGGCCTCAACTTGACGTAGGCCTTAGTGTTGAAATCCGGAGTTTGGTCCTTCTTGATAAATTTGTTGTATAAGTTCTTCTTCCAGCCCTGGAATAGTGTTGCCATTTTCTTCATAGCCCAGTCCCGAACTCTTGCCTTCAAATTTCTATCTTCTGTTTCAAGCGTGAAATGTTCAAGAACATCTTGCCAAATCAGTTCCTTATCACGATCAGAGACAAAACTTATATGAGGAGCACTTTTCTTTTCCTTCCATTCACGAGCATTGATCGGGATCTTATCCCTTACAAGGTACCCACAGTGGGCAACAAATCGCTGTGCATGTTCTCCAAGTATTTGGCCTGTTTCCTCGTTGAATTCTGAGATAATGTACCGGCCATCCAACGGCTTCTTTGGACCTCGTACGGTCCTACTCTTCCCGGTAGTCGTTGTCGATCCGGAGGGCTACGTATGTAGGAACAGTAGATTATAAATACATTTACAAATTGATTAGAATTTTATGTGCTCATAGAGATTGTAGGTATACCTCGCCAGTATTTTCTTGCATAATTTCTTCATAATCGATAAAGTATTGACTGCCGTCATCTACTTCTTGATTATTGTTATCGTCACCTGCTACATCTGGGTTAGCAGCGCTGTTGATTAATTCGTACATTTCCTCCTCCATGTTGTCAACTGGGTCGGCCATTTCTGCGAATAACATGGAGGATAATAAACACCATATTTTTGCAAATAACGTATATTCATACAGACCATGGAGGATAAAGACCATGGAGGGTTAAGGGTTTAGGGTTTTGGGTTTAGGGGTTAGGGGTTAGGGGTTAGCGGTTAGGGTTTAGGGTGAGGGGTTAGGGGTTAGCGGTTAAGGGTTAAGGGTTAGGGGTTAGGGGTTAGCGGTTAGGGTTTAGGGGTTAGGGTTTAGGGTTCGGGGTTCGGGGTTTTGGGTTAGGTGATTATTCCATACACATTCGTAAAAACATATACACGACATAAACATATCTAATTGATTATTCCTTCTCCATCACAAGGGACACACCGTTGAGGAGAGGACGACGACGGACGACGACGAGGATGACGTTGCGGTGAGAAGTTGAGCACGACGACGGACGACGACGAGGATGACGTTGCGGTGAAGATGACGGCGGACGACAGCGAGGTCAACGCGACCAATCTCTTTTTATCTACATGTCACATATTTTTTGTTAGATTAAAAAACATGATTTTCTAAAAATGATTTATATAACTATATATTTATATAAATATATATTCATTTTTCTATAAACATATATACACTGCGGTGCATTAATAACATTTTCTGATATTCTCTAAATATATATGTATATATTCATTTTCTATATATATCTTTTTTATTTTTCTATAAATATATATGTATTTATAATCATTTTTCTATAATCATTCATTTTCAATATATATCATTTTTTCTTTCATTCTTCTTGCACACAACGTTGTCTTCTGCACACGCACACACACAGTGCACACACACGCACACACACAGTGCACACACACGCACTGCACACAACACGCACACACGCACACACACAACGCACGCACTGAGCACGGCGGTGCGACCGCGCCCGGCCTCCTCACCGGCGGCGCGAGAGGACGAGGCGTGCGTGGCCGCCGAGGCAGGCGGCCGCCGAGGCCGGCGAGGGCCGGCGAGGGAGAGAAGAGGAGGCGTCGGCGCGGCCGCGCGAGAGGACGACGGCGAGGCGGACGTCGGCGAGGGATGCGGCGGGACAACGGCGGCGCGGCACTCGATCGGAGACGACGAGGGAAGCGGCGGCGCTGCGGGCGGTCTGACGTCGATCTGAGGAAGAAGGAGGGCACTGTGCCCTATATACGCGGGGAACCTTTAGTCCCGGGCCGTGGCACCACCCGGTACTAAAAGACCTTTAGTCCCGGGGCGTAAGCCTGCCCGGGACTAAAGGCTTGGACCTTTAGTCCCGGGCGGGCTTACGCCACGGGACTAAAGGCACCTTTAGTCCCGGGTGGTGCCACCGCCCGGGACTAAAGCTTTTTTTCCGCCATTGTTTTGGGCTTTTTCTATTCTGGTTTTTGTATTAGCTACCTTTAGTCCCGGGTGGTTCTACCGCCCGGGACTAAAGGTTCTTTTCCCGTCTGTATTTTGGGTTTTGTATTAGGTTTTGACTATATTAATATGCTGTAATATTTGTTAATTGCATAGTAAATTAAATATTAGGTATAAAATTACTTAAAAATGACAGTTGTATTTCCTTTTACCTTATTGTACAGTAGAAAAATTTGTAACATAAATTCTTTTATTTTCTTATAATAATGAATATAAATGTAAATAACAATTCATATTTTGTTAATGCAAAAATATAATGTTAAATTTAAATATCTGAAACAACTGGTTCTCGATAGGAAGATTATTTTTGCATTATCTGAACGTTAAATTTTGGGTTGTTTATCTTTCATTGTCCAAATGCACGATAGCGAAATTCACTGTTAAATTCCAGTTTAATTTAAAAAGATAAATTTGTGTAGTTCATATACGTTTCTGTGTCGTATTGGTCTCAAACTTTTTCTTAGGCTGTCACGTGGCACGGGTGAGGCAACCAACAAGTTTGTGATTTTTCGGAGGTGAAATTCACCAACTTTTATCTCATTCGGCATAGAAAAAAATGTAATAATTAAAATAATGATCAGAAAAATCTAACACCACTTGTGGGGCATCAATTTGGGCTCATATGCTTGCCAAAAATAAATCAAGTCATTTCAACACCGACATCAACGAACCATGACTATGCATAATCATTATTAGTTACACAAAAACTATAATATATATCAAGCGGGTACACTGGTGATCTTTTTCTTGATGTATGTTCCTTGGTTATGATCATGTCGTAACCATGGAGTCTCCTCAGCATTTAGCAGGATGCTTGGGTCTTTGGTCACACTGAAGGGCGGTATTCGGTCATCCCTTTCATAATCTTCTGACATGTCTGACTTGTCCTCAATTCCCACGATGTTTCTTCTTCCTAAAAGAACTATGTGGCGTTTTGGCTCTTTGGTTGATTTATCATCATTTTTCCCTCTCTTGGGTTTTGTAGACATGTCTTTCACGTAGAACACCTGAGTCACATCAGCAGCAAGGACAAATGGTTCATCTTTGTATCCAATATTGTTGAGATCCACTGTTGTCATTCCATACTCCTTGTCAACTGTTACTCCAGATCCGGTAGCCTTGACCCATTGGCATCGAAACAAACGGACTTTAAAATTAGGTGCGTAGTCTAGTTCCCAAATCTCCTCTATGCGGCCATAATATGTTTGCCTCTTCCCAGATGGGTCTGTGGCATCTACGCGAACACCACTGTTTTGGTTTGTGCTCCTTTGATCTTGGGCAATGGTGTAAAATGTGTTTCCATTTATCTCATACCCTTTGTACGTGAGGATGTGCCATGACGGTTGCCTAGCCAACAAATATAGTTGCTCATCAATATTGTTATTACCCAGACATTCCTTTCGCAACGAAGTGCTAAAAGTATTCATGTGCTCACGTGTTATCCAAACTTCATTCTTCTCTGGAAATTGGGATCGTAGGAACTCCTTGTGTACATCGATATAAGGATCCACCACGGTTGAGTTTTGAAGAACTGTGTAGTGCGCTTTATTGAAATAATCGTTCCCCGTACTGATATATGTTTTCTTCCCTAGTGTCCCCTTTCCACACAGCCTCCCCTCGTGCCGCGATTCAGGAACACCAATCGGGTCAAGGTCAGGAATGAAGTCAACACAGAACTCAATGACCTCCTCTGTCCCGTAGCCCTTGGCGATGCTTCCTTCTGGCCGAGCACGTTGGTGAACATATTTTTTCAGTACTCCCATAAACCTCTCAAAGGGGAACATGTTGTGTAGAAACACTGGACCGAGAATACGAATCTCCTTGACCAGGTGAACTAGGAGGTGTGTCATGATATTAAAGAAGGATGGAGGAAACACCAACTCAAAGCTCACAAGACATTGAACCACATCATTCTGTAGAGTAGCTAGTTCTAGTGGATTAATTGCCTTCTGAGAAATTGCATTGAGGAATGCACATAGCTTCACAGTGGCCAGACGTACATGTGGAGGTAGAATTCCTCTTAAAGCAACCGGAAGCAATTGCGTCATAAGCACGTGGCAGTCATGCGACTTTAAGTTTAGGAATTTCTTCTCTTGCATATTTATTATTCCCTTTATATTGGAGGAGAATCCAGATGGGACCTTGATGCTGTTTAGGCATTCAAACATGATTTCCTTCTCTTCATTGCTAAGAGTGTAGCTAGCAGGTCTTAAGTAATGGCGTCCATCATCTGTCTTCTCTGGATGTAGGTTGTCTCGTTCTTTCATGCGCTGCAACTCTTGTCGTGCTTCAAGTGTATCCTTAGACTTTCCATACACACCCATGAATCCTAGAAGGTTGACACAAAGATTCTTTGTCAGGTGCATCACGTCGATCGCGTGGCGGACCTCTAGTACATGCCAATAGGGTAGCTCCCAAAATATTGACTTCTTCTTCCACATGGGTGCGTGTCCCATAGCGTCTTTCGGAACAGGTTCACTGCCCGTCCCTTTTCCAAAGACTACTTTCACATCCTTGATCATCTCAAGTACATCTTCCCCAGTTCTGTTGCGAGGCTTGCTCCGGTGGTCTGTCTCACCTTTAAAATGCTTGCCTTTCTTTCTAACGTGGTGATTCATCGAAAGAAATCGACGATGCCCAAGATACACTATCTTTCTACATTTTTTCAAATATACACTATCCATGTCGTCAAAACAATGTGTGCATGCATTATATCCCTTGTTTGACTGTCCTGAAAGATTACTTAGAGCAGGCCAATCATTGATTGTTACGAACAACAATGCTCGCAGGTCAAAGTGTTCCTGTTTGTAATCATCCCACACACGTACACCTGATTTACTCCATAAAAGTAGGAGTTCCTCAACTAATGGCCTCAGGTAGACATCGATATCGTTGCCAGGCTGCCTCGGGCCTTGGATGAGCACTGGCATCATAATGAACTTCCGCTTCAAGCATAACCACGGAGGAAGGTTGTACATACATAGAGTAACAGGCCACGTGCTATGACTACTGCTCTGTTCCCCAAAAGGATTCATCCCGTCCGTACTTAAACCAAACCTTAAGTTTCTAGCGTCTTTTGCAAATTCCGGGAATTCTCTGTCTATTGCTCTCCACTGGGACCCATCTGCAGGGTGTCTCAACATGTTGTCTACCTTACGGTCTTCTTTGTGCCATCGCACCAACTTTGCATGGTCCTTGTTTCTGAACAGACGTTTCAGGCGTGGTATTATAGGAGCGTACCACATAACCTTGGCAGGGATTTTCTTCCGGGGACGTTCTTCACCCTCAACATCGCCAGGGTCATCTCGCCTGATCTTATATCGTGACGCTTTACATACAGGGCATTCATCCAAATTCTCGTATTCCTTGCCACGGTACAAGATGCAGTCATTAGGACATGCATGTATCTTCTGGATTTCTAAACCCAAAGGACAGACGACTTGTTTTGCTTCGTACGTAGTGCCGGGTAATTCGTTAGGTTTCGAAAGCATCTTTTGTTTTATAATCTTCAATAATTGTCCAAATGCCTTGTCAGATACACCATTCTGTGTCTTCCATTGTAGCAACTCAAGTGTTGTACGCAACTTTTTTTGTCCATCTGCAGCAAACGAATATAGTAATTTTCTGTGATCCTCTAGCATACAGTCAAACTTAGCCTTCTCCTTTTCACTTTCACAATCTCTTTGTGCATCACGAATGACATCACCAAGAACATCATCTTCAGCGACTGTGTCTTCTGCACTTGCCTCTTCTTCACCTTCCTCCATTGCAGTATCACCAAAGTCTCCGTATTGAGCAATAATGTCATCGTCAGGGTCCAATTGTTCTTCTTCACCTTCTTCCATCATAACCCCAGTTTCTCCATGCTTCGTCCAACAACTATAGTTTGGCATGAAACCCGACTTGAACAAGTGTGAGTGAAGACTCCTTGAGCTAGAATATTCCTTCGAATTATTACAAAGGGCACATGGGCAGCACATAAAACCATTCCGCTTGTTTGCCTCGGCCACTCTTAAAAATTAATGCACGCCATCAATGAACTCTTTTGAGCGACGATCGACATTGTACATCCAGTGACGTGTCATCGTCTGCATTATATGACATATCACATAATTATATCGATCTCTCATTCTTATAAACAAATGAAATTAAAAAATGGCTGGCATAAAATTTAGTAAGAATCACTAGTGGCATAAAAGTAGTAGCAGTTGAACTTGTCTAATTAATTATTACATCAAGATAACAGTGCAGCCTAATCCACTTGGCCACAACCAAAGCAACTAACAACACCTGCACATTTTTCCCACATCACAGTCCAACAAGATGTACTGTCTGCCACTCCAACCTGATAGGAAGGTAAGGTAGGGGTAGGTGCAGTAGGAATTGAGTTGATTCTTGAGTTAAAAGCCTCTAGAGCTGCAAAAGCTTCCTCAAAAGACTTGTACTTTTTATGCACTGCTCCCTTAACTTTGAGGACATACTGACTGCACTCGGCCCAGCTGGTGTAAATACCTGGCTTGGTGCCCTCGAAAACAACATACCAAGCAGGCATCCTTCTGCATTTTGTAAACTAAAGTATTATATGTTTCTAATTTCTGTAAACAACTAATTTAACTGATCTCTATTTCTCCAAAATAATAAAATATACTAATTAAACCGGTCACATTTTGTAAACTAAAGTATTATATATTTCTAATTTCTGTAAACAAATGAAATAAATGATCTCTATTTCTCAAAAAAAATAATTAAACCGGTCACATTTTGTAAACTAAATTATTATATATTTCTAATTTCTGTAAACAAATGATTTAAATGATCTCTATTTCTCAAAAAAAACTAATTAAACCGGTCACATTTTCTAAACTAAAGTATTATATATTTCTAATTTCTGTAAACAAATGGTTTAAATGATCTCTATTTCAAAAAAACTAATTAAACCGGTCACATTTTCTAAACTAAAATATTATATATTTCTATTTTTATCAACAAATGATTTAAATGATCTCTATTTCTCTAAAAGACTAAAATAAACTAATTAAACGGTCATATTTTGTTTTTAGAGTAATAATTTGAACTATCAAGTCAATGAACTCAAAATAGCTACAAAAATGAATAACTTAAGCTAGTAACCTTTCAAGGAGTCGATGGCGGTGTAGATGTGATAGAAATAATCAATCGCCGGAGATGTGTTAACAAACAAAAATCACCGGAGAAGAGAGCAAACAAGCAAGCAAGTGACTGAATGAAGAAAAAATGAAGACAGGAGCTCGGGCACGGCTGGAGGTGTCAAAAGCAGTTCAAATATAGGGAGGGACATTTAGCCCCGGTCCTTATTCCCAGCCGGGGCTAAATGTTGGCATTTAGCCCCGGCTGGGTACACCAACCGGAACAAAACCTTTTAGTCCCGGTTGGTGTTACCAACCGGGGCTAAAGACCGGCCTTTAGCCCCGGGCCGTAACACCAACCGGGACTAAAGGTTTTGCCCCGGTTGGTGTATCCAGCCGGGGCTAAATGTTGGTATCTTTAGCCCCGGTTGGTAACACCAACCGGGACTAAAGGCCTCTCTGACAATTGAGCCGTTGGGCTAGGGAACTTTAGCCCTGGTTGGTGTTACCAACCGGGGCTAAAGATCTTTCTAGTCCCGGGCGCAAATTTTTCCGTGACTAAAGCTGATTTTGCAAATCGTCCAAAGGCCTGTTCTCTAGTAGTGGCATCTAGGACGTGATCACGTATAAGACTACCATCGAGGGAGTGAGGGTCACCAAGAATGATGAGAGGAACATGACGTTGACCAAAGGAACAGTGCATCAGGGTAAATATACAAACTTATTGCTGTATGTTCTGAAAACAAGACGGGTTCAATCTAATCTACTTATATGTCATGTACTTGATGTCTTGTAGGTGCCTCCGTGGTGGGCCAATGCCCACCACCAGTGCTGGGTGAGGATGGCGGAGAGGTGGTGCGAGGCCGAATGGGAGGAGAAGCACAACGCTTGCCGGGAGCGGTGCTTGCTGATGCCAGGTCCTTCCCACCATCAAGGCATCCTCTCCCTCGATGCCTTTGCATCTAGATAGGTAAGCTCAATCCATTTCTTTATTATTTCATTCTATCTTGCATAGTTTCTAATCATCCTGCTATTTCTTTCGCAGTCTACGTAACATGGTGGGCAGAAAGTCACCTCCTTCCAGGCCTATACGATGTCGCACAAGGACAAGGCGACCTCCGACGTCCGGTACAACCCAGAGGACCCACCCAAGGCGTACAGCAACCCCTCCGTCCACCTCCGCATCGCCGAGTACACTTCCATGGGGAAGGAGGTGCATGGGCCAGACTGGGACCCCACCACGCACGACCTTGATGGCACCGTCATCATGAGAGCCGGAGGAGGGAAGAAACATGGGAGGTACTGGATCGGCGACGGCACGGTCGACTCGTCCACTACTCCCAACCTCGCCCAGATTAGAGCCATGAGCAGGAGCGGGGGCCCGGGCATACGACAGCGACCGGACACTACGGTTCACATTGTGCAGCAACTCCAGGTTATGTCTGTTTCATTTCCCGTCCAAATATGAATCTTCACAAGCCTGTGCATTGTAACATGTCAAGTTTATTTGTTAGGCCGAGCTAAGCGAGGAGAGGAGGCAGTCCGAGGAATATCGTCGGATGTCCGAGAAGAGGGCCTAGACGCAAAGCCAGCGGGTGGATGTTATCCTCGAGTGATCCGGGGTACAGGACTCGACCTGGGTTGACCTTTGCCGGATGCTTTGGTGAACCCTCCTGCAACTCCTACAACTAATACTCCTGTAAGCTTGCACACTCTACCTACCTTATGTCCATAACCGTGTAATTAAGTTTGCCTTCTCTAACTTTAATTTGTCTCACTTTTGCAAAGCAATCGGACCGAGCTTCCAATGAACCACCTCGTCAGTTGCCAGCAGGTCAGGGTGGCCGGAGTGGACCCAGTGACACTCTTATATGTGATGTTGTTTATGGACATGTATGTGGTTTATATTCATGGTTGTGATGTTGTCAGACTATTATATGTGATGTGGTTTATGGACATGTATGTGGTTTTATATTGGTGGTTTCGATTATGTCGTGCTTCTTTTATTTATATATATGTCGTGGTTTGTGACACTGTTATATTGGTGAAAATGTATTTGTTATGAGAAATGTGGCATCTATATGTATGGGAAAGCAAGAAACAAATTAAAAAAAAGAAAAAGGCTTTGTCGTAGGTTGCACTCGGCAAAGACCTCCTTGGCCGAGTGTTGTTACCAAACCACTCGGCAAAGCAATGCATCAGAATATACCTGGGAACTGCCTTTGGCGTGTGCTGTTATCAAAACACTCGGCAAAGTGCTGCAGATTTGCCGAGTGTCAGCCATAGGCGCTCGGCAAAAGAAAAGCCTTTGCCGAGTGCTCTGTCGTGAGGCACTTGGCAAAGCCTCCGTCACCGTGTGGCCGCCGTGAAGGGCCTCTTTTCTTTGTCGAGTGCCCGATAAAAGGCACTCGGCAAAAAGAACCCTTTGCCGTCTAATTCTATACTGAGCAGGCTTTGCCGAGTCGTGCACTCGGCAAAGGCTTCGCCGAGTGTATTTAGGCCTTTGCCGAGTGCCCGAGACACTCGGCAAAAGGCACTGAATCCGGTAGTGTACTGTATTTTATTTGTTACAGAGTTGGAGTTTGGTAGGGGTCGGGAGATTATGGGAAGTTTCCTTTCACATGTCACTTCACCTAACGTTGCGACTTGCATGCACAAGGATCTGAAATCTGGTCATCTATTTCCCTTGACCATCAATTCCTCTTAAGTTCGAGTGGACAGCAGAACGCCACGCCCAATGTAGGATCAAAATGGGTTGCACACCATGAGCCCAGATATACAGAGAGAGAGATAGAGAGAGAAAGGGAGAGAGAGCTGAATGCAAGTCTCTTGCTATGGTGGCTTTGTTTGCCATGTACATGATGGTCGTCTCTAAGGTATCGGATATATCTATTTCCACATAGAGGTACTCGAGTTGTAGCGTTGTTGCCTCGTCACCATGTTGGCGGTCTAGCTTACGTTATCATTATATCTTTTGGAGTTTGCTTTCTGTCTAATTTTTTTTTGTCTATAATGACATATACTCTTTATAGCTATCTATTTCATTTAGGCTTGTTTGGAAGTACTCATATACTCCAATAATACACATGGATTGAGGTGGATACGAGTGTATCCGTACAAGGCCTTCATGTTTATTCAGGCTCCCAAAAAACTGATTTTGGGTGCGGTAGAAAAATAACGTGACTGCAAAGGCTCCAAGCCTCCAACAGTTGTTGGGGTGCTTAGCTAGGTGTCTAATCTCTTGCTAAATTTCATCGTATCGTTTCTCAAAGGATCGTAATGTAGGTACACATAGGTAAATTGTCCACTGTTGTTAATCTTCAGTTATAAAACTGAACATAATGATTAAACATTTAAATCAGAGGCTCTTCATTTAGGGCACCTTCATTTTTTTAGGTTAGAACGCAGTAGTATAGCCAGGGGCGGAGGTAGAGAAAATGCGAGGCGGGTGCATTTACCTTATGGGTGCATATAGTGAAAATTTGATCATAATCACTGTTTTTTAAAATTTTTATGGGTGCGCCCGCACCCGGTATCATCTATATGGATCTGCCCATGAGTATAGCTCACATTAAATTTCTTCTAACTATCCTAATAGTAGTAGTCACTACTACAGAAACATGCATTTAGCCCCGGTCGGCAAGGGCCTTTAGCCCTGGTTGCCGAGCCGGGACTACGCTTCCGGGACTAAAGGCCCCCCCACTTTAGTCCCGGCTCCGGCCACCGGGGCTAAAGCCCCCCCTTTAGTCCCGGTTGCTAATACCAGCCAGAACTAAAGGCTGCTGCCAGCGGTGCCCCGCAGCAGCACCCTTTAGCCCCGGCTGGTATTACCAGCCGGGACTAAAGGGTCCCCTGGTTTTTCCTTTTCATTTTCATTTCAGTTCTGTTTTCAGTTTTGTTTATTTATTTAATAGGTTTTCCGATATATATTCTTTGCTGCTAATATATATAATTTATATATATTAGCACATACACAATAAGCTTATTGCATGCATATATAATTGAACTATAGAACTACATATATATATATAAATATATGTACATAAAATTACAAGCAATATACATATAGAAGTTGTCCAAATATCTATCTACATAAGTTGTACTCCAAAGTTAGTACTGTAAACCTATTACAAGTTGTACTCCATCTAAAGATCTACAGGGCATACAAATGATCATTTGTTTGGAATCAACGACTCGTTGGTATTATAGTAGAACTCGCCGTTTGGATTTATGACTTGTTCCCGAAGAAATCCTGCTATTGTCTCTTGTATTGCTTTCAATTGGCCTTTAGCATCACTTTTGCTTCAACCAGTCAGTCTTCAATGGAATTAAAGAAGATATTAGTTATATCTATATTATCAATATTAAGTCTATAAAAAATGAAAAGAAACATGTTACGTACTTTTATGATTTCTTCAGGAATTCTATTTGATTCTATCAACATGTACTCGCAAACATAGAATCCGCATAAGTTGGTGCTCTGTTTTTGTCTCAAAATCCACTGTAGAATGAAAAGATTCATCTCGTAATAAAGATATGATATATGACATGATATTAAAGATACCGTACATTGACGAAGGTGTAAACTTACTGGTAGTCGTGGCTTATTGTAAGTGGGCCTTACACTGACTCATATGTTCCCGAGCAATGAATTTTTCCCAACCCTAATCCGGCCAATGAAACATTAATAGTTGGATCATTATTTAATTAGTATACATATATACAAGCTTAGTCTATACTTTAAGCATGCAAGCTAGGGATCGAAAAATTACCTTTGGAGGATGTCTATCATATCTTGGTAATCTGCTTGTGGTTTGCTCAACGAGTCATAGATTAACACATTGCTTTGTTTGAGATCGATGACCATAATATCCAGTGATAGCTGTTCATACACATGATTCATATATATATTATTAGGGTTAAGTAAAATAAAATGTGCACATACTTATTATTAACTATATATGTCTCACGCACTTAAAGTTGTATGGGAAGAGAATTCTTTCTCTATCTTTTTGGTTCACGAAGAACCTCATGAGATTCGTACACGACTCATCGCTCCAAGTCGCTGAAGGGTTTGGAGCCTTGAAAACAACATATGGATCAACAAACCCAACAGAATTGTCATGTTTATCTCTGAGCTGAGTCATCTGATACCTACAAAATATCGAGTCGATCCACAAGTATTGTGTAAGAATATACTACTATATACACATACTAGAGAGTTCAATGAAAACTATAAAAGAAACACTTACAAACCGTAGCAGCTAAGGAGCGATTTGTCCGTGCGTCCATATGACATAGCTGGTGTAATTCCTCCATCTGGACTAAGATTAGGTCATCGCCACGGAAGTAGTGATGGTTCCGAATTCGGACAGAAATCCAATTGACATCACCGTCTTTAGAAGCCTCCATGCACCATTTGTTGATTGCAAACATCTGCGTACCAAGTACATGTAAGTGATTGGGGTTCATTAGACTCCTGCCGGTGCAAAATTTCTCCTCCATTCATCAACTACTTCCGCTCGTGGAAACTCCAGCCCAGTAGCAATATTTTTAATGGCATCGTACGGGAGACCGCTGTCAATGAAAAAATTATCCATTGAGTCCATCTCAGACAAAGTGGTCTCTCCAGATTTCCTCTGTACTCTGCCCATGTTTGAACCATACTAATTTTGCACAACTAACGGGGACAAAGGTCTTGATGTTTCCCCGAGCTGTGGAACACCCTTCCCACTTCTTCTTGCTGGATTGTTGTTCTTTTGCGGACTTCATAAGAGAGCGTTCGTAATCTGATTTTCGCGGAGCCTTTCGGGCTTCACGCATCTTGATACCATGTTGGTCCACCCTTTTCCTTAACTCCTGTGGGTTTAACAAGAGGTAAGGCTTCTCCGGGTTCCTCTTCTTTAGCTGCCGCGTCACATTCATCTAAAAAATTTCGCACATCTTTTTTCACCGTAATTTCTAACTCCTCATCAGTCTTTTCATAAGCTAATTTCTCTTGGGCTTTTTTCCTGATGCAGGAGCCTTCTTCTTTGGAGGTGGGCCTTTGGTTCTGTGGTGGCAGACCGCTTCTTAGGGCGCGCGGTGCAGGCGGCGGTGTTGGAGCCCGCGGTGGAGGTTGTGGTGTTGGAGCCCGCGGTGGAGGAGATGGTGGGCCAGTGGCGGTGTTGGAGCCCGCGGTGGAGGTTGTGGCGTTGGAGCCCGCGGAGGAGGAGATGGTGGGGCCGGTGGAGATCTTTGTGCAGGAGATGGGGTTGAAGTCGTGTCCTCCAACACATCGTCACCGCCCGCAGCACTCTGATGCGCTAGGGAATAATGATGAACTGGACTATAGTTCCTGCTACACAAAACAACAAATGATGTGAGCATCCAAATAATATATACATATAGGAAGTTAGTGTAATAAAAATTATTTCTCGTTCACGCGCACACTACCTATGGTGAGGATCTTGATCAGTAGGAGGAGGCTGCAGCGGTGACACTCTAGGAATAATAATGAAGCGCTTGCGCCAGCAAATAAATGTCTTCACTGCTTCACCTAAAGTCTTCTCCCCATCTCCCCTTCGATTTCCAGTGCCACGCTGCCACAACCTGTCTCAACCCTATCCACAGAGACGCTAGCGTATCCGGCTGACACTGGTTGACCATGGATTCTTGGTGTTCTTGTGCCGTCGATAGGGTTTACAACACCGACAACCACCTTTTCGTGGCATTTCCATCTGGAATGTGCAGCTCACAAGTAGTAAAAGGTTCTTTAACGTCATCCACGGGGAAGCGTAGCTTGGAGTCATCTTGAATGGTTGGTACTTCCGTGGAGGCGCAACTGCTTTTCATTGACCTGGGGAGCTAATGTTCGCTTGAGGCTGTTGTGATGATGTACCTTGCCCACTCGTCATTTGACTAAGTGCCGCTTGCACTTGCCTTTTGATTTCCTCCTGCATCCATTCTTCACGAGATTTCTCACGCTCTGTGTGTTTGAAGAACATACTCCTCCAACTTGAAGAGTCGCTCTGCCTCCTCGTCCTTCTTTCTCTGGCGGCTTCTGTAACTTTCTCGATCCGCTTCGAAGGAATGCAGCCACGAAACGGCCCCAAAGCCTCTCGTACGCCCACCGTGCTCAGGATTCTCCAGCGCGTACGTGAGTTCATCCTTCTCTCTGTTGGGCTTGAACTCGCCAGCCAACACCGCATTTCGTGCTTGAACGAGCCTCTGTGCTGCTCTTGAAATTTGCGGGCCCCAATCAAGCTCCCCGTCATTAGGGTTTATGGTTCCCCCATGAGCGTAGAACCAATTTCTGGACCGTTCACTCCAATTTCTTCTTATTATCTCCGGGACTACCCCCTGGCAAGCATCTCTTGTTCTTCTCTCTCCCACTTTGGAAGGGCATTCTTATGGCCACCTGATCCTAAATGATGGTGGTATTTCTTCTGAGCTGCATTCTGTTTGTTTACTCTGACCCAGGCCTCGCTCTCTTGTGATCTTTGTACTGTACAAATTCATCCCAATCGGCCCTTATCTTGACATACGCCTTAGAGTTGAAATCTGGCGTCTCATTCTCAGCACAAACTTGTGGTACAATTTCTTCTTCCAGTCCTGAAAAAGTGTGGCCATCTTCTTCATTGTCCACTCCCGAATTCGCCTCAGCAGCTCCTCATCTTCCGTGTCGAACGAGAAATGAGCTTGGATGTCATCCCAAACTAGCTGCTTGTCAAGATCGGAGACATAACTGATCTCGGGAGCACTTCGCCTCTCTTTCCATTCACGGGCACTTATCGGAATCCGATCTCTCACAAGGAACCCACAGTGAAAGACATATTTCTGTGCATGGGGTCCTAGTGTTGGCCTGTAGCCATATCGAATTCGGAGATTACATGACGGCCCTTCAACGGCCTCTTCGGTCCTCGTTTTGGTCTGCTCTGCCCCGTCGCAGACGTCGATCCAGAGGGCTACACATAGGTAAAGACACGATGATGAATACCCTAATACAAGTTGAGATAAAACCTGACACGACATATATATATATACCTCGCTGTATTGCCTTCTTCCATCTCAACTTGTTGTTCAGGGGGATTTTCATCATGCATGGTCATGTCTTCGTAATTCAATAAGTATTGACTCCGTCATCGTCACCGGCAATGATATTCATCATTTCCTCCTCCATGTTCTCATTTGGGTCGGCCATTTCTACGAATATTAAAATATATATACCATATGATCAAACACTTAGAGGAGCTTTATACATGTTTGTGAAACAAAAACCGAAAACTACGGGTTTAGGGGTTTAGGCGTTCGGGCCGGGTTTCGGGGTTTAGGGTTTCGGGGTTCGGGGTTTCGGGTTTAGGGTTCAGGGTTAGGGTTTTGGGGTTTGGGGTTTAGGTTTGAGGTTTTAGGGTTTCAGGGTAGGGGTTTAGGGTTTCAGGGTCAGGGTTTAGGTTTGAGGGTTAAGGTTTCAGGGTTTCGGGGTTTAGGGTTCGGGGTTTAGTTTGAGGGTTTAGGTTTCAGGGTTTAGGGGTTCGGGGTTTCGGGGTTCAGGGTTTCGGGGTTTAGGGGTTGAGGGTTTAGGGGGTTTCGGGTTTTAGGGTTTCGAGTTTTCGAGTTTTAGGTGACATGTAATCGCCAACATTAAAAATAACATATATTCGTAATAAAGGCAATTCAACATTAAAAATAACACGAAGAAGAGAAGCATATCTGTCAAAATATTTCTTAGTGTAAATACATGTTAAACATATCCAAGTGATTTTCTATGGCATTCCAACATGACACATGATTTTCTATGAACACTATTTCTACGAATATTAAAATATATATACAATATGATCGAACACTTAGAGGAGCTTTATACATGTATGTAAAACGAAACCGAAAACTAGGGGTTTAGGCGTTCGGGCCGGGTTTCGGGTTTAGGGTTCAGGGTTTCGGGGTTAGGTTGAGGGTTTAGGGTTTCAGGGTTTAGGGGTTTAGGGTTCGGGTTAGGGTTTAGGTTTGACGGTTTAGGGTTTCGGGTTTCAGGGTTTAGGGTTTCGGTTTGGTTTGAGGGTTTAGGGTTTCAGGGTTTAGGGGTTCGGGGTTCGGGGTTCAGGGTTGGGGTTTAGGGGTTTGAGGTTAAGGTTTCGGGCTTTAGGGTTTCGAGTTTTAGGTGACATGTAATCGCCAACATTAAAAATAACATATATTCGTAAAGAGGCAATTCAACATTAAAAATAACATGATTTTCTATGAACTCATATTTCTACGAATATTAAAATATATATACAATATGATCAAACACTTAGAGGAGCTTTATACATGTATGTGAAACGAAAACCGAAAACTAGGGGTTTAGGCGTTCGGGCCGGGTTTCGGGGTTTAGGTTTTCGGGGTTTAGGGTTTCGGGGTTTAGGTTGAGGTTTAGGGTTTCAGGTTTTGGGTTTAGGGTTTCGGGGTTCAGGGGTTTAGGTTGAGGGTTGGGTTTCAGGGTTTCGAGGTTTAGGGTTTCGGTTTTAGGGTTGAGGGTTTAGGGTTGAGGGTTTAGGGGTTCGGGGGGTTTCGGGGTTCGGGTTTCGGAGTTTAGGGTTTGAGGGTTTAAGGTTTCGGTTTTAGGGTTTCGAGTTTTAGGTGACATGTAATCGCCAACATTAAAAATAACATATATTCGTAAATAGGCAATTCAACATTAAAAATAACACGAAGAAGCATGTCTGTTAAAATATTTCTAAGTGTAAATACATGTTTGAACATATCCAAGTGATTTTATATGGCATTCCTACATGACACATGATTTTCTATGAACACATATTTCTTAGAGTAATAAATACATGTTTAAACATATCCTTGTCACGTGATTTACACACCGTGGACGAGAACGACAACGGCGGACAGTAGCGAGGATGACGACGGTGCGGATGACAGTGGACGGCGGCGAGGTCGGTGCAGCGGTCACCAGGACTACAGGTCGAACACATATTGTTAGGTTAAAAAAACATATATATGATTTTCCATTTTCTATAAATATACCTATTGATATTCATTATTTGTATATATCTATTTCTAGAAAAAAAGAAATGAAAAAGTTAAATAGAAAATAATCTATAAATATATATCTATTTATATTTATTTTATATATATCACTTTCTATTTCTAAATACATATATATTTAGTTTCTATATATCTATTTATATATCACTTTCTATATTTAATTTCTAGATATATATTTCTTTTTCATTTCTTTTCTTTACACTCTCACACACACCCACTGTTGGACACTGCTACACACGCACACCACGCACACTGCACACGCACACACACGCACAGGCCGTACGGCGGCGGCGCGGAGGACGGCGGCGAGGACGAGCGCATGTACGGCGGCGGAGGGCAAGTGCGGCCGAGGAGGAGGCGGAGGGAGCTCGACGGCGGAGGGAGGAGCGGCGGCATGGAGCTCGATGGCGAGGAGGACGGCGGCGCGGACAGAGGCTCGACGGCGAAGTGAGGGCGGCGGCGCGGGGCAAACGTCGATCTGGCGGGAAGATTGGAGGGCACTGTGCCCTGTGCCCTATATACCCGGGAGGGCCTTTAGTCCCGGTGCGTAATACGCCCCGGACTAAAGGTTTGGACCTTTAGTCCTGGGCGGGCTTACGCAGCGGGACTAAAGGGTCTTCAGTCCCGGTGCGTAAGATGGCCCGGGACTAAAGGGTTCTTTCCCGCACAGTTTTGGGTTTTCGTATTTTGGGTTTTGTATTAAGTTTCCACTATATAAATATGTTTAATTCTTGTTAATGCATAGTAAATTGAACAGTAGGCATAAAATACTTAAAAATAACAGTTGTAACTCCTTTAACCCTATTGATAGTAGAAAATTTGTAGCATAAATTCTTTTCTTTTTTATAATAACGAATATAAATGTAAATAAACATTCATATTTGGTTGCAAAAATGTAATGTTCAATTAAATTTAAAAAATTGTTGGCTTTCAATAGAAAATTTATTTTCATATCATTTGGACGTTAATCTTTTGTTTAAAACCTAAAAAATCATTGCCCAATTTCTTTCTACGCGACAGATGCAGTAGTTTTAGATTTTTAAATTTAGTTTTTTAAAAAAATATATCTTAAATCTTTCTAATTGAACAGAAAATTAAATATTGATATACTTTCTTTTAAAAATTAGTATGAGATCTTTTTGCTTAGTTACAGAAGAAAAGTTAAATTTAGTATTTTCTTATGTATATAATAAATCCATTATCAATAAATGAAGTCTTAATTAATTAATTATTACATAATATTTTACAACCCACTATTAAGCGGGCACAACTGTGAACCTCCTCTTGACATATGTCCCTTGGTTATGATCATTCCTTAACCATGGAGTTTCCTCATTGTTTAACAAAATGTTTGAGTCTTTGTTCACTTTGAATGGCGGAATTCGATCATCTCTTTCATAATCACCTGACGTGTCTGACTTGTCCTCAATTCCGACAATGTTTCTTTTCCCTGAAAGAACTATATGACGCTTTGGCTCGTTGACGATCAAGTTATCATTTTTCCCTCTTTTTGTTTTGTAGACATGTCTTTCACATAGAACACTTGACTCACATCTGTGGCAAGGACAAATGGTTCGTCTTTGTACCCAATATTGAGGTCCATTGATGTCATCCCATCCTCCTTGTCGACTGTTACCCCACCTCCGGTACCGGTTATCTTGACCCATTTACACCGGAACAAAGGGACTTTAAAATTAGGTGCGTAGTCTAGTTCCATATGTCATGTATGCGGCCATAATATGTTTGTTTGTTCCCATTTGGATCCGTGGCATCCGCGCGTACACCACTGTTTTGGTTGGTGCTCCTTACGTCTTGGGCTACTGTGTAAAATGTATTCCCATTGATCTCGTACCCTTTGTACGTGTTGGTATGCCACGATGGTTGTCTGGCCAACAAATAAAGCTGCTCATCTATGTTGTCATCACTCTGACATTGTTTTCGTAACCAATCGCTGAAGGTTTGCATGTGCTGACGTGTAATCCAAGATTCACTCTTCCCGGGCCACTTGGATCGAAGGAAATCCTTATGTACCTTGATATATGGATCAACCAATGAGGAGTTCTGTAGAACTGTATAGTTTGCTTTATCGAAGTAATCGTCTCCTGTACCGATATATGTTTTCTTCCCTAGTGTTCCCTTGCCACTGAGTCTGCCCTCGTGTCGCGATTCGGGAACGCCAATCGGGTCAAGGTCTGGAATAAAGTCCACACAAAACTCTATGACCTCCTCTGTTCCGTAGCCCTGGCGATGCTTCCTTCAGCCGAGAACGGTTATGAACATATTTTTTAGGACACTCATGAACCTCTCGAATGGGAACATGGTGTGTAGGAACACAGGACCGAGAATAATGATCTCCTTGACCAGGTGAACTAGGAGGTGTGTCATGATATCAAAGAAGGATGGAGGGAACACCAACTCAAAGCTGACGAGACATTGAACGACATCATTCTGCAAAGTAGAAAGATCCTCTGGATTGATTGCCTTTGTGAAATTGAATTGAGGAATGCACATAGCTTCACGGTGGCTAGACGTACATGTGGAGGTAGAATTTCTCTTAGAGCAACAGGAAGCAATTGGGTCATAAGCACATGGCAGTCATGGGACTTCAAGTTTTGGAACTTCTTCTCTGGCACATTAATTATTCTCTTTATATTGGAGGAGAATCCAGATGGGACCTTGATGCTGTTAAGGCATTCAAACATGCTTTCCTTTCTTCTCTGCTAAGAGTGTAGCTAGCAGGAGGCTTAAGTACTGGCGCCCATCATCTATTCTCCGGATGCAAGTTGTCTCGTTCTTTCATGCGCTGCAAGTCCTGTCGTGCTTCAAGTGAATCCTTAGGCTTTCCGTAGACACCCATGAATCCAAGCAGGTTCACCACAAAGGTTCTTTGTCAGGTGCATCACGTCGATCGCATGGTGGACCTCTAGGACATGCCAGTAGGGTAGCTCCCAGAATATGTACTTCTTCTCCACATGGTGTTGCGTGTCCCGAAGTGAACTTTGGGAACAGGTTCGCTGCCCCGTTCCCTTTCCAAATACTACTTTTGTATCCTTCACCATTTCGAGTATATCACCTCCGGTTCGGTTACGAGGCTTGGTTTGGTGGTCTGCCATACCTTTACAATGTTTGCCTTTCTTTCTTACTGGGTGGCCCACAGGAAGAAACCAACGGTGCCCAACATACACGACCTTCCGATAGTTTTTCAAAAATAAACTGTCAAGGTCTTTCAAAACAGTGTGTGCATGCTTATATCCTTGTTTGTGGCCTAAAAGATTACTTAAAGCCGACCAATCATTGATTGTTACGAACAATAATGCTCGCAGGTCAAAGTGTTCCTGTTTTTACTTATCCCACACGCTATGCCTGGTTGCTCCATAGAAGTAGAAGTCCTCAACTAATGGCCTCAAGTAGACATCGATGTCATTGCCAGGTTTGCTTCGGCCCTTGGATGAGCAACGGCATCATAAGCACTTCCGCTTCATGCATAACCAGGAGGAAGGTTGTAGATACATATAGTAACTGGCCAAGTGTTATGACTACTGCTTTGCCCCAAAAGGATTAAAACCATCTGTACTTAAAGCGAACCTCAAGTTTCTAGCCTCATCTGCAAACTCTGGGAATTCTCTGTCTATCGCTCTCCACTGGGATCCATCAGCTGGGTGCTGCCTCAACATATTGTCTACCTTACGGTCTTCTTCTTTTTGCCACCGCAACAACTTTGCATTGTCCTTATTTCTGAACAAACGTTTTCAAACGTGGTATTATAGGAGCATACCACATAACCTTGGCAGGGATTTTCTTCCTGCTTGGACGTTTTTCACCCTCTACGTCGCCAGGATCATCTCGCCTTATCTTATACCGTGATGCTTCACATACCGGGCATGTATCCAAATTCTCGTATTCCTCCCCACGGTACAGGATGCAGTCATTAGGACATGCGTGTATCTGCTGGATTTCTAATCCCAAAGGGCAGACGACCTGTTTTGCTTCGTACATAGTGATGGGCATTCATTCGCTTTCGGAAGCATCTTTTTCATTATCTTGAATAACTGTCCAAATGCCTTATCGGATGTACCATTCTTTGCCTTCCATTGCAGCAGTTCCAGCGTAGTACCCAGCTTTTTGGCCATCTTCAGCAGTGTGGGATATAGCAATTTTCTATGATCCTCTAGCATGCGCTCAAACTTGACCTTCTCCTTGTCACTTTCCACATTCTCTTTGGCATCACGAATGGCATCACCAAAAGCATCAACATCAGCTGTCAAATCTTCCACCGTACTGAGCAATAATATCAGCGTGAGCCAATTCTTCTTCACCTTTCACCATCATCCATTACAACCCCCTTTCTCCATGCTTCGTCCAACAAATATAGTTTGTTACGAAACCCGACTTCAACAAATGCGTATGAAGAGTCCTTGGGCATGAATATTCCTTCAAATTCTTACAGACGGCGCATGGGCAGCACATGAAACCATCCTGCTTGTTTGCCTCAGCCACACCTAAGACATAGTGCACGCCGGCAATGAACTCTTTGGAGCGGCGATCGACATTATACGTCCAATTGCGTGACCATGCACTTAGTAGTTTCTCATGTTATTGCACAACACTCATGACATCACATGATTGATTAATTCAAACAAGCTTGACTACAACGAAGACTATCGCAGCTAGCACTAAAAAAACTAAAAAAAATAAAAGCAGTTAAGCAACATAATTAGTTCGCGTCCGATCCCAACTAAAATAGACAGATCATTCGCTTCATCAGCATGGATGAGCTGCTGCCGCTGACTCACTGCCTCATCACCTTCAGCGGCAACCTCCTGTGCAAAAGAATTTCGTACGTGCTGAACGTACTCTTCTCCCAGTACCAACCTTTACATCCGCTGGTGCCCTCCCACTGCAATTAGAACAAAGAATAAGAAATTTAAACAACATCATCAAGCAAAACCGATACGAATGAACCATGTTAATCAAATGCGGGTAAATAATAACCCACCTCATGGTCCGGACACTGTAGAATATACGACCCTTGTTGATTCCCTCTCTTTTCACTCGGTACTCCTTCACAATCTTCTGCTTACACTCGCCGCAAGTAATGAGAGGAAGATCCGGCCGCAAACGCTTCGGATCCCGATGATGAGATGCTGAGGACCCGGTCACGGTTGCCATCTACTATATCCATGCTCATTTTTTAAACTATTACATGCAAATTCCTATTTTTCTAAATAATTATAAATAAAAAAACTCTAAATTTATCTATTTGTTTAGATAATCGAAAAATATGATATAACAATACCAATTTCCACATTATCTACTCTCTATATTTATTGTTGCAAACTATTATAAAATCCACATTTTTATATTGAAAATATACTAAAAAGACAATAAAATTAAAAATTACTCGTCTTGCATAAGTATGAAATATAGAATCGATACTACCTAGCAGTAAAAAACTATGAAGTGATTGTGATGAACCAATTTAAACTACTCAACTCTCTATGCTTGTTCTTGCAAAGTATATATTTTAATTAAATTCCTCTCATATTCAAAAGACATGGTAGGAGATGAAAATAGTTACCTCTAAATGCAAAGAGACGATGACGGAGTCAAAGAAGATCACCAATTGACGCCGGAGACGAAGAACAATGAAGAACAAGCAAGAACAACAGCAAGAACAAGTAAGAAGCTCACTGAAATTTGAATGTCTCTAGCTCAGGGGGGAAGAAGTTGGCTGGTTAAAAACTGGGGAGCTTTAGTCCCGGTTTGTTTTAAAAACTGGGGCTAAAAGGTGATCATTTATCCTGGGGCAAGCCACAAACCGTGGCTAAATCTTTAGTCCCGGTCCGTGGCACCAACCGGGACTAAAAAGTGCCCTTTAGTCCCGGTTGGTAACACGGACTGGGACTAAAGGGTCTCTGCCCCGACAGCTCTGCGCAGTAGCCGTTGGGGCAGGCCCTTTAGTCCCGGTCCGTGAAACCGACCGGGACTAAAGGGTCTATTAGTCCCGGGCGGCAAAAACACCGAGACTAAAGACGATTTTGAGAATCGGCCTATGACCCTGTTCTGTAGCAGTGAGTTGACAGAAAAGTACATTTAGACTCAGACCATTATTTCGAATCAGCCCAACATTCAGTATACTGGTCATAATAAGTTTGCACATGTATGAAGTTGTACGCGCAAGGAAAATCAAAATGCACATAAACTTTTAACCTATAAATAAGAGGTTTTTGGTGCTCTTATAATTGGCAGAGCTTACAGATCCATGGTAGCCGCCAGTTCAAATGGCCTATGAATTTGAGAGGCATCACGAAGTTACTGGTTTCATGAATATATTGACAACCCACACTACAGGAAAGCCAGGCTTTGCTGAGTGCCTAAAATTTTGCCGAGTACCAAATTTTGGGCACTCGGCAAAGAGCCTCTTTGCCGAGTGAATGTCCACGTGGCACTCAACAAAGACCAGTACTAGGCAAAGCCTATCTTTGCCGAGTGTCCAGCTCTCCGCAAAGAGAGGCACTCGGCAAAGAGGACTCTTTGCCGAGCGCCATACACTCGGTAAAGATGGGCACTCGGCAAATCGTGCCGGGACAAACGACATCCATGGCCGTCATCTTTGCCGAGTGCTCGCCGTCTGGCACTCGGCAAAGAGATACTCTTTGCCTAGTGCCGACAGGTTGGCACTCGGCAAAGAACTAATCTTTGCCGAGTGCCAGGGCCGGCTCTCGGCAAAGAATTTTTTGTTTTGATTTTGGCCACCAAATTTTTTTTACAGCTTCCACATATCACTATGGTCAATATGTTCAAATTTGTTGAGCCGATATGCGATTGGCTACAACACTACTCTTCCTGGACTCCTTCTGCTAACCACCCCGCAAGGCCTCGTCGTCGTCTGCATCCACGCGACAGCCAACATTTCTCTTGTATAGCGACAAGCGTTGCAGTGCGAACAACTCCTCAAATTCTCATACTTCGTGCCCCAATACAGGATGCAGTGGTTAGGGCAGGCATCAAACTTTTTAAGCTTCATCGCCACTGGCCGGATCAGCTTCTTCTCCCGATAGGTATATGCGGGAAGCTTGATACTCATCGTGAACACTTTAGCAAGGTAACCCAACAGCTCATCGAAGCTACTGTCAGACCACCCATGTCGAGCCTTCATCATCAACATATGGAGATGGAAACGGAGCACCGTGCACTCCTTCAGACATTCGCCGCTGTCCTTATACAAAGGCTCAAGTGATGCCTGCTTCATCTCCCTAAAATTTTCCAGCCGCTTCAGGGAGCCCTACACGACGTCGCCTTCATCGATGTGGTTGAGTAAATCCTCAAACAGCTGCACAACCATGGGTTCTTGCACAATAGCCTCCTCAATATTTCCACCACTATCTGCAATATCCTGGAGTACATCCTCCATAGCGATGTAGTCACGAGCACTACTATCGTTGTAGGCTGTCGCTGCTTTTGCTGAAGTTGAGACGTGCGCTCTAGGATCGTGGTTCACCATCGTTGACGCCAAGCTCACTCCAGATGCCGCCCCGACACTTGGATCGACTCTCTCGCCGTGATGAGTCCACACCGTGTAATCCTCCAAAAAACCAAAACAAATCAAATGAGATTGCACCAAGCATTCGTCTTTGAAGATTGTCTTGTTCTTTGCAGCGATGATATGGACATATGATTGTCATCTGGTTCGATCTCTCATGGTCAACCTTCACAGCGGCAATAAACTTCCTCATCACTTCAACGAGATATCGCGGATCAAGTACTCTATTGATCTTGTACATCCATTCCGACGGGTCCATCGTACATGCGAGAATCTTACAAACATCAATCACAAAACAAAAAAAAAAGAATTATAAAAAATAATGATTTACATCTAAAAACATGAAAAATATAATGATTTACATCCAAAAATATGAAAAAATAATGATTCATGCATCATGATTAATCCAGAGGGCGAAATGACAACTGGAAACAAAATTAATGCATCCATGATGAACTTAGAGAAAAAAACACTAGTTTCTCTCTCCTCCACGAATCTAGATCTAGAACGGGGTAAAAAGAAAGGAAAAGAGAGGGAAAAGAGGGTGTATATCACTTGGGTACCTCTTGTGGAGTACTTCTCCAAATCAAAGAAAGAAACCTCAAAATCCAATAATTTGATGGAAAAATTGAACAAAATTTCTCCCCTCGTTTTGTGGTCACCGGAGGAGAAAGATTGCCTCGATCGTGCAACCGGTGCTATTTTAAAGGGTAATTGTTTACCGCAGCGGCCGACATAACTTGCCCACTCCGTAGCGGGCGTCCTTAGGTGCCCACTACGGTTAAAGCATTAACTGCAGCGGACACCTAAGGACGCCCGCTGCAGTCAATCCAGATTAACCGCAGCGGGCTCGTTATGTTGCCCGCTGCGGTTACTTCTTTACCGCAGCGGGCATTCGGTGGCCGGCCACCGAATAACCGTAGCGGGCAAAAACAGTGCCCGCCACGGACCCCAAATTGGCAATGCTGCGTGAATTCGATTATGACGTAGTGAGAAAAGGAAGCAAATTATATGTCCCCACATGCAGGATGACACATTATTTGACAACCCAGAAAGCAAGGCACGAGTGCTATACAGTATACCAGATTGATGACTAAATCATTCTGATTTTGTGTGAGAGCCTAGGATTCATCATTTATGGTCACCAGTCAGTAATATATTAAAATGGACAACCTTTAAAAACATTTTCAGGTGCATGAAATGCAGTTCATTATTGTGTGACTCTTTAATCCTATGTATCTATAAATAAAAAGAGTATAGGTAAAAGGGAGAAGAATCTACCACTTGTCCAAGTAGATGTGATGCGTGCTATACATTTGAGTCTGACTGGGAAGCCAGACTAGGGACCTGTTTGGTTTATTTCTTGCCAGAAAAAGAACCAGGAAGCAAACAAGCCCTTGATGTATCTAATAGACTTGGGAAGCATCAGGAGATCTCTCGATACTCTCTCTTCGACAGCTTCATACCAGATGCTTCACCTAATGTTTGCAGCCTCTGTTACCTCAACGTTGCTCGTCTGTTAGCCAACCTACTTCAGCCTTGGCATTCTCCTTCCTGAAAGAGCGGACGAAAAGATGCCATGCGGAGATAGCAGCGTCGCAACAACTAGCACACACCATTGGTCATCACGTCGGTCCATGATGAGAGAAGAGGGACGAAAACGTTGACAGACTGACTGGCAAAGTATTAAAACTGGTGGTCACATCAATGAAACATTGCTGGATCTCTGACTGTAGTTTCAATTTCCTTATTAAATTTAATACGTAATAAAATTGAAGCGCCATTGCAAGTTGCTGTTGCACGGACTAATGATTAAATGTTCATCTCTCAAAAAAACATCAAACTTATACATATTCTGTGAGCACAGACTAATGCAGGAACGAGTTCAGCCAAGAAACTTGATTTAAAACCATCTTGAGCTGGACTATACATTGCCATTAAGATCCATTTAAACATTTTATTTGTTCATGAGATGAAACTTAACATAAAACTCCCTTTTGACTATCACTGATAAGTCTAGAATAGTAGCATTAATCCCGCAAGGAGCATGCCACCTGATTGGCCTTTTGGGGGAAGGTGGCAATGCCAAACAAAGTCAGCACCACCTGTGAGTCGTGCCAGGTTTGTTCTTGACATATCTTGTTTTCTAGTTTCTATTACTGCTATAAAGTGTAGATTTTGTTTTTTTCGGCATCCACAAATTATTTGAATTTAGCCAAGTCTGAAAGACCTCTGCTATTCCAAAAGAAGCGGTTCATTATAAAACTTTAATTTTTTGTTTTATCTTTCTTGCTCTTTGATCTACGAGGACAGACCTTAAGAGACCACATATCCTTGTGTCCAAGTATTCCTCATTAAAGTCTACCTCACATATTTTCTGAATCAAATGTGTGATAATAAATCGCCTGTAGATTCAGTGACATCATCATCACAAGCTAATTTCCTCCAAATCGGCTAACCCACTGTTAGCTATTGCTTTATGGGTCAGCTGTAATTTCCTCCTATCCATCTCAGGGGAGCTACTTCTTAAATAAAACATAGACGCCATGATTTGAGCTGCAGTATCAGGAGACTTTTTATCTAAAAAAAGGCTCTTTATTACCATCTGTCTATAAATAAACGGAATGGGTGTTAAAGAGAACTACTTATTGCTACCAGGGGCAAAAGGAATGCTGGTAGGCTGAATGCACACAGCCACAATAGACAGAAATGGGGTTTGGTAGGCATCGGGAGTGGAAAGTTTCCTATCACACATACCATGCACTTGCCTAGTGTTGCAACTTGCATGCGCAAGACATGCCAGGTTCTTAGGGAAGAGACCGCTGTGTCCAGGGGCTTGGCCATAACATGTCCTCACTGCTTGAGCTCTTGACATATACGTACATACGTAGAGCAGCAAGGTGCACCACTAAATGGAGGCATGTGCAATCGCTTGGAAGAGGCCTGCGCCACGGCTTGCCAGCGTGTCGAAACTCGGCCCAAGCCACGCCACACTTGACAGTAGCTTGTGTGGTGTAGTTAGAAGCACTATGTAAAAAAAGAACATCACAACACGCGTTCAGGATATAACGCTTTTGTAATAAGGCCTTGTTACCAAGCTGTAAGCATATACTACAGACGTGCGGCCAAAACACGAGCTCGTATGGCTATCACTGCTACAAAACAGGGTCTTTGGCCGATTCTCAAAATCGTCATTTGTCTCGGCGTTTTTGCCGCCTGGGACTAATAGACTCTTTAGTCCCGGTCGGTAACACAGACCGGGACTAAAGGGTCTGCCCCAACGGCTACTGCGCAGAGCTGTCGGGGCAGGGACCCTTTATTTAGTCCCGGTTCGTGTTACCAACCGGGACTGAAGGGCACTCTTTAGTCCCGGTTGGTGCCACAGACCGGGACTAAAGATTTAGCCACGGTTTGTGGCTTGCCCCGGGATAAATGATCACCTTTTAGCCCCAGTTTTTAATACAAAGCCGGACTAAAGCTCCTCGGTGAGCTTTCTTGCTTGTTCTTGCTGTTGCTATTGCTTGCTATTGTTTGTTCTTCATTTGTTCTTCGTCTCCGGTGTCAATTGGTGATCTTCTTCTACTCCGTCATCGTCTCTTTACGTTGAGAGATAACTATTTTCATCTTCTATACCATGTCTTTTGAATATGAGAGGAATTTAATTAAAATATATAGTTTGTAAGAACAAGGATAGAGAGATGAGTAGTTTAAATTGGTTCATCACAATCACTTGATAGTTTTCTACTGCTAGTAGTATCCATTGTATATTTCATACTTATGCATATGAAGTAAGACTTATGTAATTAGTAATATTGAATTTTAGTGTCTTTTAGTTAATTTCTTTAAAAAAATGTGGAATTTATAATAGTTTGCAACGATGAATATAGAGAGTAGACAATGTGAAAATTGGTATTATTATATCATATTTTTCGATTATGTAAACAAATAGATAAATTTAGAGTCTTTTTTATTTATAATTGTTTAGAAAATTAGGAATTTGCTTGTAATAGTTTAAAAAATGAGTATGGATATAGTAGATGGCAACCGTGACTGGGTGCTCAGCCTCTCATCATCGGGATCCAAAGCGTTTGCGGCCGGATCTTCCTCTCATTGCTTGCGGCGAGTGTAAGCAGAAAATTGTGAAGGAGTACCGAGTGAAAAAAGAGGGAATCAATAAGGGTCGTATATTCTACAAGTGTCCGGACCATGGGGTGAGTTATTATTATTTACCCGCATTTGATTAATATAGTTCATTTGTATCGGTTTTACTTGATGATGTTGTTTAAATTCCTTATTCTTTGTTCTAATTGCAGTGGGAGGGCACCGGCGGATGTAAAGGTTGATACTGGGAGGAAGAGTACGTTCAGCATGTATGAAATTATGTTGCACAGGAGGTTGCTGCTGAAGGTGATGAGGCAGTGAGTCAGCGGCAGCAGGCTATCCATGCTGATGAAGCGAATGATCTGTCTATTTTAGTAGGGATCGGACGCGAACTAGTTGCTTAAATGCATTTTAGTTTTAGTTTTTTTAGTGCTAGCTGCGATTGTCTTCGTTGTAGTCAAGCTTGCTTGAATTAATCAATCATGTAATGTCATGAGTGTTGTGTAATAACATGAGAAACTACTAAGTGCATACTTATCATGTAAGTGTTGTTCTAAGTGCCTTCAATAGTGGGTTGTAAAGATATTATGTAATAATTAATTAATTAAGACTTCAGTTATTTGATAATGGATTTATATATATATATATTTAGTAGTGATCATTGATTTATGTGTTCATCTAGATGTGAATCATCAAAATACATGTAAGAAGAAAATGTATATTTTAAAAGAAAAACTAAATTCAAAAATCTAAAACTAATTTTTAAAAGAAAGTATATTAAATATTTAATTTCTGTTAAATTAGAAAGATTTAAGATATATTTAAAAAGGAAACTAAATTTAAAATCTAAAACTACTGCATCTGTCGGGTAGAACGAAATTGGGCAATGATTTTTTAGGTTATAAACAAAAGATTAACGTCCAAATGATATGAAAATAAATTTTCTATTGAAAGCCAACAATTTTTTTTAATTTAAAATTAACATTATATTTTTGCATTAATTGGTTATTATAATATGAATGGTTATTTATATTTATATTCGTTATTATAAAAAAAGAAAAGATTTTATGCTACAAAATTTCTACTATACAATAAGGTCAAAGGAAAATATAACTGTTTTTTAGTAGTAATTTTATACATAATGTTCAATTTACTATGGAATTAACAAGAATTACAACATATTTATATAGTGAAAACTTAAAACAAAACTCAAAATACTGAAAACCCAAAACTGTGGCAGGAAAGGACCCATTAGTCCCGGGTCGTCTTACCCACCGGGACTCGTAAGCCCGTCCGGGACTAAAGGTCCAAACCTTTAGTCTCGGGCCGTCTTATGCACCGGGACTAAAGACCCTTTAGTCCCGGTGCCTAAGATGGCCCCGGACTAAAGCCCCCGGGTATATAGGGCACAGCGCCCTCTCAATTCTCGGATCGACGTCAGTTCTTCGCCGCCGCCTCTCCGTCCTCTGCCTCTCCGTCTGCCGCGCGTGCTGCGCCGCCGCCTCGCCGCCTCTCCGTCGCCCGTCCTCGCCGTTGCTCGTCCTCGCCGTCTCTCCTTCGCCAACACGCCGGCCGCCGGCGCCTCGCCGCCGTTGCTCGTCCTCTCGCAGGCCGTCCTCGCCGCCTCGCCGTTGTTCGTCCTCGCCGTCCTCGCCACCTCGCCGTCTGCTCCGGTGAGGAGCGCCGCCGCCGTCGTGGCCGGCCGGGAGAAGCGCCGCCGCCGCCGTGCTGCGGGTGTGCTGTGTTGTGTGCGTGCGTGTGTATGTGTGTAATGTAAATAGATATAGATATATATTTAGATTTAGATAAATATTAATAGAAAAAGTTAAATTGATAGATAGATTATATATAGATAGAAAATTAATATATTTAGATAAATATTAATAGAAAAAGTTAAATTGATAGATATATATATATAGATAAAGTTAAATTGATAGATATATAAATAGATATATATATTTAAAAAAAATGATATATATAAAATGAATATAAATAGATATATATTTATAGAAAAAGGAAAATCGTATATATGTTTTTTAACCTAAGAAATATATGAATAGAAATAGATATATACATATAATGATTATGAATAGATATATTTATAGAAAAAGGAAAATCATATATATGTTTTTTTAACCAGACAAATATATGTTTACACATGTAGATAAAAAGTGACAGACCGCGTCGACCTGAAATCCTGGTGACCGCTCCACCGACCTCGCCCGTCGTCCACGGTCATCCGCACCGTCGTCATCCTCACTGTCGTCCGCTGTCGTTCTCGTCCACAGTGTGTAAATCATGTGACAAGGATATGTTTAAACATGTATTTACTCTTAGAAATATGTGTTCATAGAAAATCATGTGTCATGTTGGAATGCCATAGAAATATTTTGATAGATATGCTTCTTCATATTATTTTAATGTTGAATTGGCTCTTTACGAATATATGTTATTTTAATCACTACAAGGATTCACCTCTAATGCTACACCACACGATTGCAACACCACTAACTTGGTTGGCATAGGGGGTGTATTGCAACCTTTTCATAAAATGGTTGCAATATGTAGCTAAAATACAACAGATTAAATGTGTTGCAATATGTGTGTTTTGTGTGCAACATGCTTATGCTACTGCAATCACATAAAAATTATGTTGCAATTAGTTGGCATTATTGCCATGGTGCTTTGGAATTGCATTAGTATTGATTTTCGTTGTAATTACTTAGTGTTATTGCAACTATATTGGATTTGGTTGCTTTTGTTTTTAACTATTGCCATGATTGTTTTGGGTTGCAATAATCTTTAATGGTGTTGTAATTGCTAGGTGGTTATTGCAACAAGAATTCTGAATAGATGCAATAATGTGTTACTATTGCTATGGGTTTTTTGCGTTATAATAATCTTCTGTGTCGTTGTAATTGTTAGGTACTTACTGCAACCACAGTCCTAAATGGATGCATCATCATGTTACTATTGTCATATTTTTGTGACGCTATAGACTAATATATTTGGTGGGTCTTTTTTGTCTAGGACCTAACAACATACGTGAGAGTCATGTTGGTTAGAGATATGTGTGGCTCTCCCATCAATCGATCATCATTCGTTTGGATCCAGCGCGCATGGTGAGCATCCTTTGGTCTACGTTCTAGTTTGTCGTCTCCTAGGAGGCCAGTCAGTCAGGCCCGACCCTTGGATGGTCGAGCTATGCGGTCGCACTAGATCCTCGAGGCCACCCATATATATATCATCTACTAAACTAGATATGTGTCATACGTTACACGAGCTAATGAATTTTTTCCAAGCCAATAACTACCTATGAATATATATATTAATTTATTTATTAATAAATACTCTTATGATTTATTATTATTCATTTTATAAGTATAAGATGTGTTGATTACTAGAATCTTATTCGTGTACTGGGGGAAATTTTAAACGAAAAATTTCTTTCCACTTATTATCACTGAAGCGAATATTTGATTTTTGAGGAAGTTGATTTATTTACGTATGTTGAGAGGATTTTGTTCCAATTATTGCTAATTTTCCTTTTATATTTTTTTATGTTTTATTATAAATTACTAGCAAAAAAGATCGTGCATTGCAACAGGTTGTTATTTCACTCTTAAGTTCTCAAGACCTTGCTTACCCTTATAGTTTTGTCATCTTTGAATCCGTCAATAGCAATATATATATTGATACTACTTAAAATATCTTACAAATAAACAGTTTAGTGCTCCATCTTTACTAGAATAGTCGTTGATGATAATGGCGGGATAAATATCTCAATTTTTTATATGATAACTGGCAAATGAAATTGTACTAATACATGTGTACAAAGACAAACTTATTGAGACCATATTTATAATAATTTGATCAAGATTTCCGTTCACAAACCAAAAGCTGAACCAATTATAGCGAGATAAATTTTATGCCTAATCAAAACGCGTTAATATCTTGGTGATAGAAATATTTTTTTGTTAAAAAGGATCAAGAGTTCAAAGATATATTTACTATTTCTTTTGATTATTTATGAAAAATTGGACAAAACTAAATAGAAGATATAAGGGCATCTCCAACAACTTCGTAATTTATTTGGCAAGTGAAAAAAGACCTCTCTCCAACAATTTGCTATTCCAATTTAGTAAAATAAAAAAAAGATCCACCTACTACCGACCCATTCCAACTCAGCGTAACTTTTCCCCTACTCGCGACTCTTCCCGTCCTTTCGGTCGCGTGCAAAGAGACGTCGCGCCATCGCCATTCTCCGTCGAAGCTTCCCCATCGGTGATAAGCTGCAGTTGGCCGGTGAGAAGCTGCAGCAAGGCCGCGGCGCTCCTCCCGTTCCGCGTCGGGTTCCCGCGCCTCGCCGTCGTTGCCCCCGTCGCCGCCGCCGTGGACGCCACGCTGGCCGAGGTCGCGCGCCGCGTGGAACGAGGCCACAGCGCTCCTCGCGTGGAACGAGGCCGCGGCGCTCCTCCCATTCCGCGCTCTATCAAAGCCTAAACATGATCAGCATGCATGAACCCACAACATGTAGCAACCTAGATTGAAAGTCGGTTCGGCCATTATGATCTTATAATTAGCAAAGCACACGTAAACTTGTGCAACAAGGCCGAACGAAGATCAATCTAGATTGGGCAAAAAGTGTTGTACGAATTAAATGAATAAAACATATAACACATGATAACTTGATGAATCTATTAGATCTGCCAAATCTAACAGAGCCGATAACTATTTTTACTCATGACTCAATCCGCCGCACGATACAAGTCATAGGTAAAAACTTCCCGTCATAAGCTTAAATCCGCCGCACGATACTAAGCTTAACATACGAGACTACTTGCATCATATCTAAATCCACCGCATGATACTAGACATGATAGCAAGGTTGCCGGTACTTACGGAGGTCGACGGATCGATGATTCCTCTCGAAGAACTCGATGACACGACTATAAGGACTCGAAGATGGCACGGGGCCGGTTGTATTGACGTGGTTGTGAACAGTTTTACAATGGTCGAGGGCTTATATTTATACCCTGGACGAAACACGAGTCCTAGACGATTACGACTTACAATAAAATACGGAAATATATATAAATCTTCATCATTCGGTGAGTTCCATCACCACGTGTCTTCCCGTGCAAGCCAGCTTTACTTGCAACATGTGTTTTCCCGAATGAAGCAGCTGTCTCAAGACAACCAACCATGTATGCATCCACCGAATTCTGATGACTAGCCGACCGCCTGGTCATTTGCCGAATGCTTCCTTCACCGCCAGTTGGGGCCCTCTTGCCATTCAATCCGGTGTCAACAAAAATAATATACACTCTTTATTTTTTTTTTAATTTTGAAAGAAGATTTAAAATTTTTGATTTCTCAATAAGCTGAGACGTGTATTTACAGGTATGCTAAATATTTTATTTATTTATGTAAAGATACGAAATCTCGTTTAAAATTTAGTACTTCGATTCTATTTACCGGATTTCGATTTGTTCAGCATAACTCTGCTAAATTTTGTGTGGGGCCAAACAACTCTGTTCATGGAGATATTGGATGGAAACAATTGGAGGCCCAATTCAGCAACGTGTGGGGCACGGAGTGGGGACAAGGAAAGGGGCAACGAACCTGCAGCCTTGCTAATCTAATCGGCTCGAAAAATAGGCAGTCACAGCCGCCAGCTGCAATTTAGGGTTTTGGACTTCAACCAAAGAGAAGAAGATGACGACCTCTCCGGAAGGACCAGCGAGAGTGGCGATAGGGACACCTACGTCATCGTCAATGCCCACACCTGCAGTGGCGACAACACCAGTGTTCAACACGGCAATACCTGCATCGGCGTGCGCACCCTCCAAGATATCCAGACCCAAGGCGACGATGTCGCTTTTTCGGACACCTGCGTCAAGGACGGTAACACCTCTTGCTGATGAAGATGGAGGTGACGGCAGCCAAGGCCAAGAAAGCCGCCAGCGTTCCTCTTGGACCGACGACAGGTAACGGCACAATATACCCCTCCCCTCCCGAAGGGCATCTTGCCCGGCGTCTGCCCTGCTCACCTGGCTACGAAGTCGTTGTGCGCCATTGGCCGGACGGCCGCTGCGCCACGTGGGGCCGTGCACATGGGCGTGCAGCATGTACGATCGTATAGGGCCAGGGATATATTTCTTGGTCTCCAAATTAACATGTAATTATGAATTGCTAGAATATTTCCTTTCATAATCATCCTTACTAAATTCAACAATGTAATTTATTTTTCTCTATGTTCAGTTATGTTAAATAATTCATATGAACTGGAATCGTTATATGAACCGGAATCGTTAGATAATGTGGTTTTTTTTCCCTAATTTTAACTATTGCATATAGAGTTTTGTTAACCATTTCTATGGGGCTGTAACAATCGCATTGACAGAGCAAAACTTCTCTGAATTAGAGTTTTGTTAACCATTCTCTTGATGGATAATTTTTCCATATATAATAGCACTTAAGAGTGTAATCATGGAGAAGATTTATTATGAATATATATTCGAAGTTTTCATTCCAAAAGAACAATAAAAGAATGATGTTCTCGGAGTAAGGGTTATGCAAAAAGAGTTGATTATGTATTATTGTCATTCTATTTTTTAATCAGGAGTGCCTTCACTACTATCCAAAAGATCATTTTTTTTTTGCTGTCTGAAAATACTTATGTCTGATTCTTGGTTTTGGCTGTTGACTGGCAGAATATTCTTCTTTGATCTAGCAACCGTTTAAGTTCTAAAACATAAATGATATACTTAGTTGCATTCTTATTTGTCCCATGATCCGGTGGAATTGGTCCCTGTGCTGTGCTGCTACTAGCCTAATTTATATTACTGCTGCAGCTGCCATCAATTAATTATTTCTAGCCTAATTGCTCATATCCATTTTTACTTAGTGGTAGGTTTAGATACTTTTGTCTCGGAGGACTTTATTTTGGTTATGCTACTTTGCAATACACTAATGTTATTCTCGTTAATGTAGAGATTAGTCTTGGTTTATTTTGGAGATTTAGAACAGAAGGGATTATTGGAGTAGAAAAATACTGTATGTCGTTTTCTGACTTGTCAATGTAGTGTCTACATGAACTTCCAAATATAGTGAAGGCAACTTGAAAACTGACTGTGTTATTGCTTCTTAGATCATTCTAGTACAAATTATATAGGAGGAAACATGTCGATTTCATACTAGTGAGATGCTTCAATAATCTGAAGGACACACTATCCTTTGTCATTCTTAAGTTGTTCCTTCTTTAAATATTATTTCATCACATGTGCTTATGTTTCTTATTATATTTTCTGACAGCTCGGAACAAACATGGACTATGTCTTTCACTTGCAAGGGGTCATTGGGGGGACAAGAATTTACTCAATATACAATAGACAGGGATTCGATCACGTTTGGTAACTTAATAACAATGAAATCGAATCTAGGGTATGGTGTCAGGGACTACGTACTTGTACTACAAGAGGAGATGCGATAATGCTGTTGCCACACTAAATGAGATCGAATATGATGAAGATGCAAATGCAATGTTATCAAGTAATGCGGAGGAGAGGGAGGTCAGATTAGTATTGTCAAGGGATCAAATAACAGAGCGAAATGTAGAGATAACACCCATTAAATTGCCAAGAATGACATCAATTAGTGAAGATTCCATGGATGATTCAATTGATGATTACAAGGTGTGGCTTATCAATATGCATAAAGAGAGAAAATACATGGGTAAGTTATGTTGCTGCCCTATTCTAAATGTTTATATTATAATATATTGCAATGGCCACATCACTGGATATGAACATGGTTTTCGCAGAATTTGAAGATATATACAGGGAAGACACAGTCAAGACATACAAAGAATGGTTAAGGGTGCAAGGACAACTTGATGATATTAGTAATATAACACTTTTTTCTAAAATGTCAACCAAATTATAATCAGTCCTTCACAAACCATTTATTGCTTACACATGTGGCCAATTGTATGCAGGTGCATATGACAATCGTGGGAATTAGATAGATTTACTAAACTCAGGTCAAGATAAAACATTTTTGTTTAATCACTTGCATTTAATCACTTACAATCGTGGCAATCTAACACCACCTCTGAACCTACCATCTCATGATCGGTGTAAGAAAACACAGGGAAATAGTAAGTAATGCTTATTGTCATTTTATTTTGAGGTTCATTTCGGTTGTCCCGATAAAATATTTTTGTTTAATCACTTGCATTGTATATTGTTTCGATTGATAAGTCTCACAAAAGAGGAAGACACGAGGTACCATGAAAGGATTGGCAGCCTCCCACAAGAGATCTAGGCAGGGTAGTAAGAAGCTTAAAGTCGAATTCTCTAAAACAGGAGGAGTTGCAGGTGAGAACGCACGCACATTTGTTGATGAAATAGTACTGTTTACAAGAACAAAAGCACCACTCATTGGAGTGGGAACATGGAAGGATTTCCACGAAGATGTTAAAAAGTCAATAGAATCTAATATTACAGTAAGTTCTAATTTATTTTTAGTCGCGTACACATTTACCAAATTATTTAAGAAGTGATCTAGTATTTATGTTTTTTTCAACACAATAAGTGGGACATTGAGAATAACGATGAAAACAAGAAAAAGATATGGACCATCACAAATGAGCGTTATAAAGGATGGCGATCAACATTTAGTGCTACGTACACGGCATACAACACCTATGATGAGAGAATGAGACACAAGCCAGAAGAATTGGACATTGTTGAATGGCACTATCTAGTGCAGTATTTTGACACAGAAGAATTTCAGGCTTGATGACATTTATTTTATTCTTTCCAATTGTATCTGCTAAATTAAAAGGATATGTTTCGAGCAATTCACTATTTTTTTAAAAAAAACAACTCAGAGGATTAGCAGCAAGAATTCCCTTAATCGGCACAAACGAAAGATAAACCATGTGACCGGATCAAAGTCTTTTTCTGAGTTAAGCTATGAGAAGGTAACAACTTCATAAGCACATGTGCATGCTTCCTTACATGATAAAATATCGCTAATTTATTATATTCTTACCACATTAGAGGGACCCACTAACTGGTGATGAGCCAAATGATTTGGACCTTTTTATGATGACATATACTAAGAATGGTGAATGGACAAGCCAAGAATCTAGAGATGTCTATATGAGTATATAACAGTTTGTATGAACCTTATCAAGTGATGCAAAGTGAACTCCTATAATTTCTTTTTGAATTAACTACTTTTATTGTCCACTCTTTGTTAGGATAATGCAAGCAACAAACTTTTAAAGAGGGAAACAAATGGAGATATAAACATCATCTCAGATGTGGAGCAAAACCATATTTTCCAGACAGCCTACAAGGAAACAACAAACTGCAAATCAACTAAGATCCATGCAAATGGATACATGGCAAAGTACCTAACTAGAAGGCAACTACTGTCCGAGGAATACCAGTACCGTGTTCGTCAGGACGCGACATTGATCGATGCGTTTGCAAAGCTACAGGAACGAATTGAAACTCAAGAGGCTGAAAGGGAAGCTGAAAGGGAAGAACATAGGCGTTAGATGGAAGAAATGGAGATGGCAAGGGAGGCCGATAGACAAGCTGTCACACCCTGAAAGTTGCATTTCTTAGAGTTAAAATGATTTATTCATGAATTTTTGTGCTCATAAAATATAGGGAAATAAAAATTTTCTCTCTAATTAAAATTTATCCTAGGGTTTAGAAACTTGTTTGTGCATTCATGTTGGAGCATTTGAGTTTTTGTGATGTGTGGTTTTTGGTTCAAAAATCCAAATTGAGCTCAAAATGGTTTTAAAACAATTTAAAGAAAAATGAATTTCTTAGAAAAGGGTTTTGAAAATAAAGAATTTATTTTTTCTGTTTTCAGAAGGTTTGGAAAGTTTAAAGTTTCAAATCTTTCTGTTTCTCTCCAAAGATTCAAAACCAAATTTCAAAAGGAATTCAAATTTTGGTTTGAAAATGCTTTGAAAAGGTTGAGAAACAAAAATGAAAAGGCATCTTCTCTCCTCCCTCCCCTCTTTGGTTTTCGGCCCGAAGGCCAAGCATCGGCCTGCCTTTCTCCCCTCCCCATCGCCCGTGCAGCCCAGTCGCTGGCCCAGTGACTCGCCGCCTTTCCTCTCTGCGCGCAGCGCTCTCCTCCCTCCATTTCTTGGGCCGCACTCTCTCCGCCGGCCCACTTCCCGCGCCTGCCGCATATCCGCACGCGCGCGGCCCCGTCTCGCTGTCGACTAGGCTCCGCCTGGCAGTCTCCCAGTGACGCCCGCGCTCGCCTCTCCCTCGCTGATGCCGATGGCCCGCGTGTCAGCTCGATCTCCATCCTCCCGTATCCGACCAGAACACGAGCCCGAGCTCGAATCCATCTATCCTACGCGTCTTCGCTTGCCTAATCGACCGAGCCAACCCCATAAATAGATCCTCAGGAACCCGCCGCCTATCCCCACGCAAGAAGCTTACGCTCTCGTGCCCGCGCTCGCCTCTCCCTCGCTGACGCCGATGGCCCGCGTGTCAGCTCGATCTCCATCCTCCCGTATCCGACCAGAACACGAGCCCGAGCTCGAATCCATCTATCCTACGCGTCTTCGCTTGCCTAATCGGCCGAGCCAACCCCATAAATAGATCCTCAGGAACCCGCCGCCTATCCCCACGCAAGAAGCTTACGCTCTCGTGCCCTATTCGCCGCAACCGAGAGTCCCGCCGCCCGAAAAATCTCCGCCGCCGTCAACCTCGGTAGGGTCCGGCCGTCACCGAGGGCATCTAGAGCTTCGTCTCGACCTCACGAAGCTATCAATTCCTTCTATCTCCTTTTTCCCTATTTTGTTGGTGCCTTAATCGCTCGCCGTCGCTTTTCAGAGCCGCCCTCCGCCTCGTCGAGCAATACGCCGCCACCAGATCGTCTCCGACCTCGTCTGTGCCTCTGGTGAGTTCGCCTTGATCTTCTCTTTCGATTGGACCTACTCCCGTAGTCTCTACCGCATCGTGGCGCAAACCCGAGCCGCGCCGCCCGTCTCCGGCCATGGCGCCGCCGCGCATCGCTTCCCTCCTCCGCGCCGGCGTAAAAGCGCCGCCAGCCCCTCCCAGATCTAATCTGAGTCGTCCATCTAGAAATCAACGGCCTCTGGCAGTCGATACCCCTTCGGCGTCAATTTTGTTAAAGAGACCCTCAAGTTTTCGAGCCTAAACCCGCAGTCCACCTTATACTATTCATTGAGTCTGAGTTTTCTTCCGTATAAGCCCCTGCGTTTCATCCTAATTGAGGCACAGTCCAGTCAATTCTGAAATTCGTTTTAAATCGATTTTAAATTCAAATTCGATTTCAATTTATTTACAGTTTTGCCACCAGTTTCAAAAGCTTATAACTTTTACGTTTCTAGTCCGTTTTAGTCCGTTCAAGTTGCGTTAGATTCGTTTCAAAAAGTTATTTCAAAATATATAACTTTCACCACTGTTTTCTGTAATTAAAATTTGAGTTAAATCTAATCTAGTAATTAGTGTCTTTAGTCTTGTTTAGTTCATATCTTTTCCGTTATAGCTCCGATTAGAGTGATCTTCGCGTCTGTGTGTTCATAGCGAAGCGTAGATCAGTTTTCAAAACTCTTTATCTTGTTTTCTTATGATTGATGTATTGTTCTAATTATAGGCTATGTTTGCTTTGCATGACTGCCTTTGGATGCTTGTGTGGTGTTCTGTGATCGTATGTCCAGTCTGTGAGTTTACGTTGGTGATCAAGAGGAAGAGATCGTGATCAAGCATCAACCTTTGGAAGTCTACAAGTCGACAGAAGAAGGATCTTGAGTTTAAGGCAAGTATAGCATGGGATCCTCCTTGATGTCCTAATAACCTTAATTCATCATAATTTTCATATTGCATGTGTCTACCTTGATGCCTATATAGATTTATCCTAGATGTTTGATCTTGTACCTTGATAACCATGGGTATGCATTGGATAGCTTGTTGCTAGTGCTCAACTTAAACTATGATCATGTAAATTTGTTTTAATGTTATATGTGACATGTTAAAATATGACTTTTATAGCAACATGGTTTAGGAACTGCTATAAGGGATGACCCGGGACAACAGTGCAACCATGGGAGTTATATGGCTCTGACCTTAGCTCAGTATGAGGACCTTTTCTAGCTTGTTAGTGGTTACCCGAAAGGGCGCATAAGGCGCTTGCCGAGACGGGTATAGTGCGGCTTCTGTCCACGTGTGTATAGGCTGCGTGTTATTGTGCCACCTGGAAGGAGGGCTCTACATCCCCTTGCCTTAAGACCTAGCGGCCCTAACTTGTTAGACGAACCTTTGAAAGGCTGCACAGTGAACCCTGCCGTGCACCTTGGAAGTGTGACGTGGGCCTTGCAAACCCCGGCATATGGGAATCACTACTCATCGGGTAAAGTGTACAACCTCTGCAGAGTGTAAAACTGATATATCAGCCGTGCTCACGGTTATGAGCGACCTGGAATTCTTATGGTATAGTTGTTGCTATAAATAAATAATGGTAATAATGATGATGATATTTATTCAATGGATACATGTTTACTTGATCATATGTTTAAATTGGGATGGTTATACTTTGATGCTACTTAATGCTAAAATTATGCCAACTAAAAGCTAATGCAGTTAAACCAGTGTCAGCCTTTTGAGCCTCATGAACCCCATGTTATATTTGTTAAGTACGAGATGTACTTATGCTTGTATTACTTTTCAACACTTTGGAAAAAATCCCGGATGGGTACCAGACTGCAAGAGTTGGAGAAGTTAGGCTTGTGATCAACCAGTCAGTTGTCCCTGTGAAGTTGGTGTCTCCATCTGAAGATCGGAGTGTCTTTCCGCTGTCTGCTCTTTAAGGTTATGTTCTTTTGTTTTATATACGTTATATAAGAGCATTGTCTTTCGATATTACCCTTTATTTGTGACTATATGTGAGATTTGACTTCCTGGGCTCACATATGGTGTATACCTGGTTTTGTTCTTAAAACCGGGTGTGACAAAGTGGTATCAGAGCAATGCTGACTGGAGGACGCAAGCCTAGTTAGAAACCGGTCGTTTAAAGCTTTTGAAAATTGCTATAGAACTCTTGTTCTATCAACCTTGGTATTTTCTTCTTTATTGTATCTTCTACCCTTGTATTTGTCTCCTCCTTGTTGCTTAAATTTTAAATTTTGCTCTCACCTTCACTCCTTGCCTTGGATTGCTTCTGAAAGCTTCCCTCTGTCTAAGTAGATGGGTCGTTGACCAATCTATATCATCTCTGACCGCAGTTGACAAACAGAAGTTGATCGCTATGCAAAGTCAAGACCTGGGAAGAATGACGCAACAGCAAGACGCAACACAAGGACCAACCAACATGGAAGGAAGCCATAAAGAACAGTTACAGCAAGATTACATTTACGGAAAATTGAGGCATGTGGATATGACTACTATTCATGGAGCAAAGAAATCTGTGTATGGCATGATCCCAGTTAATTCGGTAACTGCCATGGTTCTTTTTGACCCCAGTGCCTCGCACTCGTTCATCTCTGCCAAGTTTGTAGCTCGCCTGAAGATAAGGGAATGGCCAACAAAGAAGCTCATAGTAGTTCGCACACCAACTGGGGAAATTGAGACAAACCATGAATGTCGAGATGTTAGAGTCCAGATAAAGGAAAGTGAATACATAGTGAAACTGAATGTTTTGGAACTCTCTGGAATCGATGTTATCCTTGGACATGGATGGTTAAGGGGTCGTAAAAGTGAGGTCAATTATTCCCGACGTTTAGTGTTTTTAAGAACACCATCAGGCGAGAGGATTGAATATCGAGGTATGCCATTATCACCCAATGAAGGTGAAGCAAGTCTGTTGGGAGATAGCAGTAGTAAGATGCAAGAGGTTCAAGATCGATGTCTATGTTGCAAGCATTATGGGAATTCTTGTCTTCAAGAGAAGTCAACCAAGGATGAGGTCAAAGCGAACCCAAGTGGTGAAGACAAGGAAGATAAGAAAAGGAAAGCAAATTCATTCGAGCCACCGTTGATACGTCACCTACAATTGAGTTCTACCCCAGTACCACATACAGTTTCAACTCTTGTTCAGACCAGCCTAGATCAGCAGCATTTAGAAGCTCCTCCAATTAAGAACTTTCCACATGAGGTTTGCATAGATGGTTGGAAGATCACCTACAAAGAGTTCCAACCACGGAAGCGAGTTAAGAAGCAGAATAAACTGGTAAAAGTCAATCCTCCGAGTCAGCAAGATGGCAGCACATCAAACAACACTTCTACCGCAACAGATTCAACCAAAGGAAGATGTTATCATTGTCAACAGGAAGGGCATTACGTCAGATCTTGCCCAAAAAGATCAACAGTCGACTCATGGAAATAGCCAGAGCCTAGTCACTACAGAGTAGCCATCAACAAGTGATGTCAGTGCCTGATGCAAAGAAAGTCCCCTGATAGCAGTTGACAAATAAAGAGTGTACAAGAAAAGCTACCCTTGACGGTCTTGCAGATGTATCGTGTTCTAGTAGTTCTTGAGCCCTTATGTAATAAGACGTTAGTAACGAAGTTAAGTCAAGTCCTTGGCCCATGTGTGGCTTGTGAACCTGTGATGTTTGTTGCTTGTCCTTATGATGATGTTTGTTTTGCATCTTTGTAATGAGTGCAATGATTTTGTGGGTTTCTTCACAATCTCATTTAAGTTTAGTTGATAGGTTCATGCATAGATAGTTGGGTTTTTGCTCTTCTCTTGTTCCCTCTATCCTATCTTTCCGGGGCAGTCTGTCTTTATCAGCTTATATCTCTGTTTATGGAAGTTCAAAAATCATGGAACAATTCTGGACACAAGTAGACTTCATGATCTTTCTCTGAGCACAAGAACCACCCTGATAGCTGTTATGGTTTTGGAGTTATGAAATTCACAAGTTGATGCATCCGTGCTATCTGGAATCTAGAATGGTTTCTGTTGTCTGCTGTTTTCAACGACCTTAACTACAGAATCTGGAAAAGTGTTCTACATGAAAGTTGTAGAGGATTTTATAAGCTTTCCAGAAAGGTAAACGGAAACTTCATTGGATAAACAGAGCTCGAGTTAGGGCTGTTTTACTGCACTGCTGTTTTGCTACTCGCGAGAAATTTCAGAAATTTTTGTTCTTACCTTTACATATGAGTTTCTCTGAGATATCAGAAGTTGGTTATGCGTGTCAACATGCTGGAAATAATATGCAAGCTACCCTTACATGTTCTCTAGTTTGTCCTTTCTTAAGGGGGTAGTGTTTTGATCAACAAATGTTGAAGTTGTGAGTTGTCTCTCATGGTACTTCATGAGTAAGATCATCTATTCTTGCCCATGTTGTTTTGTGGGTCACCTGATGACAGGAAATGTGGCACACCATGAATCAGGATCCCTGTATGCCACCTCTCTCTGATGATCACGAGTACAATGAAGCCGAGCACTATCAAAACAACAATGTTGAAGTTCGAGTTAGGAGTGATCCGAGCCAGAATCCACAACAACGAAAGCGAAAAAGGAAAGCCAAAAAGAAGCTTACTGAAGCAAGTAGAGCACAGCGCAATTATGTTAATGGAAGGTTGAGCAATATGGATATGGATAACATTCAAGGAGCTACAAAAATGGTTGGTGGTTACATTCAAGTGAGCTCAACACAAGCTTTTGCTTTGTTTGATCCCAGTGCTTCGCACTCTTTCATCTCCGCCGAGTGGTTAGAGAGGAACAAGATGGCGAAGTGTCCAACAAAGAGGCCCTTGATAGTTCATACCCTAGTTGGAGAAATACAGGCAGATCAGATATGCCCGAACGTCAGTCTCATCATAAACAAGGAAAACTTTACCGTAACCTTCATTGTTTTGGAGTCACTCGATATTCCTATGGTTCTTGGTAATGGATGGTTGTGTGCGCACAAAGGAGTAATTCATGGTACTCGGTGCACAATGTTTCTAACTGCACCGTCAGGGAAAAGAATTGAGTATCGCGGTTGTCAACTTCAATCTGAGAAAGCTGATGACTTGTACAATGGAGTGCAGACTAAGGATGCTATCATGGATGATGATGAGCATATAGCTAAGAACACAGATGAGCGAACATCTTCAGTGGAGGTCGATATAACAGACCATCTGGCAAATGCAGGATATCCGGTCAAGATTCTAGAAATAGCCTGGAGAACTTTTAATGGAAGAATGTTTAAAGTGTGTAAGGTTCAGTGGAGTAACCTAAGTGAAGAAGAAGCAATGTGGGAAACCGAGGAATGACTGCAAATCAAGTTTCCATATCTCTTTGAGTTGTAAGCCCATCAAGTTAGCAATCAAGATAAGTTTGGGATAAACAAGTGTAATAATGTTTTCATGGAATCTTTGTTCACAAGATTATGATCATGAAACATCAGTGGTTTGATAAGCTTGGTATACAAGTGTGAAGTGAAAGTGTTATCAAGATCTTTTCTCGTTTCTCTCCTGTGCTCTGAGTCTCTTCCGAATCTCGGGACGAGATTCTCTTAAGGGGGGTAGATTTGTCACACCCTGAAAGTTGCATTTCTTAGAGTTAAAATGATTTATTCATGAATTTTTGTGCTCATAAAATATAGGGAAATAAAAATTTTCTCTCTAATTAAAATTTATCCTAGGGTTTAGAAACTTGTTTGTGCATTCATGTTGGAGCATTTGAGTTTTTGTGATGTGTGGTTTTTGGTTCAAAAATCCAAATTGAGCTCAAAATGGTTTTAAAACAATTTAAAGAAAAATGAATTTCTTAGAAAAGGGTTTTGAAAATAAAGAATTTATTTTTTTTCTGTTTTCAGAAGGTTTGGAAAGTTTAAAGTTTCAAATCTTTAAATTTCTCTCCAAAGATTCAAAACCAAATTTCAAAAGGAATTCAAATTTTGGTTTGAAAATGCTTTGAAAAGGTTGAGAAACAAAAATGAAAAGGCATCTTCTCTCCTCCCTCCCCTCTTTGGTTTTCGGCCCGAAGGCCAAGCATCGGCCTGCCTTTCTCCCCTCCCCATCGCCCGTGCGGCCCAGTCGCTGGCCCAGTGACTCGCCGCCTTTCCTCTCTGCGCGCAGCGCTCTCCTCCCTCCATTGCTTGGGCCGCACTCTCTCCGCCGGCCCACTTCCCGCGCTTGCCGCATCTCCGCACGCGCGCGGCCCCGTCTCGCTGTCGACTGGGCTCCGCCTGGCAGTCTCCCAGCGACGCCCACGCTCGCTTCTCCCTCGCTGACGCTGATGGCCCGCGTGTCAGCTCGATCTCCATCCTCCCGTATCCGACCAGAACACGAGCCCGAGCTCGAATCCATCTATCCTACGCGTCTTCGCTTGCCTAATCGGCCGAGCCAACCCCATAAATAGATCCTCAGGAACCCTCCGCCTATCCTCACGCAAGAAGCTTACGCTCTCGTGCCCGCGCTCGCCTCTCCCTCGCTGACGCCGATGGCCCGCGTGTCAGCTCGATCTCCATCCTCCCGTATCCGACCAGAACACGAGCCCGAGCTCGAATCCATCTATCCTACGCGTCTTCGCTTGCCTAATCGGTCGAGCCAACCCCATAAATAGATCCTCAGGAACCCGCCGCCTATCCCCACGCAAGAAGCTTACGCTCTCGTGCCCTATTCGCCGCAACCGAGAGTCCCGCCGCCCGAAAAATCTCCGCCGCCGTCAACCTCGGTAGGGTCCGGCCGTCACCGAGGGCATCTAGAGCTTCGTCTCGACCTCACGAAGCTATCAATTCCTTCTATCTCCTTTTTCCCTATTTTGTTGGTGCCTTAATCGCTCGCCGTCGCTTTTCAGAGCCGCCCTCCGCCTCGTCGAGCAATACGCCGCCACCAGATCGTCTCCGACCTCGTCTGTGCCTCTGGTGAGTTCGCCTTGATCTTCTCTTTCGATTGGACCTACTCCCGTAGTCTCTACCGCATCGTGGCGCAAACCCGAGCCGCGCCGCCCGTCTCCGGCCATGGCGCCGCCGCGCATCGCTTCCCTCCTCCGCGCCGGCGTAAAAGCGCCGCCAGCCCCTCCCAGATCTAATCTGAGTCATCCATCTAGAAATCAACGGCCTCTGGCAGTCGATACCCCTTCGGCGTCAATTTTGTTAAAGAGACCCTCAAGTTTTCGAGCCTAAACCCGCAGTCCACCTTATACTATTCATTGAGTCTGAGTTTTCTTCCGTATAAGCCCCTGCGTTTCATCCTAATTGAGGCGCAGTCCAGTCAATTCTGAAATTCGTTTTAAATCGATTTTAAATTCAAATTCGATTTCAATTTATTTACAGTTTTGCCACCAGTTTCAAAAGCTTATAACTTTTACGTTTCTAGTCCGTTTTAGTCCGTTCAAGTTGCGTTAGATTCGTTTCAAAAAGTTATTTCAAAATATATAACTTTCACCACTGTTTTCTGTAATTAAAATTTGCGTTAAATCTAATCTAGTAATTAGTGTCTTTAGTCTTGTTTAGTTCATATCTTTTCCGTTATAGCTCCGATTAGAGTGATCTTCGCGTCTGTGTGTTCATAGCGAAGCGTAGATCAGTTTTCAAAACTCTTTATCTTGTTTTCTTATGATTGATGTATTGTTCTAATTATAGGCTATGTTTGCTTTGCATGACTGCCTTTGGATGCTTGTGTGGTGTTCTGTGATCGTATGTCCAGTCTGTGAGTTTACGTTGGTGATCAAGAGGAAGAGATCGTGATCAAGCATCAACCTTTGGAAGTCTACAAGTCGACAGAAGAAGGATCTTGAGTTTAAGGCAAGTATAGCATGGGATCCTCCTTGATGTCCTAATAACCTTAATTCATCATAATTTTCATATTGCATGTGTCTACCTTGATGCCTATATAGATTTATCCTAGATGTTTGATCTTGTACCTTGATAACCATGGGTATGCATTGGATAGCTTGATGCTAGTGCTCAACTTAAACTGTGATCATGTAAATTTGTTTTAATGTTATATGTGACATGTTAAAATATGACTTTTATAGCAACATGGTTTAGGAACTGCTATAAGGGATGACCCGGGACAACAGTGCAACCATGGGAGTTATATGGCTCTGACCTTAGCTCAGTATGAGGACCTTTTCTAGCTTGTTAGTGGTTACCCGAAAGGGCGCATAAGGCGCTTGCCGAGACGGGTATAGTGCGGCTTCTGTCCACGTGTGTATAGGCTGCGTGTTATTGTGCCACCTGGAAGGAGGGCTCTACATCCCCTTGCCTTAAGACCTAGCGGCCCTAACTTGTTAGACGAACCTTTGAAAGGCTGCGCAGTGAACCCTGCCGTGCACCTTGGAAGTGTGACGTGGGCCTTGCAAACCCCGGCATATGGGAATCACTACTCATCGGGTAAAGTGTACAACCTCTGCAGAGTGTAAAACTGATATATCAGCCGTGCTCACGGTTATGAGCGACCTGGAATTCTTATGGTATAGTTGTTGCTATAAATAAATAATGGTAATAATGATGATGATATTTATTCAATGGATACATGTTTACTTGATCATATGTTTAAATTGGGATGGTTATACTTTGATGCTACTTAATGCTAAAATTATGCCAACTAAAAGCTAATGCAGTTAAACCAGTGTCAGCCTTTTGAGCCTCATGAACCCCATGTTATATTTGTTAAGTACGAGATGTACTTATGCTTGTATTACTTTTCAACACTTTGGAAAAAATCCCGGATGGGTACCAGACAGCAAGAGTTGGAGAATTTAGGCTTGTGATCAACCAGTCAGTTGTCCCTGTGAAGTTGGTGTCTCCATCTGAAGATCGGAGTGTCTTTCCGCTGTCTGCTCTTTAAGGTTATGTTCTTTTGTTTTATATACGTTATATAAGAGCATTGTCTTTCGATATTACCCTTTATTTGTGACTATATGTGAGATTTGACTTCCTGGGCTCACATATGGTGTATACCTGGTTTTGTTCTTAAAACCGGGTGTGACACAAGCATTTAGGAAAGAGTTTATGTCAATGATGCAAGCAATACAAGGACAAACATCCTTACAACAGGTAATATGCAAAATCTTAACTTGCCCAAGAAATTAAATTAATGTGTTTCTTTGTCTCTAGGTTCTGTACCTACCCACTGGTTTAATATTTTCATGTTTTATAGAACCAAAATTATGTGCTTAGGTAGTTGGCTATAAACCATGCTAGTATAGTTTATTTATTATTGTAAACATAGGTGGAGCTCCCTATGCAGCATAGTGGGGCAGTTACCCCGGCTAGCCGCAGTGGGGAGACCGGATTAGGGGAGTGCTTGCTGCACATTGGCTTTGCTAGTGACTGATGAGGGGAGTGCTGGCATGCTGTAAAATGGCTTTGCTAGTTATTCGTCGGCTGTGGACACAACACTCACCAAGCAAATACCAGCCCAGCAAGCCTGTTAGGCTGTCATGATTCAATCTCATTTGTTGTTCAGATTTTGTCAAAAAAAAATAGTTATATAGTGTGGCCATGGGTACGGTGCAAGTGCACAGCTGAGCAATATATGTATTATAATTTATATACTATATCTTAGTTATTATGCTTATGCATTTTAAATGTATTTATTACATATATCATAACATTTGTTCTCAAAATGGCATGCTGGTTCTTTCTATTGGCTATGTTAATGAAGTGTCTCATGTCACTACAAACTGCTTCCTTTTAATGGGAGAGTGCTGCCTTTAATCTTAAAATTTGCCATTTATTAGCTATTTAGAATTTTATTTTCATGATCTCATTAAAAATGGGTTATGTGTGTACATGATATTTTATACTGCAGATTATATTTATCAGTTCTGTACGTCCCATGTAAAATTTCGAGCGTGCTCTGCCATTGATTTTTAAGCGTTATTTTAGAGTACACATTATACATATCTGCTGAAATTTGAACATGTAAACAACATTATTTTTTGTACTTTCAAACTCCAGAGATGATTTTTCTGACCAAACTTTTAAAAGCAGGGTAACAAAGATGGAGGACAAATTATCGAGGTTGCTGCTACAACAAACATGGTTGAAGAAAATGTAATAACCACATAAAGTGAACAAATATCACATCAGCAGGTAGTTCGAGAACTAATGAGTATTGTCATGTCATAGTACATAATATGGGGCCTAATTTTGCTTTCAACTATTAATTTACACGATAACCCAAATAGTAGCCCACCACAAACACAAATCACGACTACTGCAGGGACAAGTAATGGTCGCACTAGCAACACGCCGCAAACACAACTCGCATCTACAACACGTGCAGCTATCGGTAATACTCGCATAACTAGAAGGGGTGCTGCGAATAAGTCACAAGCTAGCCAAAACAAAGGAGGGAATCCGACAATTTCTTATACAACTACAAAAGCACTGAAGGATGATGCGGCTAAGAAACGAGCATTAGGCAAAAGGAAAGAGCAAGCTGGCAATACACAGGTGATTTTTTCAGTAACTCCAATACCTGTGAATATTTCTCGATCGGATTTTTTCAATGAGAGTGTTTTTTTATATACATGATTGACTTGTAGGTTTGATCATATAGCATTTACATGGAGCATTTTACTTTAGAATAATTCTATAAATTTATCTGCAAACCTAGTTAAAATTTTTGAATTGCTTACTTTGTCGACTCCATGTTGTTGTTGCCAATAAAATTTCAGTTTTCCTGATGCATATACCATAATTGTTAATGATTCTTTTCAGGAGGAAGATGGAGTTTGAATGGAGCGCTTAATTGATGAGATGATCAATATCAAGGCAACTGTACCTTTGCTGCAGTGCTCCATAGCTTATTATATTTTGATGTGGCGAAACTAGATAGTGATTTGTGTTGGATATACCTTATGTGTTTCAGTTGTGCGTGTGTTATCGACTGTTTGACATTGGATGGTTTTGGTTTCATTAAAGATTTGTACGAACAAAGCATATTTTGGTTTAATGAATATATAAATGCTTCATTCATCATATATTGTTCGACATGCAATTACTGTTTGTCGCTACCAAAGAAATTGTTGCAATATGGACTATTGGCATAATCATTTGGTGTTGCAATATGTGCTATAGCAACAAAAAAATAGTGTGGCAAAAACCTCATACCAATGAAATAGTGGGTGTGGCAATAGAGTTCCACATATAGCAACCACATTATTTATTATGGCAATAGAGAGATCATCTCTAGCAACCAAATTATTTTTCGTCGCAATAGAGGGTTCTACTTGTAGCAACCAAAATATTTAGTGTTGCAATAGAGAGGCCACCTATAGCAACCAAAACATTTGTCGTGGCAAAAGAGGGTTCCACCTATAGCAACCACATAGACAAGTGTGGCAATAGAGAAGCCATCTATACCAACCAAATATATAGTGGCAATAGAGGGTCTATTTATAGCAACAATAAAGATAGTGTAGCAATAGAGGGTCCATCTATTGCTACACAATTGATGTGTGGCAATAGGCTATATTGCAACACTCATTGTCGTTGCAAGTGTGCTTATTGCTACTCTTTGGGTATGTGGCAATAGATATCTCTGGCAATGCTTGTTGTGTTGCAATAGTTACTATTGCAACACCTTTGGTGGTTGCTTGTACTATGGCTTGCAACACTTCATGGTGTTGCAAGAACACTCCATTTTGTTGCAATAGAGGAAAAACTATTGCAACACCAAAATAAAAGTGTTGTGCAAACCTATTGCTACCGCATCAGTGGCAACGTCACCTAACCAAATTTTTGTGTTGCAAATTTGTCTATTGCAACACTTTTTGGCCTATTGCAACACTTTTAGGCCGTTGAATCAGGGGGAAAACCTTGTAGTGAATCTTGGCGATTACATGTCCCCAAGCCCCCAAACCCCTAAACCCCAAACCCCTAAACCCTAAACCCCTAAACCTTAAATCCCTAAACCCTTAAACCCCTAAACCCTTAAACCCTAAACCCCTAAACCCGGATACCCTAAACCCCTGAACCCTTAAACCCTAAACCCTAAACCCTAAACCCCTAAACCCCTAAACACCTAAACCCTAAACCCCTAAACCCCTAAACCCCTGAACCCCTAAACCTCGAAACCCTAAACCCCTGAACCCCTAAACCCCTGAACCCCTAAACCCCAAACCCGTAAACCCTAAAACCCGAAACCCTAAACTTGTGGATCGACTCGATATTGCGGGTATCAGATGACTCAGCTCAGACATAAACATGACAATTCTGTTAGGTTTGTTGATCCATATATTGTTTTCAAGGCTCCAAACCCTTCAGCAACTTGGAGCGATGAGTCGTGTATGAATCTCATGAGGTTCTTCTTGAACCAAAAAGATAGAGAAAGAATTCTCTTCCCATACAACTTTAAGAGAAAGAATTCTCTTCCCATACAACTTTAAGTGCGTGAGACATATATAGTTAATAATGAGTATGTGCACAATTTATTTTACTTAACCCTAATAATCTATATATATGAATCATATGTATGAACAGCTATCACTGGATACTGATGGTCATCGATCTCAAACACAGCAATGTGTTAATCTATGACTCGTTGAGCAAACTGCAAGAAGATTACCAAGATATGATAGACATCCTCCAAAGGTAATTTTTCGATCCCTAGCTTGCATGCTTGAAGTATAGACTAAGCTTGTACAAAGGGTACTAATTCAATAATGATCCAACTAATAATGTGTCATTAGGGTTTGGGAAAAATTCATTGCTCAGGAACATATGAGTTAGTGTAAGGCGCCACTTACAATAAAGCCACGACTACCAGTAAGTTTACACCTTCGTCAATATACGTGTATCTTTATTATATCATGTCATATATCGTATCTTTATTACGAGATGAATCTTTTCATTATACAGTGGATTTTGAGACAAAAACAGGGTACCAACTTATGTGGATTCTATGTCTGTGAGTACATGATGATAGAATCAAATAGAATTCCTGAAGAAATCATCAAACTACGTAACATGTTTCTTTTCATTTTTTATAGAATTAGTATTTATAATATAGATACTACTAATATCTTCTCTAATTCAAATTTAAGACTGACTGGTTGAAGCAAAAAGTGATGCTACAAGGCCAATTGAAAGCAATACAAGAGACAATAGCATGATTTCTTCGGGAACAAGTCATAAATCCAAATGGCGAGTTCTATTATAATACCAACGAGAAGTTGATTCCAAACAATGATGATCATTTGTATGCCCTGTAGATCTTTAGATGGAGTACAACTTGTAATAGGTTTACAGTACTAACTTTGGAGTACAACTTGTGTAGATAGATATTTGGACAACTTCTATGTATATTACTTGTAATTTTATGTATATATATATATAGTTCTATAGTTCAATTATATATGCATGCAATAAGGCTTATTGTGTTATGCTGCTAATATATATAAAATATATATATTAGCAGCAAAGAATACATATTGGAAAACCTATCAAATAAATAAACAAAACTAAAAACAGAACTGAAAATAAAATAAAAAGAAAAAAAAATCAGGGGACCCTTGGTCCCGGCTGGTAATACCAGCCGGGGCTAAATGGTACTGCTGCGGGGCACCGCTGGCAGCACCCTTTAGTCCCGGCTGCTATTACCATCCGGACTAAAGGGGGGCTTTAGCCCCGGTGACCGGAGCCGGGACTAAACGGGGGGCCTTTAGTCCCGAAAGCGTAGTCCCGGCTCGGCAACCGAGGCTAAAGGCCCTTGCCGACCGGGGCTATAGCCTATTTCTGTTGTAGTGTATTTATCTTCTTGATTTAATTAACTCATTCTTGATCGTTATCGATTTATATCCATTTGTATTATTTCATTCCTGATACGTTGAACTTATCGTTCTTTTTTTTTCCAACCGGACAGGCCTTACCAATTCCATTTCTGTTTCCATATAAAAAGGTGTAATCAAATGTGGTTAGTGGTTTTTTCTGACCGTTGTCATCCCTAACCATATATGCACCATTTAACAACGGATGGACTTACTCCACAAAAAGTATGGGATGACTCCATGCTGGAACGATCTAATTAGAGTGTTACCGGTGTGGTGTCTGGTGGGAGCTACATGCTTTGGTGTTGCTAGCTGTTTGCCTGATAGGCAGTAGTGCTGTTGAGAGGCACATCACCACTGATTCATTAGGTTTTGTCAATGAAAACATTAAAACGTAGCTCCATCTTACAAAATGAAGAAAAGAGCACCTGATTTTGCTGTCAGGGCAATGTCAGGCTTCAAATTCTACTGAAATCTGCTTATTACACTGCTGGAGAAGCGGCCTATAGTCCCGGTTGAGAAGGGGCGGACTAAGAATCCGGCACTAAAGCCTTACCAAAAAATTTATTTGCACTTCGTGAGATTTGAACCCAAATTCTCTCTCCTCACGCATAATTCACTTACCAACTCAGCTACACACAACTGACATGATATAGTTCTGGACCCTTTCCTTTTGAATTCACTCGTGAAGGACCTTTAGTCTCGGGTGGAAGGCCTTTAGTCCGGGTTGGTAACACCAACAGGGACTAAAGGTTGGATAAAAGTCTTTGGTCCCGGACGCAATTTTTTGTCGAGACTAAAGGTCAATTTGGCGATCGACCAAAGACCTGTTCTCTAGTAGTGTTATTTGCATGAATTCGAGTTGATGGTAGATCTTCCAAGAATTCAGAGCTTCTTTGTTTTTGGGAAAGAAGAATTCAGAGCTTCTAAAAAGCGATGAAAGAAAATGGTATATATTTAAATGTGTGGATGCAAGAATGATACTCATGGACACAAGGCACATGAGAAAGGTAAGCTTGCGGGAGGCCTACCTCTCCCTGTGCTGTATTAGACCATTTATTGGAGCAGAATTGGGAGAAGGTGGGTACACTGTTTATTTGAACAAGAAAGAATGTATTATGAGTCAGTATGGGGCATTGGCAGCTGAAGTTGTTGTTTTTTGACTGAATCAGTAGAGGAGGCCCCTACCATTTTTTTTCTTTTCAATTAAATGGAGGGAGTATATGTACAGGGAAGGGCAACATAGAAGAAATAATAGGCAGCCAGTAGGCCCAAGAGAAAAACAGGGGGGGGGGCGGGGGGGGTTAATCCATCTCTCCAAAGACTAATTCTAGCACTTCTAACAGGTTTGGCTTGATACACACCAAGCCAACACTACGGGAAACGGCTAGTTTGCCGAGTGTCAAAAATTGAGCACTCGGTAAAGCCAATTTTTACCGAGTGTTGCACTCGGTAAAGGGCGGCTTTGCCGAATGCCACAGTGGGCCTGACGCTCAGCAAAGAGAGGCACTAGGCAAAGGACCTCTTTGCCAAGTGCAACACTCGGCAAACACTCGGCAAAGAGTGGCACACGGCAAGAAAAAGTTAGTTGACGGCCGAGCAAGCCCACTCCGTTAGAATTTTAAAAAATTGTCTTTTCCGATCGAGTGCCTACACTTTGAACTTGGGGTTTGGAAGATATTGTGGATTTCAGATTTGTGGTGACAAATTTGATAGTTTGATATATAAATTTGTGGTTTGTGATATATTGTTGTTGAATTGTGGTTTCTGATATATATATATATATATATATATATATACACATTGTTGTTTACATGGAAAAACAAAAAAAAGAATTATTACTGGTAGCTTTGCCGAGTGCAATAACCATAGTACTCGGCAAAGTTCCCAACTTTGCTGAGTGCAATGAACAATGCACTCGTCAAAGAAAAGTTTTAAAAAATTAAAGAAACAAGCTTTGCCGAGTGTCAGGATGTTGCACTCGACAAAGATTTTATTAAAAAATTGAAAATTCTTTGCCGAGTGCAATACTTGGCAAAGATTTTTTTAAAAAAAATGACGAAACAAACTTTGTCGAGTGCCGAGCTGTTGCACTCGGCAAAGAAATTTGAGAAAAAAAAGAAAAATTATTTGCGTGTTACACTCGGCTAAGAAATTGTTTTTTGTTAAAAAAGCGAATTTTGCTACAGGACACTCATAATTTTCAAAATTAGTTGTGGAACACTGTATTTGCTATAAGACACCGCCTAGTGTCCTACAGCAAAGAAACCAGTGTCCCACAGCAAAGAAAAATTGTGTCAGTGTCCCACAGCTAATTTTTCATAAGTGGAATGTCCTGTAGCAAATTTTTCCTTAAAAAAAAGACGGTGTCACTGGACGGACGACGTCAAATATTTGTTGAGTGCCAGTGTTCCGGCTCTTGGCAAAGCACGCATTTACCGGAAGGGGATTTGCCGGAAGGCCTTTGCCTAGTGTTGCACTCGGCAAAGGCTTTGCCGAGTGCAATCGTGCCTTTGGCGAGTGCAACTGGCACTCGCAAAGCATGTGGCTCCCGTAGTGCAAGCTCGCCTGCTCAAGTTGTCGATGTTTTCATTTACCTTTTTTCTATTCTATTCTATGATCTGCCTAGTTTGCCTTGGTAGGTTCTAACACGTGGAATATCAAGCATGGCACATCAGCAAAACCCCCGTGGAAACCAATTTGACGTGTCTATGGTTAATTAATTTATTTGATATTGAGCGGTTACGATGTCTAATTTCTAGTAAAAAACCACTTTGTTTGCATTGGAGTTAAGTGTCATGTTTTGACAGCTAAAGGGTGTATGTGGACAATTATGTCAGGCTTCTTACACTACTACAGAGTAGAGTCTTTGGCCGATTCTCAAAATCATCATTTGTCTCGACGATTTTGCCGTCCGGGACTAAATGATCTTTTAATCCCGGTCGGAAATACGGCCCGGGACTAAAGGGTCCTGCCCAATGTACAGCTACTGCGCAGAGTTATCGGGGCAGAGGCCCTTTAGTAAAGTAATTACATGCTTTGCTACGCCCGTTCATGTGCCACATGCCTTCGCCATGGTTTACGAAGCCTAGTGCATGTGCCTCCCTAGATACGTTGTACTATAACAACTCTGAAGCCATATGGTGCTAACATCACTATGAGCAATCCTGTCGTAGTTCTGGCGAATCCTGTCGTGCGACGGTCTATGCAAATCTATACTAAGTCAACTACTGATAGGCAGATACGACAATTCATTAGTCCAAATGAGCAATCGAGGGTGCTTTTGACCCGAGTCATTCCCAAACATATCCCAAATGAGAGAACTGTTCTTAGCATTCATGATCAGCACCTTAGGTGGTATAATCACAATTCCCAATTTAAAATCTTCTGCACATGCAGGGAATCAAATGGGTTGCTTAATAATCTTCTTTGGACTTCATTCATTTTGATAATATGTCAACAATTCCTAAATGAAACCAGCTGGATCTGTACAGGAGCAACGACGTCCACAAGGAGTTCAACCTCGACCATTTTTTCTGTCTCGCTGATTAAATAATATGGCCGGCACAGGTTGTTTCAGCAGATGAAAATCCTATTCAAATAGACTGTGAGCAAGCATCCTGGAGTGGCAGAGCACTGAATTTTTGCAGGGCAGCTCTCCAAGAGTCCATGCCGATGGGATGGCACGAGGTCGAGTTCAGTGGCAGCATCTGAAGGTCTTGTTTTCTACAACAACTATTAAAATTTTGGTTTGCTCCATTATCTGCCATTGTCTTGGGTAGAAAAGAATGCTCTAATTATTGGCAACAACCAGAAGATAACTCTTGTTATCTTTAGTTTTTGACTTATTCACTACAATTTATGTGCTTATTCTAAAACTTTGTGATTATGTTTTGTGCATAAAAAAATACTCTTGTCATGTCAAGCATGTACATATGTTGATTAGCTCCTTGTTGTAGAAGTGATACTTTGGTGTTCCTTTGGTTTCCGCTACATGTTTTTTTGGAATAATTGATTAATGGCATAAAGGTGGAAAGACAACATATATGTTTGGCTACCAATATATGTAATAATATTGATCAGGTGCTATTATTGGGTTCTAAGAAATAAAAAAAATCTGAATAATAGCTTCACATGAGAATCTAGAGCATGTGTAAATTACTGGACCCAACTTCCTGTTCACATTCATCTCAACATTTATATAATGCTGGATTTTTAAGTGAAACTCTGCCTCCATACCTCAAAGAAAATCACTGGATTGCATTATTGTCAAGCAGATATGATTGCAATCCATGGATTCAACAAGAAGAGAGCGAGGAGAGTGAGTCGAGAGCTAAAGTCATTGACTGAGGAACTATACGGTGGACTTCACTACATGTATGAAAATGAACATGATATGGGAAGGACAATGATGATGAAGTGTTGTAAAATTTGACATTACCGTTCTTCTGATGTTTATAAGTTTTTTCATGGACATGTGCGCGTCGTACGTGTATGGCCATTAATTTTTTTTTAAAAAAACATAAGACTTCGTAGTGAACTTGCATGTTACCATGGATATTTGTCAGAAACTTTATCCCAACATGACCTGATAAGGCGCCAATTCTTTTTTCGAATTAGAGTGCTGACATATACTCCAGGTATCAGAATTAGTTGCATGATCTCCAGGTATCTTCTGATATAAAAATTGGTTGATCACATTTGCTGCTCGACTCAAGATTCAATACTGGATGGTTGGTAACACACTCACACTCACACTAACATTATTGTACCTCCTTTTATTGACTTGTCTCTCTAACCTGTGTATAAAACAGAAGGCAAGGAATCACAAGCGAGGAGTAGCATTTCATTACTAACTCTATGGTCTTTCTATTTTCTACACTAATTACGTATATGTATATATAGGAGTAGGAAGCATTAGGAAGACCTGCATTACTTATGTACTCACTGCACTCCACCACAAGAGTCACATTTCCTATGCCTTGGGTTTCCAAACTTCTGGGTTGGAAGCAGCCCACAGTTCCCTGTAGTATGCAGTCAAGGAACATCTCTGTGGCGAGCATGTCGTCATTGAATATGTACCGGCGTTAGTACCAACTCCCACGTGGCAGCGGCTTGATGCATGCATGCCGGCGGTGGAGCAGTTTGCACGCCTATTGTGAGATCTCACTGAATCAAAAGTTATTTACATATATAGTCGAGACAGGGCTGTAAAAGGGAAGCCTAAGAAACAAAAGAACATCATCACTAGCTCGTGGCTGTCAAGGCTCAGTTTCGCAAGTAGTTCAAACGTTATTGTAAATTTGGGATCACCGCAAGAATTGAAAATCTTCATAACACAAAGCTCTTACATCTCCTGGAGATCTACAGAAAGAAAAAAAAAGAAGAAGCACATTGTAAGTTTTCACAAAGAGGGCGCCACGTTTAGGAGAGCCTCCGTAGAAGATCGTCCAGCCTTAGTTAAAAATGCGTGGCTCAGAAAATAATTTACAGAATTGGCCATTATAAAGCATATTTGTCTCTAAAAATCATCGATCAACATATAGATGGTCGCCTTAAGAATTCTGTCTCCATAAATCAATTTCCAGAGACAGGCGTATTAAAATGTCTGTCTATAGAAATCAATATTATTAATAGAAACATCCGTCTCTAGAATTCATGTTTTCAGAAGCAGGCATTGTAAGATGCCCATCTTGCCTCCAAAAATAACTCATAACTTTTACATATGAACTCGGATGAAGACAAGCATTGTATCAAAAATGTACCCAAAATACTGTTGTAAGTTCCTGGATTTTGGATTTAAAATTTTTAAACAATTTCGGATGTATGGTGCATACTAATAAAGTTGATGTTTTTATTACAATCTACAACTTTGTAGTTCAATGGTTTTTATTTGAAGTTGATTGGAGTCCCAAATAAATGTTATAAGTTTAAAGATTTTGTAATTCAAAATGCGCCTAGGCTATTGTGGAAACCAATAAACACTCCCTTGTTGTATCTGATAGGATTGCGAAGCATCAGGAGATCCCTCAATACTATCCTTCAGCTTCATACCAGAGGCTTCACTAAAGTTATGTCCCTAGTGTCTGTTACCACAATGCTCCTTTGTATGTTGGCCAACCTACTTCAGTCTTTGCATTCTCCTCCGAAGAGCAGATGACACGATGCCATGCTGAGATGCATAATCCCAAGAGCACGCGTACCATAATTGGTCATCATGCCAGTACCTGGCGAGACAAGAAACATTGTTGAACCAACGGAGTGATTGGTGATGTAGTAAAACTGATCACGTCAATGAAACATTGTCGGACCTTACTGTATTAATTAACTTCCTGTGTTTAAATGATGATGCAATAAAATTGAAGCACCATTGCAAGATGCCGTTGCACAGACTAAAGATTAAACGTTCATCTCTGAAAAAAAGATCAAGCATTCACGCTGTGGATGTTGTCCCTATTGGAACCACATAGCACATCTAATTGAATTATGGGCAGTCTCGCACACTCAGAGACGACCTCACAAGTAATAATAATGCTACAGCAGTTTAGTGTATCCAGATCAGAGACCAAAGCAGGATTACTAAGGCTCTATTTGTTTTTAGCTGCTGGATTCTGTTGGTTACAGGAGTCTAGCTGTTGAGCTAACTATTGAAAATTTGGCTTGTGTAGAAGCTAACTAAAAGCTAACAAATGCCAATAGCATAAAGATCGACTACCATGCATCCAGTTGCCAAAAGCCATAGAAAAAAACTGGTCTTCAGTAAAATGTGCAAAAACCTCCACCAAACAATCAGATACAGGTCCCAAGTATTCATAGAGGCCACTGAGGTGGGGTATGCCTTCATTCTAGCATGTGAGGTACAAAGTGGACAGAGGTTACATTGACAGCTGGCTGTGGCTCCTTGGAGGTGAAGTTGACAGGCCTGTGTGTCAGCGAAAGAAGGGTGACTGGCCAAATTGCCAGCGCATACCAGTGCTACTCCCAAATCGCTATACGGCGCGCGTGCGCCCGTAAGGTTAGCGGCGCACGCCACGCCGTTAATGGGGGGAAGAAGGGGCGGGGGGCGGCGGGCGGCGGGCGGAACGGCCGGCGGCGAGGGCGCCGCGGCCGGGGTGGTGGACGAGGCGGCGGCGGGGAAGGTGGTGGCGACGGCGACGACCCTAGGGTTAGGGTTGGAAACTCTCCCCGGCCATAGATTTTCGGCCGGCCGGCCTGGCGGCGGCCGCGACACGGCGGTGGAGGCGGGTTGGCCGGCGGTGAACTCGGCGGCGGCGGTGCCGCCGAGCCGGCGGGGCAGGACGGCGGTTGGGCGGGGTAGGCGGCGGGGGCGACCTCGGCGGTGAGGTTAGGGTGGCGGGGCGAGCTCCGGCGGGGGCGGTCGGTGGGCGGGGAGGTCGCCGGCGAGGTCGCCGGCGGCCGCGGGCGGCCGTGGGAGGTGGAGGTGGGGAGAGAAGGGAGGAAGAAGAAGGTCGCAGAGGAAGAAGATGTGCGTCGGGAGAGTTCCAGGCGCGCGCCAGGTAAGGGTGTCGGTGCTACTCCCCCATCCCTTCACTGTCTGCCACAGGATGCGGTCACACGTGCGGCAACATGCATGCATATCAGCATGCACGTGTACGTGTGGATGAGCAGCCAAGGTTGTCAGCCATACACAATAAAAAATGTGATGACAAATACTGTGCATGCATATAACGCAGCAGCTAGGTTTAGCAGCGAGGCAATGGGAGTCTCAGTGTCCATATGGGTTCCATACAATACTCCCTCCGTCCCTAAATAACTGTCTCTAGAAATCCGTGTTTCCTCACAGACACGCTTTCCGGACGACAGATAAAAAGGGACGGAGGGAGTATATGGGAAGAGAGAAGCACGGAGGAGAAAGGATCTATTATCAGAGAAGAGGGAAAAGGAGCGCTTACGTGTAGAAAAATATGCCATCCTGGTATACGAAATTACCGAGCACTACAACAGAACAACCCTTTGGACGATCTATTAACTGACCTTTAGTCTCGGCAAAAAATTGCGTCCGGGGCTAAAGACTTTTATTCCCGGTTAATAATACCAACCGAGACTAACCGGTTGGTATTACCAACCCGGACTGAAGGTCCCCCAACCTTTAGTCCCGATTGGAAATACCAACCGGGATTAAAGGGTGACCTTTTAGCCCCGGTTGGTGTTACCAACCGGGACTAAAGGTCCTTTTAGTCTCGGTTGGTGTTACCAACCGGGACTAAATGTCCTTACGAGTGAATTCAAAAGGAAAACGTCTAGAACTATATCACGTGGGTTGTGTAGCCGAGTTGATAAGTGTGCGCGAAGCGAGAGGTGCTAAATTCAAATATCATAGACGCACATTTATTTTTCTTGTGGGAGGCTTTAGCCCCGGTTGGGAGCATCCGGAACTAAAGGACCTTTAGTCCCGGATTGCTAGCCCCGGTTAGTAACGCCCAACCGGGGCTAAAGCTCATATGTGTACTAGTGAAGAAACGCCATATGGCTAACATAGACATGTGGTGCATCACTTTAACAAGTTTAGAGACTCCAAAAGGCAATTTTAAAGTTAGTGGACCTATGTTCGACGGCACTGGTGCACTTAACTCTTTTAGGTTTTTTAATAATAATAAATGTGAAAATTAATCTGGATGCAAATTTAGGAGAACACATTAATTTTTTTATCATAAACGAAGGTGTGGGTCATGAGATCCAAAAATCTAGGTTCACATTAGATCATGTTTTTTAGCTGGGTAATTTAAATATAGTTTGATAGGTTATTTTATATATATTGTCGTACACAAACGTAGATGTGGATAGAAAATAGAATAGACCAATTGACTACTATTATCAATGAGAGTTATACAACTGATTTCACATCTAATTTGACGTAACATGTGCGGAACATGGGTGTATGCCGGATCTTGAGACGATGAGTGATTGTCAACTGGGATGATGCGCATATTCTTTGACTTGTGTTGTGCAGGTGTCGAGCTTAGATACGGTGATCGAAGGCAAGGTGAAGGTCAAGTAGCAGAGACGTGCCATGCCGATGGACCCGGAGCGGTAAAGGGCGAACGTGAGGTTTGGAGTGACGGACCGGTGGCCTGAGGATCGGCCGTGGTGGCTGACAGCCTGGGACAGCGACAAGTGAAGACTTGCGGGTGGACGTGGTGCACGGGCGGTGCATCTCTCTACGGCGTCGGTTTGGTGGTTGAGCCACACAAAAACCACCGAGTGGACGTTTTCCAGGTTTGGGCCTCAAAACCTGCGTGCGGCCGGTTTCCGAGTTTGGGCCACAAAACTCGGGCTGAGGACGGTTTCCAGGTTTGGGACTCAAAACTTGGGCGCTGGCGGGTTTCTGAGTTTGGGCCACAAAACTCAGGCGACGGACGACAGGTTTCCCGGTTTCGGCCTCAAAACAGGGGGATGGCCCAGGTTTCCCGGTTTTGGCCTCAAAACCGGGGGGAGGTCCGTGAAAAAGGACGAGCGGCGCAGTGGCGGCACGTGGCAGCATCGGTTTCGGTCGCGTCGAGGCGAAGCTACCTGATGTGCGGGCGTGGCCGTCGGATCAACATCAACCTCGAGTTGGTCAGGAATACCCTTAGGGTTAGCCTGCTCTCGCTCATTAGCTGTAACGTTAGAAGGGGAATAATTGTATTAGGCTATAAAAGGAGAGGCCACTCCTCCCTCCAGACTATCTCAGCCATTGCAATTTTTATTCTGGGGTTACTGCTCTCCCAATCCCTGTTGTAGCTACTGAGATCCGCAGTGACGATGAACAATACCTCTGTGTATTTGGATTTTGCGGATACGGGACCGGATTCCCGTTGTCTCCTTGTGGGGATGAATTTCAGATGGCAATCATGATTGTGATTCGCGTTTTGAACTTGTTCTTCGCGTTCTTCGTTTCTTCACGATTTTCCCGTTACTCGATCTCCCTCCTCACTGCGTCTTTTTTGAATCCACTTGAATCAACTTGTTCTTTGATGTGAGGAGAACATTTCCACCGAAGGAATTCATCTCTACCCTCACGAACAAGTAGATCGGGTCGATTCAAGTTTCGTGGCAACTTTTCAGTTCCTACACCTTCCCTTTTGATTTCCCATTGATTGAGTTGTTTTGAGCGAATGATTTCTTAGGGATAGTCTTCCAACTACCTAAGGATCATTTCCTCCAAGTTTGAGATCAAGGGATTTTGATTTGGTTCTGATTTGAGGAGATTTGGGAAAGGGGCGACCGAAATCGCCCCCTCTGCACAGCCGCGTACAGTTCGCCGTTTGGGGCGCGGACAGTCCAGGCATCGGGACTCAGCCGAGCAGCGGCTGTTCGTCGCGGTGCACAGTGCCTTGATTTGACCTGTGGACAGTCCGCCATTGGGACTCGCGGACAGTCCGGGAACGTCCAGGGGACTTTCCGCAACACTGGGTTTTTGGCATTTTGGCCGGCGGACAGTCCGCCACGAGAGCACGGACAGTCCGGCTTAGGGCGTATAGTCCGGGACCGTACCCGCGGACAGTCCGGGATCCTGCTGTGTGTTGAGTTTTAGTGCGTTTGCTCTCCCGGCTTTTCCGCTTGGTTTTCGGGCTTCTCGTTTGGTCCTTGAGTTCACCAAAGAACCTCTCTAGGTATCTTTGCTACTTGTTAGCATAGGTATTTGGAGATTTCCCGACGTAGCCATCCATCTACGTTCGGGAGTCGGTTTTTTGGGTTGAACTTAAACCGAAGCTTTTGGGTCTTGACTCGCTTTCGTTAGGTGGTGCCTCGCTGTGATCCTAGGGATCATCCATCCTCTTCCAAGGGTCGTAGGCATCACGTTTGGATCCAAAGTTTTGCGGGTTGATTTGTTAGGACAAAGGCCGAAGTTTCGAAAGAAATATTTTAGGCTCCCATTCACCCCCCCTTTGGTCGCTTTCTGGTAGAGTTCTCGGTCCTTCAATTGGTATTGGAGCAGGTTAAGGATCTTCCACCTTAGCCGGTTTCAGATCCACAGAAGGCGACATGGATCGCGGCGTGGGCAAACTGCTATTTTTCGATGGGACGAACTATGCGTATTGGAAGATACGCATGTTGGCCTATCTCCAGAGTATGGGTGCTTTGATTTGCGATATTTGCAACTCTGCAGATTACGTGGTCTTGGCTGCTCGTGTGACTCAGCATCAGATTGATGAGCATGATGCCAATAGCCGAGCCCGTAATGCTCTTTTCTCATGTTTGAGCATGTCTGAGTTTGATCGCGTTTCTCACCTCGCTACGGCTCGGGAGATTTGGGCTACCATCATGTGTTTTCATGAGGGAACTACTCAAGTCAAAACCCGTCTCTACGAGTCGCACAAGCGAGAGTATGAGAACTTTCGACACATGCCTAGCGAGAGCATAGAAAGTTTATTCGCTCGCTTTCATGTGATTGTCAACAGGATGAGGGCTAACAAGGAGTTGTTGCCTTTCGACGATTATGAGAGGGCTCTCAAGCTTTTACACACTCTCGATCGATTGATGTGGGACTCCAAGGTTCAGGCGATCATCGAATCGCCTAACTATGAGACTCTCACGTGCGATGAGCTCTTTAGTAAGCTCAAGTCCAGTGAGATTGACGCCATGGCGAGGGCTTCCTATGAAAATCCTTCTGGCCCGTCGATGGCTTTTTTTTCTGGCTCTTCTGCTAACCCCTCTGGAGGCTTTGCTTTGTCATCTCTTCTTTCTGTCATAGAGGAGCAGCTGGAGTTCATGGCGGATGACGAGTTGGCCCTGCTTGCCAACCGGTTCTCGCGGTTCCACAACAACCGCATGAACCATCATTGCGGAGGAGGACGTAGTGGCTGCTACGAGTGTGGAGGCTCGGACCACTTCATCGCCAATTGCCCGAAGAAGAACAAGCAAGTCTTCGGCAAGGTGGATCATGGCCACAAGTACGACTGTGGCAAGCGCAAGGAGAAGTACGTCCCCGCCAAGCACAAGCGGAGGGGCGGCTTCAATAAGGAGTACATCAAAGAGAAGTACTTGGAGAAAGCCAAGGTCGAGCAGCGTGCCTTCTTCGCCACGCTCAGCGATGTCGACGACTTGGATGACGACTCCGCTGCATCAAGCGATGACAAGTCCGAGAAGAAGAAGAAGATCGAGGACAAGCTGAACGACCTCTCTTTCTTCGCCGACAACAAGGGTTTCTGACCATGGCCCTCGGCGATGAGGTCAACGGCGAGCTGGAGGAGATCCCTTGGAACAACGACGACTCCTCTTAGTTATCTCAAACTCCTAACGAACTCTCTGCTGAGGTTGACAAGCTTACTGCTGCTCTCCTTAGTCAAGATAAACTACTTAGGCTTGCCGCTAGAGAGAGAAAGGAGTTTAGGAGAAAGTGGGAGGACGCAGTGAAAGAGCTTGAGTCTGTCAAGTCCACCATTGTCGTGTCTGAGGAAGATGAGTGTGAGATGTGCTCCAAGCACATGACTGACCTTCTCACCTTGAGAGGGAAGTATGTTGCTTTGGTTGGAGAGATGGATGAGCTGAAGGCCAGACCAGGGTTGCTGGGTGCGAGCAAGTCTTGTGCAGGCTTGCAGTTCGAGTTGGCAGAGAAGAATGCCAAAATTGTGTCTCTTGAGAAGGCCAACTCGGGTAGCACTTGTGTGTCTAGGTGTGCCTTGTGTGAGGGTTTGGAGATGGAGATCGCAAACGTGAAGCATGACAAGATGCAAACCGAAGAAGAAAACACATACCTCCGGACCATCTTGTCATGGGTGTCTAGTGGTGAGCCGCAGCTTGGGATGATGATTGCCCAATTTAAACGTGCTTCTGGAGGTCCTGGTGTTGGTTTTGCTTAGGGTGTTGAGTGTGCTACATCTTTTGGGAAGGTTGGAGAGTTAAGTGGTCTCAAGCTGAGTGAGAAGCCCAACTCCACCACTACTCCCAAACTGACCAAGATTCCACCCAAAGAGCCTCTTAAGCCAAACACCAAGGATGGAGTGTTTGTGGAACCTCCAAGAGCTCCACCCAAGAAAAAGACATGGGCTCCAAAACTAAACCACCTCAGGAACAAGCTAGACACTATGCCACCAATCCATGAGGAGCTCATGCCTCAAAAGAACCGAGTGATCCATACCCAATACCGTGAGTACCAACAACCCCCTATGAGAGCGGTGAGGTACCACTGTGAACACTGTAGGAGAGATGGACACTTGAGGGAGTTTTGCTTTCGGCGCAAGAGATAGGAGCGTCGTGCAAAGGAGATGAACAACTCGGACATGTACCATCCTTTCCATGATGTACATGCGCCGAAGGTTCAAAGGAGGGTTGCTAGGCCTAGAGGTCCAATGCCTCAAGGTCCTAGGCCGCAAGGAGGAGGTGCCGATGGGATCCTGCTTTTGTAGGCTATGGACCCCGTGGCAGCGACTTTGTTGTTGAGCGTTACCCCCCACCTCGTTTTGACTATCGCGATGGACGCTCTTCCCTTAGCAGACCACGTTTTCCTATACGTGGTGATCGCTTTCCCCGTAGGCGTGCTAGGAATGGTTTTGCTACTAACCGTTCTTTTGAGCAGCCGGACCAACACTGGTACACTTCCCATTTATTGATGTAGGTAACATGATTGAAGGACATTTGGTTGGTGGATTCCGGGTGCTCAAGGCATATGACCGGAAACGCCAAGTGGTTCTCCAGTCTTAGCCCAATTGCCGGAAAGGAGTTTATCACCTTCGGCGACAATAGCAAAGGTGAAGTGTTGTCTCGTGGGTCGGTGCGAATTAATGAGCACTTTGTGTTGCGTGATGTTGCTCTTGTTTCTAACTTGCATTTTAACCTTCTTTCTGTTTCGCAACTCTTTGATGATGACTATGAGATTCGTTTTAAGCTGAATCTCAGTCGTATGTAAATCCTCAGGGCAATCTTGTGTGTTTGATTTCGCCCTTTGGGAAAGTCTTTCGAGCGAATTTCTTGGAGTCATTTGGAATTTCTCGTTGTCTTGTGGCTGGACCTTCCTCCTCTGATCTTTGGAAGTGGCATAGGAGACTTGGTCACCTGAGCTTTGACTTGCTTGCAAGGCTTAGTTCACTTGGCTTAATCCGAGGATTGCCCAAGTTGTGCATGGAGAAGGATCTTGTTTGCCATTCTTGTAGACATGGGAAAATGGTTGCTGCTCCCCACCATCCGGTAAATCAGGTTATGACTAAGCGCCCTGGAGAGCTTTTGCATATGGACCTTGTCGGTCCGGCTCGGGTGAGCTCGGTTGGTGGGAAGTGATATGTGCTTGTTGTTGTTGACGATTTTTCGAGATATTCGTGGGTTTTCTTTTTAGCTGAGAAAACTGAGACTTTCGCTTTTACTCGCAATCTGATTTTGCGACTTCAGAATGAGTTCCCTAAGAACTCGATGAGAGCTATTCGTAGCGATAATGGTTCTGAGTTTAAGAACTCGAATTTTGAGAAGTTTTGTAACTCTTTGGGTTTAGAGCATCAATTTTCTTCCCCCTCCACACCGCCACAAAATGGTGTTGTAGAGAGGAAAAATCGGACCCTTGTAGAGATGGCCAGGACGATGCTCGATGAGCATAGGACTCCTAGGCGGTATTGGGCCGAGGCTATTAACACTGCATACTATATTTCCAATCGCATTTTTCTCCGTGCGTTCTTGAAGAAGACTTCTTATGAGTTGCGATTTGGGAAGCAACCCAAAGTGAGTTATTTTAGAGTTTTTGGTTGCCACTGTTTTATACTCAAGAAAGGCAACTTGGACAAGTTTGAGTCTCATTCTTCTGACGGCGTATTTTTGGGTTATGGTAATCATACTCGTGCATATCGTGTACTTAACCTTGATACTAACCGAGTCTTGGAGACATCCGATGTCACCTTCGACAAGACCATGCATTGTCCTTCTTCTAGATTTGAGCGTGCAGGTGATCACGAGGTTGGCGAACCTCTTTTTGATGATGAGGAAGAAGGTGCTGAAGGGATTGATGATCCAACACTTCCTCCACTTGCTGTGCCGATTGGGTCGACTTTGACCACGACTGCTCGCGGCCCCGACCCGTCTTCTTCCACTACATGGGGGCCGTGTGATCCACCACCTCGGGTTGTACCACTTGTACCCGAGGAGGCACCAGCTACTGTTGAGGGGGAGGTTACTTCAGCAAGAGAGGCGCCATGACACATCCAGCTCCAACACCCACCTCAACAGATGATCGACGACATCCACGAATGTGTCACTCGGTCAAGGTCACAACAAATCTCTCACTTTGCTCATTCTGCATTTGTTGCTGATTTTGAACCCCGAGATGTTGGACACACTTTATCTGATTCGGACTAGGTTAATGCCATGCATGAGGAGTTAGAAAACTTTGAGAGAAATCGAGTTTGGGTTCTTGTTCCACCTCCTTCTGAGTGTCACCCTATTGGTATAAAATGGGTTTTGAAAAACAAACAAGGAGAGGATGGCCACATTGTGAGAAATAAGGCCAGACTTGTAGCCTAGGGGTATAGTCAGAAGGAGGGGATAGACTATGAGAAGACTTTTGCTCCTGTAGCTCGTTTGGAGGCAATTAGGATCCTCTTGGCTTTTGCTGCATCCAAGGGTTTCAAACTTTTTCAAATGGATGTCAAGAGTGCCTTCCTAAACAGCTACATAGAAGAAGAGGTGTATGTGAAACAACCCCCCAGTTTTGAAAATCCTAAGTTTCCAAATCATGTTTTTAAACTTCACAAAGCTTTGTATGGGTTTAAACAAGCCCCTAGAGCCTGGTATGATTGGTTGAAAACCTTTTTGCTTGCTAAGAGTTTTAAAATGGGATGTGCAGATAAAACGCTCTTTCTCCTCAAGCAAGGCAATGACACTCTCTTGGTTCAGATTTACGTGGATGATATCATTTGCGGTGGTTCTTCTCATGCTTTGGTTGCCAAGTTTGCAGATACAATGAGCAGGGAATTTGAGATGAGCATGATGGGCGAGTTGACGTTTTTCCTTGGGTTGCAAATCAAGCAATCCCGAGAAGGGACGTTTGTGCATCAGGGCAAGTACACCAAGGACATATTGAAGAAGTTCGATATGGGTGAGGCCAAGCCTCTTCTGACACCCATGTCGACCACGATGGCCCTGGATGCGGACAAGGATGGAGAAGCTGTGGACTAGAAGGAGTACCGGAGTATGATCGGGTCGCTGCTGTACTTGACGGCGACACGACCGGACATTCAGTTCGCGGTGTGTCTCTGCGCGCACTTTCAGGCGTCGCCGCGCACTTTTCACCGTCAGGCGGTCAAGCGCATAATGAGGTACTTATGTTTCACACCTGAGTTCAGGATTTGGTATTCTGCTTCTTCTACCCTCTCCCTTTGCGGTTACTCGGATGCTGATTTTGCTAGTTGCCGACTTGAGCGCAAGTCCACTACTGGGACTTGTCAGTTTTTGGGTTCTTCTCTAGTCTCTTGGTCTTCTCGCAAGCAGTCTAGTGTCACACAGTCTACCACAGAGGCTGAATATGTTGCTGCGGCTAGTTGCTGTTCCCAGTTGTTGTGGATGATGGCCACTTTGCGTGATTTTGGTCTAAGCTTTTCTCGAGTTCCATTGCTTTGTGACAGCACGAGTGCGATTAGCGTTGCTAAGAACCCCGTGTTGCATTCTAAGACCAAACACATTGATGTGCGCTTTCATTTCTTGCGAGACCACTATGAGAAGGGTGATATCAATCTTCACCATGTCGATACTCATCTTCAGTTGTCAGATATTTTTACCAAGCTTTTGGACCAATCAAGCTTTGGTAGGTTGAGAGGTGAGCTTGGTGTGTGTTTTCCCTTTTAGTTGGGGGAAACCTTTTGGTTCTTGTATCATAGACTGACTTCTTTTATTTTGTTCTTGTTTAGCTTTTGCATTTCATCATATTTGCATCTTTATCTTTTTGAGCTTCATGTCTATAATCAGTAGAATGAATCTATGCTCTGATTAGTGTATGCTCTAATGATATATGATAATGCTTGTAGCTTAGGCTCTTTTTGATCACTGATACATGTTGTGAGCTGAGTTATTTTTCAGAACTGTGAATATGCTTAATTCAACATAAAATTTGAAACATGTTCACCACTGAGTCTGGCAACTAGCATGTGTATAATGTGTTGAAGTCACTTGTGCTATTCCTATATGCTAGGTTGCTATGTCTCTAGTTTTGAGTCTTTCACTTGCTTGGTGTGTTCATATTCTGTTAAAATTCTGAACCAAGTCTAAGTGAATTGAAAAGATCGAGATGGGATCACTTGACAACACATCAGGGTATCGAGACTGTTTCTCATTGCACATTGAGTTAAACTTGAGCCGTGTAGTCTAAGACCGAAACCGTTGCTTCAAGCTTCTGATTGCTTATGTATAGGCTTAGCTCGGTTGAAAAGTTAGGCAATGTCAAGTCTTCAACCTCTCGCAATCACATGCTGAAAATTTAAACTTGTGTAATCACCGCTGCAACTCTGATAAAATTCTGAAAACACAAGTCTATGTTTCTTTGTATAGCATGATGATTGAACTTTGCTAGGAGTAGTTCACCTTGTATACATGTTTAGCACTTGTGTAATTTCCTGTCTATACATGTTTAGTGCTATTTTCATGGTGAAACCTTTTCTGAATGGCTTAAATCTTCTCACATTGCTCATATGTTCATATTTCGTATTCTGTGATCAGTTTGAGCCTTTGCTGGCATTTATGCTTGTTGTTGAATCGTTGGATCAACACTCTTTAGAGCATGTATTCCTTCTATCGACTATATACCTAAAGCTGCTAACCTGCATTTGTGACTCATATGCATTTTGCCTTGTTGTGTGTATTTTCAACTAAGGGGAGAAATTTGACAAATCACGTCCCTAGTTGTGTGCATTATTGAAGGGGGAGCTTGCTCACTTGTTTTTTTGACAAGTTTTGTTGGTCAATTGGCTCGGAACGTTTTTTCAATTGTTTTGGAGCGATTTTCAGCTTGTATGGTTGTTCAATTGGTTTGGAGCAGTTCTGCTAGTTGTGTTGGGCCTTGCCTCTTTCTGGAGGGACTAGTCTGTCTTTGTCTTTTTTTGCTCCGACTACTTTCTTGCTAGTGGAGTTGAGCCTGTTCTACCTCTTCTTGAGGGCTAGCTTTGCTTTGCTTGGTTGCATCGAGCCGTTGCCCATGTCTTTGGGAACCAAGTTGTCTCGCTCATTCCATTTTGACTTCTTTTGGCTTTGCTTAGCTTTTGGTCGATTGGTTGAGTTCGCTTACTTGTTCTTCCTTCTTTCTCTACCTTCATATGATTTGTGTCGGTAGTTGACAATGCACTCATCAAGGGGGAGATTGCGGATACATGGGTGTATGCCAGATCATGAGATGATGAGTGATTATCAACTGGGATGATGCACATGTTCTTTGGCTTGTGTTCTATAGGTGTCGAGCTCAGATACGGTGATTGAAGGCAAGGTGAAGGTCAAGTAGAGACGTGCCATGCCGATGGACCCGGAGCGGTGAAGAGCGGACGTGAGGCTTGGACTGACGAACAAGCCGGTGGCCTGAGGATCGGCCATGGTGGCTGACAGCCTGGGACAGCGACAAGTGAAGACTTGAGGGTGGACGGGGTACACGGGCGGTGCATCCCACTACAGCGTCGGTTTGGTGGTTGAGCCACAGAAAAACCACCGAGTGGACGGTTTCCAGGTTTGGGCCTCAAAACCTGGGTGCGGCCGGTTTCCGAGTTTGGGCCACAAAACTCGGGCTGAGGATGGTTTCCAGGTTTGGGCCTCAAAACCTGGGCGCTGGCGGGTTTCTGAGTTTGGGGCACAAAACTCAGGCGACGGACGACAGGTTTCCCGGTTTCGGCCTCAAAACCAGGGGATGGCCCAGGTTTCCCGGTTTTGGCCTCAAAACCGGGGGAGGTCCATGAAAAGGACGAGCGGCGCAGTGGCGGCACGTGGCGGCATCCGGTGAGGTCGCGTCGAGGCGAAGCTACCTGATTAGAGGGCGTGGCCGTCGCATCAACCTCGAGTTGGTCAGGAATACCCTTAGGGTTAGCCTGCTCACTCATTAGCTGTAAGGGTAGAAGGGGAATAATTGTATTAGGCTATAAAAGGAGAGGCCACCCCTCCCTCCAGACTATCTCAGCCATTGCTATTTTCTTTCTAGGGTTCCTGCTCTCCCATTCCCTGTTGTAGCTACTGAGATCCGCAGAGACGGTGAACAATACCTCTGTGTATTTGGATTTTGCGGAAACGGGACCAGATTCCCGTTGTCTCCTCGTGGGGACGAATTTCGGCTGGCAATTGTGATTGTGATTCGCGTTTTGAACTTGTTCTTCGCGTTCTTCATTTCTTCACGATTTTCCCATCACTCGATCTCCCTCCTCACTGCGTCTTTTTCGAATCCACTTGAATCAACTTGTTCTTTGATGTGAGGAGAACATTTCCACCGAAGGAATTCATCTCTACCCCCACGAACAAGTTGATCGGGTCGATTCAAGTTTCGTGACAACTTTTCGGTTCCTATACCTTCCCTTTTGATTTCTCGTTGATTGAGTTGTTTTGAGCGGATGATTTCTTAGGGATAGTCTTCCAACTACCTAAGGATCATTTCCTCAAAGTTGGAGATCAAGGGATTTTAATTTGGTTCAGATTTGAGGAGATTTGGGAGAGGGGTGGCCGAAATCGCCCCCTCTGCACAGCCGCAGATAGTCCGCCGTTTGGGGCACAAACAGTCTGGGCATCGGGACTCAGCCGGGCAGTGGTTGTTCGTCGCGGTGCACAGTGCCTTGATTTGACCTGCGGATAGTCCGCCGTTGGGACTCGCGGACAGTCCGGGAACGTTCAGGGGACTTTCAGCAACACTGCGTTTTTGGCATTTTGGCCGGCGGACAGTCCGCCACCTGAGCGCGGACACTCCGGGACCGTACCCGCGGAGAGTTCGTGATCCTGCTGTGTGTTGAGTTTTACTGCGTTTGCTCTCCCGGCTTTTCCGCTTGGTTTTCGGACTTCTCGTTTGGTCCTAAAGATCACCAAGGAACCTCTCTAGGTATCTTTGCTACTTGTTAGCATAGGTATTTGGAGATTTCCCGACGTAGCCGTCCATTTACGTTTGGGAGTCCATTTTTGGGTTGAACTTAAACCGAAGCTTTTGGGTCTTGACTCGCTTTCGTTTGGTGGTGCCTCGCTGTGATCCTAGGGATCACTCACTCTCTTTCAAGGGTCGTAGGCATCACGTTTGGATCCAAAGTTTTGGGGGTTGATTTGTTGGGACAAAGGCCGAAGTTTCGAAAAAATATTTTAGGCTCTCATTCACCCCCCTCTGGTCGCTTTCGGGTAGAGTTCTCGGTCCTTCAACATGAATACCATATCACTATTCTGAAATTATAGGGAAGTTGTTTGTCCTGGATATAAATCATATTGGTCACTTATATATCCAGAAATCATTTTTACATACATCCATTCCTGGTTTCGTGCAATATGTTTGTCTAATTTTCTATATCAAAAATTGATAGACTTTACACGCCGGTGGCTAAACACGAGTAGAAATGAGTTATGTGCTAATTCTGAAATCAATTTTCAGAAGAGATATTCAATATGGGAAAACCCAACTTTGCCAAGTGTTTTTTTTGGCACTTGGCAAAGAAGCTATTTGCCAAGTACCAAATAAAAAACACTCAGCAAAAAAAGCACTTGGCAAAGAAATTATTTGTTGAGTACAAAAAAACACACGCCAAAGAGCTCGTTGTTAAATGTTTTTTTGACACTCTGCAAAGCCAACTTTTAAATCATATTTTAAAATAGTAAATTAATTCAAATGAAAAAAAATTAACTACAAAGTTGATTAACTTATCAACATGAATAATTTTTGTTTTGCTGATTTCTTCATTTGAAAAACTGATAATAAATTTATTGACAAGTCTTATATATCTCTCTGTAGTTTATGAAACTACAAAAGTGATATATAATATTTGTGAATAATGTTAGAACGACTATGTCGGATGCATTAATGTTATGAAATATTATAGTTGATAACTTCTTAATTTGAAGTCATCTAGTTATGCAAAACTGTGTTCGAATTTTAAAAATTTAAAATTTAAATTTTTCAAAAGACCTTTGATGGAGAAATTACCAAAATAAAAGTTATAGATCTCAAAAAGTTATGAAACTTTGTAGTTGACAACTTTTAAATTTAAAGTCATCTTGTCAAGCAAAACTGTATTTGAATTTAAAAAAATTAAAATTTGAATTTTTCAAAATACTTCAGATGGAGAAAAACAGCCAAAATGAAAGTTGTACATCTTAAAAAATTATCAAAGTTTGTAGTTGACAACTTTTGAATTAGAATTAGAATTTTAAATTTGAGAAAATTCAAACGCAAAAACTACGTTTGAATTTTCTCAAATTTAAAATTCAAATTTTGTAAACGACCTTAGACGGAGAAACTTCCTTGATAAAAAGTGTAGATCTCGAAAAGTTATGAAATTTTGTAGTTGACAACTTTTTGATTTGAGTTTGTTTAGGGCCTCAAACGAGTAATTTAGACTCAGTTTAGTATAATATGCGGGGAACGAAAGCGTGATTTAAACACAAATGACAGTACGGTGTAGTGCCATGGGTTCAAATCCTGTTGGTTGCATTAGACATTTTGCGCGAAAAATGCCACGACTTGCAGGTGGGGCCCTCCCCTGATTCAAAATTTTTCGTTATTTTTCGAATTTATATTTGGCCGAGTGTTTTTCTTTGCCGAGTGCAATCTTGGCACTCAGCAAAGCCCTTGCTGATTGTCTTTGTTGACTGCCCGACAAGGCACTCGGAAAGAGCTCTTTGCTGAGTTTTTTTTCGCTATGTGTTCTTTACTGAGCATGGCACTTGACAAAGCTTTTACCGAGTGTATTTAGCGAAAATCCAGTAGTGATTATGACCAATCAATGACTTGGTTACTCACATGCAGTGGTAATAACTAGTTCATTAAATACAGATTGTACCTCCCCGTGACTTTTAGGGGTCTCCCTAACCTGTGTATAAAACTAAAACTCTATATGCAAGGAATCATAAGCAAGTTGGATTTCATTTTACGAATAGGAGTAGGAAGCATCAGGAACACCTGCATTACTTATACACTCGATTTCAGAACATCTGGATTCGCTACAAGGCTCTAAGTGCTACGGCTACTGTACTTTGCACCGGTCTTGAGGAGTGACACATCAAGTCAATGACACTTCATACCATTAGGTCAACACATAGGTACCGATTTGGGTCATTTACAAACTATTTGTAACACCCTAAAATTTGCAAAGTTCGGAAATAGAGAGAAAATGTTTCTTAAGTATTTTGGTGCTCATGAGAATATAGGAGAAACAAAACTTTTCTTTGAATTAAAATTTATCTTAGGGCAATAACATGTTTGAGCATACATGCCGATGCATAATTTAATTTTGTGATGTGTGGTGTGCTCAAAAGTTTGAAAATATTTCAAGTTCATTTTGAAAATGCTTTGGAAAATCAGTTCAAATAAAAAGAAAGAAAAGTTTTTCTCTCTTCCCTCCTGCCCTGGCTTTCGGCCCAGCCCAGCAGGTGGCCGCCTCCTTCCCCCTCCTTTCTTTGGCAACAGGCCAAGGCCCCTCGGCCTTTCCCCTCTCCCTCTGTTTCCCGCACGGCCCACTCTACGGCCCACGCAGAAGCCCACGCCGACGCCTCCCCTCCCTCTCTCTCACTGACGATCCGGTCCCGCGTCGCTTCTCAATGACAGGTGGGACCGTCCTGTCAGGCCGTCTTCCTCCTCATGTCGTAATGGAGTCGGACTCCATTCCATCAGGAATCCACGCCGAGCGCGCCTCGTCCTTGCCCTATCCGCACGCTGAACCCCACTATAAAGCTCCCCGCAATCGCCGCTTCTCTCTTTGTTGAAAATCGGTCGATCTCATGCCCTAATTCGTCCTCACCACGCCGCCCGGATCTCATCGTGTTGAAGCTTGAAGCCGCCGCCGCCGTCCTTGCGTTTGTGTTGTTTCCATCCCCCGTGAATTCTCTTCGGAGCTTCGCAGGAGCTCCCCGCAATCGCCGCTTCTCTCTTTGTTGAAAATCGGTCGATCTCATGCCCTAATTCGTCCTCACCACGCCGCCTCCGAACCCTCTTCGGCCGTGGTCTAGCCCTCGGTGAGTTCCCCTTGTTCTCCATTTCCTCCCGGTGCCTTTCCCGTGTTTTTCCGTGGCCGGAATCGCCAAAACGCCGAACTCCGGCGAGCTCAGGCTCGGCCAGCCATGGTGGCCACCGTCTCCTCTTTCCCCTCCGGCCAGAAGCGCCGCCTCCCCCCTCTGTTCTTCTAATCTCATCCGTCCGTTGCAGATCCGACGACCACCATCGACGAATACCCCTTCGCCCCTGCCTTTTTCTAAAGAGACCCTCGGTTTCTTTAGATTAGAACCCGCCGTCCAAAGCGCAAACGCAGAATACGCCTTCTCCTCGGGAAAACGTAAAGCCAGGTCTGTTGTTTCCCAAATACGTTTTCCAATATTTACAAGTTTGCCACCGATTCTGTTTTCGCTATAAAATCTCCGTTTTAACTCTGTTTCAACCCGTTCAAGTTGCGTTAGGTTCGTAATTACATAATCTACATGTTTTTACAACTGTTAATCATGTTTCCAACTTTTAAATTTCGAGTTTAGTTTTAATCTAATATTTTATTAAAGAAAATCTTGTTTAATTCATAACTTCTCCGTTATAGCTCCGTTTTTAGTGGTTTTCGTGTCCACGCGTTCGTCTCGACGAGTAGAACAGTTTTATAAGCGTTTTATCCATGTTTTATGTATTGGTGTACTCTTTTCTAATTTAATGCATGTTTTGCTTGTATGTTTGCTCCTGTGTGCCGATGTTTGTTGCGTATAGACGAAGAGTTGCAAGTGAACCTACAAGAGCTTGACTTTGAAGACTGTGACCAACATCAACTCGAAGAAGGCAAGTGCAGGCACCCTTTGATCATGTTCTTTACCTATTCACCATTAATCACTATGTGCATGCATGTGTCTAATTATGTGAACCCTCAGGATTATCCTAGTTTTCCATATCTTCCTTGTTACCTGGGTTTTATGATGGGTAGTAATGCTATGCTAAGCAACTTTACTTGTTCTAAAATACCACGTGATGATGATACATTAATGATGACTTAATGGATTTGGAACTATGTTTTAACGTGGAACTCAGTGACTCGGGCACATGGTATGGTATGGTGGTTATGGTAAGTTTGGCTTGTGGTTTGTGTTTTGTGCTCGGGTCCGCCTTTTAGGACTGGCTCGTGGAGCGACCACCCAGGATAACAGTGCAACCACGAGATGTTATATGGCTCTAACCGGGCTAATTAATTAGAGGATTCTAGTGTTGCGTTAACCGGGCGGCGCTACTGAGGGATGGCCCAAGAATGTGGTATGGACTTAGGGGTCCTCTGGTTGCTGCGGCTTCCAGTAGGAACTTTAGGTGGTTATCGCTCGCTAGATGAATCTTTGTAAAGGCCCGTGGTGAAACCTTGCCATGCACCTTGGAAGTGTAGTATGGGAGTCATGACCCTGGCATATGGGAATCACTGCTCGTTGGGAAAAGTGTGCAACCTCTGCAGAGTGTAAAACTGATATATCAGCCGTGCTCACGGTTACGAGCGACCTGGACCCTCACATGATTAGTTTTGGACAGTTGGACATACGGACATAAGATGATGGTTTCTCAGATAGAGGTGTTTACCGCGGTTGATGGTTATATTTAAAGGTGGTATTCTTCTTAATTAATGGGATGGGTTATCCTATACTCACTTATAGTAATCAGGTGCTAATAAAACTTGACCAACTAAAATGCTTATCGCAGTTGAACAGTGTCAGCCTACCTTTGTTCAAGCCTTGCATGACATTTTATTTCCGCCTGTACTTGTTGAGTACGATATGTGCTCACCCTTGCTATTCCCCACAATCCCAGACGGTAGCCAAAGTTACCCAAAAGATTAGTGGAGATGTCATGAAATTTACCAGAAGACTATCAGTTGTGTTTGGCGTACGGTGCCCCCAGTCAGCCGTCCGTGTGAAGATTGGAGCCTCAAGTGAAGATTAGTTTATGTTCCGCTTTACTCTGATATATGTAAGTGTTATTATAGCTATGTTACGTTATATAATAACATTGTTTCTGATATCTATATTCTGTTGTTGTATGTGTGGACTTCCTGGGCACACATATGGTTATCCTGGTTTTGTTCTTAAAACTGGGTGTTACACTATTGTTTATAAGATACAGAAGGCGGTGTCTGGAATGATGGGAAAAGAATGCAATAGTTACATAATTAAGATCAATTGGCTTGTGATATAATGTAGGTAGTAGAAATTAAAACAATTCTTGTATGTAGTGTGATTCACAACGGGGCTATTTCACTCTCAATTATTTTGTTGCCTCGGAACCACAATGCAGCTATCCACATCTCTACTTCAGTATTAAGCAGTTCATTTCTTCAAAACCGCTTTTCTCTATTCCGATAAATATCCTAGCATTTGCTCTGTACTTTTAAAACAAAGAATGGTGACATCTCGTTATGTACCTGACAGAGACTCAAACTATATGTTTCTCCTACTCCATGTGTGCCTGACTACCTAGGTGAGGTGGAGATGGTGCAGTCCGGTCTTCTGTCACCTGTGTGGCAATGTTTCCATGGGCAGGCAATGTAGCTAGGGCGATGGCTACGAAGTCCAAATGAACCTGCTGCAGGCATGGCTACAAAGCATCGGTGCTGTTTGTTTCGAAACTAGAAGCGGTAACGGGATTGGAATCAGATAGCAGTGCTACCGGTTACAGGGAACTAATTACTGATTTTGTTTGGTTTGCTTTGCTTTGGGAATGGGTCTCAGCGCCTCGTCTGCCTATGCTCGGTAATCGCTTTCCACCGATGAGCCTTGGCTGCGTTTCCTGCCCCTGCTATCCTGGATCATGCGGCATGTTAGATAGTTTGTTAGTCCTATATGTATAGATGGATCTAGTATCTCGGATAGATACAAGCTGTTGTAACAAACTCTCCTATATGTATGTGCCACGCTGAGGGCTCTTCTCGGCCAATATAACACACACCAAGGATCCCTGGACGGGCATCCTTGTTCCTCCCACTTTTTACAAGGTACCGGAGCCATCTACTCCTCACGGAAATCTACCATGGCGTTCTCGTCTTCTTCCGCGCCGGCGTCAGCCTTCCTTGGCCTCGCATTCATCCCCGTTACAGAAAAACTCACCCGCACAAACTTTCAATCTTGGAAGTCCCAAGTCCTCTTGGTGATAAGGGGGGTGCAGGCCGCCAAGTTCATCTAGGCGGGAGCTCAACCTTCGTCGAAATTTCTGGAGCCCAAGGAGAAAGCCGATGATGTCAAGAAGGTGGAGCCGCTAGTGTCGAACCCCAAGTTTGATATCTGGGTGGCTAAAGATCAACATGTTCTGAGCTACCTGTTGACCTCGATCTCCAAGGAAATCCTCAGCCAGGTGTCCGCGCACACGACGGCGTCGGCGGCATGGGCCGCCATTGAAGGCATGTTTGCCTCTCAATCCAGGGCGTGGGTCATTGCCACCCGGATGGCATTGTCTGCGGCGTCAAAGGGATCTGCCTCCATTAGCGAGTACATCACCAAGATGAAGGGACTCACCGACGACATGGCATCGACGGGGAGGAGAATTGAAGACGAAGAACTCATCTCATATATCCTGACCGAGCTGGACATGGACTATGATCCAGTTGTCTCAGCGGTGGCGGCACGCGTAGAGACAATCTCGGTCAGCGAGTTGTTTACTCAACTTGTGAGTCATGAGCAGCACATAGATTTGCGCAATGGGGGACTGCAATCCTCTGCCAATCTTGCGGCCAGAGGTGGTCGCAGTGGAGCAAACTCTCGCGGTCGCGGGGGTGGAGGCCGTAATGGTGGTGGTCGCAGCGGACGCGGTGGTTTTGGTCGCGGTAGTGGCGGTCGTGGCCAAAACACCTTCCAGCAAGGAGTCTTCTGCTAGCTCTATGGAAAAGAAGGGCATACGGTGGTGCGTTGCTTCAAGCGCTTTGATCAGAACTTCACCGGGCCACCGCCAAATATTGCATCCGCAGCAACCAGTTCCTATGGCGTGGACTCGAACTGGTATATGGATTCGGGCGCGACAGACCACTTCACTGGAGAACTGGACAAGCTGACCATTCGGGACAAATACACCGGTGGTGATCAGATCCACGCGGGAAACGACGCAGGTATGGAGATAGCTAATATCAGTCATAGTACTTTGCATTCCCCTAGTGGTAATTTGGGCCTCAGCCCAAAAGAATCTTGTTTCAGTAAATCGCTTCACTAGAGCTAATAGTGTGTTTCTTGAATTTCATCCCTATCATTTTTCTATTAAGGAACACGCAACGAAGAAAACCCTCCACAACAGCAGATGAGAAGGAGGGCTCTATCCTCTACGCCTGTCGTCCATCAGATCCTCTCCAAATAAGCAAGTGTTGAGTGCGGTCAAGCCTTCATCCTCCCTCTAGCATCATCGGCTAGGGCATCCATCTAGTCAAATTGTTAAACAGATTGTTAGTCGTTATCATCTTCCATGTTTCCATGATTTGAATAATGATAGGGTATGTGATGCATGTCAGCAAGGCAAAAGTCACCAATTGCCTTACCCCAAGTCTACTAGTGTGTCAACACATCCTATGGATCTTTTGTTTTCCGATGTATGGGGTCCAGCTCCAACTACGGTTGGTTGAAACAATTATTATGTCAGTTTTATTCATGATTACAGTAAATTCACTTGGGTTTATTTTCTAAAACACAAGTCTGAGGTGTTTCAATGCTTTCATGATTTCCAAACTCTTAGTGAGCGACAATTCGGCCGTAGATTCTCGCCATCGAGACAGATTGGGGAGGAGAGTACTGAACCTTGCATTCCTTTTTCCAACGTATTGGCATGGAACATCATGTTTCTTGCCCCCATGCGCACCAGCAGAATGGATCTGCAGAACGGAAACATCGCCATATTGTCGAGATGGGCCTTACTCTCGTTGCTCATTCTTCTATGCCTCTAAAATATTAGGATGAAGCTTTCTCCACTGCTGTTTTGCTTATTAATCGTCTTCCCTCTAGGGTCATCCAGAATGAAACACCTCTCGAGCGCCTGTATAAACAAAAACCAGATTATAGTTTCCTTCACACCTTTGGTTGTGCGGTATGGCCAAGTTTGAGGCCCTACAACTCTAGAAAACTGCAGTTCCGATCGAAACAGTGCGTCTTCGTCCTTGGTTATAGCAACATGCATAAGGGTTTTAAATGCCTTGATCCAAAAGAGGGGTGTGTGTATATCTCACGTGACGTCGTGTTTGATGAACATGTTTTCCCTTTTGCTTCCCTTCTCCCAAATGCCGGTGCACGGCTTCGTGCCAAATTTTCTTTGCTCCCAGATGTGCTCTCAAAACCGTTCTCTCACTTTGGGGATGCAATTGTGCATGATCAACATTTAGCCTCTCCTGCTAATGCTAATCCGTCGTCTAGTTCTATTGATGTTTGTAATGATGCAGGACAACAACGTGACAAAAGATCAAGAACCGGAGAGGGGAGATCATCATTTTATGTGTCTCCAGGCTAGCGACAGCACATTTTGTCCTCCGGATCCTCTATAGCTAGTGCTCTAGAGGGTCAAGCTGTGGTGTCTTCAAGTGAGGGTGCAGCATCCCTTGCTGGTGCTTCGCCTGTGCATGGGCCTGTCACAAGGGCGCAACGAGGGATCAGCAAGCCCAAAGTCTACGCCGACGGTACAATACAATGGTGTATGCAGGCTACTACCATTGATAATGTGCCGGTGACACTCTGTGATGCACTTGGAAATCAAAAGTGGAGAGATGCAAATGGACAATGAGCATCAGGCCTTGCTATGAAACAAGACTTGGCATCTTGTTGCTCGCCCTAAGGGGAAGAATGTCATTGGCAGATGGTACTGTGGATCGGTACAAAGCTCGTCTGGTTGTAAAGGGTTTTAGACAGTGTTGTGGGATTGACTATGAAGTGTTATGGAATTGACTATGAAGACAATCTCAGTCCTGTAGTTAATTAAGATGGCAACAATACGACTTATTCTGTCACTAGTTGTTTCCAAGGGCTGGTCACTTTGACAACTTGATGTTCATAATGCTTTTCTTCATGGGATACTTGAGGAAGAAGTGTATATGCAGCAGCCACCCGTGTATGCAGATAGCAGGCGCCCCAATTATGTATGCAAGTTTGACGAAGCCTTGTACGGGCTTAAGCAGGCACCAAGAGTGTGGTATGCGAGATTGTGCAAGAAATTGGAGGTTCTTGGATTCAAAGCCTCAAAGGCAGACACATCACTTTTCTTCTACCGCCGAGGTGGTCATACTATTTTTGTGCTTGTCTATGTTGATGACATCATCATTGCTATTTCTTCAAGTGAAGCAACCGAACCCCTCCTGAAGGATTTACAGAAGGATTTTGCGTTGAAGGACTTGGGAGACTTGCACTATTTTTTGGGCATTGAAGTTAAGAAGACGCTGAATGGGATAATTCTTTCACATGGCCGCTATGCTACTGATGTTCTTTGATGATCTGGGATGGACAAGGCGAAACTTGTTGAAACACCTTTGTCTACATCAGAGAAACTCAGCATAACTGATGGTGATGCACTTGGTTCTCATGACTGCACGCGATGTAGAAGTTTGGTAGGCGCATTACAGTACTTGACGCTGACACGACCCAATATATGTTTTGCTGTCAACAAGGTATGTCAATTCCTTCATGTCCCTACCACGGTTCACTTCAGTGCAGTCAAAAGGATCTTGCGCTATGTTCGTGGGACTCTTGGTGTTGGGCATCGCATCAAATGTTGTGCATCCATGTTAGTGAGTGCATTCTCCGATGCTGATTGGGCCTGATGTGTAGATGACCGTCGATCCACGGGGGGATTTGCTGTGTTCTTGAGAGATAATTTGATTTCGTGGACAGCCAGGAAGCAGGAAACTGTATCTCGGTCATCCACAGAAGCGGAGTATAAAGCTTTGGCTAATGCCACTGCCGAGATGATGTGGGTTCAGAAGCTTCTATGGGAATTGAAGATCTCACATCCTTCCACTATGCGACTCTGGTGTGACAACCAAGGTGCAAAATACCTTTCAGCTAACCCGGTGTTTCATGCGAGAACAAAGCATATCGAGATTGATTTCCATTTTGTTCAAGAAAGAGTAGCACAACATCTGTTGGACATCCGATTCATCAGTACAAAGGATCAACTAGCTGATGGGTTCACTAAAGCAATTTCTACAGCAAGATTAAGGCAATTTAGAAACAATCTTAACCGTGTAAGTGGCTAAGATTGAGGGGGAGTGTTAATAGTTTGTGAGTCCTATATGTATAGATGGATCTAGTATCTAGGATAGATACAAGTTGTAACAAACTCTCCTATGTATGTGCCATGCCGAGGGCTCTTCTCGGCCAATATAACACGCACCAAGGATCCCTGGATGGGCATCCTTGTTCCTCCCATGTTTTACACCACAGCAGCTCTTTCTGCGTGCCTTGCTCTTCGTCTTATGTTGCTTGTGCATGCAGGTGGAGCTCCGCTGGAGACGAGCGGAGGATGGAGTCATGGAGATCCTTGTCATCTTGGCCTGTTGCCAGGTGCCGCGAGCGGCCATGGTGAGGTCATCGGGACAGTGCAGGGCCCTGGTCGTGCGGCTGCTGGAACTCTGCTTGGCTCTGTGACCTTGAATCCTCAATTCGGCGGAATGCATCGCATGGGACATGCGAGCTCGTGAGGAGGAAGAAAGGTCTAAGGCATCAAAATCGGATAACGCTGTTGTGCGAGTGGGATTGAGATTGTATGGGCTGGTAACTGTTTACTCGGTAATCAGTTACAAATAGAGCGAACCAAACATGAAGCATCACTATTCATTGAGCCGTGAATCGATAACGGCCTAAAACAGCTGAACAAAACAACATCTTATACCCTTCAAAAGAGCATAGAACTGAATCCACGTGGGGGCACACGTTGCCAACTGCTTGGGCACCAATGCGCTGAGAGAGAGGTGTTGAAGGCAAATGTGGATGACGGAGAGTGGTCGGTGATGGCACAGAAACAGAGGATGATCTATTTGCACCTATGCGTTCTGGTTCTATCAGGCCAGTCTCAGTGGAAGTTTCATAGAGTTTCATGGGCATTTAATACGCTGACATGATGCTATATTAATGAAGAGAGAGATGACAAATAGAGATAGTTTCATCATCATGAAACTCTTATGCACTGTTTCCAAAATCTGGGTGTATTGGAAACTGGGAGATGAAATCCCCACTGAGACTGGCCTTAGGATGATTTTTTTTAGATCATTGATAAACATATCCGGCTTCATTTATCCAGGGATAGAATCACGCCACTTATTACAAATTCCAGGAAGCAGCCTTGCTAGGAGACCCAACAAAGTTTACACGAAACACAAATGGACGAACATGACTTACTAAAGAAAGAAGTTTAACTATGCTACACCAATAAAACTTGACCAAAGCCATCCATTGGAACTAAAAAATTGCAGAGCTACTACTTCTAGAATGTGTCCTGCTGAGAGGAGTTGCATCCTCATATCTTCACGCCGCTTCAACTTTGCCCACTAGCGCAGCCAGTGAGTTCCCCTGAATAGAATCTGCAAGAAAGATTTCGGTCTGTAATTGTCAAAAATCACCTTATTTCTTGTTAGCCAAATTGCCCAACAAAGAGCCGATGCTGTTGCTAATAACAATAAGTTTTGTATTTTATTACCCCTTTTTGATCACATAAAGAAAGAATCATCTAGTGACCGTGGTGGTGAAATCCCAAACAATAAATACACAGCCCGCCACAAGAACTTAGCATAAGCACATTCCAGAAAAACATGTTTACTAGTTTCTAAAGAGTGACAAAAACAACAGGACGTGTCCCAATCAAGTTGTGCTTTGTCAAATTGTCATTAGTTAAAATAACGCCTCTCTTTAAGTACCATAGAAAAATCTTAATCTTCATTGGAACTTTGATTTGCCAAATATCTTGTGAAATGTGTACCCATTGTTAATTAAAGCAGCATACATTGATATAACTGAAAAAGTGCCCGATGAATGTAAATTCCACACAAACTTGTCTCTCTGTGTTGTAAGGTTAACATTAAGTAAAGAGGAAACTATTCTATGCCAGTTTCTTAGATTTGTTCCCACTACATTTCGCCTGAATGAGATATTTAGTGGGGTTTCACTAAGGACTTTTGCAACAGAATCTTGTTTCCTTCCCACAATGTTAAACAATCCAGGAAATTTATCTTTGAGCGATCTGTCACCTAACCATGTATCATACCAGAAACGAGTTTGTGATCCATCCCTTAAATTAAATGAACCAAAACTCATAAACGTATCTTTAACATTCATCAGACTTTTCCAAAAATGAGAGTTTGTAGGTCCCTTGACACAGCTCCCTAGTGGGCGGTCTCTCAAATATTTGTTCCTCAACAATTCTTGCCATAAACCTTCCTCGTTAAGGAGCTTAAAAAGCCATTTGCTCAACAAGCATTTATTCTGTAATTCCAAATTTAGAATTCGTAATCCCCGTTGTATTTTTGGTTGGCATAAAATTTCCCATTTGGCCAATCTGTATTTTCTCTTATGTTGCTCATTCTGCCAGTAAAACCTTGATATATAACAGTCGATCTTCTCTAGAACCCCTTTTGGGATTTCAAAAAAAGACAGCATAAACATCGGTAAGCTTGAGAGCACCGAGTTTAATAAGATCAAGTGGCCTCCTGCAGATAGCATTTTCCCTTTGCATCCACTCAACCTTTTTCCTATTCTATCTTCAATAATTTGCCAATCTTTATTACTCAATTTTCTATAATGCATTGGCAGCCCCAGATATTGGAAAGGGAAGCTCCCTACTTTACACCCAAACAACTGCAAATATAATGTTTCAAAGTCAGCGGCTTCACCGAAGCAGAAAATCTCAGTCCTGTGAAAGTTTATTTTGAGTCCAGATAATTGTTCAAAAGTGGTAAGCAAGAATTTCAAGTTTATCACTTTCTGAACATCATGGCTCATAAACAGAAGTGTGTCATCCGCATACTGTAAAATAGATAGACCATCTTGCAGTAGGTGAGGAATTACACCCTTGATCCTCTTTGCCTCCTTTGCTCTTGCAATTAATATGGCCAACATGTCAGCTACTATATTAAATAGTATGGGTGACAGAGGATCCCCTTGCCTTAACCCCTTCTTTGTTTGAAAATATGGTCCCAATTGATCATTAACTTTTACATTAACAATACCACCTTGCGTAAACATTTTGACCCACTCACACCATTGTTGTGAAAATCCTTTCATTCACATAGTCTGCTGTAAAAAGGCCCAATTCACTTCAAAATCTATTTAAAAAATAACCCCGGTCTGTTTCTTAGTATGGAGTTCATGAATTGTTTCATGGAGGATCACAACTCATTCCATAATATTCCTTCCTCGTAGGAAAGCACTTTGAGTTGGCCTAATAATCTTTTGTGCCACCAAAGACAAGCTATTTGTCGCAACCTTAGTAAATATTTTGAAAGAAACATTCAACAACATATGGGCCTGTATTGTTGGATGTTTTTCGCATCTTTGCTTTTGGGTAACAAAATTAGTGTCCCGAAGTTGAGACTGCTCAAGTTCAGGGTACCACGATGAAATTCCCTAAACAGAGCCATCAGGTCTTCTTTGATTAAGTCCCAGAAGACCTGATAAAACTCTAGTGGAAATCCATCCGGACCCGGAGCCTTATTATGTTCCATCTGGAAAATAGCAGTCCTAACTTCATTTTTAGTGAACTCCGCTGTAAGAATCTCATTTTCCAGTAAGGATACTTGGGGAATGTCATCTCTAAGTGACTCATCCAAAGAAACGATGGATCCTTCTGAAGGACCGAAGAGAGACTTGTAATAAGAAGTGATGTGCTTTTTTAGAGGCGCATCACCAGTTATTACCTCACTTCCATTTTCCAACTGAAAAATATGGGACTTCCAATGCCTACCATTAGCCAATAGATGGAAATATTTTGTATTTGCGTCCCCTTGAAGAAGATGTTTAACCTTCGCTCTTTGGTACCATTTAATCTCTTCCTCTCTTAACAACTCCGCTAGCCTCACATTTAAAACGTGCTTTAAATTAAATTCCGTTATGCTAAGAACAGAAGTCTCTGCTTTCTTATCTAGTACATCCAATTTATCCAGCAAGGTAATTTTCTCTTTCTTATAGGCTCCACTAATATTTTTTGCCCACCCTCTTAGATATTGGCGTAACCTTCTTATTTTTTGTTTGCCATCGCTCAAGGGGGGTTCCTGAGGCGTGAACTCTAGCCCAAACCTCCCTGACCATAACACAGAATTCGTCCCTCGTTAACCAGCCCAGCTCGAATTTAAATTGTGGCTGATAAGACGAGGACAAATTATTCGTGCAACAAAGGAGTGGATATGGTCTGAAATTTTTCTAGTGAGAGCACTTACTGTTACCGAGGATATTTGGATTCAAAATCAGTACAGATGAAGACCCTGTCCTGCCTCTGAAAACTTTGATTTTGTAAGTGATTTGCCCAAGTAAATTTTCTCCCTGAGAGATCAATTTCTCTTAGGTTCAGAGTGTCTATGATTGCATTAAACAAAAACAGCCACCTATTATCGAAATTGGAATTATTTTTGTCTTCTGATCTACGCATAATGTTAAAGTCACCACCTATCATAAGAGGTATAGTATCCTTTGAACAGACGTGTACCAGTTCTGATAAGAAACTGGATTTTAAGTCCACCTGAGCAGGAACATAGACCGAGATCAGGTTGAATTTAAAATCATCCTCCTTTACCCTAACCTTAAAAAGAATAAAATAATCCCCTTCTTCAATTTCTACTATGTAAAAATGTAATAAGTGAAAATCCAGAAGCATGCCACCAGATCTACCTCTTGTAGGTTTGCAATGCCAAAGAAAATCTCTGCCAGTACAGATAATATTCAAAGTGGATTGCGGGAAGTGAGACCTTCCGGTTTCTGATAAGGCAATAAAATCTAGATTATTTTGTATTGTTAAATCTGACAAAAAATATTCTTTTTGGGTCTGCAAACCCGTTACAATTCCAAAAAAATTCCCCGCATTTAAACTGTCTTCTTCCTCACACCTTTCCCCTTATTCCTCGGCCTTTTAAGCTATGATAAGGGGGCTAGTAAATTCACACAATCACAAACCCCATCACCCAGGCACTCTGTTATGTCAAAGCAGATAACATTAAGAGCATCAATATCTAAATTGTCCTCTAATCAGGAGACATAAGAAGAATCATTAGCCAAGTCTCTCTTATCAAAATCAAGTACATTCCAAACATTGTCCATCATTCTACTCTCTTATACTTTCTTAAGTAAGGTTAAAGATCTCAAGATAGATTGATCATCATTCCCTAGAACTACCCCTACAAATTTAGTGGTCTCTGACAAAATTGAATTATCATAATTAATAAAAGATGTAGAAAGTGAAACAATATTTTTGCTGATGACGAAGAAGGAACAAAATCCAGATTATTCCTTGCCTTCAGGCTGGACGCTCGCTCCAGAGTGTCCTGATCCGCAAATGTTGCATTCCTCTTACTTGCCCTTACCGGAGAACCTGAACCTCCACCACTTGTCTTGTTTAAAACCCCGGAGTCATTCTAGGAGACTGTGGGGATATTACCTCCGTATACCCCCATGGACCAACATGGGCCCTTCGTCAAGGACAGCCCAGCTCACGAGGAAGCCTTGCCCGCACATGACCAGCTCGCTGTGCTCGTCAAGGACTCTCCAGAAGCCTTGCCCGCCAAGGAAGATCCTAGAGTTAGATCCGGATTCGTTGCCTTAAGGAACCATTTGTAATCTGATAAGGCCTCGACAACTGTAACCCTGCTCCCCGACTATATAAGGCGAGCAGGGACCCCATCTCATCTCACCTCGTCTCATCAGATCTCATCAGATTGTAACACGCAATATTCCAACCCATCAATACAAACCAGCCACCAGAACACAGGACGTAGGGTATTACGGCGACTTGCCGGCCCGAACCTGTCTAAATCGCCGTCTCTCGTCCCAGTGTTTACGCTTTGCAGACGTCTCGCACGCCTCCGCCGCTCAATCTACTACCTTGGGCATATCCCTCGGTAGACTATCGACTATATTTCGTCGACAGTTGGCGTGCCAGGTAGGGGGTGTGTGCTACGACATCATGATCTGCCAAGCGGTCATCTTCCTCGACTCCATGATCCTCCACGAGCCCGGCGTCTCCTTCCAGATCGGATCTATGATCTGGACCAGCGGCATCGCCATCCTCGCTCCGGAGATCGTGGAATCCGCGCAACTTCGTGCGCCGGACGCCCCGCCGTCCACTTAGCGCATCATCGCGCAGGCGCCCCGCGTGCCAAGATCTACCCACTGCGACGACCTGGTCGAAGCCATCGACCGAGCCAATAAGAGGATCACCGACTGCATCAACGTCATCAACCAGGATCGTCGCCGCCTTCGCCCGTCGCTGTCGTCGCTCGTCGCCGTCGTCGCTTGTCGCCGCCTTCGCCCGTCGCCGCCGTCGCTCGTCGTCGACCAGGCTCGTCGCCGCCTTCGCCCGTCGCCGCCGTCGCTCATCGTCGACCAAGCTCCTCGCTGCCTTCGCTCGTCGCCGCCGTCGCTCGTCGCCGCCTTCACTCATCGTCAACTGGGCCCGTCGCCGACCCGCCCACCGCCCAAGATCGGATCTACATCAAGCTGCAACCATCATCCGCCATTGGTTTTTCTACTTATTTTATTTGTACATCATCATTTACTATTGCTCTCCATATTTATTTTTCAGGGACTTCGCCTTCGCTCGTCGCCGACCAGGCCCGGGGACTTCGTCTCCCCTCGTCGTTGACTTGGGCTCGTCGCTGCCTTCGCTCATCGTTGTCCAGGATCATCGCCGCCTTCGCCCGTCGCCATCACCGACCAGGCTCGTTGCCCCTTCGCTTCTCATCGTCTTCGCCCGCCGTCAACCGGACTCGTCGCTGCCTTCGCTCGTCGTTGACCAGGATCATCGCCGCCTTCGCCCGTCGCTGCCGTCGCTCGTCGTCGACCACGCTCGTCGCCGCCTTCACCTGTCGCCGCCGTCGCTCATCGTCGACCAGCATCATCAACCGGGCTCATTGCCGTCTTCGCCAAATTACTCGCCGACCTCTCCAAACGACTCACCGACCTCTCCAAACGTTCGCCGACCTCTCCAAACAGCCTGGCTGACGCTGAAGGAGTTTCAGAGCAGGGGCTACTGCCACCGCCGGACGCGTGCATGAGAGCCCGCCCTCTGCGCTATGGCGGCCAGTAGTCCTCCCAAGTGACGTCCTGACCTCTCTACGCGTGCATGAGCGCCCGCCCTCTACGCTACGAAGGGAAGGCTAAGCTTGGGCTGAGACCTCCAGAGGCTATACGTCCAGTGCCTGTATACGCGCCGTTACGCACTCGTTCTCCATGCGGTCTCCATGCAGCCTGACTGATGCCAACGAAGACTTAGAGCCGGGGCTGTTGTCACTATCGGACGCGTGCATGAGCGCCCGCCCTCTGCGCTACGGTCGCCAGCAGCTCTCCCAAGGGACGTCCCGACCTCTCTACGCGTGCATGAGCGCCCGCCCTCTACGCTACGAAGGAAAGGCTAACTTGGTCTGGGAATTCTGAGGCTACATGCTCAACGCTCACATTCGCGCTTCCCACGCGCTCGACGAACGGTCTCCATTCGCCCAGGTCACGCCACGATCGAGCCTTTCGGAAAAGACCCTGTTCGTGGTACCTCCCTACGGGTGCACGAGCATCTACCCTCTGCGCTATGGGATGCCAGCAGCGGTTCCTTGGGCGACGCCCTTGACTCCTACGCGCAAACGAGCTCCACGCTCTACGCTACGGATCCTGGGATAACCCAAGGCTGAACTATTCATCACTACGGCTCACGGCTATTGGGTCTGCGGAATTCAGGAATATGCAAAACACGCCGACTCGCTACAAGTTTTGCCTCTATTCGCCCAAGAGTCTACTTACAGACTATCTCCATATTACACACACTCCATGGCTGCCCGACAGCGAAAGGATCTACATCGGCGACCAGGGCCTCCGCGATCGGCTCCGCCTCCATCTCCAGGCGCTCCATGTCTGCACGACGACTCCAAGCTCGGGGACTTCGTCAAACTGCAGTCATCCTTCGACACTGGTTTTTCTCCATATTTTATTTGTACATCATCATGTAGTACTGCTCTCCATATTTATTTTTCACGGACTTCGCCTTCGCTCATCACTGAAGCTCGAGGACTTCGCCGTCCCTCGTCGTCGACCAGGCTCGTCGCCGCCTTCGCTCATCGCCGCCGTCGCCCGTCGCCGACCCGACTCGCTGCCGCCTTCACTCGTTGTCGTCTTCGCTCATCGTCAACCAGACTCCTCGCCGCCTTCGCTCGTCTCCGACCAGGCTCGTCACCGCCTTCGTTCGTCGCCGACTGGGCTCGTCGCCGCCTTCGCTCGTCATCGCCTTCGCTTGTCGCCGCCGTCGCTCATCTTCGCCTTCGCTCATCGCCATCCAGGCTCGGGGACTTCGCCTTCGCTCCTCGCTGTCTTCGCTCGTCTTCGACCAGGCTCGTCGCCATCATCGTTCATCGCCGTCTTTGCTCGCTGCCGCCTCTCCTCATCATCGACCAGGCTCGGGGACTTCACCTTCGCTCATCTCCGACCAGGCTTGTCACCGCCTTCGTTCGTCGTCGACCAGGCTCGTTGCCGCCTTCGCCTGTCGCCGCCGTCGCTCGTCATCGATCAGGCTCGTCACCGCCTTCGTTCGTCACCGCCTTCGTTCGTCGCCGCCTTCGCTCATCGCCATCGTCGCTCGTCGCCACCGTCGCTCATCGTCGCCACCTTCGCTCGTCGTCGTCTTCGCTCATCGCCGACCAGGCTCCTCCCCGCCTTTGCTCATCTCCGACCAGGCTCGTCACCGCCTTCGCTTGTCGCCGCCGTCACTGGCTGCCAATGAGGCTCGGGGACTTCGCCTTCGCTCGTCGCCACCTTCGCTCGTCGTCGCCGCCTTCGCTCGTCGTCGTCTTCACTCATCATCGACCAGGCTCCTCGCCGCCTTCGCTCGTCGTCGCTACCTTCGCTCGTCGTTGTCTTCGCTCAACGACGACCAGGCTCCACGCCGCCTTCGTTCGTCTCCGACCAGGCTTGTCACCGCCTTCGTTCGTCGCCGACCGGGCTCGTCGCCGCCTTCGCTCGTCGTCGCCGTTGTCGCTCATCGTTGCCTTCCCTCGTCGCCGTCCAGGCTCGGGGACCTCGCCTTCGTTCGTCGCCGACCAGGCTCGGGGACTTCACCTTCGCTCGTCACCGACCAGGCTTAGGGACTTCGCCTTCGCTCGTCGCTGCCTTCGCTCCTCGCCGTCTTCGCTCAATGTCATCTTCGTTCACCGCCGCCATCATTCGTCGTCGTTTTCGCTCGCTATCGCCATCATTCGTCGCCATCTTCTGTTTCCGAAGCACAAGGTCGTAGGTTCATCAATCCGTCACCATCCAGGTTCATCGACCTGGCCTTCACCCGTCGTCGACCATGCTCAGAGACTTCGTCTTTGCAAGTCGCCGACCAGGCTCGGGGGCTTCGCCTTCGTTCGTCATCAACCAGGCTCGTTGCCTTCGCTGGTCGTCACCTTCACTCTTCATCGCCTTCATTCGTTCGCCATCGCCATCGCTCGTCGCCTTCGCTCGTCGCCGCCTTCATTCGTTGCCGACTTGGCTCGAGGACTTCGCCTTCGTTCGTCGCCGACCAGCCCCGGGGACTTCGTCTTTGCTCGTCACCCTCGCTCGTCGCCACATTCGCTCGTCATCACCTTCACTCGTCGCCGGTGTGCATCAAGTCGCTCCATGCTGTTCAGATCAGGGTGCTGATTTTGGGCAGCTCATCGAGGCACTTGCTAAATGCTCTATAAGCTCGGCACCATGTGTCTTCAACACCTACTACCAAACTCGGGGACTAAGTGGATACACTTCACCTTGCGGTGAATGTATTTTCTTTTTCTCTGACATTTCAAGGACGCTCCATCAGGTTGGACTTGCACAGACTTCTACTAGGACCACGTTGTTCCTTATAGTCTTGCAAGCTCCAAGTGGATACACTTCACTAGAAGAAAGCTCTTCAAAAAATTTCTTGAGCACCTTACATCCTACTGGCAAGCCTTACTTGATCGACATTGACTTCACCTGCTCGGATTGCCAGTCAAGCTGGTCGACGTCGACTTCGCTTGCTCGGACAAGCTCAAGACGGTGTCGCCAATGGATACAAAGTGCTCGGGGACTAACTGTGGGGATATTACCTCCGTATACCCCCATGGACCAACATGGGCCCTTCGTCAAGGACAGCCCAGCTCGCGAGGCCTTGCAGCACACGACCAGCTCGCTGTGCTCATCAAGGACTCTCCAGAAGCCTTGCCCGCCAAGGAAGATCCTAGAGTTAGATCCGGATTCCTTGCCTTAAGGAACCATTTGTAATCTGATAAGGACTCGACAACTGTAACCCTGCTCCCCGACTATATAAGGAGAGCAGGGACCCCCTCTCATCTCACCTCGTCTCATCAGATCTCATCTGATTGTAACACGCAATATTCCAACCCATCAATACAAACCAGCCACCAGAACACAGGACGTAGGATATTATGGAGACTTGCCGGCCCGAACCTGTCTAAATCGCCGTCTCTCGTCCCTGTGTTTACGCTTTGCAGATGTCTCGCACGCCTCCGCCGCTCAATCTACTACCTTGGGCATACCCCTCGGTAGACTATCGACCATATTTCGTCGATAGAGACATGAGTTTAGCTTTCCATTGACTAGAACCATCAGTATGCAGCTGCATTGTTGGTTTGTTCTTTACTTCAATGGCCACCTGCGGTAGGGACCTCTCCACTTGGTACTGAGGTTCCTGGTCCTCACCTAGGTGCTGAGAGGTGTCACACTTATCTTTGTCAGCCCTAGGAAGCTGACCATGAGAAGTAGATTGTTCCGTCTCCTTGTCACCGTCCTCATCCATAGGATCCCCATTAATATCACCATTTGTATCCCCCTCATCAGAAGTAGAGTCCATATTAATAACTTGTGGCTCATTGCCATCGAAACCCCCCTCTAGCCTAAACTGTAGATCATAGACAAAATCACCAATCACAATATCCACAAAATCTGGGATAAGACTGGGATCAAGCACTGCTACCTTCATGGTGGCTCTACCATGTTTCTTAGTAAACTTAGTATCCACAGCTCGGGGAACGCCTAATATGGTTCCTACTGCCCATATAACAGAAAATTCCCTAAACTCGCTGGGTAAGCCACGAAACTGCACCCAGACCTTGTCAATCTCATATTTGAACACCTCTTAGTCCACCTCCTTCTCAAATCTGATTTTTCCTTTTACTGCCTTTGTTTCCATGGAGCCCCAATTAACTACCCATTCCAGCAGCTCATCGGATGGAAAATTTGTAATAACAAAGGTATCAATGCCCTTTGGTTCAATTTCCTAGTTATGTTTTCTGGGTAGTAGTTTGTCAAGCTCCACTGCCAACAATTCAGCAGTAACAGAGCCCTCCACGACATGTACCAGAGCCGCCTTAGGGCAAGTACATTGGTCTTGTCTCGTAGGTGGTCTCATATAGTGCCACATAATTATAAGATGACTTAGTAGACGACATGTACAATAATTTGTTTTTTAAGTTGTCTCGTAGCAACTCATGATTCCTTAATTAATGGATAGAATAAAAATAAATTGTGAGTTGCATAACAACAACAACTCATACAATGGTAGAATAGTTATCTCATAGTCCTAAATTTTAGCTCATGAGGTTGTTGTTTCGCAAAACAACGACCTCTTCCTCTTTCGCTTCTCTCTTTCCTCCACATCAGCAAAAATGCTACATGGCACTACCTGAGACGATGTACGAGACAACTAACATGTAGCAATGTACTTGCTCTTATCCGCCACAACTGCTTTCGGATTTTCTGAGGCTGGGATAAAATAAAACCCCAAACCTGGCACAACATATCCACAAGTAATCAGGCTTTCTATGACAATTAGAAGTGTATCTCTTGTCATAGAAGCCCTGTCACAAATGACTTTCTGTGACAATTACAAGCTATTTTTATGACAATTTGTGATCTATGACAATTGTAATTGTCACAAATATTGTCACAGGTCAAAAATTGTCACAAAAATTGTCACAGAAGGTCCTTTGTGATAGGGATTCTATGACAAGAGATACACTTCTAATTGTCATAGAAAGCCTCATTACTTGTAGTTGGAGCAACAGTAACATTCATCTTTTTTACATTTGGACAAAGTTTTGTCACATGGTCACCATAGCAGATATCACAACATAAGACGGTTGTGCATTCATTCATGGTATGACATTTAGTATGACATCTATAACAGAAAGGTTTGCCCTTACTCTTTGTCTTTCCCTGACGAGATGACTCTGGAATTTCTTTTGAATTCAGTCCTGGAGCACCAGCATTTTTGTTATGATCTTGAGCTGACACCGTCTTGCCTATCCCCGCAACATCGCCTGCACCCCCGGGAGCCGAAGGCCCATCAGCAGACAAAACAGGCGCGATGGTCGGGTGCTGGCCAGCCACGTCCGGCTGATCTCCTCCACCAGCCACGGTAGCGTGCCCACTAGCCAGCTGCGGCTGAGAAATCGCCGGCTGGAAGGCCAGCTGACCGGCTGCTTGCTGGGAACCAGCGCTGGCCGATTGGAAGGCCTGTTGACCCGCCATGGTCGGCTGGTGACGCAGCTGGCCAGCAATGGCAAGACCTGCAACTAGCCAGCTTTGCCAGTCCGATCCTGTGGAGCGTATGTCGGTGTTTGTTAACCGGCAACTCGTCTTGAGTAATCTCAGACGATTTGTTCAGTGGGGATCGACGTATGCAGAACTCGATGGTAAACGCAGAGACAATGATTTATACTGGTTCGGTCTGCTGAATAGCATTCCTACATCCAGTTTGGGGGAATAGTATTGTGCCCTGCGCTTATGGGTGTCTCGTTGTGTACCATGACCCCTGTCTCTGGCTTGCCGATCTATGGAGCTCTGCCTCTCTTTATATAGTTCAGGAGGCAGAGTCCTAGTCGGTTACAATCTTAGGAGTCCTAGTAGGATTACAAGGTAGCAATACTACTATGATTACATGGAGAGTCCTAGTTGGACTAGGTCTTCGCCCTTCCTTGCGGAGTACCCGGGGACTCTGTCCCACAAGCCCTCGAGCTCTTCATGGTTTATCGGTGAAGTCATCTTGAGACCTTGGCCTTGATCAAGTGTCATCCGAGTACCTTCTGAGAGAAACCATAAAGTGCTCTTGAAGTCTTCTAATGGTGTGCGCTTTCTGAAAAGCGCACCCGTTAGGTGTAGCCCCCGAGCCTCTTGCTGTTTAGCATAAAGAGCTGGAGGGTCTTGTCTGAAATTGCTCCAATTCCTTTCAAAGAAATTTGGATGCATCATTTGAGCATATGTATCCCGCAGCCCCCGAGCCTAAAATCGACTACTCGGAGTCGATTGTAGGATCTTTGTAGACATCCTCAAGGGTGCAACCGAGTAATCTCCCGAAGACAAGGATCAACATCTGCTTGTCGTTGAGTGGTTGAGAATGCTTGTAAATTTGATCTTTCATCCTTGAATCCCAGCCCCCGAGCTTAATGTCGACTAAGTCGTGGAGGAGAAGGAGCTTGATCAAAGTAGTGGAAGTAGAATATTGGTGAGCTCAAGGCTTCGGGTGGGTAGTCTCCTCATCGGAGACCCCGTATTACCCCCACCTCGAGACTCCCAAATCATCATAACCATGTTTGAAGGCTCGTTGCAATAGCATGGTATCCGAGTGAGGCAGCCCTCAGGGGCGTACCTAACCCAGCAGCGTGGTGTCCGAGTGAGGCAACCCTTAGGGGCGTACCTCAACCGGTGTTGTAGTCCATATCTTTTCCTTGCAAAGAAGACATACAAAAATTTGTAGTAACTGATATTCATGATATCAAGTCGGGAGCATGTCCCAGCATTAACAAATGCATATGAAATTTTTCGCATCTTGCTCTTGCTAGGTTGTTTAAATCACCCGAGTAGTGGGCCTGTGACGTTTAAGCACCTATCCTGCCTATCGAGCTTTGTCGAGCGTGAGGTACAGGCTTCACGGATTAAGGCTTGCACTTACTCAAGTAATTTAACAATTTGCTAAGAGAAGATTATAGCAGTCATGCTGCGCGAAAAAAGAGCACTCTCTGAGTGTACATTGTACACCCATGAGGTGTTGTCCCAACTACAAGCTCGGAGCTATATGAGTAGCCAGGAATGCAATTATGATGTGGCCATAGCGGCTCATGATTAATATTTAAGGATATTAAAAATATTAAAGCGTGACTTAGCTTGGTTGATGCCGAGTCGAGTGATCAGCACCGCCGAGTGGAGTAGTCGACACCGTCGAGATATCCGAGTAATGGATGACTTGGTACTCGGACGACTTGTTTGCAGCTCGATGATGGCTTGATTCTTCGACGCTTGCTCGATAGCTCACTTGTGGCTCGACGGCTCGCTCGTGGCTCAACGGCAACTTGATGGCTTGCTTGCGGTTCAATCAGCAGCTCGAGGGCTCGCTTGCTTGCAGCTCGACAGCGGCTTGATGGCTCGCTTGTGGCTCAACAGCCGCTCGAAGGCTCGCTTTTGCGGCTCAACGACAGCTTGATGGCTCGCTCACGGCTCAACAACAGCTTGAGGGTTTGCTTACTTATGGCTCAATGGCAGCTTGATGGTTCGCTCGCAGCTCAACAGTAGCTCAAGGGCTCACATGCGGCTTATGGCTCACTTGCGGCTTTACGACAGCATGATGGCTTGGCGACTGCTCGACAGCTCGCTTGTGACTCATGGCTCACTTGCGGCTAACGGCAACATGATAGCTCGACGACTCGGTACCCAGGCATTGTGGATATATGAGTAGTTGGTTTTTGATGAAGTCGATTAGTCGGAACAGCTCCTCAGCAGATTCTTGATCGAGCCGGGTTGTTGCCGAGTAATTCTTGATCATCTGGATCTCGTTCCCGACTAATACGTCGAATCTGAGTGGAGTAGTCGGTCGAGTCCGGGTAGTCGGAAGTACGCGCGGAGTCTGCCCATGGCTCGGCTTGCTTGCAGCTTGGATAATTTGCTTGCAGCTCGCTTTCAGCCTAGACAACTTGCCTTTGACTTGAATAGCGCGATGTAGTTAGACAGCTTGCTGCTTTTCGTGTGATCTGAGTCCCCGCTGATATTAGAGTCGGGTTACGGACGAGCAACAACAGGTCTATACGAGTCCGCCTCAGTTGGAGTCGACATAGAAGCAGTCAGACTCAGCCAGACGAAGAAGAATTCAGATGTGCTGATGGCCCTCATGGCCTTGCTGCTTCCGATTTGGACGAATAGTCCACGTTGGTGTAGATTGCATCGATGTCTCAGGAGCACGATCTAATAGATTGATCTGAGATCACGATAACAAGTTGACGAGTGCATCGGCGAGTTGTTGACGAAGGTTGCCGCAGACTGTCGCCGAGAGCCGATGAGAACAGCAGCGAGTCCTCTCCGAGGGTCTGATGGTTCGTCGAGCTCTTGATCGCAATTGCGCCGAAAATTCCCCTACCTGGCGCGCCAGCTGTCGGTGTTTGTTAACCGGCAACTCGTCTTGAGTAATCTCAGACGATTTGTTCGTTGGGGATCGACGTAAGCAGAACTCGATGGTAAACGCAGAGACAATGATTTATACTGGTTCGGTCTGCTGAATAGCATTCCTACATCCAGTTTGGGGGAATAGTATTACGCCTAACGCTTATGGGTGTCTGGTTGTGTACCATGACCCGTGTCTCTGGCTTGCCTATATATGGAGCTCTGCCTCTCTTTATCTCTTTATATAGTCCAGGAGGCAGAGTCCTACTAGTCGGTTACAATCTTAGGAGTCCTAGTAGGATTACAAGGTAGCAATACTACTAGGATTACATGGAGAATCCTAGTTGGACTAGGTCTTCGCCCTTCCTTGCGGGGTACCCGGGGACTGTCCCACAGCGTAGCCATGGAATCGGCCAGCGAGCTGATTGCCACCGTGTCCCTGGAATTGGCCACCACGATGCCGAGGAGGATTGGGGAACCACGTACCCATGGTGGCCATGGTTGCCACCATAGCCTCCACTGGCACCCCACCCCCAGCCCCCGCCATCTTGGAATCGGCCACCACCACCATGTCTTCCACGACCCCGGCCTTGGCCCTGCGGAGCCGAGCCGCGTCCTCGACCCCGGCCATCGAAGTCGGGGTGGAAACCCGGATTAAACCCAGGGTTGGACCCCCAGCCGCGCCCTCCCCCATCACCATGACCGCCTGGACCCTGGGCCGCCATCGGAGACCGGACAGCGTCTGTGAGCGGAGGAATTCCAGGCGCGATCGGAGTCCGGACGATGTCGGCGAACGAACGAGTTCCGACTGCTGGTGCTATCGGTCTCTGCTTTAGGGCTCGCAGGGAGCGACGCCGGACACCAGTGCGCGATTGAACAGATGGACTAAGCCGGCGGTGGGCCTGAAAAATTTGCCAGGCCCGATAGCCACATGATCCCAACGATCGAGTACGACGTCCCTCACCTGCCCGGCTGATTTGCTATCCCTTCTATCGGACGACGCCGAAGGACGGGACTGAATCAGCGGCGGAAACGGATCGGGGATCACTCAATCCTGAAAGTCCGGATTTTCAAATTTTGAAAAAACACCGCTCGCACTCGCCTGCACTCGCCTGGCCACTCTCGCCGGCCGTTCACCGACACCAGCCGCAGCAGTAGGCGCACCAGCCCTTGGGGAAGCACTACCGGAATGCAAGGAGATCACCCGACCTGCTACAGCAAGCGGACGGATCCTACCGGCCGGCCTCCATTCACTACAGCTGGACTTCTTTATCTTTGCTTTGGCCAGGAAGTCATAGAGCGTCCTCGACGGCAAGACCCGAGGAGCCGGTAGAGGTCCTTGCCAGGGGGGAACCCCCAACTTTTTTTGCACCATCGTCGATACAATCGTCTTTGGTAGCTGACACACATCCCCACTACCCGGAGACTTACCTAGAGCAATCTCGGTGGCTTGCAGTTGTTGAATGGAAAAACCCGCTTCCACGGCCTCTCGGATGAACTCCGCCGTGGACGGACTCCCGCCGGAAGGCGCTTCGAAGAGGTCACCTTCATCATCGGAGTCAACTGCAGAAGCTTCACTCGCCCAAAACTTAGAGCGGATCGGAGACGCCAGCGGTTGAGGGCTGCCGGCGTGGATCGGCAATGGCCGCCGGGTAGCCTCAACCACCTCCGCCAACACCAGCCGAGACAACTGGTCCCTACCAGCCGCCTCCCCGCGATGGCGACTCTCCTCATCATCCTCGCCCCCATCTCCCTCCTCTCGAACGTCCGCCGAGGAGCCCCTCCTCAGCTTCCACGCCGGCGAGGGTTAGTCTGCGCCCATGCATGCAAGTGCCCCACCCGGACAACGCTTGCTACTAGCAGAACCAATACAAGCGATACTAGAAGACCTATTGTGACCTTAGGATGATTGATGCTTCTGTTTGGATAACAACAAACAATACAGATTATATACAACCAAAACCAGGTTTGCAACCAGTTCCAAGAGATTAATTACACACATGAGCTAGCAGTGCCGGATCTAAATGCCAATATTTATTTATATTTCTTGCCTGAATTAACGAAGTAATTAAATTGAAGCACTATTCTGATAAGTTGCAGTTCCACGGACATCAGGGAGACGTTACACGTCCACTCTGTGCTAATTTGGGATCTAATGGCACATTGTATTAATTAATTGCTCCCTCAACCATTACAAATAAATGAGCTGAAAAGAGAAGCTAGATGAGATTAGCTTTTCTTCGATTCTGTTACTTCGGATGCACGAGCATCTTCAATGTTTTTACAAAAATGACTAACTAAACAAATTATTATACCAAGTAGGGAGCTCAATTTTTCTCTATTCCAAACAGTCTATTCCAACAGTTTCCAATAGTTTTCTAACATATATCCATCTCTGGTGCAGTGTCCAGTACATGTACTCCACAAGTACGTGGTGCTGCAACGCTTCCAACGTCAACTGTGTCCGGCAATGTCCATCCCCACATCTTTTTTTAAAAAAAATGTACATCCCCGCACATTTTAAGTCACATCCAGAATCTTTAAATCAAAACCTGTATTGGCTGCATGCTTATTCTAACATTTGAAAATATAGAAGTACTCCAGTTCTCCTCTTTCTAAAGTTTGTTAGCATGTGTCAGATGTAATCCGTGGCTAATTTGAAATGACATTGTTTTCAACAAAAAACTTACTCATCTTGTTGTTTTGGTACATCGATCTATCTATTGCATTCATGCAGAAATCGAGTCTTGCTTAGGGCGATTTTTTTAGATAATGGATAAAAAATCCGGCTTCATCTATCGAAAGATAGAATCACGCCAATTATTACAAATGTTTAAAAAAGAACGGTTGCTAACTGCAAAACGAAATCTTGCAGTACGCGAAGCCGTAACTGAAACGAAAATAAGGTTCAAACTAAACATGACTAATGTGACTTGCTGACATCCATCCATTGGAACAGAAGAACTGCAGAGCTGACGTCTCTAGGAATTGTGAAACATGGATCAACTGCTCCCGCCGAACGTCATGCTTTTGTAGTCTTGCCCGCTGTCTTAGCCAGTGTGTTCCCTGGAAGAGTACCTGCAAAAAAGTTTTTGGTCTACATTTGTCAAAAACCACTTCGTTTCTTGTTAACCAAACCTTCCAACAAAGAGAAGCTGCTGCTGTTAATAACAATGAGTTAGATTCTTTACTCGCAATCTTTGACCATCTATTAAAAAATCATTAATATCAGACGGAGGTGAAATCCCAAAAAGAAGGTGTACCGCTCGCCATAAGAACTTGGCATAAAGGCAATCAAAAAAAGAGATGATTAATGGATTCTGGAAAATGACAGAAACTACAAGATTTGTCACCAATCCAGTTTCTTTTGACTAAGTTATCCTTAGTTAAAATCACTCCTTTTTTCAAATACCATAATTTTTTTTTAATTTTCATAGGCACTTTGATCTGTCAAATATCTTGCGATACCCTAACCCCATTGTTAATTAACGCAGCATACATGGATTTGACACTGAAGTTTCCAGACGCGTTCAAACCCCACTTGAAAATGTTCGTGTGCCCTATTAAATTGAGATTTTGTAAAGAAGCAACTATTCTATGCCATGCTCTTAAGTTCGCACCCGCTAAATTTCGCCAAAATGAAATATTCAGAGGCACTGAACTAAGAACTGTTGCCACAGAATCATGTTTTCTTCTTACAATATTAAACAAGGCTGGAAATTTATCCTTAAGTGGTTTATTCCCTAGCCAGGTATCGATCGAGAACCCGGTTTGGGAGCCGTCTTTCACCTGAAACTTGCCAAAATCCATAAAAATATCTTTAATATTCATCAAACTTTTCCAAAAATGGGAGTCAGTTGGTTTTTTAACACAACTCCCCAGCGTCTTGTTCTTAAGATATTTATTTCTTAGCAGTTCTTGCCAAATACCGTCTTCATTTAATAATTTGAATAACCATTTACTTAGCAAACATCTATTTTGTATATTTAAATTTTGAATGCCCAATCCTCCCTGATCTTTAGGCTGGCATAGGACGTCCCATTTGGCCAGCCTATATTTACGCTTATGTTGATCATTTTGCCAGTAAAAACGGGATCTGAAACAGTCAATTTTCTCTAAGACACCTCTCGGTAGCTCGAAAAAAGACATCATAAACATCGGTAAACTGGACAACACTGAATTTATTACACACCAGACGACCCCCAACTGAAAGCATTTTGCCTTTCCAACCACTCAACCTTTTTTGAATTCGCTCTTCTATTGATTTCCAATCTTTATTAGTTAGTTTTCTCGTATTCATTGGTAAGCCAAGATATCTAAAGGGGTATTTACCGAAGACACACCCAAACAGTTGCGAATAAAACTCTTCATGGTCTTTTGCCTTTCCAAAGCAAAATACCTCACTCTTGTGAAAATTAATCTTCAGGCCCGATAACTGCTCAAAAGTACTAAGCAGAAATTTCATATTTGCTGCCTTTTGCGCATCATGGCTCATAAAGATTACCGTGTCATCCGCGTACTGCAGGATTGATAGCCCATCTTGGACTAAATTTGGAATGACCCCCTCAATCTGTCCTTCTTCCTTTGCTCTGGCAATAAGTATTGCCAGCATGTCGGCCAATATATTAAATAGTATGGGCGACATGGGATCACCTTGCCTTAAGCCTTTTTTCGCTTGGAAGTAAGAACCTAGTTGATCATTCATTTTAATATTAACATTTCCCCCTTCAGTAAAGCTTTGTACCCATTGACATCATTTTTGACAAAAGCCCTTCATTCTTAAGGTTTGCTGTAGGAACCTCCAGTTTACTTTGTCATATGCTTTCTCGAAATCAATTTTAAAAATAACCCCATCTTTCTTTTTTTAGTGGAGCTCATGGATTGCCTCGTGGAGAATTACAGCACCCTCCATAATATTTCTACCTGGTAGAAAGGCTGTCTGAGTAGGCTTAATAATTTTTTGAGCTATGGCGGTTAATCTGTTTGTTGCCACTTTGGTGAAGATTTTGAAGGACACATTCAATAAACAGATTGGTCTGTATTGCTGAATAACTTTTGCATCTTTACTTTTTGGCAAAAGAATAATGGAACCAAAATTAAGGCGATTTAAAGGAAGATCACCTTTATGGAAATCCTCAAACAGAGCCATCAGATCATTTTTAATTACCTCCCAAAAGACCTGATAAAACTCTGGTGGGAAACCGTCAGGGCCAGGCGCCTTATTATGTTCCATTTGAAAGATAGCATCCCTCACCTCGTCAGTAGAGAATGTGTCAGTTAAAATCTCATTTTCTAGTTGGGAGACTTGTGGAATATCCTGGATCATATTCTCATCAAGCAAGATGTGATTACTCTCCGAAGGACCCAACAAGTTCTTATAATAACTGGTGATATGCTCTTTCAGCTGAGCATCTCCAGTAATTATATTATTGCCATCCTCTAACTGGAAAATTCTAGTTTTACAGTGCCTACCATTAGCTAATAAATGAAAATATTTTGTGTTTGCATCTCCTTCCAGCAAGTGTTTGGCTTTGGCTCTTTGGTACCATTTAATTTCCTCTTCTCTTAATAACTCAACAAGTCTCTCATTTAGCACGTGTTTGAGGTTTAATTCTGATTGAGAAAGGGTTAGATTTTATGCCTTCTTGTCAAGTTCATCTAACTTGTTTAAAATTGTTGCCTTTTGCTTCTTGTACATACCAGCTATATTTTTTGCCCAACCTCTTAGATGCTGACGAAGCCTTCTAATCTTGGCTTGCCATCTTTCGATTGGACGGCCGTCGACTTGAAAATTCTGCCATACGTCTGTCACCATGTCACAGAACCCTTCCCTGAGCAACCAGCCAAGTTCAAATTTGAATTGAGGCTGGTAAGATGAGGAAGGGACATTTCTTGACATAAGTAAAGGAGTATGATCAGAAATGTCTCTAGACAAAACGTGCACAGTAGTATGCGGAAATTTAGACTCAAAATCTGTGCAAACGAGAATCCTATCAAGCTTTTCAAAGGTTTGATTATGAAGATGATTAGCCCATGTATATCTTCTATCTGACATCTCTATCTCCCTTAGATTTAAAGTATCAATAACCGCATTAAAAAGAAAAGGCCATCTATCATTATAATTGTCATTATTCTTCTCCTCCGGAGAACGTATAATGTTAAAATCACCACCTAAAACAATAGGTAAGGTATCTTTTGAACATACACGCACAATCTCCGATAAGAAGTGAGATTTAAGATCCGCCTGAGCAGGGCCGTATATTGAAATTAAATTAAATTTAAAATCCTTTTCATATGTCGAACCTTGAAGCGAATAACAAAGTCCCCTTCTTCAATTTCACCTATATCAAAAGTCAACAGATGAATACCTAGAATCATGCCACCGGACCTTCCCCTAGGAGCCATACAATGCCACAAGAAATCTCTGCCGGCACAGATATTCTTCAAAGTGGCTTGCGGAAAATTACCTCTACCCGTTTCCGATAAGGCAATAAAATCTAGATTCTTTTCTCTTGTTAAATCTGACAAAAATCTATATTTTTTTGGATCAGCAAACCCGTTACAATTCCAGAAAATACCTTTCATCTTGAACTTTTTTTTGTTTTATTTTTCTTGAGGGAACAGAACGTCTCTTTGATTTATTTTTAAGTGATACGGGGGTTTGCAGACACTTAGGGTCGCAGCCCCCATCACCCAGTCCCTCAGCAATATCAACACATACGCTACCACTTTGCTCAGAACATAATCTAGATCAATATAATCCTCCTCAGAACAAACTGTTGAAACATCATCTGCTACTACTTTGCTCTCAGCAGCATGCTGACACTCTACCATACGCCGTTTTTCTATGTTTCTTAAAGATTGAAGCGAAAGTGAAATTGCCTTATCATTATTACCGAGCAGAATTCCTTTCACAAAACCACCCTTTTTTAAGAACAAAACCAGGTATCCACCATTGTGAGCCCCGTAAGTCACATCTCACATTATCCACAAATAAGGGTAATTCGAAAGACCATGCCTCTTCTATATCTATTAAAACAAAATAATCATACAAAAACCTTAAGAGCAGACAACGGAAAGACACTCCGATCTTCAGATGGAGAACCACTTCACAGGGAACAACTGATGGTTGACCACAAGCCTAAGCCTTCTCTCCAAAGCTTAACTCTCTGAGGTGTGGGGAAAAAGCAAGAGTGAGTCCATGTTGAACTCCACAAAGTATAGCAAAACAAGTGAATAGATCCCAAGTCTCATGATCAATGTAACATAAATAATGATAGCATAAACGGTAAATAATGAACATGTTAACTAACATAAGTCTAAATGTAAAAGTCTTCAAGGCCGCTCGTGTCCTTGAGCAAGGCTGATATATCAGTTTTAATAAACTTTGCGCAAAGGTGTACACTTTCACTGCGAGACGTGAATTGTCCTTTCGCCCGAGGGAGCCAGCCTCTTAACCCCACTTCCAAGGAAGGTCGGCAGGGTTCACGATGAAGCCTTTCAAAGGTTCGTCTAACAAGTTAGGGCCGCTAGGTTCTTAAGGCAAGGGGAAGAAGGGTCTCTCAACCTTGCGGCAACGCAGCAAGATGAAAGTAGCCGCCCTAATCCAGCTCGGCAAGACCCACGCGCCTATACAGTGTCCACTAACAAGCTAGAAAAGGTCCTCATACTGAGCTAAAGCCAGAGCCATATAACCCCCAACATTCACTGTAAATCCCGAGGTGCTCGTACAGATAATTTCTTAAGTTGCTAATAAGTCATTTTTATCATTCGATGCATACATTAATTAAGTAACATGATCATGATTGCGAAAAGACACTCGATTGCTATACTTGCCTTAACTCAAGATCCTTCTTCTGTTGACTTATATACTTCCAAAGGTTGACTCTTGATCTTGAACTCTTGATCACAACTTTTTCTTGATCACCAACGTATATAACTCACCGACTGGACATACGATCACATAACACCACACACACATCCAATAGCAATCATACAAAGCAAACATAGCCTATGATTAGAACAGTACATCAATCATAAGAAAACAAGATAAAGAGTTTTAAAAAACAGATCTACGATTCACTACGATCACGCAGACGCGAAAATCACACTAATCGAAGCTATAACGGAAAAGATATGAACTAAACAAGATTAAAGTTAATAATTACTAGATTAGATTTAACTCAATTTTTAATTATAAAAGACAATAGATAAAGTTATTTGTTTTGAAAGATCTTTTCGAAACGAATCTAACGTAAGTTAAACGGATCAAAAACGGAGTTGAAATAAGAAAGTGATGGATTAACAAAATTTTTATTAATAAAAATAATAGATTATCTAACCACAAATTTAAAAGTTGTAACATAATTAAAATTAATTTAGATGGATAGATTACGTAATTATCAATCTAACGCAACTTGAATGGATTGAAACGAATCTAACAAATTAACAGCGACTAAAAACGTCTCAAACGAAAACTCGTATTTACCTTGTTTGCCACAGATCGTGCTCTTCTCTGGATGTTCGGAACGTGCAGCATGGAGGGGATCGGGAAGAGGACTTGGGGCTTGCTTGACCAACAGCTGGAAGGGCTTCGTGGGAGGCCTCTGCGGCCGATGGCGGCGGCGGCTTGGCACACGCTCTCGGAGCACCAGGTGCTCGCTCTCGCACAGCAACCGAACGGAGGCAGGTCAGGCGCCACCGTGTGGGCCAGGCAGGGGCGCACGGACAAGTGACGGCCGGAACTTGGTGTAGGCGATCAGCGAACGTGAAGATAGATTAGGGAACATATCAAACGGGGATAGATTCATAAAAAAGGAAAAGTTGATGGTACATAGAATAATAAACGGAACCAGAGAATAATAAACGGAACCATTTGGGTTGGTGCGGATATATATGGAGAAAAAACTCTTCATCCCCACATCAACTAGCAATACGGTACTGATTGATGTTGTAACTCTCACCCTTACTAATGGGCCTAAATAAATATAAAGCCCATTAGTAAACAAAGACATGGATATTTGGAATTTTATTAGCATTATTGCGCATGGGCTTTGTTGGAGGATGGAAAAAGACAGATTTTATTATTTTGGAAATTATTTAATTTCTGGATTAAAATAATTCTAGAAAAGTCTAGAATTGATATTTAAGCCAGAAAAATTACTCCAATGGCTCCGAAAATTCAGGGAAAATTCTCAGAGACATTTGGAGACATGAGGAATTCAAATAAAAATATTTGGAGCTCATGAAAGGATATTTTGGGAAATCTAAAAATTAGATTATGTTTCCAGAAAAATAGGAAAAAGTGTCGGAAAAAAAGCTGGAAACTTCTCGAGAAGATTTTGAGATATGATGATGAATGATGAGCACCAAGGAATAAATTTAGAGTAGAAGAAAAAAGATTCTTGGGAGACTCCACAGAAAGGTTAAGCTAGGAAACAGAATTTGATTTTAGGAGAAGATATGGACAAAGCGGAGAAAGATAAACGACTTAGTAAAGGAGTTTTTTAGAAAACTTTACTCACTCGCAATACAAGACGAAACAACAAGTTTTTGAAACTTTAACTTTTCCAAACTTTTTGAAAAACAAAATGTCTTTATTTTCAAAACTCTTTCTATGAATTTATTTTAAAATTGTTTTCGAACCATTTTGAACTCAATTTGAATTTTAGCCAAAACCACACAACATAAAAACTCAAATGCTCCAACATGAATGCACAAACATGTTTCTAAACCTTAGGATAAATTTTAATTTAACGAAAAGTTTTATTTCTCTATATTTTATGAGCACAGAAATTCATAAATAAATCATTTTAACTCTAATTCAAGAAATGCAAATTTCAGGGTGTGACAAATCTACCCCCCTTAAAAGAATCTCGTCCTCGAGATTCAGAAGAAGAAGAACAAAGAGATAGAGATACTCTGACTTTGAAATTTCATTTGCACTTTCTCAAGTAACTTCATCATACTTATCACGACCGGTGTAGCAGTGAGGCTTTCCGAGTCTTCGTGGAGTCGACTTATAGGTGGTCAAAACCATCTTGCTCTGAGTATGTTGAAGATCGACTCTCATCTTACCACACGATCAAACTTGATGCATACTTGAGCTTCTTGAAAACAATCCAACATGTTACTAAACCCATGCAAGAAGATAACTGCATCTTGATAGTGACTTTGCAACCATAAAGGTAACACCTCGCTGAGAAACACTAGGATGTGAGAAACCTTCTTCTTGTGACTCTTTTATCTTGACTACCCCCCTTAAAAAGGGTTGAACTAGGGGTACCAAGGGTAGCTTACATATTATTTCCAGCATGTTGACAGCCATACCAACTTCTGATATCCCCGAGAAACTCATATGTAAGGTAAGAACAAGAATTCTGAAATTTCCTCGCGAGTAGCAAACAGCAGTGCAGTAAAACAGCCATAACTCGAGATCTGCTTATCCAATAAAGTTGCAGTTTACCTTTATGGAAAGCTTATGAAATCCTCTACAACTTTCATGTAGAACACTTTTCCAGATTCTGTATTTAAGGTCGTCGAAAACAGCATACAACAGTAACTGTTTCAGATTCCAGACAGCACAGATGCATCAACTTGTGAATTTCATAACTCCAAAACCATAACAGCTATCAGGGTGGTTCTTGCGCTCAGAGAAAGATCATGAAGTCTACCTATGTCCAGAATTTTTCCATGATTTTTGAACATCCAAAAATAGAGATATAAACTGACAAAGACAAACTGCTCCGAAAAGATAGGATAAAGGGAACAGAAGAAACAGAAACCCAACCTTCTATGCATGAACCTATCAACTGAACCTAAATGAGATTGTGAAGAAACCCACAAATCATTGCACTCATTACAAAGATGCAAAACAAACATCATCATAAGGACAAGCAACAAACATCACAGGTTCACAAGCCACACGTGGGCCAAGGACTTGACTTAACTTCGTTACTAACGTTTTCATTACATAAGGGCTCAAGAACTACTAGCACACGATACATCTGCAAGAACATCAAGGGTAGCTTTCCTTGTACACTCTTCATCTATCAACTGCAATCAGGGACTTTCTTTGCATCAGGCACTGACATCACTTGTTGGTGGCTATTCTGTAGTGACTGGGTTGTGGCTACTTCCTTGAGTCGGTTGTTGACCTTTTTGGGGCAGGATCTTACGTAGTGTCCTTCCTGTTGACAATGATAACATCTTCCTTTGGTTGGATCTGCTGTGGTAGAAGTGTTGTTTGATGTGCTGCCATCTTGCTGACTCAGAGGATTGACTTTTACCAGTTTATTCTGCTTCTTAACTCGCTTCCGTGGTTGGAATTCTTTGTAGGTGATTGTCCATCCATCTATGCAAACCTCATGTGGAAAGTTATTAATTGGAGGAGCTTCTAAATGCTGCTGATCTAGGCTGGTCTGAACAGGAGTTGAAACTGGATGTGATACTGGGGTAGAACTCAATTGTTGGTGACGTATCAACGGTGGCTCGAACGAATTTGCTTTCCTTTTCTTATCTTCCTTGACTTCACCACTTGGGTTCGCTTTGACCTCATCCTTGGTTGACTTCTCTTGAAGACAAGAATTCCCATAATGCTTGCAACAAAAACATCGATCCTGAACCTCTTGCATCTTACTACTGCTATCTCCCAACAGACTTGCTTGACATTCATTGGGTGATATTGGCATACCTCGATATTCAATCCTTTCGCCTGATGGTGTTCTTAAACACTGAACGTCGGGAGTAATTGACCTCACTTTTACGACTCCTTAACCATCCATGTCCAAGGATAACATCGATTCTGAGAGTTCCAAAACATTCAGCTTCACTATGAACTCACTCTCTTTTATCTGGACTCTAACATCTCGGCATTCATGGTTTGTCTCAATTTCTCCGGTTGGTGTGCGAACTACTATGAGCTTCTTTGTTGGCCATTCCCTTATCTTCAGGCGAGCTACAAACTTGGCAGAGATGAACGAGTGCGAGGCACTAGGGTCAAAAAGAACCATGGCAGTTACTGAATTAACTGGGATCATGCCATACACAACTTTCTTTGCTCCATAAATAGTAGTCATATCCACATGCCTCAATTTTCCGTAAATGTAATCTTGCTCCACTTTATCACCTTGTAACTGTTCTTTATGGCTTCCCTCCATGTTGGTTGGTCCGTGTGTTGCGTCTTGCTGTTGTGTTATTCTTCTCAGGTCTTGACTTTGCATAGCGATCAGCTTCTGTTTGCCAATTGCGGTCAGAGACGACATAGCTTGGTCAAAGATCCATCTACTTAGGCAGAGGGAAGTTCTCGAAAGCAATTCAAGGCAAGGAGTGAAGGTAAGAGCAAAGTTTAAAATTTAAGCAACAAGGAGGAGATAAATAACAAGGGTAGAAAATACAATAAAGAAGAAAATACCAAGGTTGATAGAAAACAGAGTTCTATAGCAGTTTTCAAAAGCTTTAAACGACCAGTTTCTAACTAGGCTTGCGTCCTACAGTCAGCATTGCTCTGATACCACTTTGTCACACCCCGGTTTTAAGAACAAAACCAGGTATACACCATATGTGAGCCCAAGAAGTCAAATCTCACATATAGCCACAAATAAAGGGTAATATCGAAAGACCATGCTCTTATATAGCGTATATAAAACAAAAGAACATAACCTTAAAGAGCAGACAACGGAAAGACACTCCGATCTTCAGATGGAGACACCACTTCACAGGGAACAACTGACTGGTTGACCACAAGCCTAAGCTTCTCCAAAGCTTAACTCTCTGAGGTGTGGGGAAAAGCAAGAGTGAGTCTATGTTGAACTCCACAAGTATAGCAACAGTGATATAGATCCCAAGTCTCATGATCAATGTAACATAAATAATGAATAGCATAAAACGGTAAATAATGAACATGTTAACTAACATAAGTCATAAATGTAAAAGTCTTCAAGGCCGCTCGTGTCCTTGAGCAAGGCTGATATATCAGTTTAATAAACTTTGCGCAAAGGTGTACACTTTCACTGCGAGACGTGAATTGTCCTTTCGCCCGAGGGAGCCAGCCTCTTAACCCACTTCCAAGGAAGGTCGGCAGGGTTCACGATGAAGCCTTTCAAAGGTTCGTCTAACAAGTTAGGGCCGCTAGGTCTTAAGGCAAGGGGAAGAAGGGTCTCTCAACCTTGCGGCAACGCAGGCAAGATGAAAGTAGCCGCCCTAAATCCAGCTCGGCAAGACCCAACGCGCCTATACAGGTGTCTACTAACAAGCTAGAAAAGGTCCTCATACTGAGCTAAGCCAGAGCCATATAACCCCCAACAGTTGCACTGTAAATCCCGAAGGTGCTCGTACAGATAATTTCTTAAGTTGCTAATAAGTCATTTTTATCATTCGATGCATACATTAATTAAGTAACATGATCATGATTGCGAAAAGACACTCGATTGCTATACTTGCCTTAAACTCAAGATCCTTCTTCTGTTGACTTATATACTTCCAAAGGTTGACTCTTGATCTTGAACTCTTGATCACGAACTTTTTCTTGATCACCAACGTATAACTCACCGACTGGACATACGATCACATAACACCACACACACATCCAATAGCAATCATACAAAGCAAACATAGCCTATGATTAGAACAGTACATCAATCATAAGAAAACAAGATAAAGAGTTTTAAAAAAACAGATCTACGATTCACTACGATCACGCAGACGCGAAATCACACTAATCGAAGCTATAACGGAAAAGATATGAACTAAACAAGATTAAAGTTAATAATTACTAGATTAGATTTAACTCAATTTTTAATTATAAAAGACAATAGATAAAGTTATTTGTTTTGAAAGATCTTTTCGAAACGAATCTAACGTAAGTTAAACGGATCAAAACGGAGTTGAAATAAGAAAGTGATGGATTAACAAAATTTTTATTAATAAAAATAATAGATTAGATCTAACCACAAAATTTAAAAGTTGTAACATAATTAAAATTAATTTAGATGGATAGATTACGTAATTATCAATCTAACGCAACTTGAATGGATTGAAACGAATCTAAAACAAATTAACAGCGACTAAAAACGTCTCAAACGAAAACTCGTATTTACCTTGTTTGCCACAGATCGTGCTCTTCTCTGGATGTTCGGAACGTGCAGCATGGAGGGGATCGGGAAGAGGACTTGGGGCTTGCTTGACCAACAGCTGGAAGGGCTTCGGTGGGAGGCCTCTGCGGCCGATGGCGGCGGCGGCTTGGCACGCTCTCGGAGCACCAGGTGCTCGCTCTCGCACAGCAACCGAACGGAGGCAGGTCAGGCGCCACCGTGTGGGCCAGGCAGGGGCGCACGGACAAGTGACGGCCGGAACTTGGTGTAGGCGATCAGCGAACGTGAAGATAGATTAGGGAACATATCAAACGGGGATAGATTCATAAAAAGGAAAAGTTGATGGTACATAGAATAATAAACGGAACCAGAGAATAATAAACGGAACCATTTGGGTTGGTGCGGATATATATGGAGAGAAAAACTCTTCATCCCCACATCAACTAGCAATACGGTACTGATTGATGTTGTAACTCTCACCTTTACTAATGGGCCTAAATAAATATAAAAGCCCATTAGTAAACAAAGACATGGATATTTGGAATTTTATTAGCATTATTGCGCATGGGCTTTGTTGGAGGATGGAAAAAGACAGATTTTATTATTTTGGAAATTATTTAATTTCTGGATTAAAATAATTCTAGAAAAGTCTAGAATTGATATTTAAGCCAGGAAAAATTACTCCAATGGCTCCGAAAATTCAGGGAAAATTCTCAGAGACATTTGGAGACATGAGGAATTCAAATAAAAATATTTGGAGCTCATGAAAGGATATTTTGGGAAATCTAAAAATTAGATTATGTTTCCAGAAAAATAGGAAAAAGTGTCGGAAAAAAAAGCTGGAAAACTTCTCGAGAAGATTTTGGAGATATGATGATGAATGATGAGCACCAAGGAATAAATTTAGAGTAGAAGAAAAAGATTCTTGGGAGACTCCAACAGAAAGGTTAAGCTAGGAAACAAAGAATTTGATTTTAGGAGAAGATATGGACAAGGCGGAGAAAGATAAACGACTTAGTAAACGAGTTTTTAGAAAACTTTACTCACTCGCAATACAAGACGAAACAACAAGTTTTTGAAACTTTAACTTTTCCAAACTTTTTGAAAAACAAAATGTCTTTATTTTCAAAACTCTTTCTATGAAATTTATTTTAAAATTGTTTTCGAACCATTTTGAACTCAATTTGAATTTTAGCCAAAACCACACAACATAAAAAACTCAAATGCTCCAACATGAATGCACAAACATGTTTCTAAACCCTAGGATAAATTTTAATTTAACGAAAAGTTTTATTTCTCTATATTTTATGAGCACAGAAATTCATAAATAAATCATTTTAACTCTAATTCAAGAAATGCAAATTTCAGGGTGTGACAAATCCTAAAGACTTGGAAGACTTAAATAAAAAAGAGTCATCACGGAAAATAAAAGAAGAGCTTAAAAGTGTGTTACCTTTGTCCTCGGTACACTCAAAGTTTTGACGGGCCTTCAATTTGGCTGCCTTCTCCATAGACTCCTGGTCTGCATTTGGACGATGAAGGCAATGATAACATATCGATCAATAGGTTCCGCAAAATGAAAACCATCACTGAACACTACAACAGAAATGGCATTTGGACGATCTATCAACTGAGCTATAGTCTCGGCAAAAAATTGCGTCCGGGGCTAAAGACTTTTAGTCCCGGTTGGTAAAACCAACCGAGACTAAAGGTGAACCTTTAGTCCCGGTTGGTATTACTAACCCGGACTAAAGGTCCCCCAGACTCCCGGGACTAAAGGGTGACCTTTTAGCCCCGGTTGGTGTTACCAACCGGGACTAAAGGTCCTTTTAGCCGTTACCAACCGGGGCTAAAGGTCCTTCACGAGTGTATTCAAAAGGAAAACGTCCAGAACTATATCATGTGGGTTGTGTAGCTTAGTTGGTAAACGTGCGTGAGGCGAGAGGTGCTGAGTTCGAATCTCACAAACGCAAATTTTTTTTTTCTCGTGGGAGTCTTTAGCCCCGGTTCGGAGCACCCGGGGCTAAAGGCTCTCACCTTTAGTCCCGGATTGGTAGTCCCGTTGGTAGTCCCGGTTGGGAAAACCGGGGCTAAAGCCCCTTCCCAACCGGGGAAGGCATGTTATTCTGTACTAGTGGAAACTGTTTACTTTTCTTCGCATATATAGGTGGGACTTGATGTTCTGTTTGTGTAGGTCATGGGTGTTTTGGACACCACTGTGCTTCATTCCGTTTGTAAGTTAGTAACCCTAGCAGACACGCAATTTCCTTTGTATAGGAGGTGACACATAAATCTTTTGCCTATAAATAAATAAGAGGTGACACATATATAGGAGCTCCTGGGACTTGAGTGTGTCATATAGGTCAGGGATTCATAGTAACTGCCGGTTCACAGGGCCAATATAATTTTGTTTGAGAGGCATCAGGAGTTCCGTTTCTGCTGAGTGACTGTGGAACAGCAGGACGGTTGTTGGTGTTAGCACAGACCGACAGCTCGTAGAAGCAACAAGGCACAAGCAACATGCATGCCAATGATTTTGGAGCAGCAACACAACTGGTTTCAGAGAGAGTCTGATGAGTTTGAGCTGCAGGAGGCGGAGTGCAGCGAGGTGATGTAAGGAAAAGGCACACTTTATTAATTAGGTCAGGGGGCCGGTTACCCGAATGTAGCAAAACCTGCAACAACTACTAATGCATATATAGTGACATCTGGGTCTGAAGCTAGGTTCAACAAAAATAGCATTGAGCATACTACATTTCTTAGTCGTTGAAATGGAAGGGTACAACTTCATCATACATAGATATATCGATCTTGAAAAAAAGGAAAGACTATTATAACCACTGAAACTACAGACCTGATAACCTCGGTTTGGGTGAACTGATGTAGAACTTATCCATGACATTTTAAGCATCTGGTTAATGTCGGGTCACGTAGTTCTCCACGTTCTTGCCCTTCTCTAATTCTTTGTGGATTAGGAACTCAATAAGAGTTATATGTTGTAATTATTATGTACAGTGAGTGGCCAAGATTGAATCAAAATATGGGGGGAGGTGCAATTTCACAAATCCGAAACCAATTATCTAAGGGTTCCAGAGAAATAAGTTTTGGTTCGAAATACCGACAATTAGATTACAAATAAAAAACGATCGACACCTGGTGGCTGGTTTTGAGTTCTCCATGTGTGGCCATGTTGTGGCCTCAACAAGGAATAAATAGTGGCGATCCTTGCGCCAAGGACGACACCATCTTGGATGACAAGTCTAGCTTCAACCTGGCCATCAAGTGCATGTGTGGTCTAGCAAAAACAACAATGCTCACCTGAAACTGCACGCCACTCATGCTGGGCCTATGGTATATGGTCGAATCTTCATAGCTAACGAACAGTGGTGAGTGCAAAAAAAAAATTGCTTGTTAGAGGATTGCATGATGCTTCGTTCGCGGGCCTTGTGTTCGATTAGCCATTTCTTGAATGCTGAGGCTGAGCAAATATTATTATAAATTAATCTGTAGTTTTAATTTGTTTCTTTTCCTGTAGTAAGGGCAGGGCGCCCAAATGGTGCCTCATATCTGTTGCAATGTAGGTACCCATTTGTTAATATTCCCTCCATTACAAATTATAAGATATATGTTTTGTCTTTTCGAAATATATAGCTGTTGTACACATTGCAAAAACTAAGTGTCTAGAAAAGTCAAAATAGACTAATGATGGAAAATTAAGTACAACACAAATAACAACTATGTTAGTAAATTAAGTAAATAGACTAATGATGGAAAATATGTTGTTGCTGGGAGCTCATCCTGGATTGCAGCCTGCAGGCTGCAGATGTAGGATATATATATGACCGGTGCCAGCGACCACATGCTTACTTGGTGTCATCCTGGTTAGGTAATGGCCACTGATAGTATATATGGGATATTCGAGCAGAAGACTTTCTGCCAAGTTTAGGTCCATCCTACCTATATATGTCGTTGGACGCCCCTGATCGATGACACTTGTGGGAATGATCGAGAAGAGAGGGCAGTAGTCATGCGCACCGCTAGTCAATCTATCTTCTATAAATAGAAGTGAAATTGATGGAGGAAAATCCATGATATGCATGATAGCCGATCGATTTGCATTGGAAGGATAACTTGGTTCTCTGGATAGACTTGGGAGCCATCAGGACATCTTGGCACACTGTTTGTCGGACGACCTCATACCAAACTCTTCATATAGCCACCAACATGTAGAAAGATCAGAAAGCTACTCGTCGATTCTCTGCTAATCTTCATATCTGTCTTTATCCAATCCTCTATAGAAGAGCGGATGAAAAACGCCGCACCGGGATGCAGGTTGCAACAACCATGTACACCATGTACCAAAATGCCGGTGTGATGAGTACCAGAACAGGAATGCATCGACTCGTGAGGGTACAGAGAGAGACGTTAGATGACCTTGATGTTGTTAATGTAATGTCAGGGTGATAGTTGTTTTTGACTCTCATTCCCTAGCTTGTATGTTATTATTTTGATAACATGCTCATTGTTATGCATCTTACTCGAAAGCAACATTCTTCTAATATTGCCATCGATACTGATTTGTAGAACATATCGAGGTTAACGACAAACTAGAAAATAACACATGCATCAGGACTCAGGAGTGCCACATTTGAATGCTATTATTTATTTATGAGTAAAATTCACCGCCGGTCCCTAAACTTGGCCGGTGGTGTCATCCCGGTCCCTGAACTTATAAAGTGATATCTGAAGGTCCCTAAACTTGGTCGCTGGTGTCATCTCAGTCCCTAAACTTGTAAGGTGATCACTACTGGTCCCTAAACTTGGTCAGCGGTGTCATTCCAGTCTTTAAACTTGGCTTTGAGTCTCATCCTCCGGTCAAAACCGGGCGATTTAAAAACTTAATATAAAAAAAATCATAACTTTTTATACAAACTCGAATGAAGACAAATTTTATATCAAAATTGTATCTCTCGATGCGATCTACAACTTTGTAATTGAAACTTTTTTGAATTAAAACTGTTTAGAGTCCCAAAATATCATTTTAAGTTTGTAGATTTTGATTCAAAAAATTTAAAATAATATTTTGGGACTTTAAACAGTTTTTATTCAAAAAAGTTTCAACTACAAAGTTGTACATCGTGTTAAGGGCTACAATTTTCATATAAAGTTTGTCTTCATTCGAGATTGTATAAAAAAGTTATGAATTTTTTTATATTAAGTTTTTAAATCGCCCAGTTTTGACGACCCAGATTAGACTCAAAGCCAATTTTAAGGACTGGAATGACACTGCTGACCAAGTTTAAGGACCAGTGGTGATCAGGTTACAAGTTTAGGGACTGAGATGACACCAGCGACCAAGTCTAGGGACCTCCAGATATCACTTTATAAGTTCAGGGACCGGGATGACACCACCGGCCAAGTTTAGGGACCGGCGGTGAATTTTACTCTTTATTTATTTATTTTAGCTTAACTAAACTGATGGCATTACTAAATTGAAGCACCATTGCTGGTTGCAGTTACCATTTACATACAACAAACTAGTATAAACATTAAACATTAATGATCCACGCTGTGATAGTTAAATCAGTTTTTTTTCTGCTAAACTAATTTTTACACCTTTCCTTGCCCCACTGTCATCTCTAAATTCTTAGACGTGCAGTACCAAAACTGCGGCTTGGCACATCGAGAAGAAGATAAAAGGGACTGTGGTTGGGGATATTTCATTGTTATTTAGAAATGAAATAATAATACCTGGCATTATCTACTAAAAATACGATCAGGCCATATTATAGTTTGAGTCTTAGACAAACAGAGAATGTTCACAGCCGCAAAATGTCTAAACACAACGAAATAAAGTTTTGACTAAAGTGTTAGATCCAATCGGATCACTTAGTGTTAATAGGCTCGGGATTAGGTTAAACAATGGATGAACAAAAGCTTAATGTGCTAGACAGTGAAAGTAAAGAACAATAGGGTTAGAGAATCGACCATCTCCGGTGGGCTTGGAACTTGATCCGGCGTCCGCCATAGGTCTCTGTCGTCGTTCTTGCGGATCCGGATGAGGGCGTGGGGAAGAGCTCGGTGCAGTGAAGTCGCGCCGGTTGAAGTCGACGCAGCGGCGGCAGGAGGGCTTCCCGTCACTGGCTGCGAGACCCTAGATCGGATTAGGGTTGGGGAATATCGGTGGGGTCTCTGGCGGCTCAGACGAACCTCTGCCTTGTGCCTTGGCCCCCACCTCCCTTTTATATCCCGCAGTGTGACAGGGGCCCTCCAACCATTAATGGGTTGGGCTCCCCGATCAGGAGCGGATCAAGTTAGATAAAAGGGCCGTTGGGCCCAGTAACTAGGGAGATCAATACTAACATTCTCCCCCTTGATCTCCTAATAACTTATCTTATTCTTATCTTAAATACTCAACTTATATGGCTCTATTCCATTATAAGAAAAGCGTCGAGCGCGTCTCGTCGTCACAACCAAGCGTCGTTGGACTTGACGGCTACAATACATCTCTCTAATTTGAAACAGAGTTCTAACTTGGGCCCTAAGTGTTCAGGAATCATAGGCTTTCCCTTAACCCCATGCCGGCTACGTGTCTTCTAAACACGTTGGGTGGTAAGCCTTTTGTCAACGGATCCGCTAACATCTTATCTGTACTTATATGCTCAAGACTAATGACATGATCCCGAACTTTATCTTTCACAACATAGTACTTAATGTCAATGTGTTTGGCAGCACCACTTGACCTATTGTTGTGAGCATATTCAACTGCAGGATTATTATCGCAGTATAACTTAAGTGGTTTCTGAATGCTGTCTACCACTGCTAATCCGGGTAAGAACTTCTTAAGCCAGTTCACCTGCCCCGAGGCCTCATAACATGCTACAAACTCCGCATACATTGTGGATGATGTAACGAGAGTTTGTTTGGAGCTTTTCCACGATATAGCCCCACCTGCAAGGGTGAAAATATAACCCGAAGTGGATTTTCTTTCCTCCCCCGCATAATCTGAATCTGAGAACCCTACTATCTCAAGGGAATCTGATCTCTTATAGGTTAGCATGAAGCCTTTTGTGCCCTGCAAATAACGCAAGACTTTTTTACTAATTTCCAGTGCTCTATGCCTGGATTTTTCTGATATCTGCCAAGTAACCCGGTAACAAAAGCTATGTCAGGGCGAGTACAAATTTGAGCATATTGTAAACTTCCGACAGCGGATGCATAAGGAACTGATCTCATTTGCTCGAGCTCTATCTGATTCTTGGGACACTGATGTTCCCCATACTTATCGCCCTTGACTATGGGTGCAGGTGATGGGCTGCATTTATGCATACTATATTTCTTAAGAATCTTATCTATGTATGCATTCTGAGACAAACCTAATACCCCTTTGCTTCTATCACGGTGAATCTCTATCCCCAGAACAAAAAGGCTTCACCGAGATCCTTCATATCAAAATGCGAGGACAAGAACTTCTTTGTTTCCATTAGCAGACCGACATCATTGCTTGCCAGCAAAATATCGTCCACATATAGAACCAAAAAGATGAACTTACTATTCTTAAACTTTGCATACACACAATTGTCCTCAACATTAGCCTTAAACCCAAAACGTCTTATGGTGTTATCAAACTTCAAGTACCACTGTCTCGAAGCTTGTTTTAACCCATAAATGGACTTTCTTAGTCGACATCCCATCTTTCTTTTCCTTCCACAACAAAACCTTTCGGTTGTGCCATGTAAACATCTTCTTCTAGATCCCCATTAAGGAATGCCGTCTTAACATCCATTTGATGTAACTCTAAGTCATAATGTGCCACTAGCGCCATTATAATTCTAAAAGAATCCTTACATGAGACAGGAGAAAAAGTCTCATTGTAATCAATTCCTTCTCTTTGGGTAAACCCTTTGCCACAAGTCGCGCCTTATATCTCTCAATGTTCCCTTGGGAGTCACATTTGGTTTTGTAGACCCATTTACAGCCTACTGTTTTGGCTCCTTTAGGAATTTCCACTAAATCCCAAACATTGTTGGAATCCATGGATCTTAGCTCATCTTTCATGGCTTCTAACCACTTATCTGAGTGCTCGCTTCTCATGGCTTGTTCATATGTAGTGGGATCATCCTCCATATGAAACTCTTCGGCCTCATAGACTTCATAATCATCTGAGATAGCTGATCTTCGAACTCTATGTGACCTTCTAATGTTCTCATTATTTGGCGCCATTTGGGGCTGTTGTTGTTCTTCCCCATGCACGACAGGTGGTTCTAAATGGCTCCTGAAGGACAGGTTCCAGATTTCCTGTCGGCAAGGGAGGCTCAACAACAGGCACTGACACTACAGTGCTTGACACCGTTGGCACAGCAACAACAGGTAGCATGAAGTATGGTTCCTGAAACATTGGAGTAGGGGCGTGAACCCGTTTCTCCTCTAAGTTAACTTCTTGAACCACCTTGCTCCCCCTGATCACATCATGTTCTAAAAACTCAGCATGTCTTGTCTCTACAAACTTTGTATGCCTGTCAGGGCAATAAAAGCGGTAGCCTTTTGATCTATCTGGGTAGCCAATAAAATGGCAACTAACAGTCTTAGGATCTAATTTTCCTGAATTTGGGTTAAAGACTTTAGCCTCAGCTGGACAGCCCCACACCCTTAAATGCTTAAGTGAGGGTACTCTGTCTGTCCATAACTCATACGGTGTTTTAGGCACCGACTTACTGGGTACACGATTAAGGATATGAATGGCGGTTTTTTAACGCCTCCATCCACAGACTTATCGGTAAAGTGGAGTAACTGACCATGCTTCTTACCATATCCATCAGGGTACGGTTTCTTCTTTCAGCCACTCCATTTTGCTGAGGTTCTCCTGGCATTGAATACTGAGCAACTATGCCATGCTCCTGAAGGAACTTTGCAAAAGGTCCTGGAACTTGACCATACGGGGTATGTCGCCCATAGTATTCTCCACCACGATCTGATCTTACTATCTTAATTTTCTTATTGTGTTGATTTTCTACTTCTGCCTTAAATATCTTAAACTTATCTAAAGCTTCTGATCTTTCTTTAATCGGATAGATGTAGCCATAACGTGAGTAGTCATCAGTGAATGTTATAAACGAGTCATAACCATCCACACTCATGACGGGAAACGGTCCACATATGTCGGTGTGATTATTTCTAAAGTCCCGCACTTCGTTTGGCATTTTTCTTAATTTTCTTAACGTACTTACCTTTAATGCAATCAACACATTGGTCTAATTCTGATAGTTCTAATGGCGGAAGAATTTCAGTTTGACTAATCTATCAATTCTCCCCCTCGAAATGTGGCCTAATCTACAATGCCACAATTTCGAAGAGTCAACCTGAATATTCTTTCGCTTTTTACTTACATTCATAGACGAGGAAGCAATCTTATTCTCAGAACTTATAACATTAACATTCTCAGAGATGGATAACAAATAAAGTTTGTCTTGTCGGAAGGCAAGACCAACACACTGATTATTAAAAAATATCTTACACTTGCCATCTCCAAAATGACAAGCCAATCCATCATCATCTAACTTAGACACACTTATTAAGTTTCGATGCAAAGAAGGAACATAGAGTACATCATGAAGCCTAAGTACAAAACCATTTACTAATTCTAATGATACGTCTCCAATGGCTTGGACGTCGGCTTGTACTCCATTAGCCACCTTAATGGTTCTTTCTCCTCTTTGCAGGATCTTCCTCGTAGCGAATCCCTGAAAAGAATTAGCAACATGAGTAGTTGCACCTGAATCAACCCACCATGTGGATTTGTCATAACTTAGAAACAAGGATTCATCTACAAATGTAATAATATCCTCACCATTCTTACTCAGGAACTTCAGGAACCCAGGACAATCTTTCATCCAATGGCCCCTTTCCTTGCAATACATGCACTGATCTTTGTCTACAGTGATCTTCTTTCCCTGCTGGGACTGAGACTGAGCTGGGAACTGAGGCTGAGGAGGGAACTGAGGCTGAGGTTGGAACTGAGGTGCCTTTCCCTTGGCATTAGCATTAGAGGATGAGCTGCCATCCCACTTTGGTTTCCCTTGTGTTTTAGCATTCTTATTAAAGAACTTTCTCTTATTATCCTTCACATAGAGAGCAGAGTCCCCACGTGAATCCTTAATGCGCTCTTCCTCTTGAACGCACATACTAATGAGCTTGTCCATGTTCCAGTCATCAGGCAACATGTCATAGTTGACACTAAAAGTGTCAAACTCACTTGGCAGTGAGGCAAAGATCATGTGAATGACAAAAGGATCAGGTAACTTAATTTTCATGGACTCAAGCTTAGCAGCTATGGTGCTCATTCTTAGTATGTGGTCTCTAACGCCACCACCATTGTATTTCTTATTGCAAAGCTCTTTGATAAGAGCACTTGCCTGAGACTTAGTAGTTGCATGGAACTGATTCTTAACATGATCTAAATACTCAGCAATGGTGGGTGTCTCAGGGATGGACCCTCTGATAGGCTCTGAAATAGTAGCCTTAGCTAAAGTGAGACATTTCTTATTGGAACTATCCCATTGCCTTTTCTCAAGGTCATAGGACATCCTCTTATCAGCATGATCCCTTTTGCGTGTCGCAAAAGCGGCATCTTCCTCATTCTCCTCTCTCACGGCTCCTCTGGAGCAACGGGACACGGTGATGAGAGAGCAAGGTCATTGTTCGTCATGACCAAGGCTAACTCAAGCTGCTCGCGCCACTTCTTATAGTTGTTCCCAGTCAGAGGTGGAATCTGAGCGATCCAGTTGATTCCTGAAAACCATTGACAGAATAGTGAGATACTTTAACACAAATAATATCTTATCCATAAAAATTGCATGTTTTAAAACAACGTTGGTCAGTATTAAAACATACAATTCCTTCTACATTATTTATACATCACCGTTGGGCAGAAAGTAAAAATAATGCATAAAGCTGATAAAACTAAAACATTTATAATATTGATATAATCAACGTTGGTCAGAATATAACAATATTATAAATTTTCTGAATTTCTAAATTTAATAATTGTTCTAACAATTAAATTCTCCCGTTGGTTCGAATTTAATTAAAGAACAAAAATAAACTTTGCAGCGGAAAACGTGACTGAATAAACTTATACTTATTTTCTGATATTCTCTGGAAATTTATTCCGTTGGTTCAAAATTTACAGAGATTTTGCTTAAAACTTGTCTGAAATTGAAAAAAGAAACATGTCTTAATTCTTAAAACCGGCCTGTTTCACCAGCGCTCCTGACTGGGCCGACTACGCCTTTCGCGCGCGGCCCAGTTGAGAAAACCGGTCCAGTCCACGCCGCTCAGGCTCCTTCCCCGCACCCAGGCCGCAACCTGGGCTGGGCCGGGAAAGACTTCTCCCTCTTGGGCCGAAAGGCGGCCCAAGCCATCCGAACCGTCCATCCAGATCGGACGGCTGGGCGCCGAGATCGGAAGGACAAAACCATCTCGGCTGACGCCCCCGAAACCCTAAGCTCATTTTTCTCCCCTTCAGCGCCTCCACTGACCTCCCTTCGGCGCCTCCACTGAAGAAGCCGCCGCCGCTGTCCACAACGACGACGGCGAGGACGCTACCGGAGGAGGATTTTCGCCGCCGCGGGCCCTTTCGCCGATGCTCGCGCTCCCCTCTGGGTAGAGCGCGTGCCGTCGAGTGGCCCCGCGACGGTGCTGGTGCCGTGAGCGGCCGGGATCCCGCCGGTCGACCATGGAAGCCGCCGCGTCCCCAGGTAGGAGAGATCCTCTCTGATTTCTTAGGTTTAGGGATTCGGTTCTTCGGTTCCCCTTCTGATTTCTTATCCCCTGGCCCGGGACGATACTCATGGTATGTCACTCGGCGGCCAGAACAAGACTTAGGGTTACTGAGTTCTTAGGGTTCTTAGATCATTTCTTAGTCTAAAATCCCGATCTATTTCTGAGATGCTTAGTCCTCTGATACCAATGTTAGATCCAATCGGATCACTTAGTGTTAATAGGCTCGGGATTAGGTTAAACAATGGATGAACAAAAGCTTAATGTGCTAGACAGTGAAAGTAAAGAACAATAGGGTTAGAGAATCGACCATCTCCGGTGGGCTTGGAACTTGATCCGGCATCCGCCATAGGTCTCTGTCGTCGTTCTTGCGGATCCGGATGAGGGCGTGGGGAAGAGCTCGGTGCAGTGAAGTCGCGCCGGTTGAAGTCGACGCAGCGGCGGCGGGGAGGGCTTCCCGTCACTGGCTGCGAGACCCTAGATCGGATTAGGGTTGGGGAATATCGGTGGGGTCTCTGGCGGCTCAGACGAACCTCTTGCCTTGTGCCTTGGCCCCCACCTCCCTTTTATATCCCGCAGTGTGACAGGGGCCCTCCAACCATTAATGGGTTGGGCTCCCCGATCAGGAGCGGATCAAGTTAGATAAAAGGGCCGTTGGGCCCAGTAACTAGGGAGATCAATACTAACATACAGTAGACCAATCTGAATATACCATCCATTCGACACAAAGAACTCCATAACGGAACTTTCAAGATGCTAACCTAGCATGAACCAAGGTGTCTTGCGGGTCGTCATGTCGCTATAACCTGGCCCATTGGCGAAGCCAATGCGTTCCCCTGAATAGAACATGTAAGCACTAATGTAGAAAGAATTTTAACTAAGGCTTTTACCGCAGCGGGCAACAGCGTCCGCTGCGGTAATGGCCACGATTAACCATGGCCTTAGCACCGCAGCGGAAGCTGTTGCCCGCTGCGGTAAAGCTAAAACGCCCGCTGCGGTTAAGCTTTAATTTGTGCAATAGTGATTTTTCTCTATTCCAACAGTTTCCAATAGTTTTCTAACATATATCCATCTCTGGTGCAGTGTCCAGTACATGTACTCCACATGTACGTGGTGCTGCAACACTTCCAACGGCAACTGTGTCCGGCAATGTCCATCCCCACATCTTTTAAAAAAAATGTCCATCCCCGCACATTTTAAGTCACATCCAGAATCTTTAAAACAAAACCTGTATTGGCTGCTCTACCTCTACTAGTATTCTAACATCGGAAAATATAGAAGTACTCCAGTTCTCCTCTTTCTAAAGTTTGTTAGCATGTGTGTCAGATGTAATCCGTGGCTAATTTGAAATGACATTGTTTTCAACAAAAAACTTACTCATCTTGATGTTTTGGTACATCGATCTATCTATTGCATTCATGCAGAAATCGAGTCTTGCTTAGGGCGACAAAGGCAATGATAACATATCGATCAATAGGTTCCGCAAAATGAAAACCATCACTGAAACTGTTTACTACTTTTCTTCCATATATAGCTGGGACTTGATTCTCTGTTTGTGTAGGTCTTGGGGGTTTTGGACACCACTGTGCTTCATTCTGTTTGTAAGTTAGTAACCCCAGCAGACACGCAATTTCCTTTGTATTGGAGGTAACACATAAATCTTTTGCCTATAAATAAGAGGTGACACATATATAGGAGCTCCTGGGACTTGAGTGTGTCATAGCCATAGGTCAGGGATTCATGGTGTAACTGCCGGTTCACAGGGCCAATATAATTTTGTTTGAGAGGCATCAGGAGTTCCGTTTCTGCTGAGTGACTGTGGAACAGCAGGACGGTTTTTTTTTTTTTTTTTTTTTTTTTGTTGGTGTTAGCACAGACCGACAGGCACAAGCAACATGCATGCCAATGATTTTGGAGCATCAACACAACTGGTTTCAAAGAGAGTCTGATGAGTTTGAGTTGCAGGAGGCGGAGTGCAGCGAGGTGATGTAAGGAAGAGGCACTGTTGGCACAAAATGTGGCGCACTGTGCCTCACACACAGCAAGGCGAAAAGCGTGGCTTCAATCGGGTGCCCGGACGGTTCGAAATCCGGAGACGTGCCAGTCGGTTTGACCTAAAAACCAACAAAGGATGAAACTGTGAGAATAAAATTGGAACGTGCCGTGTGAGACCAGACAATTCCATATTTACGGTCCTGAAGCCACTTTCGACGACATATAGCTATAGAAGCTGTCTACCAAGCATGTTTATAGAGTCATTCGACTGATATGAAAGAAAGCATGCAAGAGTATTGATTGCCGAATACACATGTAAGAAAAGACACCTTTGAGCAGGTAAAAATAAATTATAAATTGACGTATAACCAAGATCGGCAGACTAGCCGAATTGGGATCCATGAAGAAGGAACATGCAAACAAACACGATCGAACTAATCTAAAACCTGCATCTGCCGCACGATACCTAGTTTTATCAAAGCTCAAGCATGATTGACATGTATGAACCCACAACACGTAACAATCTAGATTGGAAATTAATTCGTCCATTATGATCGTGCAATCTATAGGAGATGTCTCGGAAACGACAAATATTGGAGCATGAGTAAACTCGTACAGAAAGGCCGAACAAAATTAATCTAGATTGGGCAAAAGGGTGTTACAAAATTAATTAAATCATGCAACATGTGATAACTTAATGAATCTACTAGATCTTGCCAAATCTAATAGAGCTGATAACTATCTTGCTATTGCTAAACATATCAAATAAACGCCTGCCGCACGGTATTTACTCATAAGCATAGCATAAGCAAAGACTTCTTGATTGTCGACATAGATCCGCCGCACGATCTTTGAAAACAAACAAGACTACTTGCATCACATCTAAATCCACCGCATGATACTAGACATGATAACTAGGTTGTCGGAACTTACGGAGGTCGATGGATCCATGATTCCTCTCGAAAAACTCGACGACACGACAAAGGATTCGAAGATGGCACGGGGCCGTTTTGTATTGATATGGTTGTGAACCCTCTTTACAATAGCCGGAGATTTATATTTATACCCTGGGCAGATAAGAGTCCTGAAGGGACTTATCTAATAATATCTAAAATAAAAGGAAATATTATATGACATGCTTACGTACGTACGTAAGGATCCTAGATGGATACGTGATATCGTAATTGCAGATCAATCCTTCGAATCTGGTCCCTTGCTTGTTTCAGACGGAAATAGCTCCGGCCATATACGTTTTGCACTTGCTCCTTCCACCGCAAACCAATGATTTCTTTCCTATTATCAATTGTCAAACAGGCAATGATATTTCCATTGAACTGGTCTTCAAGCTGGCTGTACGGTTCATGCTCGGCTAGTTGTAATTAGCTAATTACGTATACGTGCATGTATAGCCGAACATGTAGGTCCACTGAACATGTACGCCGTCTTCTAGCCTTTGCTTCATCGTGAAGCCATTCATGCTAAATATAGAACTGGACGTCGAGACGTGCATGCTTTATATATATTTATATGTAAATTGCCTTCTTTGCTTGCTTGCCACATCACAACGCCACCAAATCCAACTCGTGGCCAATGAGATCAGACCCCTCTGATTCTTGAATACTCGGTTAATCTGTCACGGCCATGGTCGATTATCCTCGTGATCGGCTTCTCTTGCAATATCTATTTCTCGAATGGAGTCACACACTTGTAAAATAGCCGACCGCACAGGTGAAAGCCCTAGTTTGGTTTTGGTTAATTGATGAAACCTATTTGGTCTAATCCTATTGCTAAGCATGTGTGTAGCTTATAAGAAAGGATTAAGACCAGGCCAAGTGGTAGAGCTAGCAAGGTGGCAACCATGGAGGATGGTGTTGGCCACAAGCACTCAAGTGAACAAGTGCTCTACCTTTGGTGAATTAAGAGAAGAAGAGAAGAGATGGAGCAAAGAGGCCCGAAGGCAAAGGTATAACCTATAGGGCTCTTTGTTTTGGTGATCAAGACACTTAGCGAGTGTGATCACATTTAGGATAGATATCCGTACTATTAAGAGGAGATTATTCACGGCTTATGCGGTGTTCAAGTGCCACTAGGTGTCCTCTAACATATCGATGCTATAGACCTTGTGAGTGACTAACAAAACCCTTGGAAAATGCTTTGCAAAATGCTAACACACGTGCACAAGTGTTGAAACACTTTGGTGTTAGCACATGGGAGCAAGGGTAGAAGTTAGAAAGCGAAGGCTGCTGAGTTCTGAGCCCGATGGCAAACCCTAACTGCTGTCAGAAGTCAAGGTAGCATCGGACGCTGGCAACGGACGCAGGTGAAACACTGTTGCAGAGTCCGATGGCTATGACGTGGCGCGAGCTAGCTTTCCAGGGAGCATCGGACGCTGGTCTGCGTCCCATGCGGATCCATCGGACGCGTCCGATGTGATTTGGCCCTCTCTAGAACCTCTCTGCATGGTCATCGGACGTAGGAGTTGAGCGTCCGATGTGAAGGTGCTGGTGCGTCCGATGTGGCGCTGAGATGAGTAGAAATTGAGCAGAGGCATCGGAGCGTCCGATGCTAGGCATCGGCGCGTCCGATGCTAGGCATCGGCGCGTCCGATGCCACTTTAACCAGCGCGGGAAAGGATATGACCGTTGGGATCTAACGGGCTGAATTCATACCAGGGGGACACGTGGCTTCATCTGAAGCATCGGACGCTGGGGCAGCATCCGATGGTAGTGCATCGGCACGTCCGATGACCCCAACTTGAGCTCAACGGCTAGGCCGACTTGTGTGGCCTATTTAAAGGGCTTGGCCGGCTTGCTAGGTTTCTCTCTTGCACATTTTGATTCCTAAGCATTCTAGTGAGCTTTGGCAAGCCTCCCAACTCATCTCCCAAGTTGATTTGATCAAACCAAGTGAGATTGAGTGATCTAGTGCATAATTTGAAAGAGTTCAATCTAGTGGCACTAGTTCTTCGCATCGGCATTGAATTTTTCTTGTTACTCTTGGCATTTGCCGGTGCCTAGATGGCTTGGAGGTGTTTGAGGTGGTTTTGGCAAGAGAAGGAGATTGTTCTTGGCCACCACCGATCGAGATTGTGAGAGGTTTTGGAGCCTCACCTCGCCGGAGCGGCAAGAGGCATCCTTAGTGGATTGCTCGTGTCATTGAGCTACCTCACTAGTGGTAGATTCTTGTGGCGCTCTTTGTGAGCTTGGCTTTGCGCCAGTTAGCCACCGGGTCACCTAGTGTTGGTCGACACAACGGGGAGTAGCGTGCCGGCAAGCACGTGAACCTCAGGATAAATCTTGGTGTCCCAAGTGCTTATTGTGATTGTGTCCCCATTTTGGTGATTGGTCTCCATCTACACATTCTTGGTGATTGGGTTCACATGTGGATTTCACCGGTGATTGGCTCTCTACGTGACGATCCCGAAGGCTCGGTGAAATCCCCTCTATCTAGCTCATTTACTTTGTGCATTTACATTGAGCTACTTTATTTGTGTAGATATCATTTCTTGTTGTATATCTTTTGTCATATACCTTGTGTAGCTAGTCGTGATTAGCTTGCTTAGTTTGTCTATTGCACATACTTGTCTCATATACATTTTTTGTATATCATACTTGTGCTAGAGCTATATTGTTTTATTCCACATTTGTTATTAAGCTCTAGTTGATTGTGTGACATAGAAATATTAGGTAGAATTGTTGGATAGGTGGCTTGCAACACACTATTAGGCTAGCGCAAAAAGCTTCGTCGTTTGTTATACTAATAGTGTTTGCCTAATTGATTTTGTAGATTTTTAATTAGGCTATTCACCCTCCCCCTCTAGCCAATTTGGACCTTTCAAGTGGTATCGGAGCCGTGGTCACCGTCTGTTTGAGGCTTAACATCCTCCGGTGTTAAAATGGCTCAAATTAACTATATGGGGAAGCCACCACATTTTGACGGCACCAACTTTGATTGTTGGAAGAGGAAGATGTGTGCATTCACAAGAGGAATGAATAGAAAGATATGGGATGTGATTGAGCATGACTTTGCGATAATTGATCCCACAAGTCTCACTCCTAGAGAAGAAGAGAAGCTTCAATGGAATGATGTGGCCATCAACTTATTCTATGAAGCGTTTGACACCAAAGTGTTTGAGCAAATCAAGAATCTTGAAAGAGCAAGTGAGATTTGGGAGAGATTGGAGGAGACCTATGAAGGCACCAAGGCGGTCAAGAGTGTCAAGCTATATATCCTCAAGGACAAGCTTGCTACCTTCAAGATGCAAGATGATGAGAGCATACCGGAGATGTTTCACCGGTTGCAAGTGATCATAAATGACTTGAAGGCTTTGGGAGAGAAGGTGGAGGACAAGGACTTTTCTCACAAGTTCTTGAGATGCTTACCACCAAGGTTTGACACTTTGGTGACCATCCTAGTGAGGGAAAGATTGGATACAGTAACCCCAAACCAAGTACTAGGTGATGTGGTCACTCAAGACACATACCGTGTGGAAAGGGATGGGGGAGCCCAAGAGGAAGAGAAGAAGAAGAAGACCGTGGCATTCAAGGCTTCATCTTCCAAGAGCAAGAGCAAGGGAAAAGCAAAGAAGGAAGAAAGTGATGATGAAGCAAACACAAGCTTGAGTGAAATGGATGATGAGGAGATGGCTCTATTTGTGAAGAGATTTGGCAAGTTCATGAAGAAGAAGGGCTATGGAGCTAGAAAGAGAAGAGATGCAAACAAGAGCACAACCAAAAGGTGCTATAGATGCAAGAGCAAGGATCACTTCATTGCGGATTGTCCATACTCTAGTGATGAAGATGATGATGACCGCAAGAAGAGCAAGAAGAAGGACAAGAAGGAAAAGAAAGAAAAGAAGGAGAAGAAGAAGGAGAAGAAGAAGGGTGGATCCTATGTTGTGACATGGGATAGTGATGCTTCCTCAAGCGATGATGATGATTCTAGTGATGATGAGAGGAAGACCACCAAGAAGAAGGCTATGGCTAGTCTTGCTATATCAAGCAAGCCTTCTATCTTCAACACTCCATTGACATGCTTCATGGCTAAGGCCACTAAGGTATCATCCGATGAGAGTGATAGTGAGAGTGATAGTGATGATGAGGAGTACTCAAAGGAGGACCTCATGAGCATGCTACAAGATGCTCACTCTAACATTGAGACTAAGAGGAAGGAGTGCAAAGAATTGCGCAAGGCCAACAAGGCTCTTGAGCAATCCTTTGATGAGCTCAAGTCTACTCATGAGAGGCTAGAGGAAGCCCATGAGAAGCTTGATCAAGCTCACACTAGGCTTAAGGAAGCCCAATCCTCCCTCCTTGATCAAAGTAAGATTGAGGATGTTGTAGAGACATGCAATATAGGAGTAACTTGTGATATACTTGATGAATCATTTTATGCTCCTATTATTGTTGCTCCCACAAATGCATCATCATCATCTAGCTCAACTAAAATGCTTACTTCTACTACTTGTGATTCATCATTAGTTGTAGAAAATGAGAACCTTAAAAACAAGGTTGTTGAGCTCACTCATGCTTTAGGCAATGCCTATGGTGGAGATGCCCGCTTGCTTAAGTGCTTGGGTAGCCAAAGGTGTCCACTCAACAAGGAGGGACTTGGCTATACCCCCAAGAAGGACAAGGCAGCCTTTGCTACTCACAAGACTAGTTTTGTGAAGAGCAATGGTCGGTATTGCCAAAATTGCAAACAATCCGGGACATAGAGCAAAATTGCTTTAACAAGAACAAGAACAAGAACAATGCTCATGCTTCATCTATTAGACTTGATTCTTATTATATGCTTACAAAGGGGACTAATGGTGTGAAGGCTAAGTACATTGGTGCACCCATGGTTGGCCCAAAGAAGAAGACAATTTGGGTGCCCAAGAGCTTAGTAACTAACCTTGGAGGACCCAAAAAGGTTTGGGTACCTAAAAAGAGTTGATCTCTTTTGTAGGTGAACTATAAAGCGGGAGGAAGGCATTGGGTGCTTGATAGTGGGTGCACTCAACACATGACCGGAGATGGTAGAATGTTCAAATCAATCAACACTAGTGGCAATGATCATGCAGATGCTATCACATTTGGTGACAACAAGAAAGGCAAGGTCAAAGGCTTGGGCAAGATTGCAATATCCAATGACTTGAGCATCTCCAATGTGCTATTAGTGGAATCTCTCAACTTCAATCTTTTGTCCATGGCACAATTGTGTGATTTGGGATTCAAATGCATATTTGGGGTTGATGATGTGGAAATAGTGAGTGTTGATGGAAGTGATTTGGTCTTCAAAGGATTTAGATATGAGAATCTCTATTTGGTGGATTTTGATGCAAGTGAAACTCAATTGACAACATGTTTGTTCACCAAATCAAGTATGGGTTGGCTATGGCATAGGCGCTTGGGACATGTTGGAATGAAGCAACTAAAGAGGCTAGTGAAGCATGACATGGTTAGAGGACTAAAAGATGTTCATTTTGAGAAGGACAAGCTTTGTAGTGCATGTCAAATGGGAAAACAAGTTGGAAACACTCATCCCAACAAAGGAATGATGAGAACTACACATGCACTTGAGTTGTTGCACATGGACTTGTTTGGACCAACTACATATGCAAGTATTGGGGGAAACAAGTATGGCTTTGTGATAGTGGATGATTATACAAGATACACATGGGTCTTCTTTCTCGTTGACAAGAGTGAAGTGTTTGGCATATTCAAAACCTTTGTCAAGAGAAGTCAAAATGAGTTTGATAGAAGAATCAAGAAAGTGAGAAGTGACAATGGAAGTGAGTTTAGAAACACTAGAGTTGATGAGCTATGTGATGAGTTTGGAATTAAACATCAATTCTCGGCCAAGTATACACCCCAATCCAATGGGATAGTTGAAAGGAAGAATAGGACACTCATTGATATGTCAAGATCCATGCTTAGTGAATACAATGTGAGTGATTCTTTTTGGGCCGAAGCAATCAACACGGCATGCTACTATAGCAATCGACTCTATTGTCACCCTCTATTGAAGAAGACACCATATGAGCTCCTCAATGATAGAAAGCCCAACATTGCTTATTTCCGGGTCTTTGGGTGCAAGTGCTACATATTGAAGAAGGGCACAAGACTTGGCAAGTTTGAGAAGAAATGTGATGAAGGGTTTCTACTTGGTTATTCCACTACAAGCAAAGCATATAGGGTATGGAACGACACAACAAGAATAGTTGAAGAAGTCCATGATGTTGAGTTTGATGAAACCAATGGCTCTCATGAAGAACAAGATAATCTAGATGATGTGAGAGGAACACAATTGGTGGAAGCAATGAAGAACATGGACATTGGTGATATAAGGCCGAAGCAAGTGATTGACATTGAAGATGAGAAAGATCAAGTGCTCTCTCCTCCAACCATACATGGCAATGATGTTGCAAGCTCTAGTAGTTCTCATGATCAACAAGATGCTAGTAGCTCTCAAGTGGCTCATCCAAGTGCAAGTACAAGTGCCCAACCGCAACAAGTGCTCCAACCAACACACATTGCAAGAGATCATCCTTTAGATCAAATTGTTGGTGACATAAGAAGAGGTGTGCAAACAAGATCAAGATTGGCTTCATTTTGTGAACACTACTCATTTGTATCATCAATTGAGCCAACCAAGATTGATGAAGCTTTGATGGATGTTGATTGGGTAAATACAATGCATGAAGAGTTGAACAACTTCACCCGCAATGATGTTTGGGAGTTAGTGGAAAGACCAAAGAACACAAATGTTATTGGCACAAGATGGGTCTTCCGAAACAAGCAAGATGAAGATGGCATAGTTGTAAGGAACAAAGCAAGATTGGTTGCACAAGGGTACACTCAATTAGAAGGCATTGACTTTGGAGAAACCTATGCACCGGTTGCTAGATTGGAGGCCATTAGAATCCTACTTGCATATGCTTGTTCACACAACATCAAGCTCTATCAAATGGATGTCAAAAGTGCTATTCTCAATGGATTCATCAATGAGCTAGTGTATGTTGAGCAACCTCCCGGATTTGAAGACTTGAAGAAGCCCAACCATGTGTACAAGCTCAAGAAAGCATTATATGGGTTGAAGCAAGCACCTAGAGCATGGTATGAAAGATTGAGGGATTTCTTGCTATCAAAAGGTTTCAAGATGGGGAAGGTTGACACCACTCTCTTCACCAAGAAGATTGGAAGTGACTTGTTTGTGTTGCAAATCTATGTGGATGACATCATATTTGGATCAACCAACCAAGATTTTTGTGAAGAGTTTGGAGAGATGATGGCTAAGGAGTTTGAGATGTCTATGATTGGAGAGCTTAGTTACTTCCTTGGTCTACAAATCAAGCAAATGAAGAAAGGCACATTTGTTAGTCAAGGCAAATACATCAAGGACATGCTCAAGAAGTTTGGATTAGATGAAGCAAAAGCAATAACCACTCCAATGGGCACAAATGGACATTTGGATAGTGATTCTAGCGGTGACATGGTGGATCAAAAGTTATATCGGTCAATGATTGGAAGCCTATTCTATGTGACCGCATCAAGGCCGGATGTGATGTTTAGTGTGTGCATGAGTGCAAGGTTCCAAGCTTCACCAAGAGAAAGTCATTTGAAGGCAACCAAAAGAATATTGAGATATTTGAAGCACACTCCAAATGTTGGACTATGGTATCCCAAGGGCTCTCAATTTGAATTGATTGGATACTCGGATTCCGATTATGCGGGATGCAAGGTGGATAGGAAGAGCACATCGGTGTCGGGGGAACGCCAAAATGGTACCCCCAATCAATGCAAAATAAAATAGGTCGGAACCTAGAACACCAATTAATAAGAAACCTAATTAGTCTAACCCCCTGGAAGGCCAGCTCCTCAAAGCCTACAACATTGGCTCACCAAGCCCAAAGCCCATTAAGCGGAAGAAGGCCGCGTCAGCTTCGGAACCAGGCCTCGGGCGAACACTCAATCTCCGTCTCGCCCGAGCCCTCCGAGTCGAGCCTCAAGTTGGCGCACATTCTCCGTCTCGCCCGAGCCCTCCGAGCTAGGCCTCGGGCTGGCGCACATTCTTCGTCTTGCCCGAGCCCTCCGCGTCAGGCCCCGGGCAAGCCGAACCACGTCACCTCCCTGGGGCGCGCTGACGTCCGCCATCAGGACAGGACAGGGACGTGCAGGAGGCGTGGGAAGATGGAACAGGAGTCAAATAACCTTTTTCCCACACCGGCGAATCCGAACGTGGACGGCCACACCCGGTGGCACTGTTCGACACTATACCCACTCCGACACCATTCTGACGTACAACCATCTGACACGCTATAGTGCGACGGGAGGCGTGACTCCCCTCCGAAGTCAAAATCCCTGTACATCAAGTACGACCGACGTTGTGGGCCACCAGTCCCACGACATCACCCTCTGAGTCCCCCATGGGAGGCCTCGGAGGATGATTCCACTCTCCGCCACGACCGAGGCCTCACAGCCGAGCCTCGGATGAGGCCCGACCCGCCGGCCGGAAGACACAGCACAGGCCAACAGACGCTAGGACAAGCACCTCAAGACCCGGAGAGACCCTGCCGCGTCATGTACGTACCGGGATGGGTACTGCATGATCTCCATGTCGCCACGCCTTCATGCCCACGCCCGGGATGGGAGCCACTCTTCAAGGACGCTTCAACAGCAACCCCCACGTCGGCAACAGCGATCTCGACAAGACAAAATTCCTACTCCCCGCAGGACTGGACGTCACGCATATCTACTCTTGTACTCCCACGTGTAACCATGGCCTCCTCTTGCTCTATAAAAGGGGACACTAGGAGACTTCGAACACACGGCACACACGGTTCCAACAACACAAGTCCACACACACACTCGCACACGAGTCCGGACCCCGATCCACGCTCACTGAGCTTGTATTCGCCCCTGTACAAGCACTTCGGTGCAAGTAATACAAGAATCCCCTCCCCCGCTGGACGTAGGGCCTTCTTTGCCCGAACCAGGATAAATCTTGTGTCATCTTGCATCACCATCCAGGTAGGGAGCACGCGATCATATTACTAGTTGGTGCTATACCCCCAGGGTAGAAACACCGACAGTTGGCACGCTAGGTAGGGGGTTCGCGTGTCGAGTCGGTTTCTCACTGTTTCTTGGATGGCTGCTTCCACTCCTTCGTTCTCTGCTGGTGCCGTCATCTGGTGCGGGAGCCTCGAGTTCCTGGCCACCAGCAACGGCAACGAGTTGACCCTGCTCTCCACGGAGGGCCCGAGTGGAGGGCGTGTCACGCCACCCCACACGAGGAGCGTGGCACGTCGCCCGCACCACCACACGTCGCCACCTCGTGAGCGGCGCCGTCGTCACCATCATCGCCGGGCACAGGTGGTGCCCGCGGCCTACACCCACTTCCCCGCGGTCGGCGCAGGGTCCCCAAGGGGAAACCTGCCCGGCGCGCGGTCGAAGGCTTCCAGGGCGCGCGCGCCCTCCCAGCGACTTCGCGTTCGTCATGCGCACGGACCGGGAGCCAGGCCAGAGGCCCCCAAGTCGTCCTCCGTCGACACCACCCAGCCTCCTCCTGCACGGGGTGTACCACGCTCAACGCCAGCGGTTCTCGTTCGGCCTCAACAATTCCGCAGCAGTCTACGCCCGCCACCTCAACGAGCGCCGTCGGGACCGGACGCCGGCAGAGCGGGAGGAGCGCCCGGGCGTACTCCTACAGGCCATGGCCAACTTGGAGATTGTCCACCTCGCGCACGTCGACCGCGGCTTCTCACGAGTCATCGAGCCACCTCGGCGAGCCACCATTGAGGAGTGGTACCGCGAGCTGCGGTCTCGGCACGAGCCAGGGAGGCGCGACGTCAACAGCTCCGACTCCGACGAGTACGACTACCACGACCCCGACCTCTGGGACCCGACCAGGGAATGCTTCCAGCTCGAGGTACACATGAGTAATACCTGTTGACGGTCCTTAAACCCCTGTTTTACCGTCAACATTTTACCCTAAAGTCCACCAAAAAGGCATGAAATGTAGTCAAATAGGTTTCAAACTAACCGAATTCCACATGTCCATAGAATTTTATTTGAATGCAGGATTTGAGCCAAATTTGGACATTTTGACCCACCAGGAGACGAGCCCACTCAACAGGGCCCAAATGGGCCTAAGAGGGGTGGCGCCCGCCACCCCTAGGTGGCGCCCGCCAGCACCAAGTGGCGCCCGCCACTTGGGTTGGCCCATCTTCACCCCCTGCCACGTCACCGATCCGTGTGACCTCCCCAGGGCCTAATCTTGGCCCTTGGTCACTAGGTCAAGTGGCATCGGACGACTCAGGATGGAATGACGCGGATCAAGGCCGGCGGGCGGTTACTCAGACATGCACCCGGCCTCCAAACCGCCTCGGACAACCTCCTGGATGCCGTTGATGCAGAGGCGGTTCATCCAACGGCCAGTGCACTGGCGGCCGCCAGTTACTTGTGGCGCCCGCCACCTGACCTAACCCTAGGTCGGGTGGCTGCCCACTATAAGTACCCCCCCCCCCCCCCCTCACTTCTCAAGCTATAAATACCCCCCTGGAGGCACCTCTCCATTTGTACCATTCCAAGCAAAGCAACTCCAAGCAAGAGAAGTGAGAGTAGGTTAGAAGCTCAGAGAGCTTAGGCAAGTAGGTAGCTAGTTGAGCAAGGCATCTTCGCCCTCACGGTAGCGCTGCTCAAGGCTTAGCTCAAGAGTAGAGGCGTGCGAGTGATCGGCTCTGGAGCTGGGAAGAGTCTTCCTTCATCTCCAGTTCAGGTTTTGCTCTTGTTACTCAAGCATTTTACTTTATTCTATTTTATCATTTCAAGTATTACTTTACTCTACTTATCAGTATTGAGTGCTATACTTGATTGATTGCTTGAGTGCCTAGCTATCCTACAGTTCAATTCACTTAGCCATAGTAGTTAATCTCTAGTGAGCTTAGTGTTTGATCTTTGCCAATAGGTTGCTTAGTTAGTTTAGTGTTTTTCTTATTAAGTCAAGTATTTGCTCTGACGTCCGCAAGGGTGTCTCTATTCTAGGCCAGGATAGAGATAGTTAGAATATAATTAGGCGTGGTGCTTAGTTATAGACTTACCTTCAGATACGGCTGGACCCCCGGATAGCTGTGGTAGCAAGTAGGTGGTGATAGCCCTGTGCGCCTTGAATTCCACCACGTAGTTGGCCCAGTTTAACAGTAAGGCTCGTTGTGCTAGCGTTCAACCTAAGTAAGTGGTAAAGGCTAGTACGCCTCGATACTTGACAAGATAGGATTAAAACTATCCTCAACTTAGTTGCTTATTGTCTTTTGCCTGCCCTGCTTCGTCATTATCTTGCTTCGTAGTTATCTTCCTTAGTGGTTACCCAGGTTAGTTATCCTAGTTATCCTTAGTTATCCTAGTTACCTTTAGTTATCCTACACCCTTTATCTATCTATCTAGTTATCCACCTTACCTTAGCCATTCCTTTCATCCTTACCTAGCCTCCCAAACATTCTTTCTAGCCTTTCATCTTCCCTTCTCCCCTTTTCCTTTTCTCTTTTCTTCGACTCTCATCCCCTCCTTGACTCAACTCATCCACCACCCTAGCCTTCCCTTGGGATCAAATAAATCGACACCTGGTACTCCCAGGCGAAGTGCTACTACGATAGTTCTGTGCGCTTGCAGACTCTCCTTCTGGTAGATTGCATTCTCTCTAGCTAGCTCCTACTAGTGTCGGGATTGACAACCCCGCTTGGCATTAGTAGATAGCTGCTTTAGCTTCACTCCTTTAGGTATAGTGACTGGACTTGCTTCAAGCACTTCTGACACCGTTGCCGGGAATAGACTCCATAGTCTACTCTTAGTAACAACGTTAGCAAGTGCCAACAAGCATTTCTGGGTCGTTACCGGGGATAGTGCCTAGCTCTATCTTTAGTGAAGTTAAGAACTACTAACAAGCATTTCTGGCGCCGTTGCCGGGGAAGGCAATCGGTGTATCGGTTGAGTCCGTGTCGAATTTATCCTCGCTTAAGCTCCCTCTTAGCGAATCCCATCCTAACCCATTCTTTCTTTCTTTGACTCTTCTTATCTTTTTCCTTCATCTTTTTCAACTTTCTTTCTTATCTCGTTCTATCTTCGCGATGGCCAACAAAGCCATTCGTGAATTCTCTGCTCCTTCTGCTGCTAATATAGCGACGGGACCAGACGTGATCGAAGCCAACCTCAATTTTGAGTTAAAACCGGCTCTGATCACGATGGTCCAAGCTAGCCCATTCTATGGCAAGGCTCAAGCCGACATGATCGTGGCCAAGATGGACCTGCTGGCAAAGAAGCTGGACAGCTGTGAGAAGATGAACCAACAAGAGAGTGTCCAATCTCTGGAATCTTACATGACTTGTGAAGTCTGGAGAAACCGGACATTCTGGGAACCACTGCCCCGAGCTACATGAAGATTTGAACTTCATCAACAACAACAACGGTTTCCGTCAACCAAATCAAGGATGGAATCAGCACTCCAATTCTCAAGGTAACAATTCATTCCCTCGCTCTAATTTTCATAATTCTAATGATTTCTCGTTTTTAAAGAATTTAGTTTACTCACAAGGTAAAACTACTAAATTTTTTAATAAGAAATTAATGGCGAATGATAAAATTCTTGAGAATATAAATGCTAAATTGGAAGATTTCTCATATGCTCTGAAAAATCAACTTATCTTTAATAAGATGTTAGAAACCCAATTAGCTCAACTTGCTGCTATCATACCATCTTTTGAATCTGGCAAAATTCCTGCTAAACCTGACATGGAAACTGCTAATATGGTTGAAATTAAATATTTTAACTATTATGAAGATCAAACCATGACTATTAAAAAGGGTGATCCTAGTAGTCCCATAATTAGATGCTCAATCTTTGGTGAAGTCTTTAAAAATGCCATGTGTGATTTAGGATCGAGTGTGAACATTTTATCTAAAGATTTTTATGAAAACTCATCCTTTCCACCCATGTCATCCACATCTGCCTATGTTATGCTAGCTGATCAATCCACTTGCTATGTAGAAGGAATAGTAAATGATTTACCTGTTCATATTAGAGGCTCCTATGTTCCTGCTGATTTCATAATATTAGATATGGGAAAGAGGAAAGATGTGCCTTTAATTTTGGGTAGACCCTTCTTGAATACTGTTAATACTTGCATATATGTCGGGACTAGTAAAATTCATATGACATTAGGAGGGAGGAAGGAAATATTCTTCTTCTCCCGTGGTCCCGCATATGCCGCTAACATGCAGGTAGCAAAACCCGTTCATACCAAGAAGAGGCGCCCAGGAACAAGGTGGAACAGAAAGAAAGAACCACCTCCTCCTAAGTTGTGTAATTCACATAACAAAGGAGAGGTGCCAAAAGAAGAAGAACCAGATGGAGCACTAAGAGAAGAAGTGCCCAAGGAAGAAGATCCACCCGATAAGGATGAAACTCCATGGACCTAAGGTATGGTTTACTTTTAATTTTTATTTCCCTTTTTGAATAAATAACATATGCCATGCATGCAACATAAAAAAAATCATTAGTTATATGCATAGGTATATGTTAACTTAGTTAGAATAATATCATAGGATAGTTTCCCTTTTCACAACATTAGATAGTTTCCCTTTTAATAAAATAAGAACAAGAGCTCCGACTGAGAAGAAGAAGGCCTTTCACCAAGCAAGAAGCCAGCTTGGGGGAGACTCCCGCTCCAATAAGGTATGTCTCCAGCCTACCCTTTACATTCAGTTCTTAAATTCTATATCTTTTTGAATGTCATATGCTTTCCTAAGTATCCATTCCATGAATAATATTGATAAAATCTGCTTAAACATGTTGAAACCTGAATAAGATTTGAAATATGTCATGCAAATGCTATTGCTATGGTTTGAATAACTGGTATTATCTAAGTTGTAGCTTTTGTGGGTTGCACATGCTTTAACTGAAATCATGCTTAGTGAGTAAAGTTAGTGAGAAATGGAGTAATTCTTTAAACTTGTAAAGGTGAAATTAGGACCTAATCTGGAGGATTTCTTTTAAAAATTATGAAAAACCTTGCTAAAAGTGCCTCCTAGATTTTATCCCATCCCACCACCAGCCAAATATTTGCTAGTCATTAGTCAAAACCACATAGAGCTTTGTTTGTGTTGAGCTTTGTTAGACCTCATAGATCTTAGTAGAGAAGCTTATCATAACTTTTGAATCAAGATTCACGTACACCCACCATAAATTGCCTACTATCCACTCCAAAAGTTTGCAACCACCAAATAAATTGCTTATTCTCTACACCGGAGATATGCAATACCCTACCAAATATCCCATTGCTAGCCTTATGTTTACTCCTACACTGGGAATAAGAATTTCTCTCCCTTTCCCTATTTATTTCAAAAATCCTTTCCTATAGATAACCTGGGGAAATCTAGAGCTAAAAGAGAGAGAAAAAAAAATGAGCAAAGTAGCTCAAGAAAGGACTATGTCCTGAAAAAAAGTGAGCAAGGTAGCTCAAAAGAAGACTATGTCCTAAGAAAATGTGAGGACACATCTTTTGTCTACTCACCCTGTATCCAAAAAAAAGAGAGAGGATTATCATCAGCTCTAGACCCCCAGGAATCGACTAGGAAGGATTATGAAATATCCCTCTATACACTTCCACATAACCACACATGCACATCTTGATCAATTTTTATGATTTGCTGCTCCTTATGATCTGAGTGTCTAACTTAGCAATAAACATCAAGCAATTTGTTCATGGTTCTTAGCCTACCTATAGCTCCACATATCATTCTTTAGAAATAGGAAAGGCTACATTTTGGCCTAAGTGAGGATTTAAACACCATTGAGTGATTGAGTGATCTAGGAGGACTTAAGCATGTTGTTATCTTTTGAAAACCTTGAAAAACCTCCAGACAAAATCCTAGTAACACCTAAGCAAGATAAAAGTTTCCTATCTACTGCTTTATTTCACTCTTGCATGTTTAAAGTGAAAAGCTATAAGCCCCACATTGCTATGATTCATGATATATGCTAAGTTATTTCTTACTATACAATATGCACTTGCATACATCTTAATTTTGCTATCTATCTCATGCTTAATGCTTAAACCGCATTGTTGCTCGAGGACGAGCAACAGGTTAGCTTGGGGGAGCTTGTTGACGGTCCTTAAACCCCTATTTTACCGTCAACATTTTACCCTAAAGTCCACCAAAAAGGCATGAAATGTAGTCAAATAGGTTTCAAACTAACCGAATTCCACATGTCCATAGAATTTTATTTGAATGCAGGATTTGAGCCAAATTTGGACATTTTGACCCACCAGGAGACGAGCCCACTCAACAGGGCCCAAATGGGCCTAAGAGGGGTGGCGCCCGCCAGCACCAAGTGGCGCCCACCACTTGGGTTGGCCCATCTTCACCCCCTGCCACGTCACCGATCCGTGTGACCTCCCCAGGGCCTAATCTTGGCCCTTGGTCACTAGGTCAAGTGGCATCGGACGGCTCAGGATGGAATGACGCGGATCAAGGCCAGTGGGCGGTTACTCAGACATGCACCCGGCCTCCAAACCGCCTCGGACAACCTCCTGGATGCCGTTGATGCAGAGGCGGTTCATCCAACGGCCAGTGCACTGGCGGGCGCCAGTTACTTGTGGTGCCCGCCACCTGACCTAACCCTAGGTCGGGTGGCTGCCCACTATAAGTACCTCCCCCTCACTTCTCAAGCTATAAATACCCCCCTGGAGGCACCTCTACATTTGTACCATTCCAAGCAAAGCAACTACAAGCAAGAGAAGTGAGAGTAGGTTAGAAGCTCAAAGAGCTTAGGCAAGTAGGTAGCTAGTTGAGCAAGGCATCTTCGCCCTCGCGGTAGCGCTGCTCAAGGCTTAGCTCAAGAGTAGAGGCGTGCGAGGGATCGGCTCTGGAGCTGGGAAGAGTCTTCCTTCATCTCCAGTTCAGGTTTTGCTCTTGTTACTCAAGCATTTTACTTTATTCTATTTTATCATTTCAAGTATTACTTTACTCTACTTATCAGTATTGAGTGCTATACTTGATTGATTGCTTGAGTGCCTAGCTATCCTACAGTTCAATTCACTTAGCCATAGTAGTTAATCTCTAGTGAGCTTAGTGTTTGATCTTTGCCAATAGGTTGCTTAGTTAGTTTAGTGTTTTTCTTATTAAGTCAAGTATTTGCTCTGACGTCCGCAAGGGTGTCTCTATTCTAGGCCAGGATAGAGATAGTTAGAATATAATTAGGCGTGGTGCTTAGTTATAGACTTACCTTCAGATACGGCTGGACCCCCGGATAGCTGTGGTAGCAAGCAGGTGGTGACAGCCCTGTGCGCCTTGAATTCCACCACATAGTTGGCCCAGTTTAACAGTAAGGCTCGTTGTGCTAGCGTTCAACCTAAGTAAGTGGTAAAGGCTAGTACGCCTCGATACTTGACAAGATAGGATTAAAACTATTCTCAACTTAGTTGCTTATTGTCTTTTGCCTGCCCTGCTTCGTCATTATCTTGCTTCGTAGTTATCTTGCTTAGTGGTTACCCAGGTTAGTTATCCTAGTTATCCTTAGTTATTCTAGTTACCTTTAGTTATCCTACACCCTTTATCTATCTATCTAGTTATCCACCTTACCTTAGCCATTCCTTTCATCCTTACCTAGCCTCCCATACATTCTTTCTAGCCTTTCATCTTCCCTTCTCCCCTTTTCCTTTTCTCTTTTCTTCGACTCTCATCCCCTCCTTGACTCAACTCATCCACCACCCTAGCCTTCCCTTGGGATCAAATAAATCTACACCTGGTACTCCCAGGCGAAGTGCTACTACGATAGTTCTGTGCGCTTGCAGACTCTCCTTCTGGTAGATTGCATTCTCTCTAGCTAGCTCCTACTAGTGTCGAGATTGACAACCCCGCTTGGCATTAGTAGATAGCTGCTTTAGCTTCACTCCTTTAGGTATAGTGACTGGACTTGCTTCAAGCACTTCTGACACCGTTGCCGGGAATAGACTCCACAGTCTACTCTTAGTAACAACGTTAGCAAGTGCCAACAAGCATTTCTGGGCCGTTACCGGGGATAGTGCCTAGCTCTATCTTTAGTGAAGTTAAGAACTACCAACAATACCGAGGACGAGGGCGACGACGGCAGGCCGGCAATCAACCTCGAGGACCCCAGCGACGTGGCTGCGGCAGGTGGATCGCGTACTCAGCGGAGGAACGAACCCCCGGCACCAGCTGCACCACCTCAGCACGACGATGGCAGGGCGGCGCAACTCGCGCAGGTGCGGGAGGCGATAGCCACGGCCGAAGAAGACCGACAGTGCCTGCTACAGCTCGAGAAGACCCTTGCGCAGGAGCCAGCCCAGCCTCGAGGCGCCGGCGCTCGCGGTCGCACTCGAGAAGTCCACCGGCAGATCATCGAGGATGAGGCGCCAGCACGCCCCAGGGTGTGCTTCCCTCGAGCCGGGCAGAACGTGGTGGCAGCCGCGATGCTGCTCCGCGATCTACCCGCCGTCTCCAACCCTGACGCCAGGCGCATGCTCGGAGAGATGAAAAACCTCCTCGAGACGGTTGCCGTTCAGCAGGCCGAGAGCTCAGCCTCGCATCGACGCGGAGCGGCCTCGGGGAGGCCAGCAGACCTGCCCCGCAACGAGCGAGAGATGTCCATCCACCAGCCAAAGGCCTCTCGAGCTAGGCCAGTCCGGGAGCGGATCGTCGACAACCGGCCGCCTCGAGACCCCAATGACGCCCGCAACGAGCTCACACGGTTGCGGTGGGCGAATGCCAAGGCAGAGGAGGACGCGCTACAATACCAGCGTAACCCTCGACGCAAGCACAAAGAGGGCGAGGAGCGAGGCTATAGTGTCCACCGAGGAGGGCGCTACGACAGCGACGACGACCGGCAAACCCTTGAGCCCCCGGGCCCCAGGGTTTTCAGCCGAGCCATCCGTACCTCGACCCTCCCTGACCGTTCTCGACCTCCCACCAACATCGTGAAATATGACTGGGAGTCGAGCCCAAGCTGTGGCTCTCTGACTTCCGCCTAGGCTGCCAATTGGGCGGGGCCAAGGACGACGACCGCGTTATTATACGCCAGCTCCCACTCTATCTCTCGGACACCGCCCGTCGGTGGCTCGAGGGGCTCCCACCGTATCAGATCCACGACTGGGCCGACCTAGTCAGGATCTTCGATGGGAACTTTAAGGGGACTTGCGCGCGCCCAGGCAACCCCTGGGATCTGCGACGTTGCAGGCAGACGGCGGATGAGCCCCTCCGTGACTTTGCTCGACGATTCTCAAAACAGCGCCTCGAGCTCCCCCACGTGCCTGATGAGGACGTCATCTCAGCGTTCCTCGCAGGCATGACATGCCAAGAGCTAGTCCACGAGCTGGGGCGCTATCGTCCCAAAACGGTCGAGGAATTGATGGATCGCGTTACCAGCTTCGCCTCAGGCGACGAGGTGGTGGGAGCCTTCTTTGGTCGCTCCACGGACAAAGGCAAGGCGCAAGCCACGCCGGAGGGCTCGAGCAAGGGCGACAACGCCAAGAACCGCAACAACAGCAAAAAGAAGAAAAATAAGGGCAAAGGTCAGAAGGCGAAGCGCGACTCCGAAGACGACGACGATGAAGAAGTCCTCGTGGGCGCCCACGAGAACAAGAAGCCTCGAGGCCCCCCTGATGGGGCTGTCTTCGACAAGATGCTCGAGGATCCCTGCTCTTATCACAAGGGCCCCGTGAACCACAAGTTGAAGGATTGCCGACTGTTGATGGGTTTCTACTCCAGGCCCGGCGACAAGAAGGAAGACGCGCCTAAGGGCAAAGACAACAACCGGTGCAGCGATGGGGATGCGGACGGCAACTTCCCCCCGGTGCGCGACTGCTACATGATCTACGGGGGGCCAACCGTCGGGCTCTCAGCTAGAGAGAGAAAGAAGGAGCGCCGGGAGGTCTTTACACTCTGCCATGACGCCCCGCGGTATCTTGACTGGTCTGATGCGCCGATCACGTTCGACCATGACGACCATCCGGACCATGTCGTGAATCCGGGGGCGTACCCCCTCGTCGTCGACCCCGTCATCATCGACGTGCGGTTCTCCAAGGTGTTGATGGATGGGGGCTCGAGCCTCAACATCATATACCTCGAGACCCTCGACCTCCTGGGGATTTCGAGGGACCAGCTCCGACCCAGCGTTGGGGGGTTCCACGGAGTCGTACCAGGGAAGAAGGCACACCCCCTCGGGCGCATCGACCTGCCTGTCTGCTTTGGCACGCCGGCCAACTTCCGCCGGGAGACGCTCACCTTCGAGGTGGTCGGGTTCCAAGGAACCTACCACGCCATCATCGGTAGGCCCGGCTACGCCAAGTTTATGGCGGTCCCCAACTACACGTACTTGAAGCTCAAGATGTCGGGGCCGAAAGGGGTCATCACCGTCGACACCTCATACGAGCACGCGTACCAGTGCGACGTGGACTGCGTCGAGCGTGGGGATGCCAACGTCCAACTCGATTCGCTCGAGGCCCTGGCTGCCCTGGCCACCGAGGAGGCCCCAGAAGTGAAGCGCCACGCCGGCACCTTCGAGCCAGCAGAGCACACCAAGCAGATGCCCGTCAACCTGACCTCAACCACCGACGGCAGGACGCTGGCCATCAGCGCCAGCCTCGACCCCAAATAGGAAGCAGTGCTCGTCGACTTTCTCCGTGCGAACATCGACATGTTTTCATGGAGTCCCTCGGACATGCCGGGCATACCGAGGGAAGTCGCCGAGCACGCCTTGGAGATCCAGGCCGGGTCCAGACCAGTGAAGCAACGCTTGCGCCGCTTCGACGAGGAGAAGCGTAGGATCATCGGCGAGGAGGTACACAAGCTTTTGGCCGCTGGATTCATCAAGGAAGTATTCTACCCCGAGTGGCTATCCAACCCTGTACTAGTTAGGAAAAAGAATGGAAAAATGCGGATGTGTGTCTATTACACTGGTCTGAATAAAGCATGTCCAAAAGTTCCATTTCCTTTGCCTAGAATTGATCAGATAATCGATTCCACTGCTGGGTGTGAAGTGCTTTCGTTCCTTGGTGCGTATTCCGGCTACCACCAAATTAAAATGAAAAATTCCGACGAGCTCGCTACCTCTTTTATCACGCCTTTTGGTATGTATTGCTATGTTACAATGCCCTTCGGCCTTCGAAACACCGGGGCAACGTATCAACGCTGTATGCAGCATATCTTTGGCGAGCACATAGGCAAAACCGTCGAGGCCTACGTCGATGACATCGTGGTTAAGACCAAGGAAGTCGGGGACCTCATCAGCGATCTCAAGACCACGTTCGAGTGCCTCCGAGCCAAGAATGTAAAACTCAACCCTGAGAAATGTGTCTTTGGTGTGCCTCGAGGCATGCTGCTTGGCTACGTCGTCTCGCAACGGGGGATCGAGGCCAACCCCGAAAAGATCTCAGCAGTCACGAGGATGGGCCTAATCCGAGACCTCAAGGGCGTACAAAAGGTGACAGGCTGTCTAGCCGCTCTCAGCAGGTTTATCTCGAGGCTAGGGGAAAAGGCGCTACCCCTCTACCGCCTGCTAAAGAAGACAGAACGCTTCGCGTGGACCGTCGAGGCCGAAGAAGCCCTGACCAAGCTAAAGGGGCTGCTTACTTCTGCGCCGATTCTCGTGCCGCCACGACCAGGCCAGGGTAACGATCCCCCCGAGCCTCTCCTCCTCTATATAGCCGCAACCACCCAGGTGGTCAGCGCGGTCGTAGTCGTCGAAAGACTCGAGGAGGGTCACGCGCTGCCGGTCCAACGGCCGGTATACTTCATCAGTGAGGTACTCTCCGAGGCCAAGATCCGATACCCGCATATCCAAAAGCTGCTCTACGGCATCATCATCACAAGGCGCAAGCTCCAGCACTACTTCCTCGCTCATCCCATGACGGTGGTGTCATCCTTCCCCCTCGGAAAAATCATCAACAACCGGGAGGCCACGGGACGCATCGCCAAGTGGTCTGCCGAACTGATGGGGGAAGCCATCACCTACACTCCACGGAAAGCCATCAAGTCGCAAGCGCTGGCAGACTTCATTGCTGAATGGACCGACACCCAACTCCCGCCGGCGCAAATCCAAGCCGAGATCTGGACTATGTACTTCGACGGGTCCCTCATGAAGACAGGGGCAGGCGCAGGCCTACTCTTCATCTCGCCCCTCGGAGTCCACATGCGCTACCTGCTGCGCTTGCACTTCCCCGCCTCCAACAACGTCGCTGAGTATGAGGCCCTCGTCAACGGGTTGCGTGTCGCCCTCGAGCTCGGGGTCCGACGCCTCGACGTTCGAGGGGACTCGCAGCTCGTCATCAACCAAGTCATGAAGGCCTCGAGCTGTATCGACCCCAAGATGGAGGCATACTGCGGAGAAGTACGTAAGCTGGAAGACAAGTTCTACGGCCTCGAGCTCAACCACATTGCTCGAAAGTACAACGAGGCCGCAGACGAGCTGGCAAAGTTGGCATCCATGCGCGGCACAGTCCCACCAGATGTCTTCTCGAGGGACGTTTTCGAGCCATTCGTCAAGATCGGCTCGGGGGCTGGCCCTTCGACGCCACCCCTCGAGCCGGACACGGGGGCTCGACCTTTGACGCCACCCCTCGAGCCAGACGCGGGGGCTCGGCCTTCGACCCCACACCTCGAGGATGATACCTCGGCATCTGCCGAGGCAATGCAGATCGACGCACCCGCCTCTTCTTCAACGCGACCCCCCGACTGGCGGACGCCCTTCCTCGACTACCTAATGCAGGGCGTGCTACCGGAAGACAAGACGGAGGCTCGACGCATCGCTCGAAGGGCCAAGACCTACGTCATCTACGGCGACGAACGAGAGCTATACCGACGAAGCCCGTCAGGAATCCTTCAGCGCTGCATCCCCCTCAAGGAAGGACGCAGGCTCCTCGACGACATGCACTCAGGGGCTTGCGGCCATCACGCAGCGCCAAGGACCCTGGTGGGGAACGCCTTCCGCCAAGGCTTCTATTGGTCAACCGCCATTGGAGATGCCAAGCGCCTAGTCCGAGCATACCATGGTTGTCAGTTCTATGCCAAGCAAACGCACCAGCCCGCACACGCCCTGCAGATGATCCCCATCACTTGGCCATTTGCCGTCTGGGGGCTCGATCTCGTAGGTCCCCTCAAGAGGACGAACGGAGGATACACACATGTGCTCGTAGCCATCGACAAGTTCACCAAGTGGATCGAGGCCAAACCAATAGGTGACCCCACCTCCGAGAAGGTCGTTGAATTCATCGCCGACATCATGTATCGGTTTGGGGTACCTAACGTCATCATTACCGACAATGGCACTCAGTTCACAGGCAAAAAGTTCACCGGCTTCTGCGATGACAACAACATCCGCGTGAACTGGGCCTCGGTCGCATACCCGCAATGCAACGGGCAGGTCGAACGCGCCAACGGCATGATACTTCACGGGCTAAAGCCGAGGCTGTTCAAAACCCTCAAGAACTTCGGAAAGGGGTGGGCTACCGAGCTCCCCTCGGTGCTATGGGGCCTCAGGACAACACCGATTCGAGCCACCGGGTTCACTCCGTTCTTCCTAACCTACGGCGCCGAGGCCGTCTTGCCTACGGACCTCGAGTACGGCTCACCTCGACTTCGAGCCTACAACGAGCAAACCAACGACGAAAAGCTCGCCAACGCTAAGGACCAGCTCGAGGAGGCTCGAGACGTGGCACTCATCAACTCCGCACGCTATCAGCAAACTCTTCGACGCTACCACGACAAGCATGTGCGCAAAAGGGACCTAGCGGTGGGGGACGTCGTGCTTCGACGACTGCAAGATAACCAAGGACGCCACAAGCTCACCCCTCCATGGGAAGGCCCATACACCGTAGCTGAGGTGCTCAAGCCAGGAACGTACAAGCTCTACGACGATCGAGGCAGAATCCTGGCGAATGCATGGAACATTTCTCAGCTACGTCGCTTCTACCCTTAAAGGCCTCGGGGCCTTGTTCATTCTGTTGCTTTGTACAAACACGTTAAATATGAATGAACAATCTCGTGCATTGTCTTTCGTTTTACTTAGCAACTTAAGGTAGCCTCGACCCCGCTTTGCTCAGGGTCAAGCCTCCCTCGGGGGCTGACAGGGGGAACCCCCCTCCAGACTCCGCAAAATGACAGGGGAACCCCCCCCCCCCCTCCAGACTCCACAAAAAGCGCATTTTTCTTTTCAAAAAATTTGACTCTCATCTCGATTCGTATCTCGAGCGAACTAGCAACGTCCAAATCCGAAAATACCTCGAGCCTCCAACAGTCGGGAGGCGTCGACATAGACAACAACCTACGCCCCCGGGCTACGGTACCCTACCTACGCCTCCCCTCGAGGAGCTCGTGACGTATCGAAGGAACACAGACTGAGCCAGCAGAAACTCGAGCTAACGACAAAAAGAGATGGTCGAACGACAGCTTCTTCAAGCAGACAAGTTATACATACATGCGGGCCTCGACGGGCCATGAGTCATGATGCAAAATTTTTACATTAGGCCTCGAAGGCTGCGAGCATGTTCTTTCTTACAAAAAGTGTCCTCCCATGAAAGACACAACACAAGGGCTCGGCGGCTCAAACTAACTTTGCCCTTCCTCTAGAGGCTGGTCCGCAGGAGCAGTCGCCGGGGGGTCCGCAGGAGCAGTCGCCGGGGGGTCCGCAGGAGCAATCGCCGGGGGGTCTTCAGGAGCTGAGGGCGCCGCTGGGAGAAGCCCCACGTCCTCCTCAAAGAATCGAGCCAGGGCCTCCCCAGGGGCCTCGACGGCCTGGGTGAACTCCGCAATCTCCCGCTTAGCTTCGCCTTCGTCGTCCGGCAGGATGAATCCTTGGCTCACGACGTCAAAGTTGAGGCCGTCGTAGTGGCTGGAGATCACGGCGAAGGCCCGCTTCACCCCAAGATGCAGGGCACCGCGCACCCGGTCATCCACCTGACATCTCAGGGCGGTCAGGCGGCTGATCAGGGAGCTTCCCGACTGGCCCTCTGAGGTCCCGAGGGACGCGCAGGCCCCAACGACAGCGTCCTGCAGAGCCTGGTGCTCCGAGGCCTCAGCCTGGTAAACCGACTACAGGGCAACCGCAGCCTCCTCCGTCTCGGTAAGCTTCCCCCGCAGCTCTGCAAAGGATCGACGCAACTCGTAAAAAGAAGAAGAGAGCACGATAAGGAAACATAAGGCCTACGAAACGAAAAGTCACCTTTCGCCACACCCTCCCACTTCTGGGCGTCGGTGGCCGATGCCTCAGCGAACTTCCGAGCCTGCTCAAGGTCCGCGCTCATGGCCCGCGCCTTGGATGCCTCCTCGGCATCCTGAGCACGAAGGGCCTCGACCGCCTTCTCGGACTCCTCCAGCCGCGACGCCAAGCTCTTGGCCTTCTCCGCCTCCCGGGCGCCGTACTCTTGGGCCTCGGCGACTGCTGCGGTCAGGTCTGAGCAGCGGATGCTCAGCCGACCCGCTTCGGCAACCGCAGCGGTCAGGTCCGAGCAGCGGGCGCTCAGCCGGCCCACCTCGGTGCTCTTCTCGGCAAGCTGCTTCCGGGTGCGGGCGAGCTCAGCGTTCGACGACCGAAGCTGCTCCCAGACGTGGCTCTCCCGACGGAGGAAATCCGACTTAGCCCGAGAGGCCTCCATGAGCTCCTAAGAAGGATAATCAACCAAACATTAACACCCCTTTGTAGCAAAAAACGGGAGGAAAAGGATCGCCCGAACAAGGGTCCTCACCTGGACGGCCTGAGGGAGGTCCCTTTCCACCAACGTCAGGGACGTCTTCAGCGACCGCGTGAGGAGCGAGCCGAGCTGCCCGAGGACGTTCCAGTTATCGACCTCAGGGGCGTCGTCGAGAACGAACACCGGATCGGCCCTAAGATCAACTGGATCCCTCCACTCCACTCGACCGCCCTAGGAGGGAGAGCGACCTCCCCAGCGGGCAAGGGCTGAGCTTTCGCCCCCTCCTCCGACCTCAGGCACCGGCAGCCTCGGTGGCGCGCTGGTAACCTCGCCCTCCACCGCTGCTTTCCCGCCTTTTGGGGAAGTCTCGTCAGAGGAGATGTTGTGGATCTCCTCTGGCAAGCGTGACCCTTGGGGCAGGACGCTAGCCTCAGCCCCGAGCGCAACGACCTGGGGCGGCTCTGCCTCAGCCGCCTTGGCGGCCCCGACTTCAACGGTAGAGGCCCCCGGAGTGCCTTAATCCCTCGACGCCCCGGAAGCAGGGGCCTCCTCTGGCGCCCCACCAGAGGCCGCGACCCCCTCTGGGATCTTGACAGTTTCGGGCGGGACGTCCGACCCGCCGGACCCCGGCAATGGTGGCGTCGCAGATGGTGCGACTACCGCCGCGCCGGTGGAGGAAGACATGCCCACCTTCAGCGCCTTCCGAGGGCCGAGGGATAAGGCCTCCGCAGACCGCTTCCCGCTGAAACAAAAGAAGAAAGATACGCATCACGAAGGAAAAATTCACAAGCAAACGCAAGACAGACAGGCGACGAGTGCTCACCCAGCCCTTGGCGCCCTCTTCGCAGAGAGCACGGGCGAAATCTGCAGCCGCGGTGTCCCAGCTGGGGGAATCCCGCTCGGCGAGGGTGGGAGCTCCGTCTCGGGGGCCTCCGTCGAAGCCCCCACCACCGGCGGCCTCGACGGGCCCTGAGTGGTCCCATCGCCCCCCTGGGGCGCCGAGGCCTCGCCACCTGCGCCCAGGGCAAGGACAGGGCTCTTGCCCGTCGCTTGCGCCCCGAGCACGCCCCTCGCGAAGCTCGCCGGCCGGACCGGTGAATGACCCACGTCTGGGACCCCCGCCAGGGGCTCGGAGTCCCCCTTCGAGTCCTCCTCATCTTCATTGTCAGAATCCTCCTCCGTCGGGGAGGACTCTTCCGGCTCACCATGGAGCCTCTGCTGCCGCCGACGCTTCGCCAGGTCGTCGCGGGCCTTCTGACGCTTGGCCCGCTTGGCGTTCTTGTCGTCTTTCTCTTCTTCTTCTCCTTGGCCAGGCGTCGCCTCGCCTCCCTTTCCTCGAGAAGGGGAGGTTTCGAGGCAATGACCCCCCGTAAACCCTGCAAAAAAAGAGATAAGGACCAAACTGGAAAAAAGAAAGCTCCGCGGCGACACACCCGAAAGGTCAATCCCCTTACCAAGCTGATGTACCCGCGGAACGGGCGCATTGGGATACTAAGTAGTTGGTTCGCGTCCTTCACCACCTTTACCGCATCCCTCGCTCGGCGAACAAGCTCAGGATAGGCAACCGGGGACGCCCTCATTTGACACTCCTGCAGGAGAGGAGCGTCATCCCTCATCCTCGCCATAATCAGGGGCCGGTTCATCAGCAACAGCACGCACGGCTGGTGGAACCAGGCCACGACCATCGCGGCCGTAAGGCCCGACTTCCGCAGCCTCGACAAGGCCTCGAGCAGCGGGTCAAGACAGCTCTGCCTCTTTTTAGGGACGCCATAGTTCCAGCAGTCCGGCCGCAGCTTGATGATGCGACCGGTATATGCCGGCAGCAGCCCGTCGTCGTTGCGAAGGTAGAACCAGCCCAAGCGCCAGTCTTTGTTCGAGGTGGTCGCCTGGGACGGGATGTACAGGCTCGACCTATGCTGGCGAACGGAGATCACGCAGCTCCCCGACCTCATCAGTCTTCGCGGGCCGTCCGAAACCGCCTTCGTGAACAGCTCGTCGCGGAAGAGGTGCATCCAGAGCTCCCAGTGGGGCTCGATCCCCAAGAAGCCTTCGCAGACGGTCACAAAGATGGCCGCCTGTGTGATGGAGTTGGGGGCAAGATGATGCAGCTCGAGCCCGTAGTAGAAGAGAAGCGCCCGGAGGAAACGACCGGCCGGCATCCCGAACCCGCGCTCGTGGAAAGCAATGAAGCTGACCATGTAGCCGTTCGGGGGCCTTGGCTCCTCCTCCTCCGGGACCGGGGCGATCCACTCCGGCCTGTCGGAACAAGAAAGGCCCCGGAGGAGACCCCTCTGCACCAGATCCGCTAACTTCTCCGGGGTGGCGGCGGAAGCACCCCATGGCTCGGCAGCGTCGGCCATTCCGAACGACAGAACGCGAGGATGCGAGTATCACGAGGAGAAAAGGGCACTCGATCTCTCTCACTCTTCCTTCTTTACCTCTCAAAAACTCTACTCCGCCGATGGCCCTCTCTCTCTCGCCTCTGTTTTTGTATGACTGGACGGAGGAAGAAGATGAACGAGTAAGGGGGCCCGGGCGAATGAGGAAAGGAACCGCTCCGAAACCCCCAGGGGGCGTACTTATAGGGAGAGAACCAACGGCCAGATCCTGGTCGATCACTATTCACCTGCATTTAATGCGTCGCACGCCAGAATCTCTTATGATTGCAGAAATCCTCTCGATACGAGTGCGCACGCAAGCATTAAATGACCGGTCATGGGCCCCCGCACACGTCCGCAACGGGCGCCGCCCACGACTCTGAAAAGCCTCCTAAAAAGGCGCACCCGCCGCTCTGACGGAAGGGCGGCCCCCACCTCTGGCTCCTTCCTAGCGAAGGAACCCAGGGCACCGAGCCCGTTATGTTCTGGGGGTTCGAAGGCCGACCACTTCGAGGGTTCGACAACCACCCCGAGGCAACGAAGTCAGAGACGGCTACGGGAGCGCTTATCACATGGCCCGAGCCTGGCCTGAGCACAACCGCACGAAGCATCCAGAATCGTCCCCAAGGCCAACAGGACAGTCTCGGGACAGGACCCCAACAAAGGAAGGTGACGAGCCCTCAGAACCGATCGAACGGTTCCGGGCCCTGGTGACTATCCTCTGGCTCCGGGCCCCCGGTCGGCCTCTATCAAACACCTTGGGCTACCCCCAACCCCGAGGCCATCGATCGGCACCCGAGGTTTTCGGGGGCTCCGGAGCTCGAGGGTTCGGGGGCTCGGGGGCTCGAGGACTCGGGGGCTACACCCGCGGGTGTAGGTTTTCGGGGGCTCGGGAGCTCGAGGGTTCGGGGGCTCGGGGGCTCGAGGACTCGGGGGCTCGGGGGCTCGACTAATCTCTTTTCTTTGTGTGAACCCGAGATTTTCAGCTCTTGGACGAACGTTTCACTCCACCAAGGCCTCGGTAGCTGAAAAAACAAAGGCGAAGCGAAAGGGTCCCACGACATAGGAGAGGTAAACCGCACACATTTAATGCACCCATCTAACCACGTCTCGAGCCGGTTGATAGGTGCACGTGGCAACTCCCCACTCCCCTCGCTACATGGGTCCACCACGACCGCCACTCCGACTTCTTGTCAGTCGCCCAAGCGCCACGATCTCCACTACCTCGCCCAATAGGCGCGCCCAACGGGCAGAACGGTTCCAAGCGACGGAGGCTTCCTCGAGAAGGTAAACGCGGGCCCTGGCCCTAAGCCTTGAAGCAGCGAAGGCTGGCCCTCGAAAAGGGTTCGACAGCCGGCTTCGAGCACCCGAGTCAGGGACACCAAGGGGCACCACTCGCAGCATCGCTCGAGGGCCAAGCCCTCGAGGCCCCTCACGTGTATCCAGGGCAGGGCGCACGACATGCAGCGAGATCCCCTCGGAGGGAGGCGTCGAGCCACCGGGTCCTATCGAATGTTCCCAGCACTCCTGCAGACCGAGCGCCCATGCTTTATGAGATCGCCTCCAGGCTACAGTCGACCCTATCGAACGGGGCACGAGGTCTCACTTGGATTTTCTCCGTTACCAACTCACCGAGAACCTCGATACTCGCCCGCTCGTGGTAGTACGAGGCATCCCCCCTTGCATCCGATCGAAAGGACTCGCGGGATGACAAGCCAGGGAAACTGGCGTGCCGGACAGCTCGAAGAGCCGGCCGGTCGGTTCAGCCTGGCACCCCTCAATGAAAGAGGGTCGAATAACTCGGGGGCCCAGCACTCCCGAACCAACAAACACGTAACTAACGCTCGCCCGCGTAAAAAGCCCACGAGGGAGTCATAACCACTCCCCCGTGGCCTTGCGGGCTACACCCACGGGAGTCGCTCACGCAACACCCATGGAATCAAAGCTGCCAAACCCTCGAGAATCAGTTAGCTAACCCTCGGGATCCAGGTTAAAGAGCCCCTGCTCGAGTGCCAGCATTCGAACAAGGGCTCGGGGGCTACTGTCGGGGGAACGCCAAAAGGGTACCCGCAATCAACGCAAAATAAAATAGGTCGGAACCTAGAACACCAATTAATAAGAAACCTAATTAGTCTAACCCCCTGGAAGGCCAGCTCCTCAAAGCCTACAACATTGGCTCACCAAGCCCAAAGCCCATTAAGCGGAAGAAGGCCGCGTCAGCTTCGGAACCAGGCCTCGAGCGAACGCTCAATCTCCGTCTCGCCCGAGCCCTCCGAGTCGAGCCTCGGGTTGGCGCACATTCTCCGTCTCGCCCGAGCGCTCCGAGCTAGGCCTCGGGCTGGCGCACATTCTTCGTCTCGCCCGAGCCCTCCGCGTCAGGCCCCGGGCAAGCCAAACCACGTCACCTCCCTGGGGCGCGCTGATGTCCGCCGTCAGGACAGGGCAGGGACGTGCAGGAGGCGTGGGAAGACGGAACAGGAGTCAAATCACCTTTTTCCCACACTGGCGAATCCGGACGTGGACGGCCACACCCGGCGGCACTGTTCGACACTATACCCACTCCGACACCATTCTGACGTAAAACCATCTGACACGCTACAGTGCGACGGGAGGCGTGACTCCCCTCCGAAGTCAAAATCCCTGTACATCAAGTACGACCGACGTTGTGGGCCACCAGTCCCACGACATCACCCTTTGAGTCCCCCATGAAAGGCCTCGGAGGATGATTCCACTCTCCGCCATGACCGAGGCCTCACAGCCAAGCCTCGGATGAGGCCCGACCCGCCGGCCAGAAGACACAGCACAGGCCAACAGACGCCAGGACAAGCACCTCAAGACCCGGAGAGACCCTGCCGCGTCACGTACATCCCGGGATGGGTACTGCATGACCTCCACATCGCCACGCCTTCATGCCCACGCCCGGGATGGGAGCCACGCTTCAAGGACGCTTCAACAGCAACCCCCACGTCGGCAACAGCGATCCCGACAAGAAAAAATTCCTACTCCCCGCAGGACTGGACGTCACGCATATCTACTCTTGTACTCCCACGTGTAACCCTGGCCTCCTCTTGCTCTATAAAAGGGGACGCCAGGAGACTTCGAACACACGGCACACACGGTTCCAACAACACAAGTCCACACACACACTCACACACGAGTCCGGACCCCGGTCCACGCTCACTGAGCTTGTATTCGCCCCTGTACAAGCACTTCGGTGCAAGTAATACAAGAATCCCCTCCCCCGCTGCACGTAGGGCCTTCTTTGCCCGAACCAGGATAAATCTTGTGTCATCTTGCATCACCATCCAGGTAGGGAGCACGCGATCATATTACTAGTTGGTGCTATACCTCCGGGGTAGAAACACCGACAATCGAGCACTTGTCAATTGCTTGGAAGATCACTTGTCTCATGGTCGTCAAAGAAGCAAAATAGTGTTGCACTCTCTACCACCGAAGCCGAATACATATCCGCGGGTAGTTGTTGTGCACAATTGCTATGGATGAAAGCTACATTGCAAGATTATGGAGTCAAGTTTGGACAAGTCCCATTGCTATGTGATAATGAGAGCGCCGTCAAAATAGCCACCAACCCGGTTCAACACTCAAGGACAAAGCACATTGACATAAGGCATCACTTCATTAGAGATCATCAAGCAAAGAAAGACATATCTATTGAGAGTGTGGGCACCGATGATCAACTTGTCGATATCTTCACCAAGCCACTAGATGAAAGAAGGTTTTGCAAGCTAAGGAATGAATTGAATATCCTAGACTTCTCCAACATGAGTTCAATGCACCCCCATTTATGACATGCCTCTCCTCCAAGCAAGCAAAGGTGAAATTGTTTGGCATGTGCATTCATTCTTATTAGGTTGTGATCTAGTTCATATAGTCATCACATTGCTTTTTTAGGCTCATTCATGGTAAATAAAATGGATTTGAAGTATATATGGTACCACTATTGCTTCTTTGTTTAACTTGATCTAGTGGTAGCATATAACTTGTTTGTGGGCTTGTAACTCTAGTGTTTGATCTAGTTTGTGAGCAATAGATGTCTAACCAACGTGAGTAAGATAACCATTGTATGATGTGTGAAGAAGCTTACTCTAGAGCAAACTGTGTTAAATATCTCATACTCATAAGCTAGACTAAGCCATAACTTGACTTAGTTTGATCCCTACACATGTACCTCATGATAAAAGCTTGTCTCCTTTCTTTAAAACTTTGCCTCACCTTTATGGTAATTATTGACAAAGGAGGAGAAAATGCAAAGATATGTTAATATGCTAGAAAGGGGAGATACAAAATAACAAGTGTTCAAGTGGGATCAGAGCATACAAATAGGGGGAGCAAGCTCATAAACATGATTGTTGCATTTGAAATGTGCATATTCATATGTTTGTTAGCAATACATAAGCAATTTAAATTTGATATCCATGCTTATGTGGTGAATGCTAGTGATAGGTTATGTTTGATGAATTGATTTACTAGCATGTACATGATAGCAACTAGACATACTTGTATTTCAAGTGGTTCAAGAGCCTTATTTTATCTCATGGGGTTCTTGAGTTTTGATGTATGTCTAGTGATAAATGATGCTAAGGATGGTTTAACATGTGCACTCCGATTGGTATCACGCTTCAAAGGTCCATTCTTATGCCTTAGCATCATCATTGGTAGTATTACTCACCCACATTTCATATCCATACATATGTGCAAATTTCAGAACCAAACTCTATAGCACATATGTATGGGGAGCTAATACTATCAATGTGGTTACTTAAATTTAAATCACATATCTTTGTAAAGGTTGTCATCAATTACCAAAAAGGGGGAGATTGAAAGCCCTAGTTTGGTTTTGGTTAATTGATGAAACCTATTTGGTCTAATCCTATTGCTAAGCATGTGTGTAGCTTATAAGAAAGGATTAAGACCAGGCCAAGTGGTAGAGCTAGCAAGGTGGCAACCATGGAGGATGGTGTTGGCCACAAGCACTCAAGTGAACAAGTGCTCTACCTTTGGTGAATTAAGAGAAAAGAGAAGAGATGGAGCAAAGAGGCCCGAAGGCAAAGGTATAACCTATAGGGCTCTTTGTTTTGGTGATCAAGACACTTAGCGAGTGTGATCACATTTAGGATAGATAGCCGTACTATTAAGAGGAGATTATTCACGGTTTATGCGGTGTTCAAGTGCCACTAGGTGTCCTCTAACATATCGATGCTATAGACCTAGTGAGTGACTAACAAAACCCTTGGAAAATGCTTTGCAAAATGCTAACACACGTGCACAAGTGTTGAAACACTTTGGTGTTAGCATATGGGAGCAAGGGTAGAAGTTAGAAAGCGAAGGGTGCTGAGTTCTGAGCCCGATGGCAAACCCTAACTGCTGTCAGAAGTCGAGGTAGCATCGGACGCTGGCAACGGACGCAGGTGAAACACTGTTGCAGAGTCCGATGGCTATGACGTGGCACGAGCTAGCTTTCCAGGGAGCATCGGACGCTGGTCTGCATCCGATGCGGATCCATCGGACGCGTCTGATGTGATTTGGCCCTCTCTGGAACCTCTCTGCATGGTCATCGGACGCAGGGGTTGAGCGTCCGATGTGAAGGTGTCGGTGCGTCCGATGTGGCGCTGAGATGAGTAGAAATTGAGCAGAGGCATCGGAGCGTCCGATGCTAGGCATCGGCGCATCCGATGCCACTTTAACCAGCGCAGGAAAGGATATGACTGTTGGGATCTAACGGGCTGAATTCATACCAGGGGGACACGTGGCTTCATCTGAAGCATCGGACGCTGGGGCAGCGTCCAATGGTAGTGCATCGGCGCGTCCGATGACCCCGACTTGAGCCCAACGGCTAGGCCGACTTGTGTGGCTATTTAAGGGGCTTGGCCGGCTTGCTAGGTTTCTCTCTTGCACATTTTGATTCCTAAGCATTCTAGTGAGCTTTGGCAAGCCTCCCAACTCATCTCCCAAGTTGATTTGATCAAACCAAGTAAGATTGAGTGATCTAGTGCGTAATTTGAAAGAGTTCAATCTAGTGGCACTAGTTCTTCGCATCGGCATTGAGTTTTTCTTGTTACTCTTGGCATTTGCCGGTGCCTAGACGGCTTGGAGGTGTTTGAGGTGGTTTTGGCAAGAGAAGGAGATTGTTCTTGGCCACCACCGATCGAGATTGTGAGAGGTTTTGAAGCCTCACCTCGCCGGAGCGGCAAGAGGCATCCTTAGTGGATTGCTCATGTCATTGAGCTACCTCACTAGTGGTAGATTCTTGTGGCGCTCTTTGTGAGCTTGGCTTTGCGCTAATTAGCCACCGGGTCACCTAGTGTTGGTCAACACAACGGGGAGTAGCGTGCCGGCAAGCACGTGAACCTCGGGATAAATCTTGGTGTCCCAAGTGCTTATTGTGATTGTGTCCCCATTTTGGTGATTGGTCTCCATCTACACATTCTTGGTGATTGGGTTCACAAGTGGATTTCACCGGTGATTGGCTCTCTACGTGACGATCCCGAAGGCTCGGTGAAATCCCCTCTATCTAGCTCATTTACTTTGTGCATTTACATTGAGCTACTTTATTTGTGTAGATATCATTTCTTATTGTATATCTTTTGTCATATACCTTGTGTAGCTAGTCGTGATTAGCTTGCTTAGTTTGTCTATTGCACATACTTGTCTCATATACATTTTTTGTATATCATACTTGTGCTAGAGCTATATTGTTTTATTCCACATTTGTTATTAAGCTCTAGTTGATTGTGTGACATAGAAATATTAGGTAGAATTGTTGGATAGGTGGCTTGCAACACACTATTAGGCTAGCGCAAAAAGCTTCGCCGTTTGTTATACTAATAGTGTTTGCCTAAGTGATTTTGTAGATTTTTAATTAGGCAATTCACCCCCCCTCCCCCTCTAGCCAATTTGGACCTTTCAACAAGTAGTTGCCGAAACTCCGAAAATTAACCGACCACATGGCCGTCTGCCGAATGCTCTTCTCACCGCTCGTTGGGTCCACCTGTCATCTTCTCAATGTTGACCAAAATCCAGTGTTAACACAGGCCCCACTAGTTCGAAGTATGAATTGTCATGCTTCGAACTATCTGATCTCTGTTGGTCTTCTTCAAAAAGCCAAGAAATCCACTGATAGCAATAACATTTTCTCACCATGTTTCCACAATTTTGCCTGTAAAACAATAATTCTCCAATACATGTGGAAACAAGTTAGTTACAAATGCATATGTGTATAAATATTATATTTTTCCATTTTATTGATCAGAAGATGCTGTAATACCGACTACATCTCAAAAGTATCATATTTTATAACCAAGATTTCTTTTAAACTTGAATAAAATGGTACCTTACTCATCCATCCGTCTCTTTAATTATGGGGTTTTAGTTCTCACTGAGTCCTCAAGCGATTGCAAAATAGAATAGCTACAGAAATGCTTATCTTTTACCCCTTGATCACTTTTCATCCAGAGTTTTTATCATTGTCTTTATATAAAATCGTATCACATAATATTGCAAAGTCAAAGACTCGACCATAAGGAGATACAAGCCATAAACCTATATCAAGAAGTGCAGGTGAATATTTTTATTACTTTTTATTTTGCATATGTCATTCTCCCTACCTTTTAAAACTATGAGGCCACTGGGCCTTCGGCCATTTTTTATTTTATTTGGCGGTCACTTGACCTTTTTTTTTCTTTCTCAGTTTTGGCGGACATGTGTCTGTCGTTTTTATTTCTGAGATTTATAGAATAGCCTCATATTTTTAATCAAAGAGAGAATGCACATGCAAAACACCTATTAGCTTATAACGTGTACATGAATCTTGATCTTGAGAATATGACTATAATCTCAACTAGTAGTCACAATGATTTGACAGTGCTCAATATGACATTAAGTAAATTTTATTATTTCATTAAATCTCCGAATTTCAAGTATCTCTAAGAATAATGTCATAGCAAATTCTACCTCTATTCATATCCCACAACTACATTCAGACAAAGTTTAAATTCAACCCATAGATTTCAAAGACTTCAAGATAAATATAATAACCACTAGACCCAAATCTTAAAGAAATCAAAGCTATAAACCAGACATAGGTGAAACATAAAACAGAGCATCTATTTATCATTTCAACAATGGATAACCCAAAATATTTATATCACATATTCATAGAGTAGATTTTTTTTAAGGAGATGCAAAATGAGAGGTTTTGCTTTTTAATGATTTTAATTTTAAGCTCTGAAACTATTAGAGAAGCGAGGGTATTACACAAACCACCGTTGAAGATGAAGCAGCCATTCGTCTTGTCCTTCTTCACGATGGATCGCTCGATGTTGTACGATGTGTGCGTGTTGAGCTCAGGCCCCCTGACACGTAGTCACAGCGGCGTAATCGATGATTCACGGGTGTCCTCCTTTCTCTCATCTGAAACGTCTTCGCCGAATACGGGTTGAAAATATTTGAAGCCAATCATAAATGTCAATCCTTCTTCTGCAAATGACTGGCTGCTTTAGATCTTGTAGCTGTTCTGACTATAAGTGAACTTGTCACCGTTGCTTGTGTCTTGTTGGCACCATCTTATTCAAGGCCATCAGCGAAGGTATCTCTTTCAATATGAAGTGTGCTGAAAACGTTTTAGCCGATGGTCTTCTATCGGCCGTCCGGTTGCTAAAGTCCTTTGTGCCTCTGATATAGCCTTTCGTAACCTTATCACCAGATTGAGCTTTGCATTACTCACGGAAAGGTAAAGTTATATTAATAGGAGCTGAAGGTTCTGTCTTATCGGCTTTTGCTTAGTATGTCTGTGACTTTCTTCTTGTTGAGGAACTGGAATGCTTTAGGTGAGCATGCTGTCAGGTAACTCACGGTAGCTTTGAAGAATGTCATTTTTGATGAAGCTGAGTGCGCCGTAGAGGACGAATATGAGCTCGGCGTTGCGTGGATGCGTGCACGATGAGGTTCAGGCCCCCTCCCCGAGTGTAGTTGATGTAGGAATTTGAGCATGTTCACCTTATGTTTTTTCTTCTCATTAGTTCTTCATATCTGTGTGTACACTCTTCCGCTCCAAGCCGATAAGTGTTCTTCTTGGAATATGTGTATAATGATATTTTCATCAGTGTGCTTATCGGCTGCTGCATCTTGAATTCATGTATGCTTCTGTAGTGCTGCTTTCCATGCTATTGGTCTTTAAATATACCCTCCAGATATTTAACCGACATAAACATAAATTGGGCATCGATCTTGAATGTATGCAATCTTCTAGTGCGGCGATCAGAACTATTGCTATCGGCCTACCTTTTCAGTCAATGCCTCCAAAAGTTAGTCGATTGTATCATCCCATATATGTGTGATGCTTCTTGGTTATTCATCCTCGTGTCTGCTTGGCTAATTGGCTTTTGGTGTGTTGGCCTGACCTTGACAGCTGATTCTTATATCCACTAGTTAAGAATTGATTTTTCCCTAACTGAGTTCTTACAGTGCTGGATCTAGAGTTCGATTTGAGTAATACCGGTTGTGTAACATCGTCACGGTCCAAACAACTTTGATCGGCCTGATATTTTTGTTCGAGTCTGTCAGCTTACTCCATCGATCATATCTAGCTTCTTTATCCACCAATAATAGATTCTCCACTTCTTGTGAACACTAAAAACGAACACTACTACAAAAAAGAACTTGCACAGCGTTGCCTAAAAGACCTCCGTGGCGGGCACTCTTTTTGCCCGCCACGGTTATTCGGTGGCCGGCCTACAGCGCCCGGCCGTCAAAGCACCCGCTGCGGTTAATAATTAACCGCAGCGGGCAACATAAGGAGCCCGCTGCGGTTAATCATCTTTAACCGCAGCGGGCTTCCTTATATGCCCGCTTTGGTTAATGAATAACCGCAGCGGGCGTGTAAAGACGCCCGCTGTGGTTAAAGATGATTAACCGCAGCGGGCTCCTTACGTTGCCCGCTTCGGTTATTCCTGGCTATTTAAGTCGCCACCGCCAGGAGAAAAGAACACGATCATCTTCTTCCTCTAGACCAAAAACGGGGAAAGAAGTTTTGCCAAATTTTTGTCCCAAATAACTTGTTTTTGAGGTTTATTTGTTTGATTTGGAGGAGAAGTACTCCACAAGAGGTACATAGATGATCTCCACCCTCTTTCCCCTCTCTTTTCCTCTCTTTTTAGCCAACCTTTTGGATCTAGTTTCATGTAGGAGAGAGAAAACTGGTATTTGTTTCTCTAAGTTCATCATGGATGCATTAATTTTATTTATCGTCATTATTAATTTTGTCCCTAGATTTAACTTAAATATAATAAATTATTATTTTTTCTAATTCATCTTTGTTTTGTGATTCAAGATGTGTGTAATTAATTAAGGATCACAGGTACGATGGACCAGTCGGAATGGATGTATAAGATCAATAGAGTACTTGATGTGCGGTATCTCATTGAAGTGAGAAAGTTTATTGCCGCTGCGAAAGCTAGCCGTGAGATATCGAACCAAACGACAATCATATGTCCATGTCATCGTTGCAAGAATCTGACGGCCTTCAAAGACGAAGGCACAGTGCAATCTCATTTGATTCATTTTGGTTTCATGGAAGATTACACGGTGTGGACTCATCACGGTGAGAGATTCGATTCGAGTGTCGGGGCGGCATCTGGAGTAAGCTCAGCGTCAACGACGACGGTGAACTAAGATCCTAGAGCGCACGTCTCATCAGCAACAGTAGCGCCTGCCCTCAGTGACAGTAGTGCTCGTGACCACATCGCTGCTGTGGAGGATGTACTCCACGATATGACAGATAATGGTGGTGGAGATGTTGAGGACGCTACGGTGCAGGACCCTGTGGATGTGCAGCTGTTTCAGGATTTACTCAACCACATCGATGAAGACGACGTCGTGTATGGCTCCCCGAAGTGGCTGGAAAATTTCAGAGAGATGAAGCACGCGTCACTTGATCCTTTATATAAGGACGGCGAGGAATGTCTGAAGGATTGCACGGTGCTCCGTTTCAACCTCCACATGTTGATGATGAAGGCTCGGCATGGGTGGTCAGATAGTAGCTTTGATGAGCTGTTAGGTTACCTTGCTAAAACATTCCCGATGAGTAACAAGATTCCAGCAAATACGTATCGGGCGAAGAAGCTTATCCGACCAGTGGCGATGAAGCTTAGAAAGTTCGATGCCTGCCCTAACCACTGCATCCTCTATCGGGGCACAAAGTATGAGAATTTGACGAGCTGTCCGCACTGTGGCGCCAGTCGCTACAAGAGAAATGCTGGTGGTCGCGTGGATGCAAACGACGATGAGGCCTTGCGAGGTGGTCAGAGGAAGAAGAAGAAGGGTGTCAAGAATAGCAGTGTTGCAGCCAATCGCATCTTGGCTCATCAGCAGTACGAGGAAGAAGAGGGTTACACATTGAGGAGAAGTCTGGCACTGTCGGTGTGGTACATGCCAGTGATCGACCGCCTCCGTGCGCTATTTGGGAACCCAGAGGACGCGAAGCTCATGTCCTGGAATGCATCAGCTGACCGCTTAAAGGACGATGGCATGCTGTGGCACCCCTCCGATGGCCAGCAGTGGAAAGATTTCGACAAGGCCTACCCGTAATTTGGCAAAGATCTCAGGAACGTTCGGTTCGCGCTGAGCACCAATGGGATGAATCCATTCGGCGAGCTGAGCAGCTCCCACAACACCTGCCCGGTCGTACTGACCATCTACAACCTACCTCCCCATCTGTGTCAGAGGCGCAGGTATCTTCTGTTGACCATGCTTATCTCGGGACCGAAGCAGCCCGACAATGATATCGATGTTTTCCTTGAGCCGGTAATGGAGGAAATGAAGGAGCTATTTGATGTTGGGGTCGAGATGGTGGATGCGTCCCTCAAGGAGAAGTTCACCCTAAAAGCCATCATCTTTGTCACCATCACCGACTACCTCGGCCTCTTCTCACTGTCGGGGCAGATCAAAGGGAAGACCGGCTGCGTAATGTGCATCGACGAGACATGCTACACTTACCTCAAGGGATCGAACAAGATGGTCTACATGAGGCATAGGCGGTTCCTTCCGAAAAGGCAAAGATATAGAAGAAGTGTCATGAATCAATTGTTCGATGATCAGGGCGAGCCACAGGGTGAACCACCGGCGCAGACTAGTTGGGGGCCAAAGGTGTATGAGATGGTGAAGGATATTGATCAGATCGAGTTTGGGAAGAAGAAGAAGCAACCAGAGGAGGGGACAAAACAAACGAGGAAGCGAAAGCGAGACACGACGGAGGAAGGGTCGCAGGTCCCCTCTGTTCTGAGAACACAAGGTTGATATGTGCCCTTGTGGTTCCCTTCCTGAGTGATGAGTGATCGATCAACGGGCAACATGTCTCTTGGCTGTGTTGATGTGTAGGTGCGGAGCTCGGGCAGTGGTCGAAGGTGAGGTGAAGGTCAAGTAGGGACGTGCCATGCCGACGGACCGGGAGCGGTGAAGGGCGGACGTGGAGCTTGGACCGACGGACCGGGAGACCTGAGGACCGGCTGTGGTAGCTGGCACGTGGCGTTGATAAGCAAGAGCACATGGGGATGTGCGGTGCATCAGCCGAGTCGGGAGGAAGGTGATGGCGTCGTGACACTTGGCGGGAGGCCGAGAAGGATGGCGAATGCACTATGCCCAGCGTGGAGGCTGGACATGCTCCGGCATCGGTGCTGGAACTCGGGGTGTGCGAACCACATCCCGTCTATGGCACGGGTTCAGTAGCTGAGCCTCAAAAAGCTACCCTCGACGGTTGGGCCTCAAAACTCGGGGGTGGACGGTTTCCGAGTTTGGGCCTCAAAACTCGGCGTGGACGGTTTCCAGGTTTGGGCCTCAAAACCTGGGCGCGCGGGTTTCTGAGTTTGGGCCTCAAAACTCAGCCGGAGGATAGGTTTCCCGGTTTCAGCCTCAAAACCGGGGGAAGGCCCAGGTTTCCTGGTTTCGGCCTCAAAACCGGGGGGAGGTCCGCAAAAAGGACGGTCGATGCGTGGCGGTGCAGCTATCCGCGAGGTAGGCGCGGCGGTCGACAGGGCGGCACGTGGCGGCATCCTGAGGCTTGCGTTGAGGCAAAGCTAAGGATGAGATGGGCGCGTGGCCGTCGGATCGTCAACAAGTAGAGTTGGACCGGGATACCCCTAGGGTTTGCCGCTTCGCTCTTGTATCTTAGAAGGGGATTATTGTATGAGGCTATAAATAAGAGAGGCACCCCTCCTCTCTCCCTATCCTTGCAGTCATTTGTTCCTGAGCACTCTCTCTCTAGCCCCCGCTTAGGTTCTAATCATACCTCGCTGCAAGCGATCCGCAGAGACGGGAATCATACCTCTGTGTATTTGGATCTTTTGAGGAAAGGAGACCATATTCTCGTTGTCTCCTCGTGTGGAGGAATTTCGGCTGAAATCGAATTGATTCACGTTTGTGTTGGTGTTCTTCACGTTTCAGTTTTTCATCTCCCGGAGATTTGCCTCGTTCTCCCTCTCCGCGAGATGATTTTCGATTCCACTTGAATCAATTCTTTCTTGGTCGTGAGCTCCTTCTTTCCACCGAAGGATTTCTCCCCTAACCTCACGAATCCAAAGATCGGGTCGATTTCGCGTTCGTTCTTTGTTCCTCCACCTTTTTTGGTGATCCACGAATTACTCTTGATTGACTTGGTTTGGTGTGATGATTTCTTAGGATTAGCACCCCAATACATAGAGGAACACCTGGGAGGAGTTTGATCGAAGTCTCTTTTGATTTGGTAGAGTTTTGATCGATTTGCCTTTTGTCCCGAGCAGTTTTTCTGCTCTCTGTTCATCCACGGACAGTCCGCGCCCCCAGCGGCGGACAGTCCGGAACTCGGGACTCGGCAGGTTCAGAACTGCGCAGTGCGATACTGTTCTCGGTCTTGTGACCGGCGGACAGTCCGCGTTACAAACCCGCGGACAGTCCGGGATCTGTATAGCAGACCTGCAACACTGTTTGGTTTCTGCGTTTTGTCCGGCGGACAGTCCGGCTCCCAGTCGTGGACAGTTCGGGACTCAATGGCGGACAGTCCGGGACTCTGAACCCGGACATTCCGCGAATCTGCAGACTTTGCAGTTTTGCTCTGATCCTTTGGGACTTTGTTTTGGGGTTTCTCCGAGAGTTCCGCTGTACCGCTAGGACATCTCCTAGGGTATCCACCAACTCGTAGGTCGTGAATTCTTCGATCGTTTTGAGTCTTAGCTTTTGGGGTGATTTTCTAGGACAAGGGCCATTCTATTCACGAGTTGAATTTGATGCTCCCATTCACCCCCCCCCTCTTGTCGCCAATCCGGTCCTTCAATTGGTATCGGAGCCGGTTAAGGGATCTTCACTACCTTAATCGGTTTTGGATCCTAAGGGCGACATGGATCGAGGAAACGGCAAGGCTCCCTATTTCGATGGGACAAACTATCCCTATTGGAAGATTCAGATGCGTGCTTATCTCAACAGCATTGGATCTTCTGTCTGGGAGATATGCGAGAATGTTGAGTACGTAGTCCTTGCGGCTCGTGTGGGTCAGATCCAGATTGACCAGCACGAGGCCAACTCCAAGGCTGGTAATGCTCTTTTGGCCAGCATCTCCCTTCCTGAGTTTGAGCGTGTCTCTGAGCTTGAGACGACACGAGAGATCTAGGTGAAGCTTCAGAGCTATCACGAGGGGACCGCTCAAAGTCAAGACCAGACTCTTCGAGACCTACAAGCGAGAGTACGAGAACTTTGTTCAGTTGGAGGGAGAGACGATTGACGCCATGTTCGCTCATTTCCAAACGATTGTGAACAAGATGCGTGCCAATCGGGCTAACCTACCCTATGACAATCATGAGAGGGCTCTCAAGTTGCTATATGCCCTGGATCGGAGGGTATGGGAGGTGAAGGTGTCGACCATCATAGAGTCTCCATCCTATGACACCCTAACCGTGGACGAGCTGTTCAGCAAGCTCAAGTCCACCGAGATCGATCACCTGACTCAGGCCAAGCTGAAGAACCCATCTTCACATTCCATGGCTTTGGTCTCAGGCATGGGTGGATCGACTTTCTCTGCTGACGCTTCACCTCCTCTGTTTTCTTTGTCTTCATTGCTTACAGTCACGGAGGAGCAGTTGGAGGCATTTGGAGACGACGAGCTCGCCCTCGTCATCACCCGGTTCTCGCGGTTTCACAACAACCGCCTAAATCGCCGGCGTGGTGGCGCACGCGAGGGCAGCTACAAGTGTGGTGATCTAGACCACTTCATGGCGAACTGTCCCAAGAATGACAAGAGCTTCCCCGGCAAGAATCGCAACTCCAGGCGCAAGGGCAAGCCGGAGAACAAGGGCGGGAAGAAGAAGAAGAAGGGCAGCTATCGCCGAGAGGACATGGAGAAGGCTTTTGATGCCGGTCGGCGTGCCTTCCTCGCCACCATCAGCGACGGCGAGAAGACCTCCGACGGTGACTCCAGCGACGATGGGTCCGAGCACAAGACAGAAGAATGCTTCAACAGACTCTGCTTCTTTGGCCACTCCTCCAAGGGCCTCTGCACCATGGCCTTGGACGAAGAGGACCACAAGTGCCAGGCAAAGGACGTCGACACCGACGACGATGACGACGATGCTTCCGAGGTATCAAACTCTTCTATTGTCGATCGTCTTACCGGTGAGCGTGATTCTCTTGTCGACATAGTTCTCGGTCCGGACAAGCAACTCAAGCGACCTATCCGAGAGCGCAACGAGTTTAAGGCTAAGATGAATGAGGCGCTTAAGGAGCTTGAGTTCGCTAGGTCTGAGGTGAAGGTGACCGATGTGGAGGAGTGTGAGGAGTGCTCGATGCATATGACAAACTTTGTCACCTTGCAAACCAAGTATGCCTCTTTGATTGAGGTGTATGATGAGCTGAAGAGTAGGCTAGACTTGGTGGGTGATTGCAAAGAGTGTCCCTCCCTGAAGAAGGAGCTGGAGGAAGTGAAGGCGAGACCTTCTTTGCTAGGTGCGTGCAAGCTTTGTCCTAGCTTGCGAACTGAGCTGGCAGAAGTTAATGCCAAGCTTGCTGAAGCCATGAAGGCCAGCTCAGTCAGCACCTTGTTCGCTCCATGTGAGCAATGTGTGGAGTTGGAGCTTGAGATTGCCAACTGTCGGCATGACAGGATGCAAACCGGGGAGGAAAACACATACCTCCAGTCCATCCTGAGTTGGGTGTCATGCAGTGAGCCTGTTGACACTTCTTAATGCAACCACTAGAACTAGACTATGGAGCCTAATCCCCGGCAGCGGCACCAGAGATGCTTGTTGACACCAGAAGTGGCAAACGGAAATACCGCAAGCGCACGGTAGTCAATTGTAGCTTTTCACCGGGAGTATTCCAGGTATCGTATTTCCACAGGGAACGTGAAGTGGATTAACTAGAAGTAGGGTCGTCAAAGGATGATCAAAGGGTATATGATAACTGGGATAGAGAGGTCTTCCTAATATCAATATCTGGTACTGGTTTTCTAAGAGTACTGAGGTTTGCCACCTCATTCCTTACTGGGGGCGAAGGACGAAACAGTAGTTGATTAAAAGATTTTCCACCTAACAACTACTGAGGCGGCAATGCTGCTACCCAACTATTATTTTCAACTTGCCTACAACACTTGAGAGGAATTCCAAGCATTGGCTGTGTCTGTCACTCTACCACCAGGCATCTACACAAGTGCGACAAGAAGTCCACACTGGCAAGATATAGCCTAGACACCACGTCTACACTAATCTTACTACTCTAAAGCTAAGCTTATTAGGCCTAGAGCACTTCAACAAAGTAAAGCAATGTGCCAAGTAAAAGAACTGTAAACTTAAATTACCAGACCAGAATATTAAATACTAGAAGGACTCAGATGTAACACTTACAAGAAGAATCGCATCTGCTGAGGCGCACCTTGGAGAAGATTCCCGACAGGCCGGGACTCCTCCGTGGAACTCCTCACTCCCTTCCCTCTCTTCTAACACTAAAGCTACTAAGTAGGCTTTCTCTCCTTGGATGCATATGAATGAAGAGCTCTAGGGGGGTATTTATAGCTTGGAGGTGGAGTAGCGGCTACTCCGGTGCCACGTCAGCGATCCGCGTGCTCTCCTTCCTTGGCCATTGGATCAAACCGCCATAGTAACTGTCATGGATGGATGGCCAGGATATTGTTCACGTGTGAAACATGTGCAAGCAACCGACTTTCCGGGGTTGGCCGACCCCAGCCAATGACAGGTGGGCCCACCACTTTGCTTCTAGAAGATGCTGATGTCACCATGCTGAACAGTGTAGCCAGGGCCCACCAAGGGGGGATCGGCTGACCCCCCTATGACAGGGCTGGCCCACCATCTTTTCTCCCTTGGTGACCCCACATGTCATGGAGCAAGTCTTGTGAAGTTGGTTGCATTTGGTTTCGGTGTGGACCCATGAATCCATGTGCTTCTCATCTTGCACCATTGAGTAAAAGCACATGTTTGATCCATGGGATGATATTGGCCTGAGCATGCTTCTCTTGGATCGTGCCATGTCACCTTGGCCGAGGTGGCCACCAAGGTGGGGTCGGCCGACCCCCTTGGTGGGCCCACCTGGCCTCATTTTGTCCATTTTGCCATCCCCTACAAGTTCACAAGCTAAGAGTACAAGTGGAACTTATTAGTAATAAATATGCTCATGATATGCTATACTTCCTTGAAACTGAGGCCTGTTGACGGTATTTTGATAAGGTAAAACATGCTATAACTTCCGTCAACAAGATCCCCCACACTTGAATCTTTGCTCGTCCTCGAGTAAAGGTTAGAGAAAGTGAACAAGAGATTATTACATACTTAAAATGATAATGATCATAAAGCATCATTCCTAACATAGTTTATACAAATGGGTTATGTGGTGCTGTCTATCATATATCCTTTAGATGTTGAGAAAAGGAACAAATCTCAAAGCAAAGTCATCTCCCTGAATTCTTGTTCTTGGTACTTAGAGTTTTTAGGACAGTTTGAAAGGAAAACACATAGTTCATGCTTACTCCTCATATAGTACTCTCAAGACACTCTTATAGGTGTTTGGTTCCTCACCAAGGCATAGCATGTGATTGCCTTATTTTTTTTTTATCCTAATCTATCAGGCTTATGTGGAGCTTGGAAGGGATAAACAATGTAGCATACTTGTTTTGCATATATTGTAAAGTCAAAGCAAGGATCCAAGGAGAAGAATGTCATAATCCTAGATCAAGATGTGCATGTGTGTGGAAAGTATGTGGACTAGAATGGTCGTTTAATATAATCTCTCTCTCTACTTTATTTTACCTTGAGACATGGCTAGCATTTTTTTTCAACAATGGACCTTCATGTGTCCATATTTTTTTAGTGGACCTTCATGTGTCCACAAATTTTTTTTTTATTTTATTTTTACTGGACCTTCATGTGTCCACATTTTTTTTCTTTTGCTTAGCCTTAATGTCTCTTTTTACTAACCAGAGTTAGAGAGAGAGATATTGTAGAACTTCAATGCACGGAGCATCTATAGAGTGGAAATGAATCGTATGTGTAGGCATACTTCCAGTGTAGAAGTTGCATATGTAGATGGTGTGTACGTGATCTTGATCTTGGGATTATGACAAAATTATCGACTAGGGTCAACAAGGTTTGACCAAACTCAAGACAAAAACAAGTAGCATGTGTGTAAAAGGTTTTGCTCATGTATGCATATGTATGGTTTTGGTAGGTATTTATCACTATAGAGGAGTAAATGATACTATGGTTTTGAGATATTTTCAAAAACAAATCTCTAAGCACCTTAAACAAAAACAGGTTTGAGTCTTAAGCCAAGATTTATCTCACTTTTAACAACAACTTAGTCAATACGGTTTCCAAATTTAGTTTACCCATGAGTATAAACATATGTAAGAACATGGTTTTATGTCATTAGCATTCTTAGCATATCATAACTCAAGTCAATTTGTAGCTTTTTATTTTATTTTATTCAGAATATGGAATGATTGTGAGACTGCTTGAGAGGAGAAAAGGGGAAACGAAATAGACAGCAGTGTTGAGCTTACTGTGCAGAGGTGAACTGGTGGGCCCAGGTCACCCTGGTGGGGTCGGCCAACCCCACCAAATGGTGGGTCTCGTTGCCATTCGCTTTTTCCTCCATTCAGTTTTACATCTCTAAAAGCACTTTTCAAAAATTCAAGAAAACGGGGGTCGCCCGACCCCTTGCTTACCTCTGTTTTGTGCACTGCAGCGTACAGCCTGTGTTGAGCAGTTCAGTGTGGTTCGGTGATGAAATTTGGGGGTCGTCCGACCCCCCCCCCCCACACACACACACACTTGAATTTTTCCATAAATGAATTCTGAACATGACGCAAAGGTAAAATTCAAAGCGCTCTACTGGTGGCAAACACACCAGTAGAGACGAGATATATTTTATTTATTCTCTAAGAAGGGAAATACAATGGAAAATTAAAAGGGAAATTCAAAAGAAATAAATCTAAGATGAAACTTGGAAATTCAAAATAAATCTAACATGGAATTTTATTCTAATCTAAATTAAACTATCTATGGAGACGGGGGGTTTAGGAGGTCTTCCCGCCCCAAAACCTTAGCGAAGCGTTTGAGCTTCGCAGAGGTGCTAATCCTAAGATGGCGAAAATCATCTTCTAAGTCTTTATTCGCCATCTTCAACTCTGATACCGTCTCCTGCAACACCCTGTTCCTTGCTTGCAGGGTGGAGGTGACGTGCATCAACCTCTCCAGATCTGTTTTCTCGTCTTCCTCCTCGAATTGTCCTGACGGCCCTTTGATCGACGGAGGGTCCATCCTCCGCCGAATAGAAGCCTGGGATTCCAGGGACTCCCGCAACTCGCCCTTCTCTTCCGTGTTGAGAGAAGGGATGACCACCTTCCCTCGGCCATGCCCACCGGCCATGATCCGATGGGTCTTCCAGAATGTGGGCGTCAACGGGGAGTACGACGAAGTGTACTCCGTACTCCCCGTGGTGATCGCGCGCGGGTTCTCCTCCGGCTGGGCCTTCCCCTTAAGCGCGAGTTGGCCCGTGGTCGGCCTAGTTGGTGTGTTGGAGCGGCCGGGGGATTTTCTGATCCCCCTTCTCGGAGTCCGCGAGCGGGACGATGCCGCCACGCGAGAGGGTGGACGGGGGGTGGTCGGCCGACCCCTGGGGGGATCGGGCGCCCCCCCCCATCGGCTCGACCAGCCTCCCTGGTGGAGGTACCATGGCCAGCGGCACCGCATCGATCACGTTGATCGCGAGGGCCTTCTCTAGATCTTCGGTTAGGGCCCGTCGTGGCGTAGGTGTTGCAGGGCGCGTAGTCTTGCTAGTGGGTGCCATGGCTAGTGTTTTGGGTCACGGTGGAGAGTGCAGGGAAGGCTAGGAGGCTCTGGCCTTGCGTGGAATTGTGAGTAGGAGGAAGAAGGAGATGGGTGCAAGGTTAAATAGCGGCTGTAGATGACTACGATGCCGATTTTCATGGGATCGCCGTAGAAAACTCGTAACTTCACAGAGTCCGTCGCGCTGCCGTTCCAATCCCGTAAGTTAGGGATCGGCCAATCCCATCGGTTTTGGATTTGGGGTTTATCTCCAGGGGTTGTTATCCCCTTGCCACGGTGAACTCATCTACGAGTCGAACCTTCCCAAAGCGGGGTCGCCCGACCCTCTTGATGGGTGTCCGGTGCGGTCACGTACCCGGCTCGAGACCATCTACGCGATTGTGCAACCCTTGTTGCAGGTGGGCCCAATATAGGGATCGCCCAACCCCTAACTAGGGTCTGTGGGCCCCACCTCAAAGCCTAAGGTAAGTCTAGCCTATCCCTTCTCGAACAATGAAGTGGCATTTCTCCCAGTTCAAGATCAAGTGCTTTTCTTGATAGCATTGTAAGACACGGTCCAGATTCTCTAAGTAGTGATCAAAGGTTGTTCCATAGACTGAAAAGTCATCCATGAAAACTTCCATGATTTCTTCTATCATATCTGAGAAGATGGACATCATGCACCTCTGAAATGAAGCAGGGGCATTGCACAGGCCAAATGACATGCGCCTGTATGCATATGTCCCATAGGGGCATGTGAACGTGGTCTTACTTTGGTCGTCGGGATGGATTGGAATTTGATGGTACCCCAAATACCCATCAAGGAAACAAAAGAAGGAATGTTTGGCTAGCCGTTCCAACATCTCATCGATGAATGGCAACGAAAAGTGGTCTTTCTTTGTGGCCTTGTTAAGTTTTCGGTAGTCTATGCACATTCTCCATCCCGTGACGGTTCGTTGTGGAATCAATTCGTTGTTTTGATTTTTAACGACCGTCATCCCTCCTTTCTTAGGAACTACTTGGATGGGGCTGACCCACTCGCTGTTTGGAACAGGGTAGATTATGCCCACGTGCAAGAGCTTCAAGACCTCCTTCTTTACTACTTCTCTCATCGCATTATTGAGCCTCCTTTGTGGCTCTCTAGAAGGTGTAGCATCGGGTTCGATCGGAATGCGATGTGTGCAAAGAGCGGGACTAATTCCCTTGAGATCTTGCAACGAATATCCTAAGACGGATCAGTGTTTTTCTAGGATGGTGATGAGTTTAGAAACTTCTTCCGTTGTAAGTCGATCACTAATGATCACGGGAGTCTCTCTATCACCATTAAGGAAGGCATACTTAAGCCCAGAAGGAAGTGGCTTAAGCTCTATAGAGGGTTTTGGTGGAGGTTCAGACTCATCCAAGTCTAAAGGTTCATCTAAATCAGTGTCTTCTTCTTGGATAAAGTCATGGGCGTCTTCTTCTAGATCGGGTTGAGAAGTTTCTAGTGAAGAAACCAACATCACCTCCTCTATTGGATCAGGCTCGGGTTTTGGTTCGGCTATCGAATTAACGGAGCCGGCAAAAGGAACTGAAAGATCTAGATCCTTCCCAAGGTGACCCTTAAGGCTCCCTTCACGAAATCCCTCAATGAATCTCATGAGTGGGTGCCCAATTAACAAGTCGACCTCATCTACGTCAAAGACATAGAAGTTTGCGAGGAAGCTAACCTTGTTAATTGTGATAGAAATATTCTATGCAATCCCGCAACTCTCGACCAATCTTCCAGAAGGAAGCTTAAGGAATTTATTGGTCGGGTTTAGCGGTTCCTCACCTAGGAGTGTTAACATCAACGATTTAGACATTAAATTTACTCCTACAGCGGGATCATAGAGAGAATCTACAGCTGTCTTGTTGATGGCACATGGTATGGATGTGAAACAGGACAGAAGCTTAATGACATCTAAAGATGCTTTGGCCTCCCTGAACCATTCGTTGCTCATAATAGACATGAGCTCCTGGGCAGTCGCCTTAAGGTAACTTGCCTCAAACTGGATTGGCATGTGGTTATTAGGAGCTCTACGGGCTATGGATCTCTTCTACACAGGTTGTTTCGAGACATTGCCATAATCGGCGAAAAGATATGTCTCAATATTTAGAGGATAATCCAAAGGATGAATTACTTCTTCCTTTGGAGGAGTTGGTGGTTGTGGTTCAGATTTGACAGCTTGGGGTATAGGTAAAGGAATTTCAGCTGTCATGGGTTCGTCCCTAGGAGTTTGATCTTCCTCTAGAGTTTCACCATGGTCATCGGTGTAGGGGGTGTTCTTGAGAATGGTCGCAAGGACTTCCTTACCTTCACTAATGGGTAAATGGAGGAAAGCTCCTTTAGAGGCTAAATCAAGGAATTGTGCGGAGTTTTGGCTAAGATCGAGATAGAAATGTTGCATAAGGGTTGGCTCGGTTATAGCTAAATCTGGGCCAGAGGATGCTAAGTCTGTAAGTCGTGCCCAGGCCGCACCTAGAGATTCCTTCTCGTCTTGTTTGAAGTTTAGCACATCTCTACGAAGACGAGCTACGCGGGATATGGGAAAGTACGTTAAGCAGAACATGGCTTGCAGTTTCTCTCATTCTCCGTTCACACTACCAACGTAGCGAGTATACCAGCGTCTAGCTTTTCCTGTTAACGAGAACGGAAATAGCTTCCACTTAAGAGTTACTCGCCTCATCCCTTGGATGTGAATACACGAACAAAGTTGTTCGAAACCACGTAGGTGGGTATAAGGATTCTCATCTACATCTCCTGAAAAGGGATTCTCCTGAACTATCGCTATGAGGCTGGGGCGAAGCTCATAGCGAACTGCCAAAATGGCATGAGATGAACTAGGCGGCTCCAACTCAGCGCCCGATGGAGCAGCGTAGTCAAAAAGGGTTGTTTGATCCATATTGATTTATGAAATGAAAGTTCTAATCAAACTGCGATAACTTTAACGACTTTGTTCTAGCTAACACAGCTACCGTTCCCCGGCAATGGCGCCAGAAAAGCTTGTTGACACTTCTTAATGTAACCACTAGAACTAGACTATGGAGCCTAATCCCCGGCAGCGGCACCAGAGATGCTTGTTGACACCAAAAGTGGCAAACGGAAATACCGCAAGCGCACGGTAGTCAATTGTAGCATTTCACTGGGAGTATTCCAGGCATCGTATTTCCACAGGGAACGTGAAGTGGATTAACTAGAAGTAGGGTCGTCAAAGGATGATCAAAGGGTATATGATAACTGGGATAGAGAGGTCTTCCTAATATCAATATCTGGTACTGGTTTTCTAAGAGTACTGAGGTTTACCACCTCATTCCTTACTGGGGGCGAAGGACGAAACAGTAGTTGATTAAAAGGTTTTCCACCTAACAACTACTCAGGCGGCAATGCTGCTACCCAACTATTATTTTCAACTTGCCTACAACACTTGAGAGGAACTCCAAGCACTGGCTGTGTCTGTCACTCTACCACCAGGCGTCTACACAAGTGCGACAAGAAGTCCACACTGGCAAGATATAGCCTAGACACCACGTCTACACCAATCTTACTACTCTAAAGCTAAGCTTATTAGGCCTAGAGCACTTCAACAAAGTAAAGCAATGTGCCAAGTAAAAGAACTGTAAACTTAAATTACCAGACCAGAATATTAAATACTAGAAGGACTCAGATGTAACACTTACAAGAAGAATCGCATCCGCTGAGGCGCACCTTGGAGAAGATTCCCGACAGGCCGGGACTCCTCCGTGGAACTCCTCACTCCCTTCCCTCTCTTGTAACACTAAAGCTACTAAGTAGGCTTTCTCTCCTTGGATGCATATGAATGAAGAGCTCTAGGGGGGTATTTATAGCTTGGAGGTGGAGTAGCGTCTACTCCGGTGCCACGTCAGCGATCCGCGTGCTCTCCTTCATTGGCCATTGGATCAAACCGCCATAGTAACCGTCATGGATGGATGGCCAGGATATTGTTCACGTGTGAAACATGTGCTAGCAACTGACTTTGGATGGGATTCACCCCGGGGTCGGCCGACCCCAGCCAATGACAGGTGGGCCCACCACTTTGCTTCTAGAAGATGCTGATGTCACCATGCTGAACAGTGTAGCCAGGGCCCACCAAGGGGGGATCGGCCGACCCTCCTATGATAGGGCTGGCCCACCATCTTTTTTCCCTTGGTGACCCCACATGTCATGGAGCAAGTCTTGTGAAGTTGGTTGCATTTGGTTTCGGTGTGGACCCATGAATCCATGTGCTTCTCATCTTGCACCATTGAGTAAAAGCACATGTTTGATCCAAGGGATGATATTGGCCTGAGCATGCTTCTCTTGGATCGTGCCATGTCACCTTGGCCGAGGTGGCCACCAAGGTGGGGTCGGCCGACCCCCTTGGTGGGCCCACCTGGCCTCATTTTGTCCATTTTGCCATCCCCTACAAGTTCACAAGCTAAGAGTACAAGTGGAACTTATTAGTAATAAATATGCTCATGATATGCTATACTTCCTTGAAACTGAGGCCTGTTGACGGTATTTTGATAAGATAAAACATGCTATAACTTCCGTCAACAGAGCCGCAGTTGGGCATGATGATCAGTCAGTTCAAGAGGGGAACTGATTGCTTGGGAGTAGGCTTTGCTTCAGGTGGGAAGGGCGCTAGTAGCTTTGGCAAGATCGGTGAGTTTAGTGGAGTGAGCCCTAGTGAGAAGCCATCCGCTATCCCTAAGCTTACCAAGATCACCCCACCTGAGCCTCCCAAGCCTATCACCAAGGATGGCATCCTTGATGAACCTCCCAAGGCTCCACCTCGCAAGCAAGTGTGGGTTCCCAAACCTAACCATCTTAGGAACACACTTGACACCCTTCCTGATGTCTCTAGCGATCCCCTTCCGAGAGGCAAGCAGCCAGCCAGAGTGAACAACCCTCGCAACCCTAGGAACCAACAACCCAAGAGAGTGGTAAGGTTCAAGTGCGAGTACTGTCACCGTGAGGGTCACCTAGCTGAGTTTTGCTTTCGGAGGAAGAGAGACGCTAGGAAGGAGTTGGAGCTGAACAACCAGGCTAGGCACTACCCTCTCCATGGTGTGCAAGGTCGGGGAGTTCAGAGGCAGGGCACTAGGCCTGGAGGTGCACCCCCTCAGGTAGCTAGGCCCCAGGCAGCTAGACCACGGGGTGGTGGTCGTGCCCGTCGCGGTTCCGGTCGTCCTCAATACGATCGTGAGCCGGGTGTAAGAGGCTTTGCTGCTTAGTCCCATAGCGGACCACCTTTTCAGTATGGTGGTGATCGCTTTGCTCTGATGGGACATAGTGGTGAGTTTGGAGGTTTTCCGTTCCATAGCGGACCACCTTTTCAGGTTGGTGGTGATCGCTATCCACCCATGGGACGAGGACAGTTTGGTGTTGCTACTAACACTTTTTCTGGGCCTATGACACAACACTGGTATCCTTCTCAGTATACTAACCCCAGTGTTGTGCCATACGCTGACTTCCTGCGCCGTGTGGTGCAGGAACTTTGGTTGGAGAACATGTGGCTCATGGATTCCGGGTGTTCGCGCCACATGACCGGAAAGAAGGAATGGATCTCCAGCCTTAGCCCCGTGATGCACAAGGAGTACATCACTTTCGGGGACAATAGTAGAGGTAAGGTTGTTTCTCATGGAGCTATTCGGCTCAATGAGAACTTTGTTCTTAAGGATGTTGCTTTGGTTTCTAACTTGCATTACAATTTGCTTTCTGTTTCGCAACTTCTTGAGGATGATTGTGAAGTGCGTTTTAAGAAGGGTCTGAGTCGTGTTTTAGACCCTTGGGGAGATCTTGTGTGTCGGATCGTCCCTTTTGGCCGCGTTTTCAGAGCCGATTTTTCTCGTTCTTTCGGCTCTGCTAGATGTTTGATGGTCGGTCCTTCTTCTGATTTGTGGAAGTGGCATAGGAGGCTCGGTCACTTGAGTTTTGACTTGCTTGCAAGACTTAGCTCACTTGGCCTAATCCAAGGATTGCCCAAGCTTAAGTTTCAGAAGGACCTTGTTTGCCATCCTTGTCGTCACGGGAAGATGGTTGCTGCTTCTCACCCACCTGTTAATCAGGTGATGACAAAGCGACCCGGCGAGCTTTTACACATGGACATAGTTGGTCCAGCTCGGGTTTGCTCAGCGGGTGGGAAGTGGTACGTTCTAGTGATCGTTGATGTTTTTTCGAGGTACTCTTGGGTGTTCTTTATGGAGGGTAAGGATGAAGCTTTTCCTTTTGCTCGCGATTTGATTCTGAGGTTGAAAACTGAGTTTCCCCTGATACCATTAGAGCTATTCGTAGCGACAATGGTACTGAGTTTGATAACTCTCAGTTTGCCTCTTTCTGTTCTTCTAATGGAATTGAGCATCAGTTTTCTTCTCCTTATGTCCCCCAGCAGAACGGTGTTGTTGAGCGCAAGAACCGGTCCCTTGTTGAGATGGCCAGGACGATGCTCGATGAGCATAGGACTTCTAGGCGTTTTTGGGCCGAGGCGATCAACACCGCTTGCCATGTTTCAAATCGCATCTTTCTTTGGGCTTTCATGAAGAAAACTTCTTATGAGTTGCGTTTTGGACGGGTACCCATGGTGTCTCATTTTCGGGTGTTTGGGTGCAAGTGCTTTATCCTGAAGCAAGGTAATTTGGACAAATTTGAATCTCGCTCTGCAGATAGGGTGTTTCTTGGTTATGCTTCTTATTCACGTGCTTATCGAGTTCTTAACCCGGAGACTAACCGGATAGTGGAGACCTGCGAGGTCACATTCGATGAGACTATGCCTTGTGTTTCTTCTGCTTTTGATGTTGCAGGAGAACAGGAGCTGGGAGAGACCATCTTTGTGGAGGAGGAGCTGGAGAATGCCGATTGGGGTGATCCCGAGCCAACTCCACTGGCTGCCCCGTCGACCCTACGACGACTACTTCAGCTCAAGGACCTGATCCCACGACATCTTCTTCTTGGGGTCCTCTAGAGCCACCTCCCCCGCGAGCACCCGCTGCACCTGAGGGAGCGACAGCATCTGGCGAGGGGGAGGCGACTTCAGCGAGGCAAGCGCCCAGGAGCGTTCAGCAAGTTCACCCTCCACGTTAGATGATAGGCGGCATCGACCAGCGAGTCACGCGGTCGCGAGCGTATGAAATCTCACACTTTGCTCATTCTGCATTTGTTGCTTCTTTTGAGCCTAAAGATGTTGGACACGCACTTTCTGGCCCTAACTGGGTTAATGCCATGCATGAGGAGCTTGAAAACTTTGAGCGAAACCAAGTTTGGACCCTAGTTCCACCTCCACCAGAATGCCACCCTATAGGTACCAAATGGGTTTTCAAAAACAAAGAAGGTGAGGATGGGATGGTAGTGAGGAACAAGGCTAGACTAGTAGCCCAGGGTTTCTGCCAGAAAGAGGGGATACACTATGAGGAAACCTTTGCCCCTGTAGCCTGTTTAGAAGCCATTAGAATCCTTCTAGCCTTTGCTGCTTCGAAGGGTTTTAAGCTTTACCAGATGGATGTCAAGAGTGCCTTCTTGAATGGGTATATAGAGGAAGAGGTTTATGTTAGGCAACCCCCTGGTTTCGAGGATCCCAAGTTTCCAAACCATGTTTATAAACTTTCAAAAGCTTTGTATGGTTTGAAACAAGCCCCAAGAGCATGGTATGATCGTTTGAAAACCTTTTTACTCTCCAAGGGTTTTAAAATGGGACGGGTCGATAGAACTTTGTTTCTCCTCAAGCAAGGCAACGATACCCTGTTAGTCCAGATTTACGTGGATGACATCATCTTTGGTGGCTCCTCTCACGCACTTGTTGCCAAGTTTGCAGATACTATGAGCAGGGAGTTTGAGATGAGTATGATGGGCGAGTTGACTTTCTTCCTCGGGTTGCAAATTAAGCAAACCCGAGACGGGACGTTTGTGCATCAAGGAAAATACACAAAAGACATCGTGAAGAAATTCGACATGGGCAAGGCCAAGCCTCTTACGACGCCCATGCCGACGAATGCGACGATGGACGCGGACCAGGACGGAGAGCCAGTTGACTAGAAGGAGTACAGAAGCATGATTGGCTCACTTCTGTACCTGACAGCGACGAGGCCGGATATACAGTTTTTTGTGTGTCTGCGCGCTCGTTTTCAGGCATCCCCTCGGTCTTCCCACAAGCAAGCGGTCAAGCGCATCATGAGGTACCTCCGATACACTCCTGAGTTCGGACTTTGGTATTCCGCTTCTTCGAACCTCTCGCTTTGTGGTTATTCCGATGCGGATTTTGCCGGCTGTCGGCTTGAGCGTAAGTCTACTTCTGGGACGTGTAAGTTTCTTGGTTCTTCTTTGGTTTCGTGGTCTTCTCATAAACAGTCGAACGTAGCCCAGTCTACTACAGAAGCCGAGTATGTTGCCGCTGCTTCCTGTGCTTCGTAGCTTTTATGGATGGTTGCTACTTTGCGTGATTTTGGTCTAGATTTTAGTCGGGTTCCTTTGCTTTGCGACATCACTTCTGCCATTAGTGTAGCAAAGAACCCTGTTCTTCACTCCAAGACCAAACACATCGATGTTCGCTTTCACTTTCTTCGTGATCATTATGAGAAAGGCGACATTGATCTTAGGTACGTAGACACCCATAACCAGATTGCGGATATTTTCACCAAGCCTTTGGATCTCTCAACTTTTGCTAGGTTGAGAGGTGGGGCTTGGTGTGTGTTTCCCCTTTTAGATGGGGGAAGCATTTTGCTTGATGTACCATAGTCTGACTTTCTGATCCTTTTTGTTTTTGGGTCTTGAGTCTTTTTGGTTTTGTTTTGGCTTCGATTCTGACATCATCATATGTGCATCTTGCATTTTTAAGCTTCATGTCTATATTCTTGAGAATGAACTTATGCCCTGATTAGTGTATGCTTCGATGATATATGATGATGCTTGTAGCTTAGGCTCTCCTTGATCACTGATACATGTTGTGAGCTAAGCCGTATTTTTCAGAATAATGAACATGCTTAATGAACCTAAAATTTGATACATGTTCACCATTGAGATTGGCAACTAGCATGTGTAGGATGTGTTGAGGTCACTTGAGCTATTTCATATATGCTAGGTTGCTATGTCTCTAGTTCTGAGTCTTTCACTTGCTTGGATTGTTCATATTCTGCTTAAAATGAACCAAGTGTTAGTGAATTGAAAAGATCGAGATGGGATTGCTTTGTCAGCACATCATGGTATCAAGACTGTTTCTCATAGCACTTTGAGTTAAACTTGAGCCGTGTAGTGCAAGACCGAAACCGACGCTTTAAGCTTCTGATTGCATATGCATAGGCTTAGCACGGTTGAAAAGTTAGGCAATGACAAGCTTTCAACCTCTCGCAATCACATGCTGAATTTAAACTTGTGTTAATAACCGCTGCAAATTCTCCGATAAAATCTGAAAACACAAGTCTATGTTTCACTCTATAGCATGATGGTTGAACCTTGCTAGGGGTAGTTCACCTTGTATACATGTTTAGCACTTGTTTGACTTCCTGTCTATACATGTTTAGTGCTATTTTGATGGTGAAACTACTTTCTGAACGGCTTAAAACTGCTCATTTGGCTTATGCATTCATATCTTGTATTTGGTGATCAGTTTGAGCCTTTGCTAGCACTTTTTGCATGTTGCTTTGTAGTCGAATCAGCACTCTTTAGAGCATTCTTTCACTCTTTCGAGTATATACCTGAAGCTGCTAACTTGCATTTTTAACTCATGTGCATTTGCTTGACTCTGATAGGCATGACTTAGCTCTGTTTTACTTATTTGAGTCCTTTTCCCCTCTCTTTTGATTGCAAATTGCCCCCAAGGGGGAGAATGTTTCCAAGGATGAGTTTTAGACTTTTTGTGGTGACAATTTGCAACTTATGCTTCACTTGCTAAGGGGGAGTTCTTTGAGTGAGGGGGAGTTTTTCTGCCTGCCTGCTCCAAGTCGGTTTTATGTGATATCGATCTCTTCAGCTAGTTGCGTCGAGCCTCTGTGCCTCTGTCTTGAGGGACTAGCTGTCTTCACCGTGTTTTGATGGTTCATGATTGGTATCGGGCTTACTGCTGGTTGTGTTGAGCCTCTGTGCCTCTATCTTGAGGGACTAGCAGTAGCTGCTTCTTATGCAGTCTTTATTTGGTATCGAGCTTTCAGCTAGTGGTGTTGAGCCCTTTCTGCCTCTTCTTGAGGACTAGCTTGTTTCTGACTTGGTTGCATCGAGCCATTGCCCATGTCTTTGGGAACCAAGTCTTGTGCTCTGATTTTGATCGAGTTTTGCTCTCTGATGAGTTGTTGCTCCGATCTTTTGCTTGGTTGTGTCGAACCGTTGCCCATGTCTTTGGGGACCAAGCTTCGCTCATCTCGATTTGTGCTTCTTCGGCCTTTTCTCTGGCTTTTGGACATCTCAAGTGAGTTTTTCTCCATCTATCTAATTCTGCTTTCTTTTTATGTTGGTTACGGTTACTATGAGTTGACGATGCACTCATCAAGGGGGAGATTGAGAACACAAGGTTGATATGTGCCCTTGTGGTTCCCTTCCTGAGTGACGAGTGATCGATCAACGGGCAACATGTCTCTTGGCTGTGTTGATGTGCAGGTGCGGATCTCGGGCAATGGTCGAAGGTGAGGTGAAGGTCAAGTAGGGACGTGCCGTGCCGACGGACCGGGAGCGGTGAAGGGCGGACGTGGAGCTTGGACCGACAGACCGGGAGAACTGAGGACCAGCTGTGGTAGCTGGCATGTGGCGTTGACAAGCAAGGGCACATGGGGATGTGCGGTGCATCGGCCGAGTCGGAAGGAAGGTGATGGCGTCGTGACACATGGCGAGAGGCCGAGAAGGATGGCGAATGCACTGTGCCCGGCATGGAGGCTGGACATGCTCCGGCATTGTGGGGATATAGACCCCAGGGTACCACACGATGGTACATGGGCCTCATCACTAGGGGTCGTCCGGCCCGCAGGATGAAGGCATACGGCGCACGGCATGCACCGCATGACAGTTGTAATCTAGATACAGTACCAACTCGGATACTTACCATGTAACCTTGTCCCTTCGGAATATATAAGGAGGGGCAGGGGTCCTCCGAGAGGACAAGTGAGATAGAAGACAGGTCTTAGGTCACAGGTCACAAGCCAAATCCAATCAATACAACTCGACGCAGGACGTAGGGTATTACGCTAACCTAGCGACCCGAACCTGGATAAACCTCTGTGTTCATCTACTTTTGCCTTGCGTCAACGTCTGGGTCGTCATCTTGCGCACCTTCCCCTCTAATCTACCACCTTGGGCATACCCCTAGGTGGACGATCGACCATATTTCGTCGAAAGGCATCGGTGCTGGAACTCGGGGTGTGCGAACCACATCCCGTCTACGGCACGGGTTCGGTAGTTGAGCCTAAAAAAGCTACCCGGTTTCCGAGTTTGGGCCTCAAAACTCGGGGTGGCCGGTTTCCGAGTTTGGGCCTCAAAACTCGGCGTGGACGGTTTCTAGGTTTGGGCCTCAAAACCTGGGCGCGCGGGTTTCTGAGTTTGGGCCTCAAAACTCAGCCGGAGGACAGGTTTCCCGGTTTCAGCCTCAAAACCGGGGGAAGGCCCAGGTTTCCCGGTTTCGGCCTCAAAACCGAGGGGAGGTCCGCAAAAAGGACGGTCGATGCGTGGCGGCGTGGAGAGGCTGGCGCGGCGGCGCAGCTATCCGCGAGGTAGGCGCGACGGTCGACAGGGCGGCACGTGGCGGCATCCTAAGGCTTGCGTCGAGGCGAAGCTAAGGATGAGATGGGCGCGTGGCCGTCTGATCGTCAACAAGCAGAGTTGGACCGGGATACCCCTAGGTTTGGCCTCTTCGCTCTTGTATCTAGGAGTAGAAGTGGATTATTGTATTAGGCTATAAATAAGAGAGGCACCCCTCCTCTCTCCCTATCCTTGCAGTCATTTGTTCCTGAGCACTCTCGCTCTAGCCCCTGCTTAGGTTCTAATCATACCTCGCTGGAAGCGATCCGCAGAGACGGGAATCATACCTCTGTGTATTTGGATCTTTTGAGGAAACGAGACCGTATTCTCGTAGTCTCCTCGTGTGGAGGAATTTCGGCTGAAATCGAATTGATTCGCGTTTGTGTTGGTGTTCTTCACGTTTCGGTTTTTCATCTCTCGGAGATTTGCCTCGTTCTCCCTCTCCGCGAGATGATTTTCGATTCCACTTGAATCAATTCTTTCTTGGTCGTGAGCTCCTTCTTTCCACGGAAGGATTTCTCCCCTAACCTCACAAATCCATAGATCGGGTCGATTTCGCGTTCATTCTATGTTCCTCCCCCTTTTTCGGTGATCCACGAATTACTCTTGATTGACTTGGTTTTGTGCGATGATTTCTTAGGATTAGCACCCCAATACATAGAGGAACACCTGGGAGGAGTTTGATCAAAGTCTCTTTTGATTTGGTAGAGTTTTGATCGATTTTCCTTTTGTCCCGAGCAGTTTTTCTGCTCTCTGTTCATCCGCGGACAGTCCGCGCCCCCAGCGGCGGACAGTCCGGGACTCGGGACTAGGCAGGTTCAGAACTGCGCAGTGCGATACTGTTCTCGGTCTTGTGACTGGCTGACAGTCCGCGGTACAAACCCACGGATAGTCCAGGATCTGTACAGCAGCCATGCAACACTGTTTGGTTTCTGCGTTTTGGCCGGCGGACAGTCAGGCTCCCAGTCGCGGACAGTCCGTGAATCTGCAGACTTTGCAGTTTTGCTCTGATCCTTTGGGAGTTTGTTTTGGGGTTTCTCCGAGAGTTCCGCTGTACCACTAGGACATCTCTTAGGGTATCCACCTACTCGTATGTCGTGAACTCTTCGGTCGTTTCGAGTCTTAGCTTTTGGGGTGATTTTATGGGACAAGGGTCATTCTATTCACGAGTTGAATTTGAGGCTCCCATTGACCCCCCTCCCCCTCTGGTCGCCAATCCGGTCCTTCATGTTCCTTTCAAGAAGAGGTCGATTTTCTTCGAGTACCTGTCATATTGGAAGACACTGAAAACACCCCATGCCATCGATTGTATGCATCTCGAGAAGAACGTCTTTGATAGCACGATTGGTGTCCTGTTGGACATCCGGGGAAAGACGAAGGATGATCTGAAGTCACAGACGGATCTTCTCAACCAGGGCATCAGGCAGGACCTTCACCTTGGGTCACCTCATAATGGTAAAGTCGATCTTCCAGGTGCGGCCTACGACCTAAGGCATGGCGAGAAGACTACTATGCTCAACCTTCTTAGGGGTATCAAGGTGCCGACCGGTTTCTCTTCCAACATTAAGAGCCTCGTCTCCTTGAAAGACCTCACATTGACTGGCTACAACGCACATGACTGCCACATCATGCTGACGGTGTTCCTTCCAATTGTGATAAGGGTTATCGGTCCAGAGTACATGAAGACGGTGGTCACTCGGATATCATACTTCTTTAACCGCATCACGCAGAAGGTCATCGGTAAGGCTGACCTCCCTGCCCTTAAGGACTTCATCGTGGAGACCCTTTGCCAGCTTGAGATGTGCTTTCCCCCATCATATTTTGATATTATGGTACACCTGATGATGCACATGGTGGATCAGATCGAGCAACTAGGCCCCGTGTACCTACACGAGATGTGGACGTACGAGCGGTTTATGTCCACCCTCAACAGATATGTTCATAACCATGCTCACCCGGAGGGCTCTATGATCGAGGCATACACAACCGAAGAGGCAGTGAACTGGTGTATGAGGTACATAAAAGATGGGAGGGCGATTGGGTTGCCTGTCCATCAGCATGAGGGCAGAACCGCGGGCATGGGGTGCACGGGCCGAAAAGTTCGCACAGATATACCATACAAGGAGATTGAACAAGCTCATTACAACATCCTTCATCACTTGGTGAGCATGGAGAAATATGTCGAGAGGCACATAGAAGAGATCCGCGTCGCTAATGACGGACAAAGCACAGAGGAATGGGTCCAGAATGAGCACAGGAACAGTTTCATAGATTGGCTCAAAGAGCAACACGTACCCCTAGAAAGATGCCATGATGATGAAGATATGGAGACTGTGCAGAAGCTTCTGCAAGGCCCGTCAAGCCAAATCACGACGTGGCAAGGGTACGATGTGAAGGGGTACAGGTTCCACACGAAAGAGAAGGACAAGAAGAGCGCGTCACAGAACTGCGGTGTTCGATATGAGGGCGTCGACGAGGCCACAAACACGAGGACGCAATACTATGGCCAGATCGAAGAAATAAGGGAACTTGACTATGGCAAGGACGTATGCGTAACCATCTTCCGGTGCCACTGGGTAAACCCCAAAGTGGTTGCGGTCGACAGTTTTGGGCTAACCACCGTGAACCTCAAAAGTATCGGGTACAAAGATGACCAATGGGTACTTGCAACCAAAGTAGTGCAAGTGGCCTACTATATCTATCCAGAGGACCCAAAGAGGCATGTGGTCGTGTCAGGAAAGCAGCAGATTGTTGGAGCTGATGGGGTCCAAAGCCCAGAACAATACAACAACTATGCAGAGCTCCAACTTTTTACCGATTTTGCAAAGAAGATCAAGGCCATCGAGGACCGTTGCAACAAGAGCGGTATGAAGCCCTAGGCCCGTCCCGATGGTGAGAAGCGGTCCGTGAAAGCGCCAACACCAAAATGAGATGTATATACATATATATATATGCCACACGACTATGTAATAAAGTAGTGGACAAGTTATGTCATAGCATTGGAGACAAGTTTTGTAATAGATTATTGTTAATAAGTTAATATTATTAATAACAAATCTCAATTTGTTATTGAATTATTAATAAATTAATATTATTAATAAAAAATCTCAATTTTGTAATAGATTTCTGTTAATAAGTTAATATTATTAATAACAAATCTCAATTTGTTAAAACCAACAACCGCAGTGGGCATCTTAATTTGCCCGCTGTGGTTATTTGGTTTAACCGAGTTGCCCGCTTCGGTTAATCGCTGCCTATAAAAGACCTGCAACCCCGAAGGGCACTTTAGTCCTTCAAGCGTCATTGTTTCAACCCCGAAGGGCTGTCGAATTCCTCCACCGCGCCGCCATCGCCATTGCCGCCGCCGTCCTCCTCCACCGGCCCTGTCCTCCTCACCCTTTCCTCCTTGTCCCCCTATCCGCCTCCCCTGCTCGCTCTCGCCGCCAAGAGTCCGTCAGTGCCCTAGCCCGCCGCCACCGCCATCTCCTCCACCGATCGCTTGGAGGCCGTCTGCCGCCGGAGCATCGCCAGGAGCCCGCCGGTGGAGCCGCCGGTGCCCCTGTCCTCCCCTTGGAGCTGCCAGGAACCCTAGCTTTGACATGTGAGTAACTTGCTCCCTCGATCCTCCCCTTACCTCATCTCGTGACCGTGGTAAACCTAGCTCCTCAGAAACTGAATGGCATGTGTTTTGGTGATACTGAATGGTACTGATACTGAATGGCTCAAGTTCAGATTACACATTTAGAGCTTAAAAGTCTATAGATGCAAGAGTGTATGGTTCAGTTTTAGGAAAGAAAGATTTGGTGCCAATTTTGGAGAGATGTATGGGAAAATTTGGAATAGCTTGTCCCAACCCAATCTGGCCTGACTATACTGCTTACTGCGTGTGGAACCTGTTGAATTGCAGCTGGGGAGGGTTTTTGAAACCCTTCATCTCCATGTCTATTTGAATCTATTGATATTATATATCCTGTTCAAACATCACACACTGCTTTGTGCATCCAATAATATTGAATCCATAATGCCCAGCATGTCAGTAGAAACAGAAGCCAGTGTTCAGAAACCATTTGTTTAAGCTCGGTAGTATTTCCGAGAAATTCCAGAATTGAAAATCACAGAGGAAGATTGGGATTAGTAGACCACAGCTCTGTCATTTCCTTCTTCCTTCGCATGATTGTTCATTGCTTCGATAAATAACCTTGTTGTCTAGTACTTTAGTTGATGTAAGCAAGTTACTGACTTGCAGCCAGAGCCTAGAGACTGTTATATTGTTGTTCTATTGTTACTTTAGTTGATGTAAGCAAGTTCTGTCTTGCAGCCAGAACCTTGTTGTTCTATTGTTTAGCTTGCAAGTTACTGTCTAGCTTCTATTGTTTCACCAGAGCCTAGAGACCGTGCAAAATTCAGTTGAGTCCTCTGCTGAGAAATCTAAGCTTCTATTGCAAGTTACTCCCTGATCCTTGCCTACTCCTCTCTCCCCTACTCCAATGGAGGGACCCTACCCCTAGCTCCTCGTCAACCAGCTTGATGAGTGGGGTGTCTATGATTCCACCGTCGAAGAAGCAGCGTACAGAGGAGGACAACGATCCGACGTACGAACCAGGGGCGGACGAAGCACATAGTCATGACTTTGAGGTTTACGCAACACGCTGGCTTTCTAACATGTACAATGATGCGTTGTCCATCATTAGCGAAAAACTAAAGGCAAGAGACTCTTGTCAACAGCTGCCGATTGTGCCTCATCAGCTCGAGTTCAGGGACGAAGACGCGATCAGGGAGGAAGAAGCCCCCGCTCCCTCTACGGCAACCTCTTCGTCCAAATCTAAGGGCCAGAAGACGGTGAGGGGACAACACGGGAGGCACAAGTTGGACAAAGCAAACGAGGTGCATGTCATCGATGCAGTGGGGACAGAGGGAAACCCAATAGCTCCAGATACAGTCATTGGCAAGTTCAGCAATCAAGTGGCGTGTATAGCCAAGGAGAAGGTGGAGATCACTTGGCCCAACTGGCACGATGTCCCTGCTGACATAAAAAACAATGTATGGGGTGAGGTGACAAGGAGATTCAGATATCCGCCCTCAGCTGACATGGAGAAGTGACAGGAGTGGGCTTTGCACGTGGCGTCGACTGCGCTTCGCAACTTTAGGTCCATGCTGACCAGAAATTACCTGAAGAAGGGGAAGTCGCCACTGCTGAAGTACAATATGGTCAAGGCACACATGTGGGACGCTTTTTGCGAAATGAGAAAGACGCAAGAAGCAGAGGAAAAGAGCGCTAAGTTCAGTGAGCTCGCGAAGAGGAACAAGAATCCTCACCAATTGGGCATGACTGGCTTTGCCAGTCAGAGGACCAAGTGGCAGCAAGAAGAACAAGCAAGACAGGCTGTCGGTGTTCCAGATCCGTATGAGGGCATCGACCCAAGGGCAAAGGACTACATGAGGGCCCGCATTCCAAAGAGGCTGAAGCCCAGGGCGACCAAGTTTAACGAGCCCCACCTCGAGGACGTCGAGAAGACTTTGATGGAGAAAGCAAAGCTTAAGGACAGCATCATGGTCCGTCGGGGCCACGACTTGCTCACCGAGGTCCTGGGAACCCCCGAGCACCGCGGCCGCGTTCGTGGTGTCGGGTCAAAGATGAGCTGGAAGTTGGTTGAGTCGTGGCAATCCGACGCGGCCACATACAAGTCCAGGCAGAGGTATAAAGATGAGCTATATAAGAAGGGCTTCAATGAAGGCGTGGCTGAAATGATCAAAAGCTCAATAAAGGAAGCCTTCACAAGCAACGACCCGGAGATGGTCGCGATGAGGTCGAAGATGTTTGATCACCATGGGCTGCCCAATCCTCAAGCAAAGGAAAAGAAAGCCTTACTGCCGATGAACGAGGATCGCCCAAGGGTCTCGAATGAGGACTTCAAGGAAAACCAGCACGTCCAACTCCTCATCCCGTTCAGAAGGTCCAAGAAAATGGTGGTGACCGAGGGATGCATTCTTGCACCCCACGATATTCACGACTTCAACAAAGACAACATCCCTGAAGACTATGTGGTCGTGAGCCCGTTATGGCACGTTCTCGACCAGGAACATTTTGAATTGGACCATCCCAACCTACAAACGGCCAGGCACCTAGGGCAGGCACTTGGATTGGAAGTCCTATGGAACCGCGAGGACATCGAGATCATTGCTCGGACGCCAACTCCAACGCCGACACCAGCATCACAACCATCAGCCACCGGATCTTGTCCTCCGGAAGATCCAGATCACGACAGCGATGATGACAAAGAAAAGGGCGGGGACAAGGGCAAGGGAAAGGACAAAGGAGAAGGCGGTAGCGAAGGCGGGGACAAGGAAAAGGTAGAAGGTGATGGCGGGGAAACAGAAAAGGGCACTGACATGGGAACTGTGTCTCCCCCGCCTCCAAATAGTCCGTCGATCGGCCCGGTCAATGAGGCAAGAAGCTCAGAGGCCGGTAAGGGCGACAACACGACAAGCCAGCCAAGCACGAACGAGCAACAGGGAGGCACGACGGGGGAGGCAACAGGGACGAAGACACCTCCCCCGTCAACCAGAAGCCAATGTCCTCCCCCGCCCACCAAGAATCCAAGAATGTCAACCGACAAGCTCCCGTACACGCTCACGTTCGAAAGGTATGGTAACATTGAGCATAATACCACGTCCATAGTATATATGCTACTAACATCCCTATCCATCGTTTGCCAGGCCTGAAACTACCCGTCAACTATTTGATGAGGCCGAAGACTGCCCTGGCCACTATGTGTGTGGGAAGTTCATGATTCCCAAGGCCCAGCTCATCGACGAGGAAAAGTGGGATACAAGGAGGTTCCATCTATGGTACATGGAAGCTGTAAAAGCTGGGATGTCAAGTTTTAACATCAAGATTCCCACGGAGTACTTCCACTTGCCCGCTGGTAATGAAATGCACCTACCCGTCGACTTTAACGACATGTACAACCTGATGTGGGAAGAAGACCTGGACATCGTTCAAATCACCCTATTCACACTGTAAGCGATGAATGCAACTTCCATAGATCACTACATTCGTATTTTCCATAGTTCTATACTTATTATGTCACGATGACTTGTCCGTGCAGCATGACGGCCACTATAAGTAATAAAAAGACACGTCATGTACTCTACCTCTCTCCTGCACATATTGCTGAAAGAGTCATCAAGGGTTTTGAGATCACTGATCCGGAGATGACAGTTCGACAGGGAGAGAAGAAATATGAAGAAAATATGAAAGCCGAGAAGACTAAGTTGAAAAATTACATACTAGAATGCATGAAGAAGATCAAGCCGGATGGGCCAGAGTGTATAATGGCTGCCTATCACTTTAGGTAAGTCAAATACATATACGTACACCTAAGTCGCTAGCATATCATGTCTTCTCGCCGTCATAAACTCTATTTTGTTGCAATGGTGCAGCCAGGGCCTCGTGGGTGGCCACTGTTTCGCTTTTATAATATACCCTCAAGATGGCAGGGCCTGTGTGTTTGACTCCTTGAGCGTACCAAACAAGCAAGGGTACAAGGCATTTGAAGATTGTCTGAAAAAGTAAGTCATCCAGCTTTTTCAGCAGTTACGGTTACCATACGTTTTTAAATGGTGGCTAAAACTATTATATTTTGTACAATGCTTATAAGGAATACCAAAAGGTGCCTGGATTCTGGGACCGAAGAACTCAAAAGTTCAAGGACAAGCATAGGTACCACCTCAAAATCTGACGAGATTTCCCGGTAAGTATTTCAAAGGTTCAATTCATGTTTCTTACATAAATATGGGTTCTAATGCTTGTGTATCAATCGTGCAGTGCGCCAAACAGCCACTAGGATCGAAGACATGTGGCTTGTACACATGCGAGTTTCTAAGGGAAAGCAAGGAGTACACCAATAGCTGGAAGAAGCTCAAGGAAGGTGTCAAGTATTGGGGAGAGCAGCAGAGCCGCAGGATGTGCTTTAAACAAGTTAAGGAGGACATATGCAAGTTTGTAATAGAGAAATGCATTCTCGAAGAAGAAACGTTCTTCGACAACGAATCCGAGCTAGCGTTGCTACCCCAATACGAGAAGCTCTGCAAATGGAACACAATGCTTCGTCCGACAGATTACGCTCATCAAGTTGAACTATGAATTGTAATTTGAATTTGAAATCAACTAAGTCAATGTGTATATGATGACAACAAACAACTAAGTGACTTTGTATGTTATGTCCAGATGGTTTATATGTGCATATATATATCTCTGTTAGAAATCTAGAATTCTGTTAGAAATCTGGAATTCTGGTTATTTGAAAACTGCATTTGATTTGAATTCATATCCTGTTGTTTCTGCTGGCTACATTATTTATTTTTTTAATCCAAAATTAATAACCGTGGCAGGCAACATAAGTAGCTCGCTGCGGTTAATAGCAGTCACCACAGCGGGCAACCTAAATGGACCGCTGCGGTTAATAATTTACCGCAGCGGACGCTTTAGGTTGCCTGCTGCGGTAAATGCTATTAACCGAAGCGGGCTATTTATGTTGCCCGCTGCGGTTAAGGCTTTTACCACAGCGGGCAAGAGCGCCCGCTGCAGTAATGACCACGATTAACCGTGGACTTAGCACCGCAGCGGACGCTGTTGCCCGCTGCGGTTAAGCTTTGTGCAGGGATCGACTGTTGCCTCTTTGTCGATTTTGCAGAGGCTGCGGGTTGCAACAGTCTTGCGAGGCTCCGCGTAGTCGATCATGAAGTGTGAGATGATATTATACTCTGATGGATGGTTAATGGTATCTTGGATGCATGATGACAGATTGGTGATGATGGTGAATGTGAAGGTAAAGAACGCCCTTTACCACAATAATAGTACTTCATTTTTTTATCTCCTGACGTTGCCAAATTTATTCCCAAAGAATAGTGAACTGTATTGTTGTGGGTCTGGCAATATTATCTCAACTCCAAGAAGTTGTAGCGCAGGATCCACGTGATTATGAGAAATCACGCTTCAAATTTATCATTAGTCTGAATGTTGATATTACTCCAAAGTAATTAATTCGGTCAGCTTTGTTTGTTTACTCTGTAGTCAGCAGAAAGTTTTCTATGCTGGCGGTGTGCCGACGGGACAATCGGCTCTTGTGCTGATCAAATCATTTATTTCTAAAATAATTTGCATCAACATTGTAAATAATCTTCTGAACCGATGGATCAATTTTGAGGCCGACTGAGACGTCTAGTATGAGATATCAAACCTCTTCTGAGCCGGCCATTGCACAATCCGGTGACTGCTGCGATTATGGTTACTAAAATTGTCCATCATTCGACTATATTGGGATCAATAGAAACCCTCCTCGATAGGTTTCCCTCAGAGAAAACGCATATGCTTAGATGTCCGAACCATGGCTTGCATGCACATGCCTTTTCTGTAATTATCTTGCTTTCCTTCGCCTATGATTATTAGCCGATCAGTCTTTTCAAATCAGCTTATACTTATACATTGTTGGGTATATGTACGTATACTGCCTTCAACATCTGTTATTCTGAAACTACGCCACATGGAAACTAATAGAACTAGTGCAACATGTTCGGATTATCAGTTCCGCGTACGTTTGCGGTTCACCTGGTCGCTTGATACTCAATCTCTTTTCTTTCATTACGTAGCCATCAGGTAACCAGGACTGTGATGCGTTTGGACTTGCAATCATAGTTTGACGCTTGTACAGTCTCCATGTTTGTTGCTATCGAAGCTTCCTTCTGTTTCCTTGATTAAACATGCAAGTGTGGCAAACATGTAGGAGCTGGATAGTTCTGGATTAGAATCATCATCGACTACTTTTGTGTCTTAATTTTAAACCAAAAGAGCCGATGTCCTGCTGCTGCTTTACCAGAACCAATATCTCATCGGTTTTATTATGTTTGGTATTCTGAATGGCCGATTCTTATGTTCAAGAGTCGATTCCTCCTATTACTGCATAATGGCATATTTCCATGAGTCGATTCCTCCTATTATTGCATAATGGCATATTTCCATGTTCAAGAGTCGATGCTTCCAGATATGCAAACTCTCCATTTTTCATCTCCCTAATACAACGTGCATGCTGTTCTTTGTTTAGCCGATGCATCACTGACACTTTGTTCAAAGCTTCTGATAAAATCAACCAATACTTCTCATTTTTTCTGACTTATCGGCCTAAATTTCTTATGACCCCATACAGTCTTGATTATCCTTATGATATGAGGATCTCATATAGATGTGACGTGCTGCGTATATATGTTGTGTATAATAATCTGCTAGTCACGTTGATCTTCTGAATCCTCTACTAGTTGCCTTTTAATCGGGCACTCCTGTCAAGCACTGAGTTCTCGACTCCAAGCATTTTAAGGCATCTAGCCGATGGAAATCAGATCTTCCAATCTTCATTCAACATTGGTTGTTTAATCTTATAACCCGAATTTCCAGATCATCTATACGATGCACCTATAGCTGGTGAATCTATATTAGATTCCATGTCCTTGAGTCTTGCTATTATTTTATCGATCAAACCTACCAGTCGAGCAAAAATTTGCAAATTTCTTCTGTTTTGGTAGTTCCGTCAACATCAGCTGTTAATTATAATTTGCATGAACAGCGGTAAGAGATAAAAATTTCTTTTATCTCTGAATCTCGTCCCAATACTGTTTGCTAGCACCCCTTTAGGTATGTATGCATCTCAAAGGTGTCTTGTCTTCATTAATCCATGTATGTATATGAATAATAAGCTAGCGTGAAATAGCCGACTTCTCCTATGCAAGAGTCGATTTGATCTTGGAGCCAATGAAAGTGAATAACAGATCACCATCTGGGCATAGTATTCTTCATCCGGTAAGGCCTTGACTCATGTTATGATCGGCATGGTGGTAACAGATCCAAATCTCTGGAGACAAAAAACATGACATGCATGCTCATCACTGTTGACGAATTTATTTATATAGTCTCAATGATGGCCGAATATAATATCAGCCTCTTGTTATCTTCAGTTTTTCTGGTGACCATAATACGCACGTGCTGTATACTTGCACGTAGTTTCCACAATTAGGCATGCATATAGTCCAGTAGCACGTCCTGATTCATCTTCTTGAGACATGTGAACTTTATGAGCAACACGTGGTCGGAGAATAGCAAATTGATGGCACTTAGCACATACGTTGCAACTGAGATTTTATAATAACTCACAACTTAAGACAAATCCAGATGTTTTCTTGCGTGATTTGATCTTCAATCTATCTTCACAGAATAGCTGATATTATTTTCTTCTCGATTTTCTTTGGCACTGATCTATAGCAACGTATGTGAAGAAAATCGTGATATCGGCCAAGCTACTCATCGTGATATCGGCCATCAAACTAATTTTACTGGAAAGTTCTTCATCAAATTATATTGCACTTTGTCTTTGTCGCTTCTTTCGGCCGAACCTTTATTGATAAAATAAAAGTCAAACATCATCTCATTGCAATCTGAAAGTGACAAATATTTGGAGAGGATCGGATGTTCGATCAAATGATTGTCGTCCCACTGGGCGTGCCAAAAAGTGTGTTGGCATAAAATGTGGCGCATTGTGCCTCACACACAGCAAGCCGAAAAGCGTGGCTTCAATCGGGTGCCCGGACGGTTCGAAATCCGGAGACGTGTCAGTCGGTTTGACCTGAAAACCAACAAGGAATGAAACTGTGAGAATAAAACTGGAACGTGCCGAGTGAGACTAGACAGTTCCATATTTACGGCCCTGAAGCCACTTTCGACGACATACAGCTATAGAAGCTGTCTGCCAGGCATGTTTATAGAGTTATTCGACTGATATGAAAGAAAGCATGCAAGAGTATTGATTGCCGAATACACATGTAAGAAAAGACACCTTTGAGCAGGTAAGAATAAATTATAAATTGACGTATAACCAAGATCGGCAGACTAGCCAAATTGGGATCCATGAAGAAGAAACATGCAAACAAACATGATCGAACTAATCTAAAACCTGCATCTGCCACACGATACCTAGTTTTATCAAAGCTCAAGCATGATTGACATGTATAAACCCACAACACGTAACAATCTAGATTGGAAATTAATTCGTCCATTATGATCGTGCAATCTATAGGAGATGTCACGGAAACGACAAATATTGGAGCATGAGTAAACTCGTAAGGAAAGGCCGAACAAAATCGATCTAGACTGGGCAAAAGGGTGTTACAAAATTAATTAAATCATGCAACACGTGGTAACTTAATGAATCTACTAGATCTTGCCAAAGATAACTATCTTGCTTTTGCTAAACATATCAAATAAACGCATGTCGCATGGTATTTACTCATAAGCATAGCATAAGCAAAGACTTCTTGATTGTCGACATAGATCGGCCGCACGATCTTTGGAAACAAACAAGACTACTTGCATCACATCTAAATCCACCGCATGATAATAGACATGATAACAAGGTTGTTGGAACTTACGGAGGTTGACGGATCGATGATTCCTCTTGAAGAACTCGACGACACGACAAAGGACTCGAAGATGGCACGGGGCCGATTTGTATTGATATGGTTGTGAACCCTCTTTACAATAGCCGGAGGTTTATATTTATACCCTGGGCAGATAAGAGTCCTGAAGGGACTTACCTAATAATATCTAAAATAAAGGATAATATTATATGACATGCTTACGTACGTACGTAAGGATCCTAGATGGATACGTGATATCGTAATTGATGATCAATCCTTCGAATCTGGTCCCTTACTTGTTTCACACAGAAATAGCTCCGGCCATATATGTTTTGCACTTGCTCCTTCCAGCGCAAACCAATGATTTCTTTCCTATTATCAATTGTCAAACGGGTAATGATATTTCCGTTGAACTGGTTTTCAAGCTGGTTGTACGGTTCATGCTCGGCTAGTTGTAATTGGCTAATTACGTATACGTGTATGTATAGCCGAACATGTAAGTCCATTGACATGTACGCCGTCTTCTAGCCTTTCCTTCATCGTGAAGCCATTCATGCTAAATATAGAACTGGACGTCGAGACGTGCATGCTTTATATATATTTATATTTAAATTGCCTTCTTTGCTTGCTTGCCACATCACAACGCCACCAAATCCAACTCCTGGCCAATGAGATCAGACCCCTCTGATTCTTGAATACTTGGTTAATCTGTCACGGCCATGGTCGATTATCCTCGTGATCGGCTTCTCTTGCAATATCTATTTTCCGAATGGAGTCACACCCTTGTAAAATAGCCATCTGCACAGGTAGTTGCCGAAACTCTGAAAATTAACCGACCACTTGGCCGTCTGCCGAATGCTCTTCTCATTGCTCGTTGGGTTCACCTGTCATCTTCTCAATGTTGATAAAAATCCAGTGCTAACAGGCACACTTTATTAATTAGGTCAGGGGGTGACCCGAATGTAGCAAAACCTGCAACAACTACTAATGCATACATAGTGACATCTGGGTCTGAAGCTAGGTTCAACAAAAATAGCATTGAGCATACTACATTTCTTAGTAGTTGAAATGGAAGGGTACAACTTCATCATACATAGATATATCTTGAAAAAAAGGAAAGACTATTATAACCACTGAAACTACAGACCTGATAACCTCGGTTTGGGTGAACTGATGTAAAGCTTATGCATGACATTTTAAGCATCTGGTTAATGTTGGGTCACGTAGTTCTTCATGTTCTTGCCCTTCTATTTTTCTTTCTTTTGTTCAGACGAGGCATATAGCCTGTTTTTCATTAAGCAGAGGAGAATGATCAATAGACCTACACATAGATGAAACAAAAGAGTCGCAAGTAATCCCAAGATTACTGATGCCAACCCAAAGACAACGACGAACACAGCAAGAAAACAAGAGAAAAAACCAAAAAAGCAAGTTGTGTCTACCACAAGAGATACATCCGCACAATGGTCGCCAACCGAGGGGGTCCAGCCACGGTGGCAAAGCATCCACCAGAACCTCAAGCAACCAAGTAGTCACGAGGTAGAACCGCCAGTGACCAGGTAGTCGCTACTAAGGAGAAGCGAGCTCCAGAGCCTCCAGCGACTAGGTTGTGAGGTCAAACCGCCAGTGACCAGGTAGCCATTGTGAGGGAGATGCCGTAAAGAGGCCCAAGCGTCCAGGTTGTCGCGAGGTCAAACCACCACTGCGAAGTGCGACGACACCAACACCGAGCTAGATGGACCAAAGTGAAGAGGAGAAGAAGCACAGTAGGCACAAAGTGGCTCCAACAGACCAAAACGGATTCAACAGACCAAAATGGCCTCCACCACATCATGATAGGGCAAAACCGCCAAGTGACACCCCCGACTCCGAGGGAGAGGGCCTTTTGATAGACGCTTCCAAGGAAGCGAACGATGCCCAAAGGCGTCTCCGTTATCGACCCAACTAATGGGTAAAGCTTTCTCCATGGCACCTCATCCCTGTCGACGAACCGTGAGAGGCAGGTGTGCCCCCATGACCGACATCGGCCTCGCCACCGTGACGCTGTAGATGCACCAAAACAAGCAAGATGACGTCATCCACGCCACCAGGACGTCGGCGGTGCACAGCCATAGGAGCCGCTGAAAGGTCCTAGTTTGGTTTTGGTAATTGAGTGACAACTTAGGTGGACTAATATGTGTTTGAAGTGAATTACACAGGTGATTAGTCCATAAGTGACTTGGATGATGATTGCTTTCCTTCATTTGGTATTTAGAGCATAGTCTTAGTGTAGCAAGTGGTAACTAGAACCTTGATTATAATGTTGATCTCACGTGGTATCTAGTTTCACTTGGTTCTAGCAAGGTCGATGCTAAGGATGAATCAAAATGTGGTATGCACGCTTCAAAGGTAAAATTTCATCATGTATACCTTAGCATCACTTAGTAGTGCTAACACTCCCACAAATTTCATACTTATGCATGTGTACAAGCTTGAAACCAAACCATTTGAGCACACATGTAGGGGGAGTTAACACTACCAAGTCGGGTTGTATGGTGCTTATCCAAATCTTCTCATATGGTCTTAATGTTGGATAAGTAACATAGAATCCAAACCAAGTTAGCAATTTACATTCTTGTAAAGTGCTAGCTTGGAATAAGCTTAATTTCCATATCTTTGTAGAGTTGTCATCAATTACCAAAAAGGGGGAGATTGAAAGGTCCTAGTTTGGTTTTGGTAATTGAGTGACAACTTAGGTGGACTAATATGTGTTTGAAGTGAATTACACAGGTGATTAGTCCATAAGTGACTTGGATGATGATTGCTTTCCTTCATTTGGTATTTAGAGCATAGTCTTAGTGTAGCAAGTGGTAACTAGAACCTTGATTATAATGTTGATCTCACGTGGTATCTAGTTTCACTTGGTTCTAGCAAGGTCGATGCTAAGGATGAATCAAAATGTGGTATGCACGCTTCAAAGGTAAAATTTCATCATGTATACCTTAGCATCACTTAGTAGTGCTAACACTCCCACAAATTTCATACTTATGCATGTGTACAAGCTTGAAACCAAACCATTTGAGCACACATGTAGGGGGAGTTAACACTACCAAGTCGGGTTGTATGGTGCTTATCCAAATCTTCTCATATGGTCTTAATGTTGGATAAGTAACATAGAATCCAAACCAAGTTAGCAATTTACATTCTTGTAAAGTGCTAGCTTGGAATAAGCTTAATTTCCATATCTTTGTAGAGTTGTCATCAATTACCAAAAAGGGGGAGATTGAAAGGTCCTAGTTTGGTTTTGGTAATTGAGTGACAACTTAGGTGGACTAATATGTGTTTGAAGTGAATTACACAGGTGATTAGTCCATAAGTGATCATGTGTGAGCAACATATGCCATAGAGGTGAAATGGCTTAGAAGATGTTGCAAGGCTCACACATGTGAAGAAGGAGCTTAATGCACATGAAACATGACATGGAGTCATGTGGATAAGATGGTGAAGATCAAGGCAAGACTTGGCTTGATGGACCGGTTGCGAAGGTGAAGGGCAAGTTGAGGCTTTGAAGCCGTTGGTACCGAGTGTCGGGAGGCTTAAGCAAGACTTGGCGCCGAAGGACCGAAGCGATGGTGAAGAGCAAGTGATGTCAAGATCGATGGACCATGGAGGCCATGTGATGATATGAAGTGGATCATATCATTTGATGAAGAGGTTGGTGCATGTGTTGCATCAACACCGGAGGAGATGGAATGGAATGCGCAAGGCAAAGGTATATTTATAGGGCATTTCATTTCACCGGTCATAGGTGTGTAGAGAAGATTATGACCGAGTTTAGGATAGATGGCCGTACTATTAAGAGGAGCAAACTTGTTTGCATATCGGTCATCTAGTGCCACTTGAGCGATCTAACTTTGCGATGTTACTAAGATCGAGTGGCGTGGTGAGAGCAAGTGAAAATCCTTTGAAAATTGTTTGTGAAAATGCTAACATACATGCACATGATGGTGTACACTTGGTGGTGTTGGCACATTTGCAAAGGAGAAGGTGTTGGAGTTGATTTGGATCAACTCGGAGAAGTTTCGGAGAAAGCTTTGGTTGAAAAAGAGAAGCGATGGATCTTGGATTGGAATTCTGTTCTAATCCTTCGTGATTTGGATCTTGAATTCATGTGGGATGTGTAGCCCTCTGAATAAGCTTTCCAAAATGTCCAAGATCATCGAAATCGGAGTTTGGAGTGAAGAGTTATGGCCGTTCTAGCGCGGGGAGTGCAGGCTGGTGTAGTCGGTAGTACCGACCCTGATGGTCGGTAGTACCGACCCAAGAGGGCTGTTTGCAGCCTCTCTGGTTGTGGCTTGGTTTGGCCTGGCGGTAGTACCGCCATAACCTCGGTACTACCGCCCGCGGTGGTACCGACCTATGGCCGGTAGTAACCAAGTTTGCGGAGCTCTCTGTGTTGAGTTGAAGATGGCCTGGCGGTGGTACCGCCAAAACCTCGGTACCACCGACCTCGGAGGTACCGACCTTTGGGCGGTAGTTTCCGAGGGACCGAGTCCCTTTGTGAGATGCTCTCTGTTCGAGCCAAAAATGGCCTGGCGGTAGTACCGCCATGACCTCGGTACTACCGCCCGCGGTGGTACCGACTAGGAGTCGGTTGTTCGTTTTAGTCAACGCGTCGTGTGTAACGGCTATAAGTAAAGCTGTCGGTACTACCGCCCAGGGGGTCGGTACTACCGACCGAGGCGCAGGAAAGGGGAAACGGCTAGTTGGCCGCTCCCCTCTATAAATAGGAGTGGAGGCCGGCTGTGGGCTGGCTGCTGAGCACTCCAAAGCCTTGGTGGCTTGTGTGGATGTGCTTGTGAGTCCTCTAACACACATATGCTTTAGTGCTTATCCGATTGTGTGAGAGAGCGATCCTAGTGCGTTGCTTTGGGAGATAGCATCTTGTGGCACTAGGTGTTCGTGTTGCAAGCCGGTGGTGCTTATTACTCTTGGAGGTTGCCACCTCCTAGACGGCTTGGTGATCGAGTCTCCGTCGTGAAGCCCGCGTGAAGATTGTGCGTGGCTCCGGAGAAGGATTGTGAGGGGCATTGTGCTCGCCCCGCGGGGATCGCGAAGAGCAACTCTAGTAGAGCGTGTCATTGAGTTACCCTCACTTGTGGGTGAGTTCTTGCGGCGCTCGAGTGTCGAGCTAGGTGTGGTGCCTATTAGCCGCCGAACTACCAAAGTGTGTGGTCGACACAACGGGGACTAGCTTGGTGGCAACCAAGTGAACCTCGGGAGAAAAACCACCGTGTCAACTTCGTGTTCATCTTCTCGGTGGTTTGCAAACTCCTTTCACTAGCTTGTATTTACTTGTTCATATACATGTGCTAGTGTAGTTGCTCTTATGATTAGTTAGCTTGTGTAGCTTGCTAGTTACCTTGCTTGCTTGTGTAGCATAGAAGTTGATCCCATGAGTGACTAGTTGACTTGTAGTCTTGCTAGTCACATTGCTTAGTTTGTGTAGCTAAGTTGAGCTCTCTAATTTGGCTTGTGTAGCCTTTGTTATTGAGCATTGCTAGTGAGCTTAGGCTTTGTGCTTTTGCTTAGTGGCATGTGTAGGAGCTCCCCGGTTGATTGAGTACTAGTTGCTTAGGTTTGTGTAACCTTGCAAGCTAGAATTGTTTAGGTGAGCTCTAGCTAGCCCGACACCTTATTTGCATTGTTTAGGATCTTTTATAAGGTGTCATAGAGTATAAGTAGAGGGGTGTAGTCTTGGCTAGACCGATAGTTTTAATTCCGCATTTGTTTCGGTTAGCTGGTGCGATTATTTTTAGAAAGGACTATTCACCCCCCCTCTAGTCCGCCATCTCGACCCTTCAATTGGTATCAGAGCCGAGGTCTCTCTTCTGTGGTCTTCACCGACCCGAGAGGATGGCGACTTATGGGCTAGATGTTGAGTGTCCACACATTTTTGATGGCACAAACTTTGCACGGTGGAAAAATTGGATGATATGTAATTTTAAGTTTATTAGTCCTCAAATGTGGTGGATCGTAGATGTGGGCCTTTCTCTTGTGTTGGATAGAAAGAATGCAACTCTAGCGCAAAAGAAATGCCTACATCTCGATTGCCAAGCTACTAACATTTTCTATCAATCTATGGAGGATAACATATTTGGTGAGATCATGGACTTGAATTCCGCCCATGAGATTTGGATTTATCTCAATGAGAAATATGGGGTGATCTCCGATGATGATGTTGATGAGCCCAAGGAGGAGACACATGAGGATGTTGAGCATGACCACAACTTGGTGGTTGTGGAGGATTGCTCCACCTCATGGTCAAGTGATGATGATGATGATCAATCCACAAGTTCACTTGACAAGATTGTTGATGATGGGCCGAGCTCAAGTGATGCAATTAATGATGTTACTCCATGCTCACTTGACGATGATAATGATGATGATGGATATGAGAGTGATGTCTCTACAAGCTCTCCGTCTACACCACATTGCTTCATGTCACATGGTGACACTAAGGTATCAATTGCTAATGTGGTTGTTGATTGTGATGATCCAAATTTTGAGCTTGTATGTAGACTTGCTAAAGCTTTAGAAAATGAGATGGCAAAAACAATGAAATTGAAAAATGAAAACTCATTTCTAAAGAATGCATGTGAACAACAAAAGCATCTACTTTATGTTACTACTTGTTCACATGAGGAGCTAAAATTGACTCATGAGGAACTTGGTGTTGCTCATGATAACTTGGTACAAGACCATGCTTTTCTCACTAAGAAGCTTTCTAATGTAGAAACTAAAACTAGTGAGAGCTCATCATTTGGGTCAAATGATCAATTGCAAAATGTTGCTAACCCATGTGATGTAGGCAAGAAGAATGTATCCACCTCTTGTGATGATTTATTAGCTATGCCATGTTCTTCACATATAGATGCTTGTTCTACTTCTATGTCTTGTGAGACTAACATTTTGAAGGAGAACAATGAGCTCAAAAGTGAAGTGAAGAACTTGAGCAACAAGTTAGAGAGGTGGTGTAGATCAAAGGTCACCCATGAGCACATGATGAAGAATCAAAGAAGCTATGGTGACAAGAGTGGCATTGGCTTTAACAAAAGCAATGTCAAAGGCAAGAGATGGGGCAAGAGAAGACATGAAAGAGAAATGAAGAAGCAAGAACAAGAAAAGCTATCTCATCTCATGTGCTATCAATGCCATGAGATGGGACATCTTGCAAAAGCTTGCCCCAACAAGAAGAAGCCCCAAGTTCAAATCAAGAACAACCATCATGATGGTGACTTGATGAAGAAGAAGAAAACAAGAAGGGGCGGAAGAGCAAGGCATCCAACTCATATCCATGATGCCAAGATGATGATGAGCAAGAATGAAGAAAAGAAGAAAGATTTGGCTCACATCAAGTGCTACAAGTGTGGTGACATGGGACACTTTGCCTCGGAGTGTCCTAACAAGCTTGAGAAGAAGGCTCAAGCAACTCATGAGAGGCAAGGCAATGAGAAGCAACACATGAGCAAGGAAGAAAAGGCTCAATCAAAGAGAGTTTGCTACTCATGTCGGGAAAGGGGACACATGGCTAATTCATGTCCCCTAGGTATGACTTCTAAGCCTATTTCAATTGATAATGATATTGTGCTTAGAAAGGATGACAATGGTACCACATTGGTTGCTATTGCAAAACATCCCGCTACTCATACTAAGGCATTGCCTAAGTATGTTGCACCTAACTTGAGAGGACCCAAACTAGTTTGGGTACCATCAAAAAGTGGATGAATGTGTGTAGGTACCATGGCATTGGAGACTTGATTCAATTGATTTCATATTGTTCATTATATGATTGATTCAAGTAATGAAGCTTAGTGCTATCAAACCCAATGCCAAGTCAAGTCAAGTGAAGTCCAAATGTGCTACAACATACAAGTGTCACATTCTAGTTGTGGTGATCTTATTGGAATTATTTGAAGGCTTGCAATCAAATTGAGTAGAAGCTTGCTATTGGATGATCATGATTTACAAAGGTATATTTCTAGTTGATCATATTCATTTGGGTGCATATGAGTAAATTGAATTGGATATATATGCATATGTTGCTTGCTATAAGATGATTGAATGGATAAATTGCTTAGTGATCAAGTTTGAGTTAGTTTGATTGGATATGTTCACAAGATTACATTTAGTAAGTGGATTTGCGTGGATATATGTCTTGTGTTGATGTTCAAGCAAGTTTATCTCAAGTTTGATTCAATTTGGAGAACTATAGCTCAAATATAGAAATCTGTCCAAAATCTGAAATCTGAGCTAGCTGTCAAGATAGTCATGTTTGGATGATCAAATCTTTTTGGATTAGCTTGAAATTTGGTACACATGCTCTACACTTATGATATTAGTTGCTGTGCAAAATTCATGATTATTGGATAAGATGTACTTTGGTTTTGGAGTAGATCTTGTCAACTATAGTGCAGCAGTTTTCAGCATATAGTACTATGGAAAGAATTGAAATCTGGTAGCAATCTAGAAAGCCAATGAAGCTCAAATTTTTATGGCTGCTAGAACACCTAGAGAAGCACATCTCCACCAAATTTCATGGTCATTGGACTTATATTTTGGGAGATATGCATGTTTCTTTGAGAAGGACAGAATCTGCCAGAAAAGTGACAAATATTGGATTGATCTAGAGTCACTTTGATTGAAAGGCCCTCAAGTTGGAATCATGTTTATAAGTGGTTGAGGGACCTATGTTTGTTTTTGAGATGAGCTAGAAGCATGACAAAGATGAGTACAAGTTCATTTGAAAGATGAGTGTATTTGGCACACATTTGGTACTCAAATTGGAGATCAAGTCCAATATCAAAATGAAGATGAAGCTCAAGTTCTAGTATCAAATGAAGATCATTTTGGAAGAAAGAAAAGGACTCAAAGAAGGATTTAAAGTCAAATTTCAAGAAGAGTTCAAATGGATCAATCAAACAAAGTCAATTCAAGTGAGTATCAAGGATGGTTCTTTGGAGAAAGGTCACTTCTCCCTTTTGTAGGGGCTTGCCACCTTTGGTAGGTTAACCAAGTATGGTACTTGGAAGGCTAATATGGAAGTGGTGATTCAAAGGATATTTGAGATGCTTAGTTGAAGCAATGACAGGATTGACCAAGCAAAGCAAGCAACATGCAAGATAGAAAAGCAAATCATGTCAATTCAAGTGGTATTCATATGCAAGCTATGTTCAAATGAAGAAGCAAGCCAACCACAACAAGATAGTGCACTTAATCATATGGGTGAAGATTTGTTCTATCAATTGGTATATATTGGTCTTCACCATGGACTTCACATTGCTATTTGGAGCTTAATTGGAATCAAATGACTATCCTCTACTCCAAGATAGCAAAGGTATCATTGTAATGTGCATGATCATATTCATCCCTTACTAGTATGCGGTTAGTGCATATAGTACATGTTCAATAGGATCATGCATAACAATTGGAAAGTTTAAATTCATTGCCTACCACTATTGCTTGTTTGATTATATGATCTAGTGGTTAGTATATGAGTTTGTTCATGAGCTAGTGAACCCAAGTACTTGATCTAGAAGATGAACTTTCAAGTGTCTAATTCAACATGAGTAAGATAACCATTGAAAAATGTGTGAAGAAGCTTACTCTAGAGCAAACCGAGTTAGATATCTTGTGCAATATTGCCTAGTTCAAGTCACAAATGAGAAGCTCATGAAGATGACAAGAGTTCAAGAAGAAGATAATAATGCAAATGGATATCAAGTTAAACTTTTTATTCAAGTGGTATCCTACAAGACTTCAAGTGGTCCTCAACTTTAAGTGATCAAATCAAGCAAAGATCCATCACCAACAAGAGCTCAAGCTTATCAAGTGGATGACCCATGCTATGACATAGGGGAGGTGCCCCACCTATTGGTATCAAGGTCAAAGATCCTACACATGGTGTCATTCCAACACATATGGTGGTGTCCATCAAAAATACAAGACTCAAGTGTCAACCATCTACCCTAATGTCAACTCTTTGTATCAAGAGAAGCATACCTTTTGTGGTCATTGATGACAAAGGGGGAGAAATTGTGGCAAAGATATGTCAAGGACAAAGGGGAGAAGTCAAGAAAAGAAGATGGACATGGATAAAAAAAAGGGAGCAAGATTGAACAATGGAAAAGGATCAAAATTCTTGGACAAAGAGAGCACACAAGTAGGGGGAGCAAGCTCATGAATACATGTTTGATGCATTTGGTTGTGCATTACATTTGCTTGCTCACATTGCATATGTTTTACTTTCCTACATGCTTGTGTGCAATATTTGCTAGAACTAAGACTTGGATGATGATTGCTTTCCTTCATTTGGTATTTAGAGCATAGTCTTAGTGTAGCAAGTGGTAACTAGAACCTTGATTATAATGTTGATCTCACGTGGTATCTAGTTTCACTTGTTTCTAGCAAGGTCGATGCTAAGGATGAATCAAAATGTGGTATGCACGCTTCAAAGGTAAAATTTCATCATGTATACCTTAGCATCACTTAGTAGTGCTAACACTCCCACAAATTTCATACTTATGCATGTGTACAAGCTTGAAACCAAACCATTTGAGCACACATGTAGGGGGAGTTAACACTACCAAGTCGGGTTGTATGGTGCTTATCCAAATCTTCTCATATGGTCTTAATGTTGGATAAGTAACATAGAATCCAAACCAAGTTAGCAATTTACATTCTTGTAAAGTGCTAGCTTGGAATAAGCTTAATTTCCATATCTTTGTAGAGTTGTCATCAATTACCAAAAAGGGGGAGATTGAAAGGTCCTAGTTTGGTTTTGGTAATTGAGTGACAACTTAGGTGGACTAATATGTGTTTGAAGTGAATTACACAGGTGATTAGTCCATAAGTGATCATGTGTGAGCAACATATGCCATAGAGGTGAAATGGCTTAGAAGATGTTGCAAGGCTCACACATGTGAAGAAGGAGCTTAATGCACATGAAACATGACATGGAGTCATGTGGATAAGATGGTGAAGATCAAGGCAAGACTTGGCTTGATGGACCGGTTGCGAAGGTGAAGGGCAAGTTGAGGCTTTGAAGCCGTTGGTACCGAGTGTCGGGAGGCTTAAGCAAGACTTGGCGCCGAAGGACCGAAGCGATGGTGAAGAGCAAGTGATGTCAAGATCGATGGACCATGGAGGCCATGTGATGATATGAAGTGGATCATATCATTTGATGAAGAGGTTGGTGCATGTGTTGCATCAACACCGGAGGAGATGGAATGGAATGCGCAAGGCAAAGGTATATTTATAGGGCATTTCATTTCACCGGTCATAGGTGTGTAGAGAAGATTATGACCGAGTTTAGGATAGATGGCCGTACTATTAAGAGGAGCAAACTTGTTTGCATATCGGTCATCTAGTGCCACTTGAGCGATCTAACTTTGCGATGTTACTAAGATCGAGTGGCGTGGTGAGAGCAAGTGAAAATCCTTTGAAAATTGTTTGTGAAAATGCTAACATACATGCACATGATGGTGTACACTTGGTGGTGTTGGCACATTTGCAAAGGAGAAGGTGTTGGAGTTGATTTGGATCAACTCGGAGAAGTTTCGGAGAAAGCTTTGGTTGAAAAAGAGAAGCGATGGATCTTGGATTGGAATTCTGTTCTAATCCTTCGTGATTTGGATCTTGAATTCATGTGGGATGTGTAGCCCTCTGAATAAGCTTTCCAAAATGTCCAAGATCATCGAAATCGGAGTTTGGAGTGAAGAGTTATGGCCGTTCTAGCGCGGGGAGTGCAGGCTGGTGTAGTCGGTAGTACCGACCCTGGTGGTCGGTAGTACCGACCCAAGAGGGCTGTTTGCAGCCTCTCTGGTTGTGGCTTGGTTTGGCCTGGCGGTAGTACCGCCATAACCTCGGTACTACCGCCCGCGGTGGTACCGACCTATGGCCGGTAGTAACCAAGTTTGTGGAGCTCTCTGTGTTGAGTTGAAGATGGCCTGGCGGTGGTACCGCCAAAACCTCGGTACCACCGACCTCGGAGGTACCGACCTTTGGGCGGTAGTTTCCGAGGGACCGAGTCCCTTTGTGAGATGCTCTCTGTTCGAGCCAAAAATGGCCTGGCGGTAGTACCGCCATGACCTCGGTACTACCGCCCGCGGTGGTACCGACTAGGAGTCGGTTGTTCGTTTTAGTCAACGCGCCGTGTGTAACGGCTATAAGTAAAGCTGTCGGTACTACCGCCCAGGGGGTCGGTACTACCGACCGAGGCGCAGGAAAGGGGAAACGGCTAGTTGGCCGCTCCCCTCTATAAATAGGAGTGGAGGCCGGCTGTGGGCTGGCTGCTGAGCACTCCAAAGCCTTGGTGGCTTGTGTGGATGTGCTTGTGAGTCCTCTAACACACATATGCTTTAGTGCTTATCCGATTGTGTGAGAGAGCGATCCTAGTGCGTTGCTTTGGGAGATAGCATCGAGTGGCACTAGGTGTTCGTGTTGCAAGCCGGTGGTGCTTATTACTCTTGGAGGTTGCCACCTCCTAGACGGCTTGGTGATCGAGTCTCCGTCGTGAAGCCCGCGTGAAGATTGTGCGTGGCTCCGGAGAAGGATTGTGAGGGGCATTGTGCTCGCCCCGCGGGGATCGCGAAGAGCAACTCTAGTAGAGCGTGTCATTGAGTTACCCTCACTTGTGGGTGAGTTCTTGCGGCGCTCGAGTGTCGAGCTAGGTGTGGTGCCTATTAGCCGCCGAACTACCAAAGTGTGTGGTCGACACAACGGGGACTAGCTTGGTGGCAACCAAGTGAACCTCGGGAGAAAAACCACCGTGTCAACTTCGTGTTCATCTTCTCGGTGGTTTGCAAACTCCTTTCACTAGCTTGTATTTACTTGTTCATATACATGTGCTAGTGTAGTTGCTCTTATGATTAGTTAGCTTGTGTAGCTTGCTAGTTACCTTGCTTGCTTGTGTAGCATAGAAGTTGATCCCATGAGTGACTAGTTGACTTGTAGTCTTGCTAGTCACATTGCTTAGTTTGTGTAGCTAAGTTGAGCTCTCTAATTTGGCTTGTGTAGCCTTTGTTATTGAGCATTGCTAGTGAGCTTAGGCTTTGTGCTTTTGCTTAGTGGCATGTGTAGGAGCTCCCCGGTTGATTGAGTACTAGTTGCTTAGGTTTGTGTAACCTTGCAAGCTAGAATTGTTTAGGTGAGCTCTAGCTAGCCCGACACCTTATTTGCATTGTTTAGGATCTTTTATAAGGTGTCATAGAGTATAAGTAGAGGGGTGTAGTCTTGGCTAGACCGATAGTTTTAATTCCGCATTTGTTTCGGTTAGCTGGTGCGATTATTTTTAGAAAGGACTATTCACCCCCCCTCTAGTCTGCCATCTCGACCCTTCAGCCGCCCACACCACCACGATGTATGACGATGCATGCTACTGATCGCGCTACCCATATCTTCGTCCGCCCTGCACTGCCAAACACCTCATCTCACGAGCGGAGCTAGAGGAGTGTTGACGCTACCGGAAAAGGAAGCATTTGACCGCCCAGCCAGCACCGGGCTAAGCAGGGGCCTGGTGTCGCCTCTGCTCCCACGAGCCCGCGGCTGGCCCCCGGGCGCATGCACGGCCCACAGCCAAACCATGCGCGGGAGCCATGTCGACCTCCGCCATGCGCAACTCGCTAGCAAGTAGACGCCCGCCAGCTGCGGCGCACCCATCGCGCCGCCCGTCCCATGCCAGGGGAGAGCGCAGATCCCAGGACACCAGAACGCCCGTGGTCATGGCCCCGCACGCCCACCAGCGACCACCAGGTGCCGGCCGTCGCGAGCCCAAGCTAGGCCGTAGGCCCGGATTTGGCTAGATCTGGAACCAGCAGCGACACAGCTGTCACTACAAGAGATGCGTGGCTTTTTGACGTTTTTAGTATGACAAAAGGTCATAACGTCACTACATTATCCGATTTATGACATAAAGTATAAGATTTATGACATTATGTATTAGAAACTTCAACTTTATGACAATAATTCCATACATTATGACATATACAAATGTCACATGATCATTTGTGACACTGGCTTTTTGACATTTAGATTTCGTCAACTGGATGTCATAATGATCAATTTAGATTATGTCCCGGTGGCCCGGTGGCTTTTTGACATTTAGATTATGTCAACTGGATTCGGCCACCAGGACACCGGATCCGGCCAGCTAGCCGCCACAGCACACCAGAGAAGAAGGGGGTAGGGAGGGGTGGGAAGAGAGGGAGGGAAAGGGGCTGCGGATGGAGCCCGCCTTTCGGGGATGCCGTGGGCCGTTGCCGCCGCACACCGGTAGGCGGCGACGGCGGCCACAGGGGAAGCGTGGTGGTGGCCCTAGGCGCCATTATCAGAGACTCAGTGGGTTCTGATTTGGAAGACATGATGCGAGGATCCCAAAACAGAAGAAGGCTGTTCTGATTTGAGAGACACGACAGGAGGATCCCAAAAGTGAAGAAGGCTTTTTCCAGAAGCGCCCTTCTCTAATTCTTTGTTGATTAGGAACTCAATAAGAGTTATATTTTGTAATTATTATGCACAGTGAGTGGCAAAGATTGAAGCAAAATATGGGGGGATGTGCAATTTCAGAAATCCGTAACCAATTGTCTAAGGGTTCCATAGAAATAAGTTTTGGTTCAAAACTTCTGACAATTAAGTCACAAATAAAAAACGATCGACACCTGGTGGTGGCTGGTTCTCAGTTCTCCATGTGTGGCCATGCTGTAGACTCAACAAGTGTCGAGGAGAAGACTTTCTGCCAAGTTTAGATCCCTCGTGCCTATATATGTCGTTGGACGCCAGTGCAGACACTTGTGGAATGATCGAGAAGAGAGGGCAGTGGTCATGCACACCGCTAGTCTATCTATCTTCTATAAACAAAAGTGAAATTGATGGAGGAAAATCTATGATATGATAGCCGATCGATATGCATTGGAAGAATAACTTGGTTTTATGGATAGACTTGGGAGCCATCATGACATCTTGGCACACTGCTTGTCGGACGACCTCATACAAAACTCTTCATATAGCCACAAGGATGTAGAATGATCCGAAAGCTGCTCGTCAATTCTCTGCTAATCTTCATATCTGTCTTCATCCAATCCTCTACTAAAGAGCAGACGAAAAATGCCGCAGCAGGATGCAGGTTGCAATCGCCACGTGCACTATGCACCAGGATGCTGGTGTGAAGAGTACCAGAACAGGGACGTTTGATGCATCGACTCATGAGGGTACAGAGCAGAGAGACGTTAGATTGACCTTGATGCTGTTAATTTTGGCTACTGCACGTCATCAAGCATTTAGAGATACACGTTGGAGCATGGAAATTTTGTAAAAATTAGTTTAGCAGAAACAAAACCGATTCATCTATCACAGGGTGGATCTTTAATGTTTAATGTTTGTACTAGTATGTGGTAAGTGGTAACTGCAACCTGCAATGGTACGGTGCTTCAATTTAGTAACGCCATCAGTTTAATTAAGCTAAAATAAATAAATAACTAAATATTGGCAGTAGCCAAACGTGCGGCTTGGCAACCGAGAAGAAGATAAAGGGGATCGTAGTTGGGGGATATTTTATTTAGATAATGAATATTCATACATGGCTTTATCTAGTGTATCTATATACTGCCCACATCACGGAGAACACACGCATTGGTTGTCGGTCATAGTGCTGTGTAAGGGTATACTTGTCATTAGGTTCTAATGCGAACACAACACATAGAACCCACAATAGTTGTTGATCATCAGTTGTGTTAGGGTATAAATGCCATTAGTTCATTCTAACCTGAAATCTCCCAAAAAAAAGTCTATCATATGTTTCCATGTGCTTTTACGTACGATACTTAGTTAAGGTCGTATATCAAATTATAAACGGTAATGCTCCTGCACTGTCGTCCGAAACCTAAGCTCGAGTCGGACGCCTCCACCCCACGCAACATCTTTTTACCCTGCCTGGCTGTCCGCATATTTATATTAAAAAATCACATATCTCTCTTCTTCCTTCCATCCTTATCCCTTTCATGCGTGTGTTTTGCTCCACCCGGATGCACGACCATGGCTGCCTCCCTGACCAGCAGCAGCACCCTCACTCATCCCAGCGTCCTCCTCCGCCCCGACGGCTTCTTCACCCACCCCGACATCCTCACCTACCAAGAGCGCCTAACGCCTGTGGATCTGGTGGCCCTTTCCCCCACCCCGGCAAGATCTATGGAGCATCAGTGAGATCTATGGAGGGGAGTCTGCGGTTCTATCCCTCCCCAACACGGCGCCCACTCTCATCTCGGCGACCGAGATCACCCTACATTGGCAGCCATGGCGTTCCCCGAACCCATCCCGCACTGTTGTCTCCAAGCCAAGCCCGACGCCATAAGCGCTGGGGGTGGTGCTCGCGTGCATCGCCGGTGTTGGTGTTGGGTGGTGCTCATGCACATCCACTCGTCGTCAGCTTCCACCCATCGCCCAGATGAATCGACCGGCCCAGGCCTCTTCTCCTATGTTGCAAATGCACGTTTCAACTGTTTCAAACGTTTTATAGGCATGTTGCAATCATTTCATATAGATGTTGCAAAAGTAGTTCGGTGGGATGTTGCACATGTGGCATATGTTGCAATTGGTTTATAGGCGTGTTGTAAGTGTTTGTTCAACCTATTTCATCTGTTTCTGGACATATATTGCAAGTGTTTTGATCTGGATGTTGCAGATGGTTTCACACAGATGTTGCAACAATATTTTCCAAAATGTTTCATTTGTTTCAGTTTTTTGTTGTAGCAAGTGTTTTCATGTTGCAAGTTGCAAGTGTTCTATTTAGATGTTGCATATGTGTTGACGCATATATTGCAACTATATGTTCTGAATATTTCACCTATTTTAGACATATGTTGCAACTAGTGCTGCTTTCACGCGTTCTAACTTATGGGGGCGCAACTCTGTGCTCCCTCCCTCTCTCACATTGGGGCACACTCGCTATGGTCTTTCTCCCACGCATGCAACTTAGGTCTCTCTCACATTGGGACACACGTGTTGTGCTCTCTCTCGTGTTGGGGTACGCATGTTTGTGTTCCCTCTCTCTCTCGTATGCAGCTAGACCGGTAGAAGGATGTGTGGGGTGCAATAGCAAGAGAAGGTCCTGGACAAGAGGATACACGTTTATCCAAAATATAAAATATAGCAGGGGCGGGACGCATCAGGCGCACGTCCATCCGGACGTCCGGGCGTTAGCATAGCCGAATTATAAACTATGCGTGTGATCATATTAAGATTCAAATGTATATATGTGAAATACAGATTTGTGCTCTATCGTTATATAACACAAAAGTTAATAGCTTCAATTACGTGATGAGTGTATGATATCGGGGTTTGATATGACTTAGTGGCCTCCTCTACAAGCTGCAGTTGTGCTTGTATATTGCTTGATATCTATGAGAATGTAATAGAAAGGAGATCTTTGAAGTCCACTGCAAATTAGTCTTAATTAGTAATCTTGACCAAGTTGTTGGCTCTGAGTTTGCTTTCTTTATCTCGAAGTTCTAGTGAAGGTAGCATGCATGTTAGATTGAATACTTGCCAGAAAATTGAGCCCAACCTGATATAATAAGGCACCACTTCTTTTTCATTTTGCAAATCAATGTACAAATACAAAAGAAAAAAAGGAGAGCTTCTTGTTGCTAGATCTCTCTACAAATGTTCTAATATCAGAATTGGTTGTACATTTATTGCTTGACTTAATTTTAATTGATAGTTGGTTACTCATATGCGGTGGTAATAAGATCATAGGATAAGAGTGTACCTCCAACTGGTAATCGTGGGATATCAGTGTACCATCCACTAATGAGGTCGTGACTTGTACATTTATTGGATTTATATATGCAGGTCGTGAATTCACCTGTAGAGGTCGGTTGTGACTTGTAGAGGTCCCTAACCTGCGTATATAAAAAAGCAGGTAATGAATCAAAATTCAGTAGTGTCTCTAACTCCAGCAGCTCTAGTGATCTTACTATGGTCATTATGTATAGGATCGGAGTAGGAAGCATCAGGAACACCTGTATCAGTCCTGCACTCACTGCTTTTCGCAGGAGCCACATTTCCTGTGCCATATCTTTGAGGAAAGTTGGGCTCACTGCAGCTCTCCAGCTACCTATATGTTGTCAAGGAACAATTGCGTCACATACATCTCTTCGCCCCAGCCTCTACTTGTGTCATATTGTGTAGTCTCGTGCCGTCAGACGGTGGATCCAGTGTGTCCTAATCCATGCGTGTGCGAATTAGTTCAGTTATCCTAGTAGCAGTTGGCTGGTTAGGGTGACAGTGGCAGGGTCAGTGTACATCCATGGCATGCATCATTTGGTTTTCAAGCTGGGTGTGATCGGCCGGGCAGGGGTGGAAATAGATCCGTGTCTGAATTTTCAAATTACTCGAAACTATAATTGCTAAAATTTATAATAAGGACATTCATATTTGTATTCATTTCTATTATGGATACTAAATAAATGGATGTATTTGAATATGTTTTCTGTTACTTCTCTCTATTCAATTTTAGGTCCATATTCAAAAATATCCATCACCATCGTCTGTATGTATCCATGATGAATGTAGTACTAGATAAATTAAAAGTATCTAAAAGCTATTCATGTGACAAATGACTAATGGTATTAATCCTTTAATGTTAATAATATGTAGCATTAGAACAATTTGAAAAAATGGCTGATGATATTAATAAAGATATAAATTTCATTATTTTATATATAGCTAACAACATTAATTTGATATGGTTAGTTATGCTAATTTCAGCTAATATGACCAATGAGATATACTACATGTGTACCACTAAAACTAATTTCAAAATAATTAGCAGTTGCTCTCTGCTAATGAGGTGATGCTGAAGCTGAAGTGCTGAAATCATCTAAAGTTCACCGAACACATGGTATGGCAAGTGTGTATACATTCAAATTCTGTTGAGATTTAAGATACTATAGTCTATAATAAGCACACAGGGATGGAACTGAACTGTAAATCCCTCATGCTCATTTTTGGTTCCATATAAGAGCAACTGAGGTCTGAGGGAGCAAGCATAATGCTTCTGTTTGTTCCTTGTGGTCCAAGAGTGATGACTTTGATTGCCGAGGGCATATAGCAGTGGCTTTCCTCGAGCACAGAGACTTGGGTGGCATCAGGAAGACTCCTGTCTCCAGTACCATTCAGAACTGATGAATAGTGGCTCCTTTAGGGACAGAGTCGCCATGTTGAGGAGTGAGTTGGGGGGGACAAGGATGCTTGAAGATTTTTACAAGAGTGTGATTGCGTCTGCAGTTGTGCATGCAGCATGCCTCTGCTTTTTAGGCAAACTAGGCATCCGGAAAAGGCCGTTTGATAAAATCCAATCATTATGCTATCTCTTCCTGATCTCCAAAGAGTAGAGATGACCAAGTTCTCTGTCACCAATCATAAAGTTATATGAGTCCATGTTTTGTTCCATAATAGAAATAAATAATGTGGTGCCATGTGTACATGTTCGTGGTGCACCTTCTGTTTTTAGCCCCAAATGGCAACATTAGGGCATGGTTTTAAGCCTTACACAATTAGACTGTTTCCGTACGGCAACTTCTATAACCCAAGCTGTACAGCGACAAATCAAAAGCACCAATGGATTCTATTGACAAAAGGGTGTCACAGTCACATATGATAATCACACATCACGCTATAGCTACAACTTCAAACCTGTCATTGTCAGCAAATACAATGTCTAAAAAAGGAGGGAGCAACAAAATACGCGTATCAACTTGATGTCCTCTGGTAATTCAAGGATAATTCAAGGACTTGGGATAATTGCACGATTGGTGATAATTTTAATAATGATTTATTTCTTTTCATTCACAACAAAATAGTAAGTGTGTCATGTTAGGTATGGACATAATAGAAACTGTGTCATGTTTGTTAAGCAACCCTACTCTTATAGGGTGTTTGGTTTGAGGAATGAGGTGATTCATCATCTTCTCACTCCTCACTTTTTCTATTTGGTTGGTAGAATGGAATGAGTTGATGCATCATCACCTCATTCCTCATAAGTCAATAATTAGTATATGGATGAGGAATAAGTTGGTTCCACCAAAATTCATGGAATGAACTCATGATGCATCACCTCATGAAGCATGGCTTGATTCCATCAAACAAACACACCATTAACTTCCAAGATGGGACTTGGGTCGGGCCTGGTCAGCCATACCTTTTCATGTTTGGTGGGATGGGCTTCAGATCATGAAAGTAGACTGCATTGACGTAGACCCTATCTCCACATGCATTTCTGAATTTTCTTTGTGTATTTCAGATGTCACATGCTCCACAAGATGATAATTAAACAGAACTGGATTTGCAGGACGCATTGTAATTGGAGCAAGGCCATAATAGTTTTTTGATTGCTGTACAAATTGGCTGATTGAGTTGAAACAGATGACATGAAAACATATGTCCACCTGGATCTAGTTGTCTCAACATCCAACCGCACCTGGTTGGGGCTTCACGAGAAATGACAAACATGAAAAAGTATTTGAGCCAATGCCGTGTCCTCTTCATGAGGCCCCAACCAAAGGTACCCGTCTAACTAGTGCAAAAGTACTAGACAATAATGGAACTAGATATTACATCTTGTATGTGATATTATTCTCTCATTTGTGGTTGAGGTGCGTCCATAAAAAAGAGCAATGACAGATAAGAAACATTACAGTCGGGCACTCCATTGTGACAGTGTGATCCTGCTTAGTTTTGTTCTTTTGGTCGTCCAAAATACACGAACATTTTGTGAATGAGGGATGTTCGTGCTCGATCGGTGGACTCTCTGTTTCTACAATAGGCTTGGGATGTGGCAGGAATGCTCCTATACAGATTCAGCTGTTGTCTGGATCAACAATGGCTTCATTGAGAACATCAATGCATCTGTGAGTTGTGGGGGACGACGACGATGCTCCAAATCAAATGACCCGACTGTTGTTTTTCAGCCGAGTGATCTCCTAGCATGCACCTCGGTTTTGTTAGATCCAAATTGTGAGTTGCATTCAACCATCCAGTCTTGAACCTGAATCTGAACTCAGTTCTTTTTTCTAAAGTTGACTGGATGGTTACAATCCTTTCGGTAGAGTTGTATGCACGGTTCCTGGTTGTATGTGCATATTCTAGCTAGACTGACAATTATGCTAAATAATTGTGTTCAAGTTATATCGGTTCCAAATTATAAGATATTTTGGCATTTTTGGATATATCGTTTTTACAATTTTACTATGTATCAAAGATATATAGAGGAAGAAGGTAACATGCATGTTAGTTCGAATACTTGCGAGCAGATTTAGCCCAACTTGATCTAATAAGTCACCACTTCTTTTTATTTTTGTGAATTAAATTACAGATGCAAAAGAAAAAGGACAACTTCTGGTTGCAAGATCTCTCCACAAATGTTGGGTGTACAATTATTGCCTGACCAAATTTCAATTGATAGTTTGGTACTCATATGGGGTGGCAATAAGTTCATGGGATCATATTCTACCTCCCCCTCCGGCCGTGACTTGAAGAGGTCCCTAGCTAACCTGCATATATAGAAAACAGCAGGTAAGGAATCAAAAGCCAGTTGTGTCCCTAATTCCAGTAGCTCTCTAATGATCTTGGTATGGTAATTATGTATATATAGGAGTAGGAAGCATCTGGAACACCAGCATCAGTAGTACACTCACTGCTCTCCACAAGAGGAACATGCCGTTCTCTTACAGTTTCAGAATAACAGGGCTGGGTGCTGCTCTCCTACCTGTATGTAGTCAAGGAACTTTTGCATTATGTCATCTGATCCTCTACACCCCATCCACTGCTTGTGTCCAGCTATGTTGTCTCGAGCCATCACGCTGTGTTAGATTTATTGTGGGCCAAGCCTATTAATATATTTAATAAATCAATAACTCTATGGTGTGTAATTATGGGAATTATTGTTTGTATCGGATTGGAATTTAAACGGGAATCAGGCAGGCAGGCGTGGCATGGCGTGTTAATTTTGTTTAATACGCACTAATCACGCCTTAATTACTGGAGTTTCCAAGTTTGCCTGCTCCTCCCTCTTCCCTGAAGTGGCCGCACAAATTCCTCAACGAGGAGAGAGTGCCTGCTCCTTTTATTCTTCCTTTCCTCTCTCTCTTCTCGGTACGGAGAACAGAAACCAGAACACGTCCAGAATTCCAATTCCGCTGCGAGTCAGTGTCTCCATCTCGTAACTCCGCACGCACGGAGGAGCGAGAGGGCAGGTGCCTCCGGAGCCGGTGTCGATCGAGACCCTGCACGGGGGATCGGCAATTAGATTTTTGGGGAGCGACTACGCGACTGCCCGAACGATCTTCGCCGTTGTTCTTCTTCAGGAGAATCACCGTCGTGGTCTTCTTCCCGGTGATCGGCTGTTGATCATCTTTTTCCCGGTGATTGGTCTTGATCATCTTCTTCCCGGTGATTGGCCACTCTTCCTCCCGGTGATTGGTCTTCATCTCCATCTACTGCGATATGACCAAAGAAGTTGGACAAGGATCTGGATCTGCGCTAAGGATGGGCAGGTATGAACTGTTCATCTTCTCTTTGATTTTTGTGATTCAGAATTCCGTTCCGTCATTTTGTTTCAGTAGTACTGTTGAATATGTTGCAATAGTTGCCTTTTATTGTTTCATAAGTTACGCAGTACTGTTGTCTGTTATATATCTTGGGTTGCTGTCTGTTACATATTTCCTGAATGTTGTAGTAGCTCCGTTTCGTTGTTTCAGTAGTTGCTGCGTATATGTATCAGTAAGCCTGTTACGTTGTTTCACATGCTTTTCTGCAGTAGATGATTTATTATGTTTTATCATCCTATATATGATTCACATGTTTATTCCACATATGTACCGTACTGCTATGGTCATATGTGATATTATGAAATCACTATTATATTATCTCTATTATGTCGTCATCATAATGTTAATTTACGGAATTAAAATGACATGGAAATTGCCTTTATTTCTAACAATCCAAAAACCTAATTATAGGCATTTTTGTGTCAGTGGTTTTGCTGCTGTGTTAAAGTCTGATGCTTTTGATGGGAAAAACTTCTTGGTATGGAGAGTTAAAATGGAATTGTGGCTAATTGCTATGTCATGCTTTCATGTAATTGAGGGCAAGCCTGCTAACTTGTCTCCTGAGGATGAGGCTAAGTTTAAGGCTGATGACAACATCTTTCGAGGAGCAGTGATTAGCGCACTTGATGCAAAATTCCAGAAAAGCTACATCATACTTCCCACAGGTAAAGAGCTGTAGGATGCACTTGTTAGAAAATTTGGAGTTACTGATGCTGGTAGCCAGCTGTATCTTATGGAGCAACTGTATGACTATAAGATGGTTGAGAACCGATCTGTAGTGGAACAGGCTCATGAGATTCAGGCACTGGCAAAGGAACTTGAGCTTTTTCCTTGTCCACTTCCTGACAAGTTTGTGGCTGGCGGTATTATCGCTAAGTTGCCACCATCATTGAAGGATTTTGCTACCTCTCTCAAACATAAGAGACAAGAGTTCAATGTGGAAGAGCTCATTGGCACTCTTGATGTTGAGGAGAGGGCGAGAGCAAAGGACAATGGAAAAGGTGTTGAGACCTCTACTGCCAATGTGGTGCAGAAGAGAAACTCTAAATTCCACAAGTACAAAAAGAAGAAAAACCAAAACAAGCAACAGATCATTCCTAAGACCAATCAGACAACACAATTTAAGAAAAAGGACAACAACAACAAGAAGAATGGAGTATGCTTTGTCTGTGGTAGTGATGCTCATTGGGCAAATGAGTGCCCTGATCGCAAATACCAGCAAAATAACAAATCAGCAAATGTTGTTACTACTGACAATGGTGAAGGAACATCTGGGTATCACTACAAGTAATGAGGCTTTCTATGACAATTAGAAGTGTATCTCTTGTCATAGAATCTCTGTCACAAAGGACCTTCTGTGACAATTAGAAGCTATTTTTATGACAATTTATGATCTATGACAATTGTAATTGTCACAAAAATTGTCACAGATAAAAAATTGTCACAAAAATTATCACAGAAGATCCTTTGTGACAGGGATTCTATGACAAGAGATACACTTGTAATTGTCATAGAAAGCCTATATATGGTAATTCTTTATCATTCGTTCTTTCCGTTTGTAATTCACCTGAGTGGTGGATGGACAGTGGTGCAAATATACATGTATGTGCTGATGTATCTCTATTTTCCTCCTACCAGGTCGGGGGGTCTGGCGCCTTGTTGATGGGAAATGGGTCGCCTGCTCATGTTCTTGGTGTTGGTACAGTCATTCTGAAGTTTACTTCAGGAAAGATGGTGTCATTGAAGAGCGTGCAGCATGTGCCCTCTATCAAGAAAAATCTTGTTAGTGCTTCCATATTGTGTCGAGATGGCTACAAAGTTGTTCTTGAGTCGAATAAATGTGTTCTGTCTAAACATGGTTTATTTATTGGTAAAGGATATGATTGCGAAGATTTGTTCCGCTTATCGTTGCATGATGTGTGTAATAAACTGGTGAATTCTGTTAATATTTCTGATGAGTCAGATTTATGGCATTCACGTTTCTGTCATGCAAGTTTTGGCTGTTTAATGCGGTTAGCAAATCTGAATTTAATTCCTAAATTTAACTTGGTCAAAAAGTCTAAGTGCCATGTGTGTGTTGAATCGAAACAACCCCGCAAGCCACACAAGGCTGCTGAGGTGAGGAACTTGGCACCTCTAAAACTTGTGCATTCCGATCTATGCGAGATGAACGGAATTTTGACTAAAGGCGGTAAAAAAATACTTTCTCACCTTTATAGATGACTCCACTAGGTTCTGCTATGTGTATCTCTTAAAATCAAAAGATGAAGCGTTTAATTATTTTAAGGCCTATAAAGCTGAAGTAGAGAACCAACTTGAGAGGAAAATAAAACGTTTAAGGTCCGATCGAGGTGGAGAATATTTCTCTAATGTGTTCGATGAGTTCTGCGTGGAACGTGGGATTATTCATGAGAGGACACCACCATACTCACCACAATCTAATGGAATTGCTGAAAGGAAAAAACCGCACTCTAACAAAGCTGGTGAATGCAATGTTGAGTACAGCGGGATTATCCAAGGAATAGTGGGGTGAGGCGATTTTGACAGCTTGTTATGTCCTGAACAGGGTTCCAACAAAGAACAAAGAGATCACACCATTCGAGGAATGGGAAAAGAGAAGATTAAATCTCTCATATTTACGCATCTGGGGTTGTTTGGCTAAGGTGAATGTGTCAATCAACAAGAAGCGTAAACTTGGGCCTAAAACTGTTGATTGTATTTTCCTAGGTTATGCTTTTCACAACGTTGGGTATAGGTTCTTAATTATTAAATCTGATATTCCTGATGTGTATGTTGATACAATCATGGAATCGAGAGACGCAACATTTTTTGAGAATGAATTTCCATTGAAGAATACACCTAGTGAAACTATTGAAACAAGTCATGAGACTATAATTCACCATGAACCAGAACAAATAGATCATGCTGAGGATACTCATGTGCACATTCCTAAGGAGGATGACACTATAGTTACTCGAAAGAGTAAGAGACAAAGGGTTGCAAAATCTTTTGGTGATGACTATATAGTGTACCTTGTGGAAGACACACTAACCACTATTAGACAGGCATATTCCTCTCCTGATGCTGACTTGTGGAAGGAAGCAGTCAGGAGTGAGATGAAATCTATTATGTCTAATGGAACTTGGGAGGTCATTGACCGTCCTTATGGTTGTCAACCTATAGGTTGCAAATGGATATTCAAGAAAAAGCTTAGGCCTGATGGTACCGTTGAGAGGTACAAGGCAAGGCTTGTGGCCAAAGGATACACCGGATACACCCAAAAGGAGGGTGAAGATTTCTTTGACACCTATTCACTAGTTGCTCGTTTGACTACAATTCACACTTTGATTGCTGTGGCAGCCTCATATGGTCTTATCATTCATCAGATGGATGTAAAGACTGCTTTCCTAAATGGAGAGTTGGATGAGGAGATCTATATGGATTAGCCAGAGGGCTTCATTGCGGATGGTCAAGAGAACAAGGTGTGCAGGTTGTTAAAGTCATTATATGGCCTGAAACAAGCACCTAAGCAATGGCATAAAAATTTTGATAATACTCTACCTGCTGCTGGCTTTGTTGTGAACGAAGCTGACACATGTGTGTATTATAGGTATGGTGGGGATGAGGCTGTTATGTTGTGCCTTTATGTTGATGACATATTGATCTTTGGATCAAACCTCAATGTGATTGGGGAAGTTAAGAAACTTTTGTCAAACAATTTTGACATGAAAGATTTGGGAGAAGCTGATGTTATTCTAAACATCAAGTTAATTAGAGAAGGTAATGGTGGGGTAACTTTGTTGCAATCCCATTATGTGGAAAAGGTGTTAAGTCGCTTTGGTTATAGTGACTGTAACCCTGCTCCTACACCTTATGATCCTAGCGTGCTATTGCGGAAAAACCGAAGAATAGCAAGGGATCAATTGACATACTCCCAGATCATTGGCTCGCTAATGTACCTTGCGAGTGCAACAAGGCCTGACATCTCATATGTTGTGAGCAAGCTGAGCAGGTTTGTGTCTAAACCTGGAGATGATCACTAGCGTGCTCTTGAGAGAGTGTTGCAGTACCTGAAAGGTACTATGACTTACGGTATTCACTATACCGGACACCCAAAAGTGCTAGAAGGCTATTATGATGCCAACTGGATTTCTGATGCTGATGAGCTTAGAGCCACAAGCGGATATGTGTTCCTGCTTGGAGGTGGCGCTGTTTCTTGGAAGTCTTGCAAGCAGACTCTCATTACGAAGTCTACCATGGAAGCAGAACTCACAGCGTTAGACACTGCTGGGGCTGAGGCCGAGTGGCTTCGTGAACTCTTGTTGGATTTACCGGTGGTTGAAAAACCCATACCGGCTATTTCCATGAACTGTGACAATCAAACTGTGATTGCGAAAGTCAACAGTTCCAGGAGTAACATGAAGTCTACAAGGCATGTTAAGAGAAGATTGAAATCTGTCAGAAAGTTAAAAACCTCCGGAGTTATAACGTTGGATTATGTCCACACGTCGAATAATCTGGCAGATCAATTCACTAAGGGATTATCACAAAATGTGATAGAAAATGCATCGAGGGAGATGGGTATGAGACCCATGTGAAAATCTACTATAGTGGTAACCTGCTCTATGTGATCGGAGATCCCGTGAAGTAGAGTGGTGAAACAAGCTATGAGTAGGTTGAGAGGAAAGTTTCCTTTTGAACCTATCTCTGATGCATAACTTTCCTTCTGTAAGGCAGGTTGGTATTTACCTTAATGTATTCTGAGAGTCTTATAAAGATGAGATGTTGTCCTACAGAACATCTTATGAGGAATACACCTATATGAGTCAGACTGCTGGTCACAGTCTATGAGATTTGGGCGGTCCCTAAATACTCATGAAAGGCACTGAAGTGTGACTTATATGCTTCAAACAGCGGGGATGTCTGTTGTAGCCTAGTACCAGCAAAGGACTTGAGTGAATCTCACCTCACGCAAAACTGTCAATTCAAGGCATAATCCATTGTTCAGTTGTGACTGAGTGAAACTCTTGCTCTAGGTGGATGTTCAACTTAACAGTCTCCATCGAAACACTGGTATATCAAAGAATTGAGATTCTGGAATTTCACTGTTACAAACCCTAGAGTTTGGTGGGGATTGTTAGATTTATTGTGGGCCAAGCCTATTAATATATTTAATAAATCAATAACTCTTTGGTGTGTAATTATGGGAATTATTGTTTGTATCGGATTGGAATTTAAAGGGGAATCAGGCAGGCAGGCAGGCAGGCGTGGCGTGGCGTGTTAATTTTGTTTAATACGCACTAATCACGCCTTAATTACTGGAGTTTCCAAGTTTGCCTGCTCCTCCCTCTTCCCTGAAGTGGCCGCACAAATTCCTCAACGAGGAGAGAGTGCCTGCTCCTTTTATTCTTCCTTTCCTCTCTCTCTTCTCGGTACGGAGAACAGAAACCAGAACACGTCCAGAATTCCAATTCCGCTGCGAGTCAGTGTCTCCATCTCGTAACTCCGCGCGCACGGAGGAGCGAGAGGGCAGGTGCCTCCAGAGCCGGTGTCGATCGAGACCCTGCACGGGGGATCGGCAATTAGGTTTTTGGGGAGCGACTACGTGACTGCCCGAACGATCTTCGCCGTTGTTCTTCTTCAGGAGAATCACCGTCGTGGTCTTCTTCCCGGTGATTGGCTGCTGATCATCTTCTTCCCGGTGATTGGTCTTGATCATCTTCTTCCCGGTGATTGGTCTTCGTCTCCATCTACTGCGATATGACCAAAGAAGTTGGACAAGGATCTAGATCTGCGCTAAGGATGGGCAGGTATGAACTGTTCATCTTCTCTTTGATTTTCGTGATTCAGAGTTCTGTTCCGTCATTTTGTTTCAGTAGTACTGTTGAATATGTTGCAATAGTTGTCTTTTATTGTTTCATAAGTTACGCAGTACTGCTGTCTGTTATATATCCTGGGTTGTTGTCTGTTACATATTTCCTGAATGTTGCAGTAGCTCCGTTTCGTTGTTTCAGTAGTTGCTGCGTATATGTATCAGTAAGTCTGTTACGTTGTTTCACATGCTTTTCTGCAGTAGATGATTTACTATGTTTTATCATCCTATATATGATTCACATGCTTATTCTACATATGTACCGTACTGCTATGGTCATATGTGATATTATGAAATCACTATTATATTATCTCTATTATGTCATCATCATAATGTTAATTTACGGAATTAAAATGACATGGAAATTGCCTTTATTTCTAACATGCTGGACCCAATGTGTCGTTAGTGCATGCGTGTCGAGGTTAGTTCAGTCATCCTGTTAGGACTTGGTTGGTTGGGTCCCACATGACAGTGGCAGGTACATGCGTGGCAAGAAGCATTTGGTTTTTAGGATGAGCAGTCCGTGCTGGGCAAGGGTGGAAACAAATGTCTGAAATTTCGATCTATTCAAATCTCTATTTGCTAAAATTTGTAATATAGATTTCCATATTTCTATTGGTTTCCAGTATGGATACTAAATTGTTGTATTTGGATTCATATTCTACTGTTTTTCTCTATTTGATTCTAGATCTGTATTCAAAAACATCCATTAGCATTTGTATGTATCCCTAAGAATATAGTACTAGGTAAAACTATTTAAATGTTATTCATTGTAACCATTCACTAATAATATGGATTGCATCGTTAATGTGACAAATATGCACCATTAGAAAACATTTGAAACAAATGACTAATAATATTAGTTTTAATATTGATAAAGCTAAATTTAATAAACTTTTATATAACTAACCACATTAAGATGGTATGCTTAGTTATGATAATTTCAGTGAATATGATCAATGATATATCGCTACTGTAAACAGCTAGTTTGCCGAGCGCATGGGGCTCTCAGCAAAGGCACAAACGCCATCGGCAAAGGGTTTGTCGAGAACCGCTCTCAGCAAAGAGGTGTCGCAGAACCCTGATCAGCAAAGGCCTCTTGGTCGAGGGCCGAATGTTGGATGCTCGGCAAAGACTTTGCCAAGGGCAGAGATGACCCTCGGCAAAGAGAAAAGCCGCTATGACGGCAAAGGAATTTTATAATTTTTTTTCAAAACTGATTTGCCAAAAGTCGACAGGAGGCACTCGGCAGAGGAATTTTATTTTATTTTATAAATTCTTTACCGAGCGGCTTTGAAGGCAATAAATATAAGCAGTAGCAATATAAATTTTATATTAATAACAATATATAAATAATAGGTTAATTAATTTTATATTACGAATGACCTATTTAATATGTCTATTTATATTATTTTCATTTTGATATATAATGTAGTTTTATCTTAGTCGAAACTATTTACATGTTGTGCTACGTGTAACTAGAAACCCATGTTTTAATTAGTAACCCGTGTTAGAATCTACATCACAGTATTCATATAAGCTAATTGATCCACTCAGGGCCAGACAACTTAGTGTTGGGCTGGGCCTGCCTCTTGGGCGTCGAAGCTGCGGTTCCAGAATCGTCTTTCACTTCTCCATCACTACATTGTGTTGGGCTGAATCCCGACCGATAAGCTGATGGGTTTCTCCATGTACCGACGGATCGATGGACCTAAATATCATGATATAGCGACCGATGGTCACACGTTATAATAAAATAAAAATACCGACCAATAATGGGTTGGTAAAATCATAAGTACCGACCAACCATCGGCTAGAAAGGTTTAGCGACCGATCATCCATCACTATTTTAATACTTTTCCTGACCCTATATTTGATGCTAGTTTGGGCTATGGTATAGTGTTGGTGCAAGAGAGAAGACTTTGTTTGGGGAGGGCATAGCAGTGGCTTGCTATACTAAAGCGACATGGGAAGCGTTAGGAAGACTCCTATCTCTACTAACATTGAAAATTGATGAATATGGCTCCTATTGGGATAGAGTAGCCATGTGGATGGTGGAAGGATGATAAGAGCATGATTGCATCTGCTTTAGGCAAAGTAGTCATCTGCATAAGGCCCTAGATAAGATTCAATCATTATGTTGTCTCTTCCTAATGACCAAAGAGCAGATATGGCCAAGTATTCGTTAGCCAATCGTAAAGATGTATTGTCCTACGTCTAATAGCAGGCGCCAAGGCCTACGCCATAATACTCTAGTGTCGCGTTCTCAAGATTAGGGTTTGATTAGATTGCTTAGAGAATCAAGAATGAAATATGCCAAGTACCTTCTATCTCTCCTCCCCTTCTAAGCCTCTGCCTTCTCCCCTGCCTCTTCTACAGTAGCAACCGCCCCCTAGCCCTAGATAGTCATCTCTTCCCACACCCAGGGCCTGCAATTAGACGTATGACATGTCTCCCCTTTTTCCACACAATGTGTTTTCGTGTTGTATCCTTGCTCATTTGTTGATGCTGCTCGGGGAAGAAGGCTCCTCTGCACTTCGCTGCCTACATGCTGAAGATGAAACATGATAGCTTGATCATCGTATGGTTCAATTTGTCGCGAGTGTCATCAATGATTGGATTGTTGTGTAGTTGGATATTGCTGATGCAGCTAACGATGAGGTGGTAGGATGTCTTGGTGGTCATTGTTGCTCCATCCGAACTCCTCCATCAAGTGGATCGCAATGTGGCTCTAGATACCAGAAGCCACTGCAGCCTACAATAATTGTGGCACACGTTAAACATTACACGTACACGCCATGGTATTTTAGGTCAATAGAATGAGATATCGTATCCTCTAGAGTTACTGGTAGTCTCACTCATTCGGTCTTAGGTCCGTGGAGCGCTGTCAAGTCCAAATTGGCATCACCCCAGGATTCAGAACTGGCAGCATAAAACCAAAGTTGTAGTGCTCTAAAAGATCTCCAGCTCTGTAGTTGGCTGCATTTTATGTGAAAATCCTTTATTGGCCAAAAATATGTTTTAATTCAGATTTGAAATTCAGCATTTTCTTCATTTCCAAAAAGTACCTTGGATGGAGAAACAACCTGAACCAATGTTGTAGTAATCAAAGGGATCTTTTACTTTAGTTTACTACATTTTCATTTTAATCGTTTAGTACATGGAAATCCTATTTCAAGATTTCAGATTTTGAAATTCATTATCACGAATTACCTTAGTGGACAAATGAAGTAAATGAAAGTTACTGTACTCAAAGAGAAACTTTATAGTTTACATATTTTTTATTAGAAATAATTAGGTCCCGGAAATTCTATTTTAACATTAATGATTATGGAATTCCTATTTTTTTTGTATTTTTCAAATGACCTTGATTTGAGAAACAAGAGTTAAACCAAAGTGTAGTACAAGAAAAAAATCTAAATCTTTCTAGTTTGTTTTTTTTATTTCAATTCGTTTAATGTCTCAAAGGTTCATTGCTACATTCGCTAAAGTGAATACAAAAGCAATATATCAAATACTTTGTCACAGGTGACTTGTGCAGTTGTTATGGAAGCTACACATGAGACTGAGGTCATGAGTTCAATCGACCTCATAAAACACATGCATTTTTCATGAAAGCAACTACTGGATTAAATAGTTTGCTATTTTGTAAAATAATTTGCTATTTTTATCCCAAATTACAAATTCTAGTTCTAAAAAAGTCGGTCCATCGTAATGGAGTGCGGTTTTTCTAACGGTCCTAGCATGGGGTGCGGGTTGTAGATGCGGCGGCCCCAGCAAGGGCAACACTCCCCAGACATTAGATTTCCTCTGCTTCTGTCTTTTGGTGCATGTTTTGTGAAAAAGGGCATCAATGACACTTGTCGACTTACAGTGAAACACCAAGGTTATCACTGTGGTTCAGAATGGGTAATGATTGTTAGATGCATGAAATAGATCTGACCACCCATCATCAAAGGAATCTCTTTATTTCCATCTATCAATAACACCAAATCAGAATGTACATCATCATGAGACTCTTTATTACCATCTATGTATAAATAAAAGAGAATCTAAACAAGAAGAAGCTACAAGTTGTTCAAGCAGTATGTGTAAAATTGGCGTTAACGAGTTGCCCTCTCGGGTCTTGGCTTCATGTTAATATAGGATGTACAACAAGACCCGATTACAACAGATCATCTACTTGAGTTACAAGATAATAATAAACTATCCTATCAAGGACTCTATCAGATATAACAACCATCCTATCAAGACTCTATAGCCTTCCTAACATCCTCCCTCAATCTCAACCTGCCACAAGATTGAGATTGTGTCTGAAGGCAATCAACTTTGCTAAAGGTAGAGCCTTAGTAAAACCATTAGCTAGTTGGTCGCCTGAACTGATGTGCCTAACATCCAACAACTTTTGTGCTACTCTTTCTCTAACAAAATGAAAATCAATCTCTATATGTTTCGTTCTTGCATGAAAAACTGGATTTGCAGTTAAGTACGTAGTACCTATGTTATCACACCACAATTGTGCTGCAGGCTGATGTTGAATCTTCAGTTCTGTCAACAATTTTTGCACCCACATCATTTCAGCTGTTGCATCTGCTAAAGCCTTATACTCTGCTACAGTGCTGGAGCGAGACACTGTCGACTGTTTCTTCGCAGTCCAAGAAATCAAATTGCATGCAAGGAAAACAACAAAGCCACCAGTCGACCACCGATCATCAACACACTCAGCCCAGTCAGCATCAGTGAAAGCACTGACTGTCATGGATTTCGACTTCTGAATATGAAGTCCAAGTCTAGACGTCCCATATATATATATCGCAAGATTCGTTTAACTCCACTCCAATGAAGTGTTGTGGGTTTATGAAGAAATTGGCATACCTTATTAACAACAAAGGAAATATCAGACCATGTTATTGTTAAATACTGCATAGCTCCCACAACGCTTCTATATCTCGTAGCATCTTCTGGCCCGAGTGGAACACCTTCAGCAACGCTTAGCTTCTCCACACTGGACAACGGTGTGTTGATCGGTTTACAATTACAATCCCTGTTCTTCTAATAATGTCTTATGAATATTTTCCTTGAGAAAGATAAGACCTCCCTGTTTTCTCTTAACCTCAATCCCAAGGAAATAATGTAAATCACTAAGATCTTTTAGTGCAAATTCTTTTTCAAGATCCTTGAGGAGAGCATTAATGGCTTCTTGTGAAGAACTCGCCACTATTATAATATGTTGTCTTCTATTATAATAGAATAATGATGTGTCTGCTTTAGAGGGTTTAAAACCCAAGGCCTGGAGTTTTCCACACAATCTTTCATACAAAGCACGTGGTGCTTGTTTGAGACCATAAAGTGCTTTGTCTAACTTGCACACAAACATTGGCCTTAGCTTATCAACATACCCCAGAGGTTGCTTCATGAAGACCTCTTCTTCAAGCACTCCGTGTAAAAAGGCATTTTGCACATCAAGTTGGTGCAAGAACCAACCCTTAGGCACAGCAATAGAAAGAATCAATCTGATCGTTGCAGCCTTCAGCACTGGACTAAACGTGTCTTCATAATCAATGCCATATCATTGTTTAAACCCCTTTGCCTCAAGACAAGACTTGTATCTATCAACAATGCCATCTGCTTTCCTTTTAACCTTATACACCCATTTGCAATTTATTATATTTTTTCCTTTAGGAGGAGGAACAAGACACCATGTCTTATTTTTCAGAAGAGCTTGATACTCACTATCCATTGCTGCCACCCACCTTTGATCATTCAAAGCTTCATTAACCAAAGTAGGCTCATGGGGTTCTGAAACAGCAGACATACCCCAACTTATAGTACCATCAGTGTAAAGTTTAGGCTTACTGATCCCATGTCAAAGACGTGTAGCCGGCCGTTGAGGAAGAGTTGGCACAGGTTGAGCTATAGCAGTCCCAGAAGCAGATGATCTCGAAGATCCAATCGCAGGCGATCCGGTGGCCACAGGATGTACAGAGTCTTGCCCCCCTGCCGCCGGATCCGTCTGTGGCTGAAACCGTGAAGACAATCCCGGTGAAGGAGACGCTATGGGTGTAGAAGATCCATCACCAGCCGACAGAACTTCTGACGTCGAATCGGGGAGCGATCCCGAGATAGATCATGCATCCGTTTCAGGGGAATCAACCTCAATCGTTGTGCGAGGAGTGTTGCCAGACGGGGAGCACATAAAATCACACTGATGCAGGCTTGTCGGGCACCAGCATTGGGGTGGAGATTAGCAAAAGGAAAAAACATGTTCATCAAAAACGACATCCCGAGAAATATAAACACGTCCACTGGAGGGGTCCAAACATTTAAACCCTTTGTGCATATCACTGTCACCAAGGAACATGCACTGTTTAGATCTAAATTGAAGCCTTTTGCGTTGAAAGGTTTAAGGTTTGGCCAGCATGCACAACCAAAGGAACAAAGAAAGGAGTAGTCAGGTTGGTTTTTGAAAAGACGCTCAAAAGGTGTATCATTCTGAATTACCTTGGGAGGAAGCCTATTTATAAGGAAAACAGCCGTGGCAAAAGCTTCATCCCAAATTTTGAGAGGCATGGATGCATGAGCAAGCAAGGAGAGACCAACCTCTACTATGTGGAGATGTTTACGTTCTGCAGAGCCATTTTGCTCGTGTGCATGTGGACATGACACATGATGAACTATGCCCATTCGTTTAAAAAAGGAATTCAAGGATTGATATTCACCACCCCAATCAGTTTGCATGGTTAGGATCTTGCTATTGAACTGCCTTTCTACAAGATGTTGGAAATCATGGAAACACCGGAAAACTTCAGATTTATGCCGCAAAAGATAAATCCAAGTAAACTTGCTATAATCATCAATGAAACTCACATAAAAGGTTTTGTGACCGACAGAGGAGGGCGCAGGACCCCATACATCAGAGAAAATAAGTTGTAAAGGACTAGTAGAAACACTAGTTGATCTATGGTATGGAAGTTGATGACTTTTTCCTTGCTGACAGGCATCGCAAACCATGCTACTATTTGAATTACTAGAAAAAGGAAGCTTATAATGACTAAGCACACACTTAACTACACTAGTGGAGGCATGCCCAGGCCTATGATGCCATAGGGAGACGGAAGGCTTGACTACAGCACTGAAGGCTTGTTTATTTGGACTCAACTTGCACGAACTCGACTTGAAAGGATAAAGACCCCCTTCACATCGACCGTTGAGAAGGATCTTCCTCATTCCCTGATCCTTAATGGAAAAGTAGTTTGGATGAAACTCAAGAAAGGCATTATTGTCACGTGCAAGTTTATGAACAGATAACAAGTTTTTGGTGCCTTGTGGAACATGGAGAATTTTATTCAGATGAATATTACTAGCTGGGGTATGCAAAATGCTTGAACCAATGTGACCAATCTCCATACCTGTTCCACTTGCCGAATGCTCCTGGTCATGGCCTTCGTACTTCTCTCGGGTGGTGAGCTTCTCAAGCTCACTTGTCACATGATCAGTAGCACCGAAGTCAACGTACCAATTTGTATCTATCCCATATGATGTTGTAGCGGAGGAGGCACTCTTTTGTGGAGCACCGGTGAAACAGGGATCGAACCTCTTGAAGCATTTGACAACCGTATGTCCTTCTTTGCCACAGAGCTGGCAAAATACGCCTGATTGGAAGCCGCCACCGCGGCCATTGCCATTGCGGTCATCCTTCTGGAAGCCTCAGCCAAAACCACCGCGATCGCCTCCACGACGGCCGCGAGTGTTGTTGTGGCCTCCTCCTCGTCCACCCCTGGTAGCCATGTACGCTGAAGCATTGTGGGCACCGCCTTGCAGCTCCATGCGCTGCTCAAAACTGGTTAGTTGGGTGAACAATTCCCCAACTGAGATTGGTTCTACCCACGCAGCCACGACAGACACCACCGGTTCGTAGTCATGTTCAAGATCGGTCAAGATGTAAGAGACAAGCTCATCATCTTCCAGCTTCATCCCTGCAGACGCCATCTCATCTGCTAGAGCCTTCATCCTGGTGAAGTACTCGAATATGGTGGATGTTCCCTTGTGCCGGTGTTTGTTAACTGGCAACTCGTCTTGAGTAATCTCAGACGATTTGTTCGGTGGGGATCGGCGTTCGTAGAACTCGATGAGTACACAGGGACAGCAATTTATACTGGTTCAGGCCGCTAAATAGCGTAATACCTTACGTCCAGTGCGACGTGTGCCTTGTGTATGATTCAAATTTCCATGAAAGGAGCCTGCGCCTGCTTCCCCTTATATATCCGGGTGAAGCATTGCACAGTCCGAGTCCTAGTCGGTTAAAACAGAGGAGACCTATTCTAATTATAAGACTTCCTTAGAGAACTCGACTAAGTTACAGTGAGAGTCCTAATCCAAGTACGCTTCATATCAAGTCTTCGGATCTCCCGTGCCGTCCTGGATTAGTCGGAGTAATCATCTTCTGATGATATCTCTGACATCCTGGTCCGTCACCTTGGATGCCGTGGCAAGAGCCATCCGAGTAGAAATGACTCGTGCCCTAGACTGCGAGGCAAAGGGAGCCTCAATGGCAGCCCAGGCACCTGCCGCAGTATCCGCTGAGGATGTAACTTGCAAAAAAATCTCCTTGGAAAGAGACGACAGGAGGAAGTTAAGAACCGTTTGGTCCCTGGCAACCCATCTGTCGTAGTCGGGATTGATCACCGACGGCCTCTTGACATCACCGTCGCTATCACCCTTCTCCGGGGTGAGATACATCGCCGGTGGTTTCGCCGATGGGTTGATGAACTCGGCGAGCTGGGCACCACGAATTGCGGAGAGGACTTGAAGACGCCACATTGTGTGATTTCTCTTGGTAAGTTTTTCGCTCACTGGCAAGAACCCGATCTGAGGAAATGCAAACGCAACGGAGGAGGAAGAAGCGGCCATGGATCAATTCCGTTAGGAGATCGGCTCTGAATACCATGTAAAATTGGTGTTAACGAGTTGCCCTCTCGGGTCTCGGCTTCATGTTAATATAGGATGGAAAACGCCTCCATCGTGGCTTCAACAACAAGACCCGATTACAACAGATCATCTACTTGAGTTACAAGATAATAACAAACTATCCTATCAAGGACTCTATCAGATGTAACAACCATCCTATCAAGACTCTATAGCCTTCCTAACAGTAAGATGTTATGGTAGTCAAATGGAACCCTGGTTGTTCTGTAGCTTGATAGCAGACGATCCACGTTGTCACAGAGACCACAGCAACAATCTAGACACTACTAACATTTGTCGTTGAACACTTTGGCATTAGTCGTGTAGTCCTCCTTTTTTCCTCCTCCGAAGATCTGACGGTAGGTTGCGAATAGCATCTGACGGTGGGTTGCTTGCGAATAGCAGGCGCACATATCATACCCATGACATCGTGTTGAGGAAGCAGCCTCAACTCATTGTCTTGAAAGAAGGCTTGTTTAGGGATCTCTAGTGTAGTTGGTTTTTACTACGACTTCATTGCTCTCCACTCCTTGGATATGCTTAACTGAAAAAAGAAGACACCACAGTGCTGCAGGCTACAACATTGGACTTGTATGGGCTGGTCGGATAACTTTTTGTACATTGATGATCATGATCAACTACACTAGGAAGACTAGCTCCATTGCATTCAAATTGCAGTACTCTGCCAGTCCTCAAAACCAAACGAAAAATATTATATATAAATCTTTCCTTGTTCAGATCTACTAGCTACAGTGTGAACAACTTTTTCTGACCCTAGCTACACTGATGATTCCATATTACGGAATAGATATATGAGCAGTAAAACCACTTCATATCGGTGTCAGCTGCTTAGCTCGATCAGGTGGCGCCAAAGGCACTAAAATAGTATAATTATTGGCATCTATATTGTCATACGCCTACCGGCACCTAGCGGGCTAGACGGACCAGCAGGGCGCCTGTTGGGCCCATGGACTGGCGCCCTAGCAGCTGCTGTCCTTGCAGCCGCGCCGGCGTGAACAGTACCCACGAGTACTGTAGCGCCGCGGGTCCTGTTCATCCACGCCGCCGTCATCACCGCAAAAGGATCCAATTAGAAATAGATTAGAATAGGAGGTAGAATAAGAAAATAGGCAAGATTACTTAGGATGCAAGTCGTCTTCTCTGGGCTATAAATATAGAGGTATTGTACTCCTTTGAAATTAATAATAAAAATGCCAAAAGGCATATTCTAGTTCTCTGTTCTCCAGCCCTAAACCCTAGCTGCCTCCCGGCAGCCGCCGTCGCCCTTCCCCCTCTCCTCACGCACGCCACAGTAGCAAGCAGCAAGGGCGCCGCTGCCCTGCCCCTGCCACCCGGCTGCCCTAGGGCTAGCCTTAGCTGCCGCCTCCTCCCTACCCCGACACACCTCTTGCACCTGATATCGCGAGACCAATCGATCCATGGCTGCCACCACCACCAGAATCGCGCTGGGACTTCCGCGTCGTCACCGATTGTTGGGCAAAGAAATTGGAGGAATTTTTTTCTTCCTTGTCGTCGCAATCAAAGGAGCAAAAAAGATTGGATTTGGCGGTCACCATCGACAAAACTACCATGGAAAAATAACAGGTTCGACACGTTACCGTCAATAATTTCGTCACTACAACAATGGAGGGATCCATCTCGTCTGACACCACAGAAATCGTCGCCATCAAGAACCTTGCCAACAGCAGTGACGACGTCATCAGCGAGAAATCCATGGACCTCCAGGCAACAGATCTAATCCAGCCGGAGAAAAAGGGAGAACATCAACATCAACATCGACGATGAAATTGCTGAATTAGATGACCGCCTCCACCACAACAAAGACGAGCTGGCACGCAACGTCGGCACCACCGTCGTCACGATCCAACTCAGTTTGGATCTGAACGACATCATCAACAGAGAGGACGTCAACGACGACGCCCACCAACTGCTCGATGAAACATCCAATCAGGTGATACGTTACCCAACAGCCATCAATGACCTCGAGGCGGAAACCAAAAGCGCCATGATCAACACCAGCAAGTCCTACCTCGACAACACAAGATGAAGGAACCGCAAGCTTTTGCTACACCGGCGGTCATCATGGTTGTCTCCATCAATCTGAACATCTGGACAGCAAGGGCGTACCTCGACGACAGCAGCTAGCAACACCTCCGTCATAGGCGCCCAGCCCGGTGACTCGTTCCCCATCACCAGCACCTTCTCACATCCAACCTCCGGCATCTACAGCACCAACGCCTCCACAATCATCGCCTAACACGCTGATTGTGAACGAGATGAACATTGACAAGTGTGCCTTCCAGCAGCACCACCGACAGGAGATAGATCGGTCTTCTTCGAGGACACTGTGAATGCCTCCATCACCAGTAGCACAGGCACCAACGGCTCCTTGCCATGACATCAGAGCTCGTCCGACAACGCCAACATTCGACGGCTCGTCAGATCCATCCCCATCGCTGAGACGGCTACAACTCCTCTTCAGGCGGTACCCCATGACGGCAGAGAACCGAATAATCTCGTACGTGGCTTCCCACCACATTGGAGAGGCGCACCAATGGTGCATCCGGATGACAAGGGACGTCCAATGAAAAATTGGGATTGGGAGTTCTTCAGCCGCTTCTTGATCCGCAAGTTCGGGCTAACCAACTACATCGACACCGGCGCCCTGACTCCATCTCAACACGCTAAGAACCTGAGGGACTATGTCAATGCCTTTCCCGCATACACGCTGCAGAACGACGTCATCAACAACATCAGGCAAGTCGACCTCTTCATTGCAGGCTTACGTGAACCACTACAGATGGTCATCAAGCGTCAAGACCTGCACCATCTAGACATTGCCATACAATTGGCCAGAGCTCTGAAAGGACAGGCGACACCCAGCGACATCATTGTCAACGTCGCGCCGGTAGCAGAACAGGCGTCTAAGCAAACAACCAAGACAACGGCTCAACACAGGCATCATCAGCGGTGACACCACAAAGAGCCCGCGTCGCAGGCACGCCTGCAACAACCGACTTTGCGCCAAGCAAGGAGGACACAACAACATCAGCGCCATCAGCTTCACCAGCGGCCGACATCATCAACGTCTTTCTGACAACTGATCCAGCGCCTAGAATGAGGAGGACAACGACATCAACACCACCAACATCAACCCGCGGGTACTGTTCATCCGCACCGCCATCATCACCGCAAAAGGATCCAATTAGAAATAGATTAGAATAGGAGGTAGAATAAGAAAATAGGCAAGATTACTTACAATGCAAGTCTTCTCTGGACTATAAATATAGAGGCATTGTACCCCTTTGAGATTAATAAGAAAAAGGCCGAAAGGCTTCTTCTAGTTCTTCGTTCTCCAGCCCTAAACCCTAGCTGCCTCCCGGCAGCCGTCGTCGCCCTTCCCCCTCTCCTCACGCATGCCGCAACAGCAAGCAACAAGGGTGCCACCGCCCTGCCCCTGCCACCCGGCTGCCTTAGGGCTAGCCCTAGCCGCTGCCTCCTCCCTACCCCAACACACCTCTTACACCTGGTATTGCGAGACCAATCGATGCATGGCTGCCACCACCCCCACCATCGCGATGGAGGACTTTCGCGTCGTCACCGATCGTTGGGCAAAGAAATTGGAGGAATTTTTTTCTTCCTTGTCATTGCAATCCAAGGAGGAAAAAAGATTGGATTTTGCAGTCACCATCGACAAAACTACCATGGAAAAACAACATGTTTGGCTCGTTACAGTCAATAATTTTTTCACTACAATGGAGGGATCCCTCTCGTCTGGCACCGCAGAAATCGTCGCCATCAAGAACCCTGCCAACAGCAGCGACGACGTCGTCAGCGAGAAATCCATGGACCTCCCGGCAACAGATCTAATCCAGCCGGAGAACAAGGGAGACGTCACCAACAAGATCACCATCAACATTGATGATGAAATCACTGAATTAGATGGCCGCCTCCACCACAACAAAGACAAGCTGGCACGCAATGTCGGCACCACCGTCGTCATGATCCAACCCAGTTTGGATCTGAACGCCATCAGAGAGGACGTCAAAGACGACACCCTCCAACTTCTCGATGAAACATCCAACCAGGTGATACATCACCCAACAGCCATCAATGACCTCGAGGCAGAAACCAAAAGCGCCATGATCAATACCAGCAAGTCCTACCTCGATAACAAGATGAAGGAACCGCAAGCTTTTGCTACACCGGTGGTCATCACGGTTGTCTCCATCAATCTAAACACCTTGGACAGCAAGGGCATACCTCCACGACAGCAGCTAGCAACACCTCCGTCACAGGCGCCCAGCCCAGCGACTCGTTCCCTATCACTAGCACCTTCTCACGTCCAACCTCCGGCATCTACAACACCAATGCCTCCACGATCATCGCCTAACACGTTGATTGTGAACGAGATGAACATTGACAAGCGCGCCTTCCAACAGCAGCACCGACAGGAGATAGAACGGTCTTCTTCGAGGACACTGCGAATGCCTACACCACCAGTAGCACAAGCACCAACGGCTCCTTGCCATGACATCAGAGCTCGTCTGACAACGCCAACATTCGACGTCTCGTCAAATCCATCCCCATGGCTGAGACGACTACATCTCCTCTTCAGGCGGTACCCCATGACGGCAGAGAACCGAATAATATCGTACGCGGCTTCCCATCTCATTGGAGAGGCGCACCTATGGTGCATCCGGATGACAAGTTACGTCCCAATGAAAAATTGGGATTGGGAGTTCTTCAGCCGCTTCTTGATCCACAAGTTCGGGCTGACCAACTACACCAACACCGGCGCCCTGACTCCAGTTCAACACGCTAAGAACCTGAGGGACTATGTCAACGCCTTTCCCGCATGCACGCTGCAGAATGACATCATCAACAACATCAGGCAAGTTGACCTCTTCATTGCAGGCTTACGCGAACCACTACAGATGGTCGTCAAGCGTCAACAGTGATGAGGACATCCTCCATTATTACCCGTTGGCAAAGACGCAATAAAGATGGGCCAAGAGGCCCAGTTGTAGTCGGGCGGCGACCATGTGAGCCTCTGAATAATCCCACCTTGCTTAGCTTGGGGGTAGGAAGCCACCTTAAAAGGGAGAGCCACCCTTCCCCTCTCAGACTAGTCTTTTAGGGAGATTGGGCCTTTCCCCGAGTGGGTGTACATAAAAACTCTTGGTGTCCGGGCAACCTTAATTTGTTGGGCCTCGGCCAACCCCACGCCTGGGCTGGATGCATCATTTGGTATCAGAGCTGGCCCGTTGTTAAGAAGGGGAGAATGATGAGGACATCCTCCATTATTACCCGTTGGCAAAGATGCAACAAAGATGGGCCAAGAGGCCCAGTTGTAGTCGGGCGGCGACCGTGTGAGCCTCTGAATAATCCCACCTTGCTTAGCTTGGGGGGAGGAAGCCACCTTAAAAGGGAGAGCCACCCTTCCCCTATCAGACTATTCTTTTAGGGAGATTGGGCCTTTCCCCGAGTGAGTGTACATAAAAACTGTTGGGGTCCGGGCAACCTTAATTTGTTGGGCCTCGGCCAACCCCACGCCTGGGCTGGATGCATCAAACAGCTGCACCATCTATAGATGGCCATACAACTTGCCAGAGCTCTGAAAGGACAGGCGACACCCAGCGACATCGTCGTCAACATCGCCCCGGTAGCAGAACAGGCGTCTAAGCCGACAACCAAGACAACGGCTCCAACGCAGGCATCATCAGCGGTGACACCACAAAGAGCCCGCGTCGCAGGCATGCCTGCAACAACCGACTTCGCGCCAAGCAAGGAGGACACAACAACATCAGTGTCATCAGCTTCACCAGTGGTCGGCATCATCAACGTCTTTCTGACAACTGATCCAGCACCAAGAACGAGGAGGACAACGACATCAACACCACCAACATCGGCAGCACCAAGCAAGGCACCACCAGCCTCACCAACCTCTGACATCCCCAACCTCCTACAAGCATTCACCACCATGCCAAGCATGAGAGCTACGACAACCCCAACACCAACTCCTGCAGCACCAGCTAAGTACCGTCCAATCTCACCAAAAGCAGGAACAACTCTCAACCTCTCCGACAACAAAACCAACATCAACAGGAAGGAGCAGCCACCAAGCATGGAGGAACCAGCACCAACACTACTCGATGACTTCGTTGGTCGGGAGCTTCGTCGCTTTGCCCTCGCCATCACCAATGGAACGACAACAGCAACATGGTCCATGGAGCGAGGCTTGATCTTCTTCAACGATCGCCTCTTTATCACCATCACCTCCCCTCTACTCCCAGGCCTTTTACAGATTTTGTTGCATGGAGAGGCACAACATACACTACTACAAAAAAGAACTTGCGCAGCGTTGCCTAAATGGGCTCCGTGGCAGGCACAGTTTTTGCCCGCCACGGTTATTCGGTGGCCGGCCTGTAGCGGCCGGCCGCCGAAGCGCCCGCTGCGGTTAATCATTAACCGAAGCGGGCAACATAAGGTGCCCGCTGCGGTTAATCTTATTTAACCGCAGCGGGCTTCCTTATATGCCCGCTTCGGTTAATGATTAACCGAAGCGGGCGACGTAACTTGCCCACTGCAGTTAAATAAGATTAACCGCAGCGGGCACCTTACGTTGCCCGCTTCGGTTATGCCTCGCTATTTAAGCCACCGCCGCCGCCACCAGAACCCGATCATCTTCTTCCTGTAGACCAAAAATGGGGGAAGAAGTTTTGCCGAATTTTTGTCCCAAATAACTTGTTTTTGAGGTTTATTTGTTTGATTTGGAGGAGAAGTACTCCACAAGAGGTACCTAGATGATCTCCACCCTCTTTCCCCTCTCTTTTTTGCTCTTTTTAGCCTCCCTTTTTAGATCTAGTTGTGTGTAGGAGAGAAAAAACTGGTATTTGTTTCTCTAAGTTCATCATGGATGCATTAATTTTATTTGTCGTCATTATTACTTCTGTCCCTAGATTTAACATAAATATAATAAATTATTATATTTTTCTAATTCATCGTCTTTGTTTTGTGATTCATGATGTGTGTTATTAATTAAGGATCGCAGGTACGATGGACCGGTCGGAATGGATGTATAAGATCAATAGAGTACTTGATGTGCGGTATATCGTTGAAGTGAGAAAGTTTATTTCCGCTGCGAAAGCTGACCGTGAGAGATCGAACCAGATGACAATCATATGTCCATGTCATCGTTGCAAGAATCTGACCGCCTTCAAAGACGAAGGCACAGTGCAATCTCATTTGATTCGTTTTGGTTTCATGGATGATTACACGGTGTGGACTCATCACGGCGAGAGATTTGATCCGAGTGTCGGGGCGGCATCTGGTGTAAGCTCAGCGTCGACGGCGACGGTGAACCAAGATCCTGGAGCGCACGTCACATCAGCAACAGTAGCGCCTGCCTTCAGTGACAGTAGTGCTCGTGACCACGTCGCTGTGGACGCAGATGTACTCCAGGATATGACAGATGATGGTGATGGAGATGTTGAGGACGCTACGGTGCAGGACCTTGCGGATGTGCAGCTATTTTAGGATTTAGTCAACCACATCGACGAAGACGACGTCATGTATGGCTCCCCGAAGTGGCTGGAAAATTTCAGAGAGATGAAGCAGGCTTCACTTGATCCTTTATATAAGGACGGCGAGGAATGTCCGAAGGATTGCACGGTGCTCCGTTTCAAGCTCCACATGTTGATGATGAAGGCTCGGCATGGGTGGTCAGACACTAGCTTTGATGAGCTGTTAGGTTACCTTGCTAAAACATTCCCGACGAGTAACAAGATCCCAGCAAATACGTATCGGGCGAAGAAGCTTATCCGGCCAGTGGCGATGAAGCTTAGAAAGTTCGATGCCTACCCTAACTACTGCATCCTCTATCGGGGCATAAAGTATGACAATTTGACGAGCTGTCCGCACTGTGGCGCCAGTCGCTACAAGAGAAATGCTGGCTGTCGCGTGGATGCAGACGACGATGAGGCCTTGCGAGGTGGTCAGAGGAAGAAGAAGAAGGGTGTCAAGAAGAGCAATGTTGAAGCCAATCGCATCTCGGCTCATCAGCAGTACGAAGAAGAAGAGGGTTACACGTTGAGGAGAAGTCCGGCACTGTCGGTGTGGTACATGCCAGTGATCGACCGCCTCCGTGTGATATTTGGGAACCCAGAGGACGCGAAGCTCATGTCCTGGCATGCATCAGCTGACCGCTTGAAGGACGATGGCATGCTGCGGCACCCCTCCGATGGCCAGCAGTGGAAAGATTTCGACAAGGCCTACCCGCAATTTGGCAAAGATCCCAGGAACGTTCGGTTCGCGCTGAGCACCGATGGGATGAATCCGTTTGGCGAGCTGAGCAGCTCCCACAGCACCTGGCCGGTCGTACTGACCATCTACAACCTACCTCCCCATCTGTGTCAGAGGCGCAGGTATCTTCTGTTGACCATGCTTATCTCGGGACCGAAGCAGCCCGGCAATAATATCGATGTTTTCCTGGAGCCAGTAATGGAGGAAATGAAGGAGCTATTTGATGTTGGGGTCGAGATGGTGGATGCGTCCCTCAAGGAGAAGTTCACCCTAAAAGCCATCATCTTTGTCACCATCACCGACTACCCCGGCCTCTTCTCACTGTCAGGGTAGATCAAAGGGAAGACCGGCTGCGTAATGTGCATCGACGAGACACGCTACACTTACCTCAAGGGATCAAACAAGATGGTGTACATGAGGCACAGACGGTTCCTTCCGAAAAGGCACAGATATAGAAGAAGTGTCATGAATCAATTGTTCGATGATCAGGGCGAGCCACAGGGTGAACCACCGGCGCAGACTAGTTGGGGGCCAAAGGTGTATGAGATGGTGAAGGATATTGATCAGATCGAGTTTGGGAAGAAGAAGAAGGCACCAGAGGAGGGGACAAAACAAACGAGGAAGCAAAAGCGAGACACGACGGAGGAAGCGTCACAGGTCCCCTCTGTTCCTTTCGAGAAGAGGTCGATTTTCTTCGAGTACCTATCATATTGGAAGACACTGAAAACACCCCATGCCATCGACTGTATGCATCTCGAGAAGAACGTCCTTGATAGCACGATCGGTGTCCTGCTGGACATCCTAGGAAAGACGAAGGATGGTCTGAAGTCACGGACGGATCTTCTCAACCAGGGCATCAGGCAGGACCTTCACCCTAGGTCACCTCATAATGGTAAAGTCAATCTTCCAGGTGCGGCCTACAACCTAAGGCATGGCGAGAAGACTGCTATGCTCAACCTTCTCAGGGGTATCAAGGTGCCTACCGGTTTCTCTTCCAACATTAAAAACCTCGTCTCCTTGAAAGACCTCACATTGACTGGCTACAACGCACATGACTGCCACATCATGCTGACGGTGTTCCTTCCAATTGTGATAAGGGTTATCGGTCCAGAGTAAGTGAAGATGGTGGTCACTCGGATATCATACTTCTTTAACCGCATCACGCAGAAGGTCATCGGTAAGGCTGACCTCCCTGCCCTTAAGGACTTCATCGCGGAGACCCTTTGCCAGCTTGAGATGTGCTTTCCCCCATCATATTTTGATATTATGGTACGCCTAATGATGCACATGGTGGATCAGATCGAGCAACTAGGCCCCGTGTACCTACACGAGATGTGGACGTACGAGCGGTTCATGTCCACCCTCAACAGATATGTTCATAACCGTGCTCACCCGGAGGGCTCTATGATCGAGGCGTACACAACCGAAGAGGCAGTGAACTGGTGTATGAGGTACATAAAAGATGGGAGGGCGATTGGGTTGCCTGTCCATCAGCACGAGGGCAGAACCGCGGGCATGGGGTGCACGGGCCGAAAAGTTCGCACGGATATACCATACAAGGAGATTGAACAAGCTCATTACAACATCCTTCATCAGTTGATGAGCATGGAGAAATATGTCGAGAGGCACATAGAAGAGATCCGCGCCACTAATGACGGACAACGCACAGAGGCATGGGTCCAGAATGAGCACAGGAACAGTTTCATAGATTGGCTCAAAGAGCAACACGTACCCCTAGAAAGATGCCCTGATGATGAAGATACGGAGACCGTGCAGAAGCTTCTGCAAGGCCCGTTAAGCCAAATCACGACGTGGCAAGGGTACGATGTGAAGGGGTATAGGTTCCACACGAAAGAGAAGGACAAGAAGAGCGCGGCACAGAACTGCGGTGTTCGATATGAGGGCGTCGACGAGGCCACAAACACGAGGACGCAATACTATGGCCAGATCGAAGAAATATGGGAACTTGACTATGGCAAGGACGTATGCGTAACCGTCTTCCGGTGCCACTGGGTAAACCCCAAAGCAGTTGCGATCGACAGTTTCGGGCTAACCACCGTGAACCTCAAAAGTATCGGGTACAAAGATGACCAATGGGTACTCGCAACCAATGTCGCGCAAGTGGCCTACTATATCTATCCGGAGGACCCAAAGAGGCATGTGGTCGTGTCTGGAAAGCAGCGGATTGTTGGAGCTGATGGGGTCCAAAGCCTAGAACAATACAACAACTATGCAGAGCTCCAACTTTTTACCGATTTTGCAAAGAAGATCAAGGCCGTCGAGGACCGTTGCAACAAGAGCAGTATAAAGCCCTGGGCCCGTCCCGATGGTGAGAAGCGGTCCGTGAAAGCGCCAGCACCAAAATGAGATTTTTGTTTATAAGTTAATATTATTCATATATATGCCACATGTTTTGTAATGAAGTAGTGGAAAGTTATGTAATAGTATTCGAGACAAGTTTTGTAATAGATTTTTGTTAATAAGTTAATATTATTAATAACAAATCTCAATTTGTTAATGACTCATTAATAAGTTAATATTATTAATAACAAATATCAATTTGTTAATGACTCATTAATAAGTTAATATTATTAATAACAAATCTCAATTTGTTAATGATTCATTAATAAGTTAATATTATTAATAACAAATCTTTGTCATAACCACAGTGGGCACATTAAGATGCCCGCTGCGGTTATTTGTATTAACCACAGCGGGCAACATAAGGTGCCCGCTGCGGTAAATATTAACCGAAGCGGGCTCCTTATGTTGCCCGCTGCGGTTAATCCTTGCCTATATAAGCCCCGCTACACTGAAGGGCATTTTAGTCCTTCGGTGCATCTCAATTCACCCCGAAGGACTGTCGAATTTGACCACCGCCGCCGCAACTCCATTGCCGCCGTCGCCGTCCTCCTCCACCGCCCTCACCGAGGAAGCAGCGCGCCGCGCCGCCCGACGAAACCCTAGCGCCCTTCCTCCTCCACTGCTGGTGCCCTAGCGCCGCCGGAGTCAGAGCGACGCCGAGCGGTGCCCTAGCCCGCCACCACCGCCATCTCCGCCGGAGTCGGAGCGACGCCGGTCGGTGGCCTAGCCCACCACCGGAGCATCGCCTGGAGCCTGTACGCCGCGGGAGCATCGCCTGGAGCCCGCCCGCCACCTGGAGTCCTTCGGTGCCCTAGCCACCGCCGTTGCCCGTCGCTTTGAGCTCGTCCACCGTCGGAGCATCGCCAGGAGCCTGATGTGAGTTCATAACCTCTTCTTCCTCGTTTGAGACGATGCCATGCTTCTATGTGATGCCATGCTTCAATAATCAACTCCTGGACATTGGTGATGGCATACCTTCAATAATCAACTCCTGGACAACATCCCTGATTTTAATGTGTTATTAAATGAATATATTTTGTGCATCTATGAAATTATTATTGAGGATCCATGACTTTGTTAGCTGGGTTATTGCTAGGTGACTTAATATTGATCACTATTGAGCTATTAACTAATGTCTGCCTTTTCTTCATGAGTGATGAGCCGAGAGGTAAAACTCTACACAATCACTTATGTGCTCAGGTAATTAGAAGTTACTTCGACAGTTTGGCCAGCACCTGATTGTTGCTTGTCATTCATCCTGTAAAGATAACCATCTAGGAGTATAGTGTATTGGCTGAAACAACAAACTCTATGTTTGTTGGCTTTCCTAGAATTATTGGTTGGTTTTGTTTCAGAGTCATGTGGACACTGTAGAAGTATAGCATCCCTTACATTTAAGCTAGGAAGCATATCAGTCTATCCCACATTTTAATATTGGTTAGCTGGTTTGGATATCCCTTAGGCAAACTTGATGTAACATGTTTGCCTAGACCTGTTTGCCTTAGTTATCTGCCTACTTATTGCTCTAGGCATTTTTTTTGGCAATTATCGTAGTCTTTGGGTTTGTAGCTGGACTAAGTGCATATTACTTCCAAGAGTAGCTGGACTTATTGCTCTAGCTTCAACAATTTGATCTGCACCTGAGTGATGGTTCCTGTGATTATTCATTCATACACACTAACATCATATTGCTGCATCTCATTTGTGGACCACTCTAGCTTATTGAAGTTATCGTATTCTGCTGGTCATTTTCTATCCTGGTCGTATTCTGCTCTGGCCATGCTTCAGTTTTATGGAAAATTACTGATAGCATTAAATTAGTGCATATATGATGCTCACTGATGGTTAAATTAACTTGATCCTTTACTCAGATTGTTATGCCCCTGAATCGAGACTTTGCCAACTCCTCTCCCTACTCCTCTCCCTACTACTCCTCTACCCAGTGATGCTTTAATTCAGAGTTTATTTGCTGCCTATGATGCACTTTGATGCCTTTTTACCCTACTATGCAAATGCCACTACCTATGATGCCATCTGATGCTTTTTTATTTGCGACCTATGATGTCATGTGATGTTTTTTTACACTATGCAAATGCCCTACTCTCCCTATTACTCTCCCTACTACTCTCTCTATACTACTCCTCTCTGTCCCTATACTACTCCTCTCTATACTACTCTCCCTACTACTCTCTACCTACTACTCCTCTCCATACTACTCTCCCTACTACTACTCTCTATACTACTCTCCCTATTACTCTCTATACTACTCTCCCTACTACTCTCCCTACTACTGCTCTCTATACTACTCTCCCTATTACTCTCCCTACTACTCTCTCTATACTACTCCTCTCTGTCCCTATACTACTCCTCTCTATACTACTCTCCCTACTACTCTCTACCTAGTCCCTGTACTACTGTACTACTCTCTACCTACTACTCCTCTCTATACTACTCTCCCTACTACTACTCTCTATACTACTCTCCCTATTACTCTCTATACTACTCTCCCTACTACTGCTCTCTATACTACTCTCCCTATTACTCTCCCTACTACTCTCTCTATACTACTCCTCTCTGTCCCTATACTACTCCTCTCTATACTACTCTCCCTACTACTCTCTACCTAGTCCCTGTACTACTGTACTACTCTCTACCTACTACTCCTCTCTATACTACTCTCCCAATAGCTCCAGATACAGTCATTGGCAAGTTCAGCAATCAAGTGGCGTGTATAGCCAAGGAGAAGGTGGAGATCACTTGGCCCAACTGGCACGATATACCGAAAGACATTAAAAACAATGTCTGGGGTGAGGTGACAAGGAGATTCAGATATCCGCCCTCAGCTGACATGGAGAAGTGCCAAGAGTGGGCTTTGCACGTGGCGTCGACTGCGCTTCGCAACTTCAGGTCCATGCTGACCAGAAATTACCTGAAGAAGGGGAAGTCGCCACTGCTAAAGTACAATATGGTCAAGGCACACGTGTGGGATGCTTTCTGTGAAATGAGAAAGACGCAAGAAGCAGAGGAAAAGAGCCCTAAGTTCAGTGAGCTCGCAAAGAGGAACAAGAATCCTCACCACTTGGGCATGACTGGCTTTGCCGGTCAGAGGACCAAGTGGCAGCAAGAAGAACAAGCAAGACAGGCTGCCGGGGTTCCAGATCCGTATGAGGGCATCGACCCAAGGGCAAAGGACTACATGAGGGCCCGCATTCCAAAGAGGCTGAAGCCCGGGGCGACCAAGTTTAACGAGCCCCACCTCGAGGACGTCGAGAAGACTTTGATGGAGAAAGCAAAGCATAAGGACAGCATCGTGGTCCGCCGGGGCCACGACTTGCTCACCGAGGTCCTAGGAACCCCTGAGCACCGCGGCCGCGTTCGTGGTGTCGGGTCGAAGATGAGCTGGAAGTCAGTTGAGTCGTGGCAATCCGACGCGGCCACATACAAGTCCAGGCAAAGGTATAAAGATGAGCTATATAACAAGGGCTTCAATGAAGGCGTGGCTGAAATGATCAAAAGCTCAATAAAGGAAGCCTTCACGAGCAACGACCCGGAGATGGTTGTGATGAGGTCCAAGATGTTTGATAACCATGGCCTGCCCAATCCTCAAGCACAAGAAAAGAAAGCCTTACTGCCGATGAACGAGGATCGCCCAAGGGTCTCGAACGAGGACTTCAAGGAAAACCAGCACGTCCAACTCCTCATCCCGTTCGGAAGGTCCAAGAAGATGGTGGTGGCCGAGGGATGCATTCTTGCACCCCACGATATTCATGACTTCAACAAAGACAACACCCCTGAAGACTATGTGGTCGTGAGCCCGTTATGGCACGTTCCCGACCAGGAACATTTTGAATTGGACCATCCCAACCTACAACCGGCTAGGCACCTAGGGCAGACACTTGGATTGGAAGTCCTATGGAACCGCGAGGACATCGAGATCATTGCTCGGACGCCAACTCCAACGCCGACACCAGCATCACAACCATCAGCCACCGGATCTTGTCCTCCGGAAGATCCAGATCACGACAGCGATGATGACGAAGAAAAGGGCGGGGACAAGGGCAAGGGAAAGGACAAAGGAGAAGGCGGTACCGAAGGCGGGGACAAGGAAAAGGTAGAAGGTGATGGCGGGGAAAAGGAAAAGGGCACTGACATGGGAACTGTGTCTCCCCCGCCTCCAAATAGTCCGCCGATCAGCCCGATCCATGAGGCAAGAAGCTCAGAGGCCGGTAAGGGCGACAACACGACAATGACAAGCCAGCCAAGCACGAACGAGCAACAGGGAGGCACGACGGGGGAGGCAACAGGGACGAAGACACCTCCCCCGTCAACCACAAGCCAATGTCCTCCCCCGCCCACCAAGAATCCAAGAACGTCCACCGACAAGCTCCCGTACACCCTCACGTTCGAAAGGTATGATAACATTGAGCATAATACCACGTCCATAGTATATATGCTACTAACATCCCTATCCATCGTTTGCCAGGCCTGAAACTACCCGTCAACTATTTGATGAGGCCGAAGACTGCCCTGGCCACTATGTGTGCGGGAAGTTCATGATTCCCAAGGCCCAGCTCATCGACGAGGAAAAGTGGGATACAAGGAGGTTCCATCTATGGTACATGGAGGCTGCAAAAGCCGGGATGTCAAGTTTTAACGTCAAGATTCCCACGGAGTACTTCCACTTGCCCGCTGGTAACGAAATGCATCTACCCGTCGACTTTAGCGACATGTACAACCTGATGTGGGAAGAAGACCTGGACATCGTTCAAATCACCCTATTTACACTGTAAGCGATGAATGCAACTTCCACAGATCACTACATTCGTATTTTCCATAGTTCTATACTTATTATGTCACGATGACGTGTCCGTGCAGCATGACGGTCACTGTAAGCAATAAAAAGACACGTCCTGTACTCTACCTCTCTCCTGCACATATTGCCGAAAGAGTCATCAAGGGTTTCGAGATCATTGATCCGGAGCTGACAGTTCGATAGTGAGAGAAGAAATATGAAGAAAATATGAAAGCCAAAAAGACTAAGTTAAAAAATTACATACTAGAATGCATGAAGAAGATCAAGCCGGATGGGCCAGAGTTTATAATGGCTGCCTATCATTTTGGGTAAGTCAAATACATGTACGTACACCTAAGTCGCTAGCATATCATGCCTTCTAGTCATCATAAACACTATTTTGTTGCAATGGTGCAGCCAGGGCCTCGTGGGTGGCCACTGGGTCGCTTTTGTCATATACCCTCAAGATGGCAGGGCCTGTGTGTTTGACTCCTTGAGCGTACCAAACAAGCAAGGGTACAAGGCATTCGAAGATTGTCTGAAAAAGTAAGTCATCCAGCTTTTTTATCGGTTACAGTTACCATACGTTTTTAAATTGTGGCTAAAACTATTATATTTCGTACAGCGCTTATAAGGAATACCAAAAGGTGCCCGGATTCTGGGACCGAAGAACTCAAAAGTTCAAGGACAAGCATAGGTACCACCTCAAAATCCGACGAGATTTCCCGGTAAGTATTTCAAATGTTCAATTCATGTTTCATACATATATATGGGTTCTAATGCTTGTGTATCAATCGTGCAGTGCGCCAAACAGCCACTAGGATCGAAGACATGTGGCTTGTACACATGCGAGTTTCTAAGGAAAAGCAAGGAGTACACCAATAGCTGGAAGAAGCTCAAGGAAGGTGTCAAGTATTGGGGAGAGCAGCAGAGCCCCAAGTTAAGGCGGACATATGCAAGTTTGTAATGGAGAAATGCATTCTCGAAGGAGAAACGTTCTTTGACAACGAATCCGACCTGGCGTTGCTACCCCAATACGAGAAGCTCCGCAAATGGAACACGATGCTTCGTCCGATAGATTATGCTCATCAAGTTGAAATATGAATTATAATTTGAATTTGAAATCAACTAAGTCAATGTGTATATGATGACAACAAACAACTAAGTCACTTTGTATGTTATGTGCAGATGGTTTATATGTGCATATATATATATATATATATCTGTTAGAAATCTGGAATTCTGGAATTATTTGAAAACTGCAGATTTGAATTCCTGTTTCTGCTGTTTCTGCTGGCTGTTTCTGCTGGCTGCATTATTTATTTTTTTAATCCTAAATTAATAACCGTGGCGGGCAACATAAGCTGCCCGCTACGGTTAAAGGCAACTACCGCAGCGGGCAACCTAAAGAGACCGCTGCGGTTAATCAGTTACCGCAGCGGGCGTTTTAGGTTGTCCGCTGCAGTTAATGCTATTAACCGCAACGGGCGCGTTATGTTGCCCGCTGCGGTTAAGGCTTTTACCGCAGCGGGCAACAGCGTCCGCTGCGGTAATGGCCATGATTAACCGTGGCCTTACCACCGCAGCGGACGCTGTTGCCCGCTGCGGTAAAGCCAAAACGCCCGCTGCGGTTAAGCTTTGTGCAGTAGTGATATGCAGCCACTAGCGGTGGGCGCCTACACCCTGCCATCACAGTTCACGAGCATCAACAACACCTACATCGCCCTGCTCCCGGACTCTCGTCTGCACCGCCTCTCACTAGACGACATCGACTTGAGCTCCTTCCTCCTCAAAACTATGATGGACCTCACGACAACTCCACTGAATGGCGCAAAGAGTTGGCTTTGGCCACAGCGCGTGGACGCACTGATTGGAGAAGGGGAGACATGTCATACGCCTACCGGCACCTAGCAGGCTAGACGGGCCAGCAGGGCGCCTGTTGGGCCCGTGTACCGGCGCCCTAGCAGCCGCGCCGGTGTGAACAGTATCCGCAGGTGCTGTAGCACCGCGGGTACTGTTCATCCACGCCGCCGTCATCACCGCAAAAGGATCCAATTAGAAATAGATTAGAATAGGAGGTAGAATAAGAAAATAGGCAAGATTACTTAGGATGCAAGTCTTCTCTGAACTATAAATATAGAGGCATTGTACCCCTTTGAGATTAATAAGAAAAAGGCCGAAAAGACTTATTCTAGTTCTCCGTTCTCCAGCCCTAAACCCTAGCTGCCTCCCGGCAGCCGCCGTCGCCCTCCCCCCTCTCCTCACGCACACCGCAGCAGCAAGCAGCAAGGGCGCCGCCGCCCTGCCCCTGCCACCCGGCTGCCCTAGGGCTAGCCCTTGCCGCCGCCAATAATTTAAAGACAATAAAAATAATTTAAAGACAGTAAAATAATTTGAAAGTGGCACCAATCAAAATTCTTGTTCGTACTATCTCCTGCCATATATAGAAGAGTAGAGAGATGGAGGGAGCACAACACTATAATAGATCGAGTCGCTTCTGCAACCAGAGAGAGAGAGAGAGGGATATGAAATGGTTCTAAAATTTCTTGCAGACGGAAAAAGAGATGAATAGAGGATCACAGTTCCCAATTCTGATGATGCTTGGTATGGTAGAGCTTGGGAGGTCTTGGGAGTTCTACAATTGCATTCTGTCCAGCTGAAGTAATGGCGATTAGTGAAGAGGAAAATTATACAGGATTTGTTCTGCGTCAAGCTGGCAACAACCAGGGATGCCACAACACTTGACTGCAGAGGTGGGCAATGCAACAACAGTGCTCACTGCTGCCAGGAGCTCGCCTAGACACCTGAGATGAGCACCAAGAAGAAGATTGACTTGAGAACAGCAGTTTTAGTGCCTCGGATGATCACCAAAACTGTCTTGCTTTGTTTTGCTTTGTCTCTTTTAACATTTTGTTTTGTTAATAATGCTCTCTGCAGGGGCCTCGGCCCCCTCCTCCAGTTTCTTATAAAAAAAATTGTAGTTTCCACCTGCTTGTAACTATTACCTGGTTGTGTCTTCAGTATAAATATACTCTCTTTCTAGCATGTCTTGTGAATATTTACATAAAACTTTATCATAGGCGTCCATTTATTAATAATAGTACGACAGAGCAGCTCAAAGCCTCAAACAACATTGTTAGGTGCATGAAATCGATCAGACTGTACATCACCAAAGGAGTCACTTTATTTCTGTCTGTCGGCACCTAAGTCAGACGACTGTACAGAGCATCATGAGACTCTTTATTTCCATCTATCTATAAAGAGAATAGAAGACGAGGTGAAGGAGAAGAAGCTATGATTTGTCAAGTTTAATGATGCTACATGCATGGTAGTCAAATGAGAAATAAAAAGGTAGGACTGGTGTGTGTAGTTGATAGGATTGGGAAGCATCAGGAGACATAGAAACATGGCTTCGTCTACACTACTACAGAGTTGCTTTTGCATGACACCAGGCCTCTGTTAACGGAGGCAGACGCCTTTTTTGTACGCCTTGGTTATTTGCAGGCTAGCCACAACCAGCTCGCCCCAAAACAACCACCTCGGTTAGTAGTTAACTGAGGCGGGCATTGTAACATGACCGCCTCAGTTATTCGACATTAACCGAGGTGGTCATGTTACAACGCCCGTCTCGGTAAATCCGATTAACCGAGGCGGTTGTTTGTTAAATGCCCGCCTCCGTTATTCTTGTGGCTATGAATGCACAGCCGCCACCATCTTCGTCTCCAAGGGATTTCCTCTACCATCTTGTTAGGGGGGAGGTTTTGCCCTAAAAATTGAGCAAATTATTGAGCAAACCATACATGACTGTTTGTATAATAAGCTTATTACTGTTATGTATCATATTCATTAGGAATAGTTGTGTGTTTCCATAAATAAACACAATGGTTTTCAGGAACATAACCAAGTAAACAACAAATTAAGGAAGAGTTGACATCCATATGAGCTGTGCAGGTTTTGAATACCAAAATTCATTGACATTTCTAAAATTTATTTACCCAAGCTAGGTAAGAACTTTCAGCCGAACACTACAAATGAAAATGAGGAGGTCTTCAGCCACCACAGTGAAGTCTCTAATCTCTAAGGCCTAGGTGTTATACTCCAGAGCTAGCCATTTGTGATCCTGTTTTTCTAAGGCCAATTAGATTTAAAACACACAGGACTCCTCTGACCGAAGTGGACATTAACAACTATTTCCTTGTATCTTTACTGAGGTTTTATTTCTTTTTTTGTCAAAACTAAAAGAATACCCCTCGTGTTGTTGTGGGAATCACAGATAAAATTATACTACTTATATTATTTATATAAATGAATAAATATAATAATACATAATAGTGATGATATGATGATTTTCAAATCTACTACTGTATTACATATCTACATGTAGATATAATCAAAGCATATTATTGTTGCTGGTGTAGAAGGCTGAATGATAATATTATACAATCATAACAAAAGAACATGTTTGCATATACTACTTGTTTAAACTGAATTGAAGTTGCTGGCGTTTTCAGCTTGACATATCCTAATTAAATCCAAATTAGTGAGGGTAACACTACTACAGAGCAGGGTCTTTGTCCGATTCTCAAAATCGTCATTTGTCTCGGCGTTTTTGCCGCCCGGGACTAATGGACCCTTTAGTCCCGGTTGGTAACAGGGACTGGGACTAAAGGGTCTGCCCCAACGGCTACTGCGCAGAGCTATCGGGGCAGGGACCCTTTAGTCCCGATCCGTGTTACCAACCAGGACTAAAGGGCACTCTTTAGTGTCCCGGTTGGAGCCATTGACCCGAACTAAAGATTAAGCCACGGTTTGTGGCTTGCCCCGGGATAAATGATCACCTTTTAGCCCCAGTTTTTAATACAAACCGGGACTAAAGCTCCCCGGCTTATAACCTGTCAACTTCTTCCTCCCCGAGCCAGAGACATTCAAATTTCAGTGAGCTTCTTTGCTTGTTCCTGCTGTTGCTATTGCTTGTTCTTCATTTGTTCTTCATTATTCTTCGTCTCCGGCGTCAATTGATGATCTTTTTCAACTCCGTCATCGTCTCTTTGCGTTGAGAGGTAACTATTTTCATCTCCTACCATGTCTTTTGAATATGAGAGGAATTTAATTAAAATATATAGTTTGCAAGAACAAGTATAGAGAGTTGAGTAGTTTAAATTGGTTCATCAGAATCACTTGATAGTTTTCTACTGCTAGCTAGGTAGTATCCATTGTATATTTCATACTTATGCAAGACGAGTAAATTTAGAGTATTGTTATATCATATTTTTTCGATTATCTAAACAAATAGATACATTTAGAGTTTTTTTATTTATAATTGTTTAGAAAATTAGGAATTTGCATGTAATAGTTTAAAAAATGAGTATGGTTACAGTAGATGGCAACCGTGACCGGGTCCTCAGCCTCTCATCATCGGGATCCAAAGCATTTGCGGTCAGATCTTTCTCTCATTGCTTGCGGCGAGTGTAAGCAGAAAATTGTGAAGGAGTGTCGAGTGAAAAAAGAGGGAATCAACAAGGGTCGTATATTCTACGAGTGTCCGGACCATGAGGTGGGTTATTATTTACCCACATTTGATTAATATGGTTCATTTGTATCGGTTTTGCTTGATGATGTTGTTTAAATTCCTTATTCTGTGTTTTAATTGCAGTGGGAGGGCACCGGCGGATGTAAAGGTTGGTACTGGGAGGGAGAGTACGTTCAGCACGTACGAAATTCTGTTGCACAGGAGGTTGCTGCTGAAGGTGATGAGGCAGTGAGTCAGCGGCAGCAGCCCATCCATGCTGATGAAGCGAATGATCTATCTATTTATTTGGGATCGGACGCGAACTAATTATGTTGCTTAAGTGCATTTTAGTTTTAGTTTTTTTTAGTGTTAGCTGCAATTGTCTTCGTTGTACTCAAGCTTGCTTGAATTAATCAATCATGTGATGTCATGAGTGTTGTGCAATAACATGAGAAACTACTAAGTGCATGGTTATAATATTTAATGCAGATGTTGTCACGCAATTGGATGTATAATATCGATCGCCGCTCCAAAGAGTTCATTGCTAGCGTGCACTATTTCTTAGGTGTGGCTGAGATAAACAAGCAGGATGGTTTCATGTGCTGCCCATGCGCCGTCTGTAACAATTTGAAGGAATATTCATGCTCAAGACTCTTCATACGCATTTGTTGAAGTCGGGTTTCATAACAAACTATATTTGTTGGACGAAGCATAGAGAAAGGGGTTGTAATGGATGATGGTGAAGAAGGTGAAGAAGAATTGGACCATGCCGATATTATTGCTCAATACGGTGCCTTTTATGATGATGCAGTGGGGGAGATGGTGAAGAAGATGCGGCAGCGGCAGCGGCAGATGATGTGGCAACTGATGTTGATGCTCTTGGTGATGTCATTCGTGATGCACAAAGAGAATGTGAAAGTGACAAGGAGAAGGTCAAGTTCGAGCGCATGCTAGAGGATCATAGGAAATTGCTATATCTCACTGCTGAAGATGGCCAAAAAAAGTTGGGTACTACACTGGAACTGCTGCAATGGAAGGCAAAGAATGGTACATCCGGCAAGGCATTTGAGCAGTTATTGAAGATAATGAAAAAGATGCTTCTGAAAGCGAATGAATTGCCCACCACCACGTACGAAGAAAACAGGTCGTCTGCCCTTTGGGATTAGAAATCCAGCAGATACACGCATGTCCTAATGACTGCATCCTGTACCGTGGAGAGGAATACGAGAATTTGGATGCATGCTCGGTATGTGAAGCACCACGGTATAAAATAAGGCGAGATGATCCTGGCGACGTAGAGGGTGAAGAACGTCCCAGCAGGAAGAAAATCCCTGCCAAGGTTATGTGGTATGCTCCTACAATACCACGCTTGAAACGTTTGTTCAGAAATAAAGACACTGCAAAGTTGTTGCGGTGGCATAAAGAAGACCGTAAGGTAGACAATATGCTGAGGCACCCAGCTGATGGATCCCAGTGGAGAGCGATAGACAGATAATTCCTAGAGTTTGCAGATGAGGCTAGAAACTTGAGGTTCGCTTTAAGTACGGATGGTTTTAATCCTTTTGGGGAGCAAAGCAGTAGTCATAGCACTTGGCCAGTTACTCTATGTATCTACAACCTTCCTCCGTGGTTATGCATGAAGCAGAAGTTCATTATGATGTCGTTGCTCATCCAAGGGCCGAAGCAACCTGGCAACGACATCGATGTCTACCTGAGGCTATTAGTTGAGGAACTTCTACTTCTATGGAGCAAACCAGGCGTACGCGTGTGGGATGAGTACAAACAGGAACACTTTGACCTGCGAGCATTATTGTTCATAACAATCAATGATTGGCCGACTCTAAGTAATCTTTCAGGCCAGACAAACAAGGTATATAATGCATGCACACATTGTTTCGAAGACCTTGATAGTTTATTTTTGAAAAGTGCCGGAAGGTCGTGTACGTTGGGCACCGTCGGTTTTTTCCCATGGGCCACCTAGTAAGAAAGAAAGGCAAACATTTTAAAGGTAAGGCATACCACCAAACCAAGCCTCGTAACCGAACCGGAGATGATATACTCGAAATGGTGAAAGATACAAAAGTAGTATTTGGAAGGGACGGGGCAGCGAACCTATTCCCAAAGACGCTTTGGGACACGCACCCATGTGGAAGAAGTCCATATTCTGGGAGCTACCCTACTGGCATGTCCTAGAGGTTCGCCATGCGATCGACGTGATGCACCTGACAAAAAACCTTAGTGTGAACCTGCTTGGATTCATGGGTGTCTACGGAAAGTCTAAGGATTCACTTGAAGCACGACAGGACTTGTAGCGCATGAAAGAACGAGACAACCTGCATCCGGAGAAGACAGATGACGGGCGCCAGTACTTAAGCCTTGCTAGCTACACTCTTAGCAGAGAAGAAAAGGAAAGCATGTTTGAATGCCTTAACAGCATCAAGGTCTCATCTGGATTCTCCTCTAATATAAAGAGAATAATTAATGTGCCAGAGAAGAAGTTCTAAAACTTGAAGTCCCATGACTGCCATGTGCTTATGACCCAATTGCTTCCTGTTGCTCTAAGAGGAATTCTACCTCCACATGTACGTCTAGCCACCGTGAAGCTATGTGCATTCCTCAATTCAATTTCACAGAAGGCAATCAATCCAGAGGAACTTTCTACTTTGCAGAATGATGTCGTTCAATGTCTCGTCAGCTTTGAGTTGGTGTTCCCTCCATCCTTCTTTGATATCATGACACAACTCCTAGTTCACCTGGTCAACGAGATCATTATTCTCGGTCCTGTGTTCCTACACACCATGTTCCCATTCGAGAGGTTCATGAGTGTCCTGAAGAAATATGTTCATAACCATTCTCGGCCTGAAGGAAGCATCGCCTAGGGCTACGGAATAGAGGAGGTCATAGGGTATTGTTTGGACTTTATTCCAGACCTTGACCCGATTGGCGTTCCTGAATCGCAACACGAGGGCAGACTCAGTGGCAAGAGAACACTTGGGAAGAAAACATATATCGGTACAGGAGACGATTACTTCGATAAAGCACACTACACAGTTCTACAAAACTCCTCATTGGTCGATCCATATATCGAGGTACATAAGGATTTCGTGGCCCGGAAAGAGTGAAGCTTGGATTACACGTGAGCACATGCAAACCTTCGGCGATTGGTTGCGAAAACAATGTCACGTTGATGACAACATAGATGAGCACCTTTATTTATTGGCCAGACAACCATCATGGCATATCAGCACGTACAAAGGGTATGAGATCAATGGAAATATATTTTACACAGTAGCCCAAGACAAAAGGAGCACTAACCAAAACAGTGGTGTACGCGTGGATGCCACGGATCCAAATGGGAACAAACAAATATATTATGGCCGCATACATGACATATGGGAACTAGACTACGCACCTAGAAAATTATAAAGATCAGTAACATTTTTAAAAGAAAGTATATAAAATATTTAATTTTCTGTTAAATTAGAAAGATTTACGATATATTTAAAAAGAAAACTAAATTTAAAAATCTAAAACTACTGCATCTGTCGGGTAGAACGAAATTGGGCAATGATTTTTTAGGTTATAAACAAAAGATTAACGTCCAAATGATGTGAAAATAAATTTTCTATTGAAAGGCAATAATTTTTTTAATTTAAATTTAACATTATATTTTTGCATTAACAAAATATGAATGGTTATTTACATTTATATTCGTTATTATAAAAAAAGAAAAGAATTTATGCTACAAATTTTTTTACTATACAACAAGGTCAAAGGAAATATAACCGTTATTTTTAAGTAATTTTATGCTTACTGTTCAATTTACTATGCAATTAACAAGAATTACAATATATTTATATAATAAAAACTTAATACAAAACCCAAAATACTTGAATCCCCAAAACTGTGGCGGGAAATGACCCTTTAGTCCCGGGCGGTGGCACCAACCGGGACTAAAGACCCCTTTAGTCCCGGTGCGTAAGCCCGCCCGGGACTAAAGGTCCAAACCTTTAGTCCCGGACCGTGTTACGCACCGGGACTAAAGGGTTTTTAATCCCAGTGCATAAGATGAACTGGGACTGAAGGCCCTCTGGGTATATAGGGCACAGCGCCCTCCAATCTACCCCAGATGATTGACGTCAGTTGCGTCGCCGCCTCCGTCCGCACCGCCCTCGGCCTCCATCGTCGTCGTCCTTACCGCTCCCTCGCGCCCGCCGTGTCCTCGCCATCGAGCTCCGCTCCGCCCTCGGCCTCCCTCTGCCCTCCGCGCCGTACGGCGTCGTCCTCGCCTTCGTCGAGAGCCGGCCTCCGTCCTCGTCGCCGTCAAGCCTCCCTCCACGCCGGCTGCGCGCGCCCTCGGCCTCCCTCGTCCTCGGCCTCGTCCTCCTCGCCGTCGTGTCCGCGCCGGCTGTTGGTCGTCGAGCCCCCATCCTCACTGTCGTTGGCCTGTGTGTGTGCAGTGTGTGCGTGTGTGTAGTGTGCGTGGTGTGCGTGTGTGTGCAGTATGTGTGTGAGAGTGTAAAAAAAGAAATGAAAAAGTTAAATAGAAAATATTATATATATATATAAAATAAAATTGATATATATATAGAAAATAAATATATATATTTAGAAAAAGAAAGTGATATATATAAAATGAATATAAATAGATATATATTTATAGATAATGAATATGATCATATTCATTATCTATAAATATATATATCTATTTATATTCATTTTTTTCTATCTATACATATATTTATTATCTATATATATCAATTTTCCTTTTTCTATATATATTATTTTCTATTTAACTTGTTCATTTCTTTTTTTATAGAAATAGATATATACAGATAATGAATATGAATAGATATATATATAGAAAAAGGAAAATCATCTATATATTTTTTAACCTAACAAATATATGTTTACACATGTAGATAAAAAGTGACAGGCCGCGTCGACGTGTAGTCCTAGTGACCGCTCCACCGACCTCGCCGCCGTCCACTGTCATCTGCACCGTCGTCATCCTCGCTGTCGTCCGCAGTCGTTCTCGTTCACGGTGTGTAAATCATGTGACAAGGATATGTTTAAACATGTATTTACTCTTAGAAATATGTGTTCATAGAAAATCATGTGTCATGTTGGAATGCCATAGAAAATCACTTGGATATGTTTAAACATGTATTTACACTTAGAAATATTTTGATAGATTTGCTTATTCGTGTTATTTTTAATGTTGAATTCCCTCTTTACGAATATAGGTTATTCTTAATGTTGGCGATTACATGTCACCTAAAACCCGAAACCCCAACCCTAAACCCCAAACCTGAAACCCCAAACCTGAAACCCCTAAACCCTAAACCCTGAAACACATAGAAATAGATATATACAGATAATGAATATGAATAGATATATATATATTGAAAAAGGAAAATCATATATATGTTTTTTAACCTAACAAATATATGTTTACACATGTAGATAAAAAGTGACAGGCCGCATCGACCTGTAGTCCTGGTGACCGCTCCACCGACCTCGCCGCCGTCCACTGTCATCCGCACCGTCGTCATCCTCGTTGCCGTCCGCCGTCGTTCTCATCCACAGTGTGTAAATCACGTGACAAGGATATGTTTAAACATGTATTTACTCTTAGAAATATGTGTTCATAGAAAATCATGTGTCATGTTGGAATGTCATAGAAAATCACTTGGATATATTTAAACATGTATTTACACTTAGAAATATTTTGATAGATATGCTTCTTCGTGTTATTTTCAATGTTGAATTGCCTCTTTACGAATATATGTTATTTTTAATGTTGCCGATTACATGTCATCTAAAACCCGAAACCCTAAAACACTAAACCCTTACCCTAAACCCCAAACCCCAAACCCCAAACCCCTAAACCCTAAACCCCAAACCCCAAACCCCTAAACCCTAAAACTCCTCTAAGTGTTCGATCATATTGTATATATATTTTAATATTCACAGAAATGGCCGACCCAAATGAGAACATGGAGGACGAAATGATGAATATCATCGCCGGCGGCGATGATGGGAGTCAATACTTATTGAATTACGAAGACATGATCATACATGATGAAAATCCCCCTGAACAACAAGTTGAGATGCAAGAAAGCAATACAGGCGAGGTATATATACAATATGTCGTGTTAGGGTTTACATTTACTTTATTACTTGATTAGGTTTTATTTCAACTTGTATTAGGGTTTCATCTTCGTGTCTTTACCTATATGTAGCCCTCTGAATCGACGTCTGCGACGGGGCAGAGCAGACCAAAACGAGGGTCGAAGAGGCCGTTGAAGGGCCGTCATGTAATCTCCGAATTCGATATGGCTGCAGGCCAACCACTAGGACCCCATGCACAGAAATATGTCTTTCACTGTGGGTTCCTTGTGAGAGATCGGATTCCGATAAGTGCCCATGAATGGAAAGAGATGCGAAGTGCTCCCGAGATCAGTTATGTCTCCAATCGTAACAAGCAGCTAGTCTGGGGAGACATCCAAGCTCATTTCTTGTTTGACACGAACGATGAGGAGTTGCAGAGGCGAATTCAGGAGTGGACAATGAAGAAGATGGCCACAATTTTTCAGGACTGGAAAAAGAAATTGTACCACAAGTTTGTGCTGAAGAACGAGACGTCAGATTTCAACTCTAAGTCGTATGTCAAGATAAGGCCCGATTAGGATGAATTTGTACAGTACAAAAGATCACAAGAGAGCGATGCTCGTATCAGAGTAAACAAACAGAATGCAGCTCAGAAGAAATACCACCATCATTTAGGATCAGGTGGCTATAAAACTGCGCTTCCAAAGTGGGAGAGACAGGAACACGAGATTCTTGCCAGGGGGTAGTCCCGGAGACAATAAGAAGAAATTGGAGTGAACGGTCCAGTTCTACGCTCATGGGGGAACCATAAACCCTAATGACGGGGAGCTTGATTGGGGCCTAGAAATTTCAAGAACAGCACAGAGGCTAGTTCAAGCACGAAGTGCGGTGTTGGCTGGCGAGTTCAAGCCCAACAGAGAGAAGGATGAACTCACGTACGCACTGGAGAATCCTGAGCACGGTGGGCGTACGAGAGGCTTTAGGGCTGTTTTGTGGCTGCATTCCTTCGAAGCGGATCGAGAAAGTTACAGAAGCCGCCAGAGAAAGAAGGACGAGGAGGCAGAGCGGATCTACAAGTTGGAGGAGTATGTTCTTCAAACACAAGAGTGTGACAAATCTCATGAAGAATGGATGCAGGAAGAAATCAAAAGGCAAGTGCAAGCAACACTTAGTCAAATGACGAGTGGGCAAGGTACATCATCACAACAGCCTCAAGCGAACATTAGCCCCCCAGGTCAGATGAAAAGCAGCTGCGCCTCCACGGAAGTACCAACCATTCAAGATGACTCCAAGCTACGCTTCCCCGTGGATGACGTTAAAGAACCTTTTACTAGTTGTGAGCTGCACATTCCAGATGGAAATGCCACGAAAAAGGTGGTTGTCGGTGTTGTAAACCCTATCGACCGCACAAGAACACCAAGAATCCATGGTCAACCAGTGCCAGCCGGATACACTAGCGTCTCGGTGGATAGGGTTGAGACAGGTTGTGGCAATGTAGCACTGGAAATCAAAGGGGAAGATGGAGAGAAGACTTTAGGTGAAGCGGAGAAGACATTTATTTGCTGGCGCAAGCGCTTCATTATTATTTCTGGAGTGTCACCGCCGCAACCTCCTCCTACTGATCAAGATCCTCACCATAGGTAGTGTGCGTGAACGAGAAACAATTTTTATTACACTAACTTTCTATATGTATATATATTAATTGGATGCTCACATCATTCGTTGTTTTGCGTAGCAGAAACTATAGTCCAGTTCGTCATTCCCCAGCGCATCATAGTGCTGCGGGTGGTGACGATGTGTTGGAGGACACGGCTTCAACCCCATATCCTGCACAACCTGATCCACCGCGGGCTCCAACACCACCACCAGCCCCACCATCTCCACCACGGGCTCCAACGCCACAACCTCCACCGCGGGCTCCAACACCGCCACCGGCCCCCCCATCTCCTCCACAGCGGGCTCCAACACCCCGCCTCCACCACGCGGCCCTAAGAAGCGGTCTGCCGCCACAAAACCGAAGGCCCCACCTCCAAAAAAAAGAAGGCTCCTGCATCCGGAAAAAAAGCCGACAAGAAATTAGCTTATGAAAAGACTGATGAGGGGTTAGAAATTTCGGTGAAAAAAGATGTGCGAAAATTTTTAGATGAATCAAAGGTCGCGGCTGAAGCGAAGAGAAATACAGAGAAGCCTTACCTCTTGTTAAACCCACAGAAGTTAAGGAAAAGGGTGGAACAACATCGTATCAAGATACGTCAAGCCCGAAAGGCTCCACAAAAATCATACTACGATAACGCTATCTAATCAAGTCTGCAAAACAACAACAATCCAGCACGAAGAAAGTGGAAAAGGGTGTTCCACAGCTTGGGGAAACATCAAGACCTTTATCCTCGTTATTTGTAGAAAATCAGTATGGTTCAAACATGGGCAGAGTACAGAGAAAATCTGGAGAGACCAGTAGTTTGTCTGAGATGGACTCAATTGAAAATTTTTTATTGACAGCGGTCTCCCGTTCCAAACAATTGCCAATATTGCTACTGGGCTGGAGTTTCCACGAACGGAAGTACTAGATGAGTGGAGGAGAAATTTTGCACCGGGCAGGAGTCTAATGAACCCCAATCAATTACATGTACTTGGTACGCAGATGTTTGCAATCAACAAATGGTGCATGGAGGCTTCTAAAGACGGTGATGTCAATTAGATTTTTGTCCGAATTTGGAACCATCACTACTTCCGTGGCGATGACCTAATCTTAGTCGAGATGGAGGAATTACACCAGCTATGCCACAAGGACGCACTGGACAAATCGCTCCTTAGCTGCTATTGTTTGTACGTGTTTCTTTTATAGTTTTCATTGAACTCTCTAGTATGTGTATATAGTATGTAGTATTCTTACACACGTACTTGTGAATCGACTCGATATTGCAGGTATCAGATGACTCGGCTCATATATAAACATGACAATTTTGTTGGGTTTGTTGATCCGTATGTTGCGACTTAGAGCGATGAGTCGTGTACGAATCTCATGAGGTTCTTCGTGAACCAAAAAGATAGAGAAAGAATATTTTTCCCATACAACTTTAAGTGCGTGAGACATATATAGTTAATAATAAGTATGTGCATATTTTATTTTACTTAACCCTAATAATCTATATATATATATGAATCATGTGTATGAACAGCTATCACTGGATATTGATGGTCATTGATATCAAACACAGCAATGTGTTAATCCATGACTCGTTGAGCAAACCGGTAGAAGATTACCAAGATATGATAGACATCCTCCAAAGGTAATTTTTCGATCCCTAGCTTGCATGCTTAAAGTATAGACTAAGGTTGTATATATGTATACTAATTAAATAATGATCCAACTATTAATGTTTCATTGGTCGGATTAGGGTTTGGGAAAAATTCATTGCTCGGGAACATATGAGTCAATGTAAGACGCCACTTACAATAAAGTCACGACTACCACTAAGTTTACGCGTACACCTTCGTCAATGTACGTGTATCTTTATTATATCATGTCATATATCATATCTTTATTACGAGATGAATCTTTTCATTCTATAGTGGATTTTGAGAAAAAAAACATGGTACCAACTTATGTGGATTCTATGTTTGCGAGTACATGATAGAATCAAATAGAATTCCTGAAGAAATCATCAAAGTACGTAACATGTTTCTTTTTATTTTTTATAGACTCAATATTGATAATATAGATATAACTAATATCTTCTCTAATTCAAATTGAAGACTGACTAGTTGAAGCAAGAAGTGATGTTACAAGACCAATTGAAAGCAATACAAGAGACAATAGCAGGATTTCTTCGGGAACTAGTCATAAATCCAAACGGCAAGTTCTACTATAATACCAACGAGTAGTTGATTCCAAACAATGATGATCATTTGTATGCCCTGTAGATCTTTAGATGGAGTACAACTTGTAATAGGTTTACAATACTAACTTTGGAGTACAACTTGTGTAGATAGATATTTGGACAACTTCTATGTATATTGCTTTAATTTTATGTACATATTTATATATATATATGTAGTTTTTCAGTTATATATGCATGAAATATATATGTTGCTAATATATATAAAAAATATATATTAGCAGCAAAGAATACATATTGGAAAACCTATTAAATAAATAAACAAAACTAAAAACAGAACTGAAAAGAAAATAAAAAAGGAAAAAACCAGGGGACCCTTTAGTCCCGGCTGGTGACTAAAGGGGGGGCTTTAGCCCCGGTGACCGGAGCCGGGACTAAAGGGGGGGCCTTTAGTCCCGGAAGCGTAGTCCCGGCTCAGCAACCGGGGCTAAAGGCCCTTGCCGACCGAGGCTATAGCCCATTTCTGTTGTAGTGGTAAAAATCATCCGTGTGAGAAACCCTAGAGAGTTAAAAAGAGTGCAGTCAGCTCCATAAGATAAATTGTTCATGAGTTCATTACATAAACATCCAAGGTCCGTCATCATCCAAGTCTCCGAAGTCTAATTAAGATTACAGAACCATTACATAAATTACTAATCAATCCAGAGTTGTTCAAAGGACTCCACCAGCTCCTTATCCTCCACCATGTGTAATAGCCTTGACTCTGCAGCTTCCCAGTCTTTGATGCATGTGAGTGCCTCCACAGTCTCAGGGTTGAGTCTCCGCGACCGTTCTTCAATGATCCTGCCAGTGGTGCTGAAAGTAGCATCTGAAGAAATGGTTGAAATAGGCACACTAAAAACATCTTTAGCAAGGGTAGAAAGAACTGGATAAGTTAGTTTATGCTGATGTCATCAGTTCAAGATGTTGAAGTCATCATTTAACTGACTGACTGTGTCACGGTCCAAGTAGGCAGTCAGTTTAGAACCATTGTTAGAGTTAGAAGCTGCATGTAGCAAGGCAGTAGCACGTATATTCCTAGACAAATCAAGATTCGGAGGAAGGACATCATCCTCATCATCATATATTTCATCCCAAGTTGTTCTTTTCTTACCTGATAGGCTTGGAGGGACAACCCTTTTCTCCCTAACAGAGCCATACAGATCATAATATTTATGATATAGCTTGAAAAGAAGAGTTCTAGTTTCCAACATCTTATTAGAATAATCAGCATCAGTAATCAGTTGTAACTTCATAATCATTTTGTTAAAACCTTTAATTTGAGCTCTTGGATCCAAGATAAATGCAATGCAATAAAATTCAGGTATTGTTCCCAGTTTTTGTTGTACTTATCAATCATTGATTGGACAACAGTTCTAATATGCTCATCATTTTGATACTTATGTAGGTGTATAGCAATCCTAACAATATGATAAACCATGAGATTAGCAGTAGGGTAGTACACACCAGAAAAAGCAACAGTTGAATCATAAAATAGTTTAAGGAATGCGAGAATTTTAGTTGCCATAGCCCAATGATCATGAGTCAACAGAAAGGGAGCACCTCTTGGTCTAGGATAATTAGATTCAATAAAAGTATGCAAAGTTTCCTTGTGGGGCAGCAGATGCTTAAGCATCAAATATGTAGAGTTCCACCTAACATCAATGTCCAATCCAAATTTCCTAGGTCTAATACCAGATGCCATGCAATAACTTTTATATGCAACAATTCTTTGGTTGGAAGAGTTAATAAATGATAATGTAGTTCTAAAAGCATCAAGCATAGGATGAACAACAACAAGAGCCTCTTTAACTATCAGGTATATGATATGACAAGCACAACATTGATGCAAAAATAGATCAACACCCAAATACTGCTTAAGTACAGGTTTCAGTGCATCCATGGCTTTGTTATTAGGAGAAGCATTATCCAAAGTTACAGAAAAAACCTTATGCAGTATTCCATAATCATTAAGCACATTATCAACACGTTCAACAATGTTCTCAGCATTATGTGACACATCAATAAGCCTTAACCCAAGCACCCTCTTTTTCAAGTTGTCAATCAGCATTAAGGTAATGACCAACAACACTCAAGTAGTCTTCTTTAGCATTTTCAGACCAAATATCAGAAGTAACAACAATAGAGGTAATTGCATTGTTCTTGAAAGACTCTGAAAGTGCATGTTGCACTTAAGTGTAATTTTGGATGATTTGATGACAATGTTGATTAAAGATCTAATATGTTTGCTAAGTGTGACACAGGGAAATGATTATCTCACTATGTACTTGAAATGTAATGCAAAGCCAAAATGATGGATTGTTGTATGAAGATCATGTCACAAGCACAAAACAACAATGAGAATGATATTGATATAAAGGGCTATCGTATTGTGGGATAATTATATTTGATTTTTGATTGCTAAGAAAGGATTCAAAATGAAGTATGGTTGAATGGCTTGAAATGGTGAAGATAGCAAGGAAAGAGTCTTTGAGGTACTAAGCAAGGGTGAAGGGCAAGCGACGGCTTGGCGGCCGAAGAACCTAGCTAGAGTGAAGAAGAAAGTACTTGCATTTAGTCGAAGGATCAATCAAGCTTGAAGATCGCATCTAGTGGAGAATCAACATTCCTAGCAACAATATTGATTGAAGTGACTTGACACATTTGGAATTCCATTCTATCACTTGCATTAAGTCAAGTCACATGCTCAAGAAGGCTATGCTCAAGAAGGCTATGCTCGAAGGACATCTACTTCCAAACATGACATCCTTTCCTCTCAATATGGAAAATGAAGTCAAGCGGCTTTGGTTCAAATGGAGATCAACTCAAGAGGTTTAAATCTTGTTTTTCAATTTATCTTGAGTAAATACGAAAGCCGTACTATTAAGAGGGATGCAACATATAGTAGATGATTCTTCATAAGTGCTTAAACCAACCTAAGTGAGACATGAGAGAGCTAGAACTAACTTTCAGGTTTTTGCTGCACTGTATGTCCATACCGGACATGCATATGAGCTCACAGCAGTGCGGCCATCCTTCTGGCCTGCTGGCAGCCCTAGTGCGTAGAGTCCATACCGAACATGTCCGGTATGTATGAACCTTCAGTGGTGCGGCTCTCCGTTGGTCTAGCAGTTAGCTCTGGCGCATGGAGTCCATACCGGACATGCATACCGGACATGTCCGGTATTTGCGGAGTTCTGTCTCGCAGCCTGTGCATGGGCGGTACTACCGACCCTTGCGTCGGTACTACCGGAAGGTACTACCGAAGTTATAGCAGTACTACCGGTAGGCATAATTTGGCCCAACACAGAGAGGTTGCAAAACCCCCTCTTAACTATCGGTACTACCGACCTGGTGGTCGGTACTACCGAGATCCTATTCGGGGTTTGAAAGATGGTTGGTTAAGGATGTTTCTCGCGTAGTTAAGTCATACCGGAGCATACCGGACATGTCCGGTATTTGCGGATTGGTGGCTAACAGTATCTTTGTGATGGGCGGTACTACCGCCCCTTGGGTCGGCACTACCGACCGGTACTACCGAAGTTATAGCGGTACTACCGGTAGGCCAAAATTGGTCCAACTGAGAGAGGTTGCGAAAACTCTTTGGTAACTAGCGGTACTACCGACCTTATGGTCGGTACTACCGGGCTCATTCGGGAAGTTTGAAAGTTGGCCTGTTCAGTGTGTTTCTCTCGTAGCAAAATCATACCGGACACCATGTCCGGTATGAGCTGACTCAGCCAACGTCTAGAAAACGGCTAGTTTCGAATGTGGGCTTATAAATACCCCCAAGCCTCCACCTTTGGAGGCTGTTGATTCTACTGGTTCCCACACTCATTCTAAGCCTTTCAAAACACTTTCCAACCCCCTCTTAGTGAGTGATTGTCCTCTAATTGCCAAATCCATTTGTGGGTTGAGAGAGATTCAAAATTAGAGAGCAAGTAATCTCTTGAGCACTTGTGCAAATCGTCGATCTTGTTGTGCGCATTCGTTACTCTTGGACTCTACGGTCCTAGACGGTTAGGCGTCGCCGTTGAGCACCCAAGAGATTTGTGAAGTGCCTCGGAAAGTTTGTAAAGGTTCAATCTCTCCTCAAAAGAGATCAACTAGTGGAAGGAGCATTGCGGATGAAATAGACTGCGGCTAGAGTGACCCGTGGTGTCCTCTAGAGCCCACCTTTGTGGTAGCTCGCAGCCGGCTCAACGGAGAGTAGGACCCGAGGGGGTGTCAAACTTCGGTGAAACAAATACCGTGTCTTTCCTTTGTGCTTTACTTTCGGCTATTTGTTATTCTTCGTTGTGCTAGTTGTTTTGCAAGCAATCAGTTCTATATATACATCATACATAGTGATTGCAGGTTGTGTGAGAAATTGGAGAAGAAAAGGAGCAGTCCTGCTCAACCCGTCCATACCGGACTTGTCCGGTATTGATACCGGACATGTCCGGTATTTGTTGACTGAGCCCAATTTGTTTATCGCTTGATCTAATCTTTGTGGTGCAGGGTGTTAGCTTCTAGGTCTACTAAATACTTGTCATATACTTTGTGTTTGTCTCTTAAGGGGTTGTTTTACTCCGATTGGGAGTTTCCAATCTCACATACTAATTGCTTCCGCATTATAAGTTGTAAATTTTCAGAAAAGCCTATTCACCCCCCCCCTCTAGGCGACACCTTAGGTCCTTTCAGACTCTATCAGGTTATCACACTTATCAGTGAAGTACTTAAGCAGATCTCTAGTTGTAGTTTGCCTAGAAACAGTTTTATACCTAGGGTTATGAGCAGTTTTAATGAATTCCTCCCAGGCCTCAGTTTCACCAAGAATTAGAGGAAGATCTAGCCTAGCAAGCAAACAAACAAGTTGAACACGAGCTACCTCAGCAGAGTACTCCCAATTATGAACAGTACCATCCTTAGTGAAAGTAATGTGAGACTGGGACAAGCGAGATTTCTTACGCTTTTTGGGGTAGCTCTATTGGTGACGGAGGAGAGTTCCAGTTCCACATTTGGAGTATGCAGAATACTCCTTACCGCAATGAAGACACTGAGCACCATACCTGACCTTGTTACCGTTTACCATTTTGTAGAGCTTCTCAAAATCGTCCCAGCAAGCAGAGGTAGAAGGGCGGTTAGGAGGAGGCTTGATGGTGCCGCCACCGGTAGCGGTAGCAGCGGCCTCGCCGACGGTAGCAACGGCGACGCCCGTCTAGCCCAAGATCTCCTCTGTTGCAAAGCGACCTAAGAGAGCCTCAGCATCCCCAAGAAGATCCTCCTCGTCATCTCCACGGATCCTGCAGAGGCAGACCTCCTCGTTCATGGTCATGGAATAACCGATCTCCTCCACCTCGTCGTCCGACATCTCGCTGCCACCGGCCTCCGATCCCTCAACGACTGCAAAAACATGAGTTTGTACCAGATCTAGGGTTAGGGATCATGAAAGAAGAAGAACTAGCCAAGTCGGGTTAGGGTGAGGGTTAGGGTTTCAACTCACCTCTATGACCGGAGCACCAGAGATGCCAGCAACAATGGTGACGTCATCGTCTCTATGATCCGGCACCTTGATATACCTCAACGCATACTCGCGGAGCCGCAAGGATGGCTGAGTCCGGCGAGAACGTCGATGAGGAGGACGAATCAGAGATGATGAGGGAACGATGGGGAGGGTGAGGCTACATCAGCAGTTAGGGAGGAGGAAGAGTGGTGTAGAAGGCCAATCCGTGCCGACAGCTGGCGACGGAGAGGGTGAGGCAATGAGATCCGCGGCGCAGCGAGAGAGGAGCGAGCCGCCGCGAGAGAGGAGAGAGACGAAGGGGCCGCAAATGAGTTAGGGTTCTAGGCTACGGAGCGTGCGAGCGGCGGTCCGGCGTATATAGCCCTCCCCATTCGCCCTACATCCAACGGTCATCAGGCAGCCGCGCCCCCAATCCAACGGCTATCGTGCCGACCCCGTGCCGACCATTGGAGCGTGTCGTGTCGATGTCGTGTCCGCGGGCTGGGATTCCAGCCCAGGTACGGGCACGGGGCCGTGCCGTGCCAGGCACGAGCACGGGGCCGGCCGTGTCGAGCCGTGTAAAAACGTGTCGTGTCCGTGCCGGCCCAGTGGGCTCGGCCCATTTGGACATCTATAGCAGGGTAGCTTCTGCTGCTGTTTTCTGCCCTCACAGGAACCGACATGTTCTGCTCCAACAGCTATGAAGCACCTGGCCATGGTGCATTGCAACTGATGCAGGGTGGTGGTGCACAGGAAAATTTAAATGGGACAATTGAAAAAAGAAATGACAACCATTGTGAACAGCCCCTATTGAATTGGTTGCTTAACACTGATATATTTTTTTAGCCTATTCAACGCAGTGGAGCTAGAAAGGCCATTTATTGGAAGGAGAAATGATGGTAGTTTTTGAGACTATTGAATGGAGGCGAGCTGGAAAGGCCATTCACTTGATGTACATTGTTGTATGATTGCTTCTAGATTAGCTGATGACATGGATTTGTTGTGGTGTTTGATAGAACTTGTAGTGGGATTACCTATAGGATATATAGATAATACATAAATTGTACTCTGTGTTTTGAGCTCATAGTTTTCTTTGTATATGATTCATTTATTGATTTAGATTCATCTCAAATACCACTATCCGTAGATGCCAAAACTGAGTCTCTAATTGTAGCATCAACATAACAATTCTCGAGATGTGTGTTCATCTCTAATTCAATATTTAGTATACTTGTGGAGTTCAATGTTGGAACAAATTTGATCTCTTTTCCGTTTGAAGTTTGATGATTTTTGTGTGCCTTGAGTTATAGGCGGGTGGCTAAACATGTCGAGAAATGGGTTAACACTAACCTATAATAAAATATCTTTACACACTACTACACGCACTACTACACGCAGCCACTGTAGGGGCGGCTGGCCCAACCGCTCCTATCAAAGTGTACTTACAGTGCACCCACTATAGGGGCGGTTGGGGCAGCCGCCCCTACAGTGAGATCCACTGTAAGGGCGGCTGGTGATTGAACTGCCCCTATAGTGGATCCACTGTAGGAGCGATTCAATCACCAGCCTCCCTTACAGTGGATCTCAGTGTAGGGGCGGCTCTAGATTGAGCCGCCCTTACAGTGGCTCTCACTGTAGGGGCGGTTCATTCTAGAGCCGCCCCTACAGTGCATTTCTAGCAAAAATAAATAAATATTTATATAATTTAAACCACAACACAGCATATATCATTGTGCCAGAAAACGTTATCAGTGATAATAAGTAGTGTAAACTCATATGAGCAGTAGCCTAAATATTGCATTCATACCATGTATATATCTAAGAATATTGCTAAATGGCTAACAGTCTTTTAGATGACATGCACATGATATGGTTTTAGAATAAGGACTAGATAAAGTTACTTCTCCAATTCCCGGTCTTCAAAATCAGCCGAACACTAATTGATGGCCAGGCAGACATTCTATCTGCAAAAACTGTAATCTATTTCGTGGGCTAAGCACACAAAAAATATTCAGCCAAAATACTTGCTACATATTTATCTGATGCCAAAATCTGATAATCTGGTTGAATTAAGTTGCTTGTTAGTTGAGAGTAAGTCAGCCAAAATACTGTGAACATACTACTACCTCCTGTCACATTAATTTGTTGTTTTAGGTAGAGCCTACAAGCAAGGTTATTACAACGTAGATAGAATGTCTAGCTTCTTTATCCCCTCTGCTCTCTATTAAACTGAAGCCTCACTAATTTTGTACTACTTTTAAATTCTTGGGAGGGCATAGCTCAGTAATTGGTACTATTAAATTGATTGGTAATATTAGCATTACAATAGTCACCAATCAATTAGCAGTATGGACTGACCTCAATCGACATGGTGAAAGGTTCAGCAACGTTGTGGACAACAGCTATTTCTGCAGGGGCCATAACCATCAAGCATGCTGCTCACTGACACATCCCAGAACTACATGCCTGAAATCCACATGCAATCCAATATAAATGGTGTGGTATTCAGCTATGATCCAATAATTAGACAGGTGCAGGTGCAGTAAGAATATATCACTCCTATGGCTATAAGTGTAAATTTGATAAGAAATGTAAACGTAAGATGACAGACCACATAATTCTATAGCAGATAAATAAAGTCTATATATGAAATAAAAGTGAACTCACTTGTATTAATATTTAACTGGTTTGAGTGAGACCATATATAGGACACGAGAATGCCATAAGGGTTGTTCTTTTTGAAGCATCAAGTGCAGTGATCTCAGGTGGTAATACTTTGCAAGTGTTTTTACTGGTTTAACGATGGCATCATCTAAAAATGGCAATACTTTGCAAGTGTTTTTACTAGCTTAACAATGGCATCATAAGGATGGTCATGATTTTGGAAGAAAGTCTCACTGCCAGTGCATCACATACAAAATCAGTTACCATACCTGCTGAGCTTGCTGACCTCCTGTGTGTCTTAACTTGGCTTCCACAAATACACGTTGACAAAAAAAGCTTTCTTCTAATGGTAGGAATTTTAGCAGGCCATTGCTGTGAACCTAAAATTCCAAAGTAAAATTCATTTTAAAAATGAGGCAGCAAAAATGGAAAATTTTAAGAATTAGAGACATAGTTGTTGACCTGAATTGGAAAACTGCATATGGAAATTCATACTACTGAACCAACAGGATGAAAGTGCATATTACACTTCATGCTTAATTCTGTTGGTTATGGTCCCATCATTTCCAGCTTCTTGAACAACTGCTTCTAGCTGCAATAAAGAACCATTGATGGTACAATTACATGAGCGTATATGAAAGTTGACAGAGCATACATAGCGTAAGATTGAACTATACAAAGCAAGCTATCAAATACCAGCCCTTTGTAGTATGCAACTTGTGGCACAGAATAATTTGTTCCGAGCTTCAATTCTTCATCAGCAATGTTATTCACTACTCCATAGTACACCTTTCCATCATATTGGTTCATGCATGCTCGCAACTCAAACTGCAGGTATGCTAACTCCTTGTTGATCTTGAGAAGTATATCGTTGAACAGCTGCTGATGAGTAGCTGCAAGCCATGGGACGAGATATAATATAAGTGACAGGAGAAAAGAAGCTTGAGCAAAACTGAATTCAGGTAAGTTTAATCCCCTAGGCTAAAAACTCAGTAAAGCACTCTTGCATAACCAGTCTTAGTAGATAGTACCAGACTACCAGAGTACCAGACCTCGTCCAAAATGCAAAATAACTCCGAATGAGTGATCTTTTCAGGGCAAAATAACTTTGGGTTCATGTCATTTGAAGAGTTAATATTTGAGATAATGATATGACAGATGATGCAAGTATGAAGCGATTGTGATAGGCTTTGACCATCCATGAAACAGTAAAGTCTGGAAACCAAGAGCAGTGTCCACTTATTTTCAATATATATCCTATGAGGTAATGTTAGCCGCAACAAAAAAATAGAGGAGCTCACTCAGTGCTACTCATTAAGCATCAGTAGTTGTTGCTAAATACTAATTCTATGGATATCTCATTAGGCAATCTGACACCATTGAATCACTAACTTATATCAGTAGTTTTACTGAATTTGAGCATGGAAGGGAACTGCAGGGCACAAAAAAATTCTGGATCAAAATTAAAACGGCGGCATCACCAATTAGGCAATGGAATCACCTAACAGCTGGCGCACAAAAAAGCAGATGAATCCACCTGTGCAGCACCACGTGCTACCAGTGCAAAGCCATCGCGCTGCTGCAGCACATCCAGAATCCGCCATGCTGCTAGGTTCAGACAAACTCGATACGATCTTGTGCTCTCTCTTATGTACATAATAGTACTAATGCAGTAACTAGTGAAAGCAAAAGATTTAAATGGGAGTGAAGAGAACTAGTACCTTGGGGGCGGACGTACCTTGGGGACAGCATCTGTGGGGGCGTGGATGGGGACGGGAATGGCATCCGCAACGACAGGGAGGGGACGGGAACAGCAGCCGCAGCGGCGGGGAGGGGATGGGAATAGCAGCTGCAGCAGAGGGGATGGGGATGGGGACGGCGGCCGCGGTGGCGGGCACGGGAACGACAGCCGCGGTGGCGGTGACGGGGACGACGGTTGTGGCGGCCGCGGCGGAGGACACGGGAACGGCCGCCGCAGCAGCATGGACGGGGACGGGGACGGGGACGGCGGGGATAGCAACCCCGACGAGCTCGCGACGGTGGTGCGAAGATATACATCAAGTGCGAAGATATACCCCGACGAGCAGCCGTAGAGTGGGGAGTGGCGGCCGAGTCGTGGTGGCTGACGGGGGTAGGTGGTGAGTGTGGTGGAGGATAGTTAGGGTTTGGGTGTTGTGACTCACTGGTGGGCCACTCAAGTTTTTTTTTTTGTGCAAATGGGCTGGACTGGACACGTCAAGTGGGCCCCATTTTCTTTAGCGTCAGATAGATAGACAGTGTACTTGACTTTAGCGTCAGATAACTTGAAGTTAAATTTCAATATCTATAGCGTCAGATAACACATCGCTAAATAAGGAAATAGCGTCAGATGATCTCTAAGCTAACTTTAGCGTCAGATGATCTAACCATAAATATAAGTTTTAGCATCAGATGTCTGACTGTGATTTGGTGTTGTGGTGCAGTGAATGGCAAGGGCTCCCGGGCTCTGTGTCGTCGTGCCCCGCGCTCAATCCGTGCAATCAAGAGAGTCGGCACCATGCTCGATCTGCGCTACACGCGGCCTTCGCTGCTCCGCTCGTCGCCATGCGGCCTCGCGCCAGTGCCGCTTGTCTGCCCCTAACCCTAGCAGAAACAGCGTGTCGGCGCAGACTGGGGAGCCGGAGAGAACGGGAGAAGAGGGGCTCGGTGGCTGATAGGGTTTGGGAAGCATTATATTCCAACGCTGGATGGATCTTGATTGTTCGTTTTGATCTAACGGCCAAGCATGAGGCAGTGTTTGATTTTGGCTGTAGTGGGCTTGCATTCATGAGATGGGCTTTATTTTTAAGCTGAATATTGGGACATGGACAACTCAAATATATATATATGGACAACTCAAATTATTTTTATTTTTATTTTTGAAATATCTAAGTAAAGGGAGGCTCAAAAAATAATTAGGTAAAGAAGCCTTATATGAATTAACATGAAAAATGTTTATCTTTTATATACATTTGTTTTAATAATTTTTGAACTAGGTAAGGACGCAGCCAAACACGATTCACGCTCAGATTTATGTAGAGGGCACGGTCGCACGGCTCGGGGACGTGAAGGGGCGGCGCTAGTAGGAGTTGTAGTGTGGCATAAACTTACATAATAATTTGTCTAATAAAACTTATGTAATAATTAATTTCATCTGCTTATATTTAGTGTCCCAAATTTCATCTTCGAGTTGTCGGGCTTTAAAATTCCTAGAACTTAAGAAAAATTCAGTAATTCAATAGTTTTTCAAATAATCCTCAAATTTGGTGAGGTGACATGTATTAGCCACCTAAACTCCAGAAAAAAGAATGAAATGATTTCAACAAAGTGGCATCGTTGCTTCACAAGTGGACACATCTCTTATAGAGTTTAAGTGGGTTCTATGAAAGATTAGAGTCGATATGGACAATGTGTGTTATGAAAGTGTCAAATGAAGGAATGACCAAACCAAAAGTTATAGATCATGTTGTCCCCTTCAACTTTTGTATTCAAAACTTTTTCATATGAGACACTTTTAAATCCCTTAGCGGCACAAAACTCTCTCAAAATTTGACTTTCAAAACTTAGATCATATAAACAAGTGTCAAATGAAGGGATGACCTAAACAAAAGATATGCATGATGTTGCTACCTACAACTTTGGTACTCAATACTTCCTCACTAGAGGTCATTTAGTGTCCCAAATTTCATCTGCGGGCTGCCGGGCTTTAAAATTCCTAGAACTTAAAAAAAATCAGTAATGCAATAGTTTTTCAAAAATTCTTTAAACTTGGTGTGGTGACATGTCTTGGCCACCTAAACTCCAGAAAAAATAATGAAATAATTTCAATAAAGTGGCATCGTAGATGCTTCACAAGTGGGCACATCTCTTATAGAGTTTAAGTGGGTTGTATGAAAGATTAGAGTAGATATGGACAATATGTGCTACGAAAGTGTCAAATGAAGGAATGACCAAAACAAAAGTTGTAGATCATGTTGTCCCCTTCAACTTTGGTATTCAAAACTTTTTCATAAGAGGCACTTTTAAATCCCTTAGCGGCATAAAACTCTCTCAAAATTTGACTTTTAAATCTTTGATCATATAAACAAGTGTCAAATGAAGGGATGACGTATACAAAAGATGTGCATGATGTTGCTACCTACAACTTTGGTACTCAATGCTTCCTCACTAGAGGAAATTTAGTGTCCCAAATTTCATCTGCGGGCTGCCGGGCTTTAAAATTCCTATAACTTAAAAAAACAGTAATTCCTTAAATTTGGTGTGGTGACATGTCGTGGCCACCTAAATTCCAGAAAAAATAATGAAATGATTTCAACAAACTGGCATCGTAGATACTTCACAAGTGGGCACATCTCTTATAGAGTTTAAGTGGGTTCTATGAAAGATTAGAGTAGATATGGACAATGTGTGCTACGAAAGTGTCAAATGAAGAAATGACCAAAACAAAAGTTGTAGATCATGTTGTCCTCTTTAACTTTGGTATTCAAAACTTTTTCATAAGAGACACTTTTAAATCCCTTAGCGGCACAAAACTCTCTCAAAATTTGACTTTCAAATCTTTGATCATACGAACAAGTGTCAAATGAAGGGATGACCTATACAGAAGTTGTGCATGATGTTGCTACCTACAACTTTGGTACTCAATGCTTCCTCAATAGAGGTTATTTACTGTCCCAAATTTTATCTGCGGGCTGCCGGGCTTTAAAATTCCTAGAACTTAAAAAAATATGTAATTCAATAGTTTTTCAAAAAATCCTTAAATTTGGTGTGGTGACATGTCTTGGCCACCTAAACTCCAGAAAAAAGAATGAAATGATTTCAACAAAGAGGCATCGTAGATGCTTCACAAGTGGGCACATCTCTAATGGAGTTTAAGTGAGTTCTATAAAAGATTAGAGTAGATATGGACAATGTGTGCTACGAAAGTGTCAAATGGAGGAATGACCAAAACAAAAGTTGTAGATCATGTTGTCCCCTTCAACTTTGGTATTCAAAACTTTTTCATAAGAGACACTTTTAAATCCCTTAGCGGCACAAAACTCTCTCAAAATTTGACTTTCAAATCTTTGATCATGTAAACAAGTGTCAAATGAAGGGATGACCTATACAAAAGATGTGCATGATGTTGCTACCTACAACTTTGGTACTCAATGCTTCCTCACTAGAGGTTATTTAGTGCCCCAAATTTCATCTGCGGGCTGCCGGGCTTTAAAATTTCTAGAACTTAAAAAAATCAGTAATTCAATAGTTTTTCAAAAAATCCATAAATTTGGTGTGGTGACATGTCTTGGCCACCTAAACTCCAGAAAAATAATGAAATGATTTCAACAAAGTGGCATCGTAGATGCTTCACAAGTGGGCACATCTCTTATAGAGTTTAAGTGGGTTCTATGAAAGATTAGAGTAGATCTCGACAATGTGTGCTACGAAAGTGTCAAATGAAGGAATGACCAAAACAAAAGTTGTAGATCATGTTGTCCCCTTCAACTTGGTATTCAAAAGTTTTTCATAAGAGACACTTTTAAATCGCTTAGCGGCACAAAACTCTCTCAGCATTTGACTTTCAAATCTTTGATCATATAAACAAGTGTCAAATAAAGGGATGACCTATAAAAAATTTGTGCATGATGTTGCTACCAACAACTTTGGTACTCAATGCTTCCTCACTAGAGGTCATTTAGTGTCCCAAATTTTATCTGCGGGCTGCCGGGCTTTAAAATTCCTAGAACTTAAAAAAACAGTAATTCAATAGTTTTTCAAAAAATCGTTAAATTTGGTGTGGTGACATGTCTTGGCCACCTAAACTCCAGAAAAAAGAATGAAATGATTTCAACAAAGTGGCATCGTAGATGGTTCACAAGTGGGCACATCTCTTATAGAGTTTAAGTGGGTTTTATGAAAAATTAGAGTAGATATGGACAATGTGTGCTACGAAAGTGTCAAATGAAGGAATGACCAAAACAAAAGTTGTAGATCATGTTGTCCCCTTCAACTTTGGTATTCAAAACTTTTTCATAAGAGACACTTTTAATTCCCTTAGCGGCACAAAACTCTCTCAAAATTTCACTTTCAAATCTTTGATTGTATAAACATGTGTCAAATGAAGGCATGACCTATTCAAAAGATGTGCATGGTGTTGCTACCTACAACTTTGGTACTCAATGCTTCCTCACTAGAGATCATTTATTGTCCCAAATTTCATCTGCGGGCTGCCGGGCTTTAAAATTCCTAGAACTTAAAAAAAATCAGTAATTCAATAGTTTTTCAAAAAATCCTTAAATTTGGTGTGGTGACATGTCTTGGCCACCTAAACTCCAGAAAAAATAATGAAATGATTTCAACAAAGTGGCATCGTAGATGCTTCACAAGTGGGCACATCTCTTATAGAGTTTAAGTGGGTTCTATGAAAAATTAGAGTAGATATAGACAATGTGTGCTACGAACGTGTCAAATGAAGTAATGACCAAAACAAAAGTTGTAGATCATGTTGTCCCCTTCAACTTTGGTATTCAAAACTTTTTTATAAGAGACACTTTTAAATCCCTTAGCGGCACAAAACTCCCTCAAAATTTGACTTTCAAATCTTTGATCATATAAACATGTGTCAAATGAAGGGACGACCTATACAAAAGTTGTGCATCATGATCCTACCTACAACTTTGGTACTCAATGCTTCCTCACTAGAGGAAATTTATTTTCCCAAATTTTATCTGCGGGCTGCCGAGCTTTAAAATTCCTAGAACTTAAAAAAATCAGTAATTCAATAGTTTTTCAAAAAATCCTTAAATTTGGTGTGGTGACATGTATTGGCCAACTAAACTCCAGAAAAAATAATGAAATGATTTCAACAAAGTGGCATCGTAGATGCTTCACAAGTGGACACATCTCTTATTGAGTTTAAGTGGGTTCTATGAAAGATTAAAGTAGATATGGATAATGTGTGCTACGAAAGTGTCAAATGAAGGAATGCCAAAACAAAAGTTGTAGATCATGTTGTGCCCTTCAACTTTGGTATTCAAAACTTTTTCATAAGAGACACTTTTCAATCCCTTAGCGGCACAAAACTCTCTCAAAATTTGACTTTCAAATCTTTGGTCATATAAACAAGTGTCAAATGAGGAGATGACCTATACAAAAGATGTGCATGATGTTGCTACCTACAACTTTGGTACTCAATGCTTCCTCACTAGAGGTCATTTATTGTCCCAAATTTCATCTGCGGTCTGTCGCGCTTTAAAATTCCTAGAACTTAAAAAAAATCATTAATTCAATAGTTTTTCAAAAAATACTTAATTTTGGTGTGGTGACATGTCTTGGCCACCTAAACTCCAGAAAAAATAATGAAATGATTGCAACAAAGTGGCATCGTAGATGCTTCACAAGTGGGCACATCTTTTATAGAGTTTAAGTGGGTTCTATGAAAGATTAGAGTAGATCTGGACAATGTGTGCTACGAAAGTGTCAAATGAAAGAATGACCGAAACAAAAGTTGTAGATCATGTTGTCTCCTTCAACTTTGGTATTCAAAACTTTTTCATAAGAGACACTTTTAAATACCTTAGCGACACAAAACTCTCTCAACATTTGACTTTCAAATCTTTGATCATATAAACAAGTTTCAAATAAAGGGATGAGCTATAAAAAATTTGTGCATGATGTTGCTACCAACAACTTTGGAACTCAATGCTTCCTCACTAGAGGTCATTTAGTGTCCCAAATTTTATCTGCGGTCTGCCGGGCTTTAAAATTCCTAGAACTTTAAAAAAACAGTAATTCAATAGTTTTTCAAAAAATCCTTAAATTTGGTGTGGTGACATGTATTGGCCACCTAAACTCCAGAAAAAAGAATGATATGATTTCAACAAAGTGGCATCGTAGATGCTTCACAAGTGGGCACATCTCTTATAGAGTTTAAGTGGGTTGTATGAAAGATTAGAGTAGATATGGACAATGTGTGCTACGAAAGTGTCAAATGAAGGAATGACCAAAACAAAAGTTGTAGATCATGTTGTCCCCTTCAACTTTGGTATTCAAAACTTTTTCATAAGAGACACTTTTAAATCCCTTAGCGGCACAAAACTCTCTCAAAATTTGACTTTCAAATTTTGCTCATATAAACAACTGTCAAATGAAGGGATGACGTATACAAAAGATGTGCATGATGTTGCTACCTACAACTTTGGTACTCAATGCTTCCTCACTAGAAGAAATTTAGTGTCCCAAATTTCATCTGCGGGCTGCCGGCTTTAAAATTCCTATAACTTAAAAAAAATCAGCAATTCAATAGTTTTTCAAAAAATCCTTAAATTTGGTGTGGTGACATGTCGTGGCCACCTAAACTCCTTAAAAAATAATGAAATGATTTCAACAAAGTGGCATCATAGATACTTCACAAGTGGGCACATCTCTTATAGAGTTTAAGTGGGTTCTATGAAAGATTAGAGTAGATATGGACAATGTGTGCTACGAAAGTGTCAAATGAAGAAATGACCAAAACAAAAGTTGTAGATCATGTTGTCCTCTTCAACTTTGGTATTCAAAACTTTTTCATAAGAGACACTTTTAAATCCCTTAGCGGCACAAAACTCTCTCAAAATTTGACTTTCAAATCTTTGATAATACAAACAAGTGTCAAATGAAGGGATGACCTATACAGAAGTTGTGTATGATGTTGCTACCTACAACTTTGGTACTCAATGCTTCCTCAATAGAGGTTATTTAGTGTCCCAAATTTTATCTGCGGGCTGCCGGGCTTTAAAATTCCTAGAACTTAAAAAAAATATGTAATTCAATAGTTTTTCAAAAAATCCTTAAATTTGGTGTGGTGACATGTCTTGGCCACCTAAACTCCAGAAAAAAGAATGAAATGATTTCAACAAAGAGGCATCGTAGATGCTTCACAAGTGGGCACATCTCTTATGGAGTTTAAGTGGGTTCTATAAAAGATTAGAGTAGATATGGACAATGTGTGCTACAAAAGTGTCAAATGGAGGAATGACCAAAACAAAAGTTGTAGACCATGTTGTCCCCTTCAACTTTGGTATTCAAAACTTTTTCATAAGAGACACTTTTAAATCGCTTAGCGGCACAAAACTCTCTCAAAATTTGACTTTCAAATCTTTGATCATGTAAACAAGTGTCAAATGAAGGGATGACCTATACAAAAGATGTGCATGATGTTGCTACCTACAACTTTGGTACTCAATGCTTCCTCACTAGAGGTCATTTAGGGCCCCAAATTTCATCTGCAGGCTGCTAGGATTTAAAATTTCTAGGACTTAAAAAAAACAGTAATTCAATAGTTTTGAAAAAATCCATAAATTTGGTGTGGTGACATGTCTTGGCCACCTAAACTCTAGAAAAATAATGAAATGATTTCAACAAAGTGGCATCGTAGATGCTTCACAAGTGAGCACATCTCATATAGAGTTTACGTGGGTTCTATGAAAGATTAGAGTAGATCTGGACAATGTGTGCTACGAAAGTGTCAAATGAAGAAATGACCAAAACAAAAGTTGTAGATCATGTCGTCCCCTAAAACTTGGTATTCAAAACTTTTTCATAAGAGACACTTTTAAATCCCTTAGCGGCACAAAACTCTCTCAACATTTGACTTTCAAATCTTTGATCATATAAACTAGTGTCAAATAAAGGGATGACCTATAAAAAATTTGTGCATGATGTTGCTACCAACAACTTTGGTACTCAATGCTTCCTCACTAGAGGTCATTTAGTGTCCCAAATTTTATCTGCGGGCTGCCGAGCTTTAAAATTCCTAGAACTTAAAAAAATCAGTAATTCAATAGTTTTTCAAAAAATCCTTAAATTTGGTGTGGTGACATGTCTTGGCCAACAAAACTCCAGAAAAAATAATGAAATGATTTCAACAAAGTGGCATCGTAGATGCTTCACAAGTGGACACATCTCTTATTGAGTTTAAGTGGGTTCTATGAAAGATTAAAGTAGATATGGACAATGTGTGCTACGAAAGTGTCAAATGAAGGAATGACCAAAACAAAAGTTGTAGATCATGTTGTCCCCTTCAACTTTGGTATTCAAAACTTTTTCATAAGAGACACTTTTAAATCCCTTAGCGGCACAAAACTCTCTCAAAATTTGACTTTCTAATCTTTGGTCATATAAACAAGTGTCAAATGAAGGGATGACCTATACAAAAGATGTGCATGATATTGCTACCTACAACTTTGGTACTCAATGCTTCCTCACTAGAGGTCATTTAGTGTCCCAAATTTCATCTGCGGGCTGTCGGGCTTTAAAATTCCTAGAACTTAAAAAAAAATCAGTGATTCAATAGTTTTTCAAAAAATACTTAATTTTGGTGTGGTGACATTTATTGGCCACCTAAACTCCAGAAAAAATAATGAAATGATTTCAACAAAGTGGCATCGTAGATGCTTCACAAGTGGGCACATCTCTTATAGAGTTTAAGTGGGTTCTATGAAAGATTAGAGTAGATCTGGACAATGTGTGCTACGATAGTGTCAAATGAAGGAATGACCGAAACAAAAGTTGTAGATCATGTTGTCCCCTTCAACTTTGGTATTCAAAACTTTTTCATAAGAGACACTTTTAAATCCCTTAGCGACACAAAACTCTCTCAACATTTGACTTTCAAATCTTTGATCATATAAACATGTGTCAAATAAAGGGATGAGCTATAAAAAATTTGTGCATGATGTTGCTACCAACAACTTTGGTACTCAATGCTTCCTCACTAGAGGTCATTTAGTGTCCCAAATTTTATCTGCGGTCTGCCGGGCTTTAAAATTCCTAGAACATAAAAAAACAGTAATTCAATAGTTTATCAAAAAATCCTTAAATTTGGTGTGGTGACATGTATTGGCCACCTAAACTCCAGAAAAAAGAATGATATGATTTCAACAAAGTGGCATCGTAGATGCTTCACAAGTGGGCACATCTCTTATAGAGTTTACGTGGGTTCTATGAAAGATTAGAGTAGATATGGACAATTTATGCTACGAAAGTGTCAAATGAAGGAATGACCAAAACAAAAGTTGTAGAACATGTTGTCCCCTTCAACTTTGGTATTAAAAACTTTTTCATAAGAGACACTTTTAAATCCCTTTGCGGCACAAAACTCTCTCAAAATTTGACATTCAAATCTTTGATCGTATAAACATGTGTAAAATGAAGGCATGACCTATTCAAAAGATGTGCATGGTGTCGCTACCTACAACTTTGGTACTCAATGCTTCCTCACTAGAGGTCATTTAGTGTCCCAAATTTCATCTGCGGGCTGCCGGGCTTTAAAATTCCTAGAACTTAAAAAAAATCAGTAATTCAATAGTTTTTCAAAAAATCCTTAAATTTGGTGTGGTGACATGTCTTGGCCACCTAATCTCCAGAAAAAATAATGAAATGATTTCAACAAAGTGGCATCGTAGATGCTTCACAAGTGGGCACATCTCTTATATAGTTTAAGTGGGATCTATGAAAAATTAGAGTAGATATAGACAATGTGTGCGACGAAAGTGTCAAATGAAGGAATGACCAAAACAAAAGTTGTAGATCATGTTGTCCCCTTCAACTTTGGTATTCAAAACTTTTTCATAAGAGGCACTTTTATATCCCTTAGCGGCACAAAACTCTCTCAAAATTTGACCTTCAAATCTTTGATCATATAAACAAGTGTCAAATGAAGGGATGACCTATACAAAAGTTGTGCATGATGTTGCTACCTACAACTTTGGTACTCAATGCTTCCTCACTAGAGGACATTTAGTGTCCCAAATTTTATCTGCGGGCTGCCGAGCTTTAAAATTCCTAGAACTTAAAAAAATCAGTAATTCAATAGTTTTTCAAAAAATCCTTAAATTTGGTGTGGTGACATGTCTTGGCCAACTAAACTCCAGAAAAAATAATGAAATGATTTCAACAAAGTGGCATCGTAGATGCTTCACAAGTGGACACATCTCTTATTGAGTTTAAGTGGGTTCTATGAAAGATTAAAGTAGATATGGACAATGTGTGCTACGAAAGTGTCAAATGAAGGAATGACCAAAACAAAAGATGTAGATCATATTGTCCCCTTCAACTTTGGTATTCAAAACTTTTTCATAAGAGACACTTTTCAATCCCTTAGCGGCACAAAACTCTCTCAAAATTTGACTTTCAAATCTTTGGTCATATAAACAAGTGTCAAATGAAGGGATGACCTATACAAAAGATGTGCATGATGTTGCTACCTACAACTTTGGTACTCAATGCTTCCTCACTAGAGGTCATTTAGTGTCCCAAATTTCATCTGCGGGCTGTCGGGCTTTAAAATTCCTAGAACTTAAAAAAAAATCAGTGATTCAATAGTTTTTCAAAAAATACTTAATTTTGGTGTGGTGACATTTATTGGCCACCTAAACTCCAGAAAAAATAATGAAATGATTTCAACAAAGTGGCATCGTAGATGCTTCACAAGTGGGCACATCTCTTATAGAGTTTAAGTGGGTTCTATGAAAATTAGAGTAGATCTGGACAATATGTGCTACGAAAGTGTCAAATGAAGGAATGACCAAAACAAAAGTTGTAGATCATGTTGTCCCCTTCAACTTTGGGATTCAAAACTTTTTCATAAGAGACACTTTTAAATCCCTTAGCGACACAAAACTCTCTCAACATTTGACTTTCAAATCTTTGATCATATAAACAAGTGTCAAATAAAGGGATGAGCTATAAAAAATTTGTGCATGATGTTGCTACCAACAACTTTGGTACTCAATGCTTCCTCACTAGAGGTCATTTAGTGTCCCAAATTTTATCTGCGGTATGCCGGGCTTTAAAATTCCTAGAACTTAAAAAAAACAGTATTTCAATAGTTTATCAAAAAATCCTTAAATTTGGTGTGGTGACATGTATTGGCCACCTAAACTCTAGAAAAAAGAATGATATGATTTCAACAAAGTGGCATCGTAGATGCTTCACAAGTGGGCACATCTCTTATAGAGTTTAAGTGGGTTCTATGAAAGATTAGAGTAGATATGGACAATTTGTGCTAAGAAATTGTCAAATGAAGGAATGACCAAAACAAAAGTTGTAGAACATGTTGTCCCCTTCAACTTTGGTATTAAAAACTTTTTCATAAGAGACACTTTTAAATCCCTTTGCGGCACAAAACTCTCTCAAAATTTGACATTCAAATCTTTGATCGTATAAACATGTGTCAAATGAAGGCATGACCTATTCAAAAGATGTGCATGGTGTTGCTACCTACAACTTTGGTACTCAATGCTTCCTCACTAGAGGTCATTTAGTGTCCCAAATTTTATCTGCGGGCTGCGGGGCTTTAAAATTCCTAGAACTTAAAAAAAATCAGTAATTCAATAGTTTTTCAAAAAATCCTTAAATTTGGTGTGGTGACATGTCTTGGCCACCTAATCTCCAGAAAAAATAATGAAATGATTTCAACAAAGTGGCATCGTAGATGCTTCACAAGTGGGCACATCTCTTATATAGTTTAAGTGGGATCTATGAAAAATTAGAGTAGATATAGACAATGTGTGCGACGAAAGTGTCAAATGAAGGAATGACCAAAACAAAAGTTGTAGATCATGTTGTCCCCTTCAACTTTGGTATTCAAAACTTTTTCATAAGAAGCACTTTTATATCCCTTAGCGGCACAAAACTCTCTCAAAATTTGACTTTCAAATCTTTGTTCATATAAACAAGTGTCAAATGAAGGGATGACCTATACAAAAGTTGTGCATGATGTTGCTACCTACAACTTTGGTACTCAATGCTTTCTCACTAGAGGACATTTAGTGTCCCAAATTTTATCTGCGGGCTGCCGAGCTTTAAAATTCCTAGAATTTAAAAAAATCAGTAATTCAATAGTTTTTCAAAAAATCCTTAAATTTGGTGTGGTGACATATCTTGGCCAACTAAACTCCATAAAAAATAATGAAATGATTTCAACAAAGTGGCATCGTAGATGCTTCACAAGTGGACACATCTCTTATTGAGTTTAAGTGGGTTCTATGAAAGATTAAAGTAGATATGGACAATGTGTGCTACGAAAGTGTCAAATGAAGGAATGACCAAAACAAAAGATGTAGATCATGTTGTCCCCTTCAACTTTGGTATTCAAAACTTTTTCATAAGAGACACTTTTCAATCCCTTAGCGGCACAAAACTCTCTCAAAATTTGACTTTCAAATCTTTGGTCATACAAACAAGTGTCAAATGAAGGGATGATCTATACAAAAGATGTGCATGATGTTGCTACCTACAACTTTGGTACTCAATGCTTCCTCACTAGAGGTCATTTAGTGTCCCAAATTTCATCTGCGGGCTGTCGGGCTTTAAAATTCCTAGAACTTAAAAAAAAATCAGTGATTCAATAGTTTTTCAAAAAATACTTAATTTTGGTGTGGTGACATTTATTGGCCACCTAAACTCCAAAAAAAATAATGAAATGATTTCAACAAAGTGGCATCGTAGATGCTTCACAAGTGGGCACATCTCTTATAGAGTTTAAGTGGGTTCTATGAAAGATTAGAGTAGATCTGGACAATGTGTGCTACGAAAGTGTCAAATGAAGGAATGACGAAAACAAAAGTTGTAGATCATGTTGTCCCCTTCAACTTTGGTATTCAAAACGTTTTCATAAGACACACTTTTAAATCCCTTATCGACACAAAACTCTCTCAGCATTTGACTTTCAAATCTTTGATCATATAAACAAGTGTCAAATAAAGGGATGAGCTATAAAAAATTTGTGCATGATGTTGCTACCAACAACTTTGGTACTCAATGCTTCCTCACTAGAGGTCATTTAGTGTCCCAAATTTTATCTGCGGTCTGCCGGGCTTTAAAATTCCTAGAACTTAAAGAAAACAGTAATTCAATAGTTTTTCAAAAAATCCTTAAATTTGGTGTGGTGACATGTATTGGCCACCTAAACTCCATAAAAAAGAATGATATGATTTCAATAAAGTGGCATCGTAGATGCTTCACAAGTGGGCACATCTCTTATAGAGTTTAAGTGGGTTCTATGAAAGATTAGAGTAGATATGGACAATTTGTGCTACGAAAGTGTCAAATGAAGGAATGACCAAAAAAAAAATGTAGATCATGTTGTCCCCTTCAACTTTGGTATTCAAAACTTTTTCATAAGAGACACTTTTAAATCCCTTAGCGGCACAAAACTCTCTCAAAATTTGTCTTTCTAATCTTTGATCATATAAACATGTGTCAAATGAAGGCATGACCTATTCAAAAGATGTGCATGGTGTTGCTACCTACAACTTTGGTACTCAATGCTTCATCACTAGAGGTCATTTAGTGTCCCAAATTTCATCTGCGGGCTGCCGGGCTTTAAAATTCCTAGAACTTAAACAAAATCAATAATTCAATAGTTTTTCAAAAAATCCTTAAATTTGGTGTGGGGACATGTCTTGGCCACTTAAACTCCAGAAAAAATAATGAAATGATTTCAACAAAGTGGCTTCATAGATACTTCACAAGTGGGCACATCTCTTATAGAGTTTAAGTGGGTTCTATGAAACATTAGAGTAGATATAGGCAATGTGTGCAACGAACGTGTCAAATGAAGGAATGACCAAAACAAAAGTTGTAGATCATGTTGTCCCCTTCAACTTTGGTATTCAAAACTTTTTCATAAGAGGCACTTTTAAATCCCTTAGCGACACAAAACTCTCTCAAAATTTGACTTTCAAATCTTTGATCATATAAACATGTGTCAAATGAAGGGATGACCTATACAAAAGTTGTGCATGATGTTGTTACCTACAACTTTGGTACTCAATGCTTCCTCACTAGAGGACATTTAGTGTCCCAAATTTTATCTGCGTGCTGCCGAGCTTTAAAATTTCTAGAACTTAAAAAAATCAGTAATTCAATATTTTTTCAAAATCCTTAAAATTTTGTTGTGGTGACATGTCTTGGCCAACTAAACTCCAGAAAAATAATGAAATGATTTCAACAAAGTGGCACATCGTAGATGCTTCACAAGTGGACACTCCTCATTGAGTTTAGTGGGTTCTATGAAAGATTAAAGTAGATATGGACAATGTGTGCTACAAAGTGTCAAATGAAGGAATGACCAAAACAAAAGTTTTAGATCATGTTGTCCCCTTCAACTTTGGTATTCAAAACTTTTTCATAAGACACTTTTCAATCCCTTAGCGGCCAAAAACTCTCTCAAAATTTGACTTTCCAATCTTTGGTCATATAAACAAGTGTCAAATGAAGGATAACCTATACAAAGATGTGCATGATGTTGCTACCTACAACTTTGGTTGTCAATGCTGCCTCACTAGAGGTCATGTAGTGTCCCAAATTTCATCTGCGGGCTGCCGGGGCTTAAACTTTCCTAGAACTTAAAAAAAAAAATCAGTATTCATAGTTTTTCAAAAATAATTAATTTTGGTGTGTGACATTCTTGGCCACCTAAACTCCAGAAAAATAATGACATGATTTCAACCACGTGGCATCGTAGATGCTTCACAAGTGGGCACATCTCTTTATATAGTTTAGTGGGTTCTACGAAAGATTAGAGTAGATATTTATAATGTGTGCTACGAAAGTGTCAAATGAAGGAATGACCAAAACAAAAGTTGTAGATCATGTTTGTCCCCTTCAACTTTGGTATTCAAAACTTTTTCATAAGAGACACTTTTAAATCCCTTAGCGACACAAAACTCTCTCACCTTTGACTTTCAATCTTTGATCATATAAACAAGTGTCAAATAAAGGGATGACCTATACAAAAGATGTGGCATGATGTTGCTACCTACAATTTGGTACTCAATGCTTCATCACTAGAGGTCATTTAGTGTCCCAAATTTTATCTGCGGGCTGCCGGGCTTTAAATTCCTAGAACTTAAAAATAAGTAATTCAATAGTTTTTTCAAAAATCCTTAAATTTTGGTGTGGTGACATGTCTTGGCCACCTAAACTCATAAAAAAGAATAAATGATTTCAACGAAGTGGCACAGTAGATGGTTCACAAGTGGGCACATCTCTTATAGAGTTTAAGTGGGTTCTATGAAAGATTAGAGTAGATATGGACAATGCTACGAAAGTTTCAAATAAAGGAATGACCAAAATAAAAGTTGTAGATCATGTTGTCCCCTTCAACTTTGGTATTCACAACGTTTTCATAAGAGACACTTTTAAATCCTTTAGCGGCACAAAACACTCTCAAAATTTGACTTTCAAATCTTTGATCATATAAACATGTGTCAAATGAAGGGATGGCCTATACAAGATGTTCATGATGTTGCTACCTACAACTTTGGTACTCAATGCTTCCTCACTAGAGGTCATTTGGTGTCCCAAATTTCATCTGCGAGCTGCCGGGCTTTAAAATTCCTAGAACTTAAAAAAAATTAAAAAAAGTTTCAGTAATTCAATAGTTTTTTGAAAAAAATCCTAAATTTTGGTGTAGTGACATGTTTTGGACTCCTAAACTCCAGGAAAAATATGAAATGATTTCAACAAAGTGGCATCATAGATGCTTCACGAGGTGGGCACATCTCTTAGGGTTTAAGTGAGATTTGTGAAAAATTAGTTTAGATATGGACAGTGTGTGCTATGACAGTGTCAAATGAAGAAATGACCAAAACAAAAGTTGTAGATCATGTTATCCCCTTCAACTTTGGTATTTAAATTTTTTTCATAAGGGCCACTTTTAAATCCCTTAGCGGCATAAAACTCTCTCAAAATTTAAATTTCAAATCTTTGACCATATAAAAAAGCACCAATGAAGGGATGACCTATACAAAAGATATGCATAATTTTGCTACCTACAACTTTGGCACTCAACACTTCCTCACTACAACTCATTTAGTGTCCCAAATTCATCTCTGCGAGTTGTTGGTCTTTAAAATTTATAGAACTTAAAAAAAATCAGTAATTCACTAGTTTTTCAAAAAATCCTAAAATTTGGTGTGGTGACATGTCTTGGCTGCCTAAACTCTAGGAAAAAATATGAAATGATTTCAATAAAGTGGCATCGTAGATGTTTCACAAACGAGAACATCTCTTGTAGGGTTTAAGTGAGATTTATGAAAGAACCCACTGTAAAGGCGGTTGGTCATTGAACCGCCCTTACAAATGATACTACTGTAGGAGGAGCCCAAGACCTCCCAACCTTTTTTTTCTCGGGTGGAAGAGTGTGTCCCGAGGTGGAAGAAGGGTAGGTGTAGGCTTTATTTGGATGTCCAGTGTAGGGGCGGCTGGTGATTGAGCCGCCCCTATAGTGAATCACTGTAGGGCGGCTAGTGATTGAGCTGCCCTTACAGTGGACCACTGTATGAGCGGCTCAATCACCAGCCGCCCCTATAGTGATGTGCCACTGTAAGGGCGGCTGGTGATTGAACCGCCCTTATAGTGAACCACTGTAAGGGTGGTTCAATTACCGACCGCCCTACAGTGTTTTGTAGGGGCGGCTGATAACGATGGGCATCAATGCGCCACTATAAGGTAGTGTTTGGTTCATGGGATATATTGGAATGGGATGGGATCGATCTGGTTTTAGGGGTGTTTGGTTCATAGTCGTATGAGGTCGCGGACGTCCCACTTAGGAATATACTTAGTTGATTCCTTGACTCCGCGTCCCAGAAATTTCGACAGACAGAGTCATCCCCGTCCCGGCCCTCATCCCCGTCTCCTCTCCCGTAGAAAAAAAATCACCGGCCTCTCTCCCACAGAAAAAAAACGAGCGCGGCGGAGGGCCATGGAGGCCGCAGAAGCGGAGCATCTCTGGCTGCCGGGCGCGTGCGGCACGCGGTCCTGGGCGCGCGGCGGCGCTGCGGCGACGCGGTCCCGGACAGCACGGCGACGGCTCATCGCCGGACAGCACCGCGGCGGCTCGCCACTAGTCGGCACGGCCAAAGCACGACACCAGCAGGCTCGTCTCTGTCCCCATCTTCTCCATCAACATCCGCACCCTCTACAGCTTTCCCCAACCCTTCCCCAATCCATCAGGCAAGGTACGTGAAGACCAGCTCCCTTCCTCAACCCGGTCAGGCAAGAAACGTGAAGAGCAGCTCGTCATCACTCCCTTTTTCTCATTCACAAGCAGATCTGTGATTTGCCCAAGGTACACAAACCCCAAACACAATGGATTTGCGTTTTGTTCTTGCTAATTTTATCTCCAGTAATTAAATAAGTATTTATTGATGATGAGATTTGTGCTTCAGACATGTTTGCTTCTGTAAATACTATGCAAAATCAGCAAAATCCAATGCAAAAATAATTTTCCCTACAATACCGTACCTGTACCTTGTGTCATGTGTATGATCTGTGATTGAGCATGACATAGCAGTATTGTTTTCTTTCTTTGATTGTTGTTGTAGATGGATCAGAGGACCAAGGTTCTAATTTATTCCGCTGCATCATATATGTTCTTGTTGATGGTGATTGCGGTTATTAAGTCTAGAAAAAGAAAAAGATATGCCAACAGAGTTGGTATTACTTATGCGCCAATTGATGAAAGGGATAGACTGAGACTAGTATATCTAAACACACAGATTTGGAAGGATGATACAACATGTATAAACATGCTTAGACTTAATAGAGTATGTTTCTTTCGATTTTGTAACCTTTTTAGAGAACGAGGGTTGCTTGAAGACACCATTCATGTGTGTGTCGAACAACAGGTAGCTATGTTTCTAAATACAGTGGGGCACAACCTTAGAAATAGGTTAATTGCCACTAATTTTCAGAGGTTAGGAGAAACAGTAAGCCGCTATTTCAACAATGTCCTTGGTGCCATTGGAGAGCTGCGAACAGAACTAATTAGGCCCCCCTCATTGCAAACTCCATCCAAAATTGCCGGAAATCATCGATGGGATCCTTATTTTAAGGTGTGAGGTTTATCCTCCCTACCTTCGTTCACATTTAAATTATGTAACTTGTCTTAGCTCCTAACTAATTTTCACACTTTACAGAATATAACTAGGACTGTATTGGAGCTATTGATGGTACACACATCAGAGCATCTGTTCCTAAAGATTTGGAGCATTCGTTTCGTGGTAGAATGTCCTTTCCAACTCAAATGTAATGGCAGCCGTAGATTTTTGAGAACACAAGGTTGATATGTGCCCTTGGTGGTCCCTTCCTGAGTGATGAGTGATCGATCAACGGGCAACATGTCTCTTGGCTGTGTTGATGTGCAGGTGCGGAGCTCGGGCAGTGGTCGAAGGTGAGGTGAAGGCCAAGTAGGGACGTGCCGTGCCGACGGATCGGGAACGGTGAAGGGCGGACGTGGAGCTTGGACCGACGACCGGGAGACCTGAGGACCAGCTGTGGTAGCTGACATGTGGCGTTTACAAGCGAGAGGACATGGGGATGTGCGGTGCATCGGCCGAGTCGGGAGGAAGGTGATGGCGTCGTGACACTTGGCGGGAGGCCGAGAAGGATGGCGAATGCACTGTGCCCGGCGTGGAGGCTGGACATGCTCCGGCATCGGTGCTTAGACTCGGGGTGTGCGAACCACATCCCGTCTACGGCACGGGTTCGATAGCTGAGCCTCTAAAACCTACCCTCGACAGTTTCCGAGTTTGGGCCTCAAAACTCGGGGTGGCCGGTTTCCAAGTTTGGGCCTCAAAACTCGGCGTGGACGGTTTCTAGGTTTGGGCCTCAAAACCTGGGGCTCGCGGGTTTCTGAGTTTGGGCCACAAAACTCAGCCGGAGGACAGGTTTCCCGGTTTCAGCCTCAAAACCGGGGGAAGGCCCAGGTTTCCCGGTTTCGGCCTCAAAACCGGGGGAGGTCCGCAAAAAGGACGGTCGACGCGTGGCGGCGTGGAGAGGCTGGCGCGGCGGCGCAGCTATCCGCGAAGTGTTTCTTCCTCCTTTCCGGTGTTTCTCGGATTCTTCTCAATTGACTTGATTTGGTGCGATGATTTCTTAGGATTAGCACCCTAATACGTAGAGGAACACCAGGGAGGAGTTTGATCGAAGATCGAGTTTGCTTTTGACCCGAGCAGTTTTCCTGCTTTCTGTTCATCCGCGGATAGTCCGCGCCCCCAGCGGCGGACAGTCCGCTACTCGGGTCTCGGCCAGGTCAGTCAGGCGCAGACCTCTGACTGTTCACTATCAAGTGAACGACGGACAGTCCGCGGTACAAACCCGCGGACAGTTCGGGACCTGTCCAGCAGACTTGCAGCACTGTTTGGTTTCTGCGTTTTGGCCAGCGGACAGTCCGGCATTCAGTCGCGGACAGTCCGGGATACAACGGCGGACAGTCCGGGACTCTGACCCCGGACAGTCCGCGAATCTGCTGATTGTGCAGTTTTGTCTCGAGGCTTTGACAGTTGGTTTTGGGGTTTCTCCGGGGGTTCCGCTGTACCACTAGGACATCTCCTAGGGTATCCACCTACTTGTAGGTCGTGAACTCTCCGGTCGTCTCGAGTCTTCGCTTTTGGGGTGATTTTCTGGGACAAGGGCTATCCTATTCACGAGTTGAATTTGAGGCTCCCATTCACCCCCCCTCTGGTCGCTAATCTGGTCCCTCAATTGGTATAGGAGCCGGTTAAGGATCTTCTCTACCTTAATCGGTTTCGGATCCTAAGGGCGACATGGAACGAGGGAACGACAAGGCTCCGTGGTTCGATGGAACGAACTATCCCTATTGGAAGATTCGGATGCGTGCTTATCTCAACAGCATCGGATCTTCTATCTGGGAGATATGTGAGAATGCTGAGTATGTAGTCCTTGCGGCTCGTGTGGGTCAGATCCAGATTGATCAGCACGAGGCCAACTCCAAGGCTCATAACGCTCTTTTGGCCAGCATCTCCCTTCCTGAGTTCGAGCGTGTCTCTGAGCTTGAGACAGCACGAGAGATCTGGGTGAAGCTTCAGAGCTATCACGAGGGGACTGCTCAGGTCAAGACCAGACTCTTCGAGACATACAAGCGCGAGTACGAGAACTTTGTTCAGTTGGAGGGAGAGACGATTGACGCCATGTTCGCTCATTTCCAAATGATTGTGAACAAGATGCGTGCCAATCGGGCTAACCTACCCTACGACGATCATGAGAGGGCACTCAAGTTGCTATACGCCCTGGATCGGAGGGTATGGGAGGTGAAGGTGTCGACTATCATAGAGTCTACATCTTATGACACCCTCACCGTGGACGAGCTGTTCAGCAAGCTCAAGTCCACCGAGATCGATCACCTGACTCAACTTTGGTACTCAATGCTTCCTCACTAGAGGACATTTAGTGTCCCAAATTTTATGTGCGTGCTGCCGAGCTTTAAAATTCCTAGAACTTAAAAAAAATTAGTAATTCAATAGTTTTTCAAAAAATCCTTAAATTTGGTGTGGTGACATGTCTTGGCCAACTAAACTCCAGAAAAAATAATGAAATGATTTCAACAAAGTGGCATCGTAGATGCTTCACAAGTGGACACATCTCTCATTGAGTTTAAGTGGGTTCTACGAAAGATTAAAGTAGATATGGACAATGTGTGCTACGAAAGTGTCAAATGAAGGAATGACCAAAACAAAAGTTGTAGATCATGTTGTCCCCTTCAACTTTGGTATTCAAAACTTTTTCATAAGAGACACTTTTCAATCCCTTAGCGGCACAAAACTCTCTCAAAATTTGACTTTCAAATCTTTGGTCATATAAACAAGTGTCAAATGAAGGGATAACCTATACAAAAGATGTGCATGATGTTGCTACCTACAACTTTGGTACTCAATGCTTCCTCACTAGAGGTCATTTAGTGTCCCAAATTTCATCTGCGGGCTGCCGGGCTTTAAAATTCCTAGAACTTAAAAAAAATCAGTAATTCAATAGTTTTTCAAAAAATAATTAATTTTGGTGTGGTGACATGTCTTGGCCACCTAAACTCCAGAAAAAATAATGACATGATTTCAACAAAGTGGCATCGTAGATGCTTCACAAGTGGGCACGTCTCTTATAGAGTTTAAGTGGGTTTTACGAAAGATTATAGTAGATATGTACAATGTGTGCTACGAAAGTGTCAAATGAAGGAATGACCAAAACAAAAGTTGTAGATCATGTTGTCCCCTTCAACTTTGGTATTCAAAACTTTTTCATAAGAGACACTTTTAAATCCCTAGCAGCATAAAACTCTCTCAAAATTTGACTTTCAAATCATTGATCATATAAACATGTGTCAAATGAAGGGATGACCTATACAAAAGATGTGCATGATGTTGCTACCTACAACTTTGGTACTCAATGCTTCATCACTAGAGGTCATTTAGTGTCCCAAATTTTATCTGCGGGCTGCCGGGCTTTAAAATTCCTAGAACTTAAAAAAATCAGTAATTCAATAGTTTTCAAAAAATCCTTAAATTTGGTGTGGTGACATGTCTTGGCCACCTAAACTCCAGAAAAAGAATGAAATGATTTCAACGAAGTGGCATCGTAGATGGTTCACAAGTGGGCACATCTCTTATAGAGTTTAAGTGGGTTCTATGAAAGATTAGAGTAGATATGGACAATGCTACGAATGTGTCAAATAAAGGAATGACCAAAACAAAAGTTGTAGATCATGTTGTCCCCTTCAACTTTGGTATTCACAACTTTTTCATAAGAGACACTTTTAAATCCTTAGCGGCACAAAGCACTCTCAAAATTTGACTTTCAAATCTTTGATCATATAAACATGTGTCAAATGAAGGGATGGCCTATACAAAGATGTTCATGATGTTGCTACCTACAACTTTGCTACTCAATGCTTCCTCACTAGAGGTCATTTGGTGTCCCAAATTTCATCTGCGAGCTGCCGGGCTTTAAAATTCCTAGAACTTAAAAAAAATTAAAAAAGTTTCAGTAATTCAATAGTTTTTGAAAAAATTCTAAAATTTGGTGTAGTGACATGTTTTTGGACTCCTAAACTCCAGGAAAAAATATGAAATAATTTCAACAAAGTGGCATCATAGATGCTTCACGAGTGGGCACATCTCTTATAGGGTTTAAGTGAGATTTGTGAAAAATTAGAGTAGATATGGACAGTGTGTGCTATGACAGTGTCAAATGAAGAAATGACCAAAACAAAAGTTGTAGATCATGTTATCCCCTTCAACTTTGGTATTTAAATTTTTTTCATAAGGGCCACTTTTAAATCCCTTAGCGGCATAAAACTCTCTCAAAATTTAAATTTCAAATCTTTGACCATATAAAAAAGCGCCAAATGAAGGGATGACCTATACAAAAGATATGCATAATTTTGCTACCTACAACTTTGGCACTCAACACTTCCTCACTACAACTCATTTAGTGTCCCAAATTTCATCTGCGAGTTTGTTGGGCTTTAAAATTCCTAGAACTTAAAAAAAATCAGTAATTCACTAGTTTTTCAAAAAATCCTAAAATTTGGTGTGGTGACATGTCTTGGCTGCCTAAACTCTAGGAAAAAATATGAAATGATTTCAGTAAAGTGGCATTGTAGATGTTTCACAAACGGGAACATCTCTAGTAGGGTTTAAGTGAGATTTATGAAAGAACCCACTGTAAAGGCGGTTGGTCATTGAACCGCCCTTACAAATGATACTACTGTAGGAGGAGCCCAAGACCTCCCAACCTTTTTTTTCTCGGGTGGAAGAGTGTGTCGCGAGGTGGAAGAAGGGTAGGTGTAGGCTTTATTTGGATGTCCAGTGTAGGGGCGGCTGGTGATTGAGCCGCCCCTATAGTGAATCACTGTAGGGGCGGCTAGTGATTGAGCTGCCCTTACAGTGGACCACTGTATGAGCGGCTCAATCACTAGCCGCCCCTATAGTGATGTGCCACTGTAAGGGCGGCTGGTGATTGAACCGCCCTTATAGTGAACCACTGTAAGGGTGGTTCAATTACCGACCGCCCCTACAGTGTTTTGTAGGGGCGGCTGATAACGATGGGCATCAATGCGCCACTATAAGGTAGTGTTTGGTTCATGGGATATAGTGGAATGGGATGGGATCGATCTGGTTTTAGGGGTGTTTGGTTCATAGTCGTATGAGGTCGCGGACGTCCCACTTAGGAATATACTTAGTTGATTCCTTGACTCCGCGTCCCAGAAATTTCGACAGACAGAGTCATCCCCGTCCCGGCCCTCATCCCCGTCTCCTCTCCCGTAGAAAAAAAACACGGCCTCTCTCCCACAGAAAAAAAACGAGCGCGGCGGAGGGCCATGGAGGCCGCAGAAGCGGAGCATCTCTGGCTGCCGGGCGCGTGCGGCACGCGGTCCTAGGCGCGCGGCGGCGCTGCGGCGACGCGGTCCCGGACAGCACGGCGACGGCTCATCGCCGACAGCACCGCGGCGGCTCGCCACTAGTCGGCACGGCCAAAGCACGACACCAGCAGGCTCGTCTCTGTCCCCATCTTCTCCATCAACATCCGCACCCCTACACAGCTTTCCCCAACCCTTCCCCAATCCATCAGGCAAGGTACGTGAAGACCAGCTCCCTTCCTCAACCCGGTCAGGCAAGAAACGTGAAGAGCAGCTCGTCATCACTCCCTTTTTCTCATTCACAAGCAGATCTGTGATTTGCCCAAGGTACACAAACCCAAACACAATGGATTTGCGTTTTGTTCTTGCTAATTTTATCTCCAGTAATTAAATAAGTATTTATTGATGATGAGATTTGTGCTTCAGACATGTTTGCTTCTGTAAATACTATGCAAAATCAGCAAAATCCAATGCAAAAATAATTTTCCCTACAATACCGTACCTGTACCTTGTGTCATGTGTATGATCTGTGATTGAGCATGACATAGCAGTATTGTTTTCTTTCTTTGATTGTTGTTGTAGATGGATCAGAGGACCAGGTTCTAATTTATTCCGCTGCATCATATATGTTCTTGTTGATGGTGATTGCGGTTATTAAGTCTAGAAAAAGAAAAAGATATGCCAACAGAGTTGGTATTACTTATGCGCCAATGATGAAAGGGATAGACTGAGACTAGTATATCTAAAACACACAGATTTGGAAGATGATACAACATGTATAAACATGCTTAGACTTAATAGAGTATGTTTCTTTCGATTTTGTAACCTTTTTAGAGAACGAGGGTTGCTTGAAGACACCATTCATGTGTGTGTCGAACAACAGGTAGCTATGTTTCTAAATACAGTGGGGCACAACCTTAGAAATAGGTTAATTGCCACTAATTTTCAGAGGTTAGGAGAAACAGTAAGCCGCTATTTCAACAATGTCCTTGGTGCCATTGGAGAGCTGCGAACAGAACTAATTAGGCCCCCCTCATTGCAAACTCCATCCAAAATTGCCGGAAATCATCGATGGGATCCTTATTTTAAGGTGTGAGGTTTATCCTCCCTACCTTCGTTCACATTTAAATTATGTAACTTGTCTTAGCTCCTAACTAATTTTCACTTTACAGAATATAAACTAGGACTGTATTGGAGCTATTGATGGTACACACATCAGAGCATCTGTTCCTAAAGATTTGGAGCATTCGTTTCGTGGTAGAATGTCCTTTCCAACTCAAAATGTAATGGCAGCCGTAGATTTTTGAGAACACAAGGTTGATATGTGCCCTTGTGGTTCCCTTCCTGAGTGATGAGTGATCGATCAACGGGCAACATGTCTCTTGGCTGTGTTGATGTGCAGGTGCGGAGCTCGGGCAGTGGTCGAAGGTGAGGTGAAGGCCAAGTAGGGACGTGCCGTGCCGACGGATCGGGAACGGTGAAGGGCGGACGTGGAGCTTGGACCGACGGACCGGGAGACCTGAGGACCAGCTGTGGTAGCTGACATGTGGCGTTTACAAGCGAGAGGACATGGGGATGTGCGGTGCATCGGCCGAGTCGGGAGGAAGGTGATGGCGTCGTGACACTTGGCGGGAGGCCGAGAAGGATGGCGAATGCACTGTGCCCGGCGTGGAGGCTGGACATGCTCCGGCATCGGTGCTTAGACTCGGGGTGTGCGAACCACATCCCGTCTACGGCACGGGTTCGATAGCTGAGCCTCTAAAACCTACCCTCGACAGTTTCCGAGTTTGGGCCTCAAAACTCGGGGTGGCCGGTTTCCAAGTTTGGGCCTCAAAACTCGGCGTGGACGGTTTCTAGGTTTGGGGCCTCAAAACCTGGGGCTCGCGGGTTTCTGAGTTTGGGCCACAAAACTCAGCCGGAGGACAGGTTTCCCGTTTTCAGCCTCAAAACCGGGGGAAGGCCCAGGTTTCCCGGTTTCGGCCTCAAAACCGGGGGGAGGTCCGCAAAAAGGACGGTCGACGCGTGGCGGCGTGGAGAGGCTGGCGCGGCGGCGCAGCTATCCGCGAAGTGTTTCTTCTCTCCTTTCCGTGTTTCTCGGATTCTTCTCAATTGACTTGATTTGGTGCGATGATTTCTTAGGATTAGCACCCTAATACGTAGAGGAACACCAGGGAGGAGTTTGATCGAAGATCGAGTTTGCTTTTGGACCCGAGCAGTTTTCCTGCTTTCTGTTCATCCGCGGATAGTCCGCGCCCCAGCGGCGGACAGTCCGCTACTCGGGTCTCGGCCAGGTCAGTCAGGCGCAGACCTCTGACTGTTCACTATCAAGTGAACGACGGACAGTCCGCGGTACAAACCCGCGGACAGTTCGGGACCTGTCCAGCAGACTTGCAGCAGCTGTTTGGTTTCTGCGTTTGGCCAGCGGACAGTCCGGCATTCAGTCGCGGACAGTCCGGGATACAACGGCGGACAGTCCGGGACTCTGACCCCGGACAGTCCGCGAATCTACTGATTGTGCAGTTTTGTCTCGAGGCTTTGACAGTTGGTTTTGGGGTTTCTCCGGGGGTTCCGCTGTACCACTAGGACATCTCCTAGGGTATCCACCTACTTGTAGGTCGTGAACTCTCTGGTCGTCTCGAGTCTTTGCTTTTGGGGTGATTTTCTGGGACAAGGGCTATCCTATTCACGAGTTGAATTTGAGGCTCCCATTCACCCCCCCTCTGGTCGCTAATTTGGTCCCTCAATTGGTATAGGAGCCGGTTAAGGATCTTCTCTACCTTAATCGGTTCGGATCCTAAGGGCGACATGGAACGAGGGAACGACAAGGCTCCGTGGTTCGATGGAACGAACTATCCCTATTGGAAGATTCGGATGCGTGCTTATCTCAACAGCATCGGATCTTCTATCTGGGATATGTGAGAATGCTGAGTATGTAGTCCTTGCGGCTCGTGTGGGTCAGATCCAGATTGATCAGCACGAGGCCAACTCCAAGGCTCATAACGCTCTTTTGGCCAGCATCTCCCTTCCTGAGTTCGAGCGTGTCTCTGAGCTTGAGACAGCACGAGAGATCTGGGTGAAGCTTCAGAGCTATCACGAGGGGACTGCTCAGGTCAAGACCAGACTCTTCGAGACACAGCGAAGAGTAAGAACTTGTTCAGTTGGAGGGAGAGACGATTGACGCCATGTTCGCTCATTTCCAAATGATTGTGAACAAGATGCGTGCCAATCGGGCTAACCTACCCTATGACGATCATGAGAGGGCACTCAAGTTGCTATACGCCCTGGATCGGAGGGTATGGGAGGTGAAGGTGTCGACTATCATAGAGTCTACATCTTATGACACCCTCACCGTGGACGAGCTGTTCAGCAAGCTCAAGTCCACCGAGATCGATCACCTGACTCAGGCCAAGCTGAAGAACTCATCTTCACATTCCATGGCTTTGGTCTCAGGCACGGGTGGATCGACCTTCTCTGCTGACGCTTCACCTCCTTTGTTTTCATTGTCTTCTTTGCTTACAGTCATGGAGGAGCAGATGGAGGCGGTTGGAGACGACGAGCTCGCCCTCGTCATCACCCGGTTCTCGCGGTTTCAGAACAACCGCCTGAATCGCCGGCGTGGTGGCGCACGCGAGGGCTGCTACAAGTGTGGTGATCTAGACCACTTCATGGCAAACTGCCCCAAGAATGACAAGAACTTCCCCGGCAAGAACCACAACTCCAGGCGCAAGGGCAAGCCGGAGAACAAGGTCGGGAAGAAGAAGAAGGGCGTCTACCGCCGAGAGGACATGGAGAAGGCTTTCGACGCCGGTCGGCGTGCCTTCCTCGCCACCATCAGCGATGGCGAGAAGACCTCCGACGGCGACTCCAGCGACGATGGGTCCGAGCACAAGATGGAAGAACGCTTCAACGGACTATGCTTCTTCGGCAACTCCTCCAAGGGCTTATGCACCATGGCCCTGGATGAAGAGGACCGCAAGCACCAGGCAGAGGACGCCGATGACGCCCACAGTGACGACGACGACGACAGCGCCTCCGAGGTATCAAACTCTTCTGTTGTCGATAGTCTCACTGATGAGCGGGATAGGTTTGCGGATTTAGTCCTTGTTTTGGAGAAGAGGCTCACGCAAGTTTTCCAAGAGCGCGGTGAGTTTAAGGCCAAGATGAAAGAGGCGCTTAAGGAGCTTGAGTTTGCTAAGTCCAAAGTGATGGTGACCGATGAGGAGGAGTGCAAAGAGTGCACCACACACATGGCAAATTTCTCCACCCTACAAACCAAGTATGCTTCTTTGATCGAAGTGTACGATGAGCTGAAGAGTAGGCTAGACTTGGTGGGTGAGTGTCATGAGTGTGCCTCCATGAAGAAGGAGCTGGAGGAAGTGAATGCGAGGCCTTCTTTGCTGGGTGCGTGCAAGCTTTGTCCTAGCTTGCGAACTGAGTTGGCAGAAGTTAGTGCCAAGCTTGCTGAAGCCATGAAGGCCAGCTCAGTTAGCACCTTGTCCGCTCCATGTGAGCGATGCGTGGGGATGAAGCTTGAGATTGCCAACTGTCGGCATGACAGGATGCAAACCGAGGAGGAAAACACATACCTTCGGTCCATCCTGAGTTGGGTGTCATGCAGTGAGCCGCAGTTGGGTATGATGATCAGTCAGTTCAAGAGGGGAACTGATTGCTCGGGAGTAGGCTTTGCTTCAGGTGGGAAGGGCGCTAGTAGCTTTGGCAAGATCAGTGAGTTTAGTGGAGTGAATCCTAGTGAGAAGCCATCCGCTATCCTTAAGCTCACCAAGATCACCCCACCTGAGCCTCCCAAGCCTATCACCAAGGATGGCATCCTTGATGAACCTCCCAAGGCTCCACCTCGCAAGCAAGTGTGGATTCCAAAACCTAAACATCTTAGGAACACACTTGACACCCTTCCTGACGTCTCTAGTGATCCCCTTCCGAAGGGCAAGCAGCCAGCCAGAGTGAACAACCCTCGCAACCATAGGAACCAACAACCCAAGAGAGTGGTGAGGTTCGAGTGCGAGTATTGTCACTGTGAGGGTCACCTAGCTGAGTTTTGCTTTCGGAGGAAGAGAGACGCTAGGAAGGAGTTGGAGCTGAACAACCAGGCCAAGCACCACCCTCTCCATGGTGTGCAGGGTCGGGGAGTTCAGAGGCAGGGCGCTAGGTCTGGAGGTGCACCTCCTCAGGTTGCTAGGCCCTAGGCAGCTAGACCACAGGGTGGTGGTCGTGCCCGTCGCGGTTCCGGTCGTCCTCAATACGACTGTGAGCCGAGTGTAAGAGGCTTTGCTGCTCAGTCCCATAGCGGACCACCTTTTCAGTATGGTGGTGATTGCTTTGCTCAAATGGGACAAGTAGGTCAGTTTGGAGGTTTTCCGTTCCATAGCGGACCACCCTTTCAGGTTGGTGGTGATCGCTATCCACCCATGGGACGAGGACAGCTTGGTGTTGCTACTAACACTTTTTCTGGGCCTATGACACAACACTGGTATCCTTCTCAGTATACTAACCCCAGTGTTGTGCCATATGCGCTCACTTCCTGCCTTTCTATTGATGCAGGAACTTCGGTGGAGAACATGTGGCTCATGGATTCCGGGTGTTCGCGCCACATGACCGGAAAGAAGGAATGGTTCTCCAGCCGCCTTAACTGTGATGCACAAGGAGTACATCACTTTCGGGGATAATAGTAGAGGTAAGGTTGTTTCTCAAGGAGCTATTCGGCTCAATGAGAACTTTGTCCTTAAGGATGTTGCTTTGGTTTCGAACTTGCATTACAATTTGCTCTCTGTTTGGCAACTTCTTGAGGATGATTGTGAAGTGCGCTTTAAGAAGGGTTTGAGTCGTGTTTTAGACCCTCGGGGAGATCTTGTTTGTTGGATCGTCCCTTTTGGCCATGTTTTCAGAGCCGATTTTTCTTATTCTTTCGGCTCTGCTAGATGTTTGATGGCTGGTCCTTCTTCTGATTTGTGGAAGTGGCATAGGAGGCTCGGTCACTTGAGTTTTGACTTGCTTGCAAGACTTAGCTCACTTGGCCTAATCCAAGGATTGCCCAAGCTTAAGTTTCAGAAGGACCTTGTTTGCCATCCTTGTCGTCACGGGAAGATGGTTGCTGCTTCTCACCCACCTGTTAATCAGGTGATGACAAAGCGACCCGGTGAGCTTTTACATATGGACACAGTTGGTCCAGCTCGGGTTTGCTCAGCGGGTGGGAAGTGGTACGTTCTAGTGATCGTTGACGATTTTTCGAGGTATTCTTGGGTGTTCTCATGGAGGGTAAGGATGAAGTTTTTCCTTTTGCTCGTGATCTTGATTTTGAAGTTGAAAACTGAGTTTCCTCCTGATACCATTAGAGCTATTCGTAGCGATAATGGTAATGAGTTTGATAACTCTCAGTTTGCTTCTTTCTGTTCTTCTAATGGAATCGAGCATCAGTTCTCTTCTCCTTATGTCCCCCAGCAGAACGGTGTTGTTGAGCGCAAGAACCGGACCCTTGTTGAGATGGCCAGGACGATGCTCGATGAGCATAGGACTCCTAGGCGTTTTTGGGCCGAGGCGATCAACACCGCTTGCCATGTTTCAAATCGCATCTTTCTTCGAGCTTCATGAAGAAACTTCTTATGAGTTGCGTTTTGGACGGGTTCCCAGGTGTCTCATTTTTTGGTGTTTGGGTGTAAGTGCTTTATCCTAAAGCAAGGCAATTTGGACAAATTTGAGTCTCGCTCTGCTGATGGCGTGTTTCTTGGTTATGCTTCGCATTCGCGTGCTTATCGAGTTCTTAACCTTGAACTAACCGGATAGTGGAGACCTGCGAGGTCACAATCGACGAGACTATGCCTTGTGTTTCTTCTTCTTTTGATGTTGCAGGAGAACAGGAGCTGGGAGAGACCATCTTTGTGGAGGAGGAGCAGGAGAATGCCGATTGGGGTGATCTCGAGCCAACTCCACTGGCTGCCCCCGTCGACCCTGCGACGTCTACTTTAGCTCGAGGACCCGATCCCATGACGTCTTCTTCTTGGGGTCCTCTAGAGCCACCTCTCTAGCGAGCACCCGCTGCACCTGAGGGAGCGACAGCATCTGGCGAGGGGGAGGCGACTTCGGCGAGAGCGCCCCGAAGCGTTCAACAAGTTCCCCCCCGCACAGATGATTGGCGGCATCGACCAGCGAGTCACGCGGTCGCGAGCAAATGAATCTCTCACTTTGCTCATTCTGCATTCGTTGCTTCATTGAGCCCAAAGATGTTGGACACGCACCTTTCTGATTCTAACTGGGTTAATGCCATGCATGAGGAGTTAGAAAACTTTGAGCGAAACCAAGTTTGGACCTAGTTCCACCTCCACCAGAATGCCACCCTATAGGTACCAAATGGGTTTTCAAAAAACAAAGAGGGTGAGGATGGGATGGTAGTGAGGAACAAGGCTAGGCTAGTAGCCCAGGGTTTCTGCCAGAAAGGGGTATAGACTATGAGGAAACCTTTGCCCCTGTAGCCCGTTTAGAAGCCATTAGAATCCTTCTAGCCTTGCGCTGCGAAGGGTTTAAGCTTTACCAGATGGATGTCAAGAGTGCTTCTTGAATGGGTATATAGAGGAAGAGGTTTATGTTAGGCAACCCCGGGTTTCGAGGATCCCAAGTTTCCAAACCATGTTTATAAACTTTCAAAAGCTTTGTATGGTTTGAAACAAGCCCCGAGAGCGTGGTATGATCGTTTGAAAACTTTTTACTCTCCAAGGGTTTTAAAATGGGACGGGTTGATAGAACTTTGTTTCTCCTCAAGCAAGGCAATGACACCCTGTTAGTCCAGATTTATGTGGATGATATCATCTTTGATGGCTCCTCTCACGCACTTGTTGCCAAGTTTGCAGATACTATGAGCAGGGAGTTTGAGATGAGTATGATGGGTGAGTTGGTCTTCTTCCTCGGGTTGCAAATCAAGCAAACCCGAGACGGGACGTTCGTGCATCAAGGCAAGTACACGAAGGACATCCTGAAGAAGTTCGACATGGGCGAGGCCAAGCCTCTTACGACGCCCATGGCGACGACTGCTGCGATGGACGCGGACCAGGACGGAGAGGCTGTTGACCAGAAGGAGTACAGGAGCATGATCGGCTCGCTCCTGTACCTGACGGCAACGAGGCCGGACATACAGTTTTCTGTTGTTGTTGCGCTCGTTTCAGGCGTCCCCTCGGACTTCCCACAAGCAAGCAGTCAAGCGCATCATGAGGTACCTCCGATACACTCCTGAGTTCGGACTTTGGTATCTCTCTCCTCTTCTTCGATTCTTTCGCTTTGTGGTTACTCCGATGCGGATTTTGCCGGCTGTCGGCTTGAGCGCAAGTCTACTTCTGGGACTTGTCAGTTTCTTGGCTTTTCACTGGTTTCGTGATCTTCTCGCAAACAGTCGAACATAGCCCAGTCTACTACGGAAGCCGAGTATGTTGCCGCTGCTTCTTGTGCTTCGCAGCTTTTATGGATGGTTGCTACATTGCGTGATTTTGGTCTAGATTTCAGTCGGGTCCCTTTGCTTTGCGACAGCACTTCTGCCATAGTGTAGCAAAGAACCCTGTTCTTCACTCCAAGACCAAACACATCGATGTTCGCTTTCACTTTCTTCGTGATCATATGAGAAAGGCGACATTGATCTTAGGCATGTAGACACCCATAACCAGGTTGCGGATATTTTCACCAAGCCTTTGGATCTCTCAACTTTTGCTAGGTTGAGAGGTGAGCTTGGTGTGTGTTTCCCCTTTTAGATGGGGGAAGCATTTTGATGTACCATAGACTGACTTTCTGATCCTTTTTGTTTTTGGTCTTGAGTCTTTCTGGTTTTGTTTTGGCTCCGATTCTGACTTCATCTTTCATACATCTTGCATTTTCGAGCTTCATGTCTATATTCTTAGAATGAATTTATGCTCTGATTAGTGATGGTGTATGATAATGCTTGTAGCTTAGGCTCTTCTTGATCACTGATACATATTGTGAGCTATGCTATTTTTCAGAATGATGAACATGTTTAATGAACTTAAAATTTGATACATGTTCACCATTGAGATTGGCAACTAGCATGTGTAGGATGTGTTGAGGTCACTTGAGCTATTTCATATATGCTAGGTTGCTATGTCTCTAGTTCTGAGTCTTCACTTGCTTGGACTGTTCATATCTTGCTTAAAATGAACCAAGTGTTAGTGAATTGAAAAGATCGAGATGGGATTGCTTTGTCAGCACATCATGGTATCGAGACTGTTTCTCATAGCACCTTGAGTTAAACTTGAGCCGTGTAGTGCAAGACCGAAACCGATGCTTTAAGCTTCTAATTGCATATGCATAGGCTTAGCACGGTTGAAAAGTTAGGCAATGACAAGCCTTCAACCTCTCGCAATCACATGCTGAATTTGAACTTGTGTTAATAACCGCTGCAATTTCTCCGATAAAATCTGAAAACACAAGTCCATGTTTCACTCTATAGCATGATGATTGAACTTTGCTAGGGGTAGTTCACCTTGTATACATGTTTAGCACTTGTTTGACTTCCAGTCTATACATGTTCAGTGCTATTTTGATGGTGAAACTCCTTTCTGAATGGCTTAAAACTGCTCACTTGGCTTATGCATTCATATCTTGTATTCGGTGATCAGTTTGAGCCTTTGCTAGCACTTTTGCGTGTTGCTATGTAGTCGGATCAGCACTTCTTAGAGCATTATTCACTCTTTCGAGTATATACCTGAAGCTGCTAACATGCATTTTTACTCATGTGCATGTGTTTGACTCCGATAGGCATGACCTAGCTCCGTTTTGCTCTTTGAGCTCTTTTCCTTCTCTTTTGATTGCAATTGCCCCAGGGGGAGAAGTGTCTTTGTGGTGACAATTTGCAATTTATGCTTCTCTTGTTGAGGGGAGTTCTTTGAGTAAGGGGGAGTCTTTCTTCCTATGATGCTCTGAGTCGGCTTTTATTTGATATCGATCGTTTTAGCTAGTTGTGTCGAGCCTCTGTGCCTCTATCTTGAGGGACTAGCTGTTTTTCATCATATTTTGATGATTCTTGATTGGTATCGGGCTTACTGCTGGTTGTGTTGAGCCTCTGTGCCTCTATCTTGAGGGACTAGCAGTAGCTGCTTCTTATGCAGTCTTCAGTTGAATCGAGCTTTCAGCTAGTGGTGTTGAGCCCTTTTGCCTCTTCTTGAGGACTAGCTTGTTTCTGACTTGGTTGCGTCGAGCCGTTGCCCATGTCTTTGGGAACCAAGTCTTGTGCTCTGATTTTGATCGAGTTTTGCTCCTTGATGAGTTGTTGCTCCGATCCTTTGCTTGGTTGTGTCGAACCCGTGCCCATGTCTTTGGGGACCAAGCTTTCGCTTATCTCGATTTGTTCTTCTTCTTCGCCTTTTTTCTGGCTTTTGGACATTTCGAGTGAGTTTTTCTCCTTCTACCCAATTCTGCTTTCTTTCTATTTTGGTTACGGTTACTATGAGTTGACGATGCACTCATCAAGGGGGAGATTGAGAACACAAGGTTGATATGTGCCCTTGTGGTTCCCTTCTTCCTGAGTGATGAGTGATCGATCAACGGGCAACATGTCTCTTGGCTGTGTTGATGTGCAGGTGCGGAGCTCGGGCAGTGGTCGAAGGTGAGGTGAAGGCCAAGTAGGGACGTGCCGTGCCGACGGACCGGGAGCGGTGAAGGGCGGACGTGGAGCTTGGACCGACGACGGACCGGGAGACCTGAGGACCAGCTGTGGTAGCTGGCACGTGGTGTTGACAAGCAAGAGGACATGGGGATGTGCGGTGCATCGGCCGAGTCGGGAGGAAGGTGATGGCGTCGTGACACTTGGCGGGAGGCCGAGAGGAGGTCGAATGCACTGTGCCCGCGCGTGGAGGCTGGACATGCTCCGGCATCGGTGCTGGACTCGGGGTGTGCGAACCACATCCCGTCTACGCACGGGTTCGGTAGCTGAGCCTCTAAAAGCTACCCTCGACGGTTTCCGAGTTTGGGCCTCAAAACTCGGGTGGCCGGTTTCCGAGTTTGGGCCTCAAACTCGGCGTGGACGGTTTCCAGGTTTGGGCCTCAAAACCTGGGCGCGCGGGTTTCTGAGTTTGGGCACAAAACTCAGCCGAGGACAGGTTTCCCCCGGTTTCAGCCTCAAAACCGGGGGAAGGCCCAGGTTTCCCGGTTTCGGCCTCAAAACCGGGGGAGGTCCGCAAAAAGACGGTCGACGCGTGGCGGCGTGGAGAGGCTGGCGCGGCGGCGCAGCTATCCGCGAGGTAGGCGCGGCGGTCGACGGGGCGACACGTGGCGGCATCCTGAGGCTTGCGTCGAGGCGAAGCTAAGGATGAGGTGGGCGCGTGGCCGTCGGATCGGCAATCAGCAGAGTTGGACCGGGATACCCCTAGGGTTGCCGCTTCGCTCTTGTATCTAGGGGTAGAAGGGGATTATTGTTTTAGGCTATAAATAAGAGAGGCACCCCACCTCTCTCCTCATCCTTGCAGTCATTTGTTCCTGAGCACTCTCTCTCTAGCCCTCTGCTTAGGTTCTAATCATACCTCGCTGCAAGCGATCTGCAGAGACGGGAATCATACCTCTGTGTATTTGGATCTTTGAGGAAACGAGACCGTATTCTCGTTGTCTCCTCGTGTGGAGGAATTTCGGCTGAAATCGAATCGTGCTTTTTGTTCTTCACGTTTTGGTTTTTCATCTCCCGGAGATTTGCCTCGTTCTCCTTCTCCGCGAGATGATTTTCGATTCCACTTGAATCAATTCGTTCTTGGTCGTGAGTCCCTTCTTTCCACCGAAGGATTTCTCCCTAATCTCACGAATCCATAGATCAGGTCGATTTCGTGTTCGTTTCTTCGTTTCTCCATTTCCGGTGTTCCACGAATTCTTCTCATTGACTTGGTTTGGTGCGATGATTTCTTAGGATTAGCACCCCAATACATAGAGGAACACCTAGAAGGAGTTTGATCGAAGTCCCTTTTTATTTGGTGAAGTTTCGATCGGTTTGCTTTTGACCCCGAGCAGTTTTTCCTGCTTTCTGTTCATCCGCGGACAGTCCGCGCCCCCAGCGGCGGACAGTCCGGACTCGGGTCTCGGCCAGGTCAGTCAGGCGCAGACCTCTGACTGTTCACTGTCAAGTGAACGGCGGACAGTCCGCGGTACAAACCCGCGGACATTCCGGGACCTGTCCAGCAGACTTGCAACACTGTTTGGTTTCTGCGTTTTGGCTGGCGGACAGTCCGACATTCAGTCGTGGACAGTCCGGATACAAACGCGACAGTCCGGGACTCCTAACCCCGGACAGTCGCGAATCTGCTGATTGTGCAGTTTTGCTCGAGGCTTTGATAGTTGGTTTTGGGGTTTTCTCTCGGGGTTCGCTGTACCACTAGGACATCTCCTAGGGTAATCCACCTACTTGTAGGTCGTGAACTCTCCGGTCGTCTCGAGTCTTCGCTTTTGGGGTGATTTTCTGGACAAGGGCTATCCTATTCACGAGTTGAATTTGAGGCTCCCATTCACCCCCTCTGGTCGCTAATCCCGGTCCTTCAATTTTGATATGTCTACGTTTTACTTATATCTTGGCTGGTTGGGAAGGCACAACACATGATGCTTTAGTTTTGCGTGATGCTTTAGAACGCCCTAATGGCCTTCGTGTTCCACAAGGTAACAAAAATAATTCACTAACTAAATTTCATTATGCCAATTGTTGATAACTTGAAATGTGATCACCTTTTATACAATATGCTAGGCAAATTCTATCTGGTTTATGCCGGTTATGGAGCAAAACCAGGATTCTTGCCTCCTTTCCGTGGAGTTTGGTATCATTTGAATGAGTGGGGTAATAATCCGGTCCAAAATGAGAAGGAGCTATTCAACCTTAGGCACTCGTCTCTTCGTGTGACTGTAGAGCGTGCATTTGGATCACTTAAGAGGAGATTTAAAATTCTTGATGATGCAACTCCATTTTTCCCTTTCCAAATTCAAGTAGATATTGTTGTAGCTTGCTGCATAGTCCATAATTTTGTCATATCAGATGGGATGGATGAGTTCATCACTCAAGATTCCAATTGGCATAATGTCTTTTTGTAAATATAATTATGGCGATCTTAGATGACAATATATCCTTTTTTTAGATATACTTGTGATTTTTATGGCAATACATGTGTGTGGATGCTAAGAGGTAAATTAATAAATTTTAATTAGTCAAGAAAAATTAGGCACGGATGATAGACCATTCTAATTTGTTGTCAGTGTAATGTCAATACAAAAGAAATATGGTAATTTATTTTACCAACTTATATGGAAGATGACCATATCTAGATATTCTATCCTTATCCCTTCATCCAAACAAGAGACAGGATCACTCCATCCCACTTTATTCTTCTAACCAAATAGAAAACAGGAATCGTCCCATTCCACTAACCAAACAGTCAATGGGTTCATCCCGTCCTCGTCCCATCCGAGAAATCAGAGTCAAGATCATCCCACCCTACCTTGTCTCCCAACCAAACAGTACCTAAGGGCGGCTCCAACATCAGCCGCCCTTACAGTGAAAAGAGCTTCGTACTTACAGAGCCTTTTGTGCGTGTTGCCTCTATCTGCTATTTGGATGACAATAAGATGGTTATAACTTTGCAGGGCTGCAACTAATTTTAAATAATCAATTTTGAGAAGAGATATGTATGATGAGCTATAGATGACTTCATACGGGTCTCAGCTCTCTGCTCGATCAGGTGGGCATTGGACATACTAAAATAATGCTTGGCATTAACCTCCTGGTTCTGAGATACGAGACGACACAGGGAAAAGTTAGGTGAGATTTAAGTTAATTAAATTCATGTGTTAAAGAAAATGTGATGAAATGAAATATTAGTGCACTTTCTTGTGTGGTCTTACATTCTTCCTTCCATAAAAGAGTAGAGAGGCAGAGAGTCGACAGGCGCTTCTGCAACTGGAGAGAGATAATAAGTATATTTCTTGTTCGTGGAACAAGAGGCCATGAATGGATCACGGTAGCCACTCTAGTTCCTTGCTAGGGTACTACTAAGCTTGGGAGGTCCTGGGATTTCATGAGTTACTATGGGTCTATTCCAGCGGATAGTAGTGACGACACAGTCACACAGTTCTTCACATAATTTGTAGGTACAGTGTGAAACGTCAACTATGTGGTCTTCCTGAGGATCTGATGGGAGTTGCATGGATGCTGAATATGGCTGCGCATGCATGAGTTCAGGGATGATTTTTGGCGTTGGTTAGTTGTTAAACGAAAAATAGTGAAGTAGAGGCTTCGCTTGGTATACTGTGGGAAAAGTTGGAGGTATAGTAGGGGAACCGAGTGGTAAAATCAGTTGCACGGCAGTTTTCGGTTTCCTTTGCTAAAAGATGAAGCAATGGATCATGGTTAGAAGCTCCAACCCTTAATAAGCTCCGAAAACTATGAATTAATCAGTGTCATGACCCAATAGACCTATACTGGGCAATAATGTCAGTGGAATAGTGTCAAATTAGAGTGACAAAAGTGTTGTCTCAGACATTTTTTTCCCTAACCCCTTTTCTATATATGTATTAGGACGACTCTGAAATTGTGTAGTGCGGGATCTACACGTGTTGTTAATTCGACAATTGTTTGGTGTCGTCAACTAAGGTTGTACAGGATCTCTGAAAATAAATGTACAGGCACCTATGTCACGGGACACGAATGCTAAATTGGAAATCGCCACCCTGATATATGTAGTAGTCATGTGCTGGACAAGTGGACAAAACCAAAATTGCAGCCTGATGATATATACATAGTGGTTAAACTAGTGCAGGCTGGAACTAGGGGGTGGTAATTGCTATACATATGGATTATTTTCACTAAACATTTTTGTACTTCATTTAACAAACCACCGAGAGATCCTGTGAAGGCAAGTGATGGACTATGAAATTATTAACTGGCCTGGACTGAGGTTGTGCTACTATATATTGTTCAACGTAGCTGTTGAACAAAATTAGAAAGCTGAGCCAGCCTATCTAGCTCAATGCTCTACAACTACTTGTGTTTTAATTTCTGACAAAACTAAAGGCAATATTATTTGAACTATTATTCATTCTTCTTAACATATGCTGTTTGGTACCACCGCAGGTAACACAAATGAAAATGAGAAATGGCTGTGAACGTTGCCAGCCGCAAACGAATTAAAATGAACTGATTTTTATGCTGTTTGTGTTACCACTACTGGAGAACGGGCCTTTAGCCCCGGTCGAAAATGGCCTTTAGCCCCGGCATGGAGCCGGGGCTAAGGAATCCGGACTAAAGGTCCGACCTTTAGCCCCGGTTCCCGGCCCGGGGCTAAAGGGGACCTTTAGCCCCGGTTGGTAATACCAACCGGGATTAAAGAGGGGACCTTTAGCCCGGTTGGTAATACCAACCGGGACTAAAGACTGGCCTCTTTAGTCCCGGTTGGTATTACCAACCGGACTAAAGACCTTTTTTCTTTTTCTTTTCTTTTTTCTTTTCAATTGGCTATTGTTTTCAGTTTTTCAATTACATTAGGTTTTCTAATACGTTTTCTTCGATGCTAATATATTACATTAGGATTTCTAATACGTATTCTTCGCTGCTAATGTATGTATCCACATATATATACACATAAATTTATAATTACACACATAAAATATGAAACTATATATATATGGGCTAGCTATACATATTATGTGTATAATATTTTTATGCACATAAAATTTACAGCATTATCCATGCATCCTTGGTATTTACAACACAAATATTGACCGTCACTTAAATGTCATACAAATGGTCGTCTTGGTTTGGTTTCATTGGTTCTTCCGGTTTATAGTAGAACTCGGTGCCGGCTTTGAGGATATGGTCATTAAGAACTCCTACGATTGTCTCTTGAATTCCTTTCAGGCGCACCATGTCCAACACCTGGTTCTTCAACCATAGCTCCTTTTGTCTCTCTAGAGGAGTTCTTTTGGCATACACCGAGAGAAACTCGCAAACGTAGTACCCACACAAATTGTTCCCTGGTGGTTGCCGTAGAACCCACTGCACGATGTAAAAAGATATTACTCTCATCATCTCGGGCGTGTGATGAACATGCTACAGTGGTAAAGACGCGGGGAGATAGTACTACTTACTTGCAATTGGATAGGACGAGGAAGTGTCGCCTTCAAATCCGGACGGTGTTTCGGAACGAACCAAGCCCAAACCCTGCACAATATAATATTGGATCGTAATTAACTATTGCAGATTTAAAGTGTAGAAATCAGTATTTAGAGATCGAAAGTTACCCCTGGATAATGTCTATGATATCTTGATAATCTCCCAGTGGTTTTCTCAACGAGTCATAGATTATCAATAGACTTTCGGAGAGATCGAAGACGATCAATATCCAGTGATAGCTGCATTAATTTGCTTATATAGTCAACATATATCATAGAAATTGAGTAAGTAAAAATAAATATGCACATGATAACAACACCCACCTAAAGTTGTATGGGAAGAGTATATATCTTTTGGTTCACCAAGAACCTTCGGAGATTCCTCCCTGTTTCATTTCTCCATATATCATAGGCGGGATCTTTCTTTGGGACCGAGAATACGATATATGGATCAATGAAACCAACCTCCTTGTCATTTCTACGTGCGAGGTCTCTCATCATGTTTCTGCATATGTATATAGGCATGCTAGCTAGTGTTAGCATAATTACATTTACATATACATATGCTAGAGTGAGATAATTAAAACGAAGGATCACTTACAAACAGAAGAGGCTGACTAGAGATTTGTCTAGAGCATCCAGGTGGCATAGCTGGTGTAACTCATTGAATTGGATAAGTATAATGTCATCACCACGAAAGTAATGATGGTCTCTAATTCTGACGCATATCCAATCATCCGCTTTTTTGTACACGCTGCCATGTACCACTGGTTTAACAAGTACATTTGAGTGCCAAGTTTTGTGAGGGCCGTAGGGTTGTATAGACTCTGGCCATATACATAATTCTTCTTCCACTGATCAACTTGCGGAGCAGTTTCAATGGGTGCTTCACCGAGCATTTGTGACAAGGTTAGACCAGTTTCTGCGAAAAATGCATCAAGATGCTCAGGATTCACCTCAAGTTGTTCTAGCGCTTTCAAGTTAGAACCATATTCATTCACAACTAGCGGGGGCACTGATTGTTTCGATTGTTCCCCGAGCTGTGGGACACCCTTGCTTGCTCTCTTCTGTTTCTGCTTCGCCTCCTCAAGTGACTTGGTCATAGTGCGGTCATAGTCTGATGGTGGCGATTTCTTACGAGAATCACACACTTTTTTTTGATGAGCATCCACCTTTTTCCTGAGCATATCAGGACGTACAAAAAGGTACGGCTTCTCTGGGTTTTTCTTTGCTTTTTGTTTAGCCTCGACGTCCGCCCAAAATTTGTCCAAATCTGCTTTCGCTGCAGCATTTGTTTCCTCATCAGTCATATCATAGGGAAGTTTCGTCTTCTGAGGAATAGCTTGATGTCTTTCTGCAGAGGCTTTCTTCTTTGGTGGCGGTGGGGCCGATGCCTTCATTTTTGTGGTGGCCTCTTCTTTGATGGGGCCGGTGGTGGGGAAGCCCGTGGTGGAGGAGATGGGGCCGGTGGCGTGGATGGAGCCCGTGGTGGAGGAGATGGGGCCGGTGGGGCGGGGATGGAGCCCGTGGTGGAGATGGAGCCGGTCGTGGAGGGGATGGAGCCGATCGTGGAGGGGATGGAGCCGGTGGGGATGCAGCTGTGTCTTTCACTGCATCGCCCGCAGCACTATGATGACTATGTGGTGAATGGATAATTGGACTTAGGTGCGGAGAGGTCCTGCTGTGAAAACAACATAGTATGAGTAAACAATTATTTAATTAAGTCAATACATAACTAGTGAAAAAATGTTTCATTGACTTTCATCTGCACCTAGGGTTAGTTTGCTGAGGAGGAGGAGGAGGTGATGCCCCAGGAATAATGATATAGCGCTTACGCCAACATATGAATGCCTTCTCCGCTTCTCCTAAAGTCTTCTCACCATCACCTCCTTCAATGTCAAGAGTCACATTGCTATGCCCTTTCAATACTCTATCCACCGAGACACTAGCATAACCAGGTGGTACCAATGCCCCATGGCATCTTGGTGTCTTCGTAGGGTCAATAGGAGATACGACACCAATAGCCACCATTATTGTGTCATTCCCCTGTGGAATGTGCAGCTCACAGGTCGTGAGAGGATCAGTGATGTCATCCACGGGGAAGCGCAGCCCTGCGTCACCTTGAATCGTTGGCACCTCCGTGGAAGCGCAACTGCTTTTCAACTGATCACCAGGGGTGCTGGTGTTGACTCCTGGCTCTGATGCAGATTGCCTTTGCAGGGAACTCACTGCTAAATGCACTTGCCTTTTGATTTCCTCACTCATTTTGTCTTCAAGTGCCTTTTCTCGCTCTACCTTCTGCCCTTCAGAGCCGCGGCCTGTGACTGAATAACCATTTCCTCCATCCTTCGCATCCGCTCTACCCTCCTCCTGCCTCTTTCTTGCGCGGCTTCTATAGGTCTCTTTGTCTTGTGGGAAGGCATGCTCCCACGACACCTCCCCATAGCCTCTTGTTCTCCCACCATGTTCAGGATTCTCTAGGGCGTATGTAAGCTCATCCTTTTCTCTGTTCGGCTGCCACGTGCCACTGTTAGCCATGTCTCGAGCATAAGCTAGTCTTTCTGCTGCTCTTTGGAGTTTTGTGCCATACACTACCCCTCCTGTCTGTAGGTCCAGACTTCCTCCATGACCAAAAAACCAATACTTGGCGCGCTCAGGCCAGTTTATTGAATCTGGTTCGATGCCCTTGGCTAGAATCTCCCGTTCCATTTTTTCCCACTTGGGAATGGCACTCTTGTAGCCACCTGATCCCAAGTGATGGTGGTATTGTTTTTGTCGGGCATTCTGTTGGTTCATTCTGACACGTGTCTCACCCTCTTCTGATTTCTTGAATTCTACAAACTCATCCCAAAAAGGCCTCAACTTGACGTAGGCCTTGGTGTTAAAATCCGGAGTTAGGTCCTTCTTGATAAATGTGTTGTACAATTTCTTCTTCCAGCCCTGGATAGTGTTGCCATTTTCTTCATAGCCCAATCCCGAACTCTTGCCTTCAAATTTCTATCTTCTGTTTCAAGCGTGAAATGTGCAAGGACATCTTGCCAAACCAGTTCCTTATCACGATCAGAGACAAAACTTATATGAGGAGCACTTCTCTTTTCCTTCCATTCACGAGCATTGATCGGGATCTTATCCCTTACGAGATACCCACAGTGGTAAACGAATTTCTGTGCATGTTCTCCAAGCACTTGGCCTGTTTCCTCGTTGAATTCTGAGATAATGTATCGGCCATCCAACGGCTTCTTCGGACCTCGTACGGTCCTACTCTTCCCGGTAGTCGTTGTCGATCCAGAGGGCTACGTATGTAGGAACAGTAGATTATAAATACATTTACAAATTGATTAGAATTTTATGTGCTCATAGAGATTGTAGGTATACCTCGCCAGTATTTTCTTGCATAATTTCTTCATAATCGATAAAGTATTGACTGCCGTCATCTACTTCTTGATTATTGTTATCGTCACCTGCTACATCTGGGTTAGCGGCGCTGTTGATTAATTCGTACATTTCCTCCTCCATGTTGTCAACTGGGTCGGCCATTTCTGCGAATAACATGGAGGATAATAAACACCATATTTTTGCAAATAACGTATATTCATACAGACCATGGAGGATAAAGACCATTTCCTGTTAAGGTTTAGGGTTTTGGGTTTTGGGGTTAGGGTTAGCGTTTAGGGTTTAGGGTTAGGGGTTAGGGTTAGGTTTAGGGGTTAAGGTTAGGGGTTAGGGTTAGGGTTAGGGGTTAGGGGGTTAGGGTTGGTTAGGGTTAAGGGTTAGGGTTTAGGGTTAGGGGTTAGGGGTTAGGGTTAGGGGGTTTTAGGGTTGGGTTCGGTTTGGTTGCGGGGTTCGGGGTTTTGGGTTAGGTGATTATTCCATACACATTCGTAAAAACATATACATATACACGACATAAATATATCTAATTGATTATGCTAAGTCATTATTCCATACACATTCGTAAAAACATATACACGACATAAACATATCTAATTGATTATTCCTTCTCCATCACAAGGGACACACCGTTGAGGAGAGGACGACGACGGACGACGACGAGGATGACGTTGCGGTGAGGAGGTGAGCACGACGACGAGGATGACGTTGCGGTGAAGATGACGGCGGACGCGCGAGGTCAACGCGACCAATCTCTTTTTATCTACATGTCACATATTTTTTGTTAGATTAAAAAACATGATTTTCTAAAAATGATTTATATAACTATATATTTATATAAATATATATTCATTTTTCTATAAACATATATACACTGCGGTGCATTAATAACATTTTCTGATATTCTCTAAATATATATGTATATATATTCATTTTCTATAATCATTCATTTTCTATATATTTTTTTTTTATTTTTCTATAAATATATATGTATTTATAATCATTTTTCTATAATCATTCATTTTCAATATATATCATTTTTTCTTTCTTTCATTCTTCCTGCACACAACGTTGTCTTTCTTGGGCACACACACAGTGCACACACACGCACACACAGTGCACACACACGCACACACACAGTGCACACACCGCACTGCCACACACGCACTGCACACAACACGCACACACACAGTGCACACACACGCACTGCACACACGCACTGCACACAACACGCACACACGCACACACACACACGCACGCACTGAGCACGGCGGCGCGACCGCGCCCGCCTCCTCACCGGCGGCGCGAGAGGGACGAGTTGTGCGTGGCCGCCGAGGCAGGCGGCCGCTGAGGCCGGCGAGGGCCGGCGAGGGAGAGAAAGAGGCGTCGGCGCGGCCACGCGAGAGGACGACGGCGAGGCGGACGTCGGCGAGGGATGCGGCGGGACAACGGCGGCGCGGCACTCGATCGGAGACGACGAGGGAAGCGGCGGCGCTGCGGGCGGTCTGACGTCGATCTGAGGAAGAAGGAGGGCACTGTGCCCTATATACGCGGGGAACCTTTAGTCCCGGGCCGTGGCACCACCCGGGACTAAAAGACCTTTAGTCCCGGGGCGTAAGCCCGCCCGGGACTAAAGGCTTGGACCTTTAGTCCCGGGCGGGCTTACGCCCCGGGACTAAAGGAACCTTTAGTCCCGGTGGTGCCACCGCCCGGGACTAAAGCTTTTTTTCCCGCCACTGTTTTGGGCTTTTTCTATTCTGGTTTTTGTATTAGCTACCTTTAGTCCCGGGCGGGCTTACGCCCCGGGACTAAAGGTTCCTTTAGTCCGGGTTTTCTACCGCCCGGGACTAAAGGTTTATATTTTGGGTTTTGTATTAGGTTTTGACTATATTAATATGCTGTAATATTTGTTAATTGCATAGTAAATTAAATATTAGTATAAAATTACTTAAAAATGACAGTTGTATTTCCTTTTACCTTATTGTATAGTAGAAAAATTTGTAACATAAATTCTTTTCTTTTCTTATAATAATGAATATAAATGTAAATAACAATTCATATTTTGTTAATGCAAAAATAAATGTTAAATTTAAATATCTGAAACAACTGGTTCTCGATAGGAAGATTATTTTTGCATTATCTGAACGTTAAATTTTGGGTTGTTTATCTTTCATTGTCCAAATGCACGATAGCGAAATTCACTGTTAAATTGCAGTTTAATTTAAAAAGATAAATTTGTGTAGTTCATATACGTTTCTGTGTCGTATTGGTCTCAAACTTTTTCTTAGGCTGTCACGTGGCACGGGTGAGGCAACCAACAAGTTTGTGATTTTTCGGAGATAGTTTAATTGAATTACCGCGCACCGTCACCCAATAATTATAGGGTCAACTGGGCCTACCACCAAAATAATCCAGAATGGTGCCAAACTTTTACACGGGATCTTGAATGGCCTGGGAAAAGAACGTTGTGGAGGTTGATGAAAAACGCAGAGGCATCAATTTGGGCTCATATGCTTGCCAAAAATAAATCAAGTCATTTCGACACCGACATCAATGAACCATGACTATCCATAATCATTATTAATTACACAAAAAATCTAATACATATATTGGTTAAAACATCACTATATATCAAGCGGGTACACTGGTGATCTTCTTCTTGACGTATGTCCCTTGGTTATGATCATGTCGTAACCATGGAGCCTCCTCAGCATTTAGCAGGATGCTTGGGTCTTTGCTCACACTGAAGGGTGGTATCCGGTCATCCCTTTCATAATCTTCTGACATGTCTGACTTGTCCTCAATTCCCACGATGTTTCTTCTTCCTGAAAGAACTATGTGGCGTTTCGGCTCTTTGGTTGATTTATCGTCATTTTTCCCTCTCCTGGGCTTTGTAGACATGTCTTTCACGTAGAACACCTGATTCACATCAGCAGCAAGGACGAATGGTTCATCTTTGTATCCAATATTGTTGAGATCCACTGTTGTCACTCATACATCCTTGTCAACTGTTACTCCTCCTCCCCGTCGTCGTCTTGACCCATTGGCATCGAAACAAAGGGACTTTAAAATTAGGTGCGTACTCTAGTTCCCAAATCTCCTCTATACGGCCATAATATGTTTGCCTCTTCCCATTTGGGTCTGTGGCATCTACGCGAACACCACTGTTTTGGTTCGTGCTCCTTTGATCTTGGGCAATGGTGTAAAATGTGTTTCCATTTATCTCATACCCTTTGTACGTGAGGATGTGCCATGACGGTTGCCTAGCCAACAAATATAGTTGCTCATCAATATTGTTATTACCCAGACATTCCTTTCGCAACCAAGTGCTAAAAGTATTCATGTGCTCACGTGTTATCCAAACTTCATTCTTCTCTGGAAATTGGGATCGTAGGAACTCCTTGTGTACATCGATATATGGATCCACCACGGTTGAGTTTTGAAGAACTGTGTAGTGCGCTTTATTGAAATAATCGTTCCCCGTACCGATATATGTTTTCTTCCCTAGTGTCCCCTTTCCACACAGCCTCCCCTCGTGCCGCGATTCAGGAACACCAATCGGGTCAAGGTCAGGAATGAAGTCAACACAGAACTCAATGACCTCCTCTGTCCCGTAGCCCTTGGCGATGCTTCCTTCTGGCCGAGCACGTTGGTGAACATATTTTTTCAGTACTCCCATGAACCTCTCAAAGGGGAACATGTTGTGTAGGAACACAGGACCGAGAATATGAATCTCCTTGACCAGGTGAACTAGGAGGTGTGTCATGATATTAAAGAAGGATGGAGGAAACACCAACTCAAAGCTCACAAGGCATTGAACCACATCATTCTGTAGAGTAGCCAGTTCTAGTGGATTAATTGCCTTCTGAGAAATTGCATTAAGGAATGCACATAGCTTCACAGTGGCCAGGCGTACATGTGGAGGTAAATTCCTCTTAAAGCAACCGGTAGCAATTGCGTCATAAGCACGTGGCAGTCATGCGACTTTAAGTTTAGGAATTTCTTGTCTTGCATATTTATTATTCCCCTTATATTGGAGGAGAATCCAGATGGGACCTTGATGCTGTTGAGGCATTCAAACATGATTTCCTTCTCTTCATTGCTAAGAGTGTAGCTAGCAGGTCTTAAGTAATGGCGTCCATCATCTGTCTTCTCTGGATGTAGGTTGTCTCGTTCTTTCATGCGCTGCAACTCTTGTCGTGCTTCAAGTGTATCCTTAGACTTCCCATACACACCCATGAATCCTAGAAGGTTGACACAAAGATTCTTTGTCAGGTGCATCACGTCGATCGCGTGGCGGACCTCTAGTACATGCCAATAGGGTAGCTCCCAAAATATTGACTTCTTCTTCCACATGGGTGCGTGTCCCGTAGCGTCTTTTGGAACAGGTTCACTGCCCGTGCCCTTTCCAAAGACTACCTTCACATCCTTGACCATCTCAAGTACATCTTCCCCAGTTCTGTTGCGAGGCTTGCTCCGGTGGTCTGCCTCACCTTTAAAATGCCTGCCTTTCCTTCTAACCTGGTGATTCACAGAAAGAAATCGACGATGCCCAAGGTAGACTACCTTTCTACATTTTTTCAAATATACACTATCCATGTCATCAAAACAATGTGTGCATGCATTATATCCCTTGTTTGTCTGTCCTGAAAGATTACTTAGAGCAGGCCAATCATTGATGGTTACGAACAACAATGCTCGCAGGTCAAAGTGTTCCTGTTTGTAATCATCCCACACGCGTACACCTGATTTACTCCATAAAAGTAGCAGTTCCTCAACTAATGGCCTTAGATAGACATCGATGTCGTTGCCAGGTTGCCTCGGGCCTTGGATGAGCACTGGCATCATAATGAACTTCCGCTTCATGCATAACCATGGAGGAAGGTTGTAGATACATAGAGTAACAGGCCACGTGCTATGACTACTGCTCTGTTCCCCATAAGGATTCATTCCGTCCGTACTTAAAGCAAACCTTAAGTTTCTAGCGTCTTTTGCAAATTCCGGGAATTCTCTGTCTATTGCTCTCCATTGGGACCCATCAGCAGGGTGTCTCAACATGTTGTCTACCTTACGGTCTTCTTTGTGCCATCGCACCAACTTTGCATGGTCCTTGTTTCTGAACAGACGTTTCAGGCGTGGTATTATAGGAGCGTACCACATAACCTTGGCAGGAATTTTCTTCCGGGGACGTTCTTCACCCTCAACATCGCCAGGGTCATCTCGCCTGATCTTATATCGTGACGCGTTACATACAGGGCATTCATCCAAATTCTCGTATTCCTTGCCACGATACAGGATGCAGTCATTAGGACATGCATGTATCTTCTGGATTTCTAAACCCAAAGGACAGACGACTTGTTTTGCTTCGTACGTAGTGGCGGGCAGTTCGTTAGGTTTCGGAAGCATCTTTTGTTTTATAATTTTCAATAATTGTCCAAATGCCTTGTCAGATACACCATTTTGTGCCTTCCATTGTAGCAACTCAAGTGTTGTACCCAACTTTTTTTGTCCATCTGCAGCAGACGGGTATAGTAATTTCCTGTGATCCTCTAGCATACAGTCAAACTTAGCCTTCTCCTTTTCACTTTCGCAATCTCCTTGTGCATCACGAATGACATCACCAAGAGCATCATCTTCAGCGAGTGTGTCTTCTGCACTTGCCTCTTCTTCACCTTCCCCCATTGCAGTATCACCAAAGTCACCGTATTGAGCAATAATGTCATCGTCAGGGTCCAATTGTTCTTCTTCACCTTCTTCCATCATAACCCCAGTTTCTCTCATGCTTCTTCGTCCAACAACTATAGTTTGGCATGAAACCCGACTTGAACAAGTGTGAGTGAAGACTCCTTGAGCTAGAATATTCCTTCGAATTATTACAAAGGGCACATGGGCAGCACATAAAACCATTCCGCTTGTTTGCCTCGGCCACTCTTAAAAAAATGCACGCCATCAATGAACTCTTTTGAGCGACGATCGGCATTGTACATCCAGTGACGTGTCATCGTCTGCATTATATGACATATCACATAATTATATCTCTCATTCTTATAAACAAATGAAATTATAAAATGACTGGCATGAAATTTAGTAAGAATCACTGGTGGCATAAAAATAGTAGCAGTTGAACTTGTCTAATTAATTATTACATCAAGATAACAGTGCAGCCTAATCCACTTGGCCACAACCAAAGCAACTAACACACCTGCACATTTTTCCCGCATCACAGTCCAACAAGATGGACTGCCTGCCACTCCAACCTGATAGGAAGGTAAGGTAGGGGTAGGTGCAGTAGGAATTGAGTTGATTCTTGAGTTGAAAGCCTCTAGAGCTGCAGAAGCTTCCTCAAAAGACTTGTACTTTTTATGCACAGCTCCTTAACTTTGAGGACATACTGACTGCACTCAGCCCAGCTGGTGTAAATACCTGGCTTGGTACCCACGAAAAAACATACCAAGCAGACATCCTTCTGCATTTTGTAAACTAAAGTATTATATATTTCTAATTTCTGTAAACAAATAATTTAACTGATCTCTATTTCTCCAAAATAATAAAATAAACTAATTAAACCGGTCACATTTTGTAAACTAAAGTATTATATATTTTAATTTCTGTAAACAAATAATTTAACTGATCTCTATTTCTCCAAATAATAATAAACTAATTAAACCAACCGTCACTTTTGTAAACTAAAGTATTATATATTTTAATTTTTGTAAACAAATGATTTAACTCATCTCTATTTCTCAAAAAAAAACTAATTAAACCGGTCACATTTTGTAAACTAAAGTATTATATATTTCTATTTTTTGTCAACAAATGATTTAAATGATCTCTATTTCTCTAAAAGATTAAAATAAACTAATTAAACGGTCATATTTTGTTTTAGAGTAATAATTTGAACTATCAAGTCAATGAACTCAAAATATCTACAAAAATAAAAAACTAAGCTAGTAACCTTTCAAGAAGTCGATGGCGGTGTAGATGTGATGAAATAAATCAATCGCCGGAGATGTGTTAACAAACAAAAATCACCGGAGAAGACAGCAAACAAGCAAGCAAGTGACTGAATAAAAAAAAATGAAGAGCTCGGGCACGGCTGGAGGTGGAAGAACAGTTCAAATATAGGGAGGGACATTTAGCCCCGGTCCTTATTCCCAGCCGGGGCTAAATGTTGGCATTTAGCCCCGGCTGGATACACCAACCGGGACAAAACCTTTTAGTCCCGGTTGGTGTTACCAACCGGGGCTAAAGATGCCTACATTTAGCCCCGCTAGATACACCAACCGGGGCAAAACCTTTAGTCCCGGTTGGTGTTACCAACCGGGGCTAAAGGCCGGTCTTTAGCCCCGGTTGGTAACACCAACCGGGACTAAAGGTCCCTCTGACAAATGAGCCGTTGGGCTGGGGAACTTTAGCCCCGGTTGGTGTTACCAACCGGGGCTAAAGACCTTTCTAGTCCCGGGCGCAAAATTTTCCGTGACTAAAGCTGATTTTGCAAATCGTCCAAAGGCCTGTTCTCTAGTAGTGTAACTGTCACATTACAAACAACACCTAAAATACATGTTTTTTTTGTGTGTGTGTTCCAATTTGGGTTTTCTCTTCATGTTTTTTTGTTTACATCCAGGGTTTATAACTTTAAGTTAATTATGTTTATAATATATATAGCTTAACGCATAAGATAGATTTAAAAGCGCAGTCCGAGAGACTCTCTCCTACTACAGAAGGGTCTTTGGCGATTCGTAAAATCGTCTTTAGTCTGGGCGTTTTTGCCGCACGGGACTAGGACCTTTAATCCCTCCCGGTCGTTAACCGGACCGGAACTAAAGGGTCTGCCCCAACGGCTACTGCGCGAGCTTTGGGGCAGGGTCCCTTTAGTCCCGGTCAGTGTTACCAACCGGACTAAAGGGCACTCTTTAGTCCCGGTTGGTGCCACGGACCGGGACTAAAGATTTAGCCACGGTTTGTGGCTTGCCCCGGGATAAATGATCACCTTTTAGCCACAGTTTTTAATACAAACCGGGACTAACTCCCCGTTTTTAAACTGCCAACTTCTTCCTTCTCCGAGCCAGAGACATTCAAATTTCAGTGAGCTTCTTGCTTGTTCTTGCTGTTGCTATTGCTTGTTCTTGCTTGTTCTTCATTGTTCTTCGTTTTCGGCGTCAATTGGTGATCTTCTTCGACTCCGTCATCGTCTCTTTGTGTTTAGAGGTAACTATTTTCATCTCCTACCATGTCATTTGAATATGAGAGGAATTTAATTAAAATATATAGTTTGCAAGAACAAGACTAGAGAGTTGGAGTTTAAATTGGTTCATCACAATAACTTGATAGTTATCTTTTTAGTTTATTTTCTTTAGAAAAATGTAGAATTTATAATAATTTGCAACAATAAATATAGAGAGTAGACAATGTGGAAATTGGTATTGTTATATCATATTTTTCGATTATCTAAACAATTAGATAAATTTAGAGTCTTTTTATTTATAATTGTTTAGAAAATTAGGAATTTGCATGTAATAGTTTAAAAAATGAGCATAGATATAGTAGATGGCAACCGTGACCGATTCCTCAGCCTCTCATCATCGGGATCCGAAGCGTTTGCGGCCGGATCTTCCTCTCATGCTTGCTGCGAGTGTAAGCAGAAGATTGTGAAGGAGTACCGAGTGAAAAAAGAGGGGATCAACGAGGGTCGTATATTCTACAAGTGTCCGGGCCATGAGGTGGGTTATTATTTACCCGCATTTGATTAATATGGTTCATTCGTATCGGTTTTGCTTGATGATGTTGTTTAATTTCTTATTATTTGTTCTAATTGCAGTGGGAGGGGCACCGGCGGATGTAAAGGATGGTACTGGGGAGGAAGAGTACGTTCAGCACGTACGAAATTCTGTTGCACAGGAGTTTGCCGCTAAAGGTGACGAGGCAGTGAGTCAGCGACAGCAGCCCATCCATGCTGATGAAGCAAATGATCTGTCTATTTTAGTTGAGATCGGACGCGAACTAATTATGTTGTTTAAGTTCATTTTAGTTTTAGTTTTTTAGTGGTAGCTGTGATTGTCTTCGTTGTAGTCAAGGTTGCTTGAATTAATCAATTTGTGATGTCATGAGTGTTTGTGCAATAACATGAGTTAATCAAAGGCCGCTGCTAAAACGAAGAGAAACCCAGAGAAGCCTTACCTCTTGTTAAACCCCAGGAGTTAAGGAAAAGGGTGGACCAACACGGTATCAAGATGCGTGAAGCCCGAAAGGTCCGCGAAAACCAGACTACGAACGCTCTCTAATCAAGTCTGCAAAAGAACAACAACCATCCAGCAAGAAGAAAGTGGGAAAGAGTGTTCCACAGCTCGGGAAAAGATCAAGACCTTTGTCCCCGTTATTTGTGGAAAATCAGTATGGTTCAAACATGGGTAGAGTACAGAGGAAATCTGGAGAGACCAGTAGTTTGTCTGAGATGGACTCAATGGAAAAAATTTTCATTGACAGCGGTCTCCCGTACGACACGATTGCCAAAATTGCTACTGGGCTGGAGTTTCCACGAGCGGAAGTAGTTGATGAATGGAGGAGAAATTTTGCACCGGGCAGGAGTCTAATGAACCCCAATCACTTACATGTACTTGGTACATAGATGTTTGCAATCAACAAATGGTGCATGGAGGCTTCTAAAGACGGTGATGTCAATTGGATTTCTGTCCGAATTCGGAACCATCACTACTTCCGTGGCGATGACCTAATCTTAGTCCAGATGGAGGAATTACACCAGCTATGTCATATGGATGCACTGGACAAATCGCTCCTTAGCTGCTATTGTTTGTAAGTCTTTCTTTTATAGTTTTCATTGAACTCTCTAATATGTGTATATAGTACGTAGTATCGACTTGACTCGATATTTTACAGGTATTAGATGACTCAGCTCAGAGATAATCATGACAATTCTATTGGGTTTGTTGATGCATATGTTGTTTTCAAGGCTCCAAACCCTTCAGCGACTTGGAGCGATGAGTCGTGTATGAATCTCATGAGGTTCTTCGTGAACCAAAAGATAGAGAAAGAGTTCTCTTCCCATACAACTTTAAGTACGTGAGACATATATATAGTTAATAATAAGTATGTGCACATTTTATTTTACTTAACCCTAATAATATATATATATGAATCATGTGTATGAACAACTATCACACTGAATACTGATGGTCATCGATCTCAAACACAGTAATGTGTTAATCTATGACTCGTTGAGCAAACGCAAGAAGATTACCAAGATATGATGTGTTGTTGGCGCAAAATGTGGTGCACCGCGCCTCACACACAGCAAGCCGGAAAAGCGTGGCTTCAATCGGTGCCCGGACGGTTTGAAATCTGGAGACGTCCAGTCGGTTTGACCTGAAAACCAACAAGGGATAAAACTGTGCTGTGAGAATAAAACTGAAACATGCCGGTTGAGACCAGACAGTTCCATATTTACGACCTTGAAGCCGATCACGATGGCATACAACTATAGAAGCTGTCTGTCAACAGTTTTAAGGGTCATTCGGCTAACCCTGAACACAACATGTGTAAGCAGTTGGTTGCCGAACGCACATGCATGAAAAAGCATGCTTGGACGAATAAAGATAAATTATGAATTGACGTGTAACCAAGCTCAACAATCTAGCCGAGTTGGGGTCCATGAGGAAGGAACATACAAACAAACATGATCAAACCAATCTAAAACCTGCATCTGCCGCACGATATCTAGTTTTATCTAAGCCTATACATGGTTGACATATATGAACCCCAACATGTAATAATCTAGATTAGAAATTAATTCGGCCATCATAATCATCAATGAAGATCCACAATCATTGAAAGGTATAAATAAACTTATAAAGCAAGGCCAAACAAAGATCAATTTAGATTGGGCAAAAGAGTGTTACAAAATTAATTAAAACATGCAACACATGATAACTTAATCAATCTATTAGATCTGCCAAATCTAATAGAGCCGATAACTATCTCGCTTTCGCTAAACATATGAATAAACGTCTGCCGCACGGTATCTACTCATAAGCAAAGCATAAGCAAAGACTTCTTGATCATTAACAAGGGTCCGCCGCACGACCATTGGAAACAAACAAGACTACTTGCATCATATCTAAATCCACCGCATGATACTAGACATGATAACAAGGTTGCCGGGACTTACGGAGGTCGACGGATCGATGATTCCTCTCGAAGAACTCGACGACACGACTAAGGACTGGAAGGTGGCGCGGGGCCGGTTTGTATTGATATAGTTGTGAACATTTTTTACAATGTCCCGGGGTTTATACTATACCCTGGGCGAATAAGAGTCCTGAAACGACTACGACTAACAAAACATATCTAAAGGAATCTCAAGATACACGTATATGAATATATTACTTAAACCGCTATGGACATGTACGTACATGCATAGTACGTATCCTTGCTTCTCCCGTCCCAACATGTACTCTAACATTATTGGACACCATGCTTCTCCCAAAAAATAATATGTTCTTCTTTCCTTCTCTTATACTGCACGTAGTCCGTTTTATTTTCGTTCTTTGAACGAGATCATCAAATTGGTTATTATTCTGGCCTTTGATTTGGCTACGGTAAAGCAGCTGGCCCACCATCTCCATATACTCGTAGGCAATATAGATGTGTCCCGATTAAACAAGTGTAACACCCTAAAATTTTCTCCAAATAAAATGTGCAAAATGTTTTTATTTATGATTTTGTGAGCATTTAACCTAGAGGTTAAATAATTTTTATTGAATTAAAATAAAGTTGGCAACATGTTTTTGCACACATGCTGATGCGTTGGATTTATTTGTGTGACTGGTTTTTGCCAAGATTCAAAATGAATTCAAATTCTATTTGAAAATAGTTTTGATTTGAGTGGGAAATAAAATAAAAGAATTTCCTTTCTCCTTCTCTTCACCCCCTGCCTTTCGGCCTGGGAAGCCTTGCAGCCCAGCCCCGCGGCGCCTCCCCCCTTCCCCCTCTTTCCCCGTTGGGGCGGCGCTCTCCTTCTCTCCTCTTTCGCTCGGCCCGCAGGCTGGCCCAGCTCGGCGCCGCAGAGCAACCGCCACTTTCCCCTCCCTTCGGTCGCAGACACGCCGGGCCCGCTTGTCAGCCTCCTTCCCCTCCGCCGCGCGCCGTCCCGAGCGCAACCGCCGCGCTCCCGGGTCTTCCGTGCGTCGTGCAAGCCGCGCCCACGTCTCGGCTCTCCTCGTGCATATAGCGGATGTGACCGCCTCGCTCTCTCCCTTTCCCTCATTTGCTCCCTTCGCGCACACTGCCGTGCACTCGAGCACCTCCAGAGCTCCCCCGCCGCCGTTGCCGCCCCCCGCCGCCGTCGATCTATCAATTCGGCGTCGCTCCGGTCGATTGCAGCCTCCTCCGAGCTCCGCCGCGCCACGTGAAGCTGCCGAACCGTCTCTCCCCCTCTCTTTCGCTTGGTTTAGCCCTAACCGCCGCCGTTCGTTTGTGCAGTTCGCCACCGACCGCCGTTTCGCCGCGGACCTCCATCTCCGAGTCGTCTCCTCCACTCCGTCTCACCGTGGTGAGAACCCCTTGCCTTCTGCTTCCCCTCCATCCACTTGGTATGGCTTGTGGTGCCCTTTGGTGCCGGTCCGCGAGCGTCCGTGCGCCATCCATAGCGGGTGCGCGCACACCGCCGCGAGGCGCCGCGACGTCGCGGCGTGAGCGCGCCGTTGGCTCGCCCCCGTGTACACACCCTCCCCGATCTAATCCTAGACGTCCACCTCCGATCCGTGGCCAGAGATCACCGATACCCCTTCGGGTGCCGATTTGCTTAAGAGCCCCTGAGGAAACTTGAAATCAACCCGCGCTCCGGCCGGCACTATTCCCTGTGCCTTGAAAAGTTTGCAACCAGGCCCCTGTGTTTTGGTTGATTTGAGGCGCAGTCCAGCCGACTGTGAATTCGATTTAAAATTCAATTTAAATTCTGATTTAAATTCAAATACATTTCCAGTTATTTACAGTTATGCCACTGCACTAAAACGCTTATAAAATCCACGTTTTAGCTCCGTTTTGATCCGTTCAAGTTGCGTTACATTCGTAATTTAGTTCTCCACCTGTTGACGTCTCTGTTAGACTGTTTTGAATAGTTAGCTGCAGGGTCCAAGTTAATCTTGTTTAGGGCTTTAGAATCACCCGTTTCGGCCGTAACTTTCGCGTCGTAACTCCGTTTTCGGTGAAACCAAAACTCGTTGTGACCGTAGAAACACGTACTTCTGTTTTATCAAAGTTTTATTTCTGTTTATTATTGTTTGGTGTACTGTTCTAATGGATAGCCCTGTTTGCATTGTATGTATGCACCCGGAATGCGTGTTGATGTTGTGATCGAGTAGACGGTGAGCAAGTGTGGTACGACCAGGATCCATCCTTCGATGATCAGCAGGAAGACCAGTTTTTCAGCAACCAAGGCAAGTTAGCATGGCATCTCCTTGTTACCCATTCACTTTACTATTAATTTACTCATTTATGCATGTGTCCAATTGAGCAACCTTAGAGACCCACTTAGCTTTGTTATCTGATGTTCTTGACTCCGTGGGATGCTAGTGCTAACTGACTTATAACTGATCCAGTACCATGATGAATGTTCTCATATTGATATGATGATAAAACGGTTAGTAAAACTTGCTGTTAGCAAAAGCTGGGACTGACAGTGCTACCATGAGTGCTATATAGCTCTGGTTTTAGCTCAGTACTCTGGACCTTTTCTAACTTGTTAGAGGTTACCCGAAGGGTGCAAGAGGGGCTTGCCACATGGGTGTAGGGCTGCCCCTGTTCCTATGAGTATAGCTGCGATGGCCTTGTGCCATAGGAAAGGGGTTACTACATCTGCCTGCCAAGGAAACCTAGCAGCCCTAACCGACGAACCAGCGAAAGGCTTCATAGTGTACCCTGTCGATCTACCTTGGAAGTGGATCAAGAGGTTGGCCGCCTCGGGCACAAGGGCAACACGGCTTGTGGGTAAAGATGCACAACCTCTGCAGAGTGTAAAACTCTTATAAGCCGTGCTCACGGTCACGAGCGGCCCGAAAAACTAGCAGAACTATGATACTTGAATAAATGTTACTTTATGTTGATGGTACTTTACGTTGTTTATATTTTATCATCGATGGACAAATGGATCATGGGTTAAGGGTTAAGCACAATATTCGTTTACCTAAATGCTAAAACTTTGCCAACATAAAAGCTAACTGTAGTCAGACAGTGTCAGCCTTTTGAGCCTCATGAACCCTATTTTAGCTTGCTAAGTACGTGGAGTACTTATGCTTGTTTTTTATCTTCTTTTTGGGCAAAATCCTGGATGGGTAATAGATGAAGGTGGAGTTGGTGACTTCCCAGAGGACTTCTAGGCTAGCTATTCCCCTAGTCAGCTTCCCTGTGGAGTTGGTCTTTGTTAGCAGTTTAGTTCTCTTTTGTTCCGCTTGATGTAAGACATGTGATGATATTATCGTTATGTAATAAACACTGTGATGATGCCACTTTTTGTAATTGTCTAGCTTATGTGTGTGATTGTTTCCTGGGCACACATGAGTTTACCGCCTCAATTTTATCCTTAAAGTTGGGGTGTGACAACAAGCCTCCTTTCTTTCCCTTAATTACACGAACTCTGATCCTCATGTATCTTTATTTTTATATCTTTTTCTTCATGCACGTGCAGACCAACTCATGATCTTAATTGCTCTTTACCAAATTTTGGTGTAAACACAGGCCCCCTGAGTATGGAGTATGAATTCTTCATGCTTCGAATTATTTCAGTCCGATGATCCTTTTTTCTTGATAACACTCGATCGCAATATTTTGAAGGCTCCACAGGCCTCTCTTGAAATATAAAGAGCCGCATCGGCTTTCAATGCTGATGATAATTTCTAGCCGATCCTCTTCTTCAAGAAACCGAGTACTTTACTGACAGCGATATTTCATTATTCCCGGCCTTACCTTCACATGTGAACTTTAAAGTGTCTATCACACCATCTTGGGTGGTTGAGGAATAGAACGGATTAGAATCCAGTCATCCTTACTTCTCTAGCTTAGAAAACTTGGGGTTTTGAAAGATTTTTAAATTAAAAACATAGTTTTGCTCCTCAAATGATTCTCTCAGATCGCTCAATGTGTATAGTTCCTCACGAGACACTGTTCATTTTTATACCCTATTTCTAAAAGCCTATGAAATGTCGCAGACATACCTTGCATATATCGTAAAGTCAAACCCCGATCCACAAAGAAAAGTGTCATACTCTTAGACCAAGATGTGCATGTGTGTGGAACATATATTTTTTATATATATTTTTACCTCCTTGATCATGACCCTCTCTTTCTTTTAAAATGCTTCTGAGAGTATAGGCTATTTCATTCTCACTGGCGAGTATCTAAGTACCCATTGCTTTCTCTCTTTTTGGGGGGTATCGGAGTACCCATTGTTTTCTCTCTCTCTTTAACATGCTCTTTGGCATGCCCTTTTTTTTAAGCACTTTGGCATTTTAATATAGCCCACACTCTCTTTGGCATATGAATATTTCTAGAGAGAGTCAAGATATAAACTAGAGTATTTTTAGTGGATGGAAAGGATATGTCTTGCGTAACTCTTAGCATAAGAATTAGAATTTTATAGGTGGGTGTACGTGAGTCTTGATCATGAGAGCACGATAAATCTCTCACAAGGGTCGCAACGGTTTGACAAAACTCAATGCAAAAGCAAGTAGCATATATGTAAGGTTTTTTATGAGATTAACATATGGCCTTGGTAGGAAATTTGACATCATTGAGGAGACAAGCTATTGATTTTAAGTTTTTAAGAAAAATTCCCAAGTACTTTGCAAAAAGAAGCAAGTTCCTTTCATCATACCATATCTCATTCTTCAGCTACTTAGATGACATGATTTTTATTGTTCACAAGTGATAGAAAAAGCAAGGAATAATAATATGCGAGCCAAGCGTTACCTCATATCTGCATGTACATTGATCCATTCTGAACTTAGTCATTCCAGTATGCTCTGCGACCTTCTTGGTGAGTTTTGATAGCTGGTGACACCCCTGTCGCCAAAGAAGTTAGGAGTGATGACGGCCTTTTAATACTCAAAGTCGATTATTTGTGTGCTGATAATATTTTCTTGGTCAGTATCCGCTTTTCACCATTTGTACACAAATATTGACTATTAGCCGATCATCTGTTGTGCATTTTTTAAGGGCCACACCCCCAAGGCTTATCGGGTATCTAGAGGCAACATTCCTGAACACTGGCCTCGTCCATATGCTACTATCATTAATTATCCTTAGTCAAAAGAATGGTCTAGATTCCCCTGCTCCAACCGAATCAACAACTTGATCAGCTTTGTCTATCTTTATTGGTTTCACCTTTTAGCCGAATAGTTAAATGCAAGTAAAAATGCACACGACTACTCTTCCATTGTTTAATCGGCTATTGCTTATTTGTCTGATCGGCTGTTTGTTCATTTGTCCGATCGACTGTTGCTTCTTTGTTGATACGCAAAAATTGCAGTTTTGGTGATGGTTCTGCTAGGCAACCGCGTGTAATCGATCATGAACTGAGCTATGACATCATATTTCGGTTGCTAATCGGTGGTGGCTGCGACAATTGTACTTCCTCTAGTGCATGAGTGTACGTGCATGATTATCAACCGGTCACCTCTGGCAATCAGCTTGTTTGACCGCATTCCTCTCTGTACAATAGCCGATGGAAGGATAGTCTTCCATATCTTGAAATCTGCTATCATAGGCTGATATTTCCTTTACGTACAATATAGTTCATTCGGCTTTTATTATGACTGACAGCCGATACTCATTAGCATGGTTCACGAGCTAGTTTTGCTTCAGACGACTATATTGGAAATCCTTGTACAAACATCCTGCCTAGATTTTTCCAAACCACTAATCACGGAAGCGTGATATCCGATAAGCTTCCGATTTATTCCTAGCCAAGTTGCAGACTTCCTTCCAAACAAATCCGAACTACTCAGTTCGGTCATAGTCGTTGTTTTGATCAGTCTGACCGTGACCTTTATTTTTTCCAAAATTTTGCCAAAGAGTAGCTGATGAACATTCCACGGTCTTTGGCAATCGAAGCAGGGATCCTTTGCACATATGTGACTTTTCCTCCATAATAATACGTCATTTTTTTAACTATGCATCATCTCCTCTTGACATACATTGGTTCGATGCCTTCCCACACTGATCCGATGGATGTCTCTTTTGTACAGCGAGGCAGGATAGCCGATCAGTACTCCTTGGCCGAATAAATAATTGGTGCAAAATTTTCTTGACGGTCTGGCTGCTATTCCTTTGCTTGATCGGCTCTTGCCTTCTTAAGTACTCATAATTGACTAACTGTTGTCCAATATACTGCTTTGCCGATACTACTTGAATAGGTTATTGTATGACTCTAATTGCATATGAAGTAAGAAACAGACAAAAATTCATTCCTTTCCTTGAGCTTGATAAAATATTCTTCCATTTATTTAGTCGATGTGTTCTCAGCCGACTCATGTACGTGATCATTGAAAGTAAGGAACCATTGATCACGCATCTCTCTTTTTTCTAAAATATCCGATTGAATATATCCTCAGAATCGAATCGGCCTGCTGGAATGATCAGAGCATGCATGGGCCTGACTAGATGACTTGAAACAAGACAGCCTTCTGTGGCCAAAGACGGTGTAGCGGATGTACTTGGTACGCGGCAGCATTGGGTTGGAAGCCATGTCCTTAAATAGCACCTGCATGATCTCACCAGTGGCGTGATCACGTTCTGGCATACGCAACTGCTGTCTGCCACTTCTTGACGGACAAAGTTTTATTTGCGGCCAAACCTCACGGTATTCATGGCCGTTGTTGCATCTATCAGAGCTGATATATTTATATAATCAATGTTATACTTTTCAGATTGGCTGTGAATACTATTACCTTTACATGATTCCCCATTCGGCTTTGAAGTTGTGCTGTCGGCTTCAAATTGTAAATATCTGAGGTCGTATAGCTGATAGAGATTCAAATTGACCATATCCAATCTACTAACCGATGGTATGAGGATCTGTATAGGAGAGCGATGATACGTACTAGAAGAAACGAGGTCTACGTAGGTACAACAGCCAACGGTATGATATGTTCCCATAAGAATCTTTGCAAAAATAAATCTTGAACTCGGTCCATGTGAACTTGCAGTAACAAATAATGAGTCAACCGACTGCATTCTTGGAATCTGGCATCTTGATAATTGTAGAATTTTACTTCGATCGTGGTCCACAAGAATGAGCCGATATCTTTCTTACTATTGGCCATTAATTTTTGTTTGTGATAAACTGCTAATAAGATGCCATCTGATGAACAAAGTCTGGACCCAATATTAAATCAAGCTTGGTTGACGTCTTCCAATCAGACGATTGTGGTCAATCGGCTAAAACCCAGATGAACAACACACAACAAGATGAATGTCCCACCGGGCGTGCCAAAAAGTGTGTTGGCGCAAAATGTGGTGCACCGCGCCTCACACACAGCAAGCCGGAAAGCGTGGCTTCAATCGGGTGCCCGGACGGTTTGAAATCCGGAGACGTGCCAGTCAGTTTGACCTGAAAAACCAACAAGGGATAAAACTGTGAGAATAAAATTAAAACATGCCGGTTGAGACTAGACAGTTCCATATTTACGGCCTTGAAGCCAATCACGATGGCATACAACTATAGAAGCTGTCTGACAACAGGTTTAAGGGTCATTCGGCTAACCCTAAACACAAACATGTGTAAGCAGTTGGTTGCCGAACGCACATGCATGAAAAAGACATGCTTGGACGAATAAAGATAAATATGAATTGACGTGTAACCAAGCTCGGCAATCTAGCCGAGTTGGAGTCCATGAGGAAGGAACATACAAACAAACATGATCAAACCAATCTAAAACATGCATCTGCCGCACGATACCTAGTTTTATCTAAGCCTAAACATGGTTGACATGCATGAACCCACAACATGTACAATCTAGATTAGAAATTAATTCGGCCACCATAATCATGCAATGAAGATCCACAATCATTGAAAGATAAATAAACTTGTAAAGCAAGGCCGAACAAAGATCAATTTAGATTGGGCAAAAGAGTGTTACAAAATTAATTAAAACATGCAACACATGATAACTTAATGAATCTATTAGATCTGTCAAATCTAATAGAGCCGATAACTATCTCGCTTTCGCTAAACATATGAATAAACGTCTGCCGCACGGTATCTACTCATAAGCAAAGCATAAGCAAAGACTTCTTGATCATTAACAAGGGTCCGCCGCACAACCATTGGAAACAAACAAGACTACTTGCATCATATCTAAATCCACCGCATGATACTAGACATGATAACAAGGTTGCTGGGACTTACAGAGGTCGACGGATCGATGATTCCTCTCGAAGAACTCGACGACACGACTAAGGACTGGAAGGTGGCACGGGGCCGGTTTGTATTGATATGGTTGTGAACATTTTTTACAATGGCCGGGGGTTTATACTTATACCCTGGGCGAATAAGAGTCCTGAAAGGACTACGACTAACAAAACATATCTAAAGCAATCTCAAGATACACGTATATGAATATATTACTTAAACCGCTATGGACATGTACATACATGCATAGTACGTATCCTTGCTTCTCCGTCCCAACATGTACTCGAACATTATTGGACACCATGCTTCTGCCAAAAAAAAAATAATATGTTCTTCTTTCCTTCTCTTATACTGCACGTAGCCTAGAGTCCGTTTTATTTTCCTTCTTTGAATGAGATCATCAAATTGGGTATTATTCTGGCCTTTGATTTGGCTACGGTAAAGCAGCTGGCCCACCATCTCCATATACTCGTAGGCAATATAGATGTGTCCCGATTAAACAAGCCTCCTTTCTTTCCCTTAACACAAACTCTGATCCTCATGTATCTTTATTTCTATATCTTTTTCTTCATGCACGCGTAGACCAACTCATGATCTTAATTGCTCTTTACCAAATTTTGGTGTAAACACAGGCCCCCGAGTTCGGAGTATGAATTCTTCATGCTTCGAATTATTTCAGTCCGATGGTCCTTTTTTCCTGATGACATTCGATCGCAATATTTTGAAGGCTCCATCGGCCTCTCTTGAAATAAAGAGCCGCATCGGCTTTCAATGCTGATGATAATTTCCAGCCGATCCTCTTCTTCCAAGAAATCGAGTAACTTTACTGGCAGCGATATTTCATTATTCCCGGCCTTACCTTCACATGTGAACTTAAAGTGTCTATCACACCATCTTGGGTGGTTGAGGAATAGAACGGATTAGAATCCAGTCATCCTTACTTCTCTAGCTTAGAAAACTTGGGGTTTTGAAAGATTTTTAAATTGAAAACATAGCTTTGCTCCTCAAATGATTCTCTCAGATCGCTCAATGTGTATACACTACACCACAACACCACATTAGGGTCAGACGTCTGTCACTAAAAATAATATTTACGGATGGACAATCTGACGGTAAAGATTAATGACAATCATCTGACGGTAAAGCTACATTTACCGATTTACGCTCTGTCGCTATAGGTATCCATATTTAACACCGACGATCTGACGCTGAAACCATGTACAACGTCACTTGGTCTGTCGCTGAAAATAAGTGGGCCCGACCTGGCTCGACGCGTAAATTTTGGAAGAGGCCCGCCAAAAGTTTTTAGTCTCACGCGTAAATGGGAGAGGCCCATCATTGTTTTGACTTGGCCTGATTGGAAACCCTAGAAGCAGCATTCGAGCACAAACAGCCGCCACTCCTGCCCCAAATCGCTCCCTGCCCCCAAATTCGTCGTCCCCCCCGAGCATGCACCCCCCATCCCGCGTCGCGCGCCGCCCATCCCCGTGCCGCCGCCGCCGACCGCTGAAGAGTTGACAGTCGCCGGCCATCCTCTGGCCCGCCGCCCCCGACCAGTTGAGCCGGCACCGCCAAGGGAACTGAATGGGGATCCACCACGATCCACGCATTGTTTGCTGTTTGGGTGTCGCCATCCCGCACTGCCACGATCCACATTAGATGCTGATTTGTGCTTCGGCTGAAGATCCATCTGTATGTCCCAATGCCCTCCCCTAGGTCTTTCTTTCAAGTGCTAAAAAATAAGATTATTTAATTTCTATTGTTGGTGGTTGATGATTCTGTGCATCGGTTTTGTTCTTTAACTATTTATTCGAGATTGTTAGTTATTTTTTTTGAAAGGAATACAATATACCATTAAGCACTTGGTCGAGTTAAGTCACTGGAGACCAACAACTTTACTGAGTTGAATTTGTTCAACGTTACAGAAACTGATAATCTCTCCATGCCAGGTTTCTGAATGTTCTGAATGGCGGACAGAACATTCAGAACTTTACTGAGTTTGTGAACTGTAGTGATTGAATTTGTACATTAAGCTTGTAATATCTCCTATTAGAGGGCCTAGAACTGATCTGTCATATATGTCGGATTAGATGGCATTTTTGCTACAAGAGCAACATCAGTTTCTACTATGACCCTTCTCATCTCAAGCGTAGATGCAAACTCTAGGTCTTTCATGCAGGCGATGGCTTCAGCATGCTGGACAGATATTAGAAAACTGCTGATCCGCTACCTGCAATAATAGCATTGCCGAAATGGTTTCTTATGATGAAACCCAACCAGATTTGTGTGAGCACGGACCATAATAAGCTACATCGCAATTAAGCTTGTAAACTTCTTCGGGTGGTTGTTGCCATTTTGGTTTGCAGACTAGAATTCTTTTTTCAGTACTGACTGCATCTCTCCATGCCAACAAATGAAAAAAATATGTCACTGACTATTTGTTGGGTTGCTTTTGCCTTCTCCCCTGCATTGTTTTTATTGCGTGCAGACTACCAAGACCACATAAAAATGATAATCATGCTTTGACAGTCAGCATCAAAACTCCAAATATTTTAAGACTGCCCAAGCACAAGTGTCGCTATTGTTTTGTTGGTCTCTAATCTTAATGGCAATAGCATATGCTGACTTGACAGATAATAAACCTTTTGTGTCTAGATGCCAAGCTGGGAGGTCTTCCACTTGAGTAGACATAATGTATGTATGTATGGTAGCTATTCTGAGGCTGCATTACACGTGCAACTATGTGCATCAATTTTTTTTGCTAGCTGAAGAATAAATTAGTTTCCTTGCTTTCTGGACATGCTCTGTTTCCCTTATATTTGAGTACATCCAACATGTCTATGTTCAAGAGATCATCCTATAATTACCAAGGCTTATATATTTAGTAAATTAAGAGATTGTTGTTTTCCAGTGTTACAAGCAGACATAATTGATTTATTCTATTCATTTCAGGCCCCTGGGCGAAATCCTTGTGGACATGTCCCACTAACCTGAACGAGTTACAGATCTGCTATATCAACGCCGTCTTCCCATTGCTTGCAGTCCATAGATTACTGCAGGTACATGCTTAGTTCCCACAAAGACTCGTGGATAAATCATGGATCAATAGTGATGCTAGGCACACAAAGGCAATAATAAATCATATTCTAGGCGCACTGTTTGTCGTAATTAGTGATAATAAAGGGAAAAATTAGTAACACATTCTCTCTAGATTAATTCTTATAGAGGCCAGCAGTATGCTAGAAAGAATTTAGGCTTGTTTTTTTTTAATGAATCAAGCTAACCATAAGATGACTCGTGTAATGCCAAGTGATAGCAACTGTACATGCTCTGCTGTCAAGTGCTGAAAGCTAAAAATAAGCTTTAGTTTCTTTTGGCGGTGATTGGTGATGTTAGTTCCTATTATGAGTGATGTTAGTTCTGAATGTATGTGTATATGGTAGCATTTGAGGCTGCATCACACATGCAGCTATGTGCATAAATTTTTTCGCTAGCAACTAAAGAAATATTTTCTAACCTACATCAAACACTGTTGTTTTCCAGTGTTATACAAGCAGACACAACTGAGTTATTGTTTCTTATTCATTCCAGGCCTCTTGGTGAAAGTATTGTGGAGCTGGACCACTAAACTCAACGGGTTCCAGATTTGCTGCAGCGAAGTCGTCCTCTTCTCATTGCTTGCGGCCAACAGATTCAAGTACTACAGGTACACGCTCAGTCCCCACAAAGACTCATGGATAAATCATGGATCCATAGTGATGCTTGGCACACAAAGGAATGCAAGAAGAGGGAATGCAAGAAGGCTTCTAGTACACCTCTCAAGGGCACTGCAGGTATGCCCCTAAATTCACATTCATATACTATGTACAAATGTAGTGACCACTTATTGGAAGAAAATTACAATTCTGTAGCTGACCACTTGTGTCCTAATGACCACATGTAAAAAAAACCACTATGGCTGTAGCTAGCTGAAATAAGAAACCTGTTGTAGGAGGAATGAAAATGACCACCAGGTGTTTTCTCCTAATTAGGTATAGCCATAGTCATTAAGTCATTTAGTCATTCTTATAAGTGGAGGTGTTACAACTCTGAACTGTAAGCTATCTTGGCAACTCCTCAGCATGTAGTCATTTTGCAAGCTTCGGTACAAACAAGAAACAACAAAAGCACTACCTTGAGTAGACCTATGTGCAGCTTCCATTATATATAACTATAATTGTTACTTTCACATGTATCCAACCTCAATGAACTGCGATTTCTAGAAAATGGATGTCTACAGTTGAAAATAAACTTATATTGCACAATAGCTTTAGGATTTGTATCCACTTTACTAGTTACTAATTCTTATATTTGTTTCAGGAAGTTCTGGGAAGTCCTTGACTTGAGTTACTTGAAAATGGTTCTCCGCACAACCTGGTGGCCGGATGTTCTTCTTTTGGTGGATGTGCTTTTGGTTTTTCAGTTCCTATAAATGATTGTGTGCACAAACCTTAGTATATCAGACAAACTATTATATTGCTTATTGGGTGTGCATTCATGTAAGCTTTTGGTGTCTGATGACTTTATTGGATGATGTATGCAAGACAATATTGTATGGTTGACTTTGTTGGATTATGTAGTGGGCAAGATAAGATTTGGATTATGTATTTGACCTCCATGTGATGTGTGTGCTTCTATATCTGTGTTGTGGATATTAAGCTTGAATATGGGTTTTGTAATTGCATTTATTTATTTTTTTTGATATCTAAACTATATTGTTGAACAATCTGACGCTATAAGTACATGGAAGGTTGGATGATCTGTCGGTATATGGTTTCTAATAGAGTATCTGTCGCTGAAACTTAGGAACAGACTGTCTGTCGCTATAGATTTTCAGAGCAACAGATTGTCTGTCGCTGAAAGTGGTGTGTCTGACGCTGAAGAGTTTTACCGGCAGGACTTACACCGGCAGCTGAAGTCTGTCGCTGTAAGTATTTAGCGTCTTTACCGTCAGATTGTCCATCTCTAATAGCGGTGTTGTGTGTAGTGATAGTTCCTCACCGAGACACTGTTCATTTTTTTATACCCTATTTCTAAAAGCCTATGAAATATCGCAGACTTACCTTGCATATATCATAAAGTCAACCCCGGATCCACGAAGAGAAGTGTCATACTCTTAGACCAAGATGTGCATGTGTGTGGAACATATTTTTATATATATTTTTTACCTCCTTGATCATGACCCTCTCTTTCTTTTAAATGCTTCTGAGAGTATAGACTATTTCATTCTCACTGGCGGGTATTTAAGTACCCATTGTTTTCTCTCTTTTTGCGGTTATCGGAGTACCCATTGTTTTCTCTCTCTTTATCATGCTCTTTGGCATGCCTTTTTTTAAGCACTTTGGCATTTTAATATAGGCCACACTCTCTTTGGCATATGAATATTTCTAGAGAGAGTCAAGATATAAACTAGAGTATTTTTAGTGGATGGAAAGGACATGTCTTGCGTAACTCTTACATAAGAATTAGCATTTATAGGTGGGTGTACGTGAGTCTTGATCATGAGAGCACGATAAATCTCTCACAAGGGTCACAACGGTTTGATAAAACTCAATGCAAAAGCAAGTACAGTAGAATCAAATAGAACTCCTGAAGAAATCATCAAAGTAGGTAACATATTTCTTTTCATTTTTTATAGACTTAATATTGATAATATAGATATAACTAATATCTTCTTTATTTTCAATTGAAGACTGACTGGTTGAAGCAAAAAGTGATGCTACAAGGCCAATTGAAAGCAATACAAAAGACAATAGCAGGATTTCTTCGGGAACAAGTCATAAATCCAAACGACGAGTTCTACTATAATACCAACGAGTCGTTTACTCCAAACAATGATGATCATTTGTATGTCGTGTAGATCTTTAGATGGAGTACAACTTGTAATAGGTTTACAATACTAACTTTGGAGTACAACTTGTGTGGATAGATATTTGGACAACTTCTATATGTATATTGCTTCTAATTTTATGTACATATATTTATATATATATATGTAGTTCTATAGTTCAATTATATATGCATGTAATAAGCTTATTGTTTTATGCTGCTAATATATATAAATTATATATATTAGCAGCAAAGAATATATATTGGAAAACCTATTAAATAAATAAACAAAACTAAAAATAGAACTGAAATAAAATAAAAAGAAAAAACCAGGGGACCCTTTAGTCTCGGCTGGTAACACCAGCCGGGGCTAAGGGTGCTGCTGCGGGCACCGCTGGCAGCACCCTTTAGTCCCGGCTGGTATTACCAACCGGGACTAAAGGGGGGTTTTAGCTCCGGTGACTGGAGCCGGGACTAGGGGGGCTTTAGTCCCGGAAGCGTAGTCCCGGCTCGGCAACCGGGGCTAAAGGCCCTTGCCGACCGGGGCTAAAGCTCGATTCTGTGTCTGTATCCATCCTAATTGTTAGAAATAGAGATTTTGGTGAAAAAAATGCCCTCCAACAGCTTCTTTAACTGGTTATGCAATATAGCTATTTGTATCCTAGATTTCACGCTAGCCAAAGATTGAAACGAGAATGGCTCTGTAGAGTGAACACAAGATATACAAAAGAACTGTTGGAGAGTACATAGATATCGAAAGCAATTTTATACAAATAACTCCAAATAATAATTTAGACAGTGAGCATTAGAATCTAGTTATACAACGTTGAGCTTCGTGGCACATAGGCAATTGGAGCATTGGAAATTAACACTACTACGTTCAAGGTTTCCAAAGGTGCTGATCCAGAAGGATTTTTATAGTCATGCAGATGCGAAAGCCTTATGGACTGTATAAATTCATTTCTTAAATGTGTGCATATGTCGCACGTCGGCCCCTGCATTGGTAGCACATAATGATACTGGATAGGCGGTCTTAGATCCATTTGTACATACGTTTTTGTCAACCGCCTGCGTTGGGGGGCCAGTAGAAATAGGACCACAGCACATGCAACCGCATGTGGAAAGAATTTTCACAGGCGGTTGACTTAACAACCGCCTGTAAAAATGGGCATTTCCACGGAGGTTGACATAGCAAACCGCCTGTGAAAAACTTTAAAAAAAAAACCGAAAATAAATAGGGAAAAAATATTTTAATTATGGCGAGGACCTCACCGCCCTATGTCCGCCCGTCTCCGTCGAAGTCGCAAGTCACATTTGTCGCGGCTGACGCAGCCGGTGGATTCGAACCCACGACCTCGGCATCGCACGACCTCCTCACCACCTCCCAAACCAAATGTTTCTATTATCCCCTTCGTCTTACAAACTTCGAACCCACATATTGTGTATTGTTTGTTTGAGGTCCTAAACGATTTCAAATCAAAACGTTGTCAACTACAAAGTTTCATAACTTTTCGAGAGGAACAACTTTTGTATTGGTCATTTCCCCATCCGAGGTGGTTTACAAAATTTGAATTTCAAATTTGAGACCATTCAAACATATTTTTCGTTGACAAGATGACTTCAAAATAAAAGTTGTAATTTGCAAAGTTTCATAACTTTTCGAGACGAACACTTTTTATTTTGGGTGTTTTCTCATCCGAGAAAGTTTAAAAAAATCAAATTTTAAAAAACACGTGTATAGAAATGGATTTCTACAGGCGGTTTGTTAAGACAACCGCATGTAGAAATAAGACATTTCTACAGACGGTTTTCTTAATAAACCGCCTGTAGAAATCTATTTCTACAGGCGGTTTCTAGACTTGAGGTCACCGGTTCATTTCTAAATGCGCGTGGTAACTCAAACCGTCAGTAAAAAAAAATGAGGCGGTAGGAAAAAATCATCTTTCTACTAGTGATTTTTACAAGAAAATTATCATTATTTGTTTGCTATAAATTAATTTTTTATAGTCATACCATATGTGTACCGTACATCCATGTTTATACGAGTATAAATAAGAGGAAAGGTGAAGACGAAGAAGCAGAGCTACGACTTCTCCAAATAGGAAATAGTACATATGAGAGTTGATTCAGAAGAGAGAGCTGCTTTTAAAGATAGAGTTGGGTGGCATCAGGAGATCTCAGAAAGCTAGAACCTAGCAGCACTGGGATCGGGATGCAGCTCATCGATGTGTTTCCTCTATTCGCTCCTGATCTTATTCCCTTTGGAGTTGCGGAATGGCCGAATGCACGTGGGGACGCAGACTGCGAGTCTGCTCCTCATAAGGTAGTTTCAACTTACAGTTGAATCTACGCACGGAGGAATCTGGATCAGCGTTGGACCGAATTCACTTTCATTGGCAGATTGTTATCACATGCTTTACCCGTAGCTTTGAGTTACAGTTGCGCGGGGACTAAGCTTGAAGCATCATGGTAACTTACAGTTGCATGGACTAAACTTTGAAAGCCCATGCATGCTGAGGTAGTTTCGAACCTATCACCAGTAGAATGGATTTTTCCTAGCGCCTCAATTTTTTTTACTTGCGGTTTGAGTTACCACGCGCCTGTAGAAATGAACCGGTGGACCTCAAGTCTAGAATCGCATGTAGAAATGGATTTCTACAGCCGCCTGTAGAAATGTCTTATTTCTACAGGCGGTTCGTCAAGACAACCGCCGGTAGAAATAGATGTGTTTTTTAAAATTTGATTTTTTCAAACTATCTCGGATGAGAAAACACCCAAAATAAAAGTTGTTCGTCTCAAAAAGTTATGAAACTTTGTAAATTACAATTTTTAATTTGAAGTCATTTTGTCATCGAAAAATATGTTTGAATGGTCTCAAATTTGAAATTCAAATTTTATAAACGACCTCGGATGGAGAAATGACCAATACAAAAGTTGTTCGTCTCGAAAAGTGTTATGAAACTTTATAGTTGATAATTTTTTGATTTGAAATCGTTTAGGACCTCAAACAAGCAAATTACACACGGGTTTGTATAATATATGGGGAACCGAAGGGGTATTTGAACACATGTGAGTGTGTGGTGCAGTTGAGCCTGACATATCTCCTTCTCAAGTGTTGGCATTACTTCCATCTCCACTGCATTAGTGACAAAACCCAAATTCAGATATGCCATCTCCTCACATAACTTCTTAGACCACTCTGTGACCAGAAGCTCATTCACATGACTCTTCCTATTCAGGGCGTCTGCTACAACATTCGCCTTCCCTGGATGATAATGCACCTCTAGGTCGTAGTCCTTAATTAACTCCAACCATCGGCGTTGCCTCAGGTTCAAATCTGGCTGAGTGAAGATGTATTTTAGACTTTGTGATCTGTGTAGATATCACTCGGGTGTCCTATAAGGTAGTGTCTCCAAATCTTCAGTGCATGAACCACTGCGGCTAACTCCAGATCATGGGTAGGATAATTCAACTCATGCTTCCTCAGCTGCCTTGATGCATAAGCAACACAACTCCACCTTCCTGCATCAGAACACATCGAGAAGCATCGCAGTAGATAGAGAACTTCTTACTTAGATCAGGTAAGACTAGAACTGGAGCTGTTGTCAACCTCTTCTTCAACTCCTCAAAGCTGGCTTGGCACTTATCAGTCCATAGAAATTTGGCATTTTTCTCTAATAGGGCGGTCATAGGTTTAGCTATTTTAGAAAACCCCTCAATGAACCGTCGATAGTATCCTGCCATCCCCAGGAAACTACGAACCTCACTTACATCCATAGGTGGATCCCAATCCAACATCCTTAACCTTGCTTGGGTCCACAGCTATTCCTCCATTAGAGATAACATGACCCAGAATGCAACCTCTCTCAACCAGAACTCACACTTACTCCGTTTTGCATACAACTTATGCTCACGGAGTTTCTGCAAAACCAATCTTAGGTGTTCTGCATGTTCCTCCTCATTCTTAGAATATATTAAAATGTCATCGATGAACACTACCCACGAACAGATCTAGGTACTCCATGAAAACCTTATTCATCATGTACATAAAATGTGCGGGGGCATTAGTCAATCCAAAAGACATAACAGTGTACTCATATAGCCCGTATCTAGTAACGAAGGCTGTCTTAGGGATATCAATAGCTCGAATCTTGATCTGGTGATACCCCGATCGAAGATCGATCTAGAGAATACACAAGCACCTTTCAATTGGTCAAACAGGTCATCAATTCTAGGCAAGGGATATTTGTTCTTAATTGTGACTCTATTCAGGGTCCGATAATCAACACACATACGCTGGCCCCCATCTTTCTTGTCAACAAATAACTGGTGACCTCCAAGGTGAGGAACTAGGACGAATAAAACCCTTTTCTTGTAACTCTTTTAATTGTTTCTTTAGTTCTTCTAGTTCATCTACCCCCATTCTATATGGCCTTTGAGCTATAGGTGCAGTTCCAGGTAATAACTCAATAATAAACTCAATATCACGGTCAGGTGGCATACCTGGCAGATCATCGGGGAACACATCCTGGAATTCTTCCAACAGCCGATCTTGTGGTTGGTTATCTTTCTCTAACTGGTTCACCATAGCCGTCAGCTGCTTCTTCATGACCACATCAACTCTGAGTCTGTCCCCACTAGGAGTTGTCAACATCACTACCTTCTCCTGGCACAGAATCTCTGCCTGATGTTGCATCATCATCCAATCCATCCCGAGAATTATATCTATCCCCGCTGTCCTCAACACAATGGGTCTCACTTGGAACTCTACCCCCCTTAGACTCACACTAGTTGAGAGACACTGATATGTGGCTCTCATATAACCCCCCGGTGAATTTACTGCTATAGGGTTGTTCATGGCACACAAAGCCGGCACACTATGTATTCTAACAAAATCTTGCGAGATGAAAGAATGTGAAGCACTAGAATCGAAAAGAACTGAAGCAGAGATGAAGTTGATACTGAACGTACCCATCATTACTTCCGACGCCTCCTGTGCAGTTTCAGCAGCCACGTGGTTCACCCGCCCAACATTTGGTGCCACCCTTTGGTGGTTTCCCTTCTGGTTGTTCTGCCCCTGAGGTACGAGTTGATTCTGCTTCGGGGACAATGTTAGCATAATGCCCTTGCTCTCCACAACGAAAGCACACATTGGGGTTATTTGGAGCTCCCCCTCTTGCTGGATTGTTGGCAGGGACTCCCTGACGAGGCACTTGTTGACCTACTTGCATCTGCTTCTGCTGACGTTGTTGTTGGAACTGATTCCGTTGCTGGTTCTGTCCTCCTCCCCATTGATTCGGGGGTCCTTGAATACGCAGCTGGTTGGTTTGGGGTGGAGGATTCATGCGGGGGCGAGTGTTGTTGCTGGATGACTGCCCCAAGAACTTCCTTTTCTTGGCCTCCATCTCCTTGCGCTTATTGTCTATAACAATAGCGCGATTGACTAGTGTCTGGTAATCAGCATATACATTGGCTATAAGCTGCAGCTGCAGGCCATCTTGCAACCCCTTTAGAAAGCGGCGTTGCTTGTCCTTGTCTTCCGCCACATCATTAGGAGCATAACGTGACAGCTGTGAGAACTTGTCACGGTATTCCGCCACAGACATTGACCCTTGCTTCAGGGCCCTGAATTGTTCTTGCTTCAGTTCCACTAGACCATCAGGTATGTGATAGGAGCGGAACACTTGCTTGAACTCCTGCCAGGTGATAGCAGGTGCATTGTTGGGATGTCCATACTCAAAAGACTCCCACCAATCCTGGGCAGCTCCCTTAAGTTGCCCTGATGCATATAGAACCTTCTCGAGGTCGGTGCACTGAGCTATGTTCAGCTGCTTCTCAACTGCTCGCAGCCAATCATCGGCATCCAATGGATCTACTACGTGGCTGAACACTGGAGGGTGCCCCTTCAGGAACTCTCCCCTCTTGTCCCTCACATGCAGCGGCGGTGGTACTCCTGCTGGCTCGTTGTGTAGGTGTTGCATCATTGTTTGCATAAATTGGGCCTGGATGCCCATCAGCTGTTGAATGTCCACCCGGGGTGGTGGTGGTGGTGGGTTCACAGGTGCTCCATGACCACGGCCAAGTCCACGTCCACGTCCACCTCCAATACCTCCTCTGGCAGCCATCTGTGTTCCAAAAATATGGAAGTTCATTTAATGATCAGAGATTAGCATTGGGGTAAGCATATGGAATAGAAGTGAAATGGTTTCAGCAGTAATAGTAAGGTAAATCAGTCATAACTCGAGCTCGAGATATCGGATTAAGGCGTTCTTTAAACTGTTGGAAAGATACTGAAATTATCTACAACTTTTATTCAGGTCATTTTCCCAGATTCTGTCGTTATCATACCCAAAAACTGAACACAACCGAAACTGTTTTGTCTTCCAGACTGCGCAGAAACCTTAACTTGTGACAACCATATCTCACAAACGAAAAATGATTTTTAGGTGATTCCAGTGGGGTTTGTTAGATATGGAAGTCTAGTTGTTACCATAAAAATTTCACTGCATTTGGTCGTACGGATCTGGAGATATGTTGAAAAGAACGCAGACTGCTCCAAGCAGAACAGCAGAAATAGCATATACGAAAACCTAGAACTTTACTAACTCACATGAAAACTTATCTAAGAGATGTGCGGACAAGCCCACAATCTCACAATCATAGAAAGATCCAAATCAAACATGTTCATAATGATAAGCAAATGATCAACAAGTTCCAAAACTCACTCAAAAGACACAACTAACGATCTAGGAACGATTATTACAAGGCATGATAACTAGTCTATGGCGCTGTGTCGGTGTAGGTGTAGGCTTCCTCATTCTCCTTGTAGAGTGGGGGCATCCCCAGCTGTGCCCTGAGGTGGTCGATCTCATCTTGATGTCGCCGTGCAGCAGCTTGAGCATTGCCTAGCTCAATCATCAGGTTGTCCTTGTGGACCTGCACCTCACACAGGTGATCCACTGCAGCGTCCATGGCGGGGTTGACGCCAGGGGGCATCAACACAGCCCAGGTGTCCTCCTCAGGTCTGTTGCGCGGCAGGTACCTGTACTTGTCATGCCTCATGGCCTCGAAACGACGACCATGATAATGCAAGTAAGCCACCTCCGCAGCATCTTCTATGCTGGAGTGCAGTGTCTGTCGTCTGGCCCCATGGGTGTGGGTGGTAGACTCATGCTGCTCGGTGTTTAGACCTTCATTCCAGGAGGTGATGGTCAAGAAAGTCTCCCAGCGGGTAGCCTCCACTGGGTGGTAATGCTCAACACTCATGTAGCGAAAGTTGGCCTTCAAGTCGGGGTAGTACTACTCCCCAACATCTCCATCAGCAGCTTGTGGTAGTAGGCGGTGCCGGAGGGCTTCGGGAAAAGGGTCCTGCGGTGCCAGCCCGCCTTGTCATCTTCTGGCAGCACAGGAGATGGCGACGGAGTCGGTGTACGTGTAGACACCACGGGGTACACCGGGTACAACTGGTGGCGCCGACGCAGATGCAGGTGTCGGTGAAGGTAGCGGCGTCGGTGTCGGCAGCGGCGTCGGTGTCGGTGTCGAGGCAGGTGCTGAAGCAGGTACTAGAGCAGGTGCTAGCGCAGGTGCTGGAGTAGAGGTGTACTCTGGTGATGCATCTGGTGTCAGGTACCAGTCCTCGCCGTCACGTCCAGTGATGTCATGGACCAACACCATGTCCTCCACGGGCTCCTCCTCCATGGGCTCCATCTCCTCCTCATCATCTGAGATCATGATGATGTCATCTTCCTGAGGCAAGTAGGAACCATCGGTGGAAGCTGTCCTCCGGTGCTGATGCGGACAGTCTTCTGGGCATGAGGCATCTATCAAAGTTTTAAAGATAAGTTGAGGTTAGATCAACCATTTTATAATAGAATCAGAGGAAGTAGAATAAAATTTTGACAATTAACAAGAATAAAATGCAAAAGCAAGAACCAGAAGAGTAAAAGAGACTAACACGACCCTTTCTACCTAGGCTTGCGTCCTACAGTCAACACGACTTTGATACCAATTTGTCACACCCAATTTTAAGAACAAAATTGAATGTATAAACTTATGTGCGCCCAGGAAACAGTCGCACACATAAGGACAAATTACACGAAGGCATCATCACTGTGCTCAATACATAGCGTATTTATTACAACTCGTCAAAAGAACTAAACATAAACAAGCAGAAGATAAATAACTCTCGACGGAAGCTCCACTCCATAGGGACGTCGACTGGTGAACCGCAAGACTAGAAATCCTCTGGGAACTTATCTTGCTCATACTCAAATCCATCTGTTACCCAGCCGGGATTTTTATCCAAAAAGAAGAAAAAATAACAAGCGTAAGTACATCTCGTACTCAGCAAGCAACATGGGTTTATGCAGCTCAAAAGGCTTGACACTGGTTTACTGCGATTAGCACTTTTAGTTGGTCAAGATTTTAGCATTAGATAGCCATCAAGTTGTGCTTGCAAACCCCATTTATACCGCATGAATAATAATATGGCAACGTCATCAGAAACACAAATATGATAGTAACATGCACAAAAGTAAATTTCGTTTAAGTTGTTAGCCTGTGAGTTTTCCGGGCCGCTCGTGACGGTGACCACGACTGATATACCAGTTTTAATACTCTACAGAGTTTGTACAACTTTACCCGTGAGCCGTGATCCCCATGAGCCATGGGTTGCAAATCCCATATCACCTCTACCAAGGAAGTGCAGCAGGGTACACTATGAAGTCTTTCGTGGTTCCTCTAACAAGATAGTGGCCACTAGGTTTCCAATCGGCAAGCAGATATAGGAACACCCCTTTCCGATGGCACATTCCTTCCCGGCTATACACATGAGACTAGGTGGCCGTCCTATACCCGAGTCGTTGAGCTCCTTTTGTGCCATTTCAGGTAACCACCATCAAGCGAGGAGAGGTCCTCGAACCAACTAAAACCAGAGCCATGTAGCCCTCACGGTTGTACTGTATGTCCCAGCTTTTGCCGACAGAAGATCTTTTAGGGAGGGCCTAGAGCACGAAGGCTCCCACGCCCGGGGTTCACATTACCAAGAACAAGATAAGACAGACGTTGCGCATATCATTAATCATTTTATTAGATCTTAGTTATAGGTTTACAGCACTAGCAGATCTACCCATATGCACATATCCCACGGTAACAAGGTACAAGTTGAACATCTAGGTGAGTCCTATGGTTATCATTTTGACACATGCACATGATTGGTAGATTTAAGTGCGTAGGTAACAAGGATGATCCCATGTATACTTGCCTTGGTTCGCGTATTCCTGGTTCTGGTCCTCTTGCTGGTCGTAGTAGATCTGATCTTGGTCACCCACGTACTGCTCACCGTCTGAACTCGAATACAACACAACATACAAGCATCCACGCACACACATGCATTGCAAACAGATCTATCATTAGAACAGTACACCAACAGATTTAAATAAATAATTAAAAGTTGTAAAAACAGATCTATACGTCGCTACGATCACATAGACGTTTGGATCACCGAAATCGGATTTAAAACGCGGAAGTTACGGCCTAAACAAAATTATAAAAGGCCTGAACGAGACTGACTTAATCGTGAAATAAAACTTTTGCAAATCTAATCTATAGTGGTACTACTGCATAGAGTATGAAATTACGAAACTAACGCAATTTGAATGGATCAAAACGGAGTTAAAATGAGCAAGTTATAGACAAAAAAGTAGTGCAGTGTAGTGGCAGTTCTGTAATTAGATCAAACATTTTCGAAATAAAATAAATCGGAAATTCGGATTAAACCGCGCTGGTTAGGGACTGCGGGTTGATTAGATGGAAACCGAGGGGCTCTTTTGCATATTTGCCCACGAAAGGGTATTAGTGCGTTTCGACCGTCCGATCTAATCCGGATGGTCCAGATTTAATCAAAGGGGGTGGGGGCGGCGCCACCAGCTTCCCGGAGTCGGCACGGCGGAGCGCCATCTCCGCGGCGGCGGTGCTCGCCGGAGAGGCTCGGTTCGGCCATTCCGTGCATCAAACGCGACGGGAACAAGACCAGGAGAGAGAGAGCAAGATGGCGAATTCACCTAGGCACAAAACGAAGGTCGGGACGAGTCGAGGGTGGCGCTAGACGAGGTTTGGCGGCGGCGGTATCACTGCAATCCCGACGACCAAAATGATTAGCAGATGGAGAATGCTAATTGGAATTGAAAGGTTCCAGAGAACCCTTACGGCACAGCGAAACTCCGGATGTGGTCGAATTCGACGATCAGACGCCAAAACGCGAAGAGGAGCTCGTCGGCGGCGGCTAGGGTTTCGTCGGCGCGGAGCTCAGGTCAGGTGCGGTGGCATTGGTGGCTAGTAGATGGAAAAGGAAGGCGGCGGGTGGTCGCGGCACGTTTTATAGACGCAGAGGAAACTAGGATAAGTCCCAGACGCCGTGGAAAGCGGACGCGAAACGAAGGTGCGGCGGCGGAGTTCGTTCCGGATTCCTCCGGGAGGTTGGGGATGACTCCGACAGGTGGGCCCCACCTGTCAGCGACTGCGCAAGCGCGGGACCGGGAGGTCAGCGACACGGCGCGCGAGTGCAGTGGCAGCGCTGCGGGGTGCGGCGCGGGTTGGGCCGGCCCAACGGCTTGGGCCGCGCGCGGCAGCGAGAAGGAGGCAGGCCGAAAGCGGGGAGAGGAGAAGGCCTTCGGGCCAGAATGGATAGAAGGGAGGGAAAGAAAAATGTTTGCTCTTTTTTTTATTTGCAAAAGAATTTCAAAGCCTTTTTCAACCCAGATTTGAATTCTAGTTTTCAAATTTAAAACTTCAATCAAACAAAAGAATGCAGCAGCATGAATGCATCAACTTCTTGCTAGGCTAGAATAAATTTTATTTCCCCAACATTTTTTTATTTTTGCCTATGTTATAATGCCACCTCTAAATTAAAATAAATCATATTAATCTATTTTGAACTAAAGAAAAATTTAGGGTGTTACAACACTGCAGCTCGTTCTCGGTGCGAAGCTTCTTAATTCTCAACGAGCCCATATCAGGCTGGTGGGCTTCATCGCACAGTGCCTATAAAGAGGAGGTGAGGGCAGAGCTCAAGACACGAGGTTGATAGCCACGACTACAGTCTCTCGGTGCAATGGATATTGACAGTGTTGTCATTGTTGTCCTCTCGTATTGGATGACACTGCAGCTCGTTCTCAGTGCGAAGCTTCTTAATTCTCAGCGAGCCCATATCAGGCTGGTGGGCCTCATCGCAGAGTGCCTATAATGAGGAGGTGGGGGCAGAGCTCAAGACACGAGGTTCCCCACTGTCCTAACCCTAATCCGATCCCTAGTGTGGCACTGCCAGCGGCGGGAAGCCACACCAACGGCTCCACTGCCGCCTCTTCACCACACACCGACGTCTACCATACTGTCCGGGACTCTACTGCACCCTCGCCGCCGGAATGACGGGGACGTCAACCACTCAGTAACGAGTTCTTCAATAGATTTGTGTTTTTCCCCCGCTAGATCCTAGAATCCAACAAAAACCACCAAACCACCAAGGTAATTCCATGTTTCCTTGACTGCTATTCACTACTAGAGAAACATGCCTTTGGTCGATCGCCAAAAATCACCTTTTAGTCTCGACAAAAAATTGCGTCTAGGACTAAAGACTTTTAGTCTTGATTGGTAACACCAACTGGGACTAAAGCTTAGAGGAGATTTAGTCCGGGTTGGTAATACCAACCGGGACTAAAGGCTGGCCTTTTAGTCCCGGTTGGTATTACCAACCTGGACCAAAGCCTTCCACCAAGGACTAAATGTCCTTAACGAGTGAATTCAAAAGGAAAGCGTCAAAAACTATATCACATGAGTTATGCAGCGGAGTTTGCTAGAAATAAAAATAACTGACACAGATGGAGAGATGGGGAAATAGAAATGCTGTTTCCGTGATAGCATTTTAGGTTGTCAGGGAACTTAATTTCGTCTGATTTAGATTTCTAACAATTAATGTCACTATAAATCATCAGAACATGATGCCTCCTGATAGAAAAACTAATTTCCCTATTGGTTTAGGGCCGACGAAAATATATATTTGAACTAATTATATTTTCCTGGCACCCAACCCGGCCCCCCAAATAAAGCATCTTATCACGACGATCTGAAGCTCCGATATTTTGCCTGCAGTGAGATCTGTGAAGGACCGAGAATGCACTAACAAGGCGACCAGAGGGGGGGGGGGTGAATGGGAGCTCAAAAATTTCTCTCGAAACTTTAGCCTTTTGTCCCAAGATCAACCCCCGAAAGCTTCGATCGAAACCGTGATGCCCACGACTTTTGGAAGGGGTGGATGATCCCTAGGATCACAGCGAGGCACCACAAAGCGAAACAAATCAAACGCCAAAAGCACCGGCACAATTTTGCCTCCTAAAAAACCAAGTCCCGAACGTAGATGGAATGCTACGTCGTGAAATCCCCAAATACCGATGCTAACAAGTAGCAAAGATACCTAGAGAGGTTCCTTGGTCAACTCTAGGACCAAACGAGAAGTCCGGAAACCAAGTGAAGAAGCCAGGAGAGCAAACGAACAAAACCACAACAAGCAGACTAATCCGGACTGTCCGGCCCTAGGGTCCCGGACTGTCCGCCCCTACTGCGGACTGTCCGTGAAGGGTTGGCGGACTGTCCGCCGGCCAAATACCAGAAACAGCAAGGGTGCTGAACAGTCCCTGGACGATCCTGAACTGTCCGCGAGTTCCAACGGCGGACTGTCCATGGTTCCAAAAGGACTCGTCCAATAGTGCGGAGTCAGGCCACTGGTCTGACCGACCCCGACGCGCGGACTGTCCGCGACCCAAACGGCGGACTGTCCGCGGATGTACAGAGAGGGCGAGTTTGGTCGCCCCTCTCATGAATCTTCCCAAATCCGAATCAAAACTCAATCCCACGTTCCCAAACTTGAAGAAGATGATAATGAGGTAGTTAGGAGACTCTCCCCAAGAAATCATCCGCTCAAAACAACTCAATCACCGGGAAATCAAAAGGGAAGGAGTATGAACGAAAAAGCACAACGAAAACGAAATCAACCCAATCTACTTGTTGGTGAGGAGTAGATGAATTCCTTCGGTGGAAATGATCTCCTCACTATAAAAGAAAAGTTGATTCAAATTGATTTCGCAAATACGCGGTAGAGAGGGAGATCGAGTGACGGGGAAAACGCGGAGAAGAAACGAAGAACACGAACAAAATGCGAATCAAGTCATCGATCTGCAACCGTGTGGCTACCACACGCTACAACAGTGAGGTTACGGCCTCACTTCCTCAAAATCTCCGTACAGTACACAGAGGTATGGTTCTCTGCAGATCTCAGTAGCTACAGCAGGGGATTGGAGAGCAGGAAACCCTAGAAGCAAAGAGCAAATGACTGAGATGGAAGGAGAGGAGGGTGTCTCCCTCTACTTATCCTAATTCTAATTCCTACTCTACCCCTCTCTAATTACAGAGCGAACCAGCTAAACCCTAGGGTTATTCTAGACCAACTCGAAGATGCTGGTGATCCGACGGCCACACCCGCACAACTGGTAGCGTTGCCTCGACGCAACCTTACCGATTGCTGCCACGTGCCGCCACCGCTCCGCTCGTCCTTTTCATGGACTTCGCCCCCGGTTCTGAGGCCCAAACCGGGAAACCCGCCTTCACGACCAACCCCAGGTTTTGAGGCCCAAAAAGGGAAACCAGCCGTCCATCGCCTGAGTTTTGTGGCCCAAACACAGCAAACCCGCAGCACCCAGGTTTTGAGGCCCAAACCTGGAAAACCGTCCTCAGCCCGAGTTTTGTGGCCCAAACTCGGAAACCATCAGCGCCCAGGTTTTGAGGCCCAAACCTGGAAACCGTCCACTCGGTGGTTTTTCTGTGGCTCAACCACCAAATCGAGCCGTAGAGGGGATGCACCGCCCGTGCACCCCGTCACCGACACGTGTCCCAGGTCCTCGACCCCAAGCAACACCGTGCCCCGCAAGTCTTCGCTCGTTGCTGTGCCCAGGCTGTCAGCCACCACAGCTGATCCTCAGGCCACCGGTCCCTCAGTCCAAGCCTCACGTCCGCCCTTCACCGCACCCAGTCCGTCAGCACGACACGTCTCTACTTGACCTTCACCTTGCCCTCGATCACTGTATCCGTGCTCGACACCTGCACAACACAAGCCAAAGAACATGCGCATCATCCAAGTTGACAATCACTCATCACTCAGAGACTCGGCATACACCCATGTATCCGCAATCTCCCCCTTGATGAGTGCATTGTCAACTACCAACACAAATCAATGGAATAGAGGAAGGAAGGAAGAAAGAGAGAGAGACTCGACCAAATGACCCAAAAGCATAGCAAAGCCGAAGAAGGTCAAGTGGAAAGAGCAAGACAACTTGGTTCCCAAAGACATGGGCAACGGCTCGACGCAACCAAGCAAAGCAAAGCTAGCCCTCAAGAAGAGGTAGAACAGGCTCAACACCGCCAGCGAGAAAGCTCGATACAATTGGAAAATCAACTGAAAATCAAGCAAAACAGAGCTAGCCCTCAAGAAAGAGGCAGAACGGGCTCAAACACCGCTAGCGAAAGCAGCTCAATACCAACTGTTATCAAACTCAAATCAAAAGAGTTCGATACAATTGAAAAGCTGAAAAAATGAGCAAAAAATGTTTGCTGCGAGTTCCTCAAGAAAGAGGCAAAGGCTCAAAACAATAGCAAACCCCAATCAACTAGTGCACACAACAACCCAGGAAACTCATGATTTGTCAATATTTTCTCCCCCTTAGTTGAAAATGCACCAACAAGCAAATGTGCACACGCACTCAAATGTCTCCCCCTTGACAGAATATCTCCCTCCAGAAATGCATATGAGTAAAAATGCAAGTTAGTAGCTTCAGAAATATAATCAAGAGAGTGCAAGGATGCTCTATATAGTTCTGATCCGATGACTCAACAACATCCATAAGAAGCAGCAAAGCCTCAAACTGATCACCAGATACGAAATATGAATATGAGAGCAAAAGAGCAGTTTCAGCCAAAAAGGGTTCACCATCAAAATAGCACAAAAACATGCATAGACAGGATATCCGACAAGTGCTAAACATGTATACAAAGGTGAACTACCCCTAGTCACAGTTCAATCATCATGCTATAGAATGAAACATAACTTGTGTTTGCAAAATTTTATCGGAGTTTGCAGCGGTTAAATTACACAAGTTAAAATTTCAGCATGTGATTGCGAGATGTTGAAAGCTTGTCATTGCCTAACTTTTCAACTGTGCGAAGCCTATGCAGAAGCAATCAGAAGCTTAAAGCAATAGTTTCGGTCATACACTACACAGCTCAAGTTTAACTCAAAGCGCAATGAGAAACAGTCTCGAAACTGTGATGTGTTGACAAACAATCCCATCTCGTTTTCCAATTCACTTAACTTGGTTCAGATTTTAGAACAGAAAATGAACATACCAAGCAAGTGAAAGACTCAACACTAGAGACATAACAACCTAGCATATATGAAAAGCACAAGTGACTTGAACACATTCTACACATGCTAGTTACATATCTCAATGGTGAACATTTTCAAGTTTTATGTTCATTAATCAGATTCACCATTCATGAAATAGCTCTGCTCACAACATGTATCAGTGATTAGAAAGAGCATAGGCTACAGCATCATCATAAAGCATCGGAGCAAATACTATACAGAGCATAGTTACATTCTTCAGATTATATACATGAAGCTCTGAATGGAAAATGCAAGATGAAATGCAAAGATGCACAGAAAAGAAACCAAAAGAAAAACACAAAGTCAGTTTATAAAACAAGAGCCAAAATGTTTCCCCATCTAAAAGGGAAACACACACCAATCTCACCTCTCAACCTAGCAAAAGTTGATTGGTCCAAAGGCTTGGTGAAAATATCAGCCAACTGATGATGAGTATCGACATGACGAAGGTCGATATCACCCTTCTCATAGTGGTCTCGCAGAAAATGAAAGCGCACATCAATGTGTTTAGTCTTAGAGTGCAGCACAGGGTTCTTAGCAACGCTAATAGCACTCGTGCTGTCACAAAACAAAGGAACGCGAGAAAAGCTCAGACCAAAATCACGCAAAGTGGCCATCATCCAAAGCAACTGGGAACAGCAGCTAGCCGCAGCAACATACTCAGCCTTCGTGGTAGACTGGGCGACACTAGACTGCTTGCGAGAAGACCACGAAACAAGAGAAGAACCAATAAACTAGCAAGTCCCAGAAGTGGACTTGCGATTAATGCGACAACCAGCAAAATCAGCATCGGAATAACCGCAAAGGGAGAGGGTGGAGGAAGCAGAATACCAAATCCCAAATTCTGGAGTGAAGGATAAGTACCTCATAATGCGCTTGACCGCCTGACGGTGCGAGGTGCGCGGCGACGACTGAAATCGCGCGCAAAGACACACTGCGAACTGAATGTCCGGGCGTGTCGCCGTCAGGTACAGCAGCGACCCGATCATACTCCGGTACTCCTTCTGGTCCACCGCTTCTCCATCCACATCCGCATCCAGGGCCGTCGTGGTCGACATGGGTGTTGGAAGAGGCTTGGCCTCACCCATATCGAACTTCTTCAATATGTCCATGGTATACTTACCCTGGTGCACGAACGTCCCTTCCCGGGATTGCTTGATTTGCAACCTGAGGAAAAACGTCAACTCGCCCATCATGCTCATCTCAAACTCCCTGCTCATAGTATCTGCAAACTTGGCAACCAAAGCGTGAGAAGAATCACCGAAAATGATATCATCCACGTAAATCTGGACCAAGAGAGTATCAGTGCGCTTTGAGGAGAAAAAGCGTTTTATCCACACATCCCATTTTAAAATCCTTAGCAAGCAAAAAGGTTTTCAACCTATCATACCAGGCTCTAGGGGCTTGTTTCAAACCATATAAGGCTTTGTGAAGTTTAAAAACATGGTTTGGAAACTTGGGATTTTCGAAACCGGGGGTTTGTCTCACATGCACTTCCTCTTCTATGTAGCCATTTAAGAAGGCACTCTTGACATCCATTTGAAAAAGTTTAAACCCTTTGGATGCAGCAAAAGCCAAGAGTATCCTAATTGCCTCCAAACGAGCTACAGGAGCAAAAGTCTCCTCATAGTCTATCCCCTCCTTCTGACTATACCCCTGGGCTACTAGTCTGGCCTTGTTTCTCACAACATGGCCATCCTCTCCTTGTTTGTTTTTGAAAACCCATTTTGTCCCAATTGGGTGACACTTAGGAGGGGGAGAGGAGAAACTAGAACCCAAACCCGATTTCTTTCAAAATTTTTCAACTCCTCATGCATGGCATTTACCCAATCTGGATCAGATAAAGCGTGTCCAACATCTCGAGGTTCAAAATAGCAACAAATGCAGAATGAGCAAAGTGAGAGATTTGTTGTGACCTTGACCGAGTGACTCGTTCGCCGATGCCGCCGATCATCTGTTGAGGCGGGTGTTGGCGCTGAATATGTCGTGGCGCCTCCCAAGCAGAAGTGATCTCCCCCTCAACAGCAGCTGGTGCCTCCCGGGTACAAAAGGTACCGCTCGAGGTGTCGAATCCCACGGCCCCAAGATGAAGAAGTGTCGGGGCCGTGAGTCATAGTTGAAGCCGCTCCTTGCGGCACAGCAGGTGGAGGGGGTGCTGGATTATCCATACCTTCAGCACCCTCCTCGTCATCAAAAAGAGGCTCACCTACCTCATGATCAACTGCACGCTCAAAACGAGAGAAGAAGGACAAACCATGGTCTCATCAAAGGTGACATATGATGTCTCCATGACTCGGTTAGTATCAAGGTTAAGTACACGATAAGCGCGAGTGTGAGTGCCATAACCCAAAAATACCCCGTCAGAAGAACGAGACTCAAACTTGTCCAAGTTGCCCTTTTTGAGTATAAAACAATGGCAACCAAAAACTCGAAAATAACTCACCTTGGGGACTTTTCCAAAACACAACTCATAAGAAGTCTTTTCAAGAAAGCTCAGAGAAAGATGCGATTGGAAATATAGCATGCAGTGCTCATAGCTTCGGCCCAATATCGCCTAGGAGTCCTATGCTGATCGAGCATCGTTCTGGCCATCTCTACAAGGGTCCGATTCTTCCTTTCTACAACACCATTCTGAGGCGGTGTGTAGGGGGAAGAAAACTGATGCTCTAAACCCAAAGAGCTACAAAACTTCTCAAAATCCGAATTCTTGAATTCGGAACCATTATCACTCCTAATAGCTTGCATCGAGTTCAAAGGGAACTCGTTCTGAAGATGCAAAATCAGATTGCGAGCAAAGGAGAAAGTCTCAGTCTTCTCAGCTAAAAAGAAGACCACAAATATCTCAAAAAGTCATCAACAACAACAAGCACATACCACTTCCCCCAACCGAGCTCACCCGAGCCGGACCAACAAGGTCCATGTGCAAAAGCTCTCCAGGGCACTTGGTCATGACCTGAGTCACTGGATGGTGGGGAGCGGCAACCATCTTCCCATGTCTACAAGAATGGCAAATAAGATCCTTCTCCATGGATAACTTGGGCAATCCTCGGATTAGGCCAAGTGAACTAAGCCTTGAAAGCAAGTCGAAGCTCAAATGTCCAAGTCTCCTATGCCACTTCCAAAGATCCGAGGAGGAAGGTCCAGCCACAAGACAACGAGAAATGCCAAAAGACTCCGAGAAATTCGCACGAAAGACTTTTCCAAAGGGCGAAATCAAACACACAAGATTGCCCTGAGGATCCAAAATACGACTGAGATTCGGTTTAAAACGAATCTCATAGTCATCATCGAAAAGTTGCAAAACAGAAAGAAGGTTAAAATGCAAGTTAGAAACAAGAGCAACATCGCGCAACACAAAGTGCTCATTAACTCGCACCGACCCACGAGATAGCACCATACCTTTGCTGTTGTAGCCGAAGGTGATAAACTCCTTTCCGGCGACCGGACTAAGACTGGAGAACCACTTGGCGTTTCCGGTCATGTGCCTCGAACACTTGGAATCCACCAACCAAACGTTCTCCAATCGTTTTACCTACATCAATAAAAAGACATAGGGTGAGCATACGGTCCAACACTGGGGTGAGTGAAATAGGAATTATACCAGTGTTGGGCCGGCTGCTCAAAAGAACGGTTAGCAGAAAAACCATTCCTAGCACGCCTACGGGAAGAGCGATCACCACGTAGAGGAAAACGTGGTCCGCTAAGGGAGGAGCATCCATCGTGATACTCAAAACGCGGTGGTGGGAAAACGCTCAACTACAAAGCCACCGCCACGGGGTCCATAGCCTACAACTGCAGGCTCCCGCCGAGCACGACCTCCTCGCGGCCTAGGCCTAGGAACTTGAGGTTTTGGACCTCTAGGCCTTACAACACGTCTCTAAACATTGGCCCATGTACATCATGGAAAGGATGGTACATGTCTGTGTTGTTCATCTCCTTTGCGCGGCGCGCCTCTCTCTTGCGCCGAAAACAAAACTCACTCAAGTGTCCATCTCTCCCACAGTGCTCACAATGGTACCTCACCGCTCTCAAAGGGGGTTGTTGGTACTCACGGTAGTGGGTGTGGATCACTTTGCCCTTCTGTGGCATAAACTCCTCTTGGATGGGTGGCATGGTGTCCAGCTTGTTCTGGAGGTGGTTTGGTTTGGGAGCCCATAATTGTTTCTTGGGTGGAGCTCTCAAAGGTTCAACAAAAACACCATCCTTGGTGTTAGGCTTGAGAGGCTCTTTGGGTGGGATCTTGGTAAGTTTGGGAGTAGTGGTGGAGTTGGGCTTCTCACATGGGTTAAGACCACTCGACTCTCCAATCTCCCAAAAGACGAAACATCAACACCCGGAGCAAAACCTACACCAGAACCTCCAGCAGCTCGCTTGAATTGGGAGATCATCATCCCGAGCTGAGTGATGAGTGTATGCCGAGTCTCTGAGTGATGAGTGATTGTCAACTGGGATGATGCGCATGTTTTTTGGCTTGTGTTGTGCAGGTGTCGAGCACGGATACAGTGATCAGAGGCAAGGTGAAGGTCAAGTAGAGACGTGCCGTGCCGATGGACCGAGAGTGGCGAAGGGCGAACGTGAGGCTTGGACTGAGGGACCAGTGGCTCGAGGATCAGCTGTGGTGGCTGGCAGCCTGGGACAGCGACGAGCGAAGACTTGCGGTCATGTGTTGCCTGAGTCGTGGACTTGGGGACACGTGTCGGTGGACGGGGTGCACGGGCGGTGCATCCCTTCTTCGACGTCGGTTTGGTGGTAGAGCCAGAGAGAAAAACCATCGGGTGGACGGTTTCCAGGTTTGGGCCTCAAAAACCTGGGTGCTGAGGGTTTCTAAGTTTGGCCACAAAACTCGGGCTGAGGACGGTTTCCAGGTTTGGGCCTCAAACCTGGGCGCTGCGGGTTTGATGAGTTTGGGCCTCAAAACTCAGATGCTGGTGGGCTGGTTTCCCGGTTGGGCCTCAAAACCGGGGGTTGGCTATGAAGGCTGGTTCCCGGTTTGGGCCTCAAAACCGGGGGTTGCGACGTCCAGGAAAAGGACGCGGAGCAGCGGTGGCGGCACGTGGCGGCAATCGGGAGGTTGCGTCGAGGCAACGCTACGAGTTGTGCGGGCGTGACCGTCGGATCTACCTACCACGAGAGTTGGTCCAGAATAACCTTAGGGTTTAGCTGGTTCGCTCTGTAAGTAGAGGGGTAGTAGAATAGGAATAGAGTAGGAATTAGGAATAGGTTAAGTAGGGGGAGACACCCTCCTCCCCATCTTATCTCAGTCATTTGCTCTTTGCACTTAGGTTTTCCTGCTCTCCCACTCCCCTGCTGTAGCGAACCTGAGATACAAGAAAGAAACAATACCTCTGTGTTCATGAGATTTTGAGGAAGTGAGGCCGTAACCTCACTGTTGTAGCGTGTGGTAGCCACACGGTTGCAATTCGTGGTTGTGATTCACATTTTGTTCGTGTTCTTCGCGAAATCCTTTTCTCCACATTTTCCCATCGCTCGATCTCTTTGCTCGGTTCATCTTTCGCAAATCCATTTGAATCAAGTTGTTCTAGATCATGAGGCACTTCCTTCCACCAAAGGAATTTACCTCTAACCTCACGGTCTAGGAGATCGATCGATTTTGGTTCGGGTCAAGTTTTTTCTCCCTTCCCCCGAATTTCTTTGATCCATCGATTTGGAGATAGGCTCGAGCCATGATCTCCTAGAGATAGCTCACTATCCTCCTTGTGACTCATCTCTCCAAGTTTGAACCCTAGAGGTTTCGTTTTGGGAGAGTTTGGATCAAATCGGTGGACGAACAGTACACCGTTGGGGTGACCAGACGCTCTCTGATCATCGACCGGACGCTCCCTGTGAGTCCGGTCGTTGAAGGCCGAGCAGAAACACTTTTCGCGTGATCGACCGGACTCTCTGTTTTTGCTAGGACCAGACGCACTGTGGTTACTGTTCACCTGCGTTTCTGTTGACCGGACGCTAAGTGTTGCAATCGGACGCTCTGACTCCGTGAGTCCGATCCAACACAGAGAGCTCCCAAACCGAGTTTCACTCGACCGGACGCGTCCGGTGCCTACTGACCGGATGCACCAGTGAGTCCGGTCGTAGCTGTTTCACGCTATTTCGTTCGCAGTTCATTCGCTCGTGTCGGATTTGATTTCCGTCTTTGCGTTGGCTTTCTAGAGTTGTGTAGTGTCCCACTGTGCTTCTCAGAAGCATCCACCCTACATCTAGGGTCGTGGACACTTGCAAGCTCTGAGGTTTGCTTTGGGGTAATTCTTGGGACAGTGGCTACTAGTTTCCGAAAGGAAAATTTGAAGCTCCCATTCACCCCCCTCTGGTCGCCTTGCTGGTTGCATTCTTGGTCCTTCAATTGGTATCAGAGCGGGTTAACGATCTTCCACCTTAGCCGGTTCCAGATCCCAGAAGGCGACATGGATCGCGGCGTGGGCAAACCGCCGTTCTTCGATGGGACGAACTATGTGTATTGGAAGATACGCATGTCGGCCTTTGGCAGATTATGCGTGCTTTCATCTGGATATTTGCAACTCTGCCAATTACGTTGTCTTGGCTGCTCGTGTGACTCAGCATCAGATCGATGAGCACGATGCCAAAAGTCGAGCGCGTAATGCTCTTTTCTCATGTTTGAGCATGAGTGAGTTTGATCGTGTTTCTCTCCTCGCTACGGCTCGGGAGATTTGGGCTACCCTCATGCGCTTTCATGAGGGAACCTCTCAAGTCAAAACCCGTCTCTACGAGTCGTTCAAGCGAGAGTATGAGAACTTTTGACATATGCCTGGCGAGAGCATAGAAAGTTTATTCGCTCGCTTTCAGGTGATTGTCAACAGGATGAGGGCTAACAAGAAGCTGTTGCCTTTCGACGATCATGAGAGAGCTTTGAAGCTTTTGCATACTCTCGATCGGTCGGTGTGGGATTCCAAGGTTCAGGCGATCATCGAATCGCCTAACTATGAGACCCTCACATGCGATGAGCTCTTCAGTAAGCTCAAGTCCAGTGAGATCGATACCATGGCGAGGGCTTCTTATGAAAATCCTTCTGGCCCGTCGATGGCCTTGCTTTCTGGCTCTTCTGCTAACCCCTCTAGAGGTTTTGCACTCTCTTCTCTTTTTCTGTCATAGAGGAGCAGCTGGAGTCTTGGGGGATGACGAGTTGGCTATGCTCGCAACCGGTTCTCGCGGTTCCACAACAACCGCATGAACCGTCGCCACGGAGGAGGACGCTCAGGATGCTATGAGTGCGGCGACCCCAACCACTTCATCGCCAATTGCTCGAAGAAGAACAAGCAGACCTTCGGCAAGGCAGACCATGGGCACAAGTACGACTGGCAAGCGCAATGAGAAGTACGTCCCCGCGAAGCACAAGCGGAAGGGCGGCTTCGACAAGGAGTACATCAAGACCAAGTACTTGGAGAAGGCCCAGGCTGAGCAGCGCGCGTTCTTCGCCACGCTCAGCGACGTCGACGACTCGGATGATGACTCCACTGCCTCCAGCGATGACGAGTCCGAGAAGAAGAAGAGGATCGAGGACAAGCTGAACGACCTCTGCTTCTTCGCCGACGACGACGGCCTCTGCACCATGGCCCTCGATGGCGAGCTGGAGACTCCTCGGAACGACGACGACGACGACACCTCCCAGGTATCTGACCCACGATGAGCTTTCCGCTGAGGTCGAGAAACTTACTGCCGCGCTTCTTAGTCAAGATAAGTTGCTTAGGCGTGCGCTAGAGAGCGCAAGGAGTTTAGGCAGAAGTGGGAGGATACGGTGAAGGAACTTGATTCTGTCAAGTCCACCGTGGTTGTTACTGATGAGGAGGAATGTGAGATGTGCACCACACACAAGACTGACCATCTCACTTTGAGGAGCAAGTATGCTGTGTTGGTAGGAGAGGTGGATGAGCTCCGTGCTAGACCTTGTTGTTGTGTGCGTGCAAGACCTGTCCAGGCTTGCAATCTGAGTTGGCAGAGAAGAATGCCAAGATTGTGTCTCTTGATGAGGCCAACTCAGATAGCACATGTGTGGCTAGGTGTGTCCTTGTGAGGGTTTGGAGATGGAGATCGCTAATGTGAAGCATGACAAGATGCAAACCGAGGAGGAAAAACACATACCTTCGGACCATCTTGTCATGAGTGTCTAGCGGTGAGCCACAGCTCGGGATGATGATCTCCCAATTTAAGCGAGCTACTGGAGGTCCTGGTGTAGGGCTTTGCTCCGGGTGTTGATGTTCTGCTTTTGGCAAGATTGAGAGTCGAGTGGTCTGAACCCGAGTGAGAAGCCCAACTCCACCACTACTCCAAACTTACCAAGCTTCCACCCAAAGAGCCTCTCAAGCCTAAACCAAGGATGGGTCTTTGTTGAGCCTCCAAGAGCTCCACCCAAAAACCAAGTGTGGCATCCCAAGCCCAACCACCTCAAGAACAAGCTTGACACCATGCCACCCATCCAAGAGGAGCTTATGCCACAGAAGGGCAAAGTGATCCACACCCACTACCGTGACTACCAACAACCCCCTATGAGAGCGGTGAGGTACCATTGTGAGCACTGTGGGCGAGATGGACACTTGAGTGAGTTCTGCTTTCGGCGCAAGAGAGAGGCGCGCCGTGCAAAGGAGATGAACAACCCGGACATGTACCATCCTTTCCATGATGTACATGTGTTGAATGTACAGAGGAGAGCTCCAAGGAGTGCTGCTAGGCCCAGAGGTCCAGAACCTCAAGTTCCTAGGCCTAGACAGAGGAGAGCTTCGAAGGGAGATGCTAGGCCTAGAGGTGCAGTCTCAAGTTCCTAGGCCTAGGCCTCGTAGAGAGCGTGCCCGGCGGGAGCCTGCTGTTGTAGGCTATGGACCCCGTGGCGGTGGCTTTGTAGTTGAGCGTTTTCCCCCACCGCGTTTTGAGTATCGCGATGGATGCTCCTCCCTTAGCGGACCACGTTCTTCTAAACATGGTGATCGCTTCCTTCGTAGGGGTGCTAGGAATGGTTTTTTCGCTAATCATCCTTTTTTAGCAGCCGGCCCAACACTGGTATTCCTCTTACTTCACTAACCCAGTGTTGGCCCGTAAGCTCACCCTATGTCTTTTTATTGATGTAGGTAAAACGATTGGAGAACGTTTGGTTGGTGGATTCCGGGTGTTCGAGGCACATGACCAGAAACGCCAAGTGGTTCTCCAGTCTTAGTCCGGTCGCGGAAAGGAGAGTATATCACCTTCGGCGACAACAGCAAAGGTAAGGTGCTGTCTCGTGGGTCTGTGCGAGTTAATGAGCACTTTGTGTTGCGCGATGTTGCTCTTGTTCTAACTTGCATTTTAACCTTCTTTCTGTTTCACAACTTTTCGATGATGACTATGAGATTCGTTTTAAACCGAATCTCAGTCGTATTTTGGACCCTCAGGGCAATCTTGTTTGTGTGATTTCGCCCTTTGGGAAAGTCTTTCGTGCGGATTTCTCGGAGTCTTTGGCATTTCTCGTTGTCTTGTGGCTGGACCTTCCTCTTCTGATCTTTGGAAGTGGCATAGGAGACTTGGACATTTGAGCTTCGACTTGCTTGCGAGGCTTAGTTCACTTCGCCTAATCCGAGGATTGCCCAAGTTATCTATGGAGAAGGATCTTGTCTGCCACTCTTGTAGACATGGGAAGATGGTTGCCGCTCCCCACCATCCGGTGACTCAGGTCATGATCAAGCCACCCTGGAGAGCTTTTGCACATGGACCTTGTTGGTCCGGCTCGGTGAGCTCGGTTGGGGGGAAGTGGTATGTGCTTGTTGTTGTTGATGACTTTTCGAGATATTCGTGGGTCTTCTTTTTAGCTGAGAAGACCGAGACTTTCTCCTTCACTCGCAATCTGATTTTGCATCTTCAGAACGAGTTCCCTTTGAACTCAATGCGAGCTATTAGGAGTGATAATGGTTCCGAATTCAAGAATTCGGATTTTGAGAAGTTTTGTAACTCTTTGGGTTTAGAGCATCAGTTTTCTTCCCCCACACACCCCCAAAATGGTATTGTGGAGAGGAAGAATCGGACCCTTGTGGAGATGGCCAGGACGATGCTCGATGAGCATAGGACTCCTAGGCGGTATTGGGCCGAAGCTATGAACACTGCATGCTATATTTCCAATCGCATTTTTCTGAGAGCTTCTTGAAAAAGACTTCTTATGAGTTGCGTTTTGGTAGACACCCAAGGTGAGTTATTTAGAGTTTTTGGTTGCCACTGTTTTATACTTAAGAAAGACAACCTGGACAAATTTGAGTCTCGCTCTTCTGACGTGGTGTTTTTGGGTTATGGCACTCATACTCGTGCTTATCGTGTACTTACCTTGACACTAACCGAGTCATGGAGACATCCGATGTCACCTTCGACAGATCATAGTTTGTCCTCTTCTCGTTTTGAGCGTGCAGGTGATCATGAGGTTAGCGAGCCTCTTTTGATGATGAGAAGAAGGTGCTGAAGGCATGGATGACCCAGCACCTCCACCTCCATCTGCTGTGCCGCAAGGAGCGGCATCGATGACGACTCACGGCCCCGACATGTCTTCTTCCTGGGGCCGTGGGATCGCCCACGCCACGAGCGGTACCTTTTGTACCGAGGAGGCACCAGCTGTGTTGAGGGGGAGATCACTTCTGCACGGGAGGCGCCACGACACATCCAGCGCCAACACCCCCTCAGCAGATGATCGGCAGCATCGACGAATGCGTCACCCGGTCAAGGCAAATCTCTCACTTTGCTCATTCTGCTTTTGTTGCTGATTTTAAGCCCCGAGATGTTGGACACGCTTTGACGGATCCGGATTGGGTCAATGCCATGCATGAGGAGTTGGAAACTTTGAGAGAAATCGGGTTTGGGTTCTAGTGTCTCCACCTTCTAAGTGTCATCCAATTGGGACAAAATGGGTTTCCAAAACAAACAGAGGGAGAAGATAGCCATGTTGTGAGAAACAAGGCCAGACTCGTAGCCCAGGGATATAGTCAGAAGGAGGGGATAGACTATGAGGAGATGTTTGCTCCTGTAGCTCGTTTGGAGGCAATTAGGATACTCTTGGCTTTTGCTGCATCCAAAGGTTTCAAACTTTTTCAAATGGATGTCAAGAGTGCCTTCTTAAACGCTACATAGAAGAGGAGGTGTATGTTAGACAACCCCCCGGTTTCGAAAATCCCAAGTTTCCAAACCATGTCTTTAAACTTCACAAAGCTTTGTATGGTTTGAAACAAGCCCCTAGAGCCTGGTATGATAGATTGAAAACCTTTTTGCTTGCTAAGGGTTTTAAAATGGGATGTGTAGATAAAACGCTTTTTCTCCTCAAGCAAGGCACTGACACTCTCTTGGTCTAAATTTACGTGGATGATATCATTTTGGTGGTCTCTCTTATGCTTTGGTTGCAAGTTCGCAGACAATATGAGTAGGGAGTTCGAGATGAGCATGATGGGCGAGTTGACGTTTTTCCTCGGGTTGCAAATCAAGCAATCCCGAGAGGGAACGTTTGTGCACCAGGGCAAGTACACCCGGGACATTTTGAAGAAATTCGACATGGATGAGGCCAAGCCTCTTCCAACACCCATGGCGACCACGACGGCCCTGGATGCCGACAAGGAGGGGAGAAGAGTGGACCAGAAGGAGTACCGGAGTATGATCGGGTCGCTGCTGTACCTGACGGTGACACGCCCGGACATCCAGTTCGCGGTGTGTGTCTTTGCGCGCGTTTTCAGTCTTCGCCACGCACTTTCTCATCGTCAGGCGGTCAAGCGCATAATGAGGTACTTATCCTTCACTCCAGAATTCGGGATTTGGTATTCGCTTCCTCCACCCTCTCGCTTTGCGGTTATTCTGATGCCGATTTTGCTGGTTGCCGTATTGAGCGCAAGTCCACTTCTGGGACTTGCCAGTTTATTGGTTCTTCTCTTGTATCGTGGTCTTCTGCAAGCAGTCTAGTGTCGCCCAGTCTACCACAGAGGCTGAGTATGTTGCTACGGCTAGCTGTTGTTCCCAGTTACACTGGATGATGGCCACTTTGCGTGATTTTGGTCTGAGCTTTTATCGCGTTCCTTTGCTTTGTGACAGCACGAGTGCTATTAGCGTTGCTAAGAACCCCGTGCTTCACTCGAAGACCAAACACATTGATGTGCGCTTTCATTTTCTGCGAGACCACTATGAGAAGGGTGATATCGACCTTCGCCATGTCGATACTCATCATCAGTTGGCTGATATTTTCACCAAGCTTTGGACCAATCAACTTTTAATCGGTTGAGAGGTGAGCTTGGTGTGTGTTTCCCCTTTTAGATGGGGAAACATTTTTGACTCTTGTATGATACACTGACTTTGTGTTTTTTAGTTTTTGCTTCTTTGGTTTCTTCATGCATCTTTGCATTTCAGCATACGCTTTTACATTCTGAGCTTCATGAATATAGTCTGAAGAATGTAACTATGCTCTGTGTAGTCTTTGCTCCGATGCTTTATGTGGATGCTGTAGCTTATGCTCTTTCTGATCACTGATACATACTGTGAGCTGAGCTATTTTTGAATGGTGAAATTGATAATGAACTTAAAACTTGAAAATGTTCACCATTGAGATATGCAACTAGCATGTGTAGGATTGTGTCGAAGTCACTTATGCTATTTATGTATGCTAGGTTGCTATGTCTCTAGTGTTGAGTCATTCACTTGCTTGGTATGTCATATTCTGTTTAAAATTTGAACCAAGTTAAGTGAATTGAAAAGATCGAGATGGGTTTGCTTGTTTAACACCTCACAGTTTCGAGACTGTTTCTCATTGCACTTGAGTTAAACTTGAGCTGTGTGTAGTGTATGACCGAAACTGTTGCTTTAAGCTTCTGATTGCTTATGCATAGGCTTCGCACAGTTGGAAAGTTAGGCAATAACAAGCATTCAACCTCTCGCAGTCACATGTTGATTTCTGAACTTGTGTAATTTCACCGCTGCAACTCCGATTAAAATTTTGAAATCACAAGTATATGCTTCATTCTTTCAATTGGTATCAGCATGATGATTGAACTGTGCTAGGGGTAGTTCACCTTGTATACATGTTTAGCACTTGTTTGACTTCCTGTCTATACATGTCTGTGCTATTTTGATGGTGAATACCTTTTCGGCTAAAAACTGCTCTTTGTGCTCTCATTTCAGATAGTGATCAGTTTGAGCCTTGCTAGCATTCTGTGCATTTTCTGAGTCATCGGATCAGAACTCTGTAGAGCATCTTTGCACTCTTTGAGTATACTCCTGAAGCTAAAGGGGGAGGGAGAAATCTGCGTGTTGGCACTTTTTGATGGTGCATTTCTGAGGGGGAGCATTGTTTCTTGATAGGTGCATTTTCAACTAAGGGGGAGAAATTGCAAATCATTACCCTCTTTTTGAACTAAGGGGGAGCTTCCTGGTTGTTTGCACTATTTGAGGGGGAGTTCTTGCTGCTTCCTGTTGGCCGTAAGGTTTGGTATCGAGCTTCTTGCTAGTTGTGTTGAGCCTCTGTGCCTCTATCTGAGGGACTAGCATTTGCTTTGATATTTTCAATTGGTATTTGCTAGCGGTGTTGAGCCTGTTCTACCTCTTTCTTGGGGTTAGCTTGCTTTGCTTGGTCGCGTCGAGCGTTGCCCATGTCTTGGGGAAAAGTTGCGCTCTTTCCACTTTACCTTCTTCGGCTTGCTATGCTTTTGGGTCATTTGGTCGAGTTTCTCTCGTCTCCGTCTTCTTCCTTTATTCCTTCTATCATGATTTGTGTTGGTAGTTGACAATGCACTCATCAAGGGGGAGATTGCGGATACATGGGTGTATGCCGAGTCTCTGAGTGATGAGTGATTGTCAACTCGGATGATGCGCATGTTCTTTGGCTTGTGTTGTGCAGGTGTCGAGCACGGATACAGTGATCAGAGGCAAGGTGAAGGTCAAGTAGAGACGTGCCATGCCGATGGACCGAGAGTGGCGAAGGGCGGACGTGAGGCTTGGACTGAGGGACCGGTGGCCCGAGGATCAGCTGTGGTGGCTGGCAGCCTGGGACAACGACGAGCGAAGACTTGCGGTCATGTGTTGCCTGAGTCGTGGACTTGGGGACACGTGTCGGTGGACGGGGTGCACGGGCGGTGCATCCCTTCTTCGACGTCGGTTTGGTGGTAGAGCCAGAGAAAAACCATCGGGTGGACGGTTTCCAGGTTTGGGCCTCAAAACCTGGGTGCTGAGGGTTTCTGAGTTTGGCCACAAAACTCGGGCTGAGGACGGTTTCCAGGTTTGGGCCTCAAAACCTGGGCGCTGCGGGTTTGATGAGTTTGGGCCTCAAAACTCAGATGCTGGTGGGCTAGTTTCCCGGTTTGGGCCTCAAACCGGGGGTTGGCTATGAAAGCTGGTTTCTCGGTTTGGGCCTCAAAACCGGGGGTGCGACGTCCAGGAAAAGGACGCGGAGTGGTGGAGGCACGTGGAGGCAATCGGGAGGTTGCGTCGAGGCAACGCTACGAGTTGTGCGGGCGTGGCCGTCGGATCTACCTACCACCGAGTTGGTCCAGAATAACCTTAGGGTTTAGCTGGTTCGCGCTGTAAGTAGAGAGGGGTAGAATAGAATAGAGTAGGAATTAGGAATAGGTTAAGTAGGGGGAGACACCTTCCTCCCCATCTATCTCAGTCATTTGCTCTTTGCACTTAGGTTTCCTGCTCTCCCACTCCCTTGCTGTAGCGAACCTGAGATCCACAGAGAAGAGAACAATACCTCTGTGTTCATGAGATTTTGAGGAAGTGAGGCCGTAACCTCACTGTTGTAGCATGTGGTAGCCACACGGTTGCAATTCGTGGTTGTGATTCGCGTTTTGTTCGTGTTCTTCGCGAAATCCTTTTCTCCATGTTTTTCCCATCGCTCGATCGCTTTGCTCGGTTCATCTTTCACAAATCCATTTGAATCAAGTTGTTCTTGATCATGAGGCACTTCCTTCCACCAAAGGAATTCACCTCTAACCTCACGGTCTAGGAGATCGATCGATTTTGGTTCCGGGTCAAGTTTTTTCTCCCTTCCCCGAATTTCTTCGATCCATCGATTTGGAGATAGGCTCGAGCCATGATCTCCTAGAGATAGCTCACTATCCTCCTTGTGACTCATCTCTCCAAGTTTGAACCCTAGAGGTTTCATTTTGGGGGAGTTTGGATCAAATCGGTGGATGAACAGTACACCGTCGGGGTGACCGGACGCTCCTGTGAGTCTGGTCGTTGAAGGCCGAGCAGAAACACTTTTCGCGTGATCGACCGGACTCTCTGTTTTCGCTAGGACCAGACGCACTGTGGTTACTGTTCACCTGGGTTTTGTGTTGACCGGACGCTAAGTGTTGCGACCGGACGCTCTGACTCCGTGAGTCCGGTCCAACACAGAGAGCCCCCAAACCGAGTTTCACTCGACCGGACGCGTCCGGTGCCTACTGACCGGACGCACCAGTGAGTCCGGTCGTAGCTGTTTCACGCTGTTTCATTCGCAGTTCGTTCGCTCGTTGTCGGATTTGATTTCCGTCTTTTGCGTTGGCTTTCTAGAGTTGTGTAGTGTCCCGCTGTGCTTCTCGGAAGCATCCACCCTACATCTAGGGTCGTGGACACTTGCAAGCTCTGAGGTTTGCTTTTGGTGTGATTCTCGGGACAGTGGCTACTAGTTTCCGAAAGGAAAATTTGAAGCTCCCATTCACCCCCCCTCTGGTCGCCTTGCTGGTTGCATTCTCGGTCCTTCTTCGACTTCTCCTTGCGCTTGCCGGAGTCATACTTGTGCCCATGTTCCGCCTTGCCGAAGACTTGCTTGTTCTTCTTCGGGCAATTGGCGATGAAGTGGTTGGGATCGCCGCACTCAACGCATCCTGAGCGTCCTCCCCTGCGGCGACGATTCATGCGATTGTTGTGGAACCGCGAGAACCGGTTGGCGAGGAATGCCAACTCGTCATCCCCCATGAACTCCAACCGCTCCTTTGTGACGAAAAGAAGAGAGGAAAGTGCAAACCCACCAGAGGTGTTAGCAGAAGAGCCAGAAAGCAAAGCCATCAACGGGCCAGAAGGATTTTCATAAGAAGCCCTCGCCATGGCATCAATCTCACTGGACATGAGCTTACTAAAGAGCTCGTCACACGTGAGGGTCTCATAGTTTGGCGATTCGATGATCGCCTGTACTTTGGAATCCCACACCGATCGATCAAAAGTATGCAAAAGCTTCAAAGCCCTCTCATGATCGTTGAAAGGCAACAACTCCTTGTTAGCCCTCATCCCGTTGACAATCACCTGAAAGCGAGCGAATAAACTTTCTATGCTCTCGCCAGGCATATGTCGAAAGTTCTCACACTCTCGCTTGAACGACTCGTAGAGACGGGTTTTGACTTGAGAGGTTCCCTCATGGAAACGCATGAGGGTAGCCCAAATCTCCCGAGCCGTAGCAAGGTGAGAAACGCGATCAAACTCACTCGTGCTCAGGCATGAGAAAAGAGCATTACGGGCTCGGCTATTGGCATCGTGCTCATCGATCTGAAGCTGAGAGACTTGAGCAGCCAAGACCACGTAATCGGCAGAGTTGCAAATATCCCAGATGGAAGAACCCAAACTCTGCAGATGGGCCGACATGCGTATCTTCCAATACGCATAGTTCGTCCCATCAAAAAATGGCGGTTTGCCCACACCGCGATCCATGTCGCCTTCTGTGGATCTAGAACTGGCTAAGGTGGAAGATCCTTAACCTGCTCCGATACCAATGAAGGACCGAGAATGCACTAGCAAGGCGACCAGAGGGGGGGGGGGGGTGAATGAGAGCTCAAAAATTTATCTCGAAACTTTGGCCTTTTGTCCCAAGATCAACCCGAAAGCTTCGATCGAAACCGTGATGCCCACGACCCTTGGAAGAGGGTGGATGATCCCTAGGATCACAGCGAGGCACCACAAAGCGAAAGCAAATCAAACGCCAAAAGCACCGGCACAAGTTTGCCTCCTAAAAACCAAGTCCCGAACGTAGATGGAATGCTATATCGTGAAATTCCCAAATACCGATGCTAACAGTAGCAAAGATACCTAGAGAGGTTGCTTGGTCAACTCTAGGACCAAACGAGAAGTCCGGAAACCAAGTGAAGAAGCCGGGAGAGCAAACGCACAAAACCACCACTACTATAGAAACATGCCTTTAGCCCCCGTCGGCAAGGGCCTTTAGCCCCGGTTGCCAAGCCGGGACTACGCTTCCAGGACTAAAGGCCCCCCCTTTAGTCCCGGCTCCGGCCACCGGGGCTAAAGCCCCCCTTTAGTCCCGGTTGGTAATACAAGCCGGGACTAAAGGTTGCTGCCAGCGGTGCCCCGCAACAGCACCCTTTAGCCCCGGCTGGTATTACTAGCCGGGACTAAAGGGTCCCCTGGTTTTTCCTTTTATTTTCATTTCAGTTATGTTTTTAGTTTTGTTTATTTATTTATAAATAGGTTTTCCGATATATATTCTTTGCTGCTAATATATATAATTATATATATTAGCAGCATAACATAATAAGCTTATTGCATGCATATATAATTGAACTATAGAACTATATATATATATAAAAAAATATATGTACATAAAATTACAAGCAATATACATATAGAAGTTGTCCAAATATCTATCTACACAAGTTGTACTCCAAAGTTAGTACTGTAAACCTATTTTAAGTTGTACTCCATCTAAAGATCTACAGGGCATACAAATGATCATCATTGTTTGGAATCAACGACTCGTTGGTATTATAGTAGAACTCGCCGTTTGGATTTATGACTTGTTCCCGAAGAAATCCTGCTGTTGTCTCTTGTATTGCTTTCAATTGGCCTTGTAGCATCACTTTTTGCTTCAACAGTTAGACTTCAATTAGAATTAAAGAAGATATTAGTTATATCTATATTATCAATATTAAGTCTATAAAAAATGAAAAGAAACATGTTACGTACTTTGATGATTTCTTCAAGAATTCTATTTGATTCTATCAACATGTACTTGCAAACATAGAATCTGCATAAGTTGGTGCCCTGTTATTGTCTCAAAATCCACTGTAGAATGAAAAGATTCATCTCGTAACAAAGATATGATATATGACATGATATTTAAAGATACACGTACATTGACGAAGGTGCAAACATCTGCGTACCAAGTACATGTAAGTGATTGGGGTTCATTAGACTCCTGCCCAGTGCAACATTTCTCCTCCATTCATCAACTACTTCCGCTCGTGGAAACTCCAGCCCAGTAGCTATTTTTAATGGTGTCGTATGGGAGACCGCTGTCAATGAAATTTTTTCCATTGAGTCCATCTCAGACAAAGTGTCTTTCCAGATTTCCTCTATACTCTGCCCATGTTTGAACCATACTGATTTTGCACAACTAACGGGGACAAAGGTATTGATGTTCCCCGAGCTGTGGAACACCCTTTCCCACTTTCTTCTTGTTGGATTGTTGTTCTTTTGCGAACTTCATAAGAGAGCGTTCGTAATCTGATTTTTGCGGAGCCTTTCGGGCTTCACGCATCTTGATACCATGTTGGTCCACCCTTTTCCTTAACTTCTGTGGGTTTAACAAGAGGTAAGGCTTCTCCGGGTTCCTCTTCGCTTAGCAGCGACGTCACATTCATCTAAAAATTTCGCACATCTTTTTTCACTATAATTTCTAACTCCTCATCAGTCTTTTCATAAGCTAATTTCTCTTGGGCTTTTTTTCCTGATGCATGAGCCTTCTTATTTGGAGGTGGGGCCTTTGGTTCTGTGGCGGCAGACCGCTTCTTAGGGTCGCGCGGTGGAGGCGGGGGTGTTGGAGCCCGCGGTGGAGGTTGTGGCGTTGGAGCCCGCGTGGAGGAGATGGTGGGCCCAGTGGCGGTGTTGGAGCCTGCGGTGGAGGTTGTGGCGTTGGAGCCCGCGGTGGAGGAGATGGTGGGGCCGGTGGAGATCTTTGTGCAGGAGATGGAGTTGAAGCCGTGTCCTCCAACACATCGTCACCGCCCGCAGCACTCTGATGCGCTGGGGAATAATGACGAACTGGACTATAGTTCCTGCTATGCAAAACAACAAATGATGTGAGCATCCAACTAATATATACATAGGAAGTTAGTGTAATAAAAATTGTTTCTCGTTCTCGTGCACACTACCTATGGTGAGGATCTTGATCAGTAGAGGAGGTTGGGCGGTGACACTCCAGGAATAATAATGAAGCGCTTGCGCCAGCAAATAAATGTCTTCTCCGCTTCACTTAAAGTCTTCTCCCCATCTCCCCCTTCGATTTCCAGTGCCACGTGCCACACACCTGCTCTCCCCCTATCCACAGAGACGCTAGCGTATCCGGCTGGTACTGGTTGACCATGGATTCTTGGTGTTCTTGTGCCGTCGATAGGGTTTACAACACCGACAACCACCTTTTCCGTGGCATTTCCATCTGGAATGTGCAGCTCACAAGTAGTAAAAGGTTCTTTAACGTCATCCACGGGGAAGCGTAGCTTGGAGTCATCTTGAATGGTTGGTACTTCCATGGAGGCGCAGCTGCTTTTCATCTGACCTGGGAGGCTAATGTTCGCTTGAGGCTGTTGTGATGATGTACCTTGCCCACTCGTCATTTGACTAAGTGCCGCTTGCACTGCCTTTTGATTTCCTCCTGCATCCATTCATTCTCACGAGATTTCTCACGCTCTTGTGTTTGAAGAACATACTCCTCCAACTTGAAGAGTCACTCTGCTCCTCGTCCTTCTTTCTCTGGCGACTTCTGTAACTTTCTCGATCCGCTTCGAAGGAATGCAGCCACGAAACGGCCCCAAAGCCTCTCGTACGCCCACCGTGGTCAGGATTCTCCAGTGCGTACGTGAGTTCATCCTTCTCTCTGTTGGGCTTGAACTCGCCAGCCAACACCGCACTTCATGCTTGAACTAGCCTCTGTGCTGCTCTTGAAATTTGCGGGCCCCAATCAAGCTCCCCGTCATTAGGTTTATGGTTCCCCCATGAGCGTAGAACCAATTCCTGGACCGTTCACTCCAATTTCTTCTTATTGTCTTCGGGACTACCCCCTGGCAAGCATCTCCTGTTCTTGTCTCTCCCCTTTGGAAGGCAGTCTTATAGCAAGCCACCTGATCCTAATGATGGTGGTATTTCTTCTGAGCTGCATTTTGTTTGTTTACTCTGACACGGGCCTCGCTCTCTTATGATCTTTTGTACTGTACAAATTCATCCTAATCGGCCCTTATCTTGACATACGCCTTAGAGTTGAAATCTGGCGTCTCGTTCTTCAGCACAAAGTTGTGGTACATTTCTTCTTCCAGTCCTGAAAAAGTGTGGCCATCTTCTTCATTGTCCACTCCCGAATTCGCCTCAGTCAGCCTCTCATCTTCGTGTCGAACGAGAAATGAGCTTGGATGTCATCCCGGACTAGCTGCTTGTCAAGATCGGAGACATAACTGATCTCGGGAGCACTTCGCCTCTCTTTCCATTCATGGGCACTTATCGGAATCCGATCTCTCACAAGGAACCCACAGTGAAAGACATATTTCTGTGCATGGGGTCCTAGTGGTTGGCCTCTAGCCATATCGAATTCGGAGATTACATGACGGCCCTTCAACGACCTCTTCGGTCCTCGTTTTGGTCTGCTCTGCCCCGTCGCAGACGTCGATCCATAGGGCTACATATAGGTAAAGACACGAAGATGAAATCCTCCTAATACAAGTTGAGATAAAACCTAATCAAGTAACAAAGTAAATGTAAACCCTAACACGACATATTGTATATATACCTCGCCTGTATTGCCTTCTTCCATCTCAACTTGTTGTTCAGGGGATTTCATCGTAAATGGTCATGTCTTCGTAATTCAATAAGTATTGACTCCCGTCATCGTCGCCGGCGATGATATTCATCATTTCCTCCTCCATGTTCTCATTGGGTCGGCCATTTCTACGAATATTAAAATATTATACAATATGATCGAACACTTAGATGAGCTTTATACATGTATGTGAACCGAAACCGAAAACTAGGGGTTTAGGCGTTCGGGCCGGTTTCAGGTTTAGGGTTTCGGGGTTCGGGGTTCGGGGTTTAGGTTTCGGGGTTTAGGGGTTATGTTTGAGGGTTTAGGGTTTCAGGGTTTAGGGGTTTCGGGGTTCAGGGTTTCGGGGTTTAGGGTTTCGGGTTTAGGGTTTTAGGGTTTTAGGGTTTAGGGAGTTTAGGTTTGAGGGTTTAGGGTTTCCAGGGTTATGGGGTTCGGGGTTTTCAGGGTTCGGGTTTCATCAGGGTTTAGGGTTAGGTTTTCGGGTTTTAGGGTTTCGAGTTTTAGGTGACATGTAATCATCAACATTAAAAATAACATATATTCGTAAAGAGGTAATTCAACATTAAAATAACACGAAGAAGCATATCTGGTCACAAAATTTTCGAAGTGGTAAATACATGTTTAAACATATCCAAGTTGATTTTCTAATATGGCATTCCAACATGCCACATGATTTTCTATGAACACATATTCTAAGAGTAATAAATACATGTTTAAACATATCCTTGTCACGTGATTTACACACCGTGGACGAGAACGACGACGGCGGACAGCAGCGAGGATGACGACGGTGCGGATGACAGTGGACGGCGGCGAGGTCGGTGGAGCGGTCACCAGGACTATAGGTCGAACACATATTTGTTAGGTAAAAAAACATATATATGATTTTCCTTTTTCTATAAATATATATTCATATTCATTATTTGTACATATCTATTTCTATAAAAGAAGAAATGAAAAAGTTAAATTGAAATAATCTATAAATATATATATCTATTTATATTTATTTTATATATATCACTTTCTATTTCTAAATACATATATATTTATTTTCTATATATATACCAATTTTCTTTTATCTATATATCTATTTATAGGTATATTTCTTTTTATTTCTTTTTTTTTACACTCTCACACACACTGGACACACGCACACCACGCACACTGCACCGCACACACGCACACGCTGTACGGCAGTGGCGCGGAGGACGGCGGCGCGGACACGACGGCGAGGAGGACGGCGCGGCGCGGACACGACGACGAGGACGAGGCCCGTACGGCGCGGAGGGCAGAGGGAGGCCGAGGAGGACGGCGGCGCGGAGCTCGACGGCGAGGAGTACGGCGGCGCGGAGCTCGACGGCAGCGCGGAGCTCGACGGCGCGGACAGAGGCTCGACGGCGAGGTGAGCTCGAGGGAGGCGGCGCGGACGGCGGAGGCGAGGCAACTGCGCGTTGATCCGGGGAAGATTGGAGGGCACTGTGCCCTGTGCCCTATATACCGGGAGGGCCTTTAGTCCCGGGGCGTATTTCGCACCGGGACTAAAGACCCTTAGTCCCGGTGCGTAATACGCCCGAGACTAAAGGGTTGGACCTTTAGTCCCGGGCGGGCTTACGCAGCGGGACTAAAGGGTTCTTTAGTCCTGGTGCATAAGATGGCCCGAGACTAAAGGGTTTTCGCGCCACAGTTTTGGGTTTTCAGTATTTTGGGTTTTGTATTAAGTTTCCACTATATAAATATGTTATAATTCTTGTTAATTGCATAGTAAATTGAATAGTAGGCATAAAATTACTTAAAAATAATAGTTGTATATCCTTTAACCTTATTGTATAGTAAAATTTTGTAGCATAAATTCTTTTCTTTTTTTATAATAACGAATATAAATGTAAATAACCATTCATATTTGGTTAATGCAAAAATGTAATGTTCAATTTAAATTTAAAATTTGTTGGCTTTCAATAGAAATTTATTTCATATCATTTGGACGTTAATCTTTTGTTATAACCTAAAAAATCATTGCCTAATTTCGTTCTACGTGACAGATGCAGTAGTTTTAGATTTTTAAATTTAGTTTTTTTTAATATATCTTAAATCTTTCTAATTGAACAGAAAATTAAATATTTGATATACTTTCTTTTAAAAATTAGTATGAGATTCTTTTTGCTTTAGTTTACAGATGAAAATGTTAAATTTTAGTATCTTCTTATATGTATTTTGATGATTCACATCTAGAGAAGCACATAAATCAATGATCACTACCACTAAATATATATATAAATCCATTATCAAATAAATGAAGTCTTAATTAATTAATTATTACATAATATCTTTACAACCCACTATTAAGCGGGCACAACTGCGAACCTTCTCTTGACATATGTCCCTGGTTATGATCATTCCTTAACCATGGAGTTTCATCATTGTTTAACAAAATGCTTGAGTCTTTGTTCACTTTGAATGGCGGAATTCGATCATCTCTTTCATAATCACCTGACATATCTGACTTGTCCTCAATTCCGACAATGTTTCTTTTTCCTGAAAGAACTATATGGCGCTTTGGCTCGTTGACGATCGAGTTGTTATCATTTTTTTCTCTTTTTGGTTTTGTAGACATGTCTTTCACATAGAATACTTGACTCACATCTGCGCAAGGACAAATGGTTCGTCTTTGTACCCAATATTGTTGAGGTCCACTGATGTCATCCCATACTCCTTGTCGACTGTTACCCCACCTCCGGTACCGGTCATCTTGACCCATTTACACCGGAACAAAGGGACTTTAAAATTAGGTGCGCAGTCTAGTTCCCATATGTCATGTATGCGGCCATAATATGTTTGTTTGTTCCCATTTTTATCCGTGGCATCCACGCGTACACCACTGTTTTGATTGGTGCTCCTTGCGTCCTGGGCTACTGTGTAAAATGTATTCTCATTGATCTCGTACCCTTTGTACGTGCTGATATGCCATGATGGTTGTCTGGCCAACAAATAAAGCTGCTCATCTATGTTGTCATCACCCTAACATTGTTTTCGCAACCAATCGCCGAAGGTTTGCATGTGCTGACGTGTAATCCAAGATTCACTCTTCCCGGGCCATTTGGATCGAAGGAAATCCTTATGTACCTCGATATATGGATCGACCAATGAGGAGTTCTGTAGAACTGTGTAGTGTGCTTTATCGAAGTAATCATCTCCTGTACCGATATATGTTTTCTTCCCTAGTGTTCCCTTGCCACTGAGTCTGCCCTCGTGTCGCAATTCGGGAACGCCAATCGGGTCAAGGTCTGGAATAAAGTCCACACAAAACTCTATGACCTCCTCTGTTCCGTAGCCCTGGGCGATGCTTCCTTCAGGCCGAGAACGGTTATGAACATATTTTTTTAGGACACTCATGAACCTCTCGAATGGGAACATGGTGTGTAGGAACACAGGACCGAGAATAATGATCTCCTTGACCAGGTGAACTAGGAGGTGTGTCATGATATCAAGAAGGATGGAGGGAACACCAACTCAAAGCTGACGAGACATTGAACGACATCATTCTGTAAAGTAGAAAGTTCCTCTGGATTGATTGTCTTTTGTGAAATTGAATTGAGGAATGCACATAGCTTCATGGTGGCTAGACGTACATGTGGAGATAGAATTCCTCTTAGAGCAACAGGAAGCAATTGGGTCATAAGCACATGGCAGTCATGGGACTTCAAGTTTTGGAACTTCTTCTCTGGCACTTTAATTATTCTCTTTATATTGGAGGAGAATCCAGATGGGACCTTGATGCTATTAAGGCATTCAAACATGCTTTCCTTTTCTTCACTGCTAAGAGTGTAGCTAGCAGGGCTTAAGTACTGGCGCCCGTCATCTGTCTTCTCCGGATGCAAGTTGTCTCGTTCTTTCATGCGCTGCAAGTCCTGTCGTGCTTCAAGTGAATCCTTAGGCTTTCCGTAGACACCCATGAATCCAAGCAGGTTCACACAAAGGTTCTTTGTCAGGTGCATCACGTCGATCGCATGGCGGACCTCTAGGACATGCCAGTAGGGTAGCTCCCAGAATATGGACTTCTTCTTCCACATGGGTGCGTGTCCCGAAGCGTCTTTGGGAACAGGTTCGCTGCCCCGTCCCTTTCCAAATACTACTTTCGTATCCTTCACCATTTCGAGTATATCATCTCCAGTTCGGTTACGAGGCTTGGTTTGGTGGTCTGCCTTACCTTTAAAATGTTTGCCTTTCTTTCTTACTGGGTGGCCCACAGGAAGAAACCGACGGTGCCCAACATACACGACCTTCCGACAATTTTTCAAAAATAAACTATCCAGGTCTTCAAAATAGTGTGTGCATGCATTATATCCCATGTTTGTCTGGCCGGAAAGATTACTTAGAGCCGACCAATCATTGATTGTTACGAACAATAATGCTCGCAGGTCAAAGTGTTCCTGTTTGTGCTCATCCCACACGCATATGCCTGGTTTGCTCCATAGAAGAAGTTTCCTCAACTAATGGCCTCAGGTAGACATCGATGTCGTTGCCAGGTTGCTTCGGCCCTTGGATGAGCAACGACATCATAATGAACTTCCGCTTCATGCATAACCACGGAGGAAGGTTGTAGATACATAGAGTAACTGGCCAAGTGCTATGAATACTGCTTTGCTCCCCAAAAGGATTAAAACCATCCGTACTTAAAGCGAACCTCAAGTTTCTAGCCTCATCTGCAAACTCTGGGAATTCTCTGTCTATCGCTCTCCACTGGGATCCATCAGCTGGGTGCCTCAGCATATTGTCTACCTTACGGTCTTCTTTATGCCACCGCAATAACTTTGCATTGTCCTTATTTCTGAACAAACGTTTCAAGCGTGGTATTATAGGAGCATACCACATAACCTTGGCAGGGATTTTCTTCCTGCTTGGACGTTCTTCACCCTCTACGTCGCCAGGATCATCTCGCCTATCTTATACTGTGATGCTTCACATACCGAGCAAGCATCCAAATTCTCGTATTCCTCCCCACGGTGCAGGATGCAGTCATTAGGACATGCGTGTATCTGCTGGATTTCTAATCCCAAAGGGCAGACGACCTGTTTTGCTTCGTACGTAGTGGTGGGCAATTCGTTCACTTTCGGAAGCATCTTTTTCATTATCTTGAATAACTGCCCAAATGCCTTATCGGATGTACCATTCTTTGCCTTCCATTGCAGCAGTTCCAGCGTAGTACCCAGCTTTTTTGGCCATCTTTAGCAGTGGGATATAGCAATTTCCTATGATCCTCTAGCATGCGCTCAAACTTGACCTTCTCCTTGTCACTTTCACATTCTCTTTGTGCATCACGAATGGCATCACCAAGAGCATCAACATCAACTGTCACATCTTCTGTCCCTGCCGCATCTTCTTCACCATCTCCCCCCACTGCATCATCATCAAAGGCACCGTACTGAGCAATAATATCAGCGTGGGTCAATTCTTCTTCACCTTCTTCACCATCATCCATTACAACCCCCTTTCTCCATGCTTCGTCCAACAAATATAGTTTGTTACGAAACCCGACTTCAACAAATGCGTATGAAGTCCTTGGGCATGAATATTCCTTCAAATTCTTACAGACGGCGCATGGGCAGCACATGAAACCATCCTGCTTGTTTGCCTCAGCCACACCTAAGAAATAGTGCACGCCAGCAATGAACTCTTTGGAGCGGCGATCGACATTATACATCCAATTGCGTGACAACAACTGCATTAAATATTACAACCATGCACTTAGTAGTTTCTCATGTTATTGCACAACACTCATGACATCACATGATTGATTAATTCAAACAAGCTTGACTACAACGAAGACTATCGCAGTTAGCACTAAAAAAACTAAAAATAAAATACACTTAAGCAACATAATTAGTTCGCGTCCGATCCAACTAAAATAGACAGATCATTCGCTTCATCAGCATGGATGGGTTGCTGCCGCTGACTCACTGCCTCATCACCTTCAGCGGCAACCTCCTGTGCAACAGAATTTCATACGTGCTGAACGTACTCTCCTCTCAGTACCAACCTTTACATCCACCGGTGCCATCCCACTGCAATTAGAACAAAGAATAAGAAATTTAAACAACATCATCAAGGAAAACCGATACGAATGAACCATATTAATCAAGTGCGGGTAAATAATAACCCACTCATGGTCCGGACACTTGTAGAATATACGACCCTTGTTGATTCCCTCTTTTTTCACTCAGTACTCCTTCACAATCTTCTGCTTACACTCGCCGCAAGCAAAGAGAGGAAGATCCGGCCGCAAACGCTTCGGATCCCAATGATGAGAGGCTGAGGACCCGGTCACGGTTGCCATCTACTATATCCATGCTCATTTTTAAAACTATTACATGCAAATTCCTAATTTTCTAAACAATTATAAATAAAAAAGACTCTAAATTTAACTATTATAAATTCCACATTTTTCTAAAGAAAATAAACTAAAAAGACACTAAATTCATATTACTCGTCTTGCATAAGTATGAAATATAGAATGGATACTATCTAGCAGTAGAAAACTATCAAGTGATTGTGATGAACCAATTTAAACTACTCAACTCTCTATGCTTGTTCTTGCAAACTATATATTTTAATTAAATTTCTCTCATATTGAAAAGACATGGTAGGAGATGAAAATAGTACCTCTAAACGCAAAGAGACGATGACGGAGTCGAAGAAGATCACCAATTGACGCCGGAGACGAAGAACAATGAAGAACAAGCAATAGCAACAGCAAGAACAAGCAAGAAGCTCACTGAAATTTGAATGTCTCTAGCTCGGGGGAGGAAGAAGTTGGCACGTTATAAACCGGGGAGCTTTAGTCCAGGTTTGTATTAAAAACTGGGGCTAAAAGGTGATCATTTATCCCGGGGCAAGCCACAAACCGTGGCTAAATCTTTAGTCCCGGTCCGTGGCACCAACCGGGACTAAAGAGTGCCCTTTAGTCCCGGTTGGTAACACGGACCGGGGCTAAAGGGTCCCTGCCCCGACAGCTCTGCGCAGTAGCCGTTGGGGCAGCCCTTTAGTCCCGGTCCATGAAACCAACCCGGACTAAAGGGTCTATTAGTCCGGCGGCAAAAACACCGAGACTAAAGACGATTTTGAGAATCGGCCTATGACCCTGTTTTGTAGTAGTGCACAACAAGCAGACTAATCCCAGACTGTCCGGCCCTGGGGTCCCGGACTGTCCGCCCCTACTGCGGACTGTCCGCGAGGGGTTGGCGGACTGTCCGCCGGCCAAATACCAGAAACAACAAGGTTGCTGAACCAGTCCCTGGACAATCCCGGACTGTCCGCGAGTTCCAACGACGGACTGTCCGCGGTTCAAAAAGGACTCGTCCAATAGTGCGGAGTCAGGCCACTGGTCTGACCGACCCCGACGCGCGGACTGTCCGCGACCCAAACGGCGGACTATCCGCGGATGAACAGAGAGGGCAACTTTGGTCGCCCCTCTCACGAATCTTCCCAAATCCGAATCAAAACTCAATCCCACGTTCCCAAACTTGAAGAAGATGATCACGAGGTAGTTAGCAGACTATCCCCAAGAAATCATCCGCTCAAAACAACTCAATCACCGGGAAATCAAAAGGGAAGGAGTATGAACGAAAAAGCGCCACGAAAACGAAATCAACCCGATCTACTTGTTCGTGAGGAGCCAGATGAATTCCTTCGGTGGAAATGATCCTCACTATAAAGAACAAGTTGATTCAAACGGATTTCGGAAAGACGCAGTAGAGAGGGAGATCGAGTGACGGGAAAAACGCGGAGAAAGAAATGAAGAACGCAAAGAACACGAACAAAACATGAATCAAGTCATCGATCTGCAACCGTGTGGCTACCACACGCTACAACAGTGAGGTTACAGTCTCACTTCCTGAAAATCTCTAGTAATACCATGGTATGGTTCTTCTGCGGATCTCAGTAGCTACAGCAGGGGATTGGGAGAGCAGGAAACCCTAAAAGCAAAGAGCAAATGACTGAAATGGAAGGGGAGGAGGGTGTCTCCCTCTACTTATCCTAATCTAATTCCTACTCTACCCCTCTCTAATTACAGAGCGAACCAGCTAAACCCTAGGGTTATTCTGGACCAACTCGAAGATGTTGGTGATTCGACGGCACGCCCGCACAACTGGTAGCGTTGCCTCGACGCAACCTCACCGATTGCCGCCACGTGCCGCCACCGCTCTTCTCGTCCTTTTCACGGACTTCGCCCCCCGGTTTTGAGGCCCAAACGGGAAACCCGCCTTCACGACCAACCCCCGGTTTTGAGGCCCAAACCGGGAAAACCAGTCGTCCATCGCCTGAGTTTGTGGCCCAAACTCAGCAAACCCGCAGCACCCAGGTTTTGAGGCCCAAACCTGGAAACCGTCCTCAGCCCGAGTTTTGTGGCCCAAACTCGGAAACCATCAGCGCCCAGGTTTGAGGCCCAAACTGGAAAACCGTTCACTCGGTGTTTTTCTGTGGCTCAACCACCAAACAGAGCCGTAGAGGGGATGCATCCGCCCGTGCATCCCGTCCACCGACACGTGTCCCCAGGTCCTCGCCCAAGCAACACCGTGCCCCGCAAGTCTTCGCTCGTCACTGTCACAGACTGTCAGCCACACAACTGATCCTCAGGTCACCGGTCCCTTAGTCCAAGCCTCACGTCCGCCCTTCACCGCACCCGGTCCGTCGGCACGGCACGTCTCTACTTGACCTTCACCTTGCCCTCGATCACTGTATCCGTGCTCGACACCTGCACAACACAAGCCAAAAGAACATGCGCATCATCCCAGTTGACAATCACTCATCACTCAGAGACTCGGCATACACCCATGTACCGGCAATCTGATGGCTCCAAATTTATTTCTTTAACACTCAAGAAAGATCTGGGGAAGAAGTACATTCTCAATAAAGTTAGTTGTCTAGATAATAAGAAAAGCATGAGATTGTGTGACGAAGAAAACAAACGGTGAGATGAGCTGAGTTTGCTATAAATGGATCCATACATAGCACATTGTTTTCTTTATAAACTGGAGGTACGCCACCGCCTCTTACTGGTCGACTCTGGGCATTGCTCAAAAGCGGTATTACTCCGTGGTGAAGAGCAATATGGATGATGCAGCACGATGACTGATTTGTTCAACACTCGATATACACCCTGACACTCACAGTGCCCAGGTATGAATCTGCCACCAAGTCATCCCATCACCACCACACAAACAACCAAATAGAAGTCACAACTCTTGCAGTCTATTGTGCGCAGATCGTTCCAATCCTAAGCGGGACGCTGCAGATGGATGTTCTTGAAATATCGGATATATGCATTATTATTCCTCATGCCTCCTGTTTCAAGCTCCTGTATCGGATAAACCAGCACACCAACACGCATGCTTCCTCCTATATGATTGCTTTGCTTTTCATTATGTTGTAAGGAGACCTTTCTTTTATAGCCAAGTCTCTCAATACAATTAATTAGGTCGCTGGATGCATAATTAAGTTTTAGATAGGGGGCCCGGGAGTATATATTACGGCGGCGAACCTTTCCTGTCCGCATATTTTCGACTCAAAGATTTATCTACAGCACCCACATGCATAGCCACTTCAATACAATGAACTGAAAGTGTTTCATCATTTACAGCACGCCCACATATTTAGCCAGCTATCTACCGAGAATGTGGAACAAGGATCTTAACAAACAGCTCGAAGGCTATCACTAATCGGGCATCCCAACGCAAAAAGCTTAATTATTTTTCACAGAGACCATGCAATCTCGGTCTCCAAGAGTATCCAAATACACCGTACTCAATTCATGCATTCGGATTATGAACAGTAGTTCACTACCGTAAAATCCAACTTTGCCGAGTACCGAGCTCTTTGTCCAGTGCCAATTAAAAAACACTCGGCGAAGAATCTTTTTGCCGAGTGTACATTGTGGATATTACATATGTCACACTATGAGTAATACCAGTTCATACATGAGACACTCCTCTAAGGTAAGTTAGATCTACTTCACTCACAATATAAAACTTTGTAGAAAATGGACGCATATGTTATGAAATTCATTCTAAACCTAACATTGTTTTCTTACAGTGGCCTGAAGAAAAAGGAATTACAACGACACCCACCCCACTTGACTCTGATAACCTCCGTGAGCACATCGGGAATCTTTGTAGTTTCATAATGGACAAAATTATACATGTTAAGGTTTGTACCATGAACCGGAGTCTAAATTAGGACGTGAACCTCGGTGCCAGGCACGCTCTTCGTGAGTGGGAAGACTAAGCTTAGGTCGTTAATAAGAATATTTATGTAATATATATGTAATGTCGTCGAACGAACTCTCCATGGACTATAATTGTGATATGATGGACTATACTCTGTGGACTATATATTATGTCATTTGTTAATGTGAATGTAAGCTTATGCAATGTGAACATGTTATTTGTGATGAATTCGTTAATATATTGTGTATTATATTGTTTTTTGGTCTGTCAATATAATGTTTTGATTTATTATTTGGTCAGATTTATTATTGTCAATATATCGTTATTTGTGATGGATTTCCCAGCAGAACACACTTGAACCACTCTCAGTTTGTATCCATCGTCAAATTTAAATTCCTTGCGCTTCATTCAGTTCTTGAAGGCATCCTATAGCTTAACTTCTTGCGTAAATTAATCTTCCATATGTATAATAATTAACATATTCTTCCAATCTTCTTCAGTGTGCTTTTACAACTATTTACGTATGACACACGAAAGCACATAAATCCAGCATTTAATTTTAAAATAAATCTTGATTTATTTTTTCATTTCTAAATATAGTACAGAAGTGGACTGTATTATACAAAGAACAGCATATTTTTAAATATAGTACAGAAGTGAACTATTTACGTATCATCAACATGTCACTCAATATAGCGCCCTGCCCACTCGTTGTGGCAACTATAAACTCCTGATGCCACTCAAGCCAACAATTCAATCATCTGTGGAGCATATCGATCTGGAATGGTTTAGTGAGCTAGCACTGACAGGAGTGTAAAAACTGATGAAGAAAACAAGGTACTTGTTCGGTCCTTGGTTGCGTGTTAATAAGGGGCGGGGAACAGCCCCTCCACCGGTGGCTTACATAGAAAGATTACACGGTTATGGATCCTATAATGATGGATCCAATCAACCATATACATGTACAAAATATCTAGGTACACAAATCCTATTTATCTAATATCCTCCATCAATCTCAGCCACTAGAGAGGTTGAGATTGGAACGAAACTGAAGAATCTTGGCAGCTGCAATCGGCTTAGTAAACCCATATCAGCAAGTTGATCATTTGTGTGGAGATAAACGTACATCAACAAGCTTCTGAGCCACACGCTCCCGAATAAAGTGGAAATCAATTTCAATATGCTTCGTCTGGGCATGAAACAGTGGGTTTGCATACAAATATTTTGCCGCAAGGTTATCACACCATAGCCTGGCCACAGGGGGGGTGAGAAATACAAAGTTCCTGCAATAACCTTTGTACCCACATCATTTCAGCAGTAGCGTTAGCAAGAGCTTTGTATTCAGCTTCTGTGGAAGAACGAGACACAGTAGGTTGTTTCCTGGCACTCCATGATATCAAGTTAGCTCCCAAGAAAACAGCGAAACCACCTGTAGAACGTCTATCATCCACACAACGAGACCAATCAGCATCTGAGAAGGCACTCACTACCATAGATGAGGACTTCCTGACCATGAGACCAAGAGCCGGAGTCCCTTGTATGTAGCGTATAATTCTCTTGACTGCAGACCAATGAGTGGTGGTAGGAGCATGAAGAAATTGACATACTTTGTTAACAACAAAAACATATATCTGGCCGAGTAAGTGTGAGATATTGCAAAGCACCAACCATACTGTGATATTTTGTAGCATCTTCATCACCAAGTTCTCGGAGCTTGTTTAAGCCCATAGAGTGCTTTGTCCAACTTACACACATAAGATGGATGATGCTTGTCAGTGTAACCGGGTGGCTGGTACATAAAGACTTCTTCAAACACACCATGCAAGAAAGCATTCTGAACATCAAGTTGCCTCAGAGACCAACCTTTTGTAACTGCAATGGACAAAACAAGTCGAATGGTGGCCGCATTGACTATAGGACTAAATGTGTCCTCATAGTCAATGCCATATCTTTGTTTGAATCCTTTAGCAAATAAGCGAGCTTTATATATCTATCAATGGTGACGTCTAATTTTCTCTTAATTTTATAAACCCACTTACACCCAATAATATTCTTGTTTCTACGTCGAGGAACTAATGTCCAAGTATTATTGCGCAAAAGAAACATTGCACCCTGTACCATGGCAGCTACCCAATCTTTATTTTGGAGTGCAGCAGCTACTATAGAAGGCTCCTCACTAGATACTCAAGAAACATTGCACCACTTAACTGTACCATCGGTATAAAGTTTTGGCTTGGAAATACCTCTCTGAAGCCGTGTAACCGGACGAGTGGACTCGGATGCAGATGGCAGCACAGGATCACTCGACACAATCGATCCGAAGGAGAGAATCTCCCCTCCGTCAGAGTGCGTGGCAGCGTCAGATGATGCTGTCGGAGACCGCGGCGCAGACACCCCCGTGCTGGGATCAGGATGCGACTGTGCGGCCACATGTGGCGATGACTGCCCAGCCACACTGGGAGCAGGTGATCTAGGAGCATCTGTCGGTGTTGCAGGCGATGTGGGATGAGCAGACGATGCCGGATCCAAGGCAACTGTGGTACGAGGTAGGACGGCAGCACAGCAGGTGATTCCACTTTGTGTTCGGTGCCAGCGAAGGTGCCTGGTGTCTGCATGAAATAACGCCTAGCTGGGCCTGAACCGCCATCAAATGCTGCGGAATTTTCACCTGTATCTGAAGTACACACAGAGCTCGACACCGGATTAGTAGAGGCGGCAGGAGATGTATATTGATCAATCAAAGTTGCATCCCCAAAACTAGCATTAAGACTCAGCAAATGAGAAGGCAATAGGGCAATTTCAACTCGAAGACGAGCACCAGCGTTTGGGTGAAATGAGGCAAAGGGGAAGATGTTCTCGTCAAACAGAACGTCCCGAGAAATATAGACACGACCCTCACTAGGATCTAGGCACTTGAAGCCTTTATGCATGTGGCTATAACCAAGATAGACACACTTTTTAGAACAAAATTGTAGCTTTCTTGAGTTGTAGGGCCTAAGATTGGGCCAAACCGCACAACCGAAGGTCCGTAAAAAGGTATAATCGGGTGCAGTGCCATGAAGACATTCAAGTGGGGACTGATTATCAATGACTTGGAGGGGAGGCGATTTGTAAGGAAGACAGCTGTCAGGACGGCTTCGTCCCAGAATTTTTGTGTCATAGAAGCATGAGCTAGAAGGGTAAGACCCATATCGACAATATGTCTGTGTTTGCGCTCGGCTGAACCATTTTGCTGATGAGCATGTGGGCAAGAGACCTGGTGAGCTATGCCTATGCGTTTGAAGAAAGTATTTAGACTTTGGTATTCGCCTCCCCAATCAGTTTGTATGGATTTAATTTTGCACTCAAATTGCCGTTCTACAAGATTTTGGAAGTCTGTAAAACACTGAAAAACTTCAAACTTGTGTTTCAAAAGGTAGATCCACACAAACTTGTTGTAATCATCAATGAAACATGGACATCTGAGAAAAATGAAATAAATTTATTTACATGTTACGTACTTGCTGACTCTGTAGAGAAGTTCTTTTTTCATACACTGTCAGGAGCTCGCAAACATAGTACACACATAAATTGTTTCCCGGTGACTGCCGTAAAACCCACTGTACAAGATATAAAAAGATTACTCTCGCTGAGCGTGCGTCTGCTGAGTGATGCTAATTAAGGTAAAGATGCGGGGAGGTAGTACAACTTACATTTAGTCGTAGAGGATCAAGAAGTTGCGCTTTCAGATCCGGACGGTGTTTCTCAACAAACCAAGCCCAAACCCTGCACATATATATAATTGGATCGTTAATTAACTATTGCAGAGTTAAAGAGCAGGAATCAATATTTAAAGATCACATTTACCCTCGGATAATATCTATCATATCTTGGTAATCTTCTTGTGCTTTTCTCAGAGAGTCATAGATTAGCAAACGACTCTCGTGGAGATCGATCACAATTAGTATCCAGTTGTTGACGCAAAAAGTGACACCTTGCGCCAGGACACACAGCAAGCCAAACGAGGCTAGCTTCAATTGGGTGCTCGGAGTGTGCTGAATCCGGAGACGTGCCGGTCGGTTTGACCTGAAAACCAACAAGGGATAAAACGTGAGAATACCTCTGGAACGTGCTGGGTAAAACCTGATAGTTCCATATGTACGGCTTCGAAAGCCAATCTTGACGGCACACAGCTACAGAAGTTGTCTGTCAGAGCATGTTTACAAAGCTATTCGGCAAGTATGAGAACAGAGTGTGTGAAGCATATTAACTGTCGAATGCAAAAGAAAGACATGCTTGAACGAATCAAAGATATTATAAATAGGTAACTTGCAAGAATAGATCTATCCAAATAATACATGCATAGGCCAATCCAACTAATCTGCCGCACGTTTAGTCTTCATAAACCCGTCAAGCATAAACTTAAGCGAAGCTAATCCACCGCATGATACCACTTGCTATAAGTCCATACCACTTCTTATAATTAGATTAATCCACCGCATGATACAATCTAATTATAACAAGCTAAAAGCACGCATATATTTGAATAGATCTATAAAAACTCATTACTCATGTAAGCATAACCAAAATCGGCAAATTAGCCGAGTTGGGGTCCATGAGAAAGGAACATACAAGCAAACATGATCAAACTAATCTAAAACCTGCATCCGCCGCACGATACCCAGTTCTATCAAAGCATAAACATGATTGATATGTATGAACCCACAACATGTAACAACCTAGATTGAAAGCTGATCCGGCCATAATGATCTTATGATTAGCAAAGCACAAGCAAACTTGTGAAACAAGGCCGAATAGAGATCAATCTAGATTGGGCAAAAGAGTGTTACAGGAATTAAATAAATAAAACACATAACACATGATAACTTAATGAATCTACTAGATCTGCCAAATCTAATAGAGCCGATAACTATTTTTACTCATGTCTTAATCCGCCGCACGATACAAGGCACAAGCAAAAACTTCCCGTCATAAGCTTAAATCCACCGCACGATACTAAGCTTAACATACGAGACTACTTGCATCATATCTAAATCCACCCGCATGATACTAGACATGATAACAAGGTTGTCGGTACTTACGGAGGTCGACGGATCGATGTTTCCTCTCGAAGAACTCGACAACACGACTTAGGGACTCGAAGATGGCACGGGGCCGGTTTGTATTGATGTGGTTGTGAACAATTTTACAATGGTCGAGGGCTTATATTTATACCCTGGACAAAATACGAGTCCTAGACGATGACGATTTACAATGATAAAATATGGAAAGATACGAAATCTATTCCTAATCTTTTCGGCATCTTTCACAGCCATATGCCTTCCTATGCAAGCTGGCTTTATCTGCAACATCCATTTCCCGAATGGAGCCATCTCTCTGCAAGATAGCCGACCGCACAGACATCCATCGAAATCTTGAGGACCAAATAGTCGTCTGATTGCTTGCCGAATCCTTTCTTCTCTGTTGGCTGGACCCATCTGTCATGTCCTCAGGTGTGCGAAATTCTGGTGTTAACACATGCCCCCTAATTTTGGGATAAATATTTATTCCAAAATTCTTTCTCAACGTGGAGCCTCTAGAAGCGTTTGCCTTCACATGCTATAATTGCTATACTTGCCGACTCATCTCCCGATGCACCCTCTGGGATTCTTTAAAACCCCTCTTTCGCCCTGTCTTGACTTGTGTACTCTGAACTCTTCTGCTTAGACTCAAAAAACCCTCTTTCCCTTATCTCACTCTGGAGGATGTCTTCCGCAGCGAGTCGCCACAGTTCCGAGCTCGGTGCTTCTAGCACCTCTAAAAAGAGGTCGCTCCTTTTTCCCTTCTCTTGATTGTTCTAAAAATGAAGTAGTAATTCTTACCTCGTTGTTTCCTTCAGGAGAATCAATGACGACCTCCCCGAGGATCTGACTCGGAGGCTTGCGGATCTTCAATTCGATCTGGAGGGAAAGGATTGGGAGATCACTCGAATCTCTCAAGAGCGTGACGCTGCTCGGGAACAAGTCACCGGTAAGTATTTTCTTCATTTCTTTCCTTATTCTCCTCTTTCACCTTTTTTATTCATTCTTCCTCTTTTCAGCTCTAGCAGCCAAACTTCACGCCCTTGAAGCTGCCATCGCCAAGCTTGCTGTTACGGCCGATGTAGCGGGCACAACGCCCCTGGAGCGTGTGAACGAAGTTAATCGAATCCTTCCCATTATCTCTAGGGTCGGCATGGGGTACGGCGCGGTGCTCGCCTTCTCCGCCGTGAGGATTCATTCTGGTGCTGATTACCGCAGATTCGATGTCTGCGAGCAAGAACTGGAGGATGGAGTAGAACATTCTGTAGAAGATATGAAGGAAGCCGGGACAGATCTAGCCAACGCTTTTGATAACTTTCTCCCGATTAGGCGTAGGATGGAATGGATGAACTGATCTTCTCCATTATAACCTTGTATTTTCTCTTTGTAAATAAAATCCTCTGTTCGTCTTCTTGAATCCAACTTGTGACTGATCCTTTGAGATCAACATATGTTTTGTTTCGTGCACCAGCTACCGATTTTCTCTTTACCTTAACGGCGATGTGCATCACATTAGCTATTGCCGATAATCACAATAATCTTCCTCGTCCTGCAAGTAACCGTCGTGATTGATTACCCCAGATCCAAAGTTTTCAGTTTTCCTCTTAATTTTCTGATCCATGGCGACACCAGAGCAGCATTTTTTAACAGACTTCCCTGTTTTCCCAAGCTTTCCGCCCTTGGTGTTAATCGGTAACATAAACTAAATAATTAGCCGAAACTAAATAATCCTTTAGTCGAACCCTATCGGCTTTCCAATTCTGGAGTCATGACTTCTCCAAATTGTCAAAAATTTGACCTGGCCCAGTATCAGCCCATAAATTGTGACAAACCCTATCTTGATGCTTGGTCTTCCAGCATGCAAATTATGATCTTATAAATATACTCCTGTGTAGGCTCCCATTCCGGGTTCCGATCGAATAATTTGACTCGTAAAATTTCTACTTCTCGGCTTCTAGCTCAAGCCAGAGAGAAAAACCTCTGCTTATGCTTGGACAAACGACGGACGATGGCAACCACACACAGCAGGCTTGAAGAAGTAGAACACCATCTCACCAGCATCATAGGCAACAAATTAGTCTTTTGCCCCCTTGCAATGGCCCTTCTCGCTTATCTGCCTCTGATTTGCCGCTTGCCCATTTTCCAGGGTGAAGTCCTTTCTTAACCAAAAACGAGCTCCCTTTCCAGAAACAGCAGCTCCATGGCTTCTCCCAACCTCTCTTCTTGGGTTTCCAGATTCCCCTTAATCTGACAACTCACCTCAACTCACCCATTCGAATGCTGGAAACAGCTTAGCAGCATCACTTCAGGTTAGTAGAGTCTCGGTCTTCTTCTTCTAGTTAAACTTGTTATGCCTGACACACCCCCTTCTTCCTGTTAGCTCTTTCTGCAAAGAACGACCGTCTGAAGGTAGCAGCAAATAGAGTTGCCCTCAAGGTGAATGCTCGTGGGGGTTCAGCCGTAGCCTGTTTTGACGCTATGGATGGTCGCATAGATCAGGCTATCATCCAAGGTGTGCACGCCGGGGTCTCTTCGGTCTAGCGGTAATGAGCTCTTGAACCAAAGAAAACCACTCCTCTATCCAGTTGGTTTCGCAGGCGGCGACCCAGATGAATTTGAAGACCTTGAAATTTATGATGACCATGCTGCCGCTATTGCCGAGACTGTTGACCCACAATCTGTTCTGATCAGATTATCTCGAGAGTAGTTTGTATCAGGACAAATCTGTAAATGAAGCTTGTAATATACGAAACTTGTTCTCCCCTGAATAACGCCCATTTGCACTTCTTGATTTCTCAGAAAGTTTTTTTTTGTTCGATTGTAACATTTCCTTAGAGAAACACTTGCCGAATACATGACGTCACCTTAGCAGACTAGATCTTGTCTCCGATATGTCATGTCACCCGGCATTGCACTTACTACACTTCATCTTTCTCTCCTTCAATAAGCCTACCAACTCGAAAAACGCTAGGGGCACCAGGGTTATAAATTTCTTGTACTAAAGGCGATATAAATAACATCGGCTATGACTTGAATTCTTGGAACATTTTTTCTGCTGAAGGCGATGCTTTACATCGGCTGTATATAAGTATTCCTCAAGTTACATGCGTTCGGCTCTTAACAAGTAGTGCCGAAGCTTGATCCACGAGTGACAAAATCTCTTTACAGCCGAATACCCTTCTCCGGGCTTAACATTTTTCGGCTAAAGCTAGCTACTATTTATCCTCTTAAATTTTAAAATAAGGCCGATCCTATTGCAAGGCTATCGACCGCCATGTACAACTTGAAACATTACCAAGTGCGGAAGTGCCTTCATACTTTCCAATACCCTTTGTTGTATGTCACCTTATGTGAATTCTTGTTCTTTCATTAGCTTCAGCAATGGAGAAATAAGCAGAACCCTCAAAAGTTCGTTAACTTCAAAACATGCTCGAGACCCAGACTTGCATATATTGGTCCTACTTTCGGCTTTATTATTAGCACTTTTTTCCTTGTCAGCCGACACGAAACTTGGCCTCAATCTTTCTCCATCACCATCAGTTGGATTATCTATAAAAATTGCTCTGAGAGCCGATTGTCTGAATCGGCTGTTGGTCCTTGTTGAAAACGTTTACAGGACTTCTTCCCAAGCTCTTCCAGAAAAACACTCAACGCCATCATATTCCCAGTAGATAGGCTCTGTATTAGCAATACTCACTGAATCATCAGCATGGACGATTTCGATGTCATCTCCGATCCACTAGATGAGGAACTGATGCATAGTTGACGGCACACAGCAGTTTGCATGTATTCAATCTCTTCCCAATAGCAAACTGTATGCCCCCTTGCCATCAATGACGAAAAAGTAGTGATCAAGGTCTTAGTCCCATTCGTCAACTCAACATGGACTGCCCCCCGAGTATCAGAAGAATTGCCAGCAAGTCTCTCAACACCATGTCAGTCTTCACTTGTCATCCCAAGTTTTCTGAAGGTGGTATACGGCATGATTTTATGGCAGCTCAAGTTCGTTAACTTCAAAACATGCTCGAGACCCAGACTTGCATATACTGGTCCTACTTCGGCTTTATTATCAGCACTTTATTCATTTCAGCCGACACGAAACTTGGCCTCAATCTTTCTCCTCTCATCACCATCAGTTGAATTATCTATTCAAAAATTGTTCTGAGAGCCGATTGTCTAAATCGGCTGTTGGTCCTTGTTGAAAACGTTTATAGGACCTGCTTCCCAAGCTCTTCCAGAAAAACAATCAACGCCATCATATTCCCAGTAGATAGGCTCTGTATTAGCAATACTCACTGAATCATCAGCATGGACGATTTCGATGTCATCTCCGATCCACTAGATGAGGAACTGATGCATAGTTGACGGCACACAGCAGTTTGCATGTATCCAATCTCCTCCCAATAGCAAACTGTATGCCCCCTTGCCATCAATGACGAAAAGGTAGTGATCAAGGTCTTAGTCCCATTCGTCAACTCAACATGGACTGCCCCCCGAGTATCAGAAGAATTGCCAGCAAAGTCTCTCAACACCATGTCAGTCTTCACTTGTCATCCCAAGTTTTCTGAAGGTGGTATACGGCATGATATTTATGGCAGCTCCTCCATCAATGAACATCTTAGTCAGCGGCTTGCCATTAACATAGCCTCTCATATACAATGGCTTCAGGTGTCGATGCCTAGCTGGTTTATTAAATACTGCACTTTGAGCCAAGACAAGATGAGCCAATAACTCTTGGGATTCATCTTCATCAAAATCTGAATACACTTCGTCTTGGACGTCCTGTTCTTCGGGAGCTATAAATTCTGATGGAAGAAAGAAAGCCATGCATGCGTCAGCCGAACGATCACCCCCATCCGGCTTCTCTTTGGGGCGCCAAACTCGCTTTACTCAGCATTTGCTTGTTCTAGCTCTCTATTTCTTAAGCGCTGTACCCTCCTTTTCTGGCTTTTCCTCAATCCACCCTGGTGGACACCATTGTCCTCTCTGCCAGACATACTCGCGGTACTCTTCTTCAGTACAAGCCCAACTTTGATCAGCAAATCTCTTCCCTGCCAATCTTCTAAATTATTCATTTTTACGCGCCGATCGTCCTCAGGGATTCGTGCCCCAAGCCTCTCATGGACAGATCGGCGGTTGACTCGAGACTGCCTATACTCGGAGTACTGATTACTGCACTCAGGGCAATTGTTTTTAACAGCTTCAAGCCTTCGTTCCAACAATACTGGAAGAACGAGCATTCCCAATGAGATTGTTCCTGCTCCTTGTATCTTCTCGTTCTTCCCGGTACATCTCTTCTTCGTACCTTCGTTTTTTCTCCAGAACTTCCGTTCTTCATAAAGTCTCTGCTTCTAGTACCGTTCCTGCTCCCGATGCCATTTATTCAACAAGATGCGCATCGTGACCCTGGTCTGGCAGTTTCATCTGTCTCAGTTCGGCTATTTTGGAACCGAACCCTTTGCTGAAGCTCTCTCTTCGTAATCTGCCGATTAGGGTCAACGGCACCAGCTTCCCTCGCTCTATCGGAGGTTAACACTTTCATTTTACTCTTATCCTTGGGATCAGCTGCGTTGATCATATTAACAGAGAAAGACACAGTATTCTGTCCAAAAGGGCTACCGTCAATTTTCATCTTTCATCAAACCTCAGATGCCCGTCCTGGATAGCTTTCTGGATTCGCACTCTGAACACTCGGCAATCATTTATGGAGTGGGATCTAGTATTGTGAAAACCACAATACTTCTTGTCCTTGACCCCTTCAGGATGCAGCATAGGATGACCTTCCGGCAACTTGATGCGTCCTTCCTTCAACAAGTACTCAAACAATTTATCTGACTTGGAAACATCGAAGTCATAAGTACCTTTCTGCTGCCTCAACCATCGCTGGTTGACTTGAGTTGGTTCTTTATCCCAACTATCTCGGCTGCAACTATTTCATCTTCATCATCATACTCAGCTGCTTCCTCTAGGAAAGCTTGATACATCTTGCAGCCACATCACCTTCTGGAACTGATTGTTCCTCTTGAACCCCTGGGCTTGATTACTCATCATCGCCAGCCTTTGTGATAACTGCCCGAGGTCATCAAACTCCATGCCGAATAGCCTGTCTTTGATACTCGGCAACATGCCAACTATGGCTATCTCCGGCAGTTGATCATCTGGCAAATTCAGAGAATAACAAAGATTCTTGGTCTCCCTAAATCGGCGCAGATTCTTGTGGCGTCTCGCCAGGTTTCATCCTTAGGCTCATGAGATCAACCAACTTTTTCTCGCTAGTACCCGTAAAGAAATACGAGTGCAATTTCTGCTCCAGCTCCGCCCATGTATTGATAGAATTTGCTCGCAGAGAAGAAAACCACGAGAAGGCTGGCCCTGTTAATGACAACGGGAAATACCGAATCCCAATCCTCAAGCCTCATCTGTAGATGCTTCTCCGAGTTGCATCAAGTAGCGGCCGATGTGCTCTATAGTACTGGTGTCATCCTGGCCTGAAACTTGGTGAAATCAGTAGGAGGTTTCACCCTTGGAGGAAGAGCTACCCCGATTGTACCACTCTGGATAGGGGGACTTGTATGTGTAAGTTTGATTCTTAGGTTTCAGGCCGAATTGATTTTACATCATATCAGCCATCTTATGCATGATGAGGTCAACATTCGGATCAGGAGCTGCTTGTGCCTGCCCCCCAGATGTAGCCCTGCCGAACTCTTATAGCCTAGATTTGGAAGAGCATTAATTGAGCTATAATCGGTGAACTCATGATATCCATCTCTAAACATATTCTTCTATATCCTGTTCGCTGCAGGAGACATTTAGAAGCAGATGGCAGGACATTCCCTGTCGTGCCGAATGCGAGCTGGCCATAGGTCTGAGGAGGTGGCTGCGTCTCATGAGGAACCATCCCACCTGTGCTTGGGCCAGCTCCGCCCTCTCCTGCGATCCTTTGACGTTGAGGTACTGGGAACAACAACGGTCCCTACATCGGACCAACAGTTTCTTCAAAGCATTTATCCACGGCTGGACTGAAAGCATTGACCATGATAGCGCGAAAAGTGTTCAGGAAAGCCGACTGATGATTGGTTACAGCTTCTGATACAACCTTATACATTATTTCAGTCATCTTCCGAATAGCTTCTTCTTCATTGGGGATATCATGTTGATGGTGAGGAAGAATCTTTGGAACTTCTCTGCTTCTGGAAGACCCTGCCGCTCTTGTTCTTGGAGAAAGACGCCAGGCACTTGCGTTGGAATTCATCGCAGGCCTGCTGTACCAAGCTTTTGACTCCGGCAGCAAGTCATCCATAATCACATCCAGAACAAGATCATCGCTGATATCAGGCATCTTGAAAAGAAGTTGTCCCACCGGGCGTGCCAAAAAGTGTGTTGACACAAAAAGTGACACCTTGCGCCAGGACACACAGCAAGCCGAACGAGGCTAGCTTCAATCGGGTGCCCGAGTGTGCTAAATCCGGAGACGTGCCAGTCGGTTTGACCTGAAAACCAACAAGGGATAAAACGTGAGAATACCTCTGGAACGTGCTGGGTAAAACCAGACAGTTCCATATGTACGGCTTCGAAAGCCAATCTCGATGGCACACAACTACAGAAGCTGTCTGTCAGAGCATGTTTACAAAGCTATTCGGCAAGTATGAGAACAGAGTGTGTGAAGCATATAACTGCCGAATGCAAAAGAAAGACATGCTTGAACGAATCAAAGATATTATAAATAGGTAACTTGCAAGAATAGATCTATCCAAATAATACATGCATAGGCCAATCCAACTAATCTGCCGCACGTTTAGTCTTCATAAACCCGTCAAGCATAAACTTAAGTGAAGCTAATCCACCGCATGATACCACTTGCTATAAGTCCATACCACTTCTTATAATTAGATTAATCCACCGCATGATACAATCTAATTATAACAAGCTAAAACATGCATATATTTGAATAGATCTATAAAAACTCATTACTCATGTAAGCATAACCAAAATCGGCAAATAGCCGAGTTGGGGTCCATGAGGAAGGAACATACAAGCAAACATGATCAAACTAATCTAAAACCTGCGTCCGCCGCATGATACCCCAGTTCTATCAAAGCATAAACATGATTGATATGTATGAACCCACAACATGTAACAACCTAGATTGAAAGCTGATCCGGCCATCATGATCTTATGATTAGCAAAGCACAAGCAAACTTGTGAAACAAGGCCGAATAGAGATCAATCTAGATTGGGCAAAAGAGTGTTACAGGAATTAAATAAATAAACACATAACACATGATAACTTAATGAATCTACTAGATCTGCCAAATCTAATAGAGCCGATAACTATTTTTACTCATGTCTTAATCCGCCGCACGATACAAGGCACAAGCAAAAACTTCCCGTCATAAGCTTAAATCCGCCGCACGATACTAAGCTTAACATACGAGACTACTTGCATCATATCTAAATCCACCGCATGATACTAGACATGATAACAAGGTTGCCGGTACTTACAGAGGTCGACGGATCGATGTTTCCTCTCGAAGAACTCGACGACACAACTTAGGGACTCAAAGATGGCACGGAGCCGGTTTGTATTGATGTGGTTGTGAACAATTTTACAATGGTCGAGGGCTTATATTTATACCCTGGACGAAATACGAGTCCTAGACGATTACGATTTACAATGATAAAATATGGAAAGATATGAAATCTATTCCTAATCTTTTTGGTATCTTTCACAGCCATATGCCTTCCTATGCAAGCTGGCTTTATCTGCAACATCCATTTCCCGAATGGAGCCATCTCTCTGCAAGATAGCCGACCGCACAGACATCCATCGAAATCTTGAGGACCAAATAGCCGTCTGATTGCTTGCCGAATCCTTTCTTCTCTGCTGGCTGGACCCATCTGTCATATCCTCATGCGTGCGAAATTCTGTGTTAACACCAGTGAAAACTGCATTTATATTTATATAGTCAACACATATATCTTTATGTCACCTATAATAAAATGTGCATATGATAACAAAACTCACCTAAAGTTGTAGGGGAATATATATATCTTTTGTCCCTTGGTTTACGGAGAACCTCCGCAATTCCTCTCTGTTTGAGTTTTCCATGCATCCGAGAGAGTACTTGGGTGCTTGAATACGATATATGGATCAATGAAACCAATGTCCTTGTCATTTTTATGCCTTAGTTGTCTCATCATGTTTTTGCATATGTTTAGAAACGCTTGCTAGTGTGAGGATAATTACTTATACATATACATAAGCTAAAGTGAAATTATTAAAAGAAACAATCACTTACAGGCAAAAGCAGCTGACGAGAGATTTGTCGAGAGCGTCCATGTGGCAGAGCTGATGTAACTCATTAAACTGAACACATATGATGTCATCACCACGAAGTAATCATGGTCTCTAATTCTGATGCAAATATAGTCATCAGCTTTTCTGCCACACGCCGTGAGGTACCACTGATTTAGCAAGTGCATTTGTGTACCAAGATCCCTCAGGGCCGCTGGGTTGTATAGACTTTGACCATATACATATGCCTTCTGCCATTTATCAACTTCTGCAGCACTTTTGATGCCTGCTTCTCCGAGTATGTTTTCCACATTTAAACCAGTTTCCTCAAAAAATTTGAGCAGTTGCTCAGGATCAACGTCTCCATATGCTCGTTGTATGATGTCCATGTTTGTACTGTATTCATTCCCAACCTATATCCGACACTAATTGCTGCTTTTGTTCCCCGAGCTGTGGGACACCCTTTCCTGCTCTCTTCTTTGTCTTCTTCGCCTCCTCAATTGATTTGCTGAGCGTGCGATCATAGTCTGATTTTGGCGAAGCCTTACGGGTAGCACATACCTTTTTCGGGTGAGCGTCCACAGTTTGCCTTAGTTTTTCAGGACGAACAAAAAGGTACGGCTTCTCCGGGTTTCGCTTTGCTCGACCACTAGCAATGGCAGCGTCGAAGAACTTGTTCAAGTCTTTTTGCACTGCAGCTTCAGTCTCCTCATCGGTCATGTCATATGCAAGTTTTGTCATCTTGGGAGCTGGTTTTTCTCATAGAGGCTGTCTTCTTCGGAGGTGGTGGGGCTGACGCCTTTGTTTGTGTGACAGGCCTCTTCTTTGTTGGCGGTGGCGGTGTTGGAACCCGCAGTGGAGATGGGGCAGGTGGCGGTGTTGGAGCCCGCTTTAGAGGAGATGGTGGGGCCGGTGGCGGTGTTGGATCACACCGTGGGGGAGATGGGGCTGGTGGTGGTGTGGATCCCGTCGTGGAGGAGATGGTGGGGCTAGTGGCGGTGATGGATCCCGTCGTGTTTGATCTTGATCATCATCGCCTGCAACACTGTGATCATGTGGTGAATGGATAATTGGACTTAGGTTGGGGGGATGTCCTGCTGCGAAAACAACATGGTATCAGTATCCATTTATACTATTAGCTCACCAATACTATTAACTTTCATTCACTAATTTCATACACACCTAGGGTTAGGTTGTTGAGGAGGAGGAGGTGATGCGCCAGGAATTATGATATAGCGCTTGCGCCAACATATGAATGTCTTCTCCGCTTCTCCTAATGTCTTCTCGCCATCACCTCCTTTAATGTCAAGTTCGACATTGTTGTAACCTTTCACCACCCTATCCACCGAGACGCTAGCATATCCAGGAGGTATTATTGCCCCATGACATCTTGGTGTCTTCGTACGATCGATAGGAGATACAACACCTATAGCCACCATGACTGTGGCATTCCCCTATGGAATGTGCAGTTCACATGTCGTGAGAGGCTCGGTGATGTCGTCCACGGGAAAGTGCAGTCCTGCGTCTGGGATCTCTGTGGAAGCGCAACTGCTTTTCATTTGATCAGGGGGCTGATGTTGACTCCCGGCTCTGATGCAGGTTGCCTTTGCATCGAACTTACTGCTAACTGCACTTGCCTTTTTATTTCTTTTCTCATTTTGTCTTCAAGTGCTTTTCTCGCTAACTGCTTCAGGAACCGCACCCTGTGAATGAAGAACCATTTCTCTAACCTTTGCATCCGCTCTGCCTCCTCCTTCTTTCTCGCGTGGCTTTTATAGGTCTCTTTGTCCCGAGGGAAGGCATGCTCCCACGACAGCTCCCCATAGCCTCTGGTTCTCCCACCATGTTCAGGATTCTCCAGGGCGTATGTCAGCTCGTCCTTTTCTGTTTTCGGCTACCACCTGCCACTGTCAGCCATTTCTCTAGCATAAGCAAATCTTTCTCTGCCGCTCTATGGAGTTTTTTTTTGCCATACTCTATCCTTCTTGTCTGTGGTCCAGGCTTCCTCCATGACCAAAACCAATACTTGGTGCGCTCAGGCCAGTTTATTGATTCTGGTTCAATGCCCTTGGCTAGCATCTCTCGTTCCATTCTTTCCCATTTAGGAATGGCACTCTTGTAGCCACCTGATCCCAAGTGATGGTGGTATTGTTTTTGTCGGGCATTCTCTTGGTTCCTTCTGACCCGTGCCTCACCCTCTTCTGATTTCTTGAATTCTACAAACTCATCACAAAATGGCCTCAACTTGACGTAGGCCTTAATGTTGAAATCCGGAGTTAGGTCCTTCTTGATAAATGTGTTTACAATTTCTTTTTCCAGCCCTAGAATAGTGTTGCCATTTTCTTCATAGCCCAGTCCTGAACTCTTGCCTTCAAATTTCTATCTTCAGTTTCAAGCGTGAAATGTGCAAGGACATCTTGCCAAACCAGTTCCTTATCAAGATTAGAGACAAAACTTATATGAGGAGCACTTGTCTTTTTCTTCCATTCACGAGCACTGATCGGATCTTATCCCTTACAAGGTACCCACAGTGGCCAACAAATTTATGTGCATGTTCTCCAAGGACTTGGCCTGTTTCCTCATTGAATTCTGAGATAATGTACCGGCCATCCAACGGCTTCTTCGGACCTCGTACGGTCCTACTCTTCCCGGTAGTCGTTGTCGATTCGGAGGGCTACGTATGTAGGAATAGTACATTATAAATACATTTATAAATTGTTTAGAATTTCGTGTGCACATAGATTGTAGGTATACCTCGCCAGTATTTTCTTGCATGATTTCTTCATAATCGGCAAGTATTGACTGTCGTCATCTACTTCTTGATTATTGTCATCATCATCACTGCTAATTCTTGATTACCGCCGCTGTTGATTAAGTCGTACATTTCCTCCTCCATATTGTCAACTGGGTCGGCCATTTCTGCGAATAACATGGACGATAATAAACACCATATTTATGCGAATAACGTATATTCACAAAGACCATATTCGGGTTTGGGTTTCGGGTTTAGGGTTTAGGGTTTTAGGTTTTGGGGTTTAGGGTTTGGGGTTGAGGGTTTAGGGTTTAGGGTTTAGGGTTTCAGGTTTGGGGTTTAGGGTTTCGGGTTTGGGGTTTTGGGTTTGGGGTTTAGGGTTTAGGGTTTAGGGTTTAGGGTTAGGGTTTTAGGTTTGGGGTTTAGGGTTTCGGGTTTGGGGTTTAGGGTTTAGGGTTTCGGGTTTGAGGTTTAGGGTTTCGGGATTGGGGTTTAGGGTTTGGGGTTTAGGGTTTCGGGTTTCAGGTTTTGAGGTTTCGGTTTAGGGTTTTAGGTTTGGGGTTTAGGGTTTAGGGTTTCGGGTTTGGGTTTAGGGTTTCGGGTTTGGGGTTTCGGGTTTGGGGTTTACATATCTAAAGAACAAAATATCTAAGTGATTATTCCATAAACATATACACGACCATATTCATAAAAATAACACTACCGACATGATCGAAAAGTCATATCTAATGATTATTCCATAAACATGTCTAGTGATTATTCCATAAACATATCTAAGTGATTATTCCATAAACATATCCAAGCTATTATTCCATAAACATATACACGACCATATTCGTAAAATAACACTACCGACATGATCGAAAAGTCATATCTAAGTGATTATTCCATAAACATGTCTAAGTGATTATTCGATAAACATATCTAAGTGATTTTTCATCAACATATCCAAGTGATTATTCCATAAACATATACACGACCGATATAAATAAATGTTTACATATCTAAAGACCAAAATATCTAAGTGATTATTCCTCCTCCATCTAACACAAAGGACACACCATTGACGAGAGGACGACGATGGACGACGGCGAGGATGATGTCGTGGTGAGGACGACGTCGGACGACGACGAGGATCACGTTGCGGTGAGGATCACAAGGTGAGGATGACGACGGACGGCGGCACGGTCAACGCGACCAATCTCTTTTTATCTACATGTGTAAACATAATATTTTGTTAGGGTAAAAACCATTTTCTATAAACATGATTTTCTACAAATGATTTAAAAATATATTTATATAAATATATATTTATTTTTCTATAAACATATATACACTGCAGTGCATTATTTTTCTATATATATCATTTCATGATATTCTCTAATATATATGTATATATATTCATTTTCTATAATCATTCATTTTCTATAATCATTCATTTCTATATATATCATTTTCTTTTTCTATAAATATATGTATTTATAATCATGTTTCTATAATCATTCATTTCTATATTATCATTTTTCTTCCATTCTTTTCCTGCACCAACACACACATGCACACACACGCACACACACAGTGCACACACACACGCGCACTGCACACAACACGCACACACGTACACACACAACACACGCACTGAGCACGGCGCGCGACTGCGCCCGACCTCCTCACCGGCGGTGCGAGAGGACGAGGCGGCAACACGACAGCGAACGGCGAGGACGAGGCGGCAACGGCGAGCACAAGTGCCTCCGCGCAGTGAGGGCGGCTAGAGGGCGGCGCCGCGCGAGCGGCGAGGGAGGGGCGAGGGAGGCGAGGCGCCGAGGAAGACGCCGGAGGAGGCGGCCGCCGAGTGCGGCGGCAAGGGAGGCGAGGCCGCGCGGGAGAGAGGAGGAAGCGTCGGCGCGGCCGCCGAGAGGACGAAGGCGAGGCGGACGTCGGCGAGGGAGCTCGAGGACGACGGCGGCGCGGCACTGGATCGGAGACAAGCGAGGAGGCGGCGGCGCTGCGGGCGGTCTGACGTCGATCTAAGGAAGAAGGAGGGCACTGTGCCCTGTATACGCGCGGAGCCTTTAGTCCCGGGCCGTGCACCACCCGGGACTAAAAGACTTTTAGTCCCGGGCGGGCTTACGCCCTAGTCCCGGGTGGTGCTGCAGCCCAGGACTAAAGTTCTTTTTCGCCACTGTTTTGGGCTTTTCTGTATTTTAGGTTTTGTATTAGGTTTTCACTATATTAATATATTGTAATACTTGTTAATTGCATAGTAAATTCAATATTAGGCATAAAATTTCTTAAAAATAGCAGTTTGTATTTCCTTTTATCTTATTGTATAGTAGAAAATTTTGTAACAGAAATTCTTTTCTTTTCTTATAATAACAATATAAATATAAATAACAATTCATATTTTGTTAATGCAAAAATATAATGTTAAATTTAAATATATGAAACAACTGGTCCTCGATAGGAAAATTATTTTTGCATTATCTTATGTTAAATTTTGGGTTGTTCATCTTTATTGTCTAAATGCACGGTAGAGAAATTCACTGTTAAATTATCTTTATTTTAAAAGATAATTTATGTAGTTCATATATGTTTCTGTGTCTTATTGGTCTCTCACGTGGCACGAGTGAGGCAACAACAATTTGTGATTTTTAGGAGATGGTTTCCGACTTTTTCCGGTTTAAATTCGAATTACCGTCGCACCGTTACCCAATAATTTATTGGATAAACTAGGCCTCCGACTTGGAAAAATTTGGGCATCTCGTGTGGGGCATCAATTTGGCCTCCAATAATTTAAATAATGATCAGAAAAATCTAACACATCGTGTGGGGCATCAATTTGGGCTCATATTAACGAACCATGACTATCCATAATCATTATTAATAACCATGACTATCCATAATCATTATTAACCATGACTATCCATAACTAAAATAATGTAATAAATCAAGTCATTTCGACACCGAGTTCAACGAACCATGACTATCCATAATAATTATTAATTACATAAAACGTAATACATAATATTAGTTAAAGCATAACTATATATCAAGCAGGTACACTGGTGATCTTTTTTTCTTGACGTACGTCCCTTGGTTATGATCATGTCGTAACCATGGAGTCTCCTCAGTATTTAGCAGGATGCTTGGATCTTGGTCACACTGAAGCGTGGTATTCGGTCATCCCTTTCATAATCTTCTGACATGTCTTACTTGTCCTCAATTCCCACGATGTTTCTTCTTCCTGAAAGAACTATGTGGCGTTTTGGCTCTTTGGTTGATTTTTCATCATTTTTCCCTCTATTGGGTTTTGTAGACATGTCTTTCACGTACAACACCTGATTCACATCAGCAGCAAGGACGAATGGTTCACCTTTGTATCCAATTTGTTGAGATCCACTGTTGTCATTCCATACTCCTTGTCAACTGTTACTCCTCCGGCTCCGGTCGTCTTGACCCATTGGCATCGAAACAAAGGGACTTTAAAATTAGGTGCGTAGTCTAGTTTCCATATCTCCTCTATGCGGCCATAATATGTTTGCCTCTTCCCATTTGGGTCTGTGGCATCTACGCGAACACCACTGTTTTGGTTTGTGCTCCTTTTATCTTGGGCAATGGTGTAAAATGTGTTTCCATTTATCGCATACCCTTTGTACGTGAGGATGTGCCATGATGGTTGCCTAGCCAACAAATATAGTTGCTCATCAATATTGTTATCACCCAGACATTCTTTTCGCAACCAAGTGCTAAAAGTATTCATATGCTCATGTGAAATCCAAACTTCATTCTTCCCAGGAAATTGGGATCGTAGGAACTCCTTGTGTACCTCGATATATGGATCCACCACTGATGAGTTTTGAAGAACTGTGTAGTGCGCTTTATTGAAATAATTGTTCCCTGTACCGATATATGTTTTCTTCCCTAGTGTCCCCTTTCCACACAGCCCTCCTCGTGCCGATTCAGGAACACCAATCGGGTCAAGGTCAGGAATAAAGTCAACACAGAACTCTATGACCTCCTCTGCCCATAGCCCTTGGCAATGCTTCCTTCTGGCTGAGCACGTTGGTGAACATATTTTTTCAGTACTCCCATGAACCTCTCAAGAGGAACATGTTGTGTAGGAACACATGACCGAGAATATGAATCTCCTTGACCAGGTGAACTAGGAGGTGTGTCATGATATTAAAGAAGGATGGAGGGAACAACAACTCAAAGCTCACAAGACATTGAACCACATCATTCGGTAGAGTAGCTAGTTCTAGTGGATTAATTGCCTTCTGAGAAATTGCATTGAGAAATGCACATAGCTTCACAGTGGCCAGACGTACATGTGGAGGTAGAATTCCTCTTAAAGCAACCAGAAGCAATTGCGTCATAAGCACGTGGCAGTCATGCGACTTTAAGTTTAGGAATTTCTTCTCTTGCATATTTATTATTCTCTTTATAGGAGGAGAATCCAGATGGGACCTTGATACTTTTTAGGCATTCAAACATGATTTCCTTCTCTTCATTGCTAAGAGTAGCTAGCAGGTCTTAAGTAATGGCGTCCATCATTTGTCTTCTCTGGATGTAGGTTGTCTCGTTCTTTCATGCGCTGCAAGTCTTGTCGTGCTTCAAGTGTATCCTCAGACTTTCCATACACACCCATGAATCCTAGAAGGTTTACACAAAGATTCTTTGTCAGGTGCATCACGTCGATCGCGTGGCGGACCTCTAGTACATGCCAATAGGGTAGCTCCCAAATATGACTTCTTCTTCTTCTTCACATGGGTGCATGTCCCATAGCGTCTTTCGGAACAGGTTCACTGCCCGTCCCTTTCCAAAGACTACTTTCACATCCTTGATCATCTCAAGTATATCTTCCCCAGTTCTGTTGCGAGGCTTGCTCCGTGGTCTGTCTCACCTTTAAAATGATTGCCTTTCTTTCTAATCTGGTGATTCACAGAAAGAATCGACGATGCCAAGGTACACTACCTTTCTACATTTTTTCAAAATATATATCCCATGTCATCAAAACAATGTGTGCATGCATTCTATCCCTTGTTTGTCTGTCCTAAAAGATTACCTAGAGCAGACCAATCATTGATTGTTACGAACAACAATGCTCGTAGGTCAAAGTGTTCCTGTTTGTAATCATCCCACACACGTACACCTGATTTACTCCATAAAGAAGGAGTTCCTCAACTAATGGCCTCAGGTAGACATCGATGTTGTTGCCAGGTTGTCTCAGGCCTTGGATGAGCACTGACATCATAATGAACTTCCGCTCAATGCATAACCATGGAGAAAGGTTGTAGATACATAGAGTAACAGGCCACGTGCTATGACTACTGCTCTGTTCCCCATAAGGATTCATCCCATCCGTACTTAAACCAAACCTTAAGTTTCTAGCGTCTTTTGCAAATTCCGGGAATTCTCTGTCTATTGCTCTCCACTGGGACCCATCAGTAGGGTGTCTCAACATGTTGTCTACCTTACAGTCTTCTTTGTGCCATCGCACCAACTTTGCATGGTCCTTGTTCTGAACAGACGTTTCAGGCGTGGTATTATAGGAGCGTACCACATAACCTTGGCAGGGATTTTCTTCCGGGGACGTTCTTCACCCTCAACATCGCCAGGGTCATCTGGCCTGATCTTATATCGTGACGCTTTACATACAGGGCACTCATCCAAATTCTCGTATTCCTGCCAAGGTACACGATGCAGTCATTAGGACATGCATGTATCTTCTGGATTTCTAAACCAAATGGACAGACGACTTGTTTTGCTTCGTACGTAGTGGCGGGCAATTCGTTAGGCTTCGGAAGCATCTTTTGTTTTATAATCTTCAATAATTGTCCAAATGCCTTGTCAGATACACCATTCTGTGCCTTCCATTGTAGCAACTCAAGTGTTGTACCCAACTTTATTTGTCTATCTACAACAGACGGGTATAGTAATTTCCTGTGATCCTCTAGCATACAGTCAAACTTAGCCTTCTCCCTTCACTTTCGCAATCTCTTTGTGCATCACGAATGACATCACCAAGAGCATCATCTTCAGCGAGTGTGTCTTCTGCACTTGCCTCTTCTTCACCTCCCCCATTGCAGTATCACCAAAGTCACCGTATTGAGCAATAATATCATCTTCAGGGTCTAATTGTTTTCTTCACCTTCTTCCATTATAACCCTAGTTTCTCCATGCTTCGTCCACAACTATAGTTTGACATGACCCGAAACATACAAGTTGAGTGAAAACTCCTTGAGCTAGAATTTCCTTCGAATTATTACAAAGGGCACATGGGCAGCACATAAAACCATTCCGCTTGTTTGCCTCGGCCACTCTTAAAAAATAATGCACGCCATCAATGAACTCTTTTGAGCGACGATCGGCATTGTACATCCAGTGACGTGTCATCGTCTGCATTATATGACATATCACATAATTATATCTCTTATTCTTATTAACAAATTTAATTTTCTAGCTCAAATTATAAACAAGTTCATGACACCCAATTTAGTAAGCATCACTGGTGGCATATAAGTAGTAGCAGTTGAACTTGTCTAATTAATTATTACATCAAGATAACAGTGCAGCCTCATCCGCTTGGCCACAACCAAAGCAACTAACAACACCTGCACATTTTTCCCACATCACAGTCCAACAAGATGGACTGTCTGCCACTCCAACCTGATAGGAAGGTAAGGTAGGGTAGGTGCAGTTGGAATTGAGTTGATTCTTGAGTTGAAAGCCTCTAGAGCTGCAGAAGCTTTCTCAAAAGACTTGTACTTTTTATGCACAGCTCCTTAACTTTGAGGACATACTGACTGCACTCGCCCAGCTGGTGTAAATACCTGGCTTGGTGCCCTCGAAAACGACATACCAAGCAGGCATTCTTCTGCATTTTACTTGAGCAGTAAACTAAAGTATTATATATTTCTACTTTTTGTAAACAAATGATTTAAATGATCTCTATTTCTCCAAAAAAATTAAAATAAACTAATTAAACTGGTCACATTTGTAAACTAAGGTATTATATATTTCTACTTGTTGTAAACAAATGATTTAAATGATCTCTATTTCTCAAAAAAATAAAATAAACTAATTAAACCGGTCACATTTTGTAAACTAAAGTATTATATATTTCTAATTTCTGTAAAGAATGGTTTAAAACTGATCTCTATTTCTTCAAAAATTAAAATAAACTAATTAAACTGGTCACATTTTGGTAAACTAAAGTATATAAATATTTCTACATTTCTGTAAACAAATGATTTAACCGATCTCTATTTCTCCAAAAAATTACCGGTCACATAATCTAATTAATACCTCGTCCTCATTTTGTAAACTAAAGTCATTTATAATTTATCTAATTTCTGTAAACAAATGATTTAACTGATCTCCTATTTCTCCAAAAATTAAAATAAACTAATTAAACCGGTCACATTTTTTTAACTAAAGTATTATATATTTCTATTTTCTGTAAACACATGATTTAACCGCTCTCATTTCTCCAAAAAGATTAAAATAAACTAATTAAACCGGTCACATTTTGTAATCTAAAGTATTATATTTCTAATTTCTGTAAACAAATGATTTAACTGATCTCTATTTTCCAAAAATAAAAATAAACTAATTAAACCGATCACATTTTGTAAGCTAAAGTATTATATATTTCTAATTTCTGTAAACAAATGATTTAACTGATCTCTATTTCTCCAAAAATTAAAATAAACTAATTAAACCGGTCACATTTTGCAACTAAAGTATTATATATTTCTATTTTTTGTAAACAAATGATTTAAATGATCTCTATTCCTCTAAAAAAATAAAATAAACTAATTAAACTGGTCACATTTTGTTTTTAGGGTACTAATTTAACTATCAAGTGAATGAACTCAAAATAGCTTCAAAAACCACATAAATATATATCACAGCTAAAAGTATCAAAAAATGAAGCTAGTAACCTTTGAACGAGTTGATGTCGACGTAGATGTGATGAAATAGATCAATCGCCGGATATGTTAACAAATAAAATCACCGGAGAAGAGAGCAAACAAGCAGCAAAGCAAGAACTCAATGAAAAAAATGAAGACTGAGAGAGCTCGGGCAGGGCTGAAGAAACTGGAAGAACAATTCAAATATATAGGGAGAGACATTTAGTCCCGGTCCTAGTTCCTAGCCGAGGCTAAATGCCAACATTTAGCCCCGGCTCGATACAACAACCGGGGCAAAACCTTTAGCCCCGGTTGGTGTCACCCCGGGGCCAAAGGTCAATCTTTAGCCCCGGTTGGTGACACCAACCGGGACTAAAGTCCCTCTGATAAATGAGCCGTTGGGCAGGGAAACTTTAGCCCCGGTCGGTGGTACCAACCGGGGCTAAAGACCTTTCTAGTCCCGGACGCAAATTTTTCTGTGACTAAAACTGATTTTGCAAATCGTCCAAAGGCGTGTTCTCTAGCAGTGTCCATTAGCCCAGCTGATCGAACAGAGCGCATTTGAAGTAATTGTAGAAGGTACTCGTCCCAAGGCATTGCATTCAGAAGAAAGTTCTTGTGCATAGGCCAAGACCAAAAGGCCAGCTGCTCTATATACGCATGCCACCAAGTTCTTGTGCCTCATCAGTGGTTAGAAAAGATACGAGCACTGCTTACGAGCAAGCAGTTATGGATTTCCCAGCAGAACACTTGAACCACTCTCAATTGTATCCATCGTCAAATTTAAATTCCTTGCGCTTCATTCAGTTCTTGAAGGCATCCTATAGCTTAACTTCTTGCCTAAGTTAATCTTCCATATGTATAATAATTAACATATTCTTCCAATCTTCTTCAGTGTGCTTTTACAACTATTTACGTATGACACACGAAAGCACAAAATCCAGCATTTAATTTTAAAATAAATCTTGATTTATTTTTTCATTTCTAAATATAGTACAGAAGTGGACTGTATTATACAAAGAACAGCATATTTTTAAAATAGTACAGAAGTGAACTATTTACGTATCATCAACATGTCACTCAATATAGCGCCCCTGCCCACTCGTTGTGGCAACTATAAACTCCTGATGCCACTCAAGCCAACAATTCGATCATCTGTGGAGCATATCGATCTGGAATGGATTAGTGAGCTAGCACTGACAGGAGTGTAAAAACTGATGAAGAAAACAAGGTACCTGTTAGGTCCGGTTGCGTGTTAATAAGGGGCGGGGAACAGCGCCTCCACCGGTGGCTTACATACAAAGATTACACCGTTATGGATCCTATAATCAAGGATCCAATCAACCATATACATGTACAAAATATCTAGGTACACAAATCCTATTTATCTAATATCCTCCATCAATCAGCCACTAGAGAGGTTGAGATTGGAACGAAACTGAAGAATCTTGGCAGCTGCAATCGGCTTAGTAAACCCATATCAGCAAGTTGATCATTTGTGGAGATAAAACGTACATCAACAAGCTTCTGAGCCACACGCTCCGGAACAAAGTGGAAATCAATTTCGATGTGCTTCGTCCGGCATGAAACACTGGGTTTGCAGACAAATATTTTGCCCCAAGGTTATCACACCATAGCCTGGCCACAGGGAGGGGTGAGAAATACCAAGTTCTTGCAATAACCTTTGTTCCCACATCATTTCAGCGGTAGCGTTAGCAAGAGCTTTGTATTCAGCTTCTGTGGAAGAACGAGACACAGTAGGTTGTTTCCTGGCACTCCATGATATCAAGTTAGCTCCCAAGATAACAGTGAAACCACCTGTAGAACGTCTATCATCCACACAACCAGCCCAATCAGCATCTGAGAAGGCACTCACTACCATAGATGAGGACTTCCTGACCATGAGACCAAGAGCCAGAGTCCCTTGTATGTAGCGTATAATTCTCTTGACTGCAGACCAGTGAGTGGTGGTAGGAGCATGAAGAAATTGACATGCTTTGTTAACAACAAAACATATATCTGGCCGAGTAAGTGTGAGATATTGCAAAGCACCAACCATACTGTGATATTTTGTAGCATCTTCATCACCAAGTTCTCGGAGCTTGTTTAAGCCCATAGAGTGCTTTGTCCAACTTACACACATAAGATGGATGATGCTTGTCAGTGTAACCGGGTGGCTGGTACATAAAGACTTCTTCTTCAAACACACCATGCAAGAAAGCATTCTGAAAATCAAGTTGCCTCAGAGACCAACCTTTCGTAACTGCAATGGACAAAACAAGTCGAATGGTGGCCGCCTTGACTATAGGACTAAATGTGTCCTCATAGTCATTGCCATATCTTTGTTTGAATCCTTTGGCAAATAAGCGAGCTTTATATCTATCAATGGTGACGTCTGATTTTCTCTTAATTTATAAACCCACTTAAACCCAATAATATTCTTGTTTCTACGCCGAGGAACTAATGTCCAAGTATTATTGCGCAAAAGAGCTTGATATTCGGAGTCCATGGCAGCTACCCAATCTTTATTTTGGAGTGCAGCAGCTACTATAGAAGGCTCCTCACTAGATACTCAAGAAACATTGCACCACTTAACTGTACCATCGGTATAAAGTTTTGGCTTGGAAATACCTCTTTGAAGCCGTGTAACCGGACGAGTGGACTCGGATGCAGATGGCAGCACAGGATCACTCGTCACAATCGATCCGAAGGAGAGAATCTCCCCTCCGTCAGAGTGTGTGGCAGCATCGGATGATGCTGTCGGAGACCGCGGCGCAGACACCCCCGTGCTGGGATCAGGATGCGACTGTGCGGCCACGTGGCGATGACTGCCCAGCCACACTGGGAGCAGGTGATCCAGGAGCTTCTATCGGTGTTGCAGGCGATGCGGGATGAGCAGACGATGCCGGATCCAAGGCAACTGCGCTGGTACGAGGTAGGACGGCTGCAGCAGGTGAATCCACTTCGTGTTTGGTGCCAGCGAAGGTGCCTGGTGTCTGCATGAAATAACGCCCAGCTGGCCCTGAACCGCCATCAAATGCTGCGGAATTTTCACCTGTATCTGAAGTACACACAGAGCTCGACACCGGATTAGTAGAGGCGGCAGAGATGTATATTGATCAAGCAAAGTTGCATCCCCAAAAACTAGCATTAAGACTCAGCAAATGAGAAGTCAGTATGGCAATTTCAGCTCGAAGACGAGCACCAGCGTTTGGGTGAAATGAGGCAAAGGGGAAGATGTTCTCGTCAAACAGAACGTCCCAAGGAATAATATAGACAACGACCCTCACTAGATCTACGCACTTGAAGCCTTTATGCATGTGGCTATAACCAAGAAAGACACACTTTTAGAACAAAACTGTAGCTTTCATGAGTTGTAGGGCCTAAGATTTGGCCAAACCGCACAACCGAAGGTGCGTAGAAGGTATAATCGGGTGCAGTGCCATGAAGACATTCAAGTGGGGACTGATATCAATGACCTTGGAGGGGAGGCGATTTGTAAGGAAGACAGCTGTCACGAAGGCTTCATCCCAGAATTTTAGTGGAATAGAAGCATGAGCTAGAAGGTAAGACCCATATCGACAATATGTCTGTGTTTGCGCTCGGCTGAACCATTTTGCTGATGAGCATGTGGGCAAGAGACCTGGTGAGCTATGCCTATGCGTTTGATGAAGTATTTAGACTTTGGTATTCGCCTCCCCAATCAGTTTGTATGGATTTAATTTTGCACTCAAATTGCCGTTCTACAAGATTTTGGAAGTCTGTAAAACACTGAAAACTTCAGACTTGTGTTTCAAAAGACAGATCCACAAAACTTGTTGTAATCATCAATGAAACTTACATAATAAGTATGCTTGCCTACTGACATAGGAGCAGGTCCCCATACATCTGAGAAAACAAGATCCATAAGCCTAGTTGACACACTACTCAAGGACCGAGAATGCCACCAGAAAGCGACCAGAGGGGGGTGAATGGGAGCTTTAAATTTCCTTTCAGAAACTTTAAGCCTCTGTCCCGAAAATCAACCCCAAGAGAAAAACTGATGAGCGTGATGTCCACGACCCAAGAGAATGGGTGGATGCTCCCTAGGAACATAGCGGGACACACACAAAAGATTCCCTCGCCCAAGTTCACGCAGGTCAACTAGTGACAGGATGAACTTTTGGTAACCTCAACCTCCCCGAGCAATGCGAGAGGGATTCAGGCTATTTTTGTAAAGCGAGAAACCCGATTCTGTAGAGCATGAAGTCAGGAATCCAACGCAACAAGCAGATCTCAAATCGAACGTCGAACGAACAAACTGCAGACGAAACTGCGCGAAACAGTTGCATCGGACGCTGGCCTGCGTCCGATGTCTTAGCACCGGACGCGTCCGATGCAAACAGGACTTCTCTGGAACCTTACTGGACTGGCATCGGACGCTGCTACAGTGAAACCCTAGCGTCCGATGCTTGACCCCCGGCGCGTCCGATGGCAACGGACACTCCCGATGTTAGCGTCGTCCGATGCTCCTTCAAAAGAACTGTCAGATGACACGTGGCACCGACGCTCCGATGGTTTGAGCTCAGCGTCCGATGGTCCCGAAACAGCACAGTTCTTCCGTGAAATTCACTCGATCTCCTCCGAATCAAAAGCACTAAGGCTCAGACTTGGTGTGAGGAGTTCCAAGGTGGTTAGTGAGCTATCCCATGGGAATCATGGCTCGACCTAACTCCAAATCGAGGATTGGAAGAAATTGGGACAAGGGAAGCAAAACCGATCCAAAGGAAAATCAACGATCTACTAGTTTGTGAGGTTAGAGGTGAATTCCTTCGATGGAAAGAAGTGCCTCACGATCTAGAACAACTCTGTTCAAACGGATTTGCAAAAGATGCACCGAGCAAAGAGATCGCCCGACGGGAAAAACGTAGAGAAAAGTAACCCGCGAAGAACACGAACAAAACGCGAATCACAACCACGAATTTGCAACTGTGTGGCTACCACACGCTACAATAGTGAGATTACAGTCTCACTCCTCCTCAAATCTCACGGGCACAGAGGTATTGTTCTCTTCTCTGTGGATCACAGGTTCGCTACACAGCAAGGGAGAGGGAGAGCAGGAAAACCTAGAAGCAAAGAGCAAATAACTGAGATACCATGGGAGGAAGGTGTCTCCCTCTACTTATCCTAATTCTAATTCCAACTCTACCCCTCACTACTTACAGAGCGAGCCACTAAACCCTAAGGTTATTCTGGACCAACTCGATGGTAGGTGGATCTGACGGCCACGCCTGCACAACTCGTAGCGTTGCTGCTTCGACGCACCTCCCGATTGCCGCCACGTGCCGCCACCGCTCTGCCGTCCTTTTCCCCGTACGTCGCACCCCCCGTTTTGTGGCCCAAACCGCGAAACCAGCCTTCACAGCCAACCCCCGGTTTTGAGGCCCAACCGGGAAACCAGCCCACATAGCCTGAGTTTTGTGGCCCAAACTCAGCAAACCCGTAGCACCCAGGTTTTGAGGTCCAACCTGGAAACCATCTCAGCCCGAGTTTTGTGGCCAAACTCGGAAACCAATCCGCACCCAGGTTTTGAGGCCCAAACCTGGAAACCGTCCACCCGATGGTTTTCTCTAGCTCTACCACCAAACTGAAGCTTAGAGGGGATGCACCGCCCGTGCACCCCGTCCCCGAACATGTGTCCCCAGGTCCTCGACCTAGCAACACACACGTTCCGCAAGTCTCCGCTCGTCGCTGTCCAGGCTGCCAGCCACCACAGCTGATCTTCAGCCACCGGTCCCTCAATCCAAGCCTCACGTCCGCCCTTCGCCACTCCCGTCCATCGGCACGGCACGTCTCTACTGCTTCACCTTGCCTTTAAATCACTGTCTCCGTGCTCGACACCTGCACAACACAAGCAAAGAACATGCGCATTATCCCAGTTGACAATCACTCATCACTCAGAGACTCGGCTCATACACTCATGTATCCGCAATCTCCCCCTTGATGAGTGCATTGTCAACTACCAACACAAATCATGATAGAAATAGAAGAAGGAAGAAGGAGAAGAGAGAACTCAACCAAATGACTCAAAGCATAGCAAAGCCGAAGAATGTCATGGAAAGAGCAAGACAACTTGGTCCCCAAAGACATGGGCAACGGCTCGACGCAACCAAGCAAAGCAAAGCTAGCCCTCAAGAAGAGGTAGAATAGGCTCAACACCGCTAGCAAATACCAATTGAAAAATCAAGCAAAATGCTAGTCCCTCAAGACAGAGCACAGAGGCTCAACACAACTAGCAGAGCGCTCCGATCCAATTGGAAATTTAAAAAATTCAGCACGAGCAAACTCCCCCTTGCATGGTGCACACAACTGATTCCTCTCCTTTGAACATGGGAGGCATGATTTGTCCAAATTTCTCCCTTAGTTGAAAATGCACCATCAGCAAAAAGAACTGAAAGCAATTTTCTCCCCCTCAGAAAATGCACCCATCAAAAGTGCCAACAAGAGAAGTTCTCTCCCCTTCCAAAATGCATGAGTCAGAATGCAAGTTAGCAGCTTCAGGAATATATTCAAGAAAATGCAAAGATGCTCTAAACTGTATAGCTCAATGACTCACTGAAGCATACAAGCTAGCGAAGGCTCAAACTGATCACCAAATATGAAATGTGAACATATGAGCAAGGTGAGCAGTTTTTAGCCAAAAGGTATTCACCATCAAAATAGCACTACACATGTATTCACAGGAAACAGCAAGTGCTAATCATGTATACAAGGTGAACTACCCCTAGCATATTTCAATCATCACGCTATAGAATGAAACATAGTCCTTGTGTATCCAAATTTTAGTCAGAGTTGCAGCGGTTAAGATTACACAAGTGCACAATTTAGCATATGATTGCGAAGGTTGAAAGCTTTGTCACTGCCTAACTTTTCACTGTGCGAAGCCTATGCAGAAGCAATCAGAAGCTTAAAGCAACAGTTTTCGGTCATACACTACACAGCTCAAGTTAACTCAAGTGCAAAGAGAACAGTCTCGAAAACTATGATGTGTTGACAAGCAATCTCATCTCGATCTTTTCAATTCACTTAAAACTTGGTTCAGATTTTATTGACAGAATATGAACAGACCAAGCAAGTGACAGACTCAGAACTAAGACATAGCAACCTAGCATTATGAAAAGCACGAGTGAATTCAACACATCATACACATGCTAGTTGCATATCTCAATGGTGAACATTTTCATGTTTTATGTTTGTTAACAGATTCACCATTCAAAATAGCTCAGCTCACAACATGTATTAGTGATCAGAAAGAGCATAAGCTACTAGCATCAACATATAGCATCGGAGCAACACTAAACGAGCATAATTACATTTTAAAGATTATATCATGAAGCTCAGATAATGTAAAAGCGTATGCTGAAATGCAAAAGAAAAATAAAGCAAACAAGAAAAAGTCAGTTTATGATGATACACAAACCAAAATGTTTCCCCCATCTAAAAGGGGAAACACACACCAAGCTCACCTCTCAACCTAGCAAAAGTTGATTGGTCCAAAGGCTTGGTGAAAATATCAGCCAACTGATGATGAGTATCGACATGGCGAAGGTCGATATCACCCTTCTCATAGTGGTCTCGCAGAAAATGAAAGCGCACATCAATGTGTTTGGTCTTTGAGTGCAGCACGAGGTTCTTAGCAACGCTAATGGCACTCGTGCTGTCACAAAACAAAGGAACGTGAGAAAAGCTCAGACCAAAATCACGCAAAGTGGCCATCATCCAGAGTAACTGGGAACAGCAGCTAGCCGCAGCAACATACTCAGCCTCCGTGGTAGACTGGGCGACACTAGACTGCTTGCGAGAAGACCATGATACAAGAGAAGAACTAATAAACTGGCAAGTCCCAGAAGTGGACTTGCGATCAATACGGCAACCAACAAAATCGGCATCGGAATAACCGCAAAGCGAGAGGGTGGAGGAACAGAATACCAAATCCCAAATTTGTGGAGTGAAGGATAAGTACCTCATTATGCGCTTGACCGCCTGACGGTGCGAGGTGCGCGGCGACGACTGAAATCGCGCGCAAAGGCACACCGCGAACTGGATGTCCGGGTGTGTCGCCGTTAGGTACAGCAGTGACCCGATCATACTCCGGTACTCCTTCTGGTCCACTGCTTCTCCATCCACTCAGCACCCAGGGCCGCCGTGGTCGGCATGGGGTGTTGGAAGAGGCTTGGCCTCACCCATGTCGAACTTCTTCAGGATGTCCTTGGTGTACTTGCCCTGGTGTACGAACGTCCCCTCTCGGGATTGCTTGATTTGCAACCCGAGGAAAAACGTCAACTCGCCCATCATGCTCATTTCAAACTCACTGCTCATAGTGTCTGCAAACTTGGCAACCAAAGCGTGAGAAGAACCACCGAAAATGATATCATCCACGTAAATCTGGACCATGAGTGAATCGGTGCCTTGCTTGAGGAGAAAAAACGTTTTATCCACACATCCCATTTTAAAACCCTTAGCAAGCAAAAAGGTTTTCAACCTATCATACCAGGCTCTAGGGGCTTGTTTCAAACCATACAATGCTTTGTGAAGTTTAAAAACATGGTTTGGAAACTTGGAATTTTGAAACTGGGGTTGTCTCACATATACCTCCTCTTCTATGTAGCCGTTTAAGAAGGCACTCTTGACATCCATTTGAAAAAGTTTGAAACCTTTGGATGCAGCAAACGCCAAGAGTATCCTAATTGCCTCCAAACGAGCGACAGGAGCAAAAGTCTCCTCATAGTCTATCCCCTCCTTCTGACTATACCCCTGGGCAACTAGTCTGGCCTTGTTTCTCACAACATGGCCATCCTCTCCTTGTTTGTTTTTGAAACCCCATTTTGTCCCAATAGGATGACAATCAGGAGGAAGAGGAACCAAAACCCAAACCCGATTTCTTTCAAAATTTTCAACTCCTCATGCTTGCATTGACCCAATCTGGATCAGATAAAGCGTGTCCAACATCTTGGGGTTCAAAATCAGCAACAAATGCATAATGAGCAAAGTGAGAGATTTGCTGTGACCTTGACCGAGTGACACGTTCACCGATGCTTCCGATCATCTGCTAAGGGGTGTTGGCACTGGATGTGTCGTGGCGCCTCCCGGGCTGATGTAGCCTCCCCTCAACAGCAGCTGGTGCCTCCTCGGGTACAAAAGGTACCGCTCGAGGTGGCGGATCCCACGGCCCCCAGGAAGAAGAGGTGTCGGGGCCGTGAGTCGTAGTAGAAGCCCCTCCTAGCGGCACATAGCAGATGGAGGGGGTGCTGGATCATCCATACCTTCAGCACCCTCACCCTCGTCATCAAAAAGAGGCTCACCAACCTCATGATCACCTGCACGCTCAAAACGAGAAGAAGGACAAACCATTGTCTCATCGAAGGTGACATCTGATGTCTCCATGACTCGGTTAGTGTCAAGGTTAAGTACACGATAAGCTCGAGTGTGAGTGCCATAACCAAAAACACACCGTCAGAAGAACGAGACTCAAACTTGTCCAAGTTGCCCTTTTTGAGTATGAAACAATGACAACGAAAAACTCGAAAATAACTCACCTTGGGCAGTTTTCCAAAACGCAACTCATAAGACGTCTTTTTCAAGAAAGCTCGGAGAGAAAAATGCGATTGGAAATGTAGCATGCAGTGCTCATAGCTTCGGCCCAATATCGCCTAGGAGTCCTATGCTCATCGAGCATCGTCCTGGCCATCTCTACAAGGGTCCGATTCTTTCTCTCTACAACACCATTCTGTGCGGTGTGTGTAGGGGGAAGAAAACTGATGCTCTAATCCCAAAGAGTTACAAAACTTCTCAAAATCCAAATTCTTGAATTCGGAACCATTATCACTCCGAATTGCTCGCATTGAGTTCAAAGGGAACTCATTCTGAAGACGTAAAATCAGATTTTGAGTAGAGGAGAAAGTCTCGGTCTTCTCAGCTAAAAAGAAGACCCACGAATATCTCGAAAAGTCATCAACAACAACAAGCACATACCACTTCCCCCCAACCGAGCTCACCCGAGCCGGACCAACAAGGTCCATGTGCAAAAGCTCTCCAGGGTGCTTGGTCATGACCTGAGTCACTGGATGGTGGGGAGCAGCAACCATCTTCCCATGTCTACAAGAATGGCAAACAAGATCCTTCTCCATGGATAACTTGGGCAATCCTCGGATTAGGCCAAGTGAACTAAGCCTTGCAAGCAAGTCAAAGCTCAAAAGTCCAAGTCTCCTATGCCACTTCCAAAGATCAGAGGAGGAAGGTCCAGCCACAAGACAGCGAGAAATACCAAAAGACTCTGAGAAATTCGCACGAAAGACTTTTCCAAAGGGCGAAATCAAACACACAAGATTGCCCTGAGGATCCAAAATACGACTGAGATTCGGTTTAAAACGAATCTCATAGTCATCATCAAAGAGTTGCGAAACAGAAAGAAGGTTAAAATGCAAGTTAGAAACAAGAGCAACATCGCGCAACACAAAGTGCTCATTAACTCGCACCAACCCACGAGATAAACCTTACCTTTGCTATTGTCTCCGAAGGTGATAAACTCCTTTTCGGCGACTGGACTAAGACTGGAGAACCACTTGGCGTTTCCGGTCATGTGCCTCGAGCAACCGGAATCCACCAACCAAACGTTCTCCAATCGTTTTACCTACATCAATAAAAAGACATTGAAGGGTTATGGGGATGCTACACTAGCCGAATGCTACCGCTTTGGTACCCGAAAAATGGTTCCGCTACGTTAGCCGAACGCTTCTGCTGAGTTAGCCGAACGAAAAAAATTTCGACCCCATAAACCAGGAACTACTACTAGTTATAGATCACAGGATTACCACTAGACGCGCAGGTGCAGCGGAAGACGCCTCGGTGTAGACGTGCGCGTCGCAGTGATGTCGTGTAGATGTTCACGTCCGTCCTTCACGTCTCCACGTGCGGTTCGTCCTTGTGCTCTAGATGCAGCACCTCCGAGGTATCCCACACGTACAGGGAGGAAGCGTCACACCTCCAGACTGCTAGGTCTGCGAGGAGCAATAGGCACGGGCGTGGGGTGGGCGACGGCTGTCAACAATTGATGTGGTTCCAACCCTGGTCGCCCCACCCTTCTTTATATAGGCGTCCCTAATGAGCCCATCGACCTGGAGGCCCATTAGCAAACCCTGATCCCGGTCTGACTCGAGTCCAACTCGAATCAGGCTTCCAGCCCCTTAAGCGTGCGACCCTATGGGTTCACGCACACATAGACACGGCCCGAGTACTCCTACTCGCCCGATAGTTGACAGTGGCTTCTAGCAAGACGTGTCAACTCCTATGTATACGCAAAGATCATATCTGACAAACCACCACGATCACATATACGCAATTCTCTTGCCACACAATATTTGGTCCAACTCATAGGTTAACACACTACTAGAGAACAGGCCTTTGGACGATTTGCAAAATCAGCATTAGTCACAGAAAAATTTGCGCCCGGGACTAGAAAGGTCTTTAGCCCCGGTTGGTAACACCAACCGGGGCTAAAGTTCCCCAGCCCAATGGCTCAATTGTCAGAGGGGCCTTTAGTCCCGGTTGGTGTTACCAACCGGGGCTAAAGACCGGCCTTTAGCCCCGGTTGGTAACACCAACCGGGACTAAAGGTTTTGCCCCGGTTGGTGTATCTAGCCGGGGCTAAATGTTGGCATCTTTAGCCCCAGTTGGTAACACCAACCGGGACTAAAAGGTTTTGCCCCGGTTGGTGTACCCAGCCGGGGCTAAATGCCAACATTTAGCCCCGGCTGGGAATAAGGACCGGGGCTAAATGTCTCTCCCTATATTTGAACTGTTCTTCCACCTCAAGCCGTGCCCGAGCTCCTGTCTTCATTTTTTCTTCATTCAGTCACTTGCTTGCTTGTTTGCTCTCTTCTCCGGTGATTTTTGTTTGTTAACACATCTCCGGCGATTGATTTATTTCATTACATCTACACCGCCATCGACTTCTTAAAAGGTTACTAGCTTAAGTTTTTCATTTTTGTAGCTATTTTGAGTTCATTGACTTGATAGTTCAAATTATTACTCTAAAAACAAAATATGACCGTTTAATTAGTTTATTTTAATCTTTTAGAGAAATAGAGATTATTTAAATCATTTGTTGACAAAAAATAGAAATATATAATACTTTAGTTTACAAAATGTGACCGGTTTAATTAGTTTTTTTGAGAAATAGAGATCAGTTAAATCATTTGTTTACAGAAATTAGAAATATATAATACTTTAGTTTACAAAATGTGACCGGTTTAATTAGTTTATTTTATTATTTTTGGAGAAATAGAGATTAGTTAAATCATTTGTTTATAGAAATTAGAAATATATAATACTTTAGTTTACAAAATGTGACCGGTTTAATTAGTATATTTTATTATTTTGGAGAAATGGAGCTCAGTTAAATTATTGGTTTACAGAAATTAGAAATATATAATACTTTAGTTTACAAAATGTGACCGGTTTAATTAGTTTATTTTATTATTTGGAGAAATAGAGATTAGTTAAATCATTTGTTTACAGAAATTAGAAATATATAATAGTTTACAAAATGCAGAAGGATGTCTGCTTGGTATGTTGTTTTCGAGGGCACCAAGCCAGGTATTTACACCAGCTGGGCCGAGTGCAGTCAGTATGTCCTCAAAGTTAAGGGAGTTGTGCATAAAAAGTACAAGTCTTTGAGGAAGCTTCTGCAGCTCTAGAGGCTTTTAACCCAAGAATCAACTCAATTCCTACTGCACCTACCCCTGCCTTACCTTCCTATCAGGTTGGAGTGGCAGGCAGTCCATCTTGTTGGACTGTGATGTGGGAAAAATGTGCAGGTGTTGTTAGTTGCTTTGGTTGTGGCCAAGTGGATTAGGCTGCACTGTTATCTTGATGTATAATTAATTAGACAAGTTCAACTGCTACTACTTTTATGCCACCAGTGATTCTTACTAAATTTGGGTGTAATGAACTTGTTTATAAATTTGAGCTAGAAAATTAAATTTGCTGATAAGAATAAGAGATATAATCATGTTATATGTCATTTTATAATTTCATTTGTTTATAAGAATGAGAGATAATTATGTGATATGTCATATAATGCAGACGATGACACGTCACTGGATGTACAATGCCGATCGTCGCTCAAAAGAGTTCATTGATGGCGTGCATTATTTTTTAAGAGTGGCCGAGGCAAACAAGCGGAATGGTTTTATGTGCTGCGCATGTGCCATTTGTATAATTCAACGGAATATTCTAGCTCAAGGAGTCTTCACTCACACTTGTTCAAGTCGGGTTTCATGCCAAACTATAGTTGTTGGACGAAGCATGGAAGAAGGTGAAGAAGAACAATTGGACCCTAACGATGACATTATTGCTCAATACGGTGACTTTGGTGATACTGCAATGGGGGAAGGTGAAGAAGAGGCAAGTGCAGAAAACACACTCGCTGAAGATGATGCTCTTGGTGATGTCATTCGTGATGCACAAAGAGATTGCGAAAGTGAAAAGGAGAAGGCTAAGTTTGACTGTATGCTAGAGGATCACAGGAAATTACTATACCCATCTGCTGCAGATGGACAAAAAAAGTTGGGTACAACACTTGAGTTGCTACAATGGAAGCCACAGAATGGTGTATCTGACAAGGCATTTGGACAATTATTGAATATTATAAAACAAAAGATGCTTCCGAAACCTAACGAATTGCCCGCCACTACGTACGAAGCAAAACAAGTCGTCTGTCCTTTGGGTTTAGAAATCCAGAAGATACATGAATGTCCTAATGACTGCATCCTGTACCGTGGCAAGGAATACGAGAATGGATGAATGCCCTGTATGTAACGCGTCACGATATAAGATCAGGCGAGATGACCCTGACGATGTTGAGGGTGAAGAACGTCCCCGGAAGAAAATCCCTGCCAAGGTTATGTGGTACGCTTCTATAATACCACACCTAAAACGTCTGTTCAGAAACAAGGACCATGCAAAGTTGGTGCGATGCACAAAGAAGACCGTAAGGTAGACAACATGTTGAGACACCCTGCTGATGGGTCCCAGTGGAGAGCAATAGACAGAGAATTCCCGAAATTTGCAAAAGACGCTAGAAACTTAAGGTTTGGTTTAAGTACGGACGGATGAATCCTTATGGGGAACAGAGCAGTAGTCATAGCACGTGGCCTGTTACTCTATGTATCTACAACCTTCCTCCATGGTTATGCATGAAGCGGAAGTTCATTATGATGCCAGTGCTCATCCACGGCCCGAGACAACCTGGGAACGACATCGATGTCTACCTGAGGCCATTAGTTGAGGAACTCCTACTTTTATGGAGTAAATCAGGTGTACGTGTATGGGATGATTACAAACAGGAACACTTTGACCTGCGAGCATTGTTGTTCGTAACAATCAATGATTGACCTGCTCTAAGTAATCTTTCAGGACAGACAAACAAGGGATATAATGCATGCACATATTATTTTGATGACATGGATAGTATATATTGAAAAAATGTAGAAAGGTAGTGTACCTTGGCCATCGTCGATTTCTTTCCGTGAATCACCAGGTTAGAAAGAAAGGCAAACATTTTAAAGGTGAGACAGACCACGGAGCAAGTCTCGCAACAGAACTGGGGAAGATATACTTGAGATGATCAAGGATGTGAAAGTAGTCTTTGGAAAGGGGACGGGCAGTGAACCTGTTCTAAAAGACGCTTCAGGACACGCACCCATGTGGAAGAAGAAATCAATATTTTGGAGTTACCCTATTGGCATGTACTAGAGGTCCGCCACGCGATCGACGTGATGCACCTGACAAAGAATCTTTGTGTCAACCTTCTAGGATTCATGGGTGTGTATGGAAAGTCTAAGGATACACTTGAAGCACGACAAGACTTGCAGCACATGAAAGAACGAGACAACATACATCCAGAGAAGACAGATGATGGACGCCATTACTTAAGACCTGCTAGCTATACTCTTAGCAATGAAGAGAAGGAAATCATGTTTGAATGCCTAAACAACATCAAGGTCCCATCTGGCTTCTCCTCCAATATAAAGGGAATAATAAATATGCAAGAGAAGAAATTCTAAACTTAAAGTCGCATGACTGCCACGTGCTTATGACGCAATTGTTTCCGGTTGCTTTAAGAGGAATTCTACCTCCACATGTACGTCTGGCCACTGTGAAGCTATGTGCATTCCTCAATGCAATTTCTCAGAAGGCAATTAATCCACTAGAACTAGCTACTCTACAGAATGATGTGGTTCAATGTCTTGTGAGCTTTGAGTTGGTGTTCCCTCCATCCTTCTTTAATATCATGACACACCTCCTAGTTCACCTGGTCAAGGAGATTCATATTCTCGGTCCTGTGTTCCTACACAACATGTTCCCCTTCGAGAGGTTCATGGGAGTACTGAAAAAATATGTTCAACAACGTGCTCGGCCAGAAGGAAGCATCGCCAAGGGCTATGGGACAGAGGAGGTCATAGAGTTCTGTGTTGACTTTATTCCTGACCTTGACCCGATTGGTGTTCCTGAATCACGACACGAGGGGAGGCTGTGTGGAAAGGGGACACTAGGGAAGAAAACATATATCGGTGCGGGGAACGATTATTTCAATAAAGCGCACTACACAGTTCTTCAAAACTCATCAGTGGTGGATCCATATATCGAGGTACACAAGGAGTTCCTACGATCCCAATTTCCTGGGAAGAATGAAGTTTGGATTACACGTGAGCACATGAATACTTTTAGCACTTGGTTGTGAAAAGAATGTCTGGGTGATAACAATATTGATGAGCAACTATATTTGTTGGCTAGACAACCATCATGGCACATCCTCACGTACAAAGGGTATGCGATAAATGGAAACACATTTTACACCATTGCCCAAGATAAAAGGAGCACAAACCAAAACAGTGGTGTTCGCGTAGATGCCACAGACCCAAATGGGAAGAGGCAAACATATTACGGCCGCATAGAGGAGATTTGGGAACTAGACTACGGACCTAATTTTACAGTCCCTTTGTTTGATGCCAATGGGTCAAGACTACCGGAGGCAGAGTAACAGTTGACAAGAAGTAGTATGGAATGACAACAGTGGATCTCAACACTATTGGATACAAAGGTGAACCATTCGTCCTTGCTGCTGATGTGAATCAGGTGTTCTACGTGAAAGACATGTCTACAAAACCCAAGAGAGGGAAAAATGATGAAAAATCAACCAAAGAGCCAAAACGCCACATAGTTCTTTCAGGAAGAAGAAAACATCGTAGGAATTGAGGACAAGTCACATGTCAGAAGATTATGAAAGAGATGACCGAATACCGCCCTTCAGTGTGACCAAAGACCCAAGCATCCTGCTAAATGCTGAGGAGACTCCATGGTTACCACATGATCATAACCAAGGGACATACGTCAAGAAGAAGATCACCAGTGTACCCGCTTGAAATATAGTGATGTTTTAACTAATATTATGTATTACAGTTTTTGTGTAATTAATAATGATTATGGATAGTCACGGTTCGTTGATGATGTCGGTGTCGAAATGACTTGATTTTTTTGATCATTATTTTTTTTATTATGGATATTTTTGTTGGTAGGCCCAATTGACCCTATAATTATTGGGTGACAGTGTGCGGTAATTCAATTAAACCGGAAAAAGTAGCAAACCATCTCGAAGAAACACAAACTTGTTGGTTGCCTCACCCGTGCCACGTGACAACCTAAGAAAGTTTGAGACCAATACGACACAGAAACGTATATGAACTACACAAATTTATCTTTTAAAATTAAATTGTAATTTAACAGTGAATTTCTCTATCGTGCATTGGACAATAAAAGCTAAACAACCCAAAATTAACGTTCATATAATGCAAAAAATATTTTTCTATCGAGAACCAGTTGTTTCAGATATTTAAATTTAACATTAATTTTTGCAATAACAAAATATAAATTTTATTTACATTTATAATTGTTATTATAAGAGAAAGAAAAGAATTTATGTTACAAAATTTTCTACTATACAATAAGGTAAAAGGAAACACAAATGTTATTTTTAAGTTAATTTTATGCCTTGAATATTGAATTTACTATGCAATTATACAAGTATTACACATATTAATATAGCCAAAACTTAATTCAAAACCCAAAATACAGAAAACTCAAAACAAAGGCGGGAGAAACACCTTTAGTCCCGGGCCGTAGAACCACCCACCTTTAGTCCCGGGCCGTAGCACCACCCGGGACTATAGGTCCAACCCTTTAGTCCCGGGTGGGCTTACGCCCCGGGACTAAGGTGTTTTAGTCCCGGGTGGTGCCACGGCCCGGGACTAAAGCCTCCCCGCGTATATAGGGCACAACGCCCTCCTTCTTCCTCAGATCGACGTCAGACCGCCCGTGCCGCCGCCTCCCACGCCGTCTCGTCTTCGATCTAGTACCGCGCCGCCGTCGTCCTCGAGCTCTCTCGCCGACGTCCGCCTCCGTGCCTCTCGGCCCTCGCCGCGTCTCCTCTCGCGCGACCGCCCGCGGCGCGCGCTCGTCCTCGCCGTTCGCCGCGTACGCCGTGTTCCTCGCCGCCGTACGTGCGTGTGGCTCGCCGTTCGCCGTGGTGCTCGCCGTGGTCCTCGCCGTACGTCCTCGCCGTGTGCTCGCCGTTCGCCGCGCGCCGTGGTCCTCGGCGCCGTGCGTGGTTGTCGCCGTCGTCCTCCCCGTGGTCCTCGCCGTGCGTGTCGCTGCTGGTGTGTGTGCGTGGTGTGAACATGTACTGTACAGTGCGTGTGTGCTAATACTGCAAATAGAAAAAGAAAAGAAAATGTGATATGAATGATATATAGAAAAAGAAATAGAAAATGAAATGATATATAGAAAATGAAATATACATAGATATATATTTATAAAATAGAAATATATGCACTGCTGTATATATATATTATAGAAAAATGAATATATAAAATGTTTATAGAAAAATGAATATATAGAAAATGAATATACTGTAAATATATGTTTGTAGAAAATGTTTATAAAAATTGTTTTACCCTAACAAAATATTATGTTTGCACCTGTAGATAAAAGAGATTGGTCGCGTTAACCTCGCCGCCTTCCGCCATCATCCTCACCGCGACGTCATCCTCGTCGCCGTCCGTCGTCGTCCTCACCGTGACGTCATCCTCGCCGCCATCCGTCGTGTGTCCTCGTCAACGGTGTGTCATTTGTGATACATGGAGGAGGAATAATCACTTAGATATATTTTGGTTCACTTAGATATATTTACAAATATATGTTTATGCAAAAATCACTTAGATATATATATTTTGGTTCACATAGATATGTTTATGCAAAAATCACTTAGATATGTTTATGGAATAATTACTTAGATATGTTTATGAAATAATCACTTAGATATGTTTATGGAATAATCACTTAGATATGACGACTTTTCGATCATGTCGGTACTGTTATTCTTACGAATATGGTCGTGTATATGTTTATGGAATAATCACTTAGATATGTTTATGTCGATAGTGTTATTTTTACGAATATGGTCTTTATGAATATATGTTATTTTTAATGTTGTCAAAACCTAGATCCGAAACCCTAAACCCGAAACCCTGAACCCGAAACCTAAAACCTTGAACCCTAAACCCGAAACTCGAAACCCAAAACCCAAACCCAAACCCTAAACCCTAAACCATAAACACGAAACCCTGAACCCGAAACCCGAAACCCTAAACCCTAAACACAAAACCCTGAACCCGAAACCCGAAACGCGAAACCTGAAACCGAAACCCGAAACCCAAACCCGAAACCCTAAACCCAAAACCCTAAACCCGAAACCCGAAACCCTAAACCCGAAACCCGAAACCCTGAACCCGAAACCCAAAACCCTGAACCCTCCCTAAACCCTAAACACAAAAACCCTGAACCCGAAACCTGAAACCCGAAACCCAAACCCGAAACCCTAAACCCTAAACACGAAACCCTGAACCCGAAACCCTGAACCTGAAACTAGAAACCCAAAACCCAAAACCCAAACCCTAACCCGAAACCTAAACCCTAAACCCTGAACCCAAAACCCAGACCCGAAACCCTAAACCCTAAACACGAACCCAGAAGCCGAAACCCGAAACCCGAAACCCAAACCCGAAACCCTAAACCCTAACCCTAAACCCTAAACCCTAAACCCTAAACCCAAAACCCTAAACCCGAAACCCTGAACCCGAAACCCTAAACCCTAACCCTAAACCCTGAACCCTAAACCCTAAACAAAGTTTTACCTTTACAAAGTGTTGAATAAAAATGAATATGGTCTTTATGAATATATATACGTTATTTGCAGAAATATGGTGTTTATTATCCTCCATGTTATTCGCAGAAATGGCCGACCCAGTTGACAACATGGAGGAGGAAATGTACCAATTAATCAACAGCGGCGCTAATCAAGATTTAGCAGGTGACGATAACAATAATCAAGAAGTAGATGACGACAGTCAATACTTTGCCGATTATAAAGAAATCATGCAAGAAAATACTGGCGAGGTATACCTACAATAATCTCTATGTGCACATGAAATTCTAAACAATTTATAAATGTATTTATAATCTACTGTTCCTACATACGTAGCCCTCCGGATCGACAACGACTACCGGGAAGAGTAGGACCGTACGAGGTCCGAAGAAGCCGTTGGATGGCCGGTACATTATCTCATAATTCAACGAGGAAACAGGCCAAGTACTTGGAGAACATGCACAGAAATTTGTTAACCATTGTGGGTACCTTGTAAGGGATAAGATCCGATCAGTGCTCGTGAATGGAAGAAAAAGACAAGTGCTCCTCATATAAGTTTTGTCTCTGATCTTGATAAGGAACTGGTTTGGCAAGAGGTCCTTGCACATTTCACGCTTGAAACAGAAGATATAAATTTGAAGGCAAGAGTTCGGGACTGGGCTATGAAGAAAATGGCAACACTATTCCAGGCTGGAAGAAGAAATTATACAACACATTTATCAAGAAGGACCTAACTCTGGATTTCAACACTAAGGCCTACGTCAAGTTGAGGCCATTTTGGGATGAGTTTGTAGAATTCAAGAAATCAGAAGAGGGTGAGGCACGGGTCAGAAGGAACCAACAGAATGCCCGACAAAAACAATACCACCATCACTTGGGATCAGGTGGCTAAAAGAGTGCCATTCCTAAATGGGAAAGAATGGAACGAGAGTTGCTAGCCAAGGGCATTGAACCAGAATCAACAAACTGGCCTGAGCGCGCCAAGTATTGGTTTTTTGGTCATGGAGGAAGCTTGGACCTACAGACAGGAAGGATACAGTATGGCGAAAAACTCCATAGAGCAGCAGAAAGATTTGCTTATGCTAGAGAAATGGCTGACAGTGGCAGGTGGCAGCCGAACAGAGACAAGGACGAGCTGACATACGCCCTGGAGAATCTTGAACATGGTGGGAGAACCAGAGGCTATGGGGAGGTGTCGTGGGAGCATGCCTTCCCTTGGGACATAGAGACCTATAGAAGCCGCGCGAGAAAGGAGGAGGAGGCACAGCGGATGCAAAGGTTAGAGGAAATGGTTCTTCAGTCACAGGCCGCGGCTCTTGAAGCAGTTGAGCGAGAAAAAGCACTTGAAGGCAAAATGAACGAGGAAATAAAAAGGCAAGTGCAGTTAGCAGTAAGTTCGATGCAAAGGCAATCTGCATCAGAGCCGGGAGTCAACATCAGCCCCCTGATCAAATGAAAAGCCGTTGCGCTTCCACAGAGGTCCCAGACGCAGCACTGCGCTTTCCCGTGGACGACATCACCGAGCCTCTCACGACATGTGAACTGCATATTCCACAGGGGAATGCCACAGTCATGGTGGCTATAGGTGTTGTATCTCCTATCGATCCTACGAAGACACCAAGATGTCATGGGGCAATAATACCTCCTGGATATGCTAGCGTCTCGGTGGATAGGGTGGTGAAAGGTTACAACAATGTCGAACTTGACATTAAAGGAGGTGATGGCGAGAAGACATTAGGAGAAGCGGAGAAGACATTCATATGTTGGCGCAAGCGCTATATCATAATTCCTGGCGCATCACCTCCTCCTCCTCAACAACCTAACCCTAGGTGTGTATGAAATTAGTGAATGAAAGTTAATAGTATTGGTGAGCTAATAGTATAAATGGATACTCATACCATGTTGTTTTCGCAGGACATCCCCCAACCTAAGTCCAATTATGCATTCACCACATGATCACAGTGTTGCGGGCGATGATGATCAAGATCAAACACGACGGGATCCATCACCGCCACCGGCCCCATCTCCTCCACGACGGGATCCAACACCGCCACCGGCCCCATCTCCCCCACGGCGTGATCCAACACCGCCACCGGCCCCACCATCTCCTCTAAAGCGGGCTCCGACACCGCCACCTGCCCCATCTCCACGGCGGGTTCCAACACCGCCACCGCCAACAAAGAGAGGTCTATCACACAAACAAAGGCGTCAGCCCCACCACCTCCGAAGAAGACAGCCTCTGTGAGAAAACCAGCTCCCAAGATGACAAAACTTGCATATGACATGACCGAGGAGGAGACTGAAGCTGCAGTGCAAAAAGACTTGAACAAGTTCTTCGACGCTGCCATTGCTAGTGGTCGAGCAAAGCGAAACCCGGAGAAGCCGTACCTTTTTGTTCGTCCTGAAAAACTAAGGCAAACTGTGGACGCTCACCAGAAAAAGGTACGTGCTGCCCGTAAGGCTTCGCCAAAATCAGACTATGATCGCACGCTCAGCAAATCACTTGAGGAGGCGAAGAAGACAAAGAAGAGAGCAGGAAAGGGTGTCCCACAGCTCGGGGAACAAAAGCAGCAATCAGTGCCGGATCTAGTTGTTGGGAATGAATACGGTACAAACATGGACGTCATACAACGAGCATATGGAGACGTTGATCCTGAGCATCTGCTCAAATTTTTGGAGGAAACTGGTTTAAATGTGGAAAACATACTCAGAGAAGCAGGCATCAAAAGTGCTGCAGTTGTTGATAAATGGCAGAGGGCATATGTATATGGTCAAAGTCTATACAACCCAGCGGCCCTGAGGGATCTTGGTACACAAATGCACTTGCTAAATCAGTGGTACCTCACGGCGTGTGGCAGAAAAGCTGATGACTATATTTGCGTCAGAATTAGAGACCATGATTACTTTCGTGGTGATGACATCATATATGTTCAGTTTAATGAGTTACATCAGCTCTGCCACATGGACGCTCTCGACAAATCTCTCGTCAGCTGCTTTTGCCTGTAAGTGATTGTTTCTTTTAATAATCTCACTTTAGCTTATGTATATGTATAAGTAATTATCCTCACACTAGCAAGCGTTTGTAAACATATGCAGAAACATGATGAGACAACTAAGGCGTAAAAATGACAAGGACATTGGTTTCATCGATCCATATATCGTATTCAAGCACCCAAGTACTCTCTCAGATGGATGGAAAACTCAAACAGAGAGGAATTTGCGGAGGTTCTTCGTAAACCAAAGGGACAAAAGATATATACTATTCCCCTACAACTTTAGGTGAGTTTTGTTATCATATGCACATTTTATTATAGGTTGACATAAAGATATATGTGTTGACTATATAAATATAAATGCAGTTTTCACTGGATACTAATTGTGATCGATCTCCCCGAGAGTCGTTTGCTAATCTATGACTCTCTGAGAAAACCACAAGAAGACTACCAAGATATGATAGATATTATCCGAGGGTAAATGTGATCTTTAAATATTGATTCCTGCTTTTTAACTCTGCAATAGTTAATTAACGATCCAATTTATATATTGTGCAGGGTTTGAGCTTGGTTTGTTGAGAAACACCGTCCGGATCTGAAAGAGCAACTTCTTGATCCTCTACTACTAAATGTAAGTTGTACTACCTCCTCGTCTCTTTATCTTAATTAGCATCACTCAGCAGATGCACGCTAAGCGGAGAGTAATCTTTTTATATCTTGTAAAGTGGGTTCTACGGCAGTCACCGGGAAACAATTTATGTGCGTACTATGTTTGTGAGTTCCTGACAGTGTATGAAAAAAGAACTCCTCTACAGAGTCAGCAAGTACGTAACATGTAAATAATTTTTTTTATTTTTTGTTGCTTTTACATAAATATTATGTATGTTAATACTTTCTTTTTCTTTAATCCAAATTGAAGGAGACATGGTTGAAGAACCAGGTGATGGATAAGGTCCGCCTCAAAGCAATTCAAGAGACCATCACGGGCTTCCTTAATGACCATGTCCTTAAGTTTGGCACCGAGTATTGGTTTAACAAAGACGAACCAATGAAGCCAAACCAAGGTGAACACTTGTATGACCTCTAAGTCAGGAACAATTTGTGTTGTAAATATCAAGTTAAGGATGCATGATGGATAATGTTGTATATTTTATGTACATATGTATAGATAGCTCTATAATATATATGTATATAGTTTCATATTTCATTTGTGTGTAATTGTAAATTTTATGTGTTATATATATATTTATTAGCAGCGAAGAATACGTATTTGAAACCGGCCTAATGGAATATATTAGCAGCGAAGAATACGTATTAGAAAACCTAATGTAATTGTAAAACCAAAAACAATAACCAATTGAAAAGAAAGAAAAAAGTAAAAAGAAAAAAGCAGCGGCCTCTTTAGCCCCGGTTGGTAATACCAACCGGGACTAAAGAAGCCAGCCACCGTGGCCGGCTGGAGGCCTCTTTAGTCCCGGTTGGTATTACCAACGGGGCTAAAGGTCCCCCTTTAGCCCCGGGCGAGGGAACCGGGGCTAAAGGTCGAGCCTTTAGTCCCGATTCCTTAGCCCCGGCTCCATGTCCGGGGCTAAAGGCCTGTACTCTAGTAGTGACATTTAACCTAAGCACGGCCATGCATTTTATGATCCAATCATATGAGTGGTCCAGTGATATCTCTCTCGCAAGGAGAGGGGCAAATCCCATCTTGATCGTCTATGTCTCACAGCATACTTCCTGACAAACCCGAAGACTATCTTTATAACTACTCTGTTACGAAGTAGCGTTTGATAGTCCCTAAGTAAGTCGATTCATATCTTGAGTACATACCACAATCTCAGGTCAAAGGATATAACGCATATGATGTGTAAAGAGATAATAAGAACATCTCATGTTGGGTCAATCCAGCCCCATGTCATACATGTGCCCACATTATTAGTTTGACATCTCCATGTCTATGACTTGTGAAACATAATCATCAACTAATACATGTGCTGATCTAATATTCATGTGTGTCCTCACATGAACTCCGATCAGGGACAACTATCGAATATCCATACAAGTAAAAGAGTTTCACAGACAATTCACATAATTGCCAATCAATACAAGTTGTCTTTAATGGATATTCAATGAACATATAATAAATCATGGATACAATAGAAATATCATTATCTCTATGGTAACCCCTAGGGCATATTTCCAACAGACATAGGGTGAGCATACGGTCCAACACTGGGGTTAGTGAAGTAAGGAGAATACCAGTGTTGGGCCGACTGCTCAAAAGAACGGTTAGCAGAAAAACCATTCCTAGCACGTCTACGAGAGGAGCAATCACCACGCTGAGGAAAACGTGGTCCGCTGGGGAAAGAGCGCTCACCGCGATACTCAAAACGCGGTGGGGGAAAACGCTCAACTACAAAGCCACCGCCACGGGGTCCATAGCCTACAACTACAGGCTCCCGCCGGGCACGACCTCCCTGACGCCTAGGACCTTGAGGCACTGCACCTCTAGGCCTAGCAGCTCTCCTCGGAGCTCTCCTCTGAACATTCGGCACATGTACATCATGGAAAGGATGGTACATGCCCGGGTTGTTCATCTCCCTAGCACGACGCACCTCTCTCTTGCGCCGAAAGCAGAACTCACTCAAGTGTCCATCTCTCCCACAGTACTCACAATGGTACCTCACCGCTCTCATAGGGGGTTGTTGGTACTCACGGTTGTGGGTATGGATCACTTTGCCCTTCTGTGGCATAAGCTCCTCCTGGATAGGTGGCATAGTATCCAGCTTGTTTTTCAGGTGTTGGCTTGGGATGCCACACTTGGTTCTTTGGTGGAGCTCTCGGAGGTTCCTCAAATATACCATCCTTGGTGTTAGGCTCGAAAGGCTCTTTGGGTGGAATCTTGGTAAGCTTGGGAGTAGTGGTGGAGTTGGGCTTCTCACATGGGTTCAGACCACTCGACTCTCCAATCTTGCCAAAAGATGAACATCAACACCCTGAGCAAAGCCTACACCTGGAGCTCCTGCAGCACGCTTGAATTGGGAGATCATCATTCCAAGCTACGGCTCACCACAAGATACCCATGACAAGATAGTCCGAAGGTATGTGTTTTCCTCCTCGGTTTGTATCTTGTCATGCTTCACATTGGCTATCTCCATCTCCAGGCCCTCACACAAAACACACCTGGACACACAAGTGCTACCCGAGCTGGCCTTCTCAAGAGACACAATCTTGGCATTCTTCTCTGCCAACTCGGATTGCAAGACAGGACAAGTCTTGCAAGCACCCAACAGCATGGGTCTAGCCCGGAGCTCATCCACCTCTCCAACCAACGCAGCATACTTACCTCTCAAGGTGAGAAGGTCAGTCATGTGCGTGGTGCACATCTCACACTCGGCATCCTCAGACACGACCACGGTGGACTTGGCAAACTCAAGCTCCCTCACCGTGTCCTCCCACATCTGCCTAAACTCCTTGCGCTCTCTAGCGGCACGCCTAAGCAGCTTATCCTGACTAAGCAAGGCGGCAGTAAGCTTTTTGACCTTAGCAGACATCTCATCGGGGGTCAGAGATACCTGGGAGGTGTCGTCGTCGTCGTCGTTCCAAGGAGTGTCGACGTTGACCTCCTTGCCGAGGGCCATGGTGCAGAAGCCCTCGTCATCGGCGAAGAAGCAGAGGCCATTGAGCTTGTCCTCGATCCTCTTCTTCTTCTCGGACTCGTCGTCGCTTGAGGAAGTGGAGTCGTCGTCCGAGTCGTCGACGTCGCTGAGCGTGGCGAAAAACGCACGCTGCTCAGCTTGGGCCTTCTCCAAGTACTTGGTCTTGATGTAGTCCTTGTTGAAGCCGCCCTTCCGCTTGTGCTTCGCGGGGACGTACTTCTCCTTGCGCTTGCCGGAGTCGTACTTGTGCCCATGATCGCCCTTCCCAGATGTGTGCTTCTTTTTGGGACAGTTGACGATGAAGTGGTCGGGGTCGCCGCACTCATAGCATCTTGAGCGTCCTCCTCCGCGGCGTCGACGGTTCATGCGGTTATTGTGGAACCACGAGAACCGGTTGGCAAGCAAAGCCAACTCGTCATCCCCCAAAGACTCCAGCTGGTCCTCTGTGACAGAAAAGAGAGAAGAAAGTGCAAATCCTCCAGAGGGGTTAGCTGAAGAGCCAGAAACCAAAGCCATAGTCGGGCCAGAAGGATTTTCATAAGAAGCCCTCGACATAGCGTCAATCTCACTAGACTTGAGCTTACTAAAGAGCTCGTCGCAAGTGAGGGTCTCATAGTTAGACGATTCGATGATCGCCTGGACCTTTGAGTCCCACACTGACCGATCGAGAGTATGCAAAAGCTTCAAAGCCCTCTCATGATCGTCGAAAGGCAACAGCTCCTTGTTCGCTCTCATCTTGTTGACAATGACCTGAAAGCGAGTGAATAAACTCTCTATGCTCTCGCCAGGCATATGTCGAAAGTTCTCATACTCCCGCTTGTGCGACTCGTAGAGACGGGATTTGACTTGAGTGGTTCCCTCATGGAAGCGCATGAGGGTCGCCCAAATCTCACGAGCCGTGGGGAGGTGAGAAACGCGATCAAACTCAGACATGCTCAAATAGAAGAAATGAGTGTTACGAGCTCGGCTATTTGCTTCGTGCTCATCGATCTGAAGCTGGGTAACACGAGCAGCCAAGACAACGTAATCGGCCTTGTTGCAAATGTCCCAAACAGAAGAGCCCATGCTCTGGAGATAGGCCGACATGCGTATCTTCTAATACGCATAGTTCGTCCCATCAAAGAACGGCGGTTTGCCCACGCCGCGATCCATGTCGCCTTCTGTGGATCTGGAACCGGCTAAGGTGGAAGATCCTTAACCTGCTCTGATACCAATTGAAGGACCGAGAATGCAACCAGAAAGCGACCAGAGGGAGGGGAACGGGAGCTTTAAATTCCTTTCAGAAACTTTAAGCCTCTGTCCCGAAAATCAACCCCAAGAGAAAAAGTGATGAGCGTGATGTCCACGGCCCAAGAGAATGGGTGGATGCTCTCCTAGGAACACAGCGGGACACCACAAAAGATTCAGGCTATTTGTAAAGCGAGAACCCGATTTCTGTAGAGCACGAAGTCAGGAATCCAACGCAACAAGCAGATCTCAAATTGAACGTCGAATGAACAAACTGCGGACGAACTGCGCAAAAACAGTTGCATCAGACGCTGGCCTGCGTCCGATGTCTCAGCACCGGACGCGTCCGATGCAACAGGACTTCTCTGGAACCTTACTGGACTGGCATCGGACGCTGCTACAGTGAAACCCTAGCGTCGATGCTTGACCCTCGGCGCGTCTGATGGCAACGGACGCTCCGATGGTCAGCGTCCGATGCTCCTTCGAAGAGAACTGTCAGATGACAACGTGGCACCGGACGCTCCGATGGTTTGAGCTCAGCGTCCGATGCTCACGAACTCAGCGTCCGATGGTCCCGAAACAGCATAGTTCTTCCGCGAAATAACTCAATCTCCTCCGAATCAAAAGCACTAAGGCTCAGACTCATGGCTCGAACCTAACTCCAAATCGAGGAATTAGAAGAAATCGGGACAAGGGAAGCAAAACCGATCCAAAAGGAAAATCAACCGATCTACTAGTTCCTGAGGTTAGAGGTGAATTCCTTCGGTGGAAAGAAGTGTCTCACGATCTAGAACAACTCTGTTCAAACGGATTTGCAAAAGATGCCGACCAAAGAGATTCGATCGACGGAAAAAAAACGTGGAGAAAAGTAACACCCGACGAAGAACACAAACAATAACGCGAATCACAACCACGAATTTGCAACCGTGTGGCTACCACATGCTACAATAGTGAGATTACGGTCTCACTTCCTCAAAATCTCACGGGCACAGAGGTATTGTTCTCTTCTCTGTGGATCTCAGGTTCGCTACAGCAGCAGGGAGAGGGAGAGCAGGAAAACCTAGAAGCAAAGAGCAAATAACTAAGATACCATGGGAGGAGGGTGTCTCCCTCTACTTACCCTAATTCTAATTCCTACTCTATCCCTCACTACTTACAGAGCGAGCCAGCTAAACCCTAAGGTTATTCTGGACCAACTCGATGGTAGGTGGATCCGACGGCCACGCCCGCACAACTCGTAGCGTTGCTTCGACGCAACCTCCCGATTGCTGCCACGTGCCGCCACCACTCTGCCGTCCTTTTCCCCGACGTCGCACCCCCGGTTTTGTGGCCCAAACCGGAAAAACCAGCCTTCACAGCCAACCCCCGGTTTTAAGGCCCAAACCGGGAAACCAGCCCACGTAGCCTGAGTTTTGTGGCCCAAACTCATCAAACCCGTAGCACCTAGGTTTTGAGGCCCAAACCTGGAAACCGTCCTCAGCCCGAGTTTTGTGGCCAAACTCGGAAACCATCCGCGCCCAGGTTTTGAGGCCCAAACCTGGAAACCGTCCACCCGATGGTTTTTCTCTGGCTCTACCACCAAACCAAAGCTGTAAAGGGGATGCACCGCCCGTGCACCCCGTCCACCGACACGTGTCCCCAGGTCCTCGACCCAGGCAACACCGTGTCCGCAAGTCTCCTCGCTCGTCGCTGTCCCAGGCTGCCAGCCACCACAGCTGATCCTCTGGCCACCGGTCCCTCAGTCCAAGCCTCACGTCCGCCCTTCGCCACTCCCGGTCCATCGGCACGGCACGTCTCTACTTGACATTCACCTTGCCTCTGATCACTGTCTCCGTGCTCGACACCTGCACAACACAAGCCAAAGAACATGCGCATTATCCTAGTTGACAATCACTCATCACTCAGAGACTCGGCATACACCCATGTATCCGCAACTACTAAACCTACGAATTCAAATTGGTTGGGTGAGGATTCGGGGCCGTGAGTTGCCTAGGCATCAATTACCAAGGGACCGTGAGTTGCCTAGGCATGGATTCCATCAATCCCGGGTCTTTTTTGGATGTGACCGATCGCTAGGAGCTTCGGTACAAATCGCTGTGGATTTTTTTTTTTTTTTTTTTTTTGCTTGCATCGTGGACCATCTCATGGAGCTGAGGCAGCTAGAGGAAAATCGCAGGCGGGAGCACGGGGCCCAGCTATCGCACGGAGGTGAGCGGATTAGCCGTGGGATTATTATTATTTTAGCAATGTTTTAGTTTTAGAGATTTAATACCACAACCATTTATTTTTATGGGACAGGAGGTGCTGTACGTCCCATTTATAGTTGCATGTGAGTATCTAATCAAAAGTTTAGAAAAATGGTTTTTTCCCCTAAAGATACTCTATGTTTCAGCTAACCCGTACCAGAGACATTTATACTTTATACTGTCATGCTATCAACATATAGAGACACTGCGTCGATCATGATATCTGGCAAGTTCACTTCTTCTCGGTGTCACCCGTTCACAAGTGACCAACATGGTCCTGGCAGCTGGGCGACATCACTGAACCTTATCAAAACATCTTGCATCGATGTCGTTCTGGTTTCTCAATTTTTTCTCTCTATGGTGACTATGCTTCCACATTTATTGGACAGTATGTAGATCCTTTTAGGCCTGGATCGATCTGACCATGCACTCTAACAGTGGAGATGGTTAAAGAAGTCGAAACACCACCACGGTTTGATTTTCTTCACCAGACAAGCAATACGGGCTTGGCAAATTTAATTTATTCTTTCACCCACTAGTAGAGAACAGGGTCTTTAGGCCCGGTCGGCAAGGGCCTTTAGCCACGGTTGCCGAGCCAGGACTACGCTCCCGGGACTAAAGGCCCCCCTTTAGTCCCAGCCCGCCCACCGGAGTAAAGCCGCCCCTTTAGTCCCGGTTGGTAATACCAGCCGGGACTAAAGGGTGCTGCCAGCGGTGCAACGCAGCAGCACCCTTTAGGCCCGGCTGATATTACCAGCCGGGACTAAAGGTCCCCTGGTTTTTTCCTTTTTATTTTCATTTCAGTTCTGTTTTTAGTTTTGTTTATTTATTTAATAGGTTTTTCAATATATGTTGTTTGCTGCTAATATATACAATTATATATATCAGCAGCAGGCATAACACAATAAGCTTATTGCATGCATATATATAATTGAACTATAGAACTACATATATATAAATATATGTACATAAGATTACAAATAATATACATATAGGAGTTGTCTAAATATCTATCTACACAAGTTGTAATCCAAAGTTAGTACTATAAATCTATTACACAAGTTGTACTCCATCTAAAGATCTACAGGGCATACAAATGATCATCATTGTTTGGAATCACTTCTCGTTGGTATTATAGTAGTAGAACTCGCCGTTTCGATTTATGACTTGTTCCCGAAAAAATCCTGCTATTGTCTATTGCTTTCAATTGGCCTTGTAGCATCACTTTTTGCTTCAACCAGTCAGTCTTCAATTAGAATTAAAAAGATATTAGTTATATCTATATTATCAATATTAAGTCTATAAAAAATGAAAAGAAACATGTTACGTACTTTGATGATTTCTTCAGGATTCTATTTGATTCTATCATCATGTACTCGCAATCATAGAATCTGCATAAGTTGATACTCTGTTTTGTCTCAAAATCCACTGTAGAATGAAAAGATTCATCTCGTAATAAAGATATGATATATGACATGATATAATAAAGATACACGTACATTGACGAAGGTATAACTTACTGGTAGTCGTGGCTTTATTGTAAGTGGGGCCTTACACTGACTCATATGTTCTCGAGCAATGAATTTTTCCCAAACCCTAATCCGGCCAATGAAACATTAATAGTTGGATCATTATTTATTAATTAGTATACATATATGCAAGCTTAGTCTATACTTTAAGCATGCAAGCTAGAGATCGAAAAATTACCTTTAGAGGATGTTTATCATATCTTGGTAATCTTCTTGCAGTTTGCTCAACGAGTCATAGATTAACACATTGCTGTGTTTGAGATCGATGACCATCAATATCCAGTGATAGCTGTTCATACACATGATTCATATATATATATTATTAGGGTTAAGTAAAATAAAATGTGCACATACTTATTATTAACTATATATGTCTCACGCACTTAAAGTTGTATGGGAAGAGAATTCTTTCTCTATCTTTTGGTTCACGAAGAACCTCATGAGATTCATACACACGACTCATCGCTCCAAGTCGCTGAAGGGTTTGGAGCCTTGAAAACAACATATGGATCAACAAACCCAACAGAATTATCATGTTTATCTCTGAGCTGAGTCATCTGATACCTGTAAAATATCGAGTCGATTCACAAGTATGTGTGTAAGAATACTACGTACTATATACACATACTAGAGAGTTCAATGAAAACTATAAAAGAAACACTTACAAACAATAGCAGCTAAGGAGCGATTTGTCCAGTGCGTCCATATGACATAGCTGGTATAATCCTCCATCTGGACTAAGATTAGGTCATCGCCACGCAAGTAGTGATGGTTCCGAATTCGGACAGAAATCCATTGACATCACCATCTTTAGAAGCCTTCATGCACACCATTTGTTGATTGCAAACATATGCGTACCAAGTACCATGTAAGTGATTGGGGTTCATTAGACTCCTGCCCGGTGCAAAATTTCTCCTCCATTCATCAACTACTACTTCCGCTCGTGGAAACTCCAGCCCATTAGCAATATTTTTAAGCGTGTCGTACGGGAGACCGCTCTCAATGATAAAATCTTCAATTGAGTCCATCTCAGACAAAGTGGTCTCTCCAGATTTCTGCTGTACAATGCACATGTTTGAACCATACTGATTTTGCACAACTAACGGGGACAAAGGTCTTGATGTTTCCCCGAGCTGTGGAACACCCTTTCCCACTTTCTTCTTGCTGGATTGTTGTTCTTTTGCGGACTTCATAAGAGAGCGTTCGTAATCTGATTTTCGCGGAGCCTTTCGGGCTTCACGCATCTTGATACCATGTTGGTCCACCCTTTTCCTTAACTCCTGTGGGTTTAAGAAGAGGTAAGGCTTCTCCGGGTTCCTCTTCGCTTTAGCAGCGGCATCACATTCATCTAAAATTTTCGCACATCTTTTTTCACCGTAATTTCTAACTCCTCATCAGTCTTTTCATAAGCTAATTTCTCTTGAGATTTTTTTCCTGATGCAGGAGCCTTCTTCTTTGGAGGTGGGGCCTTTGGTTGTATGGTGGCGGACCGCTTCTTAGGGCCGCGTGTGGAGGCGGCGGCGGTGTTGGAGCCCGCGGTGGAGGTTCTGGCGTTGGAGCCCGCGGTGGAGGAGATGGTGGTCCCGGTGGCGGTGTTGGAGCCCGCGGTGGAGGAGATGGTGGGGCCGATGGCGGTGTTGGAGCCCGCGGTGGAGATCTAGTTACAGGAGATGGGGTTGAAGCTATGTCCTCCAACACATCGTCACCGCCCACAACGCTCTGATGCGCTGGGGAATAATGACGAACTGGACTATAGTTCCTGCTACGCAAAACAACGAATGATGTGAGCATCCAACTAATACATATAGGGAGATACTGTAATAAAATTGTTTCTCGTTCACGCGCACACTACCTATGGTGAGGATCTTGATCAGTAGGAGGAGGTTGCGGCAGTGACACTCCAGGAATAATAATGAAGCGCTTGCGCCAGCAAATAAATGTCTTCTCCGCTTCACCTAAAGTCTTCTCCCCATCTCCCCCTTCGATTTCCAGTGCCACGCTGCCACAACCTGTCTCAACCCTATCCACCGAGACGCTAGCATATCCGGCTGGCACTGGTTGACCATGGATTCTTGGTGTTCTTGTGCGGTCGATAGGGTTTACAACACCGACAGCCACCTTTTTCGTGGCATTCCTATATGGAATGTGCAGCTCAAGTAGTAAAAGGTTCTTTAACGTCATCCACGGGGAAGTGTAGCTTGGAGTCATCTTGAATGGTTGGTACTTCCGTGGAGGCGCAACTGCTTTTCATCTGACCTAGGGGCTAATGTTCGCTTGAGGCTGTTGTGATGATGTACCTTGCCCACTCGTCATTTGACTAAGTGCCGCTTGCACTTGCCTTTTGATTTCCTCCTGCATCCATTCTTCACGAGATTTGTCACGCTCTTGTGTTTGCAGAACATACTCCTCCAACATGTAGATCCGCTCTGCCTCCTCGTCCTTCTTTCTCTGGCGGCTTCTGTAACTTTCTCGATCCGCTTCGAAGGAATGCAACCACGAAACGGCCCCAAGCCTCTCGTACGCCCACAGTGCTCAGGATTCTCCAGCGCGTACGTGAGTTCATCCTTCTCTGTTGGGCTTGAACTCGCCAGCCAACACCGCCTGTCGTGCTTGAACTAGCCTCTGTGCTGCTCTTGAAATTTGCGGGCCCCAATCAAGCTCCCCGTCATTAGGGTTTATGGTTCCCCCAAGAGCGTAGAACCAACTCCTGGACCGTTCACTCCAATTTCTTCTTATTGTCTCCGAGACTACCCCCTGGCAAGCATCTCCTGTTTCCTGTCTCTCCCACTGTGGAAGGGCGGTCTTATAGCCACCTGATCCTAAACGATGGTGGTATTTCTTCTGAGCTGCATTCTGTTTGTTTACTCTGACCCGGGTCTCGCTCTCTTGTGATCTTTTGTACTGTACAAATTGATCCCAATCGGCCCTTATCTTGACATACGCCTTAGAGTTGAAATCAGCACAAACTTATGGTACAATTTCTTCTTCCAGTCCTGAAAAAGTGTGGCCATCTTCTTCATTGTCCACTCCCGAATTCGCCTCAGCAGCTCCTCATCATCAGTGTCGAACGAGAAATGAGCTTGGATGTCATCCCAGACTAGCTGCTTGTCAAGATTGGAGACATAACTGATCTCGGGCACTTCGCCTCTCTTTCCATTCACGGGCACTTATCGGAATCTGATCTCTCACAAGGAACCCACAATGAAAGACATATTTCTATGCATGGGGTCCTAGTGGTTGGCCTGTAACCATATCGAATTCGAAGATTACATGACGGCCCTTCAACGGCCTCTTCGGCCCTCGTTTTGGTCTGCTCTGCCCCATCGTAGACGTCGATCCAGAGGGCTACATATAGGTAAAGAAACGAAGATGAAACCCTAATACAAGTTGAGATAAAACCTAATCAAGTAATGTAAACCCTAACATGACATATTGTATATATATACCTCGCCTGTATTGCCTTCTTCCATCTCAACTTGTTGTTCAGGGGGATTTTCATCATGCATGGTCATGTCTTCGTAATTCAATAAGTATTGACTCCCGTCATCGTCGCCGACGATGATATTCATCATTTCCTCCTCCATGTTCTCATTTGGGTCGGTCATTTCTGCGAATATTAAAAATATATACAATATGATCGAACACTTAGAGGAGCTTTATACCTGTATGCAAAACCAAAACCGAAAACTAGGGGTTTCGGGTTTAGGGTTTCGGGGTTTAGGGGTTTGAGGGTTTAGGGTTAGGGTTTAGGGGTTCGGGGTTTTGGGGTTTAGGGTTTGGGGTTTCGGGGTTTAGGGTTTGGGTTTAGGGTTAGGGTTTCGGGTTTTAGGGTTTGAGTTTTAGGTGACATGTAATCGTCAACATTAAAAATAATATATATTCGTAAAGAGGCAATTCAACATTAAAAATAACACGAAGACCATAACTGTCAAAATATATCTGTAACACTTAGAGGAGCTTATACATGTATGCGAAACCAAAACCGAAAACTAGGGATTTCGGTGTTTAGGGTTTAGGGTTTAGGGTTTCGGGGTTTCGGGGTTTAGGGTTTCGGGGTTTAGGGTTTTGGGGTTTAGGGGTTCAGGGTTTCGAGGTTCAGGGGTTTGAGGGTTAGGGGTTAGGGTTTAGGGTTTCAGGGTTCGGGGTTTGGGGTTTAGGGTTTTGGGGTTTAGGGTTAGGGTTTCGGGTTTTAGGTTTCAAGTTTTTTTAGGTGACATTTAATCGCGAACATTAAAATAACATATATTCATAAAGAGGCAATTCAACTTTAAAAATAACACGAAGAAGCATATCTGTCAAAATATCTCTAAGTGTAAATACATGTTTAAACATATCCAAGTGATAAATACATGTTTAAACATATCCATGTCATGTGATTTTCTAAGTGTAAATACATGACCATATCTAAGTGTAAATACATGATAAATACATGTTTAAACATATCTAAGTGTAAATACACATGATTTTCTATGAACACATATTTCTAAGAGTGATAAATACATGTTTCAACATATCCATGTCATGTGATTTACACACAGTGGACGAGAACGACGACGACGGACAGCAGCGAGGATGACGACGGTGCGGATGACAGTGGACAGCGGCGTGGTCGGACACTTTTTATCTACATGTGTAAACATATATTTGTTAGGTTAAAAACATATATATATCATTTTCCTTAAAAAACATATATATATATTTGTATAAAATATATGTATTTATATTCATTATCTGTATATATCTATTTCTATAAACAAAAGAAATGAAAAGTTAAATAGAAAAAATTGATATATATTTTATAGATAATGAATATGATCATATTCATTATCTATAAATATATATCTATTTATATTCATTTCTTTTATATATATATATATCTTTTTCTATTTAACTTTTTCATTTCTTTTTTTTTTACACTCTCACACACACACTGGACACACACGCACACCATCACACACTGCACACACACACGCACAGGCCGACGGCGGCGTGGAGGACACGGCGGCGTGGAGGACGGCGGCGCGGACACGACGGCGAGGAGGACGGCGGCGCGGACACGACGGCGAGGACGACGCCGAACGGCGTGGGAGGCCGAGGGCGGAGCAGAGCTTGACGGCGCGGACAGAGGCTCAACGGCGAGGAGAGCTCGAGGGCGGCGGCGCGAACGGGAGGCGGAGCAACTGGCATATTACCACCAGGGAGGGCCTTTAGTCCGGAGCGTATTACGCACCGGGACTAAAGACCCTTTAGTCCCGGTGCGTAATACGCCTCGGGACTAAAGGGTCATTTCCCGCCACAGTTTTGGGTTTCAGTATTTTGGGTTTTGTATTAAGTTTCCACTATATAAATATGTTGTAATTCTTGTTAATTGTATAGTAAATTGAACAGTAGGCATAAATTACTTAAAAATAACAGTTGTATATACTTTAACCTTATTGTATAGTACAAAATTTTGTAGCATAAATTCTTTCTTTTTTTATATTAACGAATATAAATGTAAATAACCATTCATATGTGGTTAATGCAAAAATTTAATGTTCAATTTAAATTTAAAAAATTGTTGGCTTTCAATAGAAAATTTATTTTCATATCATTTGGACGTTAATCTTTTGTTTATAACATCAAAAATCATTGCCCAATTTGGTTCTACGCGACAGATGCAATAGTTTTAGATTTTTAAATTTAGTTTTTTCTTTTTAAATATATCTTAAATCTTTCTAATTGAACAGAAAATTAAATATTTGATATACTTTATTTCAAAAATTAGTATGAGATTTTTTTTGCTTTAGTTTATAAAAGAAAATATTAAATAAATGAAGTCTTAATTGAACATATTTTTTCAGGACACTCATGAACCTCTCGAATGGGAACATGATGTGTACGAACAAAGGACTGAGAATAATGATCTCCTTGACCAGGTGAACTAGGAGGTGTGTCATGATATCAAAGAAGGATGGATGGAACACCAACTCAAAGCTGACGAGACATTGAACGACATCATTTTGCAAAGTAGAAAGTTCCTCATGGGACTTCAAGTTTTGGAACTTCTTCTCTGACACATTAATTATTATCCTTATATTGGAGGAGAATCCAGATGCGACCTTGATGCTATTAAGGCATTCAAACATGCTTTCCTTTTCTTCTCTGCTAAGAGTGTAGCTATCAGGGCTTAAGTACTGGCGCCCATCATCTATCTTCTCCGATACAAGTTGTCTCGTTCTTTCATGCGCTGCAAGTCTTGTCGTGCTTCAAGTGAATCCTTAGGCTTTCCGTAGACACCCATGAATCCAAGCAGGTTCACACAAAGGTTCTTTGTCAGGTGCATCCCGTCGTTCGCGTGGCAGACCTCTAGGACATGCCAGTAGGGTAGCTCCCAGAACATGGACTTCTTCTTCCACATGGGTGCGTGTCCCGAAGCGTCTTTGGGAACAGGTTCGCTGCCACGTCCCTTTCCAAATACTACTTTCGTATCCTTCACCATTTCGAGTATATCATCTCCGGTTCGGTTACGAGGCTTGGTTTGGTGGTCTGCCTTACCTTTAAAATATTTGCCTTTCTTTCTTACTGGGTGGCCCATGGGAAGAAACCAACGGTGCCCAACATACACGACCTTCCGATACTTTTTCAAAATAAACTATCAAGGTCTTCGAAACAGTGTGTGCATGCATTATATCCCTTGTTTGTCTGGCCTGAAAGATTACTTAGAGCCGGCCAATCATTGATTGTTACGAACAATAATGCTCGCAGGTCAAAGTGTTCCTGTTTGTACTCATCCCACACGCGTATGCCTGGTTTGCTCCATAGAAGTAGAAGTTTCTCAACTAATGGCCTCAGGTAGACATCGATGTCGATGCCAGGTTGCTTCGGCCCTTGGATGAGCAACGACATCATAATGAACTTCTCCTTCATGCATAACCACGGAGGAAGGTTGTAGATACATAGAGTAATTGGCCAAGTGCTATGACTACTGCTTTGCTCCCCAAAAGGATTAAAACCATCCGTACTTAAAGCGAACCTAAAGTTTCTAGCCTCATCTGCAAATTCTGGGAATTCTCTGTCTATTGCTCTCCACTGGGATCCATCAGCTGGGTGCCTCAACATATTGTCTACCTTACGATCTTCTTTATGCCACTTCAACAACTTTGCATTGTCCTTATTTCGGAACAAACGTTTCAACGTGGTATTATAGGAGCATACCACATAACCTTGGCAGGGATTTTCTTCCGGCTTGGACGTTCTTCTTCCCCTCTACGTCACCAGGATCATCTCGCATTATCTTATACCGTGATGCTTCACAGATCGGGCATGCATCCAAATTCTCGTATTCCTCCCCACGGTACAGGATGCAGTCATTAGGACATGCGTGTATCTGCTGGATTTCTAATCCCAAAGGGCAGACGACCTGTTTCGTACGTAGCATCTTTTTCATTATCTTCAATAACTGCCCAAATGCCTTGTCGGATGTACCATTCTTTGCCTTCCATTGCAGCAGTTCCAGTGTAGTACCCAGCTTTTTTTGGCCATCTTCAGCAGTGGGATATAGCAATTTCCTATGATCCTCTAGCATGCGCTCGAACTTGACCTTCTCCTTGTCACTTTCACATTCTCTTTGTGCATCACGAATGGCATCACCAAGAGCATCAACATCAGCTGTCACATCTTCTGTCGCTGTCGCATCTTCTTCACCATCTCCGCCCCCCACTGCATCATCATCAAAGGCACCATACTAAGCAATAATATCAACGTGGGCCAATTCTTCTTCACCTTCTTCACCATCATCCATTACAACCTCTTTCTCCATGCTTCGTCCAACAAATATAGTTTGTTACGAAACCCGACTTCAACAAATGCGTACGAAGAGTCCTTGGGCATGAATATTCCTTCAATTCTTACAGACGGCGCATGGGCAACACATGAAACCATCCTGCTTGTTTGCCTCAACCACACCTAAGAAATAGTGCACGCCAGCAATGAACTCTTTGGAGCGGCGATCGACATTATACATCCAATTGCGTGACAACATCTGCATTAAATATTACAACCATGCACTTAGTAGTTTCTCATGTTATTGCACAACACTCATGTCATCACATGATTGATTAATTCAAGCAAGCTTGACTACAACGAAGACTATCGCAGCTAGCACTAAAAAAACTAAAAATAAAATACACTTACAGCAACATAATTAGTTCGCGTCCAATCCCAACTAAAATAGACAGATCATTCGCTTCATCAGCATTGATGGGCTGCTGCCGCTGACTCACTGCCTCATCACCTTCAACGGCAACCTCTTGTGCAACAGAATTTCGTAAGTGTTGAACGTACTCTTCCTCCCAGTACCAACCTTTACATCCGTCGGTGCCCTCCCACTACAATTGGAACAAAGAATAAGAAATTTAAACAACATCATCATCAGCAAACCGATATGAATGAACCATATTAATTAAATGCGGGTAAATAATAACCCACCTCATGGTCCGGACACTTGTAGAATATACGACCCTGGTTGATTCCCTCTTTTTTCACTCGGTACTCCTTCACAATCTTCTACTTACCCTCGCCGCAAGCAATGAGAGGAAGATCCGGCCGCAAACTCTTCGGATCCCGATGATGAGAGGCTAAGGACCCGGTCACGGTTGCCATCTACTATATCCATGCTCATTTTTTAAACTATTACATGCAAATTCCTAATTTTCTAAACAATTATAAATAAAAAGACTCTAAATTTATCTATTTGTTTAGATAATCGAAAAATATGATATAACAATACCAATTTCAACATTGTCTACTCTCTATATTTATTGTTGCAAACTATTATAAATTCCACATTTTTCTAAAGAAAATAAACTAAAAAGACACTAAAATTCAATATTACTCGTCTTGCATAAGTATGAAATATAGAATGGATACTACCTAGCAGTAGAAAACTATCAAGTGATTGTGATGAACCAATTTAAACTACTCAACTCTCTATGCTGGTTCTTACAAACTATATATATATTTTAATTAAATTCCTCTCATATATTCAAAAGACATGGTAGGAGATGAAAATAGTTACCTCTAAACGCAAAGAGACGATGACGGAGTCGAAGAAGATCACCAATTGACGCCGGAGACGAAGAACAACGAAGAACAAATGAAGAACAAGCAATAGCAACAGCAAGAACAAGCAAGAAGCTCACTGAAATTTGAATGTCTCTGGCTCGGGGGAGGAAGAAGTTGGCTGGTTAAAAACTGGAGAGCTTTGGTACCGGTTTGTATTAAAAATTGGGGCTAAAAGGTGATCATTTATTCCGGGGCAAGCCACAAACCGTGGCTAAATCTTTAGTCCCGGTCTGTGGCACCAACCGGGACTAAAGAGTGCCCTTTAGTCCCGGTTGGTAACACGGACCGGGACTAAAGGGTCCCTGCCCCAACAGCTCTGCGCAATAGCCGTTGGGGCAGACCCTTTAGTCCCGGTCCGTGTTACCGACCGGGACTAAAGGGTCTATTAGTCCCGGGCGGCAAAAACGCCGAGACTAAAGACGATTTCGAGAATCGGCCAAAGACCCTGTTCTGTAGCAGTGACGAAACCGTGTCCACGTGGAGACCCTGCGTCCATAGAGAGGGTGACGTGCTGGTGGTGGTGGTTAGCTTGTCTGAATGCTGCCGAGAGTGAAAACTGCGAGAGGCGCGGGCACCCTGATTTATGATTCTCAAGCTGTGGAGGCTACAATATATTCACAACAACCCACTTGTCGTGTATAGTTGTGAAGTTCCAGGCTAGCTACAAATTACCCCAATGCACACTATATATAACGAAAATCCCATGCCTACCATAAAAAAACGGGCCGGAATTGATATGTAGGATCTCCTTATTAGATAAATAGGATTTGTGTACCTAGATATTTTGTACATGTATATGGTTGATTGGATCCTTGATTATAGGATCCATAACCGTGTAATCTTTCTATGTAAGCCACCGGCGGAGGGGCTGTTCCACGCCCCTTATTAACACGCAACCAAGGACCGAACATGTACCTTGTTCTCTCCATGAGTTTTTACATGGTATTGGCAAGCTAGAGTTTCCCACGGATTAACTTGGCGTTTTCCACCTCCTCCACTCAACCCGCCGCCATCTACCTTGGCCTTGTGTTCATCCTAGTCACAGAGAAGTTGACTCGGAGCAACTATCAATCTTGGCAGGCACAGGTGTTGTCTGCCATCCGCGGTGCTCAGGCCGCGAATTTCATCCAGGCTGGTGCTCAGCCTCCGGCGGAGTTCATCACCGCCACAAACACCGATGGCAAGGAGACATCGATGGCCAACCCGGACTACGCCGTCTGGGTGGCGAAGGATCAACAGGTCTTGAGCTACCTGTTGACGTCCCTCTCCAAGGAAATTCTCGGGCATGTCAAAACCGAGATCACTGCAACGGGTGAAGAGTTAGTTCAAAGCACATTTTGAGCAGTTTATTTTATCTTTTTATAGCTATTGATCTGTATTTTATTTCTTGTTGAAAATTGTTCAGTGAAGTCCAGTTGGTGTTGGTTGCTTTCTGGAATTTTTGTGGATTTTTCTGAGTTCAGAATAATGTACTTGCAGTTCAAACCTGAGTTTCTTTTGAATTAATAAATAAGAAATAGTTGAAATAATGATTTTTGTTTTATGAGGTAAATAAGTGTTTTCCTCAATGTCAAAAGTGGTTCAACAAGTTAGCTTTGTTGGTTTGCAAGAAATATTTATAGTCATACCACCATATCTCGCACCCGGCATTAATTATTTAATTCGCGCATGCAATAGAATCGACAGTCCAAGAGCCCAGTGAGGAACCGGAAGCAAGCGCCGAGCAGGAGATCCCGGAGCTACCCCAAGCCGAGGAGGTCGACCCCAGACAAGAAGCTAACCAACCTGAGTGCCCCGCTCACGAGGCCTCAGTCTTTTGCCAAGGCAAGCCCCGGAGCATTCTAAGTCACCCAGTATTTATAATTAATTTAATTGAGTATTTTATATTGTGATGCATTAGGTATAGGAGTTGATTGAATCCTAATTGCTGCATTACCCTTCCTTGATTATTGTTTACTCCTGTCTTGTTATCCTGTTACTTATTTATATGTAGAATTGCTTAATCTGCTAAATAAAAGTAGTAGTTAAGGATGTTCCCGTATACCCCTGGTGGGTATTTACCGGATCACGGTTGGCTATATTTGCTATCGTGGAAAAGAACCTGAGTAGTAATGAAATACGGTCAACTGGAAGGCAAGGCACAAGTTTGGAAACTTGGGGCAGTCCGTCCGTTGGATCGTGTAGGTTTGTATCGATGTTGGCCCTCGTTCATTTTTGAACGCGCCCTTTTACTTAGGGATATGTCGATGCCGTAATCATCGACCCCAAAGCCGGTTAGACGCTGTTCGAGCCGGTCTCAACCCGTATCGCACGCTCTAGTATGGAAACACGATCTGCCTCGGAATGGCCATCGTATAGTTCTAATTGGGTGGTCCGTGCTCGAACCGCGACGATTACTACCACGAACAAGCATCGAGCTGTTACCCAATGCATGGACCCGACGGGGAAAGTGTGGGTTGGTATTAAAGGTCTTTCACCAGCTGGTTTGGAATTCGATTCGAGTCGCCGTCTCCCCCCAGTTAGTGGGAAACTATGGCAAGCTTCACCACGATACAACTCCATGTGATGTTTTAAAGGTTCAACTAAAATGTGGATAAGTCAACTGGATAAGGTTATATTATTGCTTGTTAGACTCAAGTATGTGTAATAGTTTAGGTGCAAACCTAGATTAAGAGGTAGGTCTAAAAACTGACAGCTCATCAATATCATTAAATAATCCTTCTTTCAATTTGAGCCTTTTTGCAACTAAAGGTCCCAGCTCCACCAAAAAGCTTTGCATACCCTTGTGTCTTTTATTTTCAGTTGGACGGGTAAGTCTAGCTGAGTACATTCCCGTACTCAGGGTTTATCCCGTTGTTGCAGATGGCCACGTGTGCTATGGCTATTGTAAGCACTGCCTCTACCCGTTGGAGGGTGATGAGGAGTAGGCCCAGGGCTGGGTCGTCAAGAAGCTTCCCTTCTCTTTTGCCGGACTGAGACTCCTAGTGGCACACTATCTGAAAAGGAGGAGTGAGTTATGTTGGGTTAAGTTATCAAACAATGTTTTATTTGGACCACATGTGTGGTGGTCGTGTTTCAAAACTTGTTTAAGCTTCCGCACTTTAAATTCGGTATTATAATAACTCTGTTCAAATTTCACACTCTGATGTTTTAAATTCGGTTTTGTTATCGATGGTGTATCCTTACGAATGTGGTACTTGAACGATGTGATCCTGTATGTTATATGATGTTTGAAATCCTTCGAGATTTCCGGACTACCGGGGTTATATGGGTTCAAGTACGAGTCGATGTCAGACGGATTCGACTAAGACGGTACTTGAGCTCTTATAATCAGGACGGTTCCGCCACATGTCCTGCCTGATGCCCTGGTTGAGAAGATCCGTCCGTGACTTCAGACCATCCTTCGTCTTTCCCGGGATGTCCAGCAGGACACCGATCGTGCTATCAAAGACGTTCTTCTCGAGATGCATACAGTCGATGGCATGTGGTGTTTTCAGTGTCTTCCAATATGACAGGTACCCGAAGAAAATTGACCTCTTCTTGAAAGGAACAGAGGGGACTGCGACGCTTCCTCCGTCCTGTCTCACTTTCGCTTCCTCGTTTGTTTTGTCCCCTCCTCTGGTGGCTTCTTCTTCTTCCCAAACTCGATCTGATCAATATCCTTCACCATCTCATACACCTTTGGCCCCCAACTAGTCTGCGCCGGTGGTTCACCCTGTTGCTCACCCTGATCATCGAACAATTGATTCATGACACTTCTTCTATATCTGTGCCTTTTCGGAAGGAACCGCCTGTGCCTCATGTAGACCATCTTGTTCGATCCCATGAGGTAAGTGTAGCATGTCTCATCGATGCACATTACGCAGCCGGTCTTCCCTTTGATCTGCCCTGACAGTGAGAAGAGGCCGGGGTAGTCGGTGATGGTGACAAAGATGATGGCTTTTTGGGTGAACTTCTCCTTGAGGGACGCATCCACCATCTCAACCCCAACATCAAATAGCTCCTTCATTTCCTCCATTACCGGCTCGAGGAAAACATCGATATCGTTGCCGGGCTGCTTCGGTCCCGAGATAAGCATGGTCAACAGAAGATACCTATGCCTCTGACATAGATGGGGAGGTAGGTTGTAGATGGTCAGTACGACCGGCCAGGTGCTGTGGGAGCTGCTCAGCTCGCCGAACGGATTCATCCCATCGGTGCTCAGCGCGAACCGAACGTTCCTGGGATCTTTGCCAAATTGCGGGTAGGCCTTGTCGAAATCTTTCCACTGCTGGCCATCGGAGGGGTGCCGCAGCATGCCATCGTCCTTCAAGCGGTCAGCTGATGCATGCCAGGACATGAGCTTTGCGTCCTCTGGTTCCCAAATAGCGCACGGAGAAGGTCGATCACTGGCATGTACCACACTGACAGTGTCGGACTTCTCCTCAACGTGTAACCCTCTTCTTCTCGTACTGTTGATGAGCCGAGATGCGATTGGCTGCAACACTGCTCTTCTTGACACCCTTCTTCTTCTGCCTCAGACCACCTCGCAAAGCCTCATCGTCGTCTGCATCCACGCGACAACCAGCATTTCTCTTGTAGCGACTGGCGCCACAGTGCAGACAGCTCGTCAAATTCTCATACTTTGTGCCCCGATAGAGGATGCAGTGGTTAGGGCAGGCATCGAACTTTCTAAGCTTCATCGCCACTGGCCGGATAAGCTTCTTCGCCCGATACGTATTTGCTGGAATCTTGTTATTCGTCAGGAATGTTTTAGCAAGGTAATCTAACAGCTCATCAAAGCTACTGTCTGACCACCCATGCCGAGCCTTCATCATCAACATGTGGAGGTTGAAACGGAGCACCACGCAAATCCTTCGGACATTCCTCGCCGTCCTTATATAAAGGATCAAGTGACGCCTGCTTCATCTCTCTGAAATTTTCCAGCCACTTCGGGGAGCCATACACGACGTCGTCTTCGTCGATGTGGTTGAGTAAATCCTGAAACAGCTGCACATCTGCAGGGTCCGGCACCGTAGCGTCCTCAACATCTCCACCACCATCATCTGTCATATCCTGGAGTACATACTCCACAGTGATGTGGTCACGAGCACTACTATCACTGAAGGCAGGCGCTACTGTTGTTGATGAGACGTGCGCTCCAGGATCTTGGTTCACCGTCGTTGTCGACGCTGAGCTTACTCCAGATGCCGCCTCGAAACTCGGATCGAATCTCTCGCCGTGATGAGTCCACACCGTGTAATCATCCATGAAACCAACGAATCAAATGAGATTGCACTGTGCCTTCGTCTTTGAAGGCGGTCAGATTCTTGCAACGATGACATGGACATATGATTGTCGTCTAGTTCGATCTCTCATGGTCAGCTTTCGCAGCGACAATAAACTTTCTCACTTCAACGATATACCGCACATCAAGTACTCTATTGATCTTATACATCCATTCCGACCGTCCATCGTACCTGCGATCCTTAATTAATTACACACATCATGAATCACAAAACAAAGATGAATTAGAAAAAATAATAATTTATTATATTTATGTTAAATCTAGGGACAAAATTAATAACGACGGCAAATAAAATTAATGCATCCATGATGAACTTAGAGAAACAAATACCCAGTTTTCTCTCTCCTACATGAAACTAGATCTAAAAGGGGGCTAAAAAGAGAGAAAAGAGAGGGAAAGAGGGTGGAGATCATCTAGGTACCTCTTGTGGAGTACTTCTCCTCCAAATCAAACAAATAAACCTCAAAACAAGTTATTTGGGACAAAAATTCGGCAAAACTTCTTCCCCCATTTTTGGTCTAGAGGAAGAAGATGATCGGGTTCTTTTCTGCTGGCGGCGGCGGCTTAAATAGCCAGGAATAACCGAAGCAGGCAATATAAGGAGCCCGCTGCGGTTAATCATCTTTAACCGCAGCGGGCGTCTTTACCCGCCCGCTGTATTAACCGCAGCGGGCGCTTCGGCGGCCGGCCGCTGTAGGCCGGCCACCGAATAACCGTGGCGGGCAAAAAGAGTGCCCGCCACGGAGGTCTTTTAGGCAACGCTGCGCAAGTTCTTTTTTGTAGTAGTGGGAAGCTGGATGGATCAGGAAGTCTCGTTCCTATACGCAAGTTTGGATGAGAAGACGAAGACGGAGTCTTCGTCCGTGGCTACAACAACTTTGATGATGCCCGTGAAGGAGCGCCGACGCTCTACGCCGAATCCAACGTCGTTAGGCGTGCATTACCGATATAGTTTGTACTAGGTGGCGTTTCTCATGTGATGTAATGACCTGTAATCTGTGCTATCGCGTTGTATGAACTATGGTAACAACTGAATAATGATAATGTGATGGTTTGATGGACTATCACATTATGATGTATGTGCGGATTTCCCTTCGAGGAAATCGTGGGTCGTTTCATCATCGTCCACTGTTTTTTTTACAGGAAGCATGTTTTTTTAAAATGAAGTATTCTCTTAGCAGCTAGCCATAGAAAAGATAGACATCAGAATCACTATATGTTCTATTTCAAAAAAATGATTATTTTTTAGAAAGAGCGAAGCATGTCCAGTTTGATCTATCTTTTTTTTTTGCATTAACTGATAACATAACCATCAACATAGACTAAAAAGGAGACGTATGGTTTGTAAGGAACATTCTTTTAATGATGGAAAGTGGTACCAGTTTGTGTGTGTGTGTGTTGTTGCACACATAGACTTATCTATTTCAAATTATAGGACGTTTCGGCTTTTCTAGATTTATAGTTTTTGCCACACACCTATATTTTGTTATGTCTAGAGAAAAATGTGTTCCTAGAAATGCCAAAATAGTCATATAATTTGTATCACCGGAGTAAGTACTGTTGTTAGAAACAAACTCCCCGGCCCATTCACATTATTCCCACTATTCGTATCAATCAGAGTTTCCTGGATGGACATGCAGTGCAAGCATGAACATATGTTTGCTAGAAGTCAATGCATCTTGAAACATCTTGATGAACCTCACTATATATACACAGATATATAGTTTACCAACAACATAATAAATGTGCATTTTGTGAGCCCCACAGACTCAGTTAACATATATATGCTCCATATAAATAAAGTACCCTTCCTTGTTAGAAGACCAACTCTCCATTCACATCATTCCCACTGGCCACTGCTATTCATAACAATCTGAGTTGCCTAGACGATGCAAGTATGGGAGGCATCTGGAATTTTTTAGTTGGTCCAAGCAATCAGTGAAGTCCCCTTACGGTTACGGTTGAAGACAGTTGAGCCACCATATATGTGAAAGAGTGTGCGATGTAGCACAAGCGAGTAGGGACGCACACTCCGTACAGCTTGGTATAGAGCACACAGGTATCAACCAGGAATCAGGCGGTTCTGCTTCAGAGGTTGTGACATTCTTATCCACACCACCAAAAAGCAAATCACCAACCACTCGGCCGGCCGGCATGGTGGCATTACGTCACAGTTCATCACAAAGATTTGGAGCAGCAACGGCATGGCTGGCTTATTTTTAAATAAAAAGAAAAGAATGATGTGAAGTAAGGGACAGTCCAATTAAAGTATAGTAAACAATTAGTGTACAGTCCAATTAAAGTTGTAACAAAACAGTAAGGGACAGTCCAATTAAAGTACAGTAAATAATTAGATAACATGCACAACGGAGATTACTGTAACTATAGGATGCCACTATGGCCGGATCGAAGGATTGGGTCAGAACTTGCACTCATGGCACGCTAGAGGGTGGCACGCAGGCATGTCACGGGGCAGTGGCGCTCGAGTGGGAGTCTTCACAGGGGACAGTGGTGCTCGGGTGGGAGACGTAGTAGTGGTGGCGACACTTGGGTGGGAGGCCGCTATTGATGACGCACTACTGCACAAAGCTTAACCGCAGCGGCCGTTTTGGCTTTACCGCAGCGGGCAACAGCGTCCGCTGCGGTGCTAAGGCCACGGTTAATCGTGGTCATTACCGCAGCGGGCGCTGTTGCCCGCTGCGGTAAGTCTTAACCGCAGCGGGCAACGTAAGGGGCCCGCTGCGGTTAATAGCATTTACCGCAACGGACAACCTTAACCGCCCGCTGCGGTAAATTATTAACCGCAGCGGTCGCTTTAGGTTGCCCGCTGCAGTAGTTGCTTTTAACCGTAGCGGGCAGCTTATGTTGCCCGCCACGGTTATTAATTTTGGATTAAAAAAATAAATAATGCAGCCAGCAGAAACAGCAGGATTGCAGTTTTCAAATAATTCTAGAATTCTAGATTTCTAACAGATAAATATATATATATGTGCATATAAACCATCTGGACATAACATACAAAGTGACTTAGTTGTTTGTTGTCATCATATACACATTGACTTAGTTGATTTCAAATTCAAATTACAATTCATATTTCAACTTGATGAGCATAATCTGTCGGACGAAGCATTGTGTTCCATTTGCGGAGCTTCTCGTATTGGGGTAGCAACGCCAGCTCGGATTCGTCGTCAAAGAACGTTTCTCCTTCGAGAATGCATTCTCCATTACAACTTGCATATGTCCGCCTTGACTTGTTTAAAGCACATCCTACGGCTCTGCTGCTCTCCCCAATACTTGACACCTTCCTTAAACTTCTTCCAGCTATTGGTGTACTCCTTGCTTTCCCTTAGAAACTCGCATGATCCTATTGGCTGTTTGGCGCACTGCACGATTGATACACAAGCATTAGAACTCATATATATGTATGAAACATGAATTGAACCTTTGAAATACTTACCGGGAAATCTCGTCGGATTTTGAGGTGGTACCTATGCTTGTCCTTGAACTTTTGAGTTCTTCAGTCCCAGAATCCGGGCACCTTTTGGTATTCCTTATAAGCGCTGTACGAAATATAATAGTTTTAGCCACAATTTAAAAACGTATGATAACCGTAACTGATGAAAAAGATGGATGACTTACTTTTTCAGACAATCTTCGAATGCCATGTACCCTTGCTTGTTTGGTACGCTCAAGGAGTCAAACACACAGCCCTGCCATCTTGAGGGTATATGATAAAAGCGACCAGTGGCCACCACGAGGCCCTGGCTGCACCATTGCAACAAAATAGTGTTTATGATGACTAGAAGGCATGATATGCTAGCGACTTAGGTGTACGTACATGTATTTGACTTACCCAAAATGATAGGCAGCCATTATACACTCTGGCCATCCGGCTTGATCTTCTTCATGCATTCTAGTATGTAATTTTTCAACTTAGTCTTCTCGCTTTCATATTTTCTTCATTTTCTTCTCTCGCTGTCGAACTGTCATCTCCGGATCAGTGATCTCGAAACCCTTGATGACTCTTTCGGCAATATGTGCAGGAGAGAGCTAGAGTACAGGACGTGTCTTTTTATTGCTTACAGTGACCGTCATGCTGCACGGACAAGTCATCGTGACATAATAAGTATAGAACCATGGAAAATACAAATGTATTGATCTGTGGAAGTTGCATTCATCGCTTACAGTGTGAATAGGGTGATTTGAACGATGTCCAGGTCTTCTTTCCGCATCAGGTTGTACATGTCGCTAAAGTCGACGGGTAGGTGCATTTCGTTACCAGCGGGCAAGTGGAAGTACTCCGTGGGAATCTTGATGTTAAAACTTGACATCCCGGCTTTTGCAGCTTCCATGTACCATAGATGGAACCTCCTTGTATCCCACTTTTCCTCGTCGATGAGCTGGGCCTTGGGAATCAAGAACTTCCCGCACACATAGTGGCCAGGGCAGTCTTCGGCCTCATCAAATAGTTGACGGGTAGTTTCAGGCCTGGCATACGATGGATAGGGATGTTAGTAGCATACGATGGATAGGCCTGGCATACGATGGATAGGGCAGTCAATGTTACCATACCTTTCGAACGTGAGCGTGTACGGGAGCTTTCGGTGGACGTTTTTGGGTTCTTGTGGGCGGGGGAGGACATTGGCTTGTGGTTGATGGGGGAGGTGTCTTCGTCCTGTTGCCTCCCCCCCCGTCGTGCCTCCCTGTTGCTCGTTTCGTGCTTGGCTGACTTGTTGTTGTCGTGTTGTCGCCCTTATCGGCCTCTGAGCTTCTTGCCTCATGGACCGGGACGATCGGCGACTATTTGGAGGCGGGGGAGACACAGTTCCCATGTCAGTGCCCTTTTTCCTTTTCCCTCCCGCCATCACCTTCTACTTTTCCTTGTCGCCTTTGCCCCGCCTTCGGTACCGCCTTCTCCTTTGTCCTTTCCCTTTCCCTTGTCCCCCGCCCTTTTCTTTCGTCTCGTCATCGCTGCCGTGATCTGGATCTTCGGAGGACAAGATCCGGCGGCTGATGGTTGTGATGCTGGTGTCGGCGTTGGAGTTGGCGTCCGAACAATGATCTCGATGTCCTCGCGGTTCCATAAGACTTCCAATCCAAGTGCCTGCCCTAGGTGCCTGCCGTTTGTAGGTTGGGATGGTCCAATTCAAAATGTTCCTGGTCGGGAACGTGCCATAACGGGCTCACGACCACATAGTCTTCAGGGGTGTTGTCTTTGTTGAAGTCGTGAATATCGTGGGGTGCAAGAATGCATCCCTCGGCCACCACCATCTTCTTGGACCTTCCGAATAGGGTGAGGAGTTGGATGTGCTGGCTTTCCTTGAAGTCCTCGTTTGAGACCCTTGGGCGATCCTCGTTCATCGGCAGTAAGGCTTCCTTTTTGTTTGCTTGAGGATTGGGCAGGCCATGGTGATCAAACATCTTCAACCTCAATCGCGACCATCTCCGGGTCGTTGCTCGTGAAGGCTTCCTTTATTGAGCTTTTGATCATTTCAGCCACGCCTTCATTGAAGCCCTTGTTATATAGGCTCATCTTTATACCTTTTTCCTGGACTTGTATGTGGTCGCGTCGGATTGCCACGACTCAACTGACTTCCAGCTCATCTTCGACCCGACACCACGCACGCGGCCGCGGTGCTCGGAGGTTCCTAGGACCTCGGTGAGCAAGTCGTGGCCCCGGCGGACCACGATGCTGTCCTTAAGCTTTGCTTTCTCCATCAAAGTCTTCTCGACGTCCTCGAGGTGGGGCTCGTTAAACTTGGTCGCCCTAGGCTTCAGCCTCTTTGGAATGCGGGCCCTCATGTAGTTCTTTGCCCTCGGGTCGATGCCCTCATACGAATCTGGAACCCCGGCAGCCTGTCTTGCTTGTTCTTCTTGCTGCCACTTGGTCCTCTGACTGGCAAAGCCAGTCATGCCCAAGTGGTGAGGATTCTTGTTCCTCTTTGCGAGCTCACTGAACTTAGCGCTCTTTTCCTCTGCTTCTTGCGTCTTTCTCATTTCACAGAAAGCATCCCACACGTGTGCCTTGACCATATTGTACTTTAGCAGTGGCGACTTCCCCTTCTTCAGGTAATTTCTGGTCAGCATGGATCTGAAGTTGCGAAGCGCAGTCGACGCCACGTGCAAAGCCCACTCTTGGCACTTCTCCATGTCAGCTGAGGGCGGATATCTGAATCTCCTTGTCACCTCACCCCAGACATTGTTTTTTATGTCTTTCGGTACAATCGTGCTAGTTGGGCCAAGTGATCTCCACCTTCTCCTTGGCTATACACGCCACTTGATTGCTGAACTTGCCAATGACTGAATCTGGAGCTATTGGGTTGCCCTCTGGCCCCACCGGCATCGATGACATGCACCTCATTGTCTTTGTCCAACTTGTGCCTCCCGTGTTGTCCCCTCACCCTCTTCTGGCCCTTAGATTTGGAAGAAGAGGTTGCCGTAGAGGGAGCAGGGGCTTCTTCCTCCCTGAGCACGTCTTCGTCCCTAAACTCGAGCTGACGAGGCACAATCGGCAGCTGTTGACAAGAGTCATGAGCCTTTAGTGATTTAATCGCGTCTTTGTACATGTTAGAAAGCCATTGTGTTGCGTAAACCTCGAGACTCTCTGCTTCGTCCGTGCCTGGTTCGTACGTAGGATCGTTGCCCTCCTCCGTACGCTGCTTCTTCGGTGGTGGAGTCACAGACCACCTCACTCATCAAGCTGGTTGACGAGGAGCTAGGGGTAGGGTTCCTCCATTCGTTGGTTTGGCCTTCCGCCATTTCAGTTCTACATATACACAGACGCGTATAATATGATCAGTCAACGCTTTGAATAACTACTGACACGTATAAGTTTTTGGCTCCGATTTGCCCCTAGTTCAACACGTCACTGCTAAACTGGTTACTTGTATAAAATACAAGCCATCCTAGTTCTAGCAGCTGACTCAGCATAGAAAGTAGGGGGCAATTGATCATCATCGCCGCTGCCTCAGCATAGATCGAAAGGGGCTACATCATTGCATTTGCCACTACCTCAGCTTACAAGTTGGAAAAATCATCAATGCAAATGCCATAGTAGGAGTAGGCTTAGAGTAGTAGGGAGAGAGAGTAGTAGGGAGAGAGAGTAGTATGGAGAGGAGTAGTAGGGAGACTAGGTAGAGTAGTAGGGAGAGGAGTAGTAGGAGAGAGGCGTAGTAGGGAGACTAGGTAGAGTAGTAGGGAGAGGAGTAGTAGGGAGACTAGGTGAGAGTAGTAGGGAGACTAGTAGAGTAGTAGGGAGAGGAGTAGTAGGGAGAGGAGTAGTAGGGAGACTAGGTAGAGTAGGGAGACTAGGTAGAGTAGTAGGGAGAGGAGTAGTAGGGAGACTAGGTAGAGTAGTAGGGAGAGGAGTAGTAGGGAGAGGAGTAGTAGGGAGACTAGGTAGAGTAGTCGGGAGAGAGTAGTAGGGAGACTAGGTCGAGTTAGTAGGGAGAGGAGTAGTAGGGAGAGGAGTAGTAAGGAGACTAGTAGTAGAGAGTAGGGAGAGGAGTAGTATAGTAGTATAGAGTAGTAGGGAGAGAGTAGTAGTATAGATAGAGTAGGGCATTTGCATAGTGTAAAAAAAACATCACATGGCATCATAGGTCGCAAATAAAAAAGCATCAGATGGCATCATAGGTAGTGGCATTTGCATAGTAGGGTAAAAAGGCATCAAAGTGCATCATAGGCAGCAAATAAACTCTGAATTAAAGCATCACGAGACATAAGATAGGTCCATCTGAAGACAAGTAGTAACCAGTAGTAAGTAGTAGATAAAGGTAAGTAGTAGAGAAGTAGTAGAAAAAGGTAAGTAGCAGTAGCAATAGTAGTAGTAAGTAGTAGAGAAGTAGTAAGTAGCAGTAATAGTTATCACTGTGTATTCCCAAATGATAGAAACCATGACTAAACCAATAAGTAATAAGGAGAAAAAACAGTTGGCAGATCAGATAGTACAAGCATTTCTGAATTGGTGCACCTGCTTTTTAAGGCACATGACTAACAATAGAATAGATGCTTCACAAAGTAAAGGCTACATTCACTCATTCTCTGTAGTTTTGAGACTAATCATGGCATACTAGAATCTGAAACTGAAAAAACAAGGGACGTCTGAAACTGAAAAGGGTTGAACAGGAATGCCACCAGGACCCCAACCTCAAACAATCTGACTCTGAGATACAAATTACATGTTCATGTTTAAAGCTCAGATGAAATCAAAATTGTCCTTGAAATATATGCCCAGGATCCAGAATCTTTTAAATCTGACTACAAACTACTTGAACGTCAGTACTAATAAAGAAAATATCCACAGGAGCAGACAGACAGGAACAATAGCCATGACTAAATTCAGAACTAATATAAATTTGACATTCAAAATTGTCAAGGACAACCACCTGGAACTTATAAACAGCTGAATCCAAAAATATTCAAAAGTACTTGCTCCCTAATCCAGTAATCCAAAGAAAATTCAAACCTAATCCAGTAATCCAAAGAAAGTACTTGCTCCCTAATCCAGTAATCCACACCTTTTAAATTTTAACTATCAATTACTCAAAGAATCAAAGTTTTAGAGACACTAGTGTTCACAACTACGCCGGGAACAGTCAGTTCCACAGATTTCACGGTGTTAACTGACATACAGAACTCCAACCATTTTGAAATTAAAAATTGAGTGCTATAAAATATTAGTGAAACGCACACACACTTGTATAGTTGTATTCAATCTAGATAGGCCTATAAATGGGCATTGCAAGGCACAGGGATTGCCATGAACATTACTTAACTAACATACAATAAAACAGGAAGGGGTCCTGCACATACGGATGGATGGGCAGTTTAGGTGAATCATAAACTCTGTGAACTTAGCAGTAATAGTTATCACTGTTTTTATTCTTATGTGTATATGAACTCACATCGGGCTCCTGGTGAAGCTCCGGCGGTGGACGAGCTCCAAGCGACGGGCAATGGCGGTGGGCTAGGGCACCGACGGACTCCTGGCGGCGGGCGGGCTCCAGGCGATGCTCCTGCGGCGTACAGGCTCCAGGCGATGCTCCGGTGGTGGGCTAGGCCACCGACCGGCGTCGCTCCGACTCCGGCGGAGATGGCGGTGGTGGCAGGCTAGGGCACCGACCGGCGTCGCTCCGACTCCGGCGGCGCTAGGGCACCAGCAGTGGAGGAGGAAGGGCGCTAGGGTTTCGTCCGGCGGCGCGCTGCTTCCTCGGTGAGGGCAGTGGAGGAGGACGGCGACGGCGGCAATGGAGTTGCGGCGGCGGTGGTCAAATTCGACAGCCCTTCGGCGTGAATTGAGATGCACCGAAGGACTGAAATGCCCTTCAGTGTAGCGGGGCTTATATAGGCAAGGATTAACCGCAGCAGGCAACATAAGGAGCCCGCTTCGGTTAATATTTAGCGCAGCGGGCACCTTATGTTGCCCGCTGCGGTTAATACAAATAACCGCAGCGGGCATCTTAATGTGCCCGCTGCGGTTATGACAAAGATTTGTTATTAATAATATTAACTTATTAATGACTCATTAACAAATTGAGATTTGTTATTATTAATATTAACTTATTAATGACTCATTAACAAATTGAGATTTGTTATTAATAATATTAACTTATTAATGACTCATTAATAAATTGAGATTTGTTATTAATAATATTAACTTATTAACAAAAATCTATTACAAAACTTGTCTTGAATACTATTACAAAACTTTCCACTACTTCATTACAAAACATATGGCATATATATGAATAATATTAACTTATAAACAAAAATCTTATTTTGGTGCAGGCGCTTTCACGGACCCCTTCTCACCATCGGGACGGGCCCAGGGCTTCATACCGCTCTTGTTGCAACGGTCCTCGACGGCCTTGATCTTCTTTGCAAAATCAGTAAAAAGTTGGAGCTCTGCATAGTTGTTGTATTGTTCTGGGCTTTGGACCCCATCAGCTCCAACAATCCGCTGCTTTCCAGACACGACCACATGCCTCTTTGGGTCCTCCGGATAGATATAGTAGGCCACTTGTGCGACATTGGTTGTGAGTACCCATTGGTCATCTTTGTTCCCGATACTTTTGAGGTTCACGGTGGTTAGCCCGAAACTGTCGACCGCAACTGCTTTGGGGTTTACCCAGGCGCACCGGAAGACGGTTACGCATACGTCCTTGCCATAGTCAAGTTCCCATATTTCTTCGATCTGGCCATAGTATTGCGTCCTCGTGTTTGTGGCCTCGTCGACACCCTCATATCGAACACTGCAGTTCTGTGCCGCGCTCTTCTTGTCCTTCTCCTTCATGTGGAACCTATACCCCTTCAAATCGTACCCTTGCCACGTCGTGATTTGGCTTGACGGGCCTTGCAGAAGCTTCTGCACGGTCTCCGTATCTTCATCATCAGGGCATCTTTCTAGGGGTACGTGTTTCTCTTTGAGCCAATCTATGAAACTGTTCCTGTGCTCATTCTGGACCCATGCCTCTGTGCGTTGTCCGTCATTAGCGGCACAGATCTCTTCTATGTGCCTCTCGACATATTTCTCCATGCTCATCAACTGATAAAGGATGTTGTAATGAGCTTGTTCAATCTCCTTGTATGGTATATCCGTCCGAACTTTTTGGCCCGTGCACCCCATGCCCGCGGTTCTGCCCTCGTGCTGATGGACAGGCAACCCGATAGCCCTCCCATCTTTTATGTACCTCATACACCAGTTCACTGCCTCTTCGGTTGTGTACGCCTTGATCATAGAGCCCTCCGGGTGAGCACGGTTATGAACATATCTGTTTAGGGTGGACATGAACCGCTCGTACATCCACATCTCGTGTAGGTACACGGGGCCTAGTTGCTCGATCTGATCCACCATGTGCATCATTAGGTGTACCATAATATCAAAATATGATGGGGGAAAGCACATCTCAAGCTGGCAAAGGGTCTCCGCGATGAAGTCCTTAAGAGCAGGGAGGTCAGCCTTACCGATGACCTTCTGCGTGATGCAGTTAAAGAAGTATGATATCTGAGTCACCACCATCTTCACGTACTCTGGACCGATAACCCTTATCACAATTGGAAGGAACATCGTCAGCATGATGTGGCAGTCATGTGCGTTGTAGCCAGTCAATGTGGACCGATAATATCAAAATACGAGGCTTTTAATGTTGGAAGAGAAACCGGTAGGCACCTTGATACCCCTGAGAAGGTTGAGCATAGCAATCTTCTCGCCATGCCTTAGGTTGTAGGCCGCACCTGGAAGATCGACTTTACCATTATGAGGTGACCCAGGGTGAAGGTCCTGCCTGATGCCCTGGTTGAGAAGATCCGTCTGTGACTTCAGACCATCCTTCGTCTTTCCCGGGATGTCGAGCAGGACACCGATCGTGCAATCAAAGACGTTCTTCTCGAGATGCATACAGTCGATGGCATGGGGTGTTTTCAGTGTCTTCCAATATGATAGGTACTCGAAGAAAATCGACCTCTTCTTGAAAGGAACAGAGGGGACCTGTGACGCTTCCTTCGTCGTGTCTCGCTTTCGCTTCCTCGTTTGTTTTGTCCCCTCCTCTGCTGGCTTCTTCTTCTTCCCAAACTCGATCTGATCAATATCCTTCACCATCTCATACACCTTTGGCCCCCAACTAGTCTACGCCGGTGGTTCACCCTGTGGCTCGCCCTGATCATCGAACAATTGATTCATGACACTTCTTCTATATCGGTGCCTTTTCAGAAGGAACCGCCTGTGCCTCATGTAGACCATCTTGTTCGATCCCTTGAGGTAAGTGTAGCATGTCTCGTCGATGCATATTACGCAGCCGGTCTTCCCTTTGATCTGCCCCGACAGTGAGAAGAGGCCGGGGTAGTCGGTGATGGTGACAAAGATGATGGCTTTTAGGGTGAACTTCTCCTTGAGAGACGCATCCACCATCTCGACCCCAACATCAAATAGCTCCTTCATTTCCTCCATTACTGGCTCCAGGAAAACATCGATATCATTGTCGGGCTGCTTCGGTCCCGAGATAAGCATGGTCAACAGAAGATACCTGCGCCTCTGATACAGATGGGGAGGTAGGTTGTAGATGGTTAGTACGACCGGCCAGGTGCTGTGGGAGCTGCTCAGCTCGCCGAACGGATTCATCCCATTGGTGCTGAGCGCGAACCGAACGTTCCTAGGATCTTTGCCAAATTGCGGGTAGGCCTTGTCGAAATCTTTCCACTGCTGGCCATCAGAGGGGTGCCGCAGCATGCCATCGTCCTTCAAGCGGTCAGCTGATGCATGCCAGGACATGAGCTTCGCGTCCTATGGGTTCCCAAATAGCGCACGGAGGCGGTCGATCACTGGCATGTACCACACCGACAGTGCCGGACTTCTCCTCAACGTGTAACCCTCTTCTTCCTCGTACTGCTGATGAGCCGAGATGCGATTGGCTGCAACATTGCTCTTGTTGACACCCATCTTCTTCTTCCTCTGACCACCTCGCAAGGCCTCATCGTCGTCTGCATCCACGCGACAGCCAGCATTTCTCTTGTAGCGACTGGCGCCACAGTGCGGACAGCTCGTCAAATTCTCATACTTTATGCCCCGATAGAGGATGCAGTGGTTAGGGCAGGCATCGAACTTTCTAAGCTTCATCGCCACTGGCCGGATAAGCTTCTTCGCACGATACGTATTTGCTGGGATCTTGTTACTCGTCGGGAATGTTTTAGCAAGGTAACCTAACAGCTCATCAAAGCTAGTGTCTGACCACCCATGCCGAGCCTTCATCATCAACATGTGGAGGTTGAAACGGAGCACCGTGCAATCCTTTGGACATTCCTCGCCGTCCTTATATAAAGGATCAAGTGACACCTGCTTCATCTCTCTGAAATTTTCCAGCCACTTCGCGGAGCCATACACGACGTCGTCTTCGTCGATGTGGTTGACTAAATCCTGAAACAGTTGCACATCCACAGGGTCCTGCACCGTAGCGTCCTCAACATCTCCACCACCATCATCTGTCATATCCTGGAGTACATCTGCCTCCACAGCGATGTGGTCACGAGCACTACTGTCACTAAAGGCAGGCGCTACTGTTGCTGATGAGACGTGCGCTCCAGAATCTTGGTTCACCGTCGCCGTCGACGCTGAGCTTACTCCAGATGCCGCCCCGACACTCGGATCGAATCTCTCGCCGTGATGAGTCCACACCGTGTAATCATCCATGAAACCAAAACGAATCAAATGAGATTGCACTGTGCCTTCGTCTTTGAAGGCGGTCAGATTCTTGCAACGATGACATGGACATATGATTGTCGTCTGGTTTGATCTCTCACGGTCAGCTTTCGCAGCGGAAATAAACTTTCTCACTTCAACGATATACCGCACATCAAGTACTCTATTGATCTTATACATGCATTCCGACCGGTCCATCGTACCTGCGATCCTTAATTAATAACATACATCATGAATCACAAAACAAATATGAATTAGAAAAACATAATAATTTATTATATTAATGTTAAATCTAGGGACATAATTAATAATGACGGCAAATAAAATTAATGCATCCATGATGAACTTAGAGAAACAAATACCAGTTTTCTCTCTCCTACATACAACTAGATCTAAAAGGGAGGCTAAAAAGAGAGAAAAAGAGAGGGGAAAGAGGGTGGAGATCATCTAGGTACCTCTTGTGGAGTACTTCTCCTCCAAATGAAACAAATAAACCTCAAAAACAAGTTATTTGGGACAAAAATTCGGCAAAACTTTTTCTCCCGTTTTTGGTCTAGAGGAAGAAGATGATCGGGTTCTGCTGGCGGTGGCGGCGGCTTAAATAGCGTGGAATAACCGAAGCGGGCAACGTAAGTAGCCCGCTGCGGTTAATCTTATTTAACTGCGGCGGACAAGTTACGTCGCCCGCTTCGGTTAATCATTAACCGCAGCGGGCATATAAGGAAGCCCGCTGCGGTTAAAGAAGATTAACCGCAGCGGGCACCTTACGTTGCCCGCTTCGGTTAATGATTAACCGCAGCGGGCGCATCAGCGGCCGGCCGCTGGAGGCCGGCCACCGAATAACCGTGGCGGGCAAAATGTGTGTCCGTTACGGAGCCCATTTAGGCAACGCTGCGCAAGTTTTTTTTTTTTTTAAGTAGTGACGGGAGAGGCAATCGTGATCGGTGGACTATGTTATGGTTAGCATATGTACGTTAGCAGGTGTTGGGTTTTGGGCTGAATATCCATCGTACTGGACTCAGTATGACTAGTGGTGGTGTACTATTACGGCACGTACAACGGCTCTTTTTCACTCGTCTCCGTCATGTAATTTTCGCACAAAACCCCCCACCGACGCAAAGAGACGACGGTCTCGTCGTCTTACGAGAGGACGGCAAAGGTCCGTGGCCCGAGGCTGAAACGTCGACTCTGGCAACGCTGTATGGATCACATCCCCAACTCGATGTCATGCGGATCCCCATCTGCGCACACGAGTTCTAGTTTGGCGCCGCGACAGAAGTCTTGAGCCAAAATCGCCCTCATCTTCTTGCTTCCCTGGTGTTCGCCGCCCCCTGCGATGACTGTCTCGAAAACGCGGTATTCGCCGACACCAGCTCGCCGCCGACGTTGTACACCTCCACTCGGAGGTTAGCACATCTGTCCTGCTTGTCCGACGAGGGGTACCCTCGCCGCTGCCCCGTGCTTGAGTCCACGCCGCACTCCGCGCTGTTGGCTGGGTGCTGTTGAGCTCGAGGACGAGGCAGAGCTCTCGCACCCCTTGTTTTGGAAGTTCGTCGTCGAGCTGTTCAGGGAGGCCACGCTGGTGGGAGACGGGGGCAAAGAAGTTGGGGAGCAAGGAACAAGAAGATTCCAGATGTGTCAGCTCACAGGCAATGAATAAGAAAATTAGCTCCTTCTCGTTCCTTCGTTCTTGATGAATCTGCATTCAACTTTTTTCCTATGGCTGAATTGAATCATTCCTGTCTTTTTTTTTCCTAATGCATTCGTGAATAAAATATTTCTGATGACTTGTGCTATAATATACTATTTATATTGATCGTTTAACAAAAATATTGTAGTCATGTTCATTTTCTTTATACTTTATCCATTTTCTATTAATTAAAGAGCAACATGGTGGTATATAAAGTTTTGTTCACGATTGATCTTAATACATGCAAAGCATTAAACGACTAATAGACAGAGAAAAAAATTAGGGTTGTATAACCTATCTTTTTAGCTGTCTATATATTAAATTCGAGACTCTTACAGACGACCTCTCGTCTGTGGGTTGTACATGACCTTAGTGACGTTTTCCAAATCTGTCATCAAGAATTCATCATGGATTAACACACATTTCCTATAGTGTTTTTTGCCCACGCGCTGGGGATGAGAGATAAATTGTTTGTTCCACTTCCTCCCTGAGCAAGGTTGCTTGTTGCTCCCATTCTTTACACTCTCCCTGAGCCGCCAATCGCTACCAACAAATTGACCATATGCCAACCTTGCAAAGAGCCAAAGCTTAGCAATGGTAGATAAGGAAATTGAGCCCCACCATGGCATTATAAATCAAGCTCCTCCAATCCCAACTATATAGTTTTCCTGAGATAAGGCATCCACGTTGAAAAGTGCAAGCACAAACTATATGTCATACTAATTTCTTGAGACAAGGCATCCACTATCATTTTTTCCTTGAGTCATACTATTTTTCTTATATCTTTCTACGGTAATTGGGCATTGGTGCCTATGCAAAATATCTCTTTAGTTAATTTTATTTGATTAAGGGTAGTACACATCCCAGACAGGAGAGTTCGGTGTCCACAACGTTCCTGTCCAGGGTGCCTTTCTGGTCGATGGTGCACCACAAGGTTTACCAGCTCACCCCGATGCTTGGACGACCCGGCCACTGTGGCTTTCGCCTTATAGGCCGCATTGGCAACCAGCATCTATCTTGGCTACCAAGTGTCCACTGTCAGATCCAATTCACGTAGTGATAGTATGTTTATTACCATAGCGTGTCAGCAAAAGTTATGGCTAATTATAAATGTATCAATTGTAAAAACAAAGGTGTGAAGCCTGTTATGATTTTGCAATCTCACGAGTTCTAACTAGATCAAAGCATTATGTAAACATGAGATGTTCCTGTTCAAAGCTACTTGAAACATAATGAGTTGTTTTAGCAATTCAGTAATAAAATGGATTTAGAGAAATTCAAGTATTCAATAAATTGTTAGATTCGTTCTTGATTGTTGTGTTTTACTTTCAATAGCAATCATAGTCTGCCTGCTTCCAAATTCATCATGCATAACCTACACCAATTTACAGCCCTTTCATAAATATGACAAGCTATGTATATATGAGATTAGAATATAAATGTTTCGCTTCGAACCATAAGGGGTACACAAGTGGTCTTGATCTCGTTCTGTGTTGGTTCCACACTACATACTCTGTCTTCTAAGAATTGGGAGGCATCTTGAAACTGGGGTGGCCCGTGAACTTTCTACTATGTCTCAGTTGCAGCCACTTGACTCCTTAGAGTCGCAAAGTTACTATCAGTGAGCTAGTGTGCATTACATCTTGGTAGATTGTGATGCGCTTGTGTGCCTGATTGAGGGACATGAGCATGCTCCTGTATAGGTATTCGACCAATTGATTCCATCTATCTTCGTACTTGTGTGGACTACACCATCACTTGTGTCTAGATTTCATTTCGTTTCCCAAATATAATATTGAACTGAGTGTAAATTGCTTGTTTTAGAATCTAAATGACCTCAAATTAAAACATTGTCAACTATAAAGTTTAATAACTTTTCGAGATCCACACTTTTTGTTTAGAAAGTTTCTCCATCCGAAGTCGTTTACAAAATTTGAATTTCAAATTTAAGAAACTTCAAACGTAGTTTTCGTTGATAAGATGATTACAAATTAAAAAGTTGTCCAATACAAACTTTCATAACTTTTTTTGATCTACAACTTTTTTTTTGGTCGTTTCTCCATCTGAGGTATTTTGAAAAATTGAAATTTTAAATTTTTTAAATTCAAATACAGTTTTGCATGACAAGATCACTTCAAATTAAAAAGTTGTCAACTACAAAGTTTGGTAACTTTTTGAGATCTACAACTTTTATTTTAATCATTTCTCCAACTGAGGTCTTTTGTAAAAATTGAATTTTAAATTTTTCAAATTCGGACTCAGTTTGGCATGACAAGATGACTTCAAATAAAAAGTTATCAACTACAAATTTTCATAACTTGTCAAAATCTACAAAGTTTATTTTGGTTGTTTGACCATTATGTATCTGACATGGTGGTTCTAACACTATTCACAAATCTTATATACCACTCTCGTAGTTTCATGAACTACGGAGAGATATGTAAGATTTGTAAACAAATTTATTATCAGTTTGTGAACTAAAGAAATCATCACCAAAATAAAAATTATTCATCATGATGAGTTAAACAAGTTTGTAGTTGAATTTTTTTTGATTCGAATTAATTTTACCACTTTAAAATATGACTTAAAAATTTGGCTTTGCCGAGTGCCACGAAAAAACACTCAGCAAAGAGCTATTTTGTTGAGTGCCAGGAAAAAACACTTGACACAGAGCTTCTTTACGAGTGTCCGAAAAAACACTCGGCAAAGTGCAGTCGGCAAAGAAAGTTTTTCCAGTAGTGTATAGTTACAGTAATCTCCGTTGTGCATGTTATCTAATTATTTACTGTACTTTAATTGGACTGTCCCTTACTGTTTTGTTACAACTTTAATTGGACTGTACATTAATTGTTTACTATACTTTAATTGGACTGTCCCTTACTTCACATCATTCTTTTCTTTTTAATTTAAAAATAAGCCAGCCATGCCGTCTTTGCTGCTCCAAATCTTTGTGATGAACTGTGACGTAATGCCACCATGCCGGCCGGCCGAGTGGTTGGTGATTTGCTTTTTGGTGGTGTGGATAAGAATGTCACAACCTCTGAAGCAGAACCGCCTGATTCCTGGTTGATACCTGTGTGCTCTATACCAAGCTGTACGGAGTGTGCGTCCCTACTCGCTTGTGCTACATCGCACACTCTTTCACATATATGGTGGCTCAACTGTCTTCAACCGTAACCGTAAGGGGACTTCACTGATTGCTTGGACCAACTAAAAAATTCCAGATGCCTCCCATACTTGCATCGTCTAGGCAACTCAGATTGTTATGAATAGCAGTGGCCAGTGGGAATGATGTGAATGGAGAGTTGGTCTTCTAACAAGGAAGGGTACTTTATTTATATGGAGCATATATATGTTAACTGAGTCTGTGGGGCTCACAAAATGCACATTTATTATGTTGTTGGTAAACTATATATCTGTGTATATATAGTGAGGTTCATCAAGATGTTTCAAGATGCATTGACTTCTAGCAAACATATGTTCATGCTTGCACTGCATGTCCATCCAGGAAACTCTGATTGATACGAATAGTGGTATAATGTGAATGGGCCGGGGAGTTTGTTTCTAACAACAGTACTTACTCCGGTGATACAAATTATATGACTATTTTGGCATTTCTAGGAACACATTTTTCTCTAGACATAACACATATATAGGTGTGTGGCAAAAACTATAAATCTAGAAAAGCCGAAACGTCCTATAATTTGTAATAGATAAGTCTATGTGTGCAACAACACACACACACACAAACTGGTACCACTTTCCATCATTAAAAGAATGTTCCTTCCAAACCATACGTCTCCTTTTTAGTCTCCGTTGATGGTTATGTTATCAGTTAATGCAAAAAAAAAAAAACAAGATAGATCAAACTGGACATGCTTCGCTCTTTCTAAAAAATAATCATTTTTTTTTGAAATAGAACATATAGTGATTCTGATGTCTATCTTTTCTATGGCTAGCTGCTAAGAGAATACTTCATTTTAAAAAAACATGCTTCCTGTAAAAAAAACAGTGGACGATGAAAGGACCCACGATTTCCTCGAAGGGAAATCCGCACATACATCATAATGTGATAGTCCAAAAAGTCTCAAACCATCACATTATCATTATTCAGTTGTTACCATAGTTCATACAACGCGATAGCACAGATTACAGGTCATTACATCACATGAGAAACGCCACCTAGTACAAACTATATCGGTAATGCACGCCTAACGACGTTGGATTCGGCGTAGAGCGTCGGCGAGTGAAGGCTCCTCCTTCACGGGCATCATCATAGTTGTTGTAGCAGCGGGCGAAGACTCCGTCTTCGTCTTCTCATCCAAACTTGCGTATAGGAACGAGACTTCCTGATCCATCCAGCTTTCCACTACTAAAAAAAGAACTTGCGCAGCGTTGCCTAAAAGACCTCCGTGGCGGGCTCTCTTTTTGCCCGCCACGAATATTCGGTGGCCGGCCTACAGCGGTCGGCCGCCGAAGCGCCCGCTGCGGTTAATAATTAATCGCAGCGGGCGGGTAAAGACGCCCGCTGCGGTTAAAGATGATTAGCCGCAGCGGGCTCCTTACGTTGCCCGCTTCGGTTATTCCTAGCTATTTAAGCCGCCGCCGCCAGCAGAAAAGAACCCGATCATCTTCTTCCTCTAGACCAAAAACGGGGGAAGAAGTTTTGCCAAATTTTTGTCCCAAATAACTTGTTTTTGAGGTTTATTTGTTTGATTTGGAGGAGAAGTACTTCACAAGAGGTACCTAGATGATCTCCACCCTCTTTCCCGTCTCTTTTTCTCTCTTTTTAGCCCCCCTTTTAGATCTAGTTTTATGTAGGAGAGAGAAAACTGGTATTTGTTTCTCTAAGTTCATCATGGATGCATTAATTTTATTTGTCGTCGTTATTAATTTTGTCCCTAGATTTAACATAAATATAATAAATTATTATTTTTTCTAATTCATCTCTGTTTTGTGATTCATGATGTGTGTAATTAATTAAGGATCGCAGGTTAGATTACCTTGCTAAAACATTCCCGACGAGTAACAAGATTCCAGCAAATACGTATCGGGCGAAGAAGCTTATCCGGCCAGTGGCGATGAAGCTTAGAAAGTTCGATGCCTGCCCTAACCACTGCATCCTCTATCGGGGCACAAAGAATGAGAATTTGACGAGCTGTCCGCACTGTGGCGCCAGTCGCTACAATAGAAATGCTGGTTGTCGCGTGGATGCAGACGACGATGAGGCCTTGCGAGGTGGTCAGAGGAAGAAGAAGAAGGGTGTCAAGAAGAGCAGTGTTGCAGCCAATCGCATCTCGGCTCATCAGCAGTACGAGGAAGAAGAGGGTTACACATTGAGGAGAAGTCCGACAGTCAGACGACGATGAGGCCTTGCGAGGTGGTCAGAGGAAGAAGAAGAAGGGTGTCAAGAAGAGCAGTGTTGCAGCCAATCGCATCTCGGCTCATCAGCAGTACGAGGAAGAAGAGGGTTACACATTGAGGAGAAGTCCGACAGTGTCAGTGTGGTACATGCCAGTGATCGACCTCCTCCGTGCGCTACTTGGGAACCCAGAGGACGCGAAGCTCATGTCCTCGCATGCACCAGCTGACCGCTTGAAGGACGATGGCATGCTGCGACACCCCTCCGATGGCCAGCAGTGGAAAGATTTCGACAAGGCCTACCCGCAATTTGGCAAAGATCCCAGGAACGTTCGGTTCGCGCTGAGCACCGATGGGATGAATCCGTTCGGCGAGCTGAGCAGCTCCCACAGCACCTGGTCGGTCGTACTGACCATCTACAACCTACCCCCCCATCTATGTCAGAGGCGTAGGTATCTTCTGTTGACCGTGCTTATCTCGGGACCGAAGCAGCCCGGCAACGATATCGATGTTTTCCTCGAGCCGGTAATAGAGGAAATGAAGGAGCTATTTGATGTTGGGGTCGAGATGGTGGATGCGTCGCTCAAGGAGAAGTTCACCCTAAAAGCCATCATCTTTGTCACCATCACCGACTACTCCGGCCTCTTCTCACTGTCAGGCTAGATCAAAGGGAAGACCGGCTGCGTAATGTGCATCGACGAGACATGCTACACTTACCTCAAAGGATCGAACAAGATGGTCTACATGAGGCACAGGTGGTTCCTTCCAAAAAGGCACTAATATAGAAGAAGTGTCATGAATCAATTGTTCGATGATCAGGGCGAGCCACAGGGTGAACCACCGGCGCAGACTAGTTGGGGGCCAAAGGTGTATGAGATGGTGAAGGATATTGATCAGATCGAGTTTGGGAAGAAGAAGAAGCCACCAGAGGAGGGGACAAAACAAACGAGGAAGCAAAAGCGAGGCACGACGGAGGAAGCGTCGCAGGTCCCCTCTGTTCCTTTCAAGAAGAGGTCGATTTTCTTCGAGTACCTGTCATATTGGATGACACTGAAAACACCCCATGCCATCGACTGTACGCATCTCGAGAAGAACGTCTTTGATAGCACGATCGGTGTCCTGCTGGACATCCCGGGAAAGACGAAGGATGGTCTGAAGTCACGGACGAATCTTCTCAACCAGGGCATCAGGCAGGACCTGTGACAGAACCGTCCTGATTATAAGAGCTCAAGTACCGTCTTAGTCGAATCCGTCTGACATCGACTCGTACTTGAACCCATATAACCCCGGTAGTCCGGAAATCTCAAAGGATTTCAAACATCATACAACATACAGGATCGCATTGTTCAAGTACCACATTCGTAAGGATACACCATCGATAACGAAACCGAATTTAAAACATCAGAGTGCGAAATTTGAACAGAGTTATTACAATACCGAATTTAATGTGCAGAAGCTTAAACAAGTTTTGAAACATGACCACCACACATGTGGTCCAAATAAAACATTGTTTGATAACTTAACCCAACACAACTCACTCCTCCTTTTTCAGATAGTGTGCCACTAGGAGTCTCAGTCCGGCAAAAGAGAAGGGGAAGCTTCTTGACGACCCTGCCCTGGGCCTACTCCTCATCACCCTCCACCGGGTAGAGGTAGTGCTTACAATAGCCATAGTACACTTGGCCATCTGCAACAACGGGATAAACCCTGAGTACGGGAATGTACTCAGCTAGACATACCCGTCCAACTAAAAATAAAAGACACCAAGGGTATGCAAAGCTTTTTGGTGGAGCTGGGACCTTTAGTTGCAAAAAGGCTCAAATTGAGAGAAGGATTATTTAATGATATTGATGAGCTGTCTATTTTTAGACCTACGTCTTAATCTAGGTTTGCACTTGAACTATTACACACACTTGAGTCTAACAAGCAATAATATAACCATATCCAGTTGACGTATCCACATTTTAGTTGAACCTTTAAAACATCACATGGAGTTGTATCGTGGTGAAGCTCGCCATAGTTTCCCACTAACCGGGGGAGACGGCGACTCGAATCGAATTCCAAACCAGCTGGTGAAAGACCTTTAATACCAACCCACACTTTCCCCGTCGGGTCCATGCATTGGGTAACCGCTCGATGCTTGTTCGTGGTGGTAATCGTCGCGGTTCAAGCACGGACCACCCAATTAGAACTATACGATGGCCATTCCGAGGCAGATCGATCGTGTTTCCATACTAGACGGTGCGACACGGGTTGAGACCGGCCCGAACAGCGTCTAACCGGCTTTGGGGTCGATGATTACGGCACCGACATATCCCTAAGTAAAAGGGCGCGTTCAAAAATGAACGAGGGCCAACATCGATACAAACCTACACGATGCAACAGACAGACTGCCCCAAGTTTCCAAACTTGTGCCTTTCCTTCCAGTTGACCGTATTTCGTTACTACTCAAGTTCTTTCCTACGATAGCAAATATAGCCAACCGTGATCCGGTAAATACCCACCAGGGGTATTACGGGAACATCCTTAACTACTACTTTTATTTAGCAGACTAAGCAATTCTACATATAAATAAGTAACAGGATAACAAGGCAGGAGTAAACAATAATCAAGGAAGGGTAATGCAGCAATTAGGATTCAATCAACTCCTATACCTAATGCATCACAATATAAAATACTCAATTAAATTAATTGTAAATACTGGGAGACTTAGAATGCTCCGGGGCTTGCCTTGGGAAAAGACTGAGGTCTCGTGAGCGGGGCAATCAGGTAGGTTAGCTTCTTGTCCGGGGTCGACCTCCTCGGCTTGGGGTAGCTCCGGGATCTCCTCCTTGGCGCTGGCTTCTGGTTCCTGACTGGGCTCTTGGACTGTCGATCCTATTGCATGCGCGAATTAAATAATTAATGCGGGGTGCGAGATATGGTGGTATGACTGTAAATATTTCTTGCAAACCAACAAAGCCAACTTGTTGAACCACTTTTGACATTGAGCAAAACACTTATTTACCTCGTAAAACAAAAATCATTATTTCAACTATTTCTTATTTATTAATTCAAAAGAAACTCAGGTTTGAACTGCAAGTACATTATTCTGAACTCAGAAAAATCCATAAAAATTCCAAAAAGCAACTAACATGAAGTGGACTTCACTGAACAATTTTTAGCAAGAAATAAAATACAGATCAGCAAATATAAAAAGATGAAATAAACTGCTCAAAAGGTGCTTTGAACTAACTCTTCACTTGAAAAGTGTCAAACAGCAAGTTTCATATTTTTCCTAGCTTCACCTATTCATAACCACTCTACTGTAGAAGACTCACTGCCTAAGCATGAACATATCAACCTACACAAAATAAACAAGTTTATTCCAAAACAAACCATTTGAACCACAACCCTACTGGAAAAGGGTGACATACTCAATTTCATATTTTTTCCAGATTCTACTCCACATTTTATATTTATCAAGGAAGTTCCATGAACAGAAACATCATATTATTTTCTACATGAATTTCCTAAGAAAAACACAGAAAATCTCATTTGTACAGCAACTTCATATTTTTCCATGTAATAACCTATGCTTAACATTTTTCCTAACTAGATCATCACACACAAAGACTGCACAAATTTTGCCATATTTTATTTTTACATATGAAACACCTTAACACATATTCCAAGAAAACAGCCAAAAAAGACTTTAAATCCTAATAGACACTTTTTCTACATAAATAGTGCCTCATACATTTTTCACAAGTACTTAACATGATAAAAAGCCTATAAAAATTTTTCCATGAATTAACTCAACCAGAAAAAATATAAATCCATTTATCCCAACAAAAGCACATAAACTGGATTAAATAAAAACAGTAAAATAAAATTCAACCAAAAATACTTTCATATTTTTCCATGATAGATTTACTCATGATCAAGCTAACAAAACTGAAAGCACCTCATTTGGACTTTTAAATCGTGCTACACAAAAATCACAAGCTTTCCTGGAAAATAAAACAAAAAGGAAAAACATTTAAATCTTCCCGGCTGGGCCTATGTGGACTCGGTCCATGGACCGCGTGTGACTGACGTGTGGGGCCTGTGGGTCAATGGGGCCCATCGGTCAGAGAGAGCAAAGCAGGGGAAGGAGTTGACCGCACGGTTCTCGCTGGCGTTGAGGTCGCCGGTGGTGCGACCAGGTTCGGTATGTTCGCCTTGACGAGGCGAATCGAATGGTGGTGGTGGTTGGGCTAGCGCACGGCCGTAGCTCATCGGCGGCGAGCTATGGCGGGCGGCGACGGCGGCGATGCACGGCTTCGCCATTTTCGGCGGTCACCAGTGCAATCGATGGAGTGGGGAGCATCAGTGAACCCGAAGAGAGCTATTAAGTGGGTTGGTTCGGCCAGAGAAGCTCCGGTGGAGCTCGGCCATGTGCGCGGGCCAAGGCGGCGCTAATGGCACTCGGCCAGGTGAGAGACAGAGGTGGGGGTCGGTAGAGACCTAGAAGAGGGGTGTTCTCACCTTGCCTTCGCTCGGTGAGGCTCATCGAGGAAGAAGGAGCTCAGCGGAGGCTGGGTCGATGAAGAACGAACTGCGGATACATGGGTGTATGCCGGGTCTCTGAGTGATGAGTGATTGTCAACTGGAATGATGCGCATGTTCTTTGGCTTGTGTTGTGCAGGTGTCGAGCACGGATACAGTGATCAAAGGCGAGGTGAAGGTCAAGTAAAGACGTGCCGTGCCGATGGACCGAGAGTGGCGAAGGGCGGACGTGAGGCTTGGACTGAGGGACCAGAGGCCCGAGGATCAGCTGTGGTGGCTGGCAGCCTGTGGCAGCTACAAGCTAAGACTTGCGGTCATGTGTTGCCTGAATCGTGGACTTGGGGACACGTGTCGGTGGACGGGGTGCACGGGATGTGCATCCCATCTACGACGTCGGTTTGGTGGTTGAGCCAGAGAAAAACCATCAGGTGGACGGTTTCCAGGTTTGGGCCTCAAAACCTGGGCGTGGATGGTTTCTGAGTTTGGCCACAAAACTCGGGCTGAGGGTTTCCGAGTTTGGCCTCAAAACTCAGGCTGAGGACGGTTTCCAGGTTTGGGCCTCAAAACCTGGGTGCTGAGGGTTTGCTGAGTTTGGCCTCAAAACTCAGATGCTGGTGGGCTGGTTTCCCGGTTTGGGCCACAAAACCGAGGGTTGGCTGTGAAGGTTGGTTTCCCGGTTTGGGCCTCAAAACCGGGGGTGCGACGTCCAGGAAAAGGATGCGGAGCGGTGGCGGCACGTGGCGGCAATCGGGAGGTTGCGTCGAGGCAACGCTACGAGTTGTGCGGGCGTGGCCGTCGGATCTACCTACCACCGAGTTGGTCCAAAATAACCTTAGGGTTTAGCTGGCTCACTCTGTAAGTAGTGAGGGGTAGAATAGGAATAGAGTAGGAATTAGGAATAGGTTAAGTAGGGGGAGACACCCTCCTCCCCAACTATCTCAGTCATTTGCTCTTTGCCTCTAGGGTTTCCTGCTCTCCCTCTCCCCTGCTGTAGCGAACCTGAGATCCACAGAGAAGCGAACAATACCTCTCTGTTCATGAGATTTTGAGGAAGCGAGGCCGTAACCTCTCTTGTTCCCAGTTACTCTGGATGATGGCCACTTTGCGTGATTTTGGTCTGAGCTTTTCTCGTGTTCCTTTGCTTTGATACAACACGAGTGTGATTAGCGTTGCTAAGAACCCCGTGCTTCACTCGAAGACCAAACACATTGATGTGCGCTTTCATTTTCTGCGAGACCACTATGAGAAGGGTGATATCGACCTTCGCCATGTCGATACTCATCATCAGCTTGCTGATATTTTTTCCAAGCCTTTGGACCAATCAACCTTTAATCGGTTGAGAGGTGATCTTGGTGTGTGTTTCCCCTTTTAGATGGGGGAAACACTTTGGATTTTGTATGATACACTGACTTTTTGTTTTCAGTTGTTTTTGCTTCTCTTTGATTTCTTCGTGCATCTTTTGCATTTTAGCATACACTTTTACATTCTGAGCTTCATATGTATAAACTGAAGAATGTAACTATGCTCTTTGTAGTTTTTGCTCCGATGCTTTATGTTGATGCTGTAGCTTATGCTCCTTCTGATCACTAGTGCATACTGTGAGCTAAGCTATTTTTGAATGGTGAATTTGATAATGAACTTAAAACTTGAAAATGTTCACCATTGAGATATGCAACTAGCATGTGTAGGATGTGTTGAAGTCACATGTGCTTTTCATATATGCTAGGTTGCTATGTCTCTAGTGTTGAGTCATTCACTTGCTTGGTATGTCATATTCTGTTTAAAATCTGAACCAAGTTAAGTGAATTGGAAAGATCAAGATGGGATTGCTTGTTAGCACCTCACAGTTTTGAGACTGTTTCTCATTGCACTTTGAGTTAAACTTGAGCTGTGTAGTGTATGACCGAAACTGTTGCTTTAAGCTTCTGATTGCTTATGCATAGGCTTCGCACAGTTGGAAAGTTAGGCAATAACAAGCATTCAACCTCTCGCAGTCACATGCTATTTTCTGAACTTGTGTAATTTCACCGCTGCAACTCCGATTACAATTTGAAATCACAAGTAAATGCCTAAATTGGTATCAGCATGATGATTGAACTATGCTAGGGGTAGTTCACTTGGTATACATGCTTAGCACATTTGACTTCCTGTCCATACATGTCTTGTGCTATTTTGATGGTGAATACCTTTTTCGGCTTAAAACTGCTCACATGTTCATATTTCATTCTTGGTGATCAGCTTGAGCCTTTGCTAGCATTCTGTGCATTTTTCTGAGTCATCGGATTTGAACTCTATAGAGCATCCTTGCACTCTTTTGAGTATACTCCTGAAGCTCCTAACTTGCATTTTGCCTCATTTGCATTTTTGGAAGGGGAGAATTCTGCGTGTTGGCACTTTTTGTTGGTGCATTTTCTGAGGGGGAGCCTTATTTCTTGATAAGTGCATTTTCAACTAAGGGGGAGAAATTGCAAATCATTACCCTCCGTTTCAGCTAAGGGGGAGTCTTCCTGGTTGTTTGCACTATTCGAGGGGGAGTTTGTTTCCGGTTGAGTCTTTGACATTTTCAATTGATTTGGAGCGGTTTGCTAGTTGTGTTGAGCCTTAGCCTCTTTCTTGAGGGACTAGCATTTGCTTTTCAGATTTTCAATTGGTGTCGAACTCTTTTTGGTAACAGTCGGTATCGAGCTTTCTTTGCTAGTTGTGTTGAGCCTTTGTGCTTCTATCTTGAGGGACTAGCATTTTGCTTCGATATTTTCGATTGGTTTTTGCTAGCGGTTTTGAGCCTGTTCTACCTCTTCTTGAGGGCTAGCTTTGCTTTGCTTGGTTGCATCGAGCCGTTGCCCATGTCTTTGGGGACCAAGCTCTTTCGCTCTTTCCACTTGACCTTCTTCGGCTTTGCTATGCTTTTGGGTCATTTGGTCGAGTTCTCTCTTCTCCTTCTTCTTTCTTCTCTTTCTATTATGATTTGTGTTGGTAGTTGACAATGCACTCATCAAGGGGGAGATTGCGGATACATGGGTGTATGCCGGGTCTCTGAGTGATGAGTGATTGTCAACTGGAATGATGCGCATGTTCTTTGGCTTGTGTTGTGCAGGTGTCGAGCACGGATACAGTGATCAAAGGCGAGGTGAAGGTCAAGTAGAGACATTCCGTGCCGATGGACCGAGAGTGGCGAAGGGCGGACGTGAGGCTTGACCTAAGGGACCAGAGGCCTGAGGATCAGCTGTGGTGGCTGGCAGCCTGTGGCAGCTACAAGCGAAGACTTGCGGTCATGTGTTGCCTGAGTCGTGGACTTGGGGACACGTGTCGGTGGACAGGGTGCACGGGAGGTGCATCCCATCTACGACGTCGGTTTGGTGGTTGAGCCAGAGAAAAACCATCGGGTGGACGGTTTCCAGGTTTGGGCCTCAAAACCTGGGCGTAGATGGTTTCTGAGTTTGGCCACAAAACTCGGGCGGAGGGTTTCCGAGTTTGGCTTCAAAACTCGGGCTGAGGACGGTTTCCAGGTTTGGGCCTCAAAACCTGGGTGCTGAGGGTTTGCTGAGTTTGGCCTCAAAACTCAGATGCTGGTGGGCTGGTTTCCCGGTTTGGGCCACAAAGTCGGGGGTTGGCTGTGAAGGCTGGTTTCCCGGTTTGGGCCTCAAAACTGGGGGTGCGACGTCCAGGAAAAGGACACGGAGCGGTAGCGGCACGTGGCAGCAATCGGGAGGTTGCGTCGAGGCAACGCTACGAGTTGTGCGGGCGTGGCCGTCGGATCTACCTACCACCGAGTTGGTCCAGAATAACCTTAGGGTTTAGCTGGCTCACTCTGTAAGTAGTGAGGGGTAGAATAGGAATAGAGTAGGAATTAGGAATAGGTTAAGTAGGGGGAGACACCCTCCTCCCCAACTATCTCAGTCATTTGCTCTTTGCCTCTAGGGTTTCCTGCTCTCCCTCTCCCCTGCTGTAGCGAACCTGAGATCCACAGAGAAGAGAACAATACCTCTGTGTTCATGAGATTTTGAGGAAGCGAGGCCGTAACCTCACTGTTGTAGCGTGTGGTAGCCACACGGTTGCAATTCGTGGTTGTGATTCACGTTTCGTTCGTGTTCTTCGCGGAATCCTTTTTCTCCACGATTTTCCCGTCGCTTGATCTCTTTGCTCGGTTCATCTTTTGCAAAACCGTTTGAACCAAGTTGTTCTAGATCGTGAGGCACTTCTTTCGACCGAAGGAATTCACTTCTAACCTCACGGTCTAGGAGATCGATCGATTTTCGTTTCGGGTCAAGTTTTTCTTCCTTCCCCCGAATTTCTTTGATTCATCGATTTGGAGATAGGTTCGAGCCATGATCTCTTAGAGATAGCTCACTATCCTCCTTGTGACTCTTCTCACCAAGTTTGATCCCTAGAGGATTTGTTTTGAGTGAGATCGAGTCGATTCGGTGGACGAATGGTGAAATCGCGGGGTGACCGTACGCTTGGGTCGGGCTGACCGGACGCACCTCCGGAGTCCGGTCGTTGAACGTATTCCTGTGCGTTTCTGCTTCTTGACCAGACGCACATGATCGGACGCTCATCCTTGCTCTGACGAGACTCGCTGCTCCCACTGTTCACTGCTTGCATTTTTGTGACCGGACGCTCGAGGAACGACCGGACGCTAGAAGACAGTGCGTCCGGTCCAACTCAGAGAGGTCTGAAATTGGATTTCCCCTGACCGGACGCGTCCGGTGCTCTGCGACCGGACGCAGGCCAGAGTCCGGTCAGTTCAGTTTTGTGCTGTCTCGTTCGCAACTTGACCGTTCGTTGTCGGATTTGATTTCCGTCTTTTGCGTTGGGTTTCTAGAGTTGTGTAGTGTCCCGCTGTGCTTCGTGGAAGCATCCACTCTACATCTAGGGTCGTGGATACTAGCAAGATCTAAGATTTGCTTTTGGGATTGATTTTGGGACAGTTGCTACGAGTTTCCGAAAGGAAAATTTGGAGCTCCCATTCACCCCCCCCCCCCTCTGGTCGCTTTCTGATAGCATTCTCGGTCCTTCATGAACACTTGCCCTCCTTCGGCGGCGACGGCGACCGAAAGGGGGAAGTGGTGGTGACGGCGTGGTGGAGCTCGGCTGGTGTTTCCTTCGTGCGCACCGTGTGTGCGGGGCAAAGGCGGAGCTTGGTGCGAGGTGGATGGGATGGTGGAGCTCGGGCGTGGCCGGAACGGAGAGGGGAAAAGACGGTGGTGAACGGTGGCGAGCGGGGAGTGGACTCGGCTCGCGTTCGTTTGCGGGAGAGAGGGGAGAGCTGGGGGTGCGGCTCGTGCGAATGGAGAGTGAGAGGGAGAGGGGTGCGGTGAGCGGGGTCTTTGCCCTCGGGCTCGGCCGGTGGCGATGCGAGGTCGTGGCGGGGGCCACCGCGACGCGACGTCGCGCAGCAGAGTGGCACGAGCGGCGAGGTGGCGCGGCAGGCGAGGCGGAGCTGGTGTGGCCGGTGGAGATCGTTGCGTGATCGGGAGAAAGAGGATCACGCGAAGAGTGGCGGAGGCGGATTTGCGGCAGGGACAAGCCGCCACGTGGCAAGCCGGCCGGCGTACGGTGCGGCGGGCGGTCGCGCGCGGCGCACGCGGGCGGGAGTGGAGTGGCGCGCGCGTGAGCGGGCCGGCGCGGCGGTAGGCGGGCCGAAAAGGCCGGTTGGGCCGGAAATGGGGCGCGGGGAGAAAAAGGTTTTCCTTTTTCTTTTTCCAAAAACTTTTCAAACTTTGATCATTCAAAAACAGTTTCAAAAACTCCAAACTAGGCTTTGACCCAAAAATAAAAGTTGCTCAAAATAGTTTTCTCTACAACTTTCATATAAGACACTTTAGCTGAAAATAATTTTTACGACCTTCACATAAATAAATTCGATTTTTGAGACATAAATCATTTTGTTTACCTCATTTTTATTTGCCAAACTATTTTGAACTAGATCAAGGTGTCAATATAAAAAGTATTAGATTCATTATTCTCTACTTTATAAAATTATTTGCCAAGTGAAAAATCCAATTAAACCATTAAGTCCAATAGAAATCAAATCCAAATAAATAAATCAAAGACAAAAAGCACTTTCATGCACATGAAATGATGCAATGCATTACTCATGCATTTTAGTAGCTAAATGTAGTTCCTAATGCAGTGCTTGACACTGGAGTGTCACAGCCCTTCCCCCCTTAAATAAATCTCATCCTGAGATTTGGGTTACGTACCAATCTTTATAAAAAGCGGGATAGTTCACACGTAAGTACTCCTCGGTTTCCCAAGTCACATCGTTGGGTCCGTGGTTGCTCCAGAGAATCTTGTAAGTCTTCACTGTTCGGTTGCGAGTCTCTCGGGTCTTGGTGTCCAATATCTCCTGAGGCTGTTCATAGTACTCTAGATCTGATCTGATAGTGACATCAGGGATCCGAACTTCTTCTTGTTCCGGGACTCGAAGACACTTTTTCAACTGGGACACATGAAACAAGGGAAAGACTGCGCTCATCTCTGGGGGTAACTGCACTTCATAGGCTACTTCTCCCTTTTTGGCTATGATTTGATATGGTCCCACATATCGGGGTGCTAGCTTTTTCTTAATTCCAAAACGTTGGACCTTTCTCTTGGGCGAGACCTTGAGGTAAATATAGTCTCCTACTTGGAACTCCAAGGGCTCCTTCGTGTGTCTGCATAGCTTTTCTATCAGGATTGTACTGCCTTGATATGTTGTTGTATTGTTTGCACAATCTCCTTAGCATCCTTTACATAATCTGACCCATAAAATCCTCGATCTTCTGATTCAACCCAATTTACTGGGGTTCTGCATCTTCGTCCATATAAGACTTCAAACAGTGCCATCTTTATGCTTTCTTGATAGCTATTGTTATACGAGAATTCCGTGAGAGGTAACCATTTCTCCCATGATTCTGCTGAGGATAAAACGCAAGCCCTGAGGATATCTTCCAAAATTTGGTTTACTCTTTCCGTTTGTCCTGCGATTTGTGGGTGATAAGCGGAACTTCTTACCAACTTAGTCCCTAGCTCCTTGTGCAACTGTTCCCAAAAACGCGCTATGAACTGGGGTCCTCTGTCCGAAACAATCCTCTTAGGGACTCCATGTAACCTCAAGATGTTCTGAATGTACAAGTCTGCATACTGGTGGGGTCGGTGTGTAGTCTTGACTGGTATGAAGTGAGCCACTTTGGATAACCGATCCACGATAACCCAGATAGAATCATGTCCTTTTTGGGTAGTGAGAAGACCTATGATGAAATCCATACTAATCTCTTCCCATTTCCATTCTGGGATTGACAACAGTTGCAACAATCCGGCAGGTCTTAGGTGTATAGCCTTTATCCTGCAGCAAGTATCGCACCTTGCGACATAAGCTGCAACTTCTTTCTTCATCTTTGACCACTAATACCTTGTTCTCAGATCATGGTACATCTTACTGCTTCCTGGATGGATAGACAACTTTGAATTGTGGGCTTCATTTAGAATTCTTTCTTTCAGCTCCGTGTTCTCGGGAACAACCAACCTTTGATTATACCATAAAATTCCTTGTTCATCTATTCTGAAGTTCAATGAACTACTGGTTTCCATCCTCTTCTTGATTTGGCAGATCTCTTCATCGGTCTTTTGTCCTTCGATGATGTCACTCTCCAGGGTGCAATGTATGGTGATGTTATTTAGCATAACGAGGTGCATAAGGTTGAATCCATCTTCCAACAGTGGTTGTAGAGAGTTGCAATGAGTCTTGCGACTTAAGGCATCTGCTACAACGTTCGCTTTTCCAGGGTGGTAATGCACTTCTAGGTTGTAATCCTTAATCAATTTTAACCATCTCCTCTGCCTCATATTCAACTCTGGCTGGGTGAAGATATACTTCAAACTTTTGTGGTCTGTATACACATGACATAGGTTACCCATAAGATAATGCCTCCATGTCTTGAGTGCATGAACTACGGCTGCCAATTCCAAATCATGAGTCGGGTAATTCTCTTCATGTGGTCACAACTGGCAGGAAGCATATGCTATAACTCTCCCATTCTGCATAAGCACACACCCAAGTCCAATCTTGGATGCGTCACAAAACACATCAAAAGGTTCCTCCAAATCTGGTTGAGCCAAAACTGGCGCCGAAGTCAACAAGGTTCGCAGAGTGCGAAATGCTGCCTCACACTCTGGAGTCCATTCAAACTTCTTGTTTTTCTAAGTTAGATGAGTGATCGGTTTTGCGATCCTTGAGAAATCCGGAATGAACCGACGGTAGTATCCGGCCAATCCTAGAAAGCTGCGTACCTCATGTACGTTAGTGGGTGCTTGCCAATCCATAACTTCCTGTACCTTTGTGGGATCCACAAAAATTCCTTCCTCTGAAAGGACGTGTCCAGGAAAGGGTACCTTCTTTAACCAAAACTCACACTTGCTAAACTTAGCATACAACTTGTGCTCTCGAAGTCGAGCTAAGACGACTCGTAGATGCTTAGCATGATCCTTTTTATTTTCAGAGTATACCAAGATGTCATCAATAAACACCACAACAAACTTATCCAACTCAGGCATGAAGACAGAATTCATTAGATACATGAAATGTGCCGGTGCATTGGTTAATCCAAAGGACATAACTAGATATTCATAGAGTCCATATCTGGTGGAGAAAGCTGTTTTTGGTATATCTTCTCTTCTGATCTTGATCTGATGGTAACCTGACCTCAAGTCGATCTTGGAGAACACTTTTGCCTTTGATAACTGATCAAACAAGATGTCAATTCGGGGTAGGGGGTACTTATTCTTTATAGTTACTGCATTCAGCGGTCTGTAGTCCACACACATCCTTAAAGTTTTGTCCTTCTTCTTCACAAAGATGGCGGGACATCCCCAAGGCGACGATCTAGGACGTATCAAACCCTTATCCAAGAGCTCTTACAACTGAGTCTTGAGCTCTGCTAGCTCGTTAGCTGGCATCCTATATGGCCTTTGAGAAATTGGTTTCGTTCCGGGGATTAACTCTATAGCAAACTCTACATCCCTATCTGGTGGTAGTCCTGGCAGCTCATCAGGGAAGACATCTGGAAACTCACATACTACAGGGATCTCAGCTATCTGCTTGGCTGTGATATTGAACAACACTCCGATCTCATGGGGGTTTCGGGGTAACTTAAACCGGAAAGAAGACCCATTCCGGCGACTAACCATAGAAACTACTCACTCTGCGATGTCAAGATTGACCCTCCAGAGTTTCATCCATCCCATTCCCACAATTATATCCAGACCTAAACCAGGGATGACTATGGGATCCACTATGGTCTGTTTGTCCCCAAAAATCATTTCCACTCCTTTAGCCATTTTACGGGCGGAGAGAACAGCTCCGTCGGAACTTATCTTATATCCCCGGTCCAACTCTACTAACCCAAGATTACTTCTTATAGCAAAATTCTCACATATGAAAGAATGCGATGCTCCAGAATCAAACAACACAACTGCGGGGCATTGATTAACAAGAAACGTACCAGCGATGACAGGTTCTCCTTCTAGCACTTCCTCAATAGTGGTGTAATGCACATTGCCGGTGCGAGGTCGGGGCTGGGTGTACTGCTTCTTCGGCTGCGGGCACTGACGTGAAAGATGTCCGGTCTGACCACAGTTGTAGTATGGTCCGATCACATACGGAGTCTTGGGACCTCCTGAACCTCCTGCCTTTGCTATGTTCTGCATCATGGGAGCGGTGTAGGGCTTTTGGAAACTTGGGTGGGAGCGGTTGTTTGTTATCTTCCTCTGCGGGGGACGGAACCTTGCTCCTGCAACTGGCGGGCGGTACGGGGTGCGTGCTCCAAAATGGGTCCTCTGTTGAGACGAACCTCCTTCGTTTGCACGATGACGGTTTTCTATCGCCAGCCTGCTGTCATTTGCCTCTTGGTTCAGGCAGTCACTGACAAAGTCACTGAAGGTGGTGCGGTGACTGTTTCCCATCATGGAGAGCATGGTGGCACTCATGCCACGCTTGAAACTTGCGATCTTCTTGGATTCCATGTTGACGAAATCTGGGGCATAGCGAGACATGTTGTTGAAACTATGGAGGTATTCTGACATTGATCTGGTTCCTTGGGATAGCCTCATAAACTCTGTGACCTTCATTTCCATCAAACCACTAGGGATGTAGTGGTTGCGCATAGAGTAGAGAACTGATCCCAAGTGACCAGTGCATTTGCAGGTAGGGATGCACGGTACTGGCCCACCATAAACCTGCGGGTCCTTCCAACATGTGGGCGGCATACTCCGTCTTAAGCTCTTCAGCCAAGCAAAGCAGGCAGAACTTTTGGGTGATGGATTTGAGCCACTCATCTGCCTCAAGCGGTTCGGTGGCTTCCTTGAACACAGGGGGGCGAGTGTCCAAGAAGTCATGGTAGGAGCTGTACTGGTTGGGTTCTGGTCCTTGGCGCTGCTGATGCTGCTGCGCAGTGTTGTTAGCGATGTTGCAGAGGGTGGCCTCCATGTGCCTCTGCATCTCTTCCATGTTCCTTTGACTGCCCAGAAACTGGCCGAAAAATGCTTCCGGCGTCATGGGTGCTTGTGGGGGTGGTGGCAGATTCTCCTCCTGTCCAGACCCCTGTCCACGTTGGTTGCGAGTGTGTGCTGGCATCTGCATATCCCATTAATAAGCAATCATTAGGTGATGTCACTTGATCATGAATAAATACTGCGCTGTACATAATTCGAAAATTTAGCACACAACCAAGTATAAGTACTCATTTTCATACAACATCACAGAATAATCGCTCGAAATTAGACATGCAAACGATGGAATTTCCATAAAAGGTGCCAGATCGAAGTCTGGATTTTGTCCAAAAGCTATACATGCCATCATACAACTTAAACATAAAACCAACACATGTCTGGGTGTTACATCATCAGCGAGCACGCTCAAGCTATACAAAAGAAAACGACTCCTAGCGAAGCTAACGCCCAGGCATCTCCAGCGGCGGATGCGGCGTCCTCCTCATCGGGGTCCATCATCGGCTCGTCGGTGTGGTCCTCGTCGTCCTAAGAAGGCTCGGGACCAAGCACTACCCCGTCCTGGGGCTCCTGGTCCTCATCTGCAGGGGCCTCGTTAGCTGCTGGGGCGGCGGCCTCCTGTGCGGCGTGATGCATCTGGTGAGCTGCCTCATGGAGCTGATCGATGTAGGCCTACTGGTGATGTATCTGTTATATCACTTAATGGGCGCCTTCTCTGAGCTGATCAAGCGCTGTGCGGGCCTCATCCCGCTGAAAGGATGTCGTCAGGTACATCTGCTCAGCGATGGTCCTGGCGGTGGCCTCTACACCTGCGGTGGCACGTGCATCGTTACGCTCGAGAGTGACCTGCTGCAACCTCTCCTGGAGACGGGCTACCTCGGCGTCAAACTCCTCTTGTAGCCTCCTCTTGCTCTGGTAGGTGGCGGTGAGAGTGAAGGACACGCTCTCGAGACTGCGCTCCAAACTCTCGCACACACCCACCAAAGCTCTGGTGGCGCTCATCGCAGACGTCTCCCAGTAGAACCTCTCCTCAGGACTCCCGATCAAGACTGACTCCAAAGTTTGCCTCCAGCGCAATGGAAGAGGTGTTCCGCGAGGGAACACTCCTGCCATCGCACTAGCAAGGTCGGCTGGAAAACGGGCGATGATGTCCTTCAGCACTAGATATGCTGCCCTGTTAGCTCCATCCTTGGCACAACTGCTGAAGGGTCGAGATGGCGGACTAGAGGGGGGGGGGTGAATAGTCTTTTCTAAAATTAATTTTACCGGCTAACCGAAACAAATGCGGAATTAAAACTATCGGTCTAGCCAAGACTACACCCCTCTACTTATACTCTATGACACCTTACAAAAGATCCTAATCAATGCAAATAAGGTGTCGGGCTAGTTAGAGCTCACCTAACCAATTCTAGAAGCAAAGTCACACAAGCCTATGAATCTAGTACTTCAAGCACGGGGGAGCTCCTACACAATCCAGCAAGCAAAGCACAAAGCCTAAGCTCACTAGCAATGCTCAATAACAAGGCTACACAAGCCAAATTAGAGAGCTCAACTTAGCTACACAAACTAAGCAATGTGACTAGCAAGACTAGAAGTCAACTAGTCACGCAAGAGAGCTACTTCTAGGCTACACAAGCAAAGAAGGTAACTAGCAAGCTACACAAGCTAACTAATTACAAGAGCAACTACACAAGCACAATATATATGAAAGTAATTACAAGCTTGTGTATGGGGAATGCAAACCAACGGGATGAACAAGGTTGACACGGTGATTTTATCCCGAGGTTCACTTGGTCGCCACCAAGCTAGTCCCCGTTGAGGCAAGCCCAAGGTTGCCGCCGATCCTCTTGCTAGTGGTGACCCTAGGTCACACTCTACACGATGGAGTGCTCACTAAGAGCTCTAGCTTCGATCCGGCCGGTCCACTTAGCGCTCTTCGCGCCTCTCTCTACTAGAGTTGCTCTTCGCGATCTCCCGCGAGGCGAGCACAATGCCCCTCACAAAGCTTCTCCGGAGCCACGCACAATCTTCTTGCGGGCTTCACGACGGAGACACAACCACCCAGCCGTCTAGGAGGTGGCAACCTCCAAGAGTAACAAGCACCACCGGCTTGCAACACGATCACCTAGTGCCACTCGAAGCAATCTCTCAATGCAACGCACTAGCGATCACTCACTCGCTATCAATTCACACACTAGCAAGCACAAGCGAGTTAGAGGGCTCCCAAGCACATCCACACAAGCCACCAAGGCTTTGGAGTGCTCAACCACCAGCCCAAGGCCGGTTACCAATGCTATTTATAGCCCCAAGGGCTAACTAGCCGTTGCCCCTTCACTGGGCAAACTGCGCTAGCATCGGACGCGCCAGTCGGGACCATCGGATGCTGAGGCCAGCGTCCGATGCACGGATGCTCGCCACATGTCCCCCACGTTCAACTTTGGCCGAGCGATCCCAATGGCTATATTACTTCTCACGCCAGTTAAAGTGGCATCGGACGCGCCGATGCCTAGCATCGTACGCTCCGATGCCTCTGCTCAAATCTGTGCAAGATCGCCCTCACATCGGACGTATCGAAACTCTAGCATCGGACGCTCGACCCAGCGTCCGATGACACACCAGAGAGGTTCCAGAGAGGGTAGAAACACATCGGACACGTCCAATGGTTCCACATCGGACGCAGGCCAGCGTCCGATGCTCCCTGGAAAGCACGCTCGTGCCACGTCACCTGCATCAGACTCTGCAACAGTAATTCCTCAGCGTCCGTTGCCAGTGTCCGATACTTCTTCAACTTCTGACAGAAACTAGGGTTAACCATCGGACGCTCGGCCCAGCGTCCGATGCTCCACGAACCAGCGTCCGATGCTCCCAGAGCACTACACTTCTCCTCTGAAAACCGCTGAATCCTGCCTCGCAAGCTCGGCAGGAGGGAGAGGGACTAAACACTAGTTTCTCCCACTTCTCCATGCCTCCTTTCAACACAACTTCTTCTTTGCAAATGTGCCAACACCACTAAGTGTACAACATCATGTGTATGTGTGTTAGCATTTTCACAATCATTTTCCAAAGGATTTTCACTTGCTCTCACCACGCCACTCGATCCTAGCAACATCGCAAAGTTAGATCGCTCAAGTGGCACTAGATGACCGATATGCAAACAAGTTTGCTCCTCTTAATAGTACGGCCATCTATCCTAAACCCGGTCATAATCTTCTCTACACATCTATGACCAGTGAAATGAAATGCCCTACAAGTATACCTTTGACTTGTGCATTCCATTCCATCTCCTCCGGTGTTGATGCAACACATGCACCAACCTCTTCATCAAATGATATGATCCACTTCATATCATCACATGGCCTCCATGGTCCATCGATCTTGACCTCACTTGCTCTTCACCGTTGCTTCGGTCCTTCGGCGCCAAGTCTTTGCTCAAGCCTCCCGACACTCGGTGCCAATGGCTTCACAGCCTCCAACTTGCCCTTCACCTTCGCAACCGGTCCATCAAGCCAAGTGTTGTCTTGATCTTCACCATCTTAGCCACATGACCACATGTCATGTTTCATGTGCATTAAGCTCCTCCATCATATGCATGAGCCTTGCAACATCCTCCAAGCCATTTCACCTCTATGGCATATGTTGCTCATACATGATCACCTGTGGACTTATCACCTGTGTATCTCACATAAACACCATTAGTCCACCTAAAGTTGTCACTCAATTACCAAAACCAAACTAGGACCTTTCAACTGCCTCTGGTGATTTCTGTCCATCCTGACCAGTGGGGCTTGGCAGGCAAGGCCTTGACCTTGATCTGCACCATGACCAACGAATCCTGCCCATAGATCTCCTTCTGCCACGAGTACCTGGGCTCCTGTCCCTCCTCATAGCCCACTGCCTGCAGGATCCTCCAAAGGATAGTCGGCAACCCAAAGTAGGTCAAAACTTCTTGGTCAACTTGGTGGCTAAGCGGTGACGTGGAACACCTCTGCCTCCGGTGGCCTTGCGAGCAGTCAACTTAGTCCGGGCCATCTGTAGAAACAAAAGGGTTTCGAACTCGCGTGAGACGCACATTAAGTTGGCAAATTTTATAGGAAAGGGGAAAACTTTTAAATAAGGGGAGGTAATGTAAATGCAAGAATGTAAACATGATGCATGATCGTACTTACGTTCTCACTCACTAATAGTGACTCATAAGTCCTCACGTTCTAGTCGGTGGCAAGAACGATCTCTCATGCGTTATCTACTCGTTCTACTCGATCACGTTGTTAGTGTACCTACAGAAAATTCATTTCAGCCCGAAGCAAATCCCAATGGTAAAAATATCGGAGCATTGGCTCTTATGCATGAATACATAGAAGCCAACAATAAACACCATGCAGCAATCCAGAAAACATACCCAAAACATTGATACTCTCGTATGTGTTTGCGTGGAGCTCGCACATACTTGGTATAACAACTCTCACCTAGACCGACGGTTCGACGGTCATGCTCTCATATCTTACAAAATCATTTTATGCATGTTTTCACGATCGACACATTCTCTTTTCCCTTGAAAATGGACCAGCAAATAAAGATCCAGCATGAAGCAAAACCCTGAACCCTGTTAGCAGTTAAGCCACCTGAATCCTAGTATAGGGCTTAAGGACGCGACTGGGCACACTTAGTAATTAAAAATAGTTTTGAAAATAGTTTTGAAATACCCATTTTAGTTCGAAAATAGCTCCCTGCGGATGCAATAACTTGAACCATGCTCTGATACCAGCTGTGGCGGAACCGTCCTGATTATAAGAGCTCAAGTACCATCTTAGTCGAATCCGTCTGACATCGACTCGTACTTCAACCCATATAACCCCGGTAGTCCGGAAATCTCGGAGGATTTCAAACATCATACAACATATAGGATCGCATTGTTCAAGTACCACATTCGTAAGGATACACCATCGATAACGAAACCGAATTTAAAACATCAGAGTGCGAAATTTGAACAGAGTTATTACAATACCGAATTTAAAGTGTGGAAGCTTAAACAAGTTTTGAAACACGACCACCACACATGTGGTCCAAATAAAACATTGTTTAATAACTTAACCCAACACAACTCACTCCTCCTTTTTCAGATAGTGTGCAACTAGGAGTCTCAGTCCGGCAAAAGAGAAGGGGAAGCTTCTTGACGACCATGCCCTGGGCCTACTCCTCATCAGCCTCCACCGGGTAGAGGCAGTGCTCACAATAGCCATAGTACACCTGGCCATCTGCAACAACGGGATAAACCCTGAGTACGAGAATGTACTCAGCTAGACTTACCCGTCCAACTGAAAATAAAAGACACCAAGGGTATGCAAAGCTTTTTGGTGGAGCTGGGACATTTAGTTGCAAAAAGGCTCAAATTGAGAGAAGGATTATTTAATGATATTGATGATCTGTCAGTTTTTAGACCTACCTCTTAATCTAGGTTTGCACCTGAACTATTACATACACTTGAGTCTAACAAGCAATAATATAACCATATCCAGTTGACTTATCCATATTTTAGTTGAACCTTTAAAACATCACATGGAGTTGTATCGTGGTGAAGCTCGCCATAGTTTCCCACTAACCGGGGAGACGGCGACTCGAATCGAATTCCAAACCAGCTGGTGAAAGACCTTTAATACCAACCCACACTTTCCCCGTCGGGTCCATGCATTGGGTAACCGCTCGATGCTTGTTCGTGGTGGTAATCATCGCGGTTCAAGCACGGGCCACACAATTAGAACTATACGATGGCCATTCCGAGGCAGATCGTGTTTCCATACTAGAGGGTGCAACATGGGTTGAGACCGGCCCGAACAGCGTCTAACCGGCTTTGGGGTCGATGATTACGACACCGACATATCCCTAAGTAAAAGGGCGCGTTCAAAAATGAACGAGGGCCAACATCGATACAAACCTACACGATCCAACGGACGGACTGTCCTAAGTTTCCAAACTTGTGCCTTGCCTTCCAGTTGACTGTATTTTATTACTACTCAGGTTCTTTTCCACGATAGCAAATATAGCCAACCGTGATCCGGTAAATACCCACCAGGGGTATTACGGGAACATCCTTAACTACTACTTTTATTTAGCAGACTAAGCAATTCTACATATAAATAAGTAACAGGATAACAAGGCAGGAGTAAACAATAATCAAGGAAGGGTAATGCAGCAATTAGGATTCAATCAACTCCTATACCTAATGCATCACAATATAAAATACTCAATTAAATTAATTGTAAATACTGGGAGACTTAGAATGCTCCGGGGCTTGCCTTGGGAAAAGACTGAGGCCTCATGAGCGGGGCACTCAGGTAGGTTAGCTTCTTGTCCGGGGTCGACCTCCTCGGCTTGGGGTAGCTCCGGGATCTCCTGCTCGGCGCTTGCTTCCGATTTTTGACTGGGCTCTTGGACTGTCGATCCTATTGCATGCGCGAATTAAATAATTAATGCGGGGTGCGAGATATGGTGGTATGACTGTAAATATTTCTTGCAAACCAACAAAGCCAACTTGTTGAACCACTTTTGACATTGAGGAAAACACTTATTTACCTCGTAAAACAAAAATCATTATTTCAACTATTTCTTATTTATTAATTCAAAAGAAACTCAGGTTTGAACTGCAAGTACATTATTCTGAACTCAAAAAAATCCACAAAAATTTCAGAAAGCAACTAACACCAACTGGACTTCACTGAACAATTTTCAGCAAGAAATAAAATACAGATCAGCAGCTATAAAAAGATGAAATAAACTGCTCAAAAGGTGCTTTGAACTAACTCTTCACATGAAAAATCTCAAACAGCAGGTTTCATATTTTTCCTAGCTTCACCTATTCATAACCACTCTACTGTAGAAGACTCACTGCCTAAGCATGAACATATCAACCTACACAAAATAAAAAATTTTATTCCAAAACAAACCATTTGAACTACAACCCTACTGGAAAAGGGTGACATACTCATTTTCATATTTTTCCCAGATTCTACTCTATATTTCATATTTATCAAGGAAGTTCCATGAATAGAAACATCATATTATTTTCTACATGAATTTCCTAAGAAAAACACACAAAATCTCATTTGTACAACAACTTCACATTTTTCCATGTACCAACCTATGCTTAACATTATTCTTAACTGGATCATCACACACAGAGACTGCACAAATTTTCTCATATTTTATTTCTACATATGAAACACCTTAACACTTATTCCAAGAAAACAGCCAAAAAGGACTTTAAACCCTAACAGATACTTTTTCTACATAAACAGTGCCTCATACATTTTTCACAGGTACTTAACATGATAAGAAGCCTATACAAATTTTTCTATGAATTAACTCAACTAGAAAACATATAAATCCATTTATCCAAACAAAAGCACATAAACTAGATTAAATAAAAACAGTAAAATAAACTTCCACCAAAAATACTTTCATATTTTTCCATGATAGATTTACTCATGATCAAGCTAACAAAACTAAAAGCATCTCATTTGGATTTTTAAATCGTGCTACACAAAAATCACAAGCTTTCCTGGAAAATAAAACAAAAAGGAAAAACATTTAAATCTTCTCGGCTGGGCCTATGTGGACTCGGTCCATGGACCGCGTGTGACTGACGTGCGGGGCCCTGGGTCAACGGGGCCCATCGGTCAGAGAGCAAAGCAGGGGAAGGAGTTGACCGCACGGTTCTCTCCGGCGGTGAGGTCGCCGGTGGTGCGACCAGGTTCGGTATGGTCGCCTTGACGAGGCGAATCGAATGGTGGTGGTGGTTGGGCTAGCGCACGGCCGTAGCTCGTCGGCGGCGAGCTATGGCGGGCGGCGATGGCGGCGATGCACGGCTTCGCCGTTTCTGGTGGTCACTGGTGCAATCGATGGAGTGGGGAGCATCAGTGAACCCTAAGAGAGCTATTAGGTGGGTTGGTTCGGCCAGAGAAGCTTCGGTGGAGCTCGGCCATGTGCGCGGGCCACGGCGTCGCTAATGGCGCTCAGCCGGTTGAGAGAGAGAGGTGGGGGTCGGTACAGACCTAGAAGAGGGGTGTTCTCACCTTGCCTTCGCTCGGTGAGGCTCGTCGAGGAAGAAGGAGCTCAGCGGAGGCTTGGTCGATGAAGAACGGACACTTGCCCTCCATCGGCGGCGACGGCGACCGAAAGGGGGAAGTGGTGGTGATGGCGTGGTGGAGCTCGGCCGGTGTTTCCTTCGTGCGCACCGTGTGTGCGGGGCGAAGGCGGAGCTTGGTGCGAGGTGGATGGGATGGTGGAGCTCGGGCGTGGCCGGAACGGAGAGGGGAAAAGACGCTGGTGAACGGCGGCGAGCGTGGAGTGGACTCGGCTCGCGTTCGTTTGCGGGAGAGAGGGGAGAGCTGGGGGTGTGGCTCGTGCGAATGGAGAGTGAGAGGGAGAGGGGTGCGGTGCGCGGGGTCTTTGCCCTCGGGCTCGGCCGGTGGCGATGCGAGGTCGTGGCGGGGGCCACGGCGACGCGATGTCGCGCAACAGAGTGGCGCGAGCGGCGAGGCGGCACGGCAAGCGAGGCGGATCGAGAGTGGTCGGTGGAGTTTGTTGCGTGACCGGGAGAAAGAGGATCACGCGGAGAGTGGCGGAGGCGGATTTGCGGCAAGGACAAGCCGCCACGCGGCAAGCCGGCCGGCGTACGGCGCGGCGCGCGCGGGCGGGAGTGGAGCAGCGCGCGCGTGAGCGGGCCGGCACGGCGGTAGGCGGGCCGAAAAGGCCGGTTGGGCCGGAAATGGGGCGCGGGAGAAAAAGGTTTTCCTTTTTCTTTTTCCAAAAACTTTTCAAACTTTGACCATTCAAAAACAGTTTCAAAAACTCCAAACTAGTCTTTGACCCAAAAATAAAAGTTGCTCAAAATAATTTTCTCTACAACTTTCATATAAGACACTTTAGCTGAAAATCTTTTTACAACCTTCACATAAATAAAGTTGATTTTGAGACATAAATCATTTTGTTTACCTCATTTTTATTTGCCAAACTATTTTGAACTAGATCAAGGTGTCAATATAAAAAGTATTAGATTCATTATTCTCTACTTTATAAAATTATTTGCCAAGTCAGAAATCCACTTAAACCATTAAGTCCAATAGAAATCAAATCCAAATAAATAAATCAAAGACAAAAAGCACTTTCATGCACATGAAATGATGCAATGCATTGCTCATGCATTTTAGTAGCTAAATGTAGTTCCTAATGCAGTGCTTGACACTGAAGTGTCACAGGACCTTCACCCTGGGTCACCTCATAATGGTAAAGTCGATCTTCCAGGTGCGGCCTACAACCTAAGGCATGGCGAGAAGACTGCTATGCTCAAGCTTCTTAGGGTTATCAAGGTGCCGACCGGTTTCTCTTCCAACATCAAGAGCCTCGTCTCCTTGAAAGACCTTACATTGACCGGCTACAACGCACATGACTGCCACATCATGCTGACGGTGTTCCTTCCAATTGTGATAAGGGTTATCGGTCCGATGGAAACGACTCAGCGTCCGATGCTCAAGAACACAGCGTCCGATGCTCAAGAACACAGCGTCCGATGGTCCCGATACTGCACTGTTCTTCTGCGAAATTCACCCGATCTCCTCCGAATCAAATGCACTAAGGCTTAGACTTGGTATGAGGAGTTCCTAGGTGGTTAGTGAGCTATCCCAAAGAGATCATGGCTCGAACCTAACTCCAAATCGGTGAATTGGAAGAATTCGGGACAAAAGGAACAAACTCGATCCAAAACAAAAATCGACCGATCTACTAGCTCGTGAGGTTAGAGATGATTTCCTTCGGTGGAAAGAAGTGCCTCACGATCTAGAACAACTCAGTTCAAACGGATTTGCAAAAGACGCACCGAGTAGAGAGATCGATCAACGGGAAAAACGTGGAGAAAAGCAACCCGCGAAGAACACAAGCAACCCGCGAATCACAACCACGAATTTGCAACCATGTGGCTACCACACGCTACAACAGTGAGATTACGGTCTCACTTCCTCAAAAATCTCACGGGCACAGAGGTATTGTTCTCTTCTCTGTGGATCTCAGTTTGCTACAGCAGGGGAGTGGGAGAGCAGGAAAACCTAGAAGGCAAAGAGCAAATGGCTGAGATAAATGGGGAGGTGGGTGTCTCCCCTACTTATCCTAATTCTAACTATTCCTAATTCCCACTCTACCACTAACTACTTACAGAGCGAACCAGCTAAACCCTAAGGTTATTCTGGACCAACTCGATGGTAGGTGGATCCGACGGCCATGCCCGCACAACTCGTAGCGTTGCTGTTGACACTAGTTATCTATCAAAATTAAAGGATAAATAAATATGAAAAGGGCACGAATTCAATCACCAATAAAGGTTTAGGGTTTTAATTGACAATATTCCACGAGTTTTGGTGAATTGTCATTCTGCAGGGACTAAACCAGGAAACTAGCACAGATTGCTTCGGTACTCCTTCTGGTCCACAGCTTCTCCATCCTTGTCCGCATCCAGGGCCGTCGTGGTTGACATGGGTGTTGGAAGAGGCTTGGCCTCACCCATATCGAACCTCTTCAGCAAGTCCTTGGTATACTTGCCCTGGTGCACAAACGTCCCTTCTCGGGATTGCTTAATTTGCAATCCGAGAAAGAAAGTCAGCTCGCCCATCATACTCATCTCGAACTCCCTGCTCATAGTATCTGCAAACTTGGCAACCAAAGCGTGAGAAGAACCACCGAAAATGATATCATCCACGTAAATCTGGACCAAGAGAGTGTCTTTGCCTTGCTTGAGGAGAAAGAGCGTTTTATCTACACATCCCATTTTTAAACCCTTAGCAAGCAAAAAGGTTTTCAACCTATCATACCAGGCTCTAGGGGCTTGTTTCAAACCATATAAAGCTTTGTGAAGTTTAAAGACATGGTTTGGAAACTTGGGATTTTCAAAACTGGGTTGTTCAACATAAACCTCTTCCTCTATGTAGCCATTTAAGAAGGCACTCTTGACATCCATTTGAAAAAGTTTGAAACCTTTGGATGTTGCAAAAGCCAAGAGTATCCTAATAGCCTCTAAACGAACTATAGGAGCAAAAGTCTCCTCATAGTCTATCCCCTCCTTCTCACTATAACCCTTAGCTACAAGACTGGCCTTGTTTCTCACAACGTGGCCATCCTCTCCTTGCTTGTTTTTGAAAACCCATTTTGTCCCAATAGGCTTACAGTCTGGAGGAGGTGGAACTAAAACCCAAACCCGATTTTGCTCAAAATTCTCTAACTCCTCATGCATAGCATTGACCCAATCCGGATCCGTCAACGCGTGTCCAACATCTCGGAGCTCAAAATCAGCAACAAAAGCAGAATGAGCAAAGTGAGAGATTTGAGACCTGGACCGAGTGACACGTTTGTCAATGTTGCCGATCATCTGCTGAGGGGGGTGTTGGCGCTGGATGTGTCGTGGCGCCTCCCGTGCAGAGGTGATCTCCCCCTCAACAGCAGCTGGTGTCTCCCCGGGTACAAAAGGTACCGCTCGGGGTGGCGGATCCCACGGCCCACAGGAAGAAGACGTGTCGGGGCCGTGAGTCATCGTAGAAGCCGCTCCTTGCGGCACAGCCGGTGGAGGGGGTGCTGGATCATCCATACCTTCAGCACCCTCGTCCTCGTCATCAAAAAGAGGCTCACCGACCTCATGATCACCTGCACGCTCAAAACGAGAAGAAGGACAAACCATGGTCTCATCGAAAGTGACATCGGATGTCTCCATGACTCGGTTAGTGTCAAGGTTAAGTACACGATAAGCTCGAGTGTGAGTGCCATAACCCAAAAACACACCGTCAGAAGAACGAGACTCCAACTTGTCCAAGTTGCCCTTTTTGAGTATAAAACAATGGCAACCAAAAACTCAAAAATAACTCACCTTGGGCAGTTTTCCAAAACGCAACTCATAAGAAGTCTTTTTCAAGAAAGCTCGGAGAAAAATGCAATTTGAAATGTAGCATGCAGTGCTCATAGCTTCGGCCCAATATCGCCTAGGAGTCCTATGCTCATCGAGCATCGTCCTGGCCATCTCTACAAGGGTCCGATTTTTCCTCTCTACAACACCATTCTATGGTGGTGTGTAGGGGGAAGAAAACTGATGCTCTAAACCCAAGGAGTTACAAAACTTTTCAAAATCTGAATTCTTGAATTCAGAACCATTATCACTCCTAATAGCTCGCATCGAGTTCAAAGGGAACTCGTTCTGAAGACGCAAAATCAGATTGCGAGCAAAGGAGAAAGTCTCGGTCTTCTCAGCTAAAAAGAACGAATATCTCGAAAAGTCGTCAACAACAACAAGCACATACCACTTCCCCCCAACTGAGCTCACTCGAGCCGGACCAACAAGGTCCATGTGCAAAAGCTCTCCAGAGCGCTTGGTCATGACCTGAGTCACTGGATGGTGGGGAGCGGCAACCATCTTCCCATGTCTACAAGAGTGGCAAACAAGATCCTTCTCCATATGCAACTTGGGCAATCCTCGGATTAGGCCAAGTGAACTAAGCCTTGCAAGCAAGTCAAAGCTCAAATGTCCAAGTCTCCTATGCCACTTCCAAAGATTAGAGGAGGAAGGTCCTGCCACCAGACAACCAGAAGTGCCAAAAGACTCTGAGAAATTCGCACGAAAGACTTTTCCAAAGGGCGAAATCATACAAACAAGATTGCCCTGAGGATCCAAAATACGACTGAGATTCGGTTTAAAATGAATCTCATAGTCGTCGTCAAAGAGTTGCGAAATAGAAAGAAGGTTAAGATGCAAGTTAGAGACAAGAGCAACATCGCGCAATACAAAGTGCTCATTAACTCGCACCGACCCCCGAGACAACACTTTACCTTTGCTATTGTCGCCGAAGGTGATAAACTCCTTTCCGGCGACTAGACTAAGACTGGAGAACCACTTGGCGTTTCCGGTCATGTGCCTCGAACAACCGGAATCCACCAACCAAACGTTCTCCAATCGTTTTACCTACATCAATAAAAAGACATAGGGTGAGCATACGGTCCAACACTGGGGGTTAGTGAAGTAGGAAGAATACCAGTGTTGGGCCGGCTGCTCAAAAGAACGGTTAGTAGAAAAAGCATTCCTAGCACGCCTACAGGGGAAGCGATCACCACGTTGAGGAAAACGTGGTCCGCTAAGGGAAGAGCGTCCATCGCGATACTCAACACGCGGTGGGGGAAAATGCTCTACAACAAAGCCACCGCCACAGGGTCCATAGCCTACAACTACAGGCTCCCGCCGGGCACAACCTCCTCGCTGCCTAGGCCTAGGAACTTGAGGTTCTGGACCTCTAGGCCTAGCAGCTCTCCTCGGAGCTCTCCATTGAACATTCGGCACATGTACATCATGGAAAGGATGGTACATGTCTGGGTTGTTCATCTCCCTTGCACGGCGCGCCTCTTTATTGCGCCGAAAGCAGAACTCACTCAAGTGTCCATCTCGCCCACAGTGCTCACAATGGTACCTCACCGCTCTCAAAGGGGGTTGTTGGTACTCACGGTAGTGGGTGTGGATCACTTTGCCCTTCTGTGGCATAAGCTCCTCCTGGATGGGTGGCATGGTGTCTAGCTTGTTCTTGAGGTGGTTTGGTTTGGGAGCCCAAGATTGTTTCTTTGGTGGAGCTCTCGGAGGTTCAACAAAGACCCCATCCTTGGTGTTAGGCTTGAGAGGCTCTTTGGGTGGAAGCTTGGTAGGTTTGGGAGTAGTGGTGGAGTTGGGCTTCTCACTCGGGTTCAAACCACTCGACTCTCCAATCTTCCCAAAAGCAGAAACATCAAAGCCCGGAGCAAAGCCTACACCAGGACCTCCAGCAGCTCGCTTGAATTGGGAGATCATCATCCCGAGCTGTGGCTCACCGCTAGACACCCATGACAAGATGGTCCGAAGGTATGTGTTTTCCTCCTCGGTTTGCATCTTGTCATGCTTCACGTTCGCAATCTCCATCTCCAAACCCTCACAAAGAACACACCTAGCTACACATGTGCTACCTGAGTTGGCCTCTTCAAGAGACACAATCTTGGCATTCTTCTCTGCCAACTCAGATTGCAAGACAGGACAAGTCTTGCACGCACCCAACAGCATGGGTCTAGCCCGGAGCTCATCCACCTCTCCTACCAATGCAGCATACTTACCTCTCAAAGTGAGAAGGTCAGTCATGTGCTTGGTGCACATCTCACACTCCTCCTCGGTGACAACAACGGTGGACTTGACAGATTCAAGTTCCTTCACCGTATCCTCCCACTTCTGCCTAAACTCCTTGCGCTCTCTAGCGGCACACCTAAGCAACTTATCTTGACTAAGGAGCGCGGCAGTAAGCTTCTCGACCTCAGCAGAAAGTTCGTCGGGGGTCAGAGATACCTGGGAGGTGTCGTCGTCGTCGTCGTTCTGAGGAGTCTCCTCCAGCTCGCCGTAGACCTCCTTGCCGAGGGCCATGGTGCAGAAGCCCTCGTCGTCGGCGAAGAAGCAGAGACCGTTGAGCTTGTCCTCGATCTTCTTCTTCTTCTCGGACTCATCGTCGCTTGAGGAAGCAGAGTCGTCGTCCGTGTCGTCAATGTCACTGAGCATGGCGAAGAACGCACGCTGCTCAGCCTAAGCCTTCTCCAAGTACTTGGTCTTGATGTACTCCTTGTTGAAGCCGCCCTTCGGCTTGTGCCTTGCGGGGACGTACTTCTCCTTGTGCTTGCCGGAGTCGTACTTGTGCCCATGTTCGCCCTTGCCGAAGACTTGCTTGTTCTTCTTCGGGCAACTAGCGATGAAGTGGTTGGGGTCGCCGCACTCGTAGCATCCCGAGCGTCCTCCTCCGCGGCAACGGTTCATGCGGTTGTTGTGAAACCGCGAGAACCGGTTGGCGAGCATTGCCAACTCGTCATCCCCCAAAGACTCCAGCTGCTCCTCTATGACAGAAAAGAGAGAAGAGAGTGCAAATCCTCCAGAGGGGTTAGCAGAAGAGCCAGAAACCAAAGCCATAGTCGGGCCAGAAGGATTCTCATAAGAAGCCCTCGCCATGGCATCAATCTCACTGGACTTGAGCTTACTAAAGAGCTCGTCGCACGTGAGGGTCTCATAGTTAGGCGATTCGATGATCGCCTGAACCTTGGAATCCCACACCGACCGATCAAGGGTATGCAAAAGCTTGAGAGCCCTCTCATGTTCGTCGAAAGGCAACAGCTCCTTGTTAGCCCTCATCCTGTTGACAATCACCTGAAAGCGAGCGAATAAACTTTCTATGCTCTCGCCAGGCATATGTCGAAAGTTCTCATACTCTCGCTTGAACGACTCGTAGAGACGGGTTTTGACTTGAGAGGTTTCCTCATGGAAACGCATGAGGGTAGCCCAAATCTCCCGAGCCGTAGCGAGGTGAGAAACGCGATCAAACTCACTCATGCTCAAGCATGAGAAAAGAGCATTACAGGCTCGGCTATTGGCATCGTGCTCATCGATCTGAAGCTGAGAGACACGAGCAGCCAAGACCACGTAATTGGCAGAGTTGCAAATATCCCAAATGGAAGCACCCAAACTCTACAGATAGGCCGACATGCGTATCTTCCAATACGCATAGTTCGTCCCATCGAAAAACGGCGGTTTGCCCATGCCGCGATCCATGTCGCCTTCTGTGGATCTGGAACCGGCTAAGGTGGAAGATCCTTAACCTGCTCTGATACCAATTGAAGGACCGAAAGTGCTACCAGAAAGCGACCAGAGGGGCTGTGAATGGGAGCTTTAAATTTCCTTTCAGAAACTTTAAACCTCTGTCCCAGAAAATCAACCCCAAGAGCAAAGCGATGTGTGTGATGTCCACGACCCAAGAGAATGGGTGGATGTTCCCTAGGAACACAGCGGGACACCACAAAAACTTTCTGACCCAAGTTCACGCAAGTCAACTAGTGACAGGATGGACTTTGGGTAACCTCAACCTCCCTCCAGCAACGCGAGGGGGATTCAGGCTATTTTGCAAAGCGGGAAGTCCGATTTCTGTAGAGCACGAAGTCAGAAATCCAACGCAAAAACCCAAAACCAAATCCGAAGTCGAACGATCAAACTGCGGACGAAACAGTGAAGAAATCACTGCATTGGACGCTGGCAGCGTCCGATGGCCAAGCACCGGACGCGTCCGATGCAAACAGGACCTCTCTGGAACCCTACTGGACTGGCATCGGACGCTGCTACAGTGAAATCCTAGCGTCCGATGCTAGACCCCCGGCGCGTCCGATGGCAACGGACGCTCCGATGGTCAGCATCCGATGCTCCTTCAAAAACACTGTCAGACGACACGTGGCACCGGACGCTCCGATGGAAACGACTCAGCGTCCGATGCTCAAGAACACAGTGTCCGATGGTCCCGATACTGCACTGTTCTTCCGCGAAATTCACCCGATCTCCTCCGAATCAAACGCACTAAGGCTTAGACTTGGTATGAGGAGTTCCTAGGTGGTTAGTGAGCTATCCCAAAGAGATCATGGCTCGAACCTAACTCTAAATCGGTGAATTGGAAGAATTCGGGACAAAAGGAACAAACTCGATCCAAAACAAAAATCGACCGATCTACTAGCTGGTGAGGTTAGAGATGATTTCCTTCGATGGAAAGAAGTGCCTCACGATCTAGAACAACTTAGTTCAAACGGATTTGCAAAAGATGCACCGAGTAGAGAGATCGATCAACGGGAAAAACGTGGAGAAAAGCAACCCGCGAAGAACACAAGCAAAACGCGAATCACAACCATGAATTTGCAACCGTGTGGCTACCACACGCTATAACAGTGAGATTACGGTCTCACTTCCTCAAAAATCTCACGGGCACAGAGGTATTGTTCTCTTCTCTGTGGATCTCAGTTTGCTACAGCAGGGGAGTGGGAGAGCAGGAAAACCTAGAAGGCAAAGAGCAAATGGCTGAGATAAATGGGGAGGTGGGTGTCTCCCCCTACTTATCCTAATTCTAACTATTCCTAATTCCCACTCTACCCCTAACTACTTACAGAGCGAACCAGCTAAACCCTAAGGTTATTCTGGACCAACTCGATGGTAGGTGGATCCGACGGCCATGCCCGCACAACTCGTAGCGTTGCTGTTGACACTAGTTATCTATCAAAATTAAAGGATAAATAAATATGAAAAGGGCACGAATTCAATCACCAATAAAGGTTTAGGGTTTTAATTGACAATATTCCACGAGTTTTGGTGAATTGTCATTCTGCAGGGACTAAACCAGGAAACTAGCACAGATTGCTTCCCCTAGAAGGAAACCAACGCTAGATAACGCAACCGGCACGTCAGGAATATTCTAGAAGGATCTAGAGGACACCAGAGGACACCACGAGGCGGGACACCCCGAGAGGCTGCTAGGTGGGACCGGTCGGTCCCACCCTTAGACCGACCGGTCCCCCCGGGCCCACTGGCTTTCGTCTTCTGCAAGCTTCCTCCACCGCCTCCTAGGATGCATCTCCATCGTCCCTGAAGTCGGTTTGATCTAACGGCCGCGGTTGATCCCTCAGGGCTATATAAGCAGCCCCGGACCCCTTCTCCAGGCATCTCCATCTTCATTATTCATCTCCACATCAGAAACTAAGATTTCAATTAGAAGTAGAGGTCCCTCTAGATGAATCTCTTCTAGTTCATCTAGAATTAGATCTAGTTCATCTAGTTGTAATCAAGAGCCAGCTATCAAGTAGAAGACTAGATACCCCTCTAGTAGGATTAGAACCTAGTCTTATATTAGAACTAGAAGAGAGTGAGAGAGGAAGAGATCAAGAATGAGCTCCGGCCTGTCGGATCCACTTCTTCATCTTGTGCCTGTGGATTCAAGTTCATCATCAACTTTAGCGATTGTTTCGGTTATCAACGTCTATATTTAAGTTTGAGCTATTGTTCTTATTATTCTTAAGGTTTATGACTCTCTTTTGAGTACTTTAATTCTAGTCATTCTAGAGTTAAAGTAGTTGGATAGTGTAAGCGTGGTGCTTAGACTTGATAGCTCATATATGCCTCCTATAACACCGGTAGTAGTGGTTGTTCGCAAGGGTGACTCTTATAGCCTTGTTGATTCTTCTATAGTCCACTTACCCGTGTGTAGGCTCGGTAGGATTATACATTTGCATAAAAGATTCATACTCTGTTTGTGACCTTTTATGGCAACTTACCCACTAAGAATAATATAAACATATCACTCTTGAATTGGATTTAGACAGCCTTAATGATCCCCTCTATACTTCTACATTCTCCGTCCTTGTTAGCTACTCAAGGGTTAGGCTTTAAGGCTTAACATTATCCGTTCCTTTGGGTTCGATATTAAAACTGGGTTACTCTGGTGAAGTGCTACATCGGTAGATGTTATCTGTGCACTTGCGGATAAAGTAGAGTGTGCGTTAATTTATACCAACAGTTGCCTCGACGCAATCTCCCGTTTGCCGCCCCATGCCGCCACCGCTCTGCGTCCTTTTCCTGGACGTCGCACCCCCGGTTTTGAGGCCCAAACCGGGAAACCAGCCTTCATGACCAACCCCCGGTTTTGAGGCCCAAACCGGGAAACTAGCCCACCAAGCCTGAGTTTTGTGGCCCAAACTCAGCAAACCCGCAGCACCCAGGTTTTGAGGCCCAAACCTGGAAACTGTCCTCAGCCCGAGTTTTATGGCCAAACTCGGAAACCATCAGCGCCCAGGTTTTGAGGCCCAAACCTGGAAACCGTCCACTCGATGGTTTTTCTCTGGCTCTACCACCAAACCGAAGCTGTAGAGGGGATGCACCGCCCGTGCACCCCATCCACCGACACGTGTCCCCAGGTCCTCGACCCAAGCAACACCGTGCCTGCAAGTCTTCGCTCGTCATTGTCCCAGGCTGTCAGCCACCACAGCTGATCCTCGGGTCACCGGTCCCTCAGTCCAAGCCTCACGTCCGCCCTTCGCCACTCTCGGTCCATCGGCACGGCACGTCTCTACTTGACCTTCACCTTGCCTCTGATCACTGTATCCGTGCTCGACACCTGCACAACACAAGCCAAAGAACATGCGCATTATCCCAGTTGACAATCACTCATCACTCAGAGACTCGGCATACCCCCATGTATCCGCATCGAGGCGTACACAACCAAAGAGGCAGTGAACTGGTGTATGAGGTACATAAAAGATGGGACGACGATTGGGTTGCCTGTCCATCAACATGAGGGCAGAACCGCGGGCATGGGGTGCACGGGCTGAAAAGTTCGCACAGATATACCAAACAAGGAGATTGAACAAGCTCATTACAACATCCTTCATCAGTTGGTGAGCATGGAGAAATATGTCGAGAGGCACATAGAAGCGATCCGCGTCGCTAATGACGGACAACGCACAGAGGCATGGGTCCAGAATGAGCATAGCAACAGTTTCATAGATTGGCTCAAAGAGCAACACGTACCCCTAGAAAGATGTCCTGATGATGAAGATACGGAGACCGTGCAGAAGCTTCTGCAAGGCCCATCAAGCCAAATCACGATGTGGCAAGGGTACGATGTGAAGGGGTACAGGTTCCACATGAAAGAGAATGACAAGAAGAGCGCGGCACAGAACTGCAATGTTCGATATGAGGGCGTCGACGAGGCCACAAACACGAGGACGTAATACTATGGGCAGATCGAAGAAATATGGGAACTTGACTATGGCAAGGACGTATGCGTAACCGTCTTCCGTTGCCACTGGGTAAACCCCAAAGCAGTTGCGGTCGACAGTTTCGGGCTAACCACCGTGAACCTCAAAAGTATCGGGTACAAAGATGACCAATGGGTACTTGCAACCAATGTCGCGCAAGTGGCCTATTATATCTATCCGGAGGACCCAAAGAGGCATGTGGTCGTGTCAGGAAAGCAGCGGATTGTTGGAGCTGATGGGGTCCAAAGCCCAGAACAATACAATAATTATGCAGAGCTCCAACTTTTTACCAATTTTGCAAAGAAGATCAAGGCCGTTGAGGGCCGTTGTAACAAGAGCGGTATGAAGCCCTGGGCCCGTCCCGATGGTGAGAAGCGGTCCATGAAAGCGCCAGCACCAAAATAGGATGTATATATGCCACACATCTATGTAATAATGTAGTGGACAAGTTTTATAATAGATTTTGTTAATAAGTTAATATTATTAATAACAAATCTCAATTTGTTAATGACTCATTAATAAGTTAATATTATTAATAACAAATCTTTGTCATAACCGTAGCGGGCATCTTAATGTGCCCGCTATGGTTATTTGTTTTAACCGCAGTGGGCAACATAAGGAGCCCGCTGCGGTAAATATTAACCGCAGCGGGCTCCTTATGTTGCCCGTTGCGGTTACTCCTTGCCTATATAAGCCCCGCTACACTGAAGGGCATTTCATTCCTTCGTGCATCATCAATTCACCCCGAAGGGCTGTCGAATTTCACCACCGCCGCCGCAACGCCATTGCCGCCGCCGCCGTCCTCGTCCTATCCTCCTCCACTCCTCCTCCTCCTCCCCTCCTCCACTGCTGGTGCCCTAGCGCCGCCCGACCGAAACCCTAGCGCCCTTCCTCCTCCACTGCTGGTGCCCTAGCGCCGCCGGAGTCGGAGCCACACCCCGAGCTCGCCACGACCATGCTGGAGCCACTCGAGCTCGACCCCCTATCCTCCTCCCCTCCTCGCCGACGTCGACCTGACCAGTGGAGCCCGTGTTGGAAATATGCCCAAGAGGTTATCATAGAGATGATGATATTTCTATTGTATCCATGATTTATTATATGTTCATTGAATATCCTTTAAAGACAACCTGTATTGATCGACAATTATGTGAATTGTCTGTGAGACTCTTTTACTTGTATGGTTATTCGATAGTTGTCCCTGATTGGAGTTCATGTGAGGACACACATGAATATTAGATCAGCACATGTATTAGTTGATGACTATGTTTCACAAGTCATAGACATGGAGATGTCAAACTAATAATGTGGGCACATGTATGACATGGGGCTGGACTGACCCAACATGAGATGTTCTTATTATCTCTTTACACATCATATACGTTATGTCCTTTGACCTGAGATTGTGGTATGTTCTCAAGATATGAATCGACTTACTTAGGGACTATCAAACGCTACTTCGTAACAGGGTAGTTATAAAGATAGTCTTCGGGTTTGTCAGGAAGTATGCTGTGAGACATAGACGATCAAGATGAGATTTGCCCCTCTCTATGCGAGAGAGATATCACTGGACCACTCAAATGATTGGATCATAAAATGCATGGCCGTGCTTAGGTTAAGTGTTAACCTATGAGTTGGACCAAATATTGTGTGGCAAGGGAATTGCGTATATGTGATCGTGGTGGTTCGTCAGATATGATCTTTGCGTATACATAGGAGCTGACACGTCTTGCTAGAGGCCGCTGTCAACTATCGGGCGAGTAGGAGTACTCAGGCCGTGTCTATGCGTGCGTGAACCCATAGGGTCGCACGCTTAAGGGGCTGGAAGCCTGATTCGAGTTGGACTCGAGTCAGACCGGGATTAGGGTTTGCTAATGGGCCTCCAGGTCGGTGGGCTCATTAGGGACGCCTATATAAAGAGGGTTGGGGCGACCAGGGTTGTTACCATGTCAATTGTTGACAGCCGTCGCCCACCCCACACCCGCGCCTATTGCTCCTCGCAGACCTAGCAGTCTGGAGGTGTGACGCTTCCTCCCTGTACATGTGGGATACCTCGGAGGTGCTGCATCTGGAGCACAAGGACGAACCGCACGTGGAGACGTGAAGGACGGACGTGAACACCTACACGGCATCGCTGCGACACGCACGTCTACACCGAGACGTCTTCCGCTGCACCTGTGCGTCTAGTGGTAATCCCGTGATCTATAACTAGCAGCAGTTCCTGGTTTATGGGGTCAAAAATTTTTGCGTTCGGCTAACTCAGCAGAAGCGTTCGGCTAACGTAGCGGAACCGTTTTTCGGCTACCACAGCGGTAGCATTCGGCTAGTGTAGCATCCCCATATCCCTACAGTGGTATCGGAGCCGTTACTGCCTTGTTATAGATTCGGTTGTGTGCATATACAGATATGCACGGTTGTAGATCAGTCTCTGATCTTGATTCGTGATCTTGCTGTGTTGGTCATGTAACGATCTACTCCTACCGGTCGGAATTCCGCCATCGGAGTTAAGTGATACGTGTAAATCCAACCACGACAAGATGGAGATCAATCAGATTGATCGAATTGAATCTAGATCAAGAGCTGGGTGCATAAGATGTACCGCGGCATCTGCAAAAAAGCGTTGTTCGGTAAAACAGCCGTAACTTTTGCATACGACCTCGGATTGAGATGATCTTTAAACGAAAATTGATCTACAGAAAATTTTACATCCGATTTTCACCTACTTTAGCCGATTTCGTCAAATTTAGATTTGCAAAAAAAGGCCGGGAAAATTATGTTTTCTGCGATTCAAGATTAGACGTCGGGAACGTTTAACTCTGTTTTGCAGGAATTGATGACTGGTATAGCCCTTATGTGTATGTGATGCATGTATGTAATTGTTTCATGACTTGCATGTCGTGATTATGACAATATGGGTGGAGCCACATATATATTGTCCATTTGATGTAATGGCCTGCGTGCCAAAATTATGATGATCCTTCATGCGACTATGTAATTACTTAATTAATTACGCTAGTTGTAGCTAGTCGGTGGATTCATCGTTGGAGGATGGCGTGCATGTACCATGTGGATGGAGATCATCATGGTGAACAGATTGGCGGAGATGGAGATCTCCAAAGAAACACTGGGCTATACCAAGTCATATCTGTGTTGATGCTATTCTCTTATTATGTTCTACTTTCACGTATGATTCATGTTTATTGTCTACATGCAGTAGTGAAAGTGTAGAATGATCCCTTAGTAATGTTCAAGTCATATGCTTCCCCAAGCCTTGCACTGTCATATGTCTTGTACAATCGGTGGCGCGCCTATGAAATTAGGGTGTCACTGATTTTCCTTGACCAGGCAGGTTCGTATCGGATACTTACTGCAGAAGGGTTGGTTGCTTGAACAAGGTCATCCTAACGGTTAGGGACCTTGAAGCATAAGGAGTTGAGCACGCATAGAGATGCTGGCCAACAACAAGAGTTATATGTGATATGATTAGCAAAGAGTTGTTTACTGATCTACCATGTCCACTAGCGGTGATGCTAAAGCTCACTAGTAGACTTGTTAGTTTGGGTCTTGAATCATTGAGATTCAATAGAGGGATATTGATCTCAGTGGGAGTAGATTATATTAATGATTTAATATCATTTACTCTGTCTTGGATACATTGTCTTAGTATTTTGCATTTACTTTTGTTGTAGATAAATGGCACCCGCACCTCAACCATTTACTTTACGTTCAATCCTTGAGAAAGATAAATTGAATGGAACAAACTATGCGGATTGGATCCGCAACCTGAGAATTGTTCTCAGGGCTGAGAAAAAGGAAGATATTCTAGACACCCCACTACCAGAGGAACCTGCTGATAATGCACCTGCTACTGAGAAAACCGCTTACAAGAAAGCATGTGATGCTGATCTTGAAGTAGGATGCCTGATGCTTGCTAGCATGGAACCAGATCTACAGATGCAGTTTGATAATAACCATACAGCCTACGATATGATCGTAGCGCTAGATGAGATGTTCGAGACTCAGGCTAGAACTGAAAGGTTCAATGTTTCTAAGTCTCTTGCTGAGACTAAGTTACCAGAGGGAGCAGCAGTTGGACCACATGTGATCAAGATGGTTGGTTACACTCAGAGGTTGGAGAAGCTAGGCTTCCCAATTGGTCCAGAACTGGCTACTGATTTCATTCTCTCTTCTCTCCCACCTAGCTATGGGAACTTCATCTTGAACTACCATATGCATGGTGCGGATAGGGGCTTGAATGAGCTATGTGGCATGCTTAAGACAGTAGAGGCAGACATCAAGAAAGGTGCTGGCAGCAGCCATGTGATGGCAATCCAAAACAAGCCCAACTTTAAAAGGAAGGGCAACTTTTGGAAGAATAGGAAGGGCAAGGGCAAGGCCAAAGATGTGATCTCTAAGCCAAACCCTCCTGCGCCTGACGCTGCTGGACCAACTGCTAATTCTGAGTGCTTCCACTGTAAGGGGAAAGGTCACTGGAAAAGGAACAGCAAGGTGTACTTAGCATCCTTGATGAAGGATGGCGGTGGTAAAGGTACTCCAGCTGCTCATACACTTGTTCATGTTACAGATATTTTCCTCGCTAACTCTTATATTAATTCTTGGGTATTTGATACCGGCTCGGTTGCTCATATTTGCAATACGATGCAGGGAATGATAAGAGGTAGAAGCGTTGGAAAAGGGGAGGTTGATTTCCGCGTGGGCAATAATGCAAGAGTTGCTGCGTTGAACGTCGGGACGATGCAACTACACCTCCCATCAGGATTTATTTTGGAGTTGAATAATTGTTATTTTGTTCCAAGTTTAAGTTGAAACATTGTGTCACCTTCTTGTTTGAAGAAGGATGGCTATTCATTTGCGAGTAAAGACAATGGTTGTGTAATCTCTAAGAATGATATGTTTGTGGCTTTTGCATCCATTGTGAATGGGTTGTTTATTTTAAATCTTGATGATGCACCTATGTCTATCTGTGATATTACTGCTAAAAGGCCTCGGCTTAATGAGTTAAGTCCTACCTATATGTGGCATTGTTGTTTGGGTCATATAAGTGAAAACCGCATGAAGAAGCTCCATTCTGATGGGATTCTAACTTCGTTTGATTTTGAATCATACGAGACATGTGAGGCTTGCTTGCTGGGCAAGATGACCAAGTCGCCTTTCACAGGTCTTCCTGAGAGGGCGTCTGACTTGTTGGAACTTGTACATACTGATGTATGTGGACCAATGAGTACGACAGCTAGAGGCGGATTCCAATACTTCGTAACCTTCACTGATGATTTTAGCAGATATGGCTATATCTATCTGATGAAGCATAAGTCTGAGACATTTGAAAAGTTCAAAGAATTTCAGAATGAGGTAGAGAATCAATGTGGCAAGAAAATTAAGGCCTTGCGATCTGATCGTGGAGGTGAATATTTGAGCCACGAGTTTAGCAATCATCTTAAGAGTTGTGGAATTGTTCCACAGCTTACGCCACCTGGAATGCCTCAGCGAAACAGCGTGTCCGAGCGACGTAATCGAACTTTGTTAGACATGGTTCGGTCTATGATGAGCCAGTAAGACCTTCCTTTATCGTTTTGGGGATACGCTCTAGAAACAGCCGCTTTCACATTAAATAGGGTACCGTCTAAGTTTGTAGTTAAGACACCATATGAGATATGGACTGGTAAGAGTCCCAGTTTGTCTTTTCTAAAGATTTGGGGCTGTGAAGTTTATGTCAAATGACTTATTTCAGATAAACTAACACCCAAGTCGGACAAGTGCTTTTTTGTGGGATACCCAAAGGAAACTTTAGGGTATTACTTCTACAACCGCACAGAGGGCAAAGTGTTTGTCGCTCGAAACGGTGTTTTCCTAGAGAAAGAGTTTCTCAAAAGAGACAAGAGAGGGCAGAAGGTGTATCTTGAAGAAGTTCAAGATGAGCCAACAGGGATTGACTCCACGAGTGATGCTAATGTAGCAGAACAAGTTGAGCTACCTGTGGCAACAGACACCCCGCCCCAACCACGAAGGTCGGCAAGAATCCGTGAGTTGCGTGGGGATGTGTTATTGTTAGACGATGACGAACCTGCAACTTTTGCCGAGGCATTGATGGACCCTGATTCTGAGAAATGGCATAGTGCCATGAGATCCGAGATAGATTCCTTGGGAGCTAATCAAGTTTGGAACTTGGTTGACCCGTCTGATGGGGTAAGACCCATAGAGTGCAAATGGATCTATAAAAGGAAAAAGGATATGGATGGAAACGTCCAAGTTTATAAAGCTTGACTTGTCGCAAAAGGTTTTTGGCAAGTTCAAGGAGTTGACTACGATGAGACTTTCTCGCCGGTAGCGATGCTTAAATCTATCCAGATCATTCTAGCAATTGCTGCCTATTATGACTATGAGATATGGCAGATGGATGTTAAAACAGCCTTTCTAAATGGAAATTTGGAAGAGACGTGTATATGATACAGCCCGAAGGTTTTGTTGATCCTAGCAATGCTGGAAAAATATGCAATCTTAAGAAATCTATTTATGGATTAAAGCAAGCATCTCGGAGTTGGAATATTCATTTTGATGAGGTGGTCAAAGGGTTTGGGTTCCGTCAAAGTGAAGAAGAACCTTGTGTTTACAAGAAGGAAAGTGGGAGCGCTGTTGTGTTTCTAATCTTGTATGTAGATGACATACTGTTGATTGGGAATGACATTCCGATGTTGCAAACCGTAAAGACTTCACTGAATAATAGTTTTTCTATGAAGGATTCAGGAGAAGCAACATATATTTTGGGCATTAAGATCTATAGAGATAGGTCAAAGAGGCTAATAGGATTAAGCCAAGAAACATACATTGACAAGGTGTTGAAGCGGTTCAACATGGAACAGTCCAAGAAAGAGTTCTTGCCTATGTCACATGGCATGCGCTTTAGCGAGAAACAGTGTCCTTCGACAACTGATGAGCGAGAGCGCATGAGTAAGGTTCCATATGCTTCGGCTATTGGTTCCATCATGTATGCCATGATATGTACGCGCCCAGATGTCTCATATGCTCTAAGTGTTACGAGCAGATATCAAGCTAATCCATGTGAGAGTCACTGGACACTTGCTAAAAACATCCTTAAGTACTTGAGAAGGACTAAAGATGTGTTCCTAATCTATGGAGGTGAGGAGGAGTTCGTTGTAAATGGTTACACCGATGCTAGCTTCCAAACTGACACAGATGATTCACAATCTCAATCAGGTTTTGTGTTCACAATATATGGTGGTGCAGTCAGTTGGAAAAGTTCCAAGCAGGAGACCGTGTCTGATTCTACGGTAGAAGCCGAGTACATTGCAGCTAGTGGAGCTGCAAAGGAAGGTGTTTGGATGAGGAGGTTCCTCATTGATCTTGGTGTGTTTCCAAATGCGTCCATCCCATTGTCTTTACATTGTGATAGCAATGGGGCGATCGCACAGGCTAAGGAGCCAAGGAATCACCAGAAGAACAAACATGTACTGCGGAAATTTCACCTCATTAGAGACTTCATTAAAAGAGATGAAATTAAGATGTGTAAAATACATATGGATTTAAATATAGCAGATCCTTTGACAAAGGTTCTTCCACAGCCTAAGCATGAGGCGCATGTAAGATCTATGGGTATTAGATATCTAAAAGATTAACTCTAGTGCAAGTGGGAGACTGTTGGAAATATGCCCTAGAGGTTATCATAGAGATGATGATATTTCTATTGTATCCATGATTTATTATATGTTCATTGAATATCCTTTAAAGACAACCTGTATTGATCGACAATTATGTGAATTGTCTGTGAGACTCTTTTACTTGTATGGTTATTCGATAGTTGTCCCTGATCGGAGTTCATGTGAGGACACACATGAATATTAGATCAGCACATGTATTAGTTGATGACTATGTTTCACAAGTCATAGACATGGAGATGTCAAACTAATAATGTGGGCACATGTATGACATGGGGCTGGACTGAACCAACATGAGATGTTCTTATTTTCTCTTTAAACATCATATACGTTATGTCCTTCGACCTGAGATTGTGGTATGTTCTCAAGATATGAATCGACTTACTTAGGGACTATCAAACGCTACTTCGTAACAGGGTAGTTATAAAGATAGTCTTCGGGTTTGTTAGGAAGTATGCTGTGAGACATAGACGATCAAGATGGGATTTGCCCCTCTCTATGCGAGAGAGATATCACTGGACCACTCAAATGATTGGATCATAAAATGCATGGCCGTGCTTAGGTTAAGTGTTAACCTATGAGTTGGACCAAATATTGTGTGGCAAGGGAATTGCGTATATGTGATCGTGGTGGTTCATCAGATATGATCTTTGCGTATACATAGGAGTTGACACGTCTTGCTAGAGGCCGCTGTCAACTATCGGGCGAGTAGGAGTACTCAGGCCATGTCTATGTGTGCGCGAACCCATAGGGTCGCACGCTTAAGGGGCTGGAAGCCTGATTCGAGTTGGACTCGAGTCAGACCGGGATTAGGGTTTGCTAATGGGCCTCCAGGTCGGTGGGCTCATTAGGGACGCCTATATAAAGAGGGGTGGGGCGACCAGGGTTGTTACCATGTCAATTGTTGACAGCCGTCGCCCACCCCACACCCGCGCCTATTGCTCCTCGCAGACCTAGCAGTCTGGAGGTGTGACGCTTCCTCCCTGTACGTGTGGGATACCTCGGAGGTGCTGCATCTGGAGCACAAGGACGAACCGCACGTGGAGACGTGAAGGACGGACGTGAACACCTACACGGCATCGCTGCGACGCGCACGTCTACACCGAGACGTCTTCCGCTGCACCTGCGCGTCTAGTGGTAATCCCGTGATCTATAACTAGCAGCAGTTCCTGGTTTATGGGGTCGAAAATTTTTGCGTTCGGCTAACTCAGAACCGTTTTTCGGCTACCACAGCGGTAGCATTCGGCTAGTGTAGCATCCCCATATCCCTACAGCCCATGCCCTCGCCAGTGGAGCCGGTGGAGCCGCCGGTGCCCCTATCCGCTACTGGAGCCGCCTATGCCCCTGTCTACCGGCGTGTACCTCGATCTCGACCTCACCAGTGGAGCCCGTGACCTAAATCCCCCCTTACATCATCTCGTGGCCAAGGACCTCATCTCCTGGTAACCCTAAATCATCCTGGTAACCCTCATCTGTTGGATTATTGCTAGTCACTAATAATGATGGTAGTGATGGTAATGGCCTTACAATGGATGGTAGTGATGGTCTCTGTGCCTTACAATGGATTATTTAGTCAACAGATATTGCTACTCCTGATATTGCTAGTCACTGATATTGGTAGTCACTGATATTGCTAGTCACTGATAATTGTAGTTCTGAGAGATAGTTGGGAAAACATTTGTGAGATTGATACAAGCTTTGAAACTATGACCTTTTCTGCAACACCTTCTGTATTCGCCATCCTCGACCACAAATAAAGGCCGGAATGCAGCCTACACCATGATACAGGCATACAGCTCATGTCTTTTTGAACATCAATTTTTTCCACTATTTTCTATACTAGTAAAACATTTGAAGTCCATACCTGTTAAAGATGTTCTTGCATCTAATCACAAACATCCACCACTTCCTGCTGAAACTACATTATGGCTAGAATACATTTGTATTTCCAGTAGTATGTTCTAAAAAGTCTGCCAGTGCTGCTTGATATGAAAGTAACTCTGGATCACATATTGATTTTCAGTGATTAAAGGATAATGACATAGAGTACAGTGTTTTATCCAAGTAGCTGAATCATGCATTAAGCAGACAGTAAATGAAATATGCCTGACATATTACACTAAGATACTATTTGTCGTTTATACGACCACCACAACTGATCATGATCATATTGACTTGCGCACCATTTGTACTTAAACTGATCATGATCTACCTGCAGTATGGTTCCCTTACTTGCTGGTCGTTTTGTCTTCCTGTATGTGCATAATTCAGAGTTTATGTGCATAAGATAACTAACTTATCAATGACTAGCAATATCAGTGACTCTTATAGTTTATTTGTTTCTTAGCAGAGTATATAATATTAACTTATCAATTCACCTCGTGATTTCAGATGGAACCTATCTTATGTCTTTTGATGCTTTAACTAGGAGTTTATTTCCTGCCGATGATGCAATTTGATGTTTTTTACGCTATATGCATTTGCCACTACCTATGATGCCCAGTGATGCTACTGTATTTGCTGCCTATGACGTCTTGTTATAATATACTACTCTTTGTTATACTCCTCTCTATACCACTCCTCTATATACTACTCTCCCTACTCCTCTCTATACTACTATCTACACTACTCTCTCCCTGTACCACTCCTCTCTGTACTACTCTCAACTCCTACTACTCTCTCCCTCTACTACTCTCTCCTACTACTCTCCCTCTACTACTCTCTCCCTCTACTACTCTCTCCTACTACTCTCCCTCTACTACTCTCTCCCTCTACTACTCTCTCCTACTACTCTCCCTCTACTACTCTCTCCTACTACTCTCCCTCTACTACTCTCTCCCTCTACTACTCTCTCCTCCTACTACTCTCTATACTACTCTCTATACAACTCTCCCTACTAGTATGGGGTGAGGTGTATACGCGCATCTCTTCTATGTGACAAGGAGATTGAAGAAGCTCATTACTACTGTACTACTCCTCTCCCTACTCTCTACCTAGTCTCTGTACTAGTCCTCTCTATACTACTCTCTATACAACTCTCCCTACTAGTCCTCTGTTACTACTATCCCTACTCTCTTTATACTCCTCTCCCTACTACTACTCTCTGTTACTACTCTCCCTACTCCCTACTATGGCATTTGCATTGATGATTTTTTTCAAACTTGTAAGCTGAGGTAGTGGCAAATGCGATGATGTGACCCCTTCTATCTATGCTGAGGCAGCGTTGATGATGATCAATTGCCCCCTACTTTCTATGTTGAGTCAGCTACTAGACTACGATGGCTTGTATTTTACAAGTAACCAGTTTAGTAGTGACGTGTTGACCTAGGGGCAAATCTGAGCCAAAAACTTATATGTGTCATTTTTTATTCAAAAGCTTTGAACTGATCATATTATATACGCGTCTGTGTATATGTAGAACTAAAATGGCGGAAGACAAAACAAACAAATGGAGGGAACCTACCCCTAGCTCCTCGTCCACCAGCTTGATGAGTGGGGCATCCATGACTCCACCACCGAAGAAGTAGCGTACAGAGGAGGACAACGATCCGACGTACGAACCGGGGCGGACGAAGCACATAGTAACGACCTCGAGGTTTACGCAACACGCTGGCTTTCTAACATGTACAATGATGCGTTGTCCGTCATTAGCGAAAAACTAAAGGCAAGAGACTCTTGTCAACAGCTGCCGATTGTGCCTCGTCATCTCGAGTTCAGGGATGAAGACGCGATCAGGGAGGAAGAAGCCCCCGCTCCCTCTACGGCAACCTCTTCGTCCAAATCTAAGGGCCAGAAGAGGGTGAGGGGACAACACGGGAGGCACCAGTTGGACAAAGCAAACGAGGTGCATGTCATCGATGCGGTGGGGCCAGAGGGAACCCAATATCTCCAGATACAGTCATTGGCATGTTCAGCAATCAAGTGGCGTGTATAGCCAAGAGAAGGTGGATATCACTTGTCCCAATTGGCACGACATCCCTGCTGACATAAAAAACAATGTATGGGGTGAGGTGACAAGGAGATTCAGATATCTGCCCTCAGCTAACATGGAGAAGTGCCAGGAGTGGGCTTTGCACGTGGCGTCGACTGCGCTTCGCAACTTCAGGTCCATGCTGACCAGAAATTACCTGAAGAAGGGGAAGTCACCACTGCTGAAGTACAATATGGTCAAGGCACACATGTGGGACGCTTTCTACAAAATGAGAAAGACACAAGAAGCAGAGGAAAAGAGTGCTAAGTTCAGTGAGCTCGTGAAGAGGAATAAGAATCCTCACCACTTGGGCATGACTGGCTTTGCCGGTCAGAGGACCAAGTGGCAGCAAGAAGAACAAGCAAGACAGGCTGTCGAGGTTCCAGATCCGTATGAGGGCATCGACCCAAGGGCAAAGGACTACATGAGGGCCCGCATTCCAAAGAGGCTGAAGCCTGGGGCGACAAGTTTAACGAGCCCCACCTCGAGGACGTCGAGAAGATTTTGATGGAGAAAGCAAAGCTTAAGTACAGCATCGTGGTCCGCTGGGGCCATGACTTGCTCACCGAGGTCCTGGGAACCCCCGAGCACCACGGCCGCGTTCGTGGTGTCGGGTCGAAGATGAGCTGGAAGTTGGTTGAGTCGTGGCAATCCGACGCGGCCAAATACAAGTCCAGGCAGAGGTATAAAGATGAGCTATATAAGAAGGGCTTCAATGAAGGCGTGGCTGAAATGATCAAAAGCTCAATAAAGGAAGCCTTCACGAGCAACGACCCAGAGATGGTCGCGATGAGGTCGAAGATGTTTGATCACCATGGCCTGCCCAATCCTCAAGCAAAGGAAAAGAAAGCCTTACTGCCGATAAACGAGGATCACCCAAGGGTCTCGAACGAGGACTTCCAGGAGAACCAGCACGTCCAACTCCTCATCCCATCCGGAAGGTCCAAGAAGATGTGCGTGGGCGAGGGATGCATTCTTGCACCCCACGATATCCACGACTTCAACAAAGAACACATCCCTGAAGACTATGTGGTCGTGAGCCCATTATGGCACATTCTTGACCAGGAACATTTTGAATTGGACCATCCCAACCTACAACCGGCCAGGCACCTAGGGCAGGCACTTGGATTGGAAGTTCTATGGAACCGCGAGGACATCGAGATCATTGCTCGGACGCCAACTCCAACGCCGACACCAGCATCACAACCATCAGCCGCCGGATCTTGTCCTCCGAAAGATCCAGATCACGACAGCGATGATGACGAAGAAAAGGGCGGGGACAAGGGCAAGGGAAAGGACAAAGGAGAAGGCGGTAGCGAAGGCGGGGACAAGGAAAAGGTAGAAGGTGATGGCGGGGAAAAGGAAAAGGGCACTAACATGGGAACCGTGTCTCCCCCACCTCCAAATAGTCCGCCGATCGGCCCGGAAATGAGGCAAGAAGCTCAGAGGCCGGTAAGGGCGACAACATGACAACGACAAGCCAACCAAGCACGAACGAGCAACAGGGAGGCACGACGAGGGAGGCAACAGGGACGAAGACACCTCCCCCGTCAACCACAAGCCAATGTCCTCCCCTGCACACCAAGAATCCAAGAACATCCACCGACAAGCTCCCGTACACGCTCACGTTCGAAAGGTATGGTAACATTGAGCATAATACCACGTCCATAGTATATATGCTACTAACATCCCTATCCATCATTTGCCAGGCCTGAAACTACCCGTCAACTATTTGATGAGGCCGAAGACTGACCTGGCCACTATGTGTGCGGGAAGTTCATGATTCCCAAGGCCCAGCTTATTGACGAGGAAAAGTGGGATACAAGGAGGTTCCATCTATGGTACATGGAAGCTGCAAAAGCCGGGATGTCAAGTTTTAACATCAAGATTCCCCCGGAGTACTTCCACTTGCCCGCTGGTAACGAAATGCACCTACCCGTCGACTTTAGCGACATGTACAACCTGATGCGGGAAGAAGACCTAGACATCGTTCAAATCACCCTATTCACACTGTAAGCGATGAATGCAACTTCCACAGATCACTACATTCATATTTTCCATAGTTCTATACTTATTATGTCACGATGACTTGTCCGTGCAGCATGACGGTCACTGTAAGCAATAAAAAGACACGTCCTGTACTCTAGCTCTCTCCTGCACATATTGCCGAAAGAGTCATCAAGGGTTTCGAGATCACTGATCCGGAGATGACAGTTCGACGGCGAGAGAAGAAATATGAAGAAAATATGAAAGCCGAGAAGACTAAGTTGAAAAATTACATACTAGAATGCATGAAGAAGATCAAGCCGGATGGGCCAGAGTGTATAATGGCTGCCTATCACTTTGGGTAAGTCAAATACATGTACGTACACCTAAGTCGCTAGCATATCATGCCTTCTCGTCGTCATAAACTCTATTTTGTTGCAATGGTGCAGCCAGGGCCTCATGGGTGGCCATTGGGTCGCTTTTATCATATACCCTCAAGATGGTAGGGCCTGTGTGTTTGACTCCTTGAGCGTACCAAACAAGCAAGGGTACAAGGCATTCAAAGATTGTCTGAAAAAGTAAGTCATTGTTGGGTATTTTAAACGCAAACAGAATAATCCGCAAGCGCACGGATACCGATGTAGCTTTCACCCGAGAGTATTCCAGGGTATCGATTTCCACGGGGAATGTGAAATGTGCTAGAAGAATTAAGAACGTCCAAGAAAAGAATGATAATGTGGTTAAAGAGGGATATAGGGTTTTCTAAGCTAGTCTATCTAATTAAAGGCTTACTATACTTTACTTACTTCGGAGCAACAGGTCCTTTCCAACTCTCGAGAAAGACTGGGAAGAAGGTAGTTGGGGGAAGGCTGCCGAAAGCTCTACGAGAACACCAACCCTAACATGGTGGATTACAAAGACCTAACAGAGCTGTCACCTCTGGGGCTACCACAACTATTCCGGAGGATTGGGCGCAAACTCAGGTAAACCCTAGTCTAGACACTGTGTCTACACTAACGCTTACTACTCTAATTACGTACGATAACTAGAGCACTCAATACGAGCGGAGATCCAGTAAATAAAATAAAGTAAAAACTGAAATTAAATATAATACTTAGAAGTAGTAAATGAAGAACCTAGAGATTACTCGAGACGAACCAGATGCTGCACCAATACAATGTCGAGGAAGATCCAACAGATCCGGCTCCTCCTCAGCTCTCTCCTCCTCCTCTCTCTAATCCAATCTCTAATTACAACTAGATGAACTAGACAACTAGAACTAGATCTAGATGAACTAGAAGAGATTCATCTAGAGGGACCTCTACTTCTAATTGAAACCCTAGTTTCTGATGTGGAGATGAATAATGAAGATGGAGATGCCTAGAGAGGGGGGTCTGGGGCTGCTTATATAGCCCGAGGTGGAGTAGAGGGCAAGGAATCGCCATGTCATCGATCTGCGTCACGTTTATCGCCCACCGTTAGATCAAACCGACTTCGGGGACGGTGGAGATGCATCCTAGGAGGCGGTGGAAGAAGGTTCCAGAAGGCGGAGGCGAAACGGGCTTCGTGGCCGACCGGTCGGTCTCCATGTGGGACCGGTCGGTCTGGCCCAGTGGGCCCACGTGGTGGCCCGCCTCGTGGTGCCTTCTGGTGTCTTCTAGATCCTTCTTTTGCATATTTCGATGCGAAATTAATATCTTTTCATCCGGGACTCCGAATATAGCAAATGACATGTCCGTTTCGATCGTCTCGATGAGCTCTTCGCAATGGTGCACTCCAATTCATCACTTGAGATGCTTTTATATGGTAAAAACATGAATGTCCTACAAAACAAGTGAGAGCACCAAAACTCGTGGAACTTGTTAGTTTGAAACCCTACAACTATGCTTTGTAATTCATTTAGTGTCATTTCATGCAATAGTTGATGGTTAATTATGAGCATTAGTGAGCGTCAACAAGTTCCCCCAAGCTTAACCTTTGCTAGTCCCGAGCAAAGCCAATCTCAACAACGGATCAGGAGTTGCTGCAATATCTTCACTTCCAACAAGTACACATATATTCAAACAAAAGTTCTCATATGAAATAGAAAAAAGTATCATATTATTCATCACGGGGCTTAGTACTTTACCTTGAATCTTGAGTAATTGAAAGATAGAATGATCAAATCAAGCACTATGTCTCTAGTTCTTTCACTTCACCATTATCCCGGAGTTTTATGAATTTTCAGAAAAGATTAAAAACATATGTTGTCAAATTAAACAATGGATCCAAAGAGAAAGTCAACCATACCATTGAATCGAGAAGTGCATGTGTATGGGAAATGGAGTCGGAACGGGATAAGAGTTTTTTGAATATATCACTCTCTTCTGCTTATTAAAAACACATGGCTATCAGGCTAATTCTACTATCGGACACGTGCCCATTTTTTTTTGTTTTTCTGATATTTATTTTTTCTTTTTTTTGAGGTTCCGGATACTTGTCCCTTTTTATTTCCTCGGGATCTTTCTTTTTTAGGTTTCGGACACTTGTCCTTTTTTATTTCCTCGGATTTTTTTTCTCTCTTTTTTTTCTCAATAGCCATGTGCTTCCAACAAACTTTTGAGTGGATAGAAACAAATAATCATGAGCATTTATGTCTCAATTCAATAGCATGATAACTTCTCATAGGGTCAACAAAGCTTAATTCAACTCAATGCAATTACTAGTCATATTTATATTGAGAAATCTCCGGAACTCTAGTGTTGTTTAGAACAAGGTAATAGCAGCTCAGATCATCACATATCATATCTGTCAACTATCTAGACTCTAGGTCAAGCATTTGCTACCCATGCATTTAATTTCATGTTTAAGCATCATTATTAATTAAGAGAACTCATGCTTTGTAGGCTAGGTACTTGAAAGAAATTAGATAGAGCAACTATTCATCATTTCCATGTAAAAGATTGGAGAGAGTTCTTCTTTTATTATTATCTTCTTAAAACAATCTAAGCAAACTTAACATACTATTTATTTAACCTAACACACACTTATTATAAATAACTAAGATAGTGAATAAGACATACCTGGATCACGAAGATAACGGGGTGCGTCTCCCCCAAGCTAGTTCCCTTAATAGCGTTGAGCCTTCATGTGCCCACATATTTTTTCTTGTTTTGTTTTATATTTTATTTTCATTTATGTAAGGAAAACTTAAGAGGATAAGGATACTTACCTGGATACACAGGGGTGCTTTCCCCCAAGCTGAATGTTATCATAGTTGTTCAATCTTGCCATGTAGTGGACTGGCGGTGGAAATATGTTTCCTCTATCGGAGCTTTGATTGATGTTGATGGTTGTGGAAGCAATGCTCCAACAGTGGATAGAACATCCACTTGCTTGTCAGCTTTTCTTGGTCTTTTAATCCTGTGAAACTCAAATAGACAACAAGACTTGTGGAATAGATTAAGCGTTAGTGGTTGGCCACTTAGGCCTTAGTTGTCTAGAATTTCAGTAAGATCTCTTTCTCAATATTTTTGTATTTTATATTTTTATGATGCAAGAGAAAATGCAAAGGATGAATGCATGCATATTTATTTTTATTATTTTTATGCCACCACGATGAACATTCCCGTGGGTTTTTACACACCATAGAATTATTCACATGGGGCTTCATAGTTTATGATGTAGTGTAACAAATGCAATATTTTTATTTTCCATTCTAATGCAATGCAGAAATTAAAATGTTTGTGAATTAAATATGATGATGCAATGATTAAATATGATGATGCAATAAATAACTAAGAATTAAATATGAGAAATCTGCAGGAAAATAAATATGAGGATAACTACCAATTTTTACCTTTTGGCGAAGGTTCGGATATTTAGGTCCGACGAACCGGACCTTCCCTTGGTTCAGACCTCCCAAGGTATGTGAGACATTTGGAAAGTTGTTATTGATTGTACCTCTGAGGTGCAGACTTTTTCTTCCATACTTTCTTGGTCTGAGTCTTCACTTCCTGTGGTTTACTGTCTTGAGGTTTTTCTTCTTTCTTTTTCTAGGACAGTGTCGATAGCTTGTTCTTTGTGATTGGCCTCTCTATTGTTGATAGTTTGTCTTCTTTGGCATTAAGAGCGGCGTCTTTCACTTCTGTTCTTCTTAGTTGCTTCATTGGGCATGTAGCTGATGAAGTTGCATCGTGCCTTTTCTCCAGGTTAGTGAAAAATGGATTTCCTCTTGTAGATGATTGTACTTGTAGCGTAGAGGAATGGTCTTCCTTGGATGAGGTGTACATCATCGTCTTCTCATGTCGAGGATCAAGAAGTCTGTGGGGACTTCATGACCTCTAATTATGACTACGATGTCTTCCATCATTCCTTCTTGTTTATACCTCTTGATATGGTGTCACTCATGTTATTTGTTCGTCCAGTAGTTTGAAGTGAAGCGTTAATTGTGGACGCTGGTAACATCTTGCTCAGTGTGCATGTTCTTGTAGATCTAGGACCTTCACTCTGTAGAATTTGGGAGTGACAAACTTCTCCATGTTTTGCTCAAGAGTGTGTCTTGCTCATAAAGACAATGTAGAGATCAAGTGCATGGGCTCTGTTGGTGGAAAAACACCAATAGAACCAAAAGTTTTGTTCATTCCTCACTAACTTTAGGCACATCGAGCAAGATAAACTTGTTGTTTATGTATTCTATTCAATCTTAACATGAGTGATAGGATTAAAAGATGAGCATGAAATTAGCACCTTAAAATATTTAATAGATCAGATTACTTAACCCATGGAAGGATAATCTATGCATAAAGTATCGATCTTTTCATGATTGTGACATATCATCTTCCAAAGGTTAGATGCATAACATTTTAGCTCATTGGTTAAGATAGTGAGATTCAAGAGAGTAAAGCTAGGAACAAAGAGTAAATAACTGAACATATTGAGTTGATTAGGTTGGATCAAATAAGGTGCAACTGAAACATGTTTGGTTCTTATTTATGCACATACCAGAATTAAGGAGAAGCTTTTAAAGTGATGGTCACATACCTTGAGATGTTACCTTTATCATTGAAGAGTGATGTGTCGAACCACCTTGTGGAAGCTTCTCTTGTCTGGCTGGTTGTTCTTCATGAATAGCTTGTCTTCTCTTGCTTATCTCATAGTGAACCTGAGTGATGGGAGCTTGAGAGGAGGAAGGTATAGTAGGATCATCTTTAGAGGGATCAACCTTCCTTCTCTGTGTGTCAACCTATCAGTGAAGGTGTGTTGTTCCTCCCACGATGGTCTTTATCTTCTAGTGACCCAGCTTAGACTTGTTCACCTACTTCCATGGAGTGAGTGCTTTGATTATAGATATTGTTTTGTGTGGCACTCATCTTTTCTCTTGTTCCATGGATCTCATTTCTCTATGATCAGTGAGTTGTGTCTCCCTTGCGCAAGTTGTTGAAGTTCATGTGTCTCTTCATCTCCAGTGTGAGTTCATCTCAGGACTTTCCCAAATTGATATTGGAAGTTTTCCTGCAGGGGTTAGTCCAACAAAATATCCAACATCCACTATAGCATACTATCGGCTCAAAAACCAACCTAGACACCATGTCTAATTTGATTTAAGAGGGCATTTTAACCTAAGCATGCTTAAATTAAAAGGCCTTTGAAAGCAAGATCACCACTCCTAAACTAGGCACCATGCTTCATTTAAGAGATGTATGAAAGTACTCCAAACCTAAACATATTCTATAACAGATGAAGGTAGCATTAAAGCATTAAAGAGATTTACTCAAATGGTGATGAGAGAGCATGATTAGTGTATAGCACATGAGCATGTCTTAAAGGTAGGGACAACCAAAATAGTAACATGTTAAGAGATGTTCTTACAAATTGTATTCCCCAAGCTTAGATTTGCAAAAATCAAGATTGGATGAATGTAATTCAATGTTCCATGATGATTAGTTGGACATACCTTGTGTTTGTCATTCCTTCAAACTTTTTGCTACAGACCTGCAAAGGTTAGTGACAAGAATACCCGAAGGAATACTTTAACAATTATATCCTTATGCTCATTACACAAAGGCAGTGTAGCAGGAGAGTGAACACTGATAAAAAAAGTGCTTGTTTTAGGACACTGAGCTTGTCTTTGGGAAACCTTCAGAATGAGATTTGGTGAAGTGGTTTCCCCTCCAACACCAACTTAAGAGCACAACGAGATCTACAAAATTTGTGATAAACATATGCATCGACAACCACCCTTTTGAAGTTTTTGTAAACAGAAAGTGTGAGGGGGTTGAAAATCCTGAGTGTGGCAATGTTAGACACACCAATTGAATCAGGAGATGTTTCATATGAGCATGGATTTAACGAGGTGTTTATGAAGTAGCTTCCATGCTCTTTGATATCATCTTCCTCAAATTCAGAGAAGAACACCGAAGGATGAGGTTCAAAATTTTCTAAAGTGTGGGGTGTTTTCTCTAGAGAAGGTTCTGTGACAACCAAATTAGTAGAAGGATTTAAAGGAATTTCAAATTCGGTTGTGTGTTCCTCCTCGTGTTGGTCGGGGTTGAGTTCGACTTCTTCTTCTGGGAATTCATCAAAGATGCCAGTGTAAGGAGTGTTTTCAAGGATTTTCTCTAGAATGTCTCTTCCTTCACTAACAAGTTTATGTGAGAATGATCCTCCAGAAGCTATATGAAGATGTAGAGCAGCTTCCTTGTTAAGACCACGATAGAAGTGAAATTGTAGGACATGGTCTGTCAAGGAAAGGTTTGGGCCAGAATTGGTAAGGCATTTGAACCTAGCCCAAGCTACTCCTAGTGTCTCCTTCTCTTTTTGTTTAAATTTAAGAACTGAAGGACCGAGAAAGCACTAGCAAGGCGACCAGAGGGGGGGTGAATGGGAGCCAATAAAATTTCTTTCGAAACTTTGGCCGATTGTCCCAAAATCAACCCCCAAAAGGTACGACCGAGAACGTGATGCCCACGACCCTTGGAAGAGGGTGGATGATCCCTTGGATCACAGCGAGGCACCACAAAGTGATAGCAAACCAAAAGCCAAAAGAGCCGGAGCAAGTTTGTCCCTCAAAAACCAAGTCCCGAACGTAGATAGACGGCTACGTCGAGAAATCACTAAATACCTATGCTAACAAGTAGCAAAGATACCTAGAGAGGTTCCTTGGTCAACTCTAGGGCCAAACGAGAAGTCCGGAAACCAAGCGAAGAAGCCGGGAGAGCAAACACACTAAACCGGAGGCTACAGCAGGATCCTGGACTGTCCGCCGGTACGGTCGCGGATTGTCTGCCCAGTGGCGGACTGTCTGGGCTCAGGTTGCGGACTGTCCGCCTGCCAAAAGAGCAAAACCGCACTGCTGCTGAAGTCCCCTGGACAGTTCCCGGACTGTCCGCGAAAACCAACGGCGGACTGTCCGCCGGTCAAAAACCAAAACAGCAAAGTTGCTGAACAGTCCCTGGACGGCTCCCGGACTGTCCACGAGTTCCTTCCGCGGACTGTCCGCCGGTCAAGGAACAATAACGCAACCGAGACCCGCAGCCACTGACCAGGCTCGATCCCGACGCGCGGACTGTCCGCCGATCAAAACCGCGGACTGTCCGCCAACGAGCAGAGAGGGCGATTTCAGTCGCCTCCTCTCCAAATCTCTCCAAATTCGATCCAAATCAAAATCCCACATTCCCAATCTTGGAGAAGATGATCACGGGGTAGTTAGGAGACTATCCCCAAGAAATCATCCGCTCAAATCAATTCAATCACCGGGAAATTGAAAGGGGAAGATCAAGAACAAAAAAGCGCCATGAAAACGAAATCAACCCGATCTACTTGTTCGTGAGGAGTTAGATGAATTCTTTCGGTGGAAGTGATCTCCTATAAAAAACGAACAAGTTGATTCAAACGGATTTCGCAAAGACGCAGTAGGGAGAGAGATCGAGTGACGGGAAAATCACGGAGAAACGAAGAACGCGAAGAACACGAACAAAACGCGAATCAACACATCGATCTGCAACCGTGTGGCTACCACACGCTACAACAGTGAGGTTACGGCCTCACTTCCTCAAAATCTCCAATACACAGAGGTATGGTTATCTACGGATCTCAGCTAGCTACAGCAGGGGATTGGGAGAGCAGGAAACCCTAGGTGCAAAGAGCAAATGACTGAGATAGATGGGGAGGTGGGTGTCTCCCCCTACTTATCCTAATTCTAACTATTCCTAATTCCCACTCTACCCCTAACTACTTACAGAGCGAGCCAGCTAAACCCTAAGGTTATTCTGGACCAACTCGATGGTAGGTGGATCCGACGGCCACGCTCGCACAACTCATAGCGTTGCCTCGACGCAACCTCCCGATTGCCTCCACGTGCCGCCACCGCTCTGCGTCCTTTTCCTGGACGTCGCACCCCCGGTTTTGAGGCCCAAGCCGGGAAACCAGCCTTCACGACCAACCCCCAGTTTTGAGGCCCAAACCGGGAAACTAGCCCACCAGCGCCTGAGTTTTGTGGCCCAAACTCAACAAACGTGCAGCACCCAGGTTTTGAGGCCCAAACCTGGAAACCGTCCTCAGCCTGAGTTTTGTAGCCCAAACTCGGAAACCATCAGCGCCCAGGTTTTGAGGCCCAAACCTGGAAACCATCCACCCGATGGTTTTTCTCTGGCTCTACCACCAAACCGAAGCTGTAGAGGGGATGCACCGCCCGTGCACCCCGTCCACCGACATGTGTCCCCAGGTCCTCGACCCGAGCAACACCGTGCCCGCAAGTCTCCGCTCGTCGCTGTCCCAGGCTGCCAGCCACCACAGCTGATCCTCGGGCCACCGGTGACTCAGTCCAAGCCTCACGTCCGCCCTTCGCCACTCCCGGTACATCGGCATGGCATGTCTCTACTTGACCTTCACCTTGCCTCTGATCACTGTATCCATGCTCGACACCTGCACAACACAAGCCAAAGAACATGCGCATTATCCCAGTTGACAATCACTCATCACTCAGAGACTCGGCATACACCCATGTATCCGCAATCTCCCCCTCGATGAGTGCATTGTCAACTACCAACACAAATCATAATGGAAAGGAGAAAGGAGGAAGAAGGAGAAGAGAGAACTCGACCAAATGACCCAAAAGCATAGCAAAGCCGAAGAAGGTCAAGTGGAAGGAGCAAAACAACTTGGTCCCCGAAGACATGGGCAACGGCTTGACGCAACCAAGCAAAGCAAAGCTAGCCCTCAAGAAGAGGTAGAACAGGCTCAACACCACTAGCCAAAACCAACTTCAAAAATCGAAGCAAAATGCTAGTCCCTCAAGATAGAGGCACAGAGGCTCAACACAACTAGCAAAAGAGCTCGATACCAATGCCTTACGGCCAACACGAAGCAACAACCTCCCCCTTGAAAAGTGCACGCAACCAGGAAAACTCCCCCTTGATTCAACTCAGAAAGCACAAGATTTGAACATTCCCCCTTAGTAGAACTAAGAGGAACCATATGATTTGCATTTTCTCCCCCTTAGTTGAGAATGCACTTATCAAGTAAAAGTTCTCCCCCTCAGAAAATGAACCAAACAAAAGTGCCAACAAGAGAAAAACTCCCCCTTCGAACATGCATATGAGTCAAAATGCAAGTTAGCAGCTTCAGAAATATAGTCAAGACAATGTAAAGATGCTCTGCACAGTATAACTCCAAAGACTCAGCATCATCCACAAAATGCTAACAAAGGCTCAGACTGATCACTATATACGAAATATGAACATGAAAACACAGTGAGCAGTTTTTAGCCAAAAAGATAGTCACCATCAAAATAGCACTACATATGTATAGACAAGAATCCGAACAAGTGCTAAGCATGTATACTAGGTGAACTACCCCTAGCAAAGTTCAAACATCATGCTATATAATGAAGCATACACTTGTGATTTCAGTTTTAAATCGAAGTTGCAGCGATGAAATAACACAAGTTCAGAAGTTTAGCAGATGTTTGCAAGAGGTTGAAAGCTTGTCATTGCCTAACTTTTCAACCGAGCGAAGCCTATGCAAAATGCAATCAGAAGCTTAAAGCGTCGGTTTCGGTCATACACTTCACGGCTCGAGTTTAACTCAAATGTGCAATGAGAAACAGTCTCAATACCGTGATGTGTTGACAAGCAGTCCCATCTCGATCTTTTCAGTTCACTAAAACTTGGTTCAATTTTATTGACAAAATATGAACAAACCAAGCAAGTGAGAGACTCAAAACTAGAGACATAGCAACCTAGCATATATGAAAAGCACGAGTGAACTCAACACATCCTACACATGCTAGTTGCATATCTCAATGGTGAACATTTTTAGTTTTAAGTTTGTTAAGTAGGTTCAGCATTCAAAAAATAGCTCAGCTCACAACATGTACCAGTGATCAGAAAGAGCATAAGCCACAAGCATCATCATAAGCATCGGAGCATACTACATAGAGCATAGTTACATTCTAATGATTATATATATGAAGCTCAGAATGTAAATGCGTATGCTAAAATGCAAAAGAAAACAAAAAACAAACAAAAAAGAGTCAGTTTATAATACAAGAACCAAAATGTTTCCCCCATCTAAAAGGGGAAACACACACCAAGCTCACCCCTCAACCGATTAAAGGTTGATTCGTCCAAAGGCTTGGTGAAAATGTCAGCCAACTGATGATGAGTATCGACATGGCGAAGGTCGATATCACCCTTCTCATAGTGGTCTCGCAGAAAATGAAAGCACACATCAATGTGTTTGGTCTTCGAGTGAAGCACGGGGTTCTTAGCAACGCTAATCGCACTCGTGCTGTCACAAAGCAAAGGAACACGAGAAAAGCTCAGAACAAAATCACGCAAAGTGGCCATCATCCAAAGCAACTGGGAACAGCAGCTAGCCGCAGCGACATACTCAGCCTCCGTGGTAGACTGGGCGACACTAGACTGCTTGCGAGAAGACCACGATACAAGAGAAGAACCGATAAATTGGCAAGTCCCAGAAGTGGACTTGCGCTCAATGCCACAACCAGCAAAATCAGCATCGGAATAACCACAAAGGGAGAGGGTGGAGGAAGCTGAATACCAAATCCCGAACTCAGGTGTGAAACGAAGGTACCTGAAAATGCGCTTTACCGCCTGACGGTGAGAAGTGCGCGGCGATGCCTGAAAGCGCGCACACAGACACACTGCGAACTGGATGTCCGGGCATGTCACCGTCAGGTAGAGCAGCGACCCGATCATGCTTCGGTACTCCTTCTGGCTCACAGCTTCTCCATCCTTGTCCGCATCCAGGGCCGTCGTGGTCGACATGGGTGTTGGAAGAGGCTTGGCCTCACCCATATCAAACCTCTTCAGCAAATCCTTGGTATACTTGCCCTGGTGCATAAACGTCCCTTCTCGGGATTGCTTAATTTGCAATCCGAGAAAGAAAGTCAGCTCGCCCATCATACTCATCTCGAACTCCCTGCTCATAGTATCTGCAAACTTGGCAACCAAAGCGTGAGAAGAACCACCGAAAATGATATCATCCACGTAAATCTGAACTAAGAGAGTGTCTTTGCCTTGCTTGAGGAGAAAGAGCGTTTTATCTACACATCCCATTTTAAAACCCTTAGAAAGAAAAAAGGTTTTCAACCTATCATACCAGGCTCTAGGGGCTTGTTTCAAACCATATAAAGCATTGTGGAGTTTGAAAACATGGTTTGGAAACTTGGGATTTTCAATACCGGGGGGTTCTTCAACATAAACCTCTTCTTCTATGTAGCCGTTTAAAAAGGCACTCTTGACATCCATTTGAAAAAGTTTGAAACCTTTGGATGTAGCAAAAGCCAAGAGTATCCTAATAGCCTCCAAACGGGCTACAGGAGCAAAAGTTTCCTCATAGTCTATCCCCTCCTTCTGACTATAGCCTTTCGCTACAAGTCTGGCCTTGTTTCTAACAACGTGGCCATCCTCTCCTTGCTTGTTTTTGAAAACCCATTTTGTCCCAATAGGCTTACAGTCTGGAGGAGGTGGAAATAAAACCCAAACCCAATTTCGCTCAAAATTCTCTAACTCCTCATGCATGGCATTGACCCAATCCAGATCCGTCAAAGCGTGTCCAACATCTCGGGACTCGAAATCAGCAACAAAAGCAGAATGAGCAAAGTGAGAGATTTGAGACCTAGACCGAGTGACCCGTTCGTCAATGTTGCCGATCATCTGCTGAGGGGGTGCTGGTGCTGGATGTGTCGTGGCGCCTCCCGTGCAGAGGTGATCTCCCCCTCAACAGCAGTTGGTGCCTCCCCGGGTACAAAAGGTACCGCGCGGGGTGGCGGATCCCATGGCCCCCAGGAAGAAGAAGTGTCGGGGCCGTGAGTCGTCGTAGAAGCCGCTCCTTGAGGCAAAGCAGGTGGAGGGGGTGCTGGATCATCCATACCTTCAGCACCCTCATCCTCGTCATCAAAAAGAGGCTCACCGACCTCGTGATCACCTGCACGCTCAAAACGAGAAGAAGGACAAACCATGGTCTCGTCGAAGGTGACATCGGATGTCTCCATGACTCGGTTAGTGTCAAGGTTAAGTACACGATAAGCGCGAGTGTGAGTGCCATAACCCAAAAACACACCGTCAGAAGAACGAGACTCAAATTTGTCCAAGTTGCCCTTTTTGAGTATAAAACAATGGCAACCAAAAACTCGAAAATAACTCACCTTGGGCAGTTTTCCAAAATGCAACTCATAAGAAGTCTTTTCAAGAAAGCTCGGAGAAAAATGCGATTTGAAATGTAGCATGCAGTGCTCATAGCTTCGGCCCAATATCGCCTAGGAGTCCTATGCTCATAGAGCATCGTCCTGGCCATCTCTACAAGGGTCCGATTCTTCCTCTCTACAACACCATTCTGAGGCGGTGTATAGGGGGAAGAAAACTGATGCTCTAAACCCAAAGAGTTACAAAACTTCTCAAAATCCGAATTCTTGAAATCGGAACCATTGTCACTCCTAATAGCTCGCATCGATTTCAAACGGAACTCATTCTGAAGACGCAAAATCAGATTGCGAGCAAAGGAGAAAGTCTCGGTCTTCTTAGCTAAAAAGAAGACCCACGAATATCTCGAAAAGTCATCAACAACAACAAGCACATACCACTTCCCCCCAACCGAGCTCACCCGAGCCGGACCAACAAGGTCCATGTGCAAAAGCTCTCCAGGGCGCTTGGTCATGACCTGAGTCACTGGATGGTGGGGAGCGGCAACCATCTTCCCATGTCTATAAGAGTGGCAAATAAGATCCTTCTCCATATGCAACTTCGGCAATCCTCGAATTAGGCCAATGTGACACCCCAATTTTAAGAACAAAATTGGAGCACAATATATGTATGTCAGGATCAATTTTCATACATATATCCACATCATAGTAAATATCAAAACAATGCTTTATTAATATATCGAACATTATTACAAAAATGACCCTCGGGTCTGAAAGAAAAGTACAGACTCTCATGTAGACTCTGATGTAGACTCGCGGAAACTGGACGCCATCTCCAAAAGAAGGTCGACCGGGGGCTGCGCCATCCTAGTGCAAGTCGTCTGGGTCGTATCCACCGTCTTCTGGGTACTCCCGCTCCTCGTCGTAGACTCCAGCGTCTGGGTGGGGTAGTAGGAGGTTCAAAGAGGAAGGGTGAGTACATCGAAATGTACTCCGCAAGTGTAGGAAATATATGCTTATGAGGCTAAAAACAAAGGTAGGCTGACTCTGTTTGACTCAAGCACCTAAAGCAACACATCCTATTAAATCCTATTTCCTATGCACCTATTTACTAGGTTATAACCACATTCTCCATCTGTAATAGTAACCACACTCGGAGTCGCACCGAGCAAACCACACTCAGAGTCACACCGAGCAACCAACACTTGGAGTCACACCAAGCAACCGTACTTGGAGTCACACCAAGCACCCACACCTGAAGTCCATCAGGCAAACCACACCTGAAGTCCATCAGATGACCCGAACCAGTAAGCAGTAACCAACTAATCTCGAAGAAGTCCAAGCCCGCTCTTGACCGTGAGCACGGCTGATATATCAGTTTATTTACTCTGCAGAGTTTGCACATCTTTACCCATGAGTCGTGTTGCCCTTATGCCCGAGGTAGCTAGCCTCTTGACCCACTTCCAAGGTGAGTCGGCAGGGTTCACTACAAGGCCGTTACAAAGAGTCCTCCTATGCGTATTAGTTTCATATGTCACGACGTAGAGCTACCTTCCGTAATAACACCAGGTCTGGCGCCCGAGCCTGGGAATCACTCCCGTACCAAGCAGTATCCTGCGTAGAAGAAGCCCTGTCCCATGTCCATATGTAACTAATAACGACATAAGGCTTCTCTAATTAATTAGCCAGTCCCAGAGCCATATAGGCCTCATGGTTTGCGCTGTTTCGCTGGGTTACTTGTCCAAGAATCAGGTCCTAGGGATCCAGGCAGGATAACAAGCCACAAACCCAAACCAACGCCAAGTCCCATGGCAAACCGTAACGCCGAGTCACACGGGCCGAGTCACACGGCAACCGTACGCCAAGTCACATGGCACCACACCACCACACGGTCCATCCTGCCGGATATACCTACTCACCATACTACAAGATTACCAGCCCACAGTGTTTCATAGATCATTAATCAGAATTAATTATTAACCATCCCATCCTAAGACAGCAGAGCTAAGCATGACTTCTATCCAACATATCCCAAACCAGGTGTCAAGGAAAATATAATCAAGTGTTAGTAAACCATATCATGGGATTCAATTTAGACACTGCATGCAACTACAGGGTCTAACTACTCTAATACCAAAAGTAAAATAAATACGGGTGCAAGATGTTCAAGGACACTTGCCTGCGGGCTGGGTCGAATTAACTGGATCATGAGAAGGGTCTGGAGCGACGAAAGCACAAGGTTAATCCAGGGGTTCCACGTAGCTCGCACTCGCTGGATCAAACATCAAACATGGCCCAAACATAGCAATATAAGAAACAGTACATCAACAGTAGTAAAACGGTATATAAACTGATCTACTGCGTAGAGCTCGACAAGACGAATCTAACGCAAGTTGAATGGGTCGAAACAGAGTTAAAATGAGCAAGTTATAAGCTTTTGAAGTTCTAAGAAAATAAAATGCAAAATTGGTATTTTGATAAAAACAAATAAATTTGGAAAGGCAATTATCAAAATGATGAATGGACAACCACATAAATATTAGAAAGTTCAAACTGTAGACTTTGAAAGATGCAAGGTTATTAGACTAAATGGAATTACAGCTAGATATAAAGGTCGAGCGAGAAGTGAGAAAGATAACAGAGACAGAGAATAGATAGATAGGATAAAACATGGATATGGTTATTTGCAGAATTATAGGATCTAACATTTTTGAAGAGAAAAGATAATGGTGTTTATGGCAACAACATGACACAACCTGACGTCATCACGGTGTAAACGTGTGTGTACCTAGCTAGCATATGTTGCTAGCGTGAAGCCACTCTAGCCATGGGATGTGTGCATTCCTTCATGAACCAAGCTTACAAAAGAGTGTGTATTCTTATTGTATTTTCAGAATTGATTTTGTAAAGGAAAAAATGGCCATATACGCATGTGTGATGTCATGCTTATGTCATCAAGCTAATAAGAAGAAGCGATGCATAATCCTGCTGGTGCATTGTCTACGCTCGCATGCGGGGAAAGGGCTTGGTCACGTGAACAAGAAGGATCGGGGCGACGACGTCGTCCTGTTCGAGCGGGAGTTTGGCCAGTACATCGGTGGTGTTTCGCACGGTGACGGGCTCTCAGGGCGCGGTGGCGGCCTCGGCTATATGTTCAGAGCCAAGGTCCTTGGAGCCTGGGACTGCTGCAGTGATGATGCGAGCGGCCGTCTATCTAGGCCGTGGGCGATGCTGAGGCAGTGGCGCCATGGCCACCACGACCAAGCCCTCGCCGGAGCAATCGGTGCGCTCGCGCTCGGATGTACCAAAGCGGGCGGGAACGAAGGTTTGGAGGTGGGTACTCACCACCACGCGTTCACTGGCGGCCCTCCCGTCGTCAAGCTGGGCATGACGGCGGCAAGCATAGCAGGGAGGCTGGCGAGGCTGGCGGTGCCCGTCGGACCCTCGCCTGGGTCGAGCTCTAGTTTTCCGCCGTTGGAAACAAAATGGACGGCGCACCGCAGTTTTGGAGAAAAGGGCTGGTCGCCGGTGACTAACAGGGCGGCGGCGCTTCGACTGGATACGGCGGCGCCATGGATCCGCGGCGGTGAGCTCGCCGGCGCGCACGAGGGTGGCCTACCGGTTACTAGCCCACAAACGGAGAGCACCGGGAGAGAGCGAGGAGGGAGACGAGCTCACCTAGGGGTTCCACGTAGTCGAGGAAGGTTCCGGGGGCGCGCGCAAAGACCGGGGTAGCGCCTTGAGGTTCGGCGTTCCGACGAGGTCGAGCGAGGCGCGTCACAATCCCAGCTGGCGCGGAGGGGAGGCGCGGCTGGATTCTGTGTGCACCCTTGCGACGTAGAGGGAGGACTCGGGGTGGCGGAGGAAGACCTTGCCGAGGGAGACCGCGAGCTCCGGTGGTCGGCAATGGAGGCGGCGCGTTGCGGCTCGGTGTATGGACGAGGACTGTATGTGCGGCCGGGCGAAGCCCTAAATAAACTGGAGGGCGGAAGAAACAGAGCGAGCGAGGAAAACGGGCGGCGCGCGGAGGGTTCGCTCGGGGAGGTTGAGGGCGCGCGACCCACACGTCAGTGGAGTGCGGAGCGGCGCCACGCTTGAGGCGGCCTGGCCAGAGCGGGATCGGGGAGGAGGAGTTGGGCCGGGAGCGAGCGGCTTGCAGGCCGACGCGGGGAGGGGTGCTTGGGCTCCGGAAGGAGGAGTGAAGAGAAGCGAGCGGGCCGATAGGAGAAGGAAAAGGAGGATTGAGCCCAGTGCGCTTTTCTTTTCTTTCCTTTTTTTAAATTCTTTTGCAAACCTTTTGCAAATTCAAATTCAAGACAGATTTGAAATCAGAACAGTTTAAAAAGTTTTGAAAACATTTTTCTAGGTTTTGCAAATAAAATTTTGAGATTGATTTTATAAAATTTTCATAAATCTTTTATTATTATTTTTTAAATAGAATAAATCTGATTCGCCCTATTCGGGTTTAATAAAATCGTTTTCACTCAATATAAATTATGCATCGGCATAAATGCAACAAACATCTGGTTAGAATTTTCCTCCATCTATGGTTTTGGCCATTTTATTATTAAATTCTAATTTATTTTATTTATTTGAAAATCGGGGTGTTACAAACTTACCCCCTTAACTGGAATCTCGTCCCGAGATTCGGGCTAGAAAGAAAGGTGAGTGGGGAGCTCGTGGGACATACCATGGAACTTTTGGCGCTTTGTATTTTTCCAATTCATCACCCGATTGGCATCTTTGGTTTCGAGGTGTTGTCCTAGAGCTTTCCTCTTGGCTCGACCTTTGCGATCCACACGCTTCTTAGGGCATTTGTTGATGAAGTGTCCAGCTTGCTTGCAGTAGAAACATAGTCCTTTTGCCTTGACATCTCTTCGGGTGGATATCACTTGATTGTCTTCTAGTGGAGCTTGAGGAGGTGCTTCTGTTTGGTGTGGTTGAGGAGGAGCTTCACTTGAGCTTGCAGGTGGGACCTCAGGGGGCTTCTGGACTTGTGCTTGAGGTGTAGCTCTGGAACGAGAAGAGTTTGCAACATACTTTCGATACTTGTCCTTCTTGCCTCGGTAAGGTGATATCTGGAAGAGTCGATAAGCCTCGTCGCTCAAGTTGTCGTCTTCCCATTGTCGTAGATCCATCAGCTGGTTTGGGTGAATAGAGGGTTGAGATGGGAGAGAGAAAGACCCCAAGTTAGTTAATTTTATTAATAAAACTTTTGACAAATGATGTCGTTGCAACCTGACAGTCGCAACACACCAACAATCATTACAAAGAGCCAAATCATATCATGTGCACAAGTACATGTCAAACAGCGACCTACGAGATCACACAATTATGGTGGACTTCTTACGAGTTTGGAGGACCTACATTGAAACAGAGTTTGAATTTTCAGCAGAGACAGACTATAGAAGTGGGAAAATAGGGTGCGACTTTTAAAAATAGTTTTGTAAACTCGACGACTGACTAGGGTAGCGTCCTACGGTCAACACGGCTTTGATACCACTCTGTGACACCCCAATTTTAAGAACAAAATTGGAGCACAATATATGTATGTCAGGATCAATTTTCATACATATATCCACATCATAGTAAATATCAAAACAATGCTTTATTAATATATCGAACATTATTACAAAAATGACCCTCGGGTTTGAAAGAAAAGTACAGACTCTCATGTAGACTCTGATGTAGACTCGCGAAAACTGGACGCCATCTCCACAGGAAGGTCGACCGGGGGCTGCGCCATCCTAGTGCAAGTCGTCTGGGTCGTATCCACCGTCTTCTGGGTACTCCCGCTCCTCATCGTAGACTCCAGCGTCTGGGTGGGGTAGCAGGAGGTTCAAAGAGGAAGGGTGAGTACATCGAAATGTACTCCGCAAGTGTAGGAAATATATGCTTATGAGGCTAAAAACAAAGGTAGGCTGACTCTGTTTGACTCAAGCGCCTAAAGCAACACATCCTATTAAATCCTATTTCCTATACACCTATTTACTAGGTTATAACCACATTCTCCATCTGTAACAGTAACCACACTCGGAGTCGCACCGAGCAAACCACACTCAGAGTCACACCGAGCAACCAACACTTGGAGTCACACCAAGCAACCGTACTTGGAGTCGCACCAAGCACCCACACCTGAAGTCCATCAGGCAAACCACACCTGAAGTCCATCAGATGACCCGAACCAGTAAGTAGTAACCAACTAATCTCGAAGAAGTCCAAGCCCGCTCTTGACCGTGAGCACGGCTGATATATCAGTTTATTTACTCTGCAGAGTTTGCACATCTTTACCCATGAGTCATGTTGCCCTTATGCCCGAGGTAGCTAGCCTCTTGACCCACTTCCAAGGTGAGTCGGCAGGGTTCACTACAAGGCCGTTACAAAGAGTCCTCCTTTGAGTATTAGTTTCATATGTCACGACGTAGAGCTACCTTCCGTAATAACACCAGGTCTGGCGCCCGAGCCTGGGAATCACTCCCGTACCAAGCAGTATCCTGCGTAGAAGAAGCCCTGTCCCATGTCCATATGTCACTAATAACGACATAAGGCTTCTCTAATTAATTAGCCAGTCCTAGAGCCATATAGGCCTCATGGTTTGCGCTGTTTCGCTGGGTTACTTGTCCAAGAACCGGGTCCTAGGGATCCAGGCAGGATAACAAGCCACAAACCCAAACCAACGCCAAGTCCCATGGCAAACCGTAACGCCGAGTCACACGGGCTGAGTCACACGGCAACCGTACGCCAAGTCACATGGCACCACACCACCACACGGTCCATCCTGCCGGATATACCTACTCACCATACTACAAGATTACCAGCCCACAGTGTTTCATAGATCATTAATCAGAATTAATTATTAACCATCCCATCCTAAGACAGCAGAGCTAAGCATGACTTCTATCCAACATATCCCAAGCCAGGTGTCAAGGAAAATATAATCAAGTGTTAGTAAACCATATCATGGGATTCAATTTAGACACTGCATGCAACTACAGGGTCTAACTACTCTAATACCAAAAGTAAAATAAATACGGGTGCAAGATGTTCAAGGACACTTGCCTGCGGGCTGGGTCGAATTAACTGGATCACGAGAAGGGTCTGGAGCGACGAAAGCACAAAGTTGAAATGCAAGTTAGAAACAAGAGCAACATCGCGCAACACAAAGTGCTCATTAACTCGCACTGACCCACGAGACAAAACCTTACCTTTGCTATTGTCACCGAAGGTGATAAACTCCTTTTCGGCGATCAGACTAAGACTGGAGAACCACTTGGCGTTTCCGGTGATGTGCCTCGAGCAACCGGAATCCACCAACCAAATGTTCTCCAATCATTTTACCTACATCAATAAAAAGACATAGGGTGAGCATACGGTCCAACACTGGGGTTAGTGAAGTAGGAAGAATACTAGTGTTGGGCCGGCTGCTCAAAAGAACGGTTAGTAGAAAAACCATTCCTAGCACGCCTACGGGGGAAGCGATCACCACGTTGAGGAAAACGTGGTCCGCTAAGGGTAGAGCATCCATCGCGATACTCAAAACGCGGTGGGGGAAAACGCTCAACTACAAAGCCACCGCCACGGGGTCCATAGCCTACAACTGCAGGCTCCCGCCGGGCACGACCTCTCCGCTGCCTAGGCCTGGGAACTTGAGGTTCTGGACCTCTGGGCCTAGCAGCTCTCCTTGGAGCTCTCCTCTGAACATTCGGCACACGTACATCATGGAAAGGATGGTACATGTCCGGGTTGTTCATCTCCCTAGCACGACGCGCCTCTCTCTTGCGCCGAAAGCAGAACTCACTCAAGTGTCCATCTCTCCCACAATGCTCACAATGGTACCTCACCGCTCTCAAAGGGGGTTGTTGGTACACACGGTTGTGGGTGTGGATCACTTTGCCCTTCTGTGGCATAAGCTCCTCCTGGATGGGTGGCATGGTGTCCAACTTGTTTTTCAGGTGGTTGGGCTTGGGATGCCACACTTCGTTCTTGGGTGGAGCTCGTGGAGGTTCTTCAAACACCCCATCCTTGGTGTTAGGCTTGAGTGGCTCTTTGGGTGGAATCTTGGTAAGCTTGGGAGTAGTGGTGGAGTTGGGCTTCTCACATGGGTTCAAACCACACGACTCTCCAATCTTCCCAAAAGCTAAAACATCAACGCCCGGAGCAAAGCCTACACCAGGACCTCCAGCAGCTCGCTTGAATTGGGAGATCATCATCCCGAGCTGTGGTTCACCGCTAGACACCCATGACAAGATGGTCCGAAGGTATGTGTTTTCCTCCTCGGTTTGCATCTTGTCATGCTTCACATTAGCGATCTCCATCTCCAAACCCTCACAAAGAACACACCTAGCCACACATGTGCTACCTGAGTTGGCCTCTTCAAGAGACACAATCTTGGCATTCTTCTCTGCCAACTCAGATTGCAAGACAGGACAAGTCTTGCACGCACCCAATAGCATGGGTCTAGCCCGGAGCTCATCCACCTCTCCTACCAACGCAGCATACTTACCTCTCAAAGTTAGAAGGTTCGTCATGTGCTTGGTGCACATCTCACACTCCACCTCCTCAGACACGACCACGGTGGACTTAGCAAACTCAAGCTCCTTCACCGTGTCCTCCCACTTCTGCCTAAACTCCTTGCGCTCTCTAGTGGCACGCCTAAGCAACTTATCCTGACTAAGGAGGGCGGCAGTAAGCTTCTCAACCTCAGCAGAAAGCTCGTCGTGGGTCAGAGATACCTGGGAGGTGTCGCCGTCGTCGTCATTCTGAGGGGTCTCCTCCAGCTCGCCGTCGACCTCCTTGCTGAGGGCCATGGTGCAGAAGCCGTCATCGTCGGTGAAGAAGCAGAGACCGTTCAGCTTGTCCTCGATCTTCTTCTTCTTCTCGGACTCGTCGTCGCTTGAGGAAGCGGAGTCGTCATCCGAGCCGTCGACGTCACTGAGCGTGGCGAAGAACGCACGCTGCTCAGCCTGGGCCTTCTCCAAGTACTTCTTCTTGATGTACTCCTTGTCGAAGTCGCCCCTCCGCTTGTGCCTCGCGGGGATGTACTTCTCCTTGCGCTTGCCAAAGTCGTACTTGTGCCCATGATCGCCCTTCCCAGATGTGTGCTTCTTCTTGGGACAGTTGGCGATGAAGTGGTCGGGGTCGCCACACTCAAAACATCCTGAGCGTCCTCCTCCGCGGCGACGGTTCATGCGGTTGTTGTGGAACCGCGAGAACCGGTTGGCGAGCATCGCCAACTCATCATCCCCCAAAGACTCCAGCTGGTCCTCTGTGACAGAAAAGAGTGAAGAAAGTGCAAATCCTCCAGAGGGGTTAGTTGAAGAGCCAGAAACCAAAGCCATAGTCGGGCCAGAAGGATTTTCATAAGAAGCCCTCGACATGGCGTTAATCTCACTAGACTTGAGCTTGCTAAAGAGCTTGTCACACGTGAGGGTCTCATAGTTAGACGATTCGATGATCGCCAGGACCTTTGAGTCCCACACTGACAGATCAAGAATGTGCAAAAGCTTCAAAGCCCTCTCATGATCGTCAAAAGGCAACAACTCCTTGTTTGCTCGCATCTTGTTGACAATAACCTGAAAGCGAGCGAATAAACTTTCTATGCTCTCGCCAGGCATGTGTCGAAAGTTCTCATACTCCCGCTTGTGCGACTCGTAGAGACGGGATTTGACTTGAGTGGTTCTCTCATGGAAACGCATGAGGGTCGCCCAAATCTCTCGAGCCGTGGGGAGGTGAGAAACGCGGTCAAACTCAGACATGCTCAAACAGGAGAAAAGAGCGTTACGAGCTCGGCTATTTGCTTCGTGCTCATCGATCTGAAGCTGAGTGACATGAGCAGCCAAGACAACATAATCAGCCCTGTTGCAAATCTCCCAAACAGAAGAGCCCATGCTCTGGAGATAGGCCGACATGCGTATCTTCCAATACGCATAGTTCGTCCCATCAAAGAACGGCAGTTTGCCCACACCACGATCCATGTCGCCTTCTGTGGATCTGGAACCGGCTAAGGTGGAAGATCCTTAACCAGCTCCGATACCAATTGAAGGGCCGAGAAAGCACTAGCAAGGCGACCAGAGGGGGGTGAATGGGAGCCAATAAAATTTCTTTCGAAACTTTGGCCAATTGTCCCAAAATCAACCCCCAAAAGCTACGACTGAGAATGTGATGCCCACGACCCTTGGAAGAGGGTGGATGATCCCTTGGATCATAGCGAGGCACCACAAAGTGATAGCAAACCAAAAGCCAAAAGAGCCAGAGCAAGTTGGTCCCTCAAAAACCAAGTCCCGAACGTAGATAGATGGCTACGTCGAGAAATCACTAAATACCTATGCTAACAAGTAGCAAAGTACCTAGAGAGGTTCCTTGGTCAACTCTAGGGCCAAACGAGAAGTCCGGAAACCAAGCGAAGAAGCCGGGAGAGCAAACGCACTAAACTGGAGGCTACAGCAGGATCCCGGACTGTCCGCTGGTACGGTCGCGGACTGTCTGCCCAGTGGCGGACTGTCTGGGCTCAGGTCGCGGACTGTCCGCCGGCCAAAAGAGCAAAACCGCACTGCTGCTGAAGTCCTCTGGATAGTTCCCGGACTGTCCATGAAAACCAACGGCGGACTGTCCGCCGGTCAAAAACCAAAACAACAAAGCTGCTGAACAGTCCCTGGACGGCTCCCGGACTGTCCTCTAGTTCCTTCGGCGGACTGTCCGCCGGTCAAGGAACATCAATGTGTAACACCCGGATTTCCGAAGAATTCCAAGTGCCAACTATATGTGTGCCCAGGAAGTCCACAAGACACATATAGTACCAAAATATGGAATTTTCTCAAAGGCAATGCTTTATTACATAGCGAAACATATTTACATTAAGACTTACATATAAACAAAGCAGAGCGGAAACTACCCTTCGGGACTCCAAACTCCACAGGGACGGTTGACTGGGGGAACACCCGCCTAGAACTCTTGGAACATCTTCTGTAACTCTTCACTTGAATCCACCATCTGGTACCCATCCGGGATTTTTATGTGAACCAACGACAAGCGTCAGCTCACCATGCTCAGCAAGTACAACTACGGGGATGCAAGGCTCAAAGGCTTGACTTGGTTAACTGCGGTTAGCATTTTAAGTTGATCCTATTTTATATTAACCTTCCATTACTAAATGTATAAACCCAGTTGTCCCATGATTTGTGATAATCATCATGTTAAAAAGAGGTAAACCACCAACCACCAACATACCCCACCATGGACTGCTTAAAAAGGATCCGAGCCGCTCATATCCGTGAGCATGGCTGATATATCAGGTTTACACTCTGCAGAGGTTGTACACTTTCACCTTAGGCCGTGATTCCCATATGCCGGGGTTTGCAAGGCCCACATTACCTCCTCTATGGAAGTACGGCAGGGTTTCACTACGTAGCCTTTCACTAGCTACCCTAACAAGTAGTAGCTGCAAGGTTTCGGCATCTAGGCGAATGGAGGCCCCCTTCAAGATGGCACACCTGACAGCCGACCAGTACACATCTTGACAGGCAAGGAAGCCATTCTAAGCCTAGGCTCCCCTCTAGCGCATTTCGGTAACTACTACAAGCTAGAGAAAGTCTAGTTACACAACTAAGATCAGAGCCATATAATACCCAAGGTTGCACGGAATCTCCCGGGTGGCCGCTTTAAAAGATAGTCCCTGGGGTGGGTCACTGAGCAACACCAGGCTCCAGTGCCCTAAATGTGGTTAAAAAGCCTCTTTTAACATTTGTTCCATAGTCATTAATCAATATTAACATTTAGCACTTAAGTAACGCATAGCATTACTATACATATTATGCAAAGCCTTCCCATAGGTACAAGGTGAAAGATCAAGTGAAACTAGGTTTGTCCTATGGTTCATCAAGTTATGACACATGCATAATGAATATTTGGTCTTGCAGTTAATAGGTAACAAGGAAACCGTAAGTTATACTTGCCTTCCAAAAACTCGTGTTGATGGTCTCACTTCTTCAGAGATCCTCTTCTCGACAACCTTGAACAGCTTGAACTCTAAACGGGGTCAAAGGCACCACACAAACATCCATTCCAATCATCACATGCAAATAAATATATTTCTATTAGAACAGTACACCAAGCATCAAAAACAAGTAGAGAAACACTTATAAAACTATTCTACTCGTCGATACGATCACATGAACGTAAAGATCACTCTAATCGGACTAAAAACGAGAAAGTTATGAAGAAAACAAGTTTCAGGGGCTATTTTGTAAATAAAAACATTTGCCTAGGGGCTAGCCTGCGAAAACCGAGGACTAAAACATAATTAACGGTAGACTCGAGGGGCTAGCAGGCTTAAAAACGCGATATGGACTGCGGGCACTAAAACCGGGAAGCTCAGGGTTAAAACCGTAAGAAAACAGGACTGAAATTAAACTCATATGAACTGAGGTGGACTGCGGGTTTATTTTCAAAAAGCTCGGGGGCCTTTTCGCAAAAGCGACAGCTGCAGCCGCGCGGGCGCTGACGCGGTTGGCCGGTCCACCACACGGCCGGTGGACCGCGCGCGGGGCTGCGATCTACGGGCCCGTGGACCCGGCTCATACCCCTTCGGGGCGCTTCTAATCCTGGCCACTCAACACCGGATGAACGGCGCAGAGGGCTTGGCGAGCGGGCGCGGCGGCGGGAGCGGCGGCGCAAACGCCGGCGAGCGGCGGCACCATGCGAGGGGCTCGGGAACTCGCCGTTCCGGCGTTCCCGGCCTTGGTTGGCCACGCGGATTGCACCGGAGCGAAGCGGGGGCAAAGGCGAGCTCGTCGGTGGCCTTGGCTCCGGCGGGGACTCACCACAGCGACGACGAGGCGGCGGCGGGATCTGTGACGGCTCAGGTGAGCATTTCCGAGCGCAAGAGAGCAGGTAGGGTGTAGGGTAAAGCTTTGGGTGGCTGCGGCAGCTCCTGGAAACGCTCGGATGGGGCTTTGGGTGGCCGGTGAAGCTCCACCACGGCGGCGGGAAACAGTGGGGCGAGCGGGTGGCGCGAGGGAGGGGGCAAGGGCCTCGCCCTGGCTTTATAGGGCTCGGGTGGGTGCGGTGGCGGCCGATGAGTGCCCCACAGAAGCCGGATGATGGCCGAGTGGCCATTAAGGCCACTCACCTTCGGTTTCGGGAGGCGAGGGGAGCGGCGGCGCGCTGGTGGATGCGGGAGGTAGGGGAAGGGTCGCCAGGTGCCGCTGACATGTGGGGCTGGGCTGTCAGGCGGGCGCGGTCGAGCGGGGATTGGGCTGCGGGGCGCGAGGCGGGCCTCGCTGGGCCGGTGTGAGCGGAGGGAAGGGAAAGAGAGGGAGGCGGCGCGAGCGGGCCGAGCAGGCCGTGGCCCAAGCGGGCGAGCGCGGAGAGGGGGAGGGAGTGGGCGACCGCAGGCCAGGCCGCTTGCGGCTTCGGGCCAAAAGAGTGAGGAGAGGGGGGTGAGAAGGAAAAAGGGTTTTCTTTTTATTTTTGTCTCAAAACTTGCTCAAATTCAAATTAGATTTGAATTCAAGCCACACAGCACTATTCCTACACTCAAACAAAATAATATGCTCCAGCATGAATGCAACAAAAATGTTTTTAAGCCCCAACTAAACTTATTAATTTACCAAAAATTATTATTTGAGCTATATGTTTCATGGAAAATAAATAAACAAAGTCATATTAAACTCTAATTTCCAAAAGGTGATTTTCAGGGTGTCACAAACCTACCCCCCTTAAAAGAATCTCGTCCTCGAGATTTGAAGAGGCTTGGCATGAAGAGAACAACAAAGGATCTTGAAAAGATGGAAAAGAGAACTTGATTTAGACATTCCAACATCTTCACATGAAAACCAACTTGACAAGAGACTCATGACAGATCTTGTATCCTGATAACAAGAAAGTCCTGACTGAACGGGCTACCCCCCTTAAAAGAAGGGTTACAACTGACTTGCCAACAAAACACTGAACTCAAAAACATATCTGAACTTCATATGACACCTTGGTTGTTATTGTCCTTTTTTTTAACTAACCAAAGTCTATCTTGATCTCACTGTGGTCTTGTTATGCTTCAAAAAGGTAAGGAAACTTTGCCTTCATTTGATCCTCATTTTCCAAAGTTGCATCTTCTTCTGATTGGTTATTCCATTGAACTTTGCATATTTTAATCACTCTTCCATTAAGGGTCCTGACTGGATACTCATCACATGTGAAGTCACCTGTTGTATTTAGCTCTCTTCAAGGGTGCTTGTTCCTCCTTAAGATCATCTAAAGTCTCATAGTTTACGATATCATCCTCTGGGTTTACACCTTCTATTAGGTCAACTTCATACTCCTGGGGTAGAGGTTGAATTCCTTGATATTCAATTCTTTCTCCTGACGGGGTTGTTAGAAGTACCGAACGTTGAGCATAGCTAATTACTCCATCACAAGCAGATAGCCATCCAATTCCAAGGATAACATCGACCTCTGTTATCTTCAAAACTATAAGGTTTGCCTCGAAGCTTACTTCCTTTATATCCAGTCTGACCTTCGGACACATTCGGTTTGCCTTCATTTTTCCTCTTGAAGAATTAACTATCACGGGTTTCCTCATTGGAAACATAGGTATACTATGACTTTCAACAAATTCGCTAGAGATGAACGAATGTGAAGCTTTGGGATCAAACAAAACCATGGCACTGACTGAGTTTACTGGAAACAAACCATATATGACCTCTTGAGCTCTGTAAGTGGTATTTATATCCACCTGGTTCAACCTTCCTTGGATAAAATTTCTTTTTACTATATTTCCTTTTGCCTGCTTCTTATAGATCTTTTGTATCTGTTGCGGAAGTGGTTGATTTTGGCTCTGATTACTTGAATCAAGATTCTCAGTGTAGTTATTCCTATCATGTTGATTCTCTTCACCGGTGTGACATCCTTCACCAGGAGTGTTAATCTTCATCAGGGAGTTGGTAGGATATGACAGGCTTGGTTCTTGATAGAAAAGTTGCACATCATCATTTCTTCTGCCTGACATCTGACGTTTTAACAAAGGTGGCATGAGAAAGGGGAGATGACCTTAAAGCACGACATGATAAGAGACTTCATTGATGGATTTAGGATAGATTTGAGAGAACACAAGGATGAGAGATCAAAAACACTACCCCAACTATCTGCTCACTAACAATCATTACAAAGATCCAAAACAAGCATATGCATAATGATAAATCAACTGCACAATAAAGATTCACACTTTACACAAAGACTCAACTTCGTGACTAGCGAATTTATTACATAAAGGGTGTAAGCTCCTAATCCTCAAAGATGACATGGTTACAGGGATAACTTGGCGGCATCTCTTGTATGGGTTTGAGGGTGATACATCCAAACCTTTCTCAAACTCATCAGGGGGTTTCTTCATATGATGTGTTGGCAACACTTGTTAGAGGTTGCTCTGCAGTGACTTGTCTCTGGTTACATCCCTGGCATAGCTGTTGATTCTTCTGTGGGCAAGACCTAATAAAGTGTCCTTCTTCTTGGCAAAGATAACATCTTCTTTTGGCTGGATGTTTTGTGTTCAGACTGTCATTTGATGTATTGTTGTCTTGCTGACTCGTAGGGTTCAACTTTATCTGATTAGCTTGCTTCTTGGCTTGCTTGGTCTTCCGCAGTTGGAACTCTTTATAGGTGATGGTCCACCCATCAATGTATACCTCTTGTGAAGTTGTTCCAGCTGACTGTTGGTTGTTTTCCCTGGAGTCTACCTTTCTCTTCTTATCCTCATTGGCTTTACCATTTGGGTCCTCCTTGTTTTGCTTCTTAGTTGACTTGATTCGAAGACAGGGAAAACCATAATGCTTGCAACAACGACATTGATCCTGACTTCCAAGCATCTTATTATCTTCATCTTCATTGGATTTCATATTCTTCCAAGCTTCTGCTACTTGTCTCTTCACTGGCCCTTTGATAGAATCCCCTTGTTGAGCCATACCTTCTAAAACTTTTCCTTGCATGGCTAAAAGCTTCTCCTTATCGAAAGCATTCTTGGGTAACATAGCTTGGTCCTCCTGACTTTTGGTGTTGGCGATATCCTTGTTGTGGTCCATCTAAGAGAGAGAAGACTTAGAATAGAAGCAACATTTTATAATAGAAAAGAGATAGAAGTAGCATTTCTTTTATCAAATAACAAGGTTAGATAGAAGGCAAGAACTAGGCAAGGATGAAAGCATGCTAAAACATCCAGTTCTAACTAGGCTTGCGTCCTACAGTCAACATTGCTTTGATACCAATTTGTAACACCCGGATTTCCGAAGAATTCCAAGTGCCAACTATATGTGTGCCTAGGAAGTCCACAAGACACATATAGTACCAAAATATGGAATTTTCTCAAAGGCAATGCTTTATTACATAGCGAAACATATTTACATTAAGACTTACATATAAACAAAGCAGAGCGGAAACTACCCTTCGGGACTCCAAACTCCACAGGGACGGTTGACTGGGGGAACACCCGCCTAGAACTCTTGGAACATCTTCTGTAACTCTTCACTTGAATACACCATCTGGTACCCATCCGGGATTTTTATGTGAACCAACGACAAGCGTCAGCTCACCATGCTCAGCAAGTACAACTACGGGGATGCAAGGCTCAAAGGCTTGACTTGGTTAACTGCGGTTAGCATTTTAAGTTGATCCTATTTTATATTAACCTTCCATTACTAAATGTATAAACCCAGTTGTCCCATGATTTGTGATAATCATCATGTTAAAAAGAGGTAAACCACCAACCACCAACATACCCCACCATGGACTGCTTAAAAAGGATCCGAGCCGCTCGTATCCGTGAGCATGGCTGATATATCAGGTTTACACTCTGCAGAGGTTGTACACTTTCACCTTAGGCCGTGATTCCCATATGCCGGGGTTTGCAAGGCCCACATTACCTCCTCTATGGAAGTACGGCAGGGTTTCACTACGTAGCCTTTCACTAGCTACCCTAACAAGTAGTAGGCGCAAGGTTTCAGCATCTAGGCGAATGGAGGCCCCCTTCAAGATGGCACACCTGACAGCCGACCAGTACACATCTTGACAGGCAAGGAAGCCATTCTAAGCCTAGGCTCCCCTCTAGCGCCTTTCGGTAACTACTACAAGCTAGAGAAAGTCTAGTTACACAACTAAGATCAGAGACATATAATACCCAAGGTTGCACGGAATCTCCCGGGTGGCCGGTTTAAAAGATAGTCCCAGGGGTGGGTCACTGAGCAACACCAGGCTCCAGTGCCCTAAATGTGGTTAAAAAGCCTCTTTTAACATTTGTTTCATAGTCATTAATCAATATTAACATTTAGCACTTAAGTAACGCATAGCATTACTATACATATTATGCAAAGCCTTCCCATAGGTACAAGGTGAAAGATCAAGTGAAACTAGGTTTGTCCTATGGTTCATCAAGTTATGACACATGCATAATGAATATTTGGTCTTGCAGTTAATAGGTAACAAGGAAACAGTAAGTTATACTTGCCTTCCAAAAACTCGTGTTGATGGTCTCACTTCTTCAGATATCCTCTTCTCGACAACCTTGAACAGCTTGAACTCTAAACGGGGTCAAAGGCACCACACAAACATCCATTCCAATCATCACATGCAAATAAATATATTTCTATTAGAACAGTACACCAAGCATCAAAAACAAGTAGAGAAACACTTATAAAACTATTCTACTCGTCGATACGATCACATGAACGTAAAGATCACTCTAATCGGACTAAAAACGAGAAAGTTATGAAGAAAACAAGTTTCAGGGGCTATTTTGTAAATAAAAACATTTGCCTAGGGGCTAGCCTGCGAAAACCGAGGACTAAAACGTAATTAACGGTAGACTCGAGAGGCTAGCAGGCTTAAAAACGCGATATGGACTGCGGGCACTAAAACCGGGAAGCTCAGGGTTAAAACCGTAAGAAAACAGGACTGAAATTATACTCATATGAACTGAGGTGGACTGCGGGTTTATTTTCAAAAAGCTCGGGGGCCTTTTCGCAAAAGCGACAGCTGCAGCCGCGCGGGCGCTGACGCGGTTGGCCGGTCCACCACACGGCCGGTGGACCGCGCGCGGGGCTGCGATCTACGGGTCCGTGGACCCGGCTCATACCCCTTCGGGGCGCTTCTAATCCTGGCCACTCAACACCGGATGAACGGCGCAGAGGGCTTGGCGAGCGGGCGCGGCGGCGGGAGCGGCGGCGCAAACGCCGGCGAGCGGCGGCGCCATGCGAGGGGCTCGGGAACTCGCCGTTCCGGCGTTCCCGGCCTTGGTTGGCCACACGGATTGCACCGGAGCGAAGCGGGGGCAAAGGCGAGCTCGTCGGTGGCCTTGGCTCTGGCGGGGACTCACCACAGCGACAACGAGGCGGTAGCGGGATCTGTGACGGCTCAGGTGAGCATTTCCGAGCACAAGAGAGCAGGTAGGGTGTAGGGAAAAGCTTTGGGTGGCTGCGGCAGCTCCTGGAAACGCTCGGATGGGGCTTTGGGTGGCCGGTGAAGCTCCACCACGGCGGCGGGAAACAGTGGGGCGAGCGGGTGGCGCGAGGGAGAGGGCAAGGGCCTCGCCCTGGCTTTATAGGGCTCGGGTGGGTGCGGTGGTGGCCGATGAGTGCCCCACCGAAGCCGGATGATGGCCGAGTGGCCATTAAGGCCACTCACCTTCGGTTTCGGGAGGCGAGGGGAGCGGCGGCGCGCTGGTGGATGCGGGAGGTAGGGGAAGGGTCGCCAGGTGCCGCTGACATGTGGGGCTGGGCTGTCAGGCGGGCGCGGTCGAGCGGGGATTGGGCTGCGGGGCGCGAGGCGGGCCTCGCTGGGCCGGTGTGAGCGGAGGGAAGGGAAAGAGAGGGAGGCGGCGCGAGCGGGCCGAGCAGGCCGTGGCCCAAGCGGGCGAGCGCGGAGAGGGGGAGGGAGTGGGCGACCGCAGGCCGGGCCGCTTGCGGCTTCGGGCCAAAAGAGTGAGGAGAGGGGGGTGAGAAGGAAAAAGGGTTTTCTTTTTATTTTTGTCTCAAAACTTGCTCAAATTCAAATTAGATTTGAATTCAAGCCACACAACACTATTCCTACACTCAAACAAAATAATATGCTCCAGCATGAATGCAACAAAAATGTTTCTAAGCCCCAACTAAACTTATTAATTTACCAAAAATTATTATTTGAGCTATATGTTTCATGGAAAATGAATAAACAAAGTCATATTAAACTCTAATTTCCAAAAGGTGATTTTCAGGGTGTCACACAATGCAACCGAGACCCGCAGCCACTGACCAGGCTCGATCCCGACGCGCGGACTGTCCGCCGGTCAAAACCGCGGACTGTCCGCCAACGAGCAGAGAGGGCGATTTCAGTCGCGTCCTCTCCAAATCTCTCCAAGTTCGATCCAAATCAAAATCCCACGTTCCCAAACTTGGAGAAGATGATCATGGGGTAGTTAGGAGACTATCCCCAAGAAATCATCCGCTCAAATCAATTCAATCACCGGGAAATCGAAAGGGGAAGATCAAGAACGAAAAAGCGCCATGAAAATGAAATCAACCCGATCTACTTGTTCGTGAGGAGTTAGATGAATTCCTTCGGTGGAAGTGATCTCCTTTCAAAAACGAACAAGTTGATTCAAACGGATTTCGCAAAGACGCAGTAGGGAGAGAGATCGAGTGACGGGAAATCGCGGAGAAATGAAGAACGCGAAGAACACGAACAAAACGCGAATCAACACATCGATCTGCAACCGTGTGGCTACCACACGCTACAACAGTGAGGTTACGGCCTCACTTCCTCAAAATCTCCAGTACACAGAGGTATGGTTCTCTACGGATCTCAGCTAGCTACAGCAGGGGATTGGGAGAGCAGGAAACCCTAGGTGCAAAGAGCAAATGACTGAGATAGATGGGGAGGTGGGTGTCTCCCCCTACTTATCCTAATTCTAACTATTCCTAATTCCCACTCTACCCCTAACTACTTACAGAGCGAGCCAGCTAAACCCTAAGGTTATTCTGGACCAACTCGATGGTAGGTGGATCCGACGGCCACACTCGCACAACTCGTAGCGTTGCCTCGACGCAACCTCCCGATTGCCTCCACGTGCCGCCACCGCTCTGCGTCCTTTTCCTGGACGTCGCACCCCCGGTTTTGAGGCCCAAATCGGGAAACCAGCCTTCATGACCAACCCCCGGTTTTGAGGCCCAAACCGGGAAACCAGCCCACCAGCGCCTGAGTTTTGTGGCCCAAACTCAGCAAACCCACAACACCCAGGTTTTGAGGCCCAAACCTGGAAACCGTCCTCAGCCCGAGTTTTGTAGCCCAAGCTCGAAAACCATCAGCGCCCAGGTTTTGAGGCCCAAACCTGGAAACCATCCACCCGATGGTTTTTCTCTGGCTCTACCACCAAACCGAAGCTGTAGAGGGGATGCACCGCCCGTGCACCCCGTCCACCGACACGTGTCCCCAGGTCCTCGACCCGAGCAACACCGTGCCTGCAAGTCTCCGCTCGTCGCTGTCCCAGGCTGCCAGCCACCACAGCTGATCCTCGGGCCACCGGTCCCTCAGTCCAAGCCTCACGTCCGCCCTTCGCCACTCCTGGTCCATCGGCACGGCACGTCTCTACTTGACCTTCACCTTGCCTCTGATCACTGTATCCGTGCTCGACACCTGCACAACACAAGCCAAAGAATATGTGCATTATCCCAGTTGACAATCACTCATCGCTCAGAGACTCGGCATACACCCATGTATCCGCAATCTCCCCCTTGATGAGTGCATTGTCAACTACCAACACAAATCATAATTGAAAGGAGGAAGGAAGAAAGAGAAGAGAGAACTCGACCAAATGACCCAAAAGAGGGAAGAAAGCAAGACAAAAGTTGTCCCGAAGTTTATCCCAATTTCCATTTACGCCGCTTACGGAATGATTATACCATTTTCTCGCTCTTCCTAAAAGGGAGAACGGGATGAGTTTCCATTTTATGGTCTCTTGTGTCATGCCAGCAATAGTCCGACAAGAACACAATTGCTCAAATTCCCTAAGGTGGGTGTATGGATCTTCATCTTCTGATCCAGAGAAGGATTTTTCCCGAACCATGGCTATAAGAGCAGGGCGAAGCTCATAGCCATCTGTAAGAATGGGGTGTGATGATGGTGGAGGCTCCAACAAGTCGCCCTTTGGAGTAAAGAACTTAAAGATAGGAGTGAAATCCATGTGATAAGAAGTGTGGTGGTGAGGTAAAGGTAGTAAAAAGGGAAAGGTGGTAAAAAGAAAAGAAACGCGGACGAACTTGGTTCAATTCTAGAACAGCTACCGTTCCCCGGCAACGGCGCCAGAAAGCTTGTTGGGTATTTTAAACGCACACAGAATAATCCGCAAGCGCATGGATACCGATGTAGCTTTCACTCGAGAGTATTCCAGGGTATCGATTTCCACGGGGAACGTGAAGTGTGCTAGAAGAATTAAGAACGTCCAAGAAAAGAATGATAATGTGGTTCAAGAGGGATATAGGGTTTTCTAAGCTAGTCTATCTAATTAAAGGCTTACTATACTTTACTTACTTCGGAGCAACAGGTCCTTTCCAACTCTCGAGAAAGACTGGGAAGAAGGTAGTTGGGGGAAGGCTGCCGAAAGCTCTACGAGAACACCAACCCTAACATGGTGGATTACAAAGACCTGACAGAGCTGTCACCTCTGGGGCTACCACAACTATTCCGGAGGATTGGGCGCAAACTCAGGTAAACCCTAGTCTAGACACTGTGTCTACACTAACGCTTACTATTCTAATTACGTACGATAACTAGAGCACTCAATACGAGCGGAGATCCAGTAAATAAAATAAAGAAAAACTGAAATTAAATATAATACTTAGAAGTAGTAAATGAAGAACCTGGAGATTACTCGAGACGAACCAGATGCTGCACCAATACAATGTCGAGGAAGATCTGACAGATCCGGCTCCTCCTCAGCTCTCTCCTCCTCCTCTCTCTAATCCAATCTCTAATTACAACTAGATGAACTAGACAACTAGAACTACAACTAGAACTAGATCTAGATGAACTAGAAGAGATTCATCTAGAGGGACCTCTACTTCAAATTGAAACCCTAGTTTCTGATGTGAAGATGAATAATGAAGATGGAGATGCCTAGAGAGGGGGGTCTGGGGCTGCTTATATAGCCCGAGGTGGAGTAGAGGGCAAGGAATCGCCATGTCATCGATCCGCGTCACCTTTATCGCCCACCGTTATATCAAACCGACTTCGGGGACGGTGGAGATGCATCCTAGGAGGCGGTGGTAGAAGGTTCCAGAAGGCGGAGGCAAAACGGGCTCCGTGGTCGACCGGTCAGTCTCCATGTGGGACCGGTCGGTCTGGCCCAGTGGGCCCACGTGGTGGCCCGCCTCGTGGAGCCTTCTGGTGTCTTCTAGATCCTTCTTTTGCAGATTTCGATGCAAAATTAATATCTTTTCATCCGGGACTCCGAATATAGCAAATGACATGTCTGTTTCGATCGTCTCGACGAGCTCTTCCCAATGGTGCACTCCAATTCATCACTTGAGATGCTTTTATATGGTAAAAACATGAATGTCCTACAAAACAAGTGAGAGCACCAAAACTCATGGAACTTGTTAGTTTCAAACCCTACAACTATGCTTTGTAATTCATTTAGTGTCATTTCATGCAATAGTTGATGGTTAATTATGAGCATTAGTGAGCGTCAACAGTCATCCAGCTTTTTCATCAGTTACGGTTACCATACGTTTTTAAATGGTGGCTAAAACTATTATATTTCATACATCGCTTATAAGGAATACCAAAAGGTGCCTGGATTCTGGGACCGAAGAACTCAAAAGTTCAAGGACAAGCATAGGTACCACCTCAAAATCCGACGAGATTTCCCGGTAAGTATTTCAAAGGTTCAATTCATGTTTCATACATATATATATGGGTTCTAATGCTTGTGTATCAATCGTGCAGTGCGCCAAACAGCCACTAGGATCGGGGACATGTGGCTTGTACACATGCGAGTTTCTAAGGGAAAGCAAGGAGTACACCAATAGCTGGAAGAAGCTCAAGGAAGGTGTCAAGTATTGGGGAGAGCAGCAGAGCTGCATGATGTGCTTTAAACAAGTCAAGGCGGATATATGCAAGTTTGTATTGGAGAAATGCATTCTCGAAGGAGAAACATTCTTCGACAACGAATCCGAGCTGGCGTTGCTACCCCAATACGAGAAGCTCCGCAAATGGAACACGATGCTTCGTCCGACAGATTACGCTCATCAAGTTGAACTATGAATTGTAATTTGAATTTGAAATCAACTAAGTCAATGTGTATATGATGACAACTAACAACTAAGTGACTTTGTATGTTATGTCCATGTAGTTTATATGTGCATATATATCTCTCTGTTAGAAATCTGGAATTCTAGAATTATTTGAAAACTGTAATTGATTTGAATTCATATCCTGCTGTTTCTGTTGGCTGCATTATTTTTTTTAATCCAAAATTAATAACCGTGGCGGGCAACATAAGAAGCCCGCTACGGTTAAACGCAACTACCGCAGCGGGCAACCTAAATCGACTGCCGCAGTTAATAATTTACCGCAGCGGGCGATTTAGGTTGTCCGCTTCAGTAAATGTTATTAACCGCAGCGGCCTATTTATGTTGCCCGCTGCGGTTAAGGCTTTTACCGCAGCGAGCAACAGCGTCCGCTGCGGTAATGGCCACGATTAACCATGGCCTTAGCATCGCAGTGGACGCTGTTGCCCATTGCGGTAAAGCTAAAACGCCCGCTGCGGTTAAGCTTTGTGCAGTAGTGTCCGCTTCCGTCGCGGTAGAAGTCATCCACATAGCCATAATTTTCAGTACGGTTTGTACTGGCCACACTTTCCCATCCTATGCTTGCATTTGCTATGTGGTATGTGGAATGCAAGGGTAGTGCAAAAAAGGAGTTGTAGTTTTCCTATGCATGTAATCAATATTTTATAAATATAATCATCAAGTTTTAATACATATACCTGGCCACATGACCTTCCATCCGGTCATCGACCGGACATCCGACCATACGGCCATCCATCCATCCATCCCATCCACACATCCACACATCTCACCACACTCGCACTCTCTAGGCAGCAAGGACGACTCCCACTCGTACCTTGCCTCAACGGCCAGCGCCGACCTATCAACCCAAGGGGAGAAGAAGAAACACCTCTCACTAAATCTGAGGGAAACTGAGCACCATAGTGTTGTCCATGACCGTGGACACGGCTATACATATAGATCGATCAACTCTGGAGAGCGTGTACGCCTGGAACCATAGGTTAGCTATCATCGACGATCCGGCTCGTCTAAGCTGATTCCGAACTTCACCCTAATCCGCAAACGATGCCATCCTACCTCTCAGCCCTGGGGCACCCCGGAAATCCACCGTAACGCTGAGACTATGAGACGTGGATCCTGGCGTACCAAATAAAACACCACGTTGTCTTAGGAGGGTGCGGGTATCCAGCCCTTACCGCCCTACACTTATCACCTTTCAGCCTAGCAGTAATGGCATCGTTTCGCCCAGGGGGTAGGAACGGTCCCCGCCCATACAAGAACAAGTGGTGCGCACAAAGGTACTATGTGTTGATCACCCCAGCGCGATCAGGCCCTAAGGACTGAACAGGATATCTCCTCCTCGGGGCTTCCATCGCCCCCGTGCTGACACAACACCTCTATCCCGGGGATTCGTCCCACGAAGACACTCCACCTCAGGACCTCTTCTCAAGATCACAATGCACCCGCCACAGGTACTCCCCAGGGGATGCCCAGGTCACATCCCCTCGGCAAGACTCATCACCGGACTCGTCATAGATCCTGTCCAGTCGACTCAACCCTCACCACACACACCCAAGACACACGCCAAGATCTCCCCAAGTCATCATCCCGTTATCACAGCACCATGTGCCTTAGCCACCCACAAGCAAACATCCACCAAGCATCACATCACAGATACAATGCATAGTAGAAGTGAGTAGCGAGTATGTAAAGTAAGCGGTGTCTAGCCTAACAGCGGGTGTGCAGGGGAAAAGGTTGCGTCAAGGTATACGCTTCACAAGCAATCTAACATGCAACCTATCACAGTTCATTTGCAAAAAGTAAAGCACTAGCAGCTACATTATTGCATGTCTAATAGGATTCTACGAGGTTGGATGGGCTGTGGCACCTGTTACGTTGTTAGTCGGAGATCTCTGATGTCCTCGTAGCCGTTCTCCTCGGGTCCCGGTGTCATCCTCGATCTCCTCCAGCGGGTTCCAATCCGACCGACACTACTCCCGATGCAACTACTTCGCGAGACGGACAAACATTACAAAGGAGCAATCAGAACACTGATACGACAACTAGACCCGAAAGGCGCTATGGACACTAAACAGAGAAAGGACTTAGCCCTCACGGAGGACATCCGATCCTCGGGCTCAAAAAGACGTAGGAGCAGGGATGCTTGCTAGGCACAAGCTCGAGTCACAACCTGGCTTGTACTTCCCGGACTGAACGAGTCGACCTGTACGGCCCAAGTAAATTGGCTAGGACTTGATCCTGACTTAAGCAATCATCACGCAAAACAAGATTAGCCCTCACAAAGCGAGTTCGTTTTCCTCGGGCTCATGACGGACCAGGATGTCAGAGATGTCATCAGTTAATGATTGCTCCGACTAATCCCGGACGGCACGGGAGATCCGAAGACTTGTTACGAAGTGTACTTGGATTAGGACTCTCGTTGTAACTTAGTCGAGTTCTTAAAGGAAGTCTTGTAATTAGAATAGGACTCCTTTAATGTAATCGACTAGGACTCGGCCTGCGCTATGACTTACCTGGATATATAAGGGGAAGTGGGCGCAGGCTCCAGAGGATCGAACATTGAATCATAATCATACACAAAGCATATGCCGCACTGGACGTAAGGTATTACGCTATTTAGGGCCTGAACCAGTATAAATCGCTGTCCCTATGTACTCGCTGAGTCCTACGAACGTTGATCCCCACCGAACAAATCGTCTGAGATTACTCAGGACGAGTTGCCGGTTAACAAACAACGACAGCTGACGCGCCATGTAGGGTCTTTCGGCGATTCAACGACCAAGAGCCCGGCGAACCACGACAACATGTTCTCAGCGGGATCAATTTTCGTTTTTGGCTCGTGGACTTGCATCGTGGATGATCAAGGAAAGCTACATCGACAACTTCACACTGAATCAGAACTGCAAGCCACGCCAAAGATGGAACACCTCGCTCAGAACCTAGCAAATCTTGCAATCCAAGATCCGCAGGATCCTAAGGACCAACTAAAGGCATCCGACTCCTTCTCGAACTCAAGTTCTAAGGAGAAGGACCCGGACACTAGCCACAGCGTCACCTTTGGATCGCGGAACTCCGCTGAAAGCCTTCAAGACCTGATTGATGCAACATTCAAAGAGTATCAACAGATACCTTTGACAGGAGCTCAACAAGGACTCGTTTTCAGCTTTACCAAGGAAGGTAACATTGTCCATTGGCCAATTCAGCCTGCTCCGGCTAGACTGGTTGGCACAATCGACCAACAACTTCCATACCAACACGGACATCAGCTCCCCTTTGAGGAACACGACACCTCAATGGAACTAATCTCCAGCGCTTCTATTCTGGAGTCGGTAACACCAGGATCATCAAACCAGAGCTACACTCGTGAAGTTTTCATGGCAGGGCATCAGTCATCTTTACGACCACCAACCCCACCAGATGTCTTTCAAGATGACGAAACTCTGAGCATGATATCTGACAATGACCCGGAAGGACCCGGAGAAACCGAGTCTTTGAAGGCTGAGAGAATCCGAAGGGATCAAGCTAAAGAAGCCCGTAGAAGGCGAGCAAACCACCGCAAGGAAGCTGTAGACCGCTACAACGTACGATTAGAAGAGTATAACACTTGGAGACATCTAGAAACAGAGGTGGAGCGCCAAGCTCACACTGAGGAGCATCAGTCTCAGGATGATCACAATAGACGACGCCCCGATTGCTCTCGCAACCTCGAACTCGAGTTTACGAGGGTCGCCGGCCATAAAGTCTTCCAGACTCCCTACCAAAATATCCTGGCTCTAGCTACAGAGATGGGGGCCATGACCAACCGCACCCCTGACGAAGAGCGACGGTTGGTCATGCTTCAGACTACCGCGCTTCAACTCTGAGGACGGAATCTCGAGTCCCTAGCCGATGAGCAAGCTTCATCTCACCCAAGCCAGAGGCAGCCTGTTCAAGAGCGACTCGGTCGGATCCCAGCAAGGAGTCATCCGGGCCACCGAGTACCTGATCAAGCTGAGGGAGGAGTCGAGTCTTCATACAAAGGAATCGCAGTCGCAGCATCCGACGCAGTCGATCGTTTCCCCTGCTTTTCCCAGAGACTCCGAGCAGTTTCGTTCCCGCAAAAATTCAAACCCGGGAACTATTCAAAGTACGACGGGAAGATAGAACCTAAATGGTGGCTCAGGTTGTATGATCAAGCAGTTGAGTTAGCCGACGGTAGCAATGACGTCAAAGCACTCTATCTCCCAATGGCTTTAGAGACAATGCCGCTCGCCTGGTTCGACAGGCTTAAACCCGAGTCCATCGACTCTTGGGAACAACTCCATCGTATCTTCATTGAAAACTTTGCGGGTGTCCCAGAGAGATCAAATCCTTGGACTAAGCTCAGATCCTGTAAGCAACAGAAAAACGAATCAATGCGGAAGTACTATAGGCGCTTCTTAGAGATCCGCTCCACAGTATCCGACATCACAGATAGAGAAGTAATTGACCTCTTTGGCAACGACATTTGCGAAAGGTACAATTACAAAGATTTCATCAAGCAGGACCCGACCACCGCCGACGAGTTCCATCGGGCTGTAAACTCAATGATGGCGATAGAAGAACGCACATAGGAACGTTTCCCCGATAGAAACACGCAAGGTGATCGAGGGAACAACCAGAGAGGCAACCAGGCACCACAGCAAAATACCCGGAAAAGAGCGGGAGACAATACTGTTGCTACCATGGAGCCTCAGAAGAAGGGAAACAAGCCATTCACCTTTGATGACTTACTCAACGGACCGTGCCCCTTCCATCTGAAAGGTGGACATCAGGCAAGGCACTGTCGACAACTCAAGGAGCGAGGCTTGAACTCTGACTTCAACAAAAACAAGAAGGACAAAAGGCAAGAAGACAGCTAAAGACCCTCATCAAGACGCCGGTGGTTTCCAGCACCCCAAAGGCACCATCAACGTTATCTTCGGGGGAGTAACCACCAGCGATAGAGAGAGGCTCCAGAAGCTTTCCCTACGGGAGATCATGTCTACTGAACCAGCGGCACCCAAATATCTCGACTGGTCTGAGCACCCGATTAATTTCTCCAGAGCTGACCAATGGACCAGCGTCTCTAATGCAGGACATTAGCCACTAGTCCTGGATCCTACGGTCGCTGGATATACATTGGGTAGAGTACTCATTGATGGCGGGGCAGGACTCAACGTCATCTTCGCAAGCACTCGACGCAAGATGAATCTAGATCTCGAAACCCAACTCACACCATCAAGTACCCCTTCCTACGACATAGTACCCGGAAAGGCAGCTGTACCACTCGGAAGGATCATACTACCCGTCACTTTTGGAACTCAGATCAATAACCGGACTAAGTACATCAGTTTTGAGGTAGTTGATTTCGAATCATCGTATCACGCCATTTTTGGACGACCTGCTATTGCCAAGTTTATGGCAGTACCCCACTACCCGTACCTCCTGTTGAAGATGTCGGGTACTAAAGGAATCTTAACCTTCAGAGGCGACTTGAAGCGGTCATTTGATTGTGACACAGAGGCTATTCAAATTGCTGAAAAAGCTAAACTCACTCTAGAAGTGCAAGAACTCGCTCTGATGGTGCATAATACCAAGCCTGGAGATTCAGAAATCCTAACCAAGAAGGCGGGTACTATCCAACCATCAGCAAAAGTCTCTACAAAAACAATTGACCTGGAAATCGGTGATCCGTCCAAGACAGCGGTTATCAGTGCTCACTTATCTGAAGAATAGGAATTCGCGCTCACCAAGTTCCATAGAGCAAACAAAGATATATTTGCTTGGAAACCGGCTGATATGCCGGGAGTCCCAAGGAACTTCGCTGAGCACAAATTGGAGTTAAAAGAAGGCTCTAGACCTATCAAGCAAAGATTACGACGATTCTCACCAGAGAAGAAAGAGGCAATCAAGAAGGAGATAGCCAAACTACTCGCGGCTGGATTCATTAGAGAAATCCTTCACCCCGAGTGGTTAGCTAACCCAGTGCTAGTCAAAAAGAAGAACTCTGCTGAGTGGCGTATGTGTGTCGACTACACAGACCTCAACCGACACTGTCCCAAGGATCCTTTTGGATTACCAAGGATAGATCAAATAGTTGATGCCACTGCAGGTTCCGCCTTATTATCCTTCCTGGATTGCTACTCCGGGTACCATCAGATCGCTCTTAAAGAAGAAGACCAACCCAAGACATCGTTCATTACTCCTTTCGGAGCATATTGTTACAAAACCATGTCTTTTGGGCTGAAAAATGCGGGAGCTACTTACCAACGTGCTATCCAAGACTGTTTGGGCGATCAGATTGGCCGCAACGCAGAAGCTTATGTCGACGACGTGGTCATAAAGACAAAGGATCCGACTACCCTCATATTGGACCTAGAGGAAACCTTTAACAGGCTACGCACGTACCAATGGAGACTCAATCCAACCAAATGCGTTTTCGGAGTACCTGTTGACACTTCTTAGCGTCACTACTAAGAATAGAGTTTGAATCTATCCCCAACAACAAGGCTAGAAATGTTTGTTGGTATTTCTTATATCTATTGGATAATTCCGCAAGTGCACATAACATACCATTGTAGCATTTCACTCAAGTGTATTCTAGGGTATCGTATTTATCCACAGGGAAGCAATGGTTAAAGAATGTGATAACTAACTATCATGTATCCACTAACTAATATACCAACTAAACCAGTGTGGGGGTAAGTGATGTATATGATAAGAGCAATGACACACACAGGAGAGGTCACAAAGATAAAAGAGTAGTCTAGCGAGCGAGGAGAACAACGAGCGAGCCTAAGGTTTCCAAAGATCTATCTCTACTTGCATGGTTCTAACGTAGCAAGACAAGGTATATCAAGCAAGATCAAAGTTCATACACAATTGCACTTCGGGTCACTAAGCCACTTAGCAACAGAAAGGGATGAGAAGGGTGCTAAGCGGCCTAGCACAAGAAGACCTACGTTTTAATAACTTGCCCGCACGTGGTGGAATCAAAGCCTAGATAGGTCTGTCACCCCTACTAGGTACCACAAACAAATCGTGGAGTAAGCCACAGACACAGGCAACAGTATAGTCTAGACACCACGTCTACACTACATCTCACTACTCTAATCCGACATCCGGTGGAACTAATTAGAGCACCGGGTTAAGGGCGGTGAACCAGCGCAAAGGTATACTACCATTATCTCGCTATCACATAACTATGACAATGCTAACAACCACTACAACATAACTAGTCATGTTGCAATAAAGTAAAGTACTAAGGCAAAGTAGAGAAGATAACTATATAAAATAACTCAAGTCTTACAAGGAAAGAAAGGAATACAAGAACCATACCAGACCTCCCGGAAGACTAGAGCTGAAGACCAGAGACTCACTCTAACTCCAAGCACTACTACTAGTACTACATCTTGAGAGAGAGTGGAGAGCCCCTCCTTGTGGTGTGTTGAATGAGAGGGTGAAGGCCTCTATTTATAGTGGAGGTGGAGTAGGGGCTACTCCGGTGCCACGTCAGCGATCCGCGTGATCCTCATCTCTTCACCCTTGGATCCACCGCCATGACAACCGACTTGGATGAATGGCTTGGATATTCTTCACGTGTGAAACATGCACTTTGCCACCGACTTGGATGAGGGTCACCATGGGGTCGGCCGACCCCTGTCCCTGACATGTGGGCCCGGGGTACATCTTCTAGAAGGTGCTGATGTCACCCTGATGAATAGTTCTGTTGGGACCCACCAACGGGGGGTCGGTCGACCCCCCTATGATAGGGCTGGCCCACCTTCTTTTCTCCCTTGGTGACCCCACATGTCATGGATCAAAAGGGTGTATGATTCCTCACCAAGGCATATGATAAGTGTTGCCTTCTTTATTTCAAAAGAAAGACTTAATGTTCCTCATATGGTTCTCTCATGTCGCTCAAATGGTGTATGATTCCTCACCAAGGCATATGATAAGTGTTGCCTTCTTTATTTCATCCTACTTCTAAACAGGCTTATGTGTAGCTCAAGGTAGAGATGAAAGAACATGGCATACTTACTTGCATTTTGTTGCGAAGTCAAAGCTCAGATCCTTGAAGAGAAGTGTCATACTCCCAGATCAAGACGTGCAAGTGTGTGGTGTATGGTGGACTAGATTGCTTCTTTATTTGATAAGATCTATCTCTCTATTTTCTTTTTCTTTTTCTCTCTTTTCTAATGAGACATGGCTAGCATTTTTTTTTGTGTTTTTTTTCATGGACTTTCACTTGTCCATCTTTTTTTTCATCTTTATTTTGCCTAGCCTTTTGAGTCTCATCTACTAAATAATTGAGAGAGATTTCCTAACACTTGGAGTATGAAGCAACCTATTTGGTGGAAATGAAAGGCATGTTTTTGCATACTTCCAGTGTAGAAGGAGCATGTATATGAGGTGTGTACATGATCTTGATCTTTAGGAGCATGAAAAGTCTCTTAACAAGGGTCAACAAGACTCGACAACACTCAATACAAAGCAAATAGCCTATGTATAAGGTTTGTAAACATGTAAAGCATATATGGCTGTGGTAGGAATTTATCACCATTGAGGAACAATTAAGATTTTGATCATTTTAAGAATAAATTCTCCGGTAATCTATCATGCTTAGAACAATATTATAGCAGCTCTTGTCTCACTATCATGTCTCTCAACAACTTAGACTTAGTTTTAGCACTTGCAACCCACAAAGTTTTCAGGTTCATGATGGTTTAAATGAGCTAAGTAATCCATACTTAGAGAAATACTAAGTTGTAAACTAGGCACTAGAGAAACATTAGCAAGGCAACTAGTCATCATTTCCATGGGGAAGATAGACATATATGAGACATATGTGCTAAGGGGAATACTAAGCAAATATTTTTGGTATTTTCCTTTTTTTAAAAAAAATGCAATGAGAAAACTAATTGAAACGTAAATAACTTAAGATACAAGACTTACCTTGGTGGGGGAGAGGATCTCCCCCAAACTTGGTTCTTGCCAATGCTCTTTGTGTTGCCATAGTGAGTGGGGGAGGGGTTCCTCCCCCAAGCTTGCTCTTTTCAATGTGACATGGTGTTGATGTTATGACGTGGATTGCACCATGGCCCTACTTTTATCACCATACCTGCACTTGAAACACTTGTACACCTTTCCACACTCTCCAAGTCAATGGTTACTCCCCATGATTTATACAACCAATACCTCTCACACGGGAGTGGTTGTTTGGTTATACAATCATGATGAAGCATAAACAAAGACTAGTTTGGTCCATTTTAAGCATGTGTGAATAAAGTGTCTTTATATTATCAACCTTCTAAGTGTAGGTACATAGAGCATAAAGGCAAAACTTGCTAGAATAGAGAACAAGAAGCTCTAGAGACAAGAAAAGACTGCTCTGAAGAGCCTATTTCATGGGAGACATCTTGTCATAGATTTATCATGCAAGCTAAAGGTAAGACACATATTCTTTTTAGCAAAGGATAAAACATTATTAGTTCATCATTTTAAAGTTCTCACATAATGGCATAGATCGTGAGCATTCAACAAAAGCATGGGATACAAGGTAGGATTATGAATGTCAATGGATTCAGGATATAGACAATTAAGTTGTCTAGTTTTAGCATGCTAGGAAGATTATCAATCCATTTTCAAAGTCATTATCCATACCTGGCTTGTGTAGAGGGTTCAAATCATGACACATGTAGGTGAGTCCACATGGCAGAACCTTCATTTGCATTGATTATGGTTGGGCTCAAGCATCATACCTTGGTGTCATGAGCTGATGCTCCATTTATGAGCCTTGTGAGACACTCTTCGTACATCTTGATGGGCTTTTGCTTCCACTTGTTGCACCTTCTTGAGTATATCATGATTCTTGCAACAAGAGAGAGAGAGAGAAAACACAACTTGGAAGCAGAGGATTAACGTTAGCAGTTAGCATTCGAGTTGGTTGTTCTTGTGGGTCGTGGTTGATGCCACACATCAATGTTGTGGGTTTCAAAACCTCCACATACATTCTAGGTGAATCATGAGAGATCAAATCAAGCTTGGCAAATGGAAACTAGAAGATGCCAACTACTTTTTCTCTTTTCCTTTTACAAACTCAAGAGAAGCTAGCACTTAAAACTTGAGAGAGAAAGAGATGGCTCAAGAGCAAGAGGAAAATTTAGAGAATTGATGCAATGAGAAATGATATACCAAGCATGCTCTTTCATAGCCACAATGGGAGATGTGGTGGAGGAGTCATAGGGAGGTCGGCCGACCCCCTCTTCCTGCTTCTCCCACAAATTTAAGTGCAGAACCAGCCTAATGCTAGACGAGATCACATGGGTGAAGTGTGACAAGGAATGGCAAGGATATGGGGTCGGCCGAGCAAGCTGCCACCCCTATCACTTCCAAACTTGCACCATGCTCCCACCATAAGGTTTGTGTCACAAAAAGCAAGAGGAGCACTGAATGGGTGCAATGGGGGTCGGGCGACCCTTTCATGTACCCAAAAACTCTCAAAATCTTTGTGAAAGCTTTTCTCAAAGTTTTATGCAGGAAAGAAAGTTGGGTTCTTGAAAATTCAAACATGACAACCCAAAGTGGAAAGGCAAAGTAAGAGAGCAATGGAGAATCAAATGTGGATACATACCGAATTACCTATCGGCAAGGGCTCTTAGTTTTGAGAGCCAATGAGTAGGAATTTCACCATTGATTTCAATCTCAAGCCTTGCTTCATCTCCAAGAATGATCTCATGACTTACCCACCGAAATTTTGATGTTTTCCTACAAGGGTTAGTCCAAATGTACATCCAAATTCTATACAAGTAATTTTTAGTTCAATAATCAAACTAGGCACCATGCTTAATTTGATCAAGGAAGGCTAGTTAACCTAAGCACCATGCTTAATTTAAAAGCCTTTGGGAGTATACTCGCGAAGTAATCCAAAACCAAAGCATACATAGAATAGAAAAAGGAAACAAGAAGGACTACGCAAGATCCATTGAATAGTACGTCTGAGCATAAAAGGTGAAGCATAGGATCATTTTTTTTATATTTTTTATGAAAAAATGCAAATGAGATGGATGAATGCAATTAAACAAACATGTTATGGTTTTGGAAAGGAAATATAATCAATTTAAATGAATGGTATGCATGAATTTGTAGGCATAGACAAAGAAAGCAATATATGATGATTCAAGCAAACATGCAATGGTATGAAATAAATAAAAGGATAACTCAAGGTTGCCTGTCGGTAGGGTCTCACATACCTTGAAAGACTCCCACAATCTGAGACATGATTGCGAGTGCTTTTGTTCCGTCACATGATGATATCATTTTGTCTTTGACGGTGACCTTCTCTTCATTTCTACACAGGGTTAGAATGTATACATATACTCACCTGTGATATGGCAAGGCCAAGGTGTTGATGGTTCATCAATGATCAGGCATCCTAGGCTCCTTGATTTTTTTTCTTTTTTTTATCTTGTGGAAAAACACCGGAAGGTCGAGACGGTTGATGTCCTGTTTATTCCACACTCAACAGAACAATGGTAATCCCACAATAGCTAGTGGTAACATAGATTAGTAGACATCAATGTTAGTATCAAAATCTTTTGCCAATTGCTTCCCCGGCAACGGCGCCAGAAATGCTTGTTGACACTTCTTAGCGTCACTACAAAGAATAGAGTTTGAATCTGTCCCCAACAACAAGGCTAGAAATGTTTGTTGGTATTTCTTATGTCTATTGGATAATTCTGCAAGCGCATAGAACATACCGTTGTAGCATTTCACCCAAGAGTATTCTAGGGTATCGTATTTATCCACAGGGAAGCAATGGTTAAAGAATGTGATAACTAACTATCATGTATCCACTAACTAATATACCAAGTAAACCAGTGTGGGGGTAAGTGATGTATATGATAAGAGCAGTGACACACACAGGAGAGGTCACAAAGATAAAAGAGTAGTCTAGGGAGCGAGGAGAACAACGAGCGAGCCTAAGGTTTCCAAAGATCTATCTCTACTTGCATGGTTCTAACTTAGCAAGACAAGGTATATCAAGCAAGATCAAAGTTCATACACAATTGCACTTCGGGTCACTAAGCCACTTAGCAACAGAAAGGGATGAGAAGGGTGCTAAGCCGCCTAGCACAAGAAGACCTATGTTTTAATAACTTGCCCGCACGTGGTGGAATCAAAGCCTAGATAGGTCTGTCACCCCTACTAGGTACCACAAACAAACCGTGGAGTAAGCCACAGACACAGGCAAGCGTATAGTCTAGACACCACGTCTACACTACATCTCACTACTCTAATCCGACATCCGGTGGAACTAATTAGAGCATCGGGTTAAGGGCGGTGAACCAGCGCAAAGGTATACTACCATTATCTCGCTATCACATAACTATGACAATGCTAACAACCACTACAACATAACTAGTCATGTTGCAATAAAGTAAAGTACTAAGGCAAAGTAGAGAAGATAACTATATAAAATAACTCAAGTCTTACAAGGAAAGAAAGGAATACAAGAACCATACCAGACCTCCCGGAAGACTAGAGCTGAAGACCAGAGACTCACTCTAACTCCAAGCACTACTACTAGTACTACATCTTGAGAGAGAGTGGAGAGCCCCTCCTTGTGGTGTGTTGATTGAGAGGGTGAAGGCCTCTATTTATAGTGGAGGTGGAGTAGGGGCTACTCCGGTGCCACGTCAGCGATCCGCGTGATCCTCATCTCTTCACCCTTGGATCCACCGCCATGACAACCGACTTGGATGAATGGCTTGGATATTCTTCACGTGTGAAACATGCACTTTGCCACCGACTTGGATGAGGGTCACCATGGGGTCGGCCGACCCCTGTCCCTGACATGTGGGCCCGGGGTACATCTTCTAGAAGGTGCTGATGTCACCCTGATGAATAGTTCTGTTGGGACCCACCAACGGGGGGTCGGTCGACCCCCCTATGATAGGGCTGGCCCACCTTCTTTTCTCCCTTGGTGACCCCACATGTCATGGATCAAGTCTTGTGAAGTTGGTTGCATTTGGTTTTCGGTGTCGACCCATGAATCCATGTGCTTCTCATCTTGCACCATTGAGCAAAAGCACATGCTTGATCCAATGGTTGATATTGGCTTGAACATGCTTCTCTTGGATCATGCCATGTCACCATGGCCGAGGTGGCCCAATGGTGGGGTCGGCCGACCTCCTTGGTGGGCCCACCTGGCCTCATTTTGTTCATTTTGCCATCTCCTACAAGTTCACAAGCTAAGAGTACAAGTGGAACTTATTAGTGATAAATAATCTCATGATATGCTATTCTTCCTTGAAACCGAGGCCTGTTGACGGTATTTTGATAAGGTAAAACATGCTATAACTTCCGTCAACAAGATCCCCCAAGCTTAACCATTGCTTGTCCCGAGCAAATAATCAAACTTGGCCTTAGTGGATCAGTATTGTTGCTATGCATCACATTTCAAGAGTACCATGTGCACAACAAAGTTCTTCTCTTTGAATGGAAAAATTAGCTATGTAAATCATCCATATTACCTTAGTACTGTATGGGGCTTATGGCTTTTCCTTTGTCTTAGGTGGTTGAAACATAGAACAGTTTGACTTGAGCACTAACTTTCTTGTTTTTAGCAAGTTTCATACCAGAGGTTTTGCAATATTTTTCAAAAGAAAGACTTAATGTTCCTCATATGGTTCTCTCATGTCGCTCAAATGGTGTATGATTCCTCACCAAGGCATATGATAAGTGTTGCCTTCTTTATTTCATCCTACTTCTAAACAGGCTTATGTGTAGCTCAAGGTAGAGATGAAAGAACATGGCATACTTACTTGCATTTTGTTGCGAAGTCAAAGCTCAGATCCTTGAAGAGAAGTGTCATACTCCCAGATCAAGACGTGCAAGTGTGTGGTGTATGGTGGACTAGATTGCTTCTTTATTTGATAAGATCTATCTCTCTATTTTCTTTTTCTTTTTCTCTCTTTTCTAATGAGACATGGCTAGCATTTTTTTTTGTTTTTTTTTCATGGACTTTCACTTGTCCATCTTTTTTTTCATCTTTATTTTGCCTAGCCTTTTGAGTCTCATCTACTAAATAATTGAGAGAGATTTCCTAACACTTGGAGTATGAAGCAACCTATTTGGTGGAAATGAAAGGCATGTTTTTGCATACTTCCAGTGTAGAAGGAGCATGTATATGAGGTGTGTACATGATCTTGATCTTTAGGAGCATGAAAAGTCTCTTAACAAGGGTCAACAAGACTCGACAACACTCAATACAAAGCAAATAGCCTATGTAGAAGGTTTGTAAACATGTAAAGCATATATGGCTGTGGTAGGAATTTATCACCATTGAGGAACAATTAAGATTTTGATCATTTTAAGAATAAATTCTCCGGTAATCTATCATGCTTAGAACAATATTATAGCAGCTCTTGTCTCACTATATCATGTCTCTCAACAACTTAGACTTAGTTTTAGCACTTGCAACCCACAAAGTTTTCAGGTTCATGATGGTTTAAATGAGCTAAGTAATCCATACTTAGAGAAATACTAAGTTGTAAACTAGGCACTAGAGAAACATTAGCAAGGCAACTAGTCATCATTTCCATGGGGAAGATAGACATATATGAGACATATGTGCTAAGGGGAATACTAAGCAAATATTTTTGGTATTTTCCTTTTTTTAAAAAAAAATGCAATGAGAAAACTAATTGAAACGTAAATAACTTAAGATACAAGACTTACCTTGGTGGGGGAGAGGATCTCCCCCAAACTTGGTTCTTGCCAATGCTCTTTGTGTTGCCATAGTGAGTGGGGGAGGGGTTCCTCCCCCAAGCTTGCTCTTTTCAATGTGACATGGTGTTGATGTTATGACTTGGATTGCACCATGGCCTTACTTTTATCACCATACCTGCACTTGAAACACTTGTACACCTTTCCACACTCTCCAACTCAATGGTTACTCCCCATGATTTGTACAACCAATACCTCTCACACGGGAGTGGTTGTTTGGTTATACAATCATGGTGAAGCATAAACAAAGACTAGTTTGGTCCATTTTAAGCATGTGTGAATAAAGTGTCTTTATATTATCAACCTTCTAAGTGTAGGTACATAGAGCATAAAGGCAAAACTTGCTAGAATAGAGAACAAGAAGCTCTAGAGACAAGAAAAGACTGCTCTGAAGAGCCTATTTCATGGGAGACATCTTGTCATAGATTTATCATGCAAGCTAAAGGTAAGACACATATTCTTTTTAGCAAAGGATAAAACATTATTAGTTCATCATTTTAAAGTTCTTACATAACGGCATAGATCGTGAGCATTCAACAAAAGCATGGGATACAAGGTAGGATTATGAATGTCAATGGATTCAGGATATAGACAATTAAGTTGTCTAGTTTTAGCATGCTAGGAAGATTATCAATCCATTTTCAAAGTCATTATCCATACCTGGCTTGTGTAGAGGGTTCAAATCATGACACATGTAGGTGAGTCCACGTGGCAGAACCTTCATTTGCATTGATTATGGTTGGGCTCAAGCATCATACCTTGGTGTCATGAGCTGATGCTCCATTTATGAGCCTTGTGAGACACTCTTCGTACATCTTGATGGGCTTTTGCTTCCACTTGTTGCACCTTCTTGAGTATATCATGATTCTTGCAACAAGAGAGAGAGAGAGAAAACACAACTTGGAAGCAGAGGATTAACGTTAGCAGTTAGCATTCGAGTTGGTTGTTCTTGTGGGTCGTGGTTGATGCCACACATCAATGTTGTGGGTTTCAAAACCTCCACATACATTCTAGGTGAATCATGAGAGATCAAATCAAGCTTGGCAAATGGAAACTAGAAGATGCCAACTACTTTTTCTCTTTTCCTTTTACAAACTCAAGAGAAGCTAGCACTTAAAACTTGAGAGAGAAAGAGATGGCTCAAGAGCAAGAGGAAAATTTAGAGAATTGATGCAATGAGAAATGATATACCAAGCATGCTCTTTCATAGCCACAATGGGAGATGTGGTGGAGGAGTCATAGGGAGGTCGGCCGACCCCCCTCTTCCTGCTTCTCCCACAAATTTAAGTGCAGAACCAGCCTAATGCTAGACGAGATCACATGGGTGAAGTGTGACAAGGAATGGCAAGGATATGGGGTCGGCCGAGCAAGCTGCCACCCCTATCACTTCCAAACTTGCACCATGCTCCCACCATAAGGTTTGTGTCACAAAAAGCAAGAGGAGCACTGAATGGGTGCAATGGGGGTCGGGCGACCCTTTCATGTACCCAAAAACTCTCAAAATCTTTGTGAAAGCTTTTCTCAAAGTTTTATGCAGGAAAGAAAGTTGGGTTCTTGAAAATTCAAACATGACAACCCAAAGTGGAAAGGCAAAGTAAGAGAGCAATGGAGAATCAAATGTGGATACATACCGAATTACCTATCGGCAAGGGCTCTTAGTTTTGAGAGCCAATGAGTAGGAATTTAACCATTGATTTCAATCTCAAGCCTTGCTTCATCTCCAAGAATGATCTCATGACTTACCCACCGGAATTTTGATGTTTTCCTACAAGGGTTAGTCCAAATGTACATCCAAATTCTATACAAGTAATTTTTAGTTCAATAATCAAACTAGGCACCATGCTTAATTTGATCAAGGAAGGCTAGTTAACCTAAGCACCATGCTTAATTTAAAAGCCTTTGGGAGTATACTCGCGAAGTAATCCAAAACCAAGGCATACATAGAATAGAAAAAGGAAACAAGAAGGACTATGCAAGATCCATTGAATAGTACGTCTGAGCATAAAAGGTGAAGCATAGGATCATTTTTTTTATATTTTTTTATGAAAAAATGCAAATGAGATGGATGAATGCAATTAAACAAACATGTTATGGTTTTGGAAAGGAAATATAATCAATTTAAATGAATGGTATGCATGAATTTGTAGGCATAGACAAAGAAAGCAATATATGATGATTCAAGCAAACATGCAATGGTATGAAATAAATAAAAGGATAACTCAAGGTTGCCTGTCGGTAGGGTCTCACATACCTTGAAAGACTCCCACAATCTGAGACATGATTGCGAGTGCTTTTGTTCCGTCACATGATGATATCATTTTGTCTTTGACGGTGGCCTTCTCTTCATTTCTACACAGGGTTAGAATGTATACATATACTCACCTGTGATATGGCAAGGCCAAGGTGTTGATGGTTCATCAATGATCAGGCATCCTAGGCTCCTTGATTTTTTTTCTTTTTTTTATCTTGTGGAAAAACACCGGAAGGTCGAGACGGTTGATGTCCTGTTTATTCCACACTCAACAGAACAATGGTAATCCCACAATAGCTAGTGGTAACATAGATTAGTAGACATCAATGTTAGTATCAAAATCTTTTGCCAATTGCTTCCCCGGCAACGGCGCCAGAAATGCTTGTTGACACTTCTTAGCGTCACTACAAAGAATAGAGTTTGAATCTGTCCCCAACAACAAGGCTAGAAATGTTTGTTGGTATTTCTTATGTCTATTGGATAATTCTGCAAGCGCATAGAACATACCGTTGTAGCATTTCACCCAAGAGTATTCTAGGGTATCGTATTTATCCACAGGGAAGCAATGGTTAAAGAATGTGATAACTAACTATCATGTATCCACTAACTAATATACCAAGTAAACCAGTGTGGGGGTAAGTGATGTATATGATAAGAGCAGTGACACACACAGGAGAGGTCACAAAGATAAAAGAGTAGTCTACCGATCGAGGAGAACAACGAGCGAGCCTAAGGTTTCCAAAGATCTATCTCTACTTGCATGGTTCTAACTTAGCAAGACAAGGTATATCAAGCAAGATCAAAGTTCATACACAATTGCACTTCGGGTCACTAAGCCACTTAGCAACAGAAAGGGATGAGAAGGGTGCTAAGCCGCCTAGCACAAGAAGACCTACGTTTTGATAACTTGCCCGCACGTGGTGGAATCAAAGCCTAGATAGGTCTGTCACCCCTACTAGGTACCACAAACAAACCGTGGAGTAAGCCGCAGACACAGGCAAGTGTATAGTCTAGACACCACGTCTACACTACATCTCACTACTCTAATCCGACATCCGGTGGAACTGATTAGAGCACCGGGTTAAGGGCGGTGAACCTGCGCAAAGGTATACTACCATTATCTCGCTATCACATAACTATGACAATGCTAACAACCACTACAACATAACTAGTCATGTTGCAATAAAGTAAAGTACTAAGGCAAAGTAGAGAAGATAACTATATAAAATAACTCAAGTCTTACAAGGAAAGAAAGGAGTACAAGAACCATACCAGACCTCCCGAAAGACTAGAGCTGAAGACCAGAGACTCACTCTAACTCCAAGCACTACTACTAGTACTACATCTTGAGAGAGAGTGGAGAGCTACTCCTTGTGGTGTGTTCAATGAGAGGGTGAAGGCCTCTATTTATAGTGGAGGTGGAGTAGTGGCTACTCCGGTGCCACGTCAGTGATCCGCGTGATCCTCCTCTCTTCACCCTTGGATCCACCGCCATGACAACCGACTTGGATGAATGGCTTGGATATTCTTCACGTGTGAAACATGCACTTTGCCACCAACTTGGATGAGGGTCACCATGGGGTCGGCCGACCCCTGTCCCTGACATGTGGGCCCGGGGTACATCTTCTACAAGGTGCTGAGGTCACCCTGATGAATAGTTCTGCTGGGTCCCACCAAGGGGGGGTCGGCCGACCCCCCTATGATAGGGCTGGCCCACCTTCTTCTATCCCTTGGTGACCCCACATGTCATGGAGCAAGTCTTGTGAAGTTGGTTGCATTTGGTTTTCGGTGTGGACCCATGAATCCATGTGCTTCTCATCTTGCACCATTGAGCAAAAGCACATGCTTGATCCAATGGTTGATATTGGCTTGAGCATGCTGCTCTTGGATCATGCCATGTCACCATGGCCGAGGTGGCCCAATGGTGGGGTCGGCCGACCCCCTTCGTGGGCCCACCTGGCCTTATTTTGTTCATTTTGCCATCTCCTACAAGTTCACAAGCTAAGAGTACAAGTGGAACTTATTAGTGATAAATATGCTCATGATATGCTATTTTTCCTTGAAACCGAGGCCTGTTGACGATATTTTGAGAAGGTAAAACATGCTATAACTTCCGTCTACAGTACCCTCAAGACAGTTACTCGGATTCCTTGTTAGCCATCGAGGCACCGAGGCTAGTCAAAAACAGATCACAGCTATCATCAACATGAAGCCGCCTACCTCGATCGGAGATGTTCAAAAACTCACTGGGTGCATGGCCGCATTAAACCAATTTATCTCACGGTTAGGAGAAAAGGGACTCCCTTTCTTCAAATTTCTTAAAGCCGGCGATAAATTTCAGTGGACGGAAGAAGCGGACAGGGCTTTTGAACAAATCAAAAGATACCTTACCAATTCACCCATACTGACACCGCCAAGACCCAGGGAACCGATGATGCTGTATATTGCAGCCACCACACACGTCGTAAGCACGGCAATCGTGGTGGAGCGCAAAGACGACAAGCACATCTACCATACACAACGACCAGCCTACTACATCAGCGAGGTACTCTCCGATTCAAAGGTCAGATACCCGCAAGTATAGAAATTACTCTACGCTCTACTTATATTCTCAAGAAAGCTACGGCATTACTTCGAAGCCCATGAGATCACAGTTGTTACGGATTTTCCTTTGGGAGAAATCCTCCACAATCGTGATGCTACTGGAAGAATCTCCAAGTGGGCAGTCGAACTGGGGGCACTCAACATCAAGTTCACTCCCAGGAAGGCAATCAAGTCACAGGCTCTAGCCGATTTCGTTGTCGAGTGGACAGAAATACAGCAGATCCAAGACAGCATTATTCCTGATCATTGGAAGATGTACTTCGATGGGTCCCTCAAACTCGGAGGAGCAGGAGCCGGAGTACTACTTGTATCACCTGCTGGGGAGCAGCTCAAATACGTTCTGCAGATATTGTGGCCTGCTACCAACAATGAAGCAGAATATGAAGCGCTGCTCCACGGACTTAAGCTAGCAGTCGCATTGGGCATCAAGCGAATCCTAGTCTACGGCAACTCTTCTGTGGTAATTCACCAAGTCAACAAAGACTGAGATTGTACCAAGGAAACAATGAATGCATATGCGGAAGTCCGTAAGCTGGAAAAACACTTTTCTAGGCTAGAGCTTATTCATATTACCCGGGATCTCAATGTCGCAGCAGATATCCTAGCAAATTTGGGATCTGACAGAGCTCTAGTTCCTAGTGGTACTTTCATACATGAGTTATCCAAGCCTTCAATCCAAGAGAAAGAAGAGGCTGAGCCAGCGCCCTCCACTCAGGTTCTAACTCTAGCTCCCGACTAGACACGAGTTTTTATCGACTACCTCAAGGAGCATAAATTGCCAAGTGACAAAACAACTGCAGAGCAGGTCACCAGACGTAGCAAAAATTATGTCCTAGTCGGAGACAAGCTATATCGACGAGGTGCATCCTCAGGAGTCCTCCTAAAATGCATCCCACCATAAGAGGGCAAGGACATACTCAACGAGGTACACTCCGGATGTTGTGGCAACCACGCAGCATCAAGGACATTAGTCGGCAAAATCTTCAAGTCAGGCTACTATTGGCCCTCAGCCCTGAAGGACGCAGAAGACCTAGTCCGTCGCTGTCAATCATGCCAGTTCTTCGCCAAGCAGCAGCATGTACCTGCACATGAGTTGATCTGCATCCCTCCATCATGGCCTTTCTCATTTTGGGGACTCGACATGGTGGGTCCTCTTAAGCGAGCTCCAGGAGGATTCGAGTACATCTACGTTGCAATTGACAAGTTCACCAAGTGGATTGAGTATATGCCATTGGTCAAGTTCAATGCATCCAAGTCAGTACAGTTTATGCAGAGCATCTTCCACCGCTTTGGAATGCCACATAGAATCATCACCGACCTGGGGTCACCCTTCACTACCATCGAGTTCAAGTCATGGGTCGGCGACTGCGGAATCAAGATAGACTACGCATCAGTAGCCCATCCTCAATCCAATGGCCAAGTTGAACGAGCAAATGCCCTGATTCTTGCCGGATTAAAACCAAGGCTATTTGACCTCCTAAAAGATCACGACGGCAAGTGGGTTGAAGAGTTACCCAAGGTAGTCTGGGGGCTGCGAACGCAACGAAGTCAGGCAACAGGTCAAACCCCCTTCTTCATGGTATATGGCACTGAGGCAATCCTCCCAGCCGACTTGATCTGGACCTCCCCATGCATCGAGCAATACAATGAAGGCGAAGCAGATGACACCAGGCGGTTAGAAGTCGACAGCCTCGAAGAAGCACGACTCACCGCACTCTTCCAGTCAGCAAGAAACCTTCAAGGGATGAGGCGCTACTACGATAAGAATGTCCATCACCGCACCTTCCAAGTAGGCGATATGGTGTTAAAGAAAATTCAAAACACCACAGGATGCCACAAACTCATGAGTCCATGGGAAGGTCCCTACATTGTATCCAAAGTAACAAGACCCGAGTCATTTGAGCTAGTCACCGAAGATGGATCTCCATTGCCAAATTCATGGAACATTGAGCACTTGAAGAAATTCCATACCTAAGGACTATGCTACAATCCTGACTCAGGGCAATTGTATTTATTAGTCGGATATTAATAATGTTGGGAGTTCATCATAAATAAGAACTCTCAAATTATCCAGGCTTTTCCTACATCTCATCACGACTACTTAGTCGCATAAAAATCTCTGCAATAGCAGGGCTCACCACCGACTAATATTTAATATTACTCGGATGGATTGGTTCAGCGGTAACCATACTCGAGTTACGAGCTTCGAGCTCAATACAACTCACAAGGTAGTACAGCTTACCACCCGGCTATCAGCCCAAAGTGTATATGGTATCTACAGTAGTAGATACTAGTTCCTATAAGGCATAACAAGGTGGGGTAGTACTCGCCCTGTTACATATTTACTAGACAGAGGTCCACCTACCTTCGCACCCAAGCTGCGATCATCAAGAGGACATGATCCACCCAGAACAAACCATCGTCACGGTCCTTCAAGAGGTGCCTGATCAGAATTATCCCTTGAACAAGGGTACTAAGAGTAGTACTCGGGCAAGACTAAGTTCTCTTTATGATCGTTATAAGACTACTAGAGAAACGAAGTCACACAACCCAAACCCAAGTGCTAGAGAGCACCCGAATAGACTCGTCTCATAAAGACGTCTGGTCATACATCCACATCAAGACAGAAACAACTCATTGACAAGAAATTTTTTGCAATGACGAGTTGATACGAACTTCACAAAGATTCAAAAGTAACTAATACTTTGTTTCTTTATATTTCACAATAACTGTTTCTAGGGAATACAAGCGGCAATCAAACGATCAAGGAGGCAAAGCTACTCTACAAGATCTAAAATCTGCGAGTACTCCTCCGCCGCGGTCTTCACCTCCTCTTGCATCGCTGCAAGGTCCTCGTCGCCTTTGCCTTCTGGAAGGGTCATCAGAGCGGACAAGTCAAAAGACGGCAGATGCAACCGCAGCGTCGCCATCAGACCTTGCACCACAGAAGTCGACATATCCTTGATATATTGAGCTAGCCGTCCAGGCGCAGCCTTGGCCCGATCAATCAAAGTTTCTTTGACTCCTCCTAGTGCCGGAATCATGTTCAGGATGGGCTCGACGGCATGTTCCAAGGCCTTCAAGGAAGCTTGCGAAGACTCAAGGGCTTCCCGCGACTCCTTCGGAGACTTCATAGCCTGCAGAAGGTCCCGGTCAGCACCCTCACGCATCAATTTGGCTTCCTGAAGAGTACTTTGCGCACTAGCAAATACCTCCTCAAGCTCTGCCTGCTTCCGGTTGAATGCATTCCGCCACCCAGAAGCCAGCTTATTTGCATCTGCATAAATATCAGTCAGTTACTATATCATTAGTTAACAAAAAGGAGCAGACTGGCACAAAAACTTCAAGTTTACCCTCAAGCTGCTTTTTGGAAGCCTTCTTCAGCTCCTTCATCTTCTGCTCCATAGAGGCAGCTTTGGCTATTAGCCCAACCTCACGGTCATTAGCAGCGTCACGCTCCGCCACCACTTCCTTGAGGCTGCCTTGGAGTTCATTGATGCGGTTATGCAGAAGCTGGGCAATGTAGTCCCGGAGCTCTTGGTTCTCATGGGACATCTCCTGGCGAATCCGGGTCACTTGATCCTTAACCTTGAAGTCAAAGGCCTGCATACAAACAATATTGTGAGTACTCAGATGTGACTACAATACAACAAGAATAAATTGAGAATCTTACCTCAACAAATTGGTGAAGGGCTTCAACAGGAGCCCTCACTTGATCGCTCAGCTCCTTCAGCCGGGTGAGGTCCTAATTATACCTGGATACATCGAGAGTCGCCCCTTGGCGCGAGGACTCGGGCGCATCTAGGGACCCTCCCTGTTGATGAGTTGAAGTTTCAGCACGAATATCCGTCAAAACCATCTCCAGGGTTGGTTCATCCGGCTGTCGTGTGCGGAAAAACCAGTCATTGAACACTCGGTCAAACTCCAACTGAGCAGGAGAACGAAAGATGGAGAATGGCACACCAACCTGAGGCAAGGGGAGAACATCTGCTTCAGGTGCCACATCAACCTGCGACCTGGATGGAGAGGAGCCGGGCAGCGGATCTACCTGCTAAAAGTCGGCGAGATGCTGGATTCATCCTTGCTCAGCATCTCCGACTCCTCTACCGCCTAGGGCTCAGGAACGGCACTCGAGCTCACGGTAGTCGGTTTCATTTTCCTACAACAGAAGAGTATTTATGATTAATTCCAACAGTATGCGAGCACTCTACAAATACAGTCCTGTAACTTACTTTACAAGCTTCAAAGGTTGAGGCAACCTCAAGAGAGGTTTTGGTAGTAATGGGTCTGGCATCGGAGCTTCTTCAAGGACCGCGTCGCTCGAAGCCCCTTGTGTTGCCTCAGCATCTGGTACAAAAAATAGATATAAGACCAAAGTTTATCAATCCAAATACAAAAAGAGTACAAGGTACTCGGGTTTCCCCTTACCAGGAGCACCCATATTACAGTGCTTTTCAGCCAGAGCTGGTGACAAAAGTACTTTTCAAATAGCACGGCGCCTACCAGTGCGAGCCTTCTTTGGGATAGTTTCCCCGGCGTCTTGAAGTGGAGTCGGTGACCTCTTCCGGCTACTCTCGGCTTCTGGGTCTATAAGCATGACATCAGAGTCAGTTGAATCTGTGTCAAGCTAGTCAAGATCTTCAGGAGAGCTTGGTTTGGTGGGAAGGTCCTCACTTCATATAGGACCCTCCAGAACTATGCCTCCGCCTTCTTCAGTAGCTGGAGGCAGGGGAGGGCAATCATTGTTATCTCTTCCCTGGCCCTACAAGAGAAGAGCATTCAGTCAAGTCAGAAGGATATCTATTTAGAACCTCGAAGACATGACAGGACAACTACTCACCTAAGGAGGCGGGTTGATGGCGCAGAATGTTGTCATCACCGGAACAAGGTGTTCACAGCTCTTGAGCAGTCGGTTCACCCTCCTCAGGATCTCATGATCAGGAAGCTGTTCGGCGTCATGACGACCAGGGTCTTGTATACCCAGGTACTCGAAGCCAAAATTGGCTCGTTGTTGAAGAGGATGGATGCGCCGTGCAACAAAGTCTTGGACGACGGTGTACCCAGTCAATCCACTGATTATCAACCCATCTATCATATCGAGGAGGGGTCGGATAGTTTCTAATTCCTCATTGGTGATCCAGTCCTTCCTGAAGGACCGAATTGGCGACCAGAGGGGGGTGAATGGGAGCCTCAAATTTCTTCTCGAGAAATGATGGCCCTTGTCCCAGAAAATCACCCCAAAAGCAAAGACTCAAACAATCAGTGAGTTCATGACCTACGAATAGGTGGATACCCTAGGAGATGTCCTAGAGGTACAGCGGAACTACCGAAGAACCCCTAAAACGAAGCGCCAAAGCAACGGGGCAAAAACTGCACAAGCAAGCTCCTAGATCAATCGAACCTCCGATAACGGAACACCCCACTCCTATGGAGAAGAGGAAAGTGTTCGACCAAAAATACTTAGGCCAACTGGTGGCAAAAGTACCTTGGAAATATCCTTATGAAGTTAGGAAACTAACACAACAAACGGATCTCAAATCGGAGCTCGAACACAAAAGATATGGACGCTAGAACCGTCGAAACTCCGAAAGAGGAACACTTAACTCCTATGGAGAAAAAGGAAGTGTCCGACCAAAAATACTTTGACCAATGGTGTCAAAATTACTTTGGAATGATCCTTAAGAAGTTAGAAAACCAACGCAACAAACGGATCACAAATCGGAGCTCGTACGTAAAAGATACGGACGAAATCAGCAAAACTGTGCAGTCGCGGACTATCCGCTAGTGAACCGCGGACTGTCCGCTATTGAACCCCGGACAGTCCGGGAATGAGTCCCGGACAGTCCGCCGTTCAAAAATAAAAACAGCGACCTCACTGCCCGTGAACAGCCCCGACCCCCGGACAGTCCGGGGATGAGTCCCGGACAGTCCGCCACTGTCCAGAAAGCCCAAAAACAGCTCGGGACAAAACCAAAATCGATTGGATCTTCACCAAATCGAACGGGGCTGCAACCAAACTTCTCCCAAGTGTTCTTCTACGTGTTGGGAAGCTAATCCTAGGATATCATCACTCCAAACCAACTAATCCATGAGAAATCGGAAGAACACTTGAAATGGGGGAAGAACGAAGAACGAACGCGATTTCGACCCGATCTATGTGCTCATGAGGTTAGAGAGGAAATCCTTCAGTGGAAAGAAGGAGCTCACGACATAGAAAAAATTGATTCAAACGGAATCACAAATCGTTGCTCGGAGAGGGAGAACGAGACAAATCTCCGGGAGGGGAAAAACCGAAACGCGAAGAACAAAAACGCGAATTCGATCCAAAATCGCAGCCAACAAGAGGAGGATGAATTTGATCCTTGGAATTGGGAAGATGATGATTTGTATTATCACTCGGTGTCGGGCTACAAGCCACTCCTAGCAACACAAAGCTTGGATGGCAAAAAGCTCAAGAACAAGAGCCAACTCTCCTCTAACCCTAGCCTTCTCTCACAAGCACAAAATGAGAGAGACACCGTCCAAGGATGGCTGTCCAACACAGCCCCTTCATCTATATATAGGCGCATGTCCAAATGACACAAACGCCCTAACATGAAGTACTAACCCAAATACCCCCTAGGGGTAAAACCGTCCAACTCTGGCAGTTTCCATCCGACGGCCACGCGCCTTCTCATCCTTCGCTTCGCCTCGACGCAAGCTCCAGGATGCCGCCACGTGCCGCCACCGTCGACCACCGCGCCTTCTCGTGGATAGCTTCGCCGCCGCGCCAGCCTCTCCATGCCGCCACGCGTCGACCGTTCCGCATGGGAACCTCCGCCCGGTTTTGAGGCCCAAACCGGTAAACCTATCAGCCTAGGTTTTGAGGCCCAAACCTAGAAACCGTCCACCCGAGTTTTGAGGCCCAAACTCGGAAACCGGCCAGCCTAGGTTTTGAGGCCCAAACCTGGAAACCGTCCAACCCGAGTTTTGAGGCCCAAACTCGGAAACCGGCCACCCCAGTTTTGAGGCGCAAACTCAGAAACCGTCGAGGTAGCTTTTTGAGGCTCAGCTACCGAACCCGCGCCATAGACGGGATGTGGTTCGCACACCCCGACCACCGGTACCGATGCCGATGCATGTCCAGCCTCCACGCCGGGCACAACGCCTTCGCCTTCCTTCTTGACTTGGCCGACGGCACTTGCGCCGCACGCAAGCCCGTGTCCGACCTCCGCCATGTGCGACGACGCCATCGTCTTCCTCCCGACGCGGCTGATGCATCGCACACCACCATGTGCACTCGCTCGCCGATGCCACATGCCAGCTACCACAACCGGTCCTCTGGCCTCTCGGTCCGTCGGTCCAAGCCTCACGTCCGCCCTTCACCGCTCTGGGTACATCGGCATGGCACGTCCGCCGCACGGCACGCCCATCCTTCACCGCTCCCGGTCCGTCGGCACGACACGTCTCTACTTGACCTTCACCTCGCCATCGACCACTGTATCCGAGCTCAACACCTGCACATCAACACAGCCAAGAGACACATGTTGCACACACACACCAACACAGAAACACACCACAACTCAACGCTACCGGTTAGTCATAAGCATTAAGCACATAGCGAGATAATGAGTCAACCGGGAAAAGCCTCAAACCTTCCTCATCAATGTCAATCATTCATCATATATGTTCTCACTTCCATTCACAACACTTTTGCGGCGGCCATCCATCGTGACGACGAAGAGCTGGCGGGGGATTACCCATGTAGAACCATCCGGCAGCCCAGTCTCGTACAGAATCCGACAACTCAACGGTTATATACTGGCTAGCTACTTCCAATCTAACCTGGATGCTAGCTCCTCCGACTACTTCGATGCTAGCATCACTGGGTTGACACTTAACCCAGAAGAAGTAGCGGAAAAGAGTAAAAGAGGGACAAATTCCCAGAAAAGCTTCACACAGATGGGTGAAGATTGCAATATGAAGACAAGAATTAGGAGTAATATGGTTGAGAGTCAAACCATAATAATGCAGCAATCCACGGAGAAAGTCAGAAGCAGGAAGTCCCAATCCTCGCTCCACGAACGACTTGAACATGACGATTTCAGTTGTGTTGGGGGCGGGAGCACGATGGCCAGAAGTTACTCGCCATCCGTCAAGAGGTTGTGCACGCAGTAATCCTTGTTCTGCTAACCACGCCAACTCCGTCACCGTGGTATCTGGCTGTTTCCAAGCTAGCACATCAGTAGGAGGGCATGGATGCTTTGGTTTTCCAGTTGTGGTGATCCTAACCTTCCTCTTGTCCCCGGCGGTTTGTCTCTTGGGACCCATTTTGGTTACGAGAGATTTTTTGCGCATCAACTAAGGATTGGCTAAGGGATTTGTAACTCTGAAGGCAAAAGCTTGATGAAAGCGTGAGGAACATACAGGCCCGACAGCGGCTTATTATAGATCTGTTTCGGCAACCGTTCATCTCTCACAAATGGCGTCAAGAGACTGTTCAAAACCCTAACGGCTGGGAGAACGCTACAGATGGCGTCAGCCACAGTCAACAGACAAGTTCCCTTCTTTCACAAGACAAGCTTAGTACTCGGAAATCAAGAAAAAGGACTCGGAAAATATTCCAAGTACCCGGATCTTATTTATTATTACTCAGAATTACAACAGAGATACATGAAAACATCTTGAGATACAGCAACTACCAGCACAAGTACCATCAGGATGTAAAACTCTACTCTAGTGTAATCAAGGTACAGAGTCTTGATGCATACTGCAACAAAGACTAGGTTTAGTGAGACGCAGTAAAGCAGACACAGAACCTTGGGTAGACACATGAGCCTTTTCAGTGTGTCCCAAGGTGGGTCTCAGGCACCGCCCCAATGCTCAAGGAACTCCGGGGAAGACCATAACCCTCGCCGCCCTTTTGACAACCTGTGACTCTGAGGTTATCTACGAGTGGTAGTCACAAGAGTTCTTCTAGGCGCACCTCTGTATCCCTCTGCTCGCGACCACTTGGAAACCACCCTAGCGGATGGTCCCTTCACAAGATTTCTTCTGGGCACTTCATCTACTCTACAAAAGGAAAACGCCCGGGGGCTCGGCCATCTTAGCTACTGATATTACAATACTCATGAGGCTAAAAGAAGTCATACACTCCTAAAGGATATGAACTCCTTGCTTCCCAGGCAGGGTATTTATAGGCGGTTTCTTCTTGGTCCAAGGACATAGTTCGTCAACAAGAGTGTCCGCTGGAGCAATAATTCAACCAATGTACTGTGGTGCACGTGAAGCCTGGCTTGGTAATAGAGTTGATTCTCATACGAACTTCAAGACGAAGATGACAAAGTTTGCAGTTGCAGAAAATGACAAATATCATTATTATATACAGCTGGAACAGTAACCGGTCAATTATTGCTGGCCTCATGGTAATTTTTATTTCAGTGGGGGTGATAAGGGATGTTTGTTGAAAACATTACCCACCTGAAGCTGAATATTTATTATTCAGACGGTTTAACCAACGAATTGGTGTCATGTTTCAATTCCTCAAGACCTTAATAGATTACCTGATCATATATTTTGAAGACCCCAAGAACCGACTACTATAGTACTCGGAACTTAGGCTCGGGGGCTGCAGGGTATAATCTATAAAGGAAATGTTTTTTCTTATTCAAGAATTACTCGGAAAAGGCTCCAAAGATCCTCAAAGTTATTGTAAATAACAAGAGGCTCGGGGGCTACACCCTATGGGTGCACTTTTTGAGAAAAAAAGTGCACGCCATGGAATTTCCTTAACTTCAGAGCACTTCAAGATTTCTCAAGACATTACTCGGAGATTCTCAAGAAGAAAATGGAAGATAACGTCTTGAAGAAATGACGAAGAGCTCGGGGGCTTGACGGACTAGGATGTCAGAGATGTCATCAGTTAATGATTGCTCCGAGTAATCTCGGACGGCACGAAGACTTGTTATGAAGTGTACTTGGATTAGGACTCTCGTTGTAACTTTGTCGAGTTCTTAACGGAAGTCTTGTAATTAGAATAAGACTCCTTTAATGTAATCGACTAGGACTCGGCCTGCGCTATGACTTACCCGGATATATAAGGGGAAGTGGGCGCAGGCTCCAGAGGATCAAACATTGAATCATAATCATACACAAGGCATACGCCGCACTGGACGTAAGGTATTACGCTATTTAGCGGCCTGAACCAGTATAAATCGCTGTCCCTGTGTACTCACCGAGTCCTACGAACGTCGATCCCCACCGAACAAATCATCTGAGATTACTCAAGACGAGTTGCCGGTTAACAAACACCGACAGCTCAAAAGAGGCGAAGGATAAACTCGGTTAAGCATGTCTATGTCATGTTCTTGGTGTAAACGTTTTCCTATGATCGATCGAGTCGACTCGCACAGAACCGAGATCATGACATGGACCTTGGCCTTGCCAACAAGAACGAGGGTCCGGTCTTTGATCCAACCATCATGACTAAGGATAGGATCGAATAGATCGGGCCATCAAGGGAAAAGGAAAAACAGTTCCGATCTCATGCTCGATCCATACGCCATTGTAATCGACGAGAATCGAGAAGAGGGAACAGAACAGAAAGGGAAAAGAGAAGCAAAGGTTGTCTCACTTCCTTCTATGCACGCGCAATGGCAAAGACGGACATCGAAGGGAGCGTCACACTAAGAACACGAGCATTTAAACCACTCGTAGGGTACCTCAACGCATGCGCACTAAATGGCACTAGACGTTCCTAGAACCCAAAGCGGTGCGGTTGTCACCGCGAGGATCTATGAGCGCTACAGTCTATAATAGGTACAAGCATAAGAGGGCTGAAGTGCGAAGAGGCAAAAGAGAAAGAAAAATGGGGATCTACCCTCCGTTGATCCACACGCCATAGTAGTTGACGGGAATCACAGGAATGTGATCAAGAGAGCAAAACTACCACACAAACATGACCAACATGCAAAAGAGACAGACTAAAGGCGAGGAACTTGGTTCCACGGGGACTTCGATCCAAATGTCATTGCATTCGACAGGAATCAAGGTGGCTAGAAACAATACGGGCTTGATCCGCGGTCATTACAATTGACAGGGATCGGAGCGAGAAACAAAAGGGCTCGATCCACACCTTACTAGATCGGCGAAGATCAAATTAAAAGGGAGAAAAGAGAAGAGCGATCTCCGCATTCACTTGGCCGTCGCTCCATGGCAAGGGCGGTAGCCGAAGAATGAGAGACGCTCGGCCTAAGCCAAATCGTAGGGCACCACGATCTCCGTGCAACTAAATCAGCACAACGCTATTCCTGCGGCTCGTAGCGGTGCTGTACGGTTGTCACTGCGGGAGGCGAAGGAATGCAATAGTCAAGGTAGTGCAAGCATACAAGGTGGCTAGGACAAAAACACGACAAAACGGATGGAACCCGATAGTCATGGCGAGGTAACTCGCGGCCATGAACTTCACCCAAACGATTTGGCACTCGTCGTTCCACAATCGTTGACTTCCAATCCTCCTCCCACTAGACTAGGTCACAGAGGGCTATCGTGTGCGGGTAACATCCGCATCGATATCGGAACCGATATCGAACCAACAGTGGCCATGTCTTAGGGCTAGGGTCAAGAGCTAACGCTCGTAGCACTTCGAGGCCAACCAAACAAGTAGCAACAACTTCGACTACGAGGGACGAGTTATGCTCAGCGTTATGACCACAGCGGGATGAACCCACGATCGTAACGTCCGAGCGAGGGATGATCCCTCAACCGGCTCGAAAGCATAGTCCACAAACAAACAAAACAGGACCGGCTGGAAGGCACGGTCAACTACCATCGGCGACACAAGCACACGGGGACCGACACGACGATAACCGACACAACCAACCCACCGTAGGAGTAGCACATATCCATAGCAGGGGAAATAGACCGGCGCGAAGGCTCGGCGCAGGCAGATATACATCACATATGAGTAAGTATGAATGACAACAGTATGAGGATGAACAAAATGAAAGGATTTGTGTCGACGTCCAAGGGTGGCGTCAACGGGAGTTCCGAAGGTTAGACCTTGACGAGGATGGACGGTGAGGCTTCAGCGGAGTGATACCAAGTGTAGCGAGCGCACCCTCGGCCAAATCAACAACGCGCCGGTGAGCGAGTCCAGAGCGATGGCGGAGGTTCCGGCGAAAGCGATGTCGCGGCCGCAGACACCAAGGCGAGGCCTTGGCCAGCTTGGAGCGGCTGCTGTTCGCATTCCGGACGTGGCAGCAAGCATCCAGGAGGTGACGCAGCCACGGCAGATAGCACGACGAGGCCCTGCGATAGTGTAAGTCACGGCACGAAGACCGGGGCTCAGACAACAGTGACACTGAAAGGGAAAGGGTGCGGCTTTGGGTGCTATTGGGGGCTCACCAGTGGCAGCTTGCACGCGGTCGCGGCTTGGTCGAAGGTGTTCGTGGCCGGTCGCGAGTGACCAACGCGCTGACGGCGTCGGTCGGCCAGTTAGGGAGGGACCAGCGACGCGGTCTGCAGGGGCCCATCGTGTGCGGCTCTGGCATGGCACCGACTGGCCGAGGCGGAGCACAGTAGAGGCAGGACGTGGCCAACGGGAAGTCGTGAGTTTCGCACGACCGGTTGCGACTCTATCGAGCGCCGCGGCAGCTGGCTGGTCGAAACGAGGCCGGGGCGAGCTTGGTGACGACGGGGCCACCACACGGCAGTTCGGGCACTGCCAGGCGAGCCCTAGCAGCTCAACATCGAGGAGCTAGAGGCCCTGGCTGGCGGTGCGGTGCGGTGTAGTGGCTCGGTGGTTGTGGCCGACGGAGCTTCAGGCGAGGGGGCGTTGAGAGCCGCGGCTGGCCTGGGCGACATCGCAGCATCGTGTCGCGGACGGCCTGTGTCATGGCTGGCTCCGTCGCGACGTGGCCTCGACCAGCTCGACCAGCACGCGCGTGGCATGGCCAGCCAAACGAGCGGAGGAGGCGGCCGGCACCGGCGCTGCTACGGCGGTCGGACGAGCAGCGAGGGAGGTGGTCGTGGCGGTGGCCGCTGGAAAGGAATAGAGGAGGGAGCGGCGACTACCGGCTGGAGCACGCTGCGGCTGGCCGGAGGAGAGGAGTGATTGCGGCGTTGTTAGAAATGGAGAGGTGGTGGGAGGCGAGATGCCTCTTATAGCTGCGCCGATTAGGGCAGGAGTGGTGTGGATGGCGAGATGCCTCGGCGTCCGTACTCTCGGACGCGTGGCCTCCATTGCGTGGCCTTGACGCCGAGGGGACAGGGGCGCGGGCGCTATCGCCCCTGGCGGCGGCGGCTCCTGCCCCAGGGAGCGCCTGCCCTAGGGTTCGGAGGGAGGGGGCTCCGGTTGGGCCAGATGGGCCGCACGCGATTGGGGAGGAGAGGGCGCAGTTGGGCTAGCTCGGGCTCGCACGCACGCGCGGGCCTGCAGGTGATGCTGGGCTGAGGCCCATGCGACAGCTGGGAGGAGGGAGAGAGGGAGCGCGAGGTGGGCTGGCTGGGGCGAGGGCCTTGGCCCATGCGGCCAAGAGGGAGAAGGGAAAAAGGGTGGGCCTGGCTGGGTGCTTAGGAGGGAAAGGGCGAGCGGGCTGAGGAGAAAGGAAGGCGCAAGCTGGGCCAAAAGAAGGGAATAGGAGGGAGAGAAGAAGGGGTTTGGGCCCAAGAGCATGAAGGAAACTTTCTCATTTTTGCTAACGAAAGATGAGAGATATTCAAACAGAGTTTTAGGGATAATTTGAAAGGAAAAGAATGGAACTCGTTAGCGATGATTTGGGATGACTCCGAAGGGTATTTTCAGATGAATCCGAAGGGAGTTTGCAAAAAGATTTAAGATGGAAAAAGAAAAAAAAAGAGGGAAACGACGGGGAGAGGATTTTCCCCGAGTGATGGATCATTGTGACCTGGAGTCAGGAACAAGGAAGAGATCGAGAATGGTTTCAAAGAGGGTGAGAGGAGATCGCTACGAATTTGTGCACTCCAAACCCTAGACGCGACTCGAACATTAAACCGACTCGATGACTCGAGCACACTCCTACAAGCAAAACTATATGTATGCAACGTTTCGTGAGGAATCAACTCCACGTTGGCTAGCGTTTGACCTAGCAACTACATGTTTCTCTCATTGCACGAAAAGTTTTAAAAAGCCTGTATTTTTTGTTATTGGAAAACTAGGGATTTTACAGACGATGAGACAAGTATGCTTGCACTTTTCACTGTGGATGCCTGCTCGTCTCAGGAAAACTACTACATTTGAATCCGAGGTGCTCGATTCATAGTGGCATGGTGCAGGAAAACTACATTTGGATCGGAGGTGCAGATTCGAATTCCTTATCTGCCATCACTGAGCTTTGCGCGTGGTTGACGTACATTTTTTTGCTAGCGCTTGGTTCAGGAAGAGTAAGGAATGGAACACAACGACTAGAAATCTTGCTCACAGTGGAAGGCTCTCAAACAGATCTGGTTCCTTGAATTTCGTGCAGGTGGATAGTTCAACCGACTGCTTTTAGTTTCTAGTTCGTGCTGCCTCCATGAACATCTAGACTTTGCATCTTTTCGAGCTCTCCAACGTGCCTAAGTGCTATAGGTAAAGCAACACTTGTGGAGAAAGTTCCATTTGCCAACTCATATGTGCTTTGTTTCGTAGGTAAACCAGAGCTCTTGCACGAGCTAGTATCTTAAAAGACATATACCGATTTTTTTCCAAATATAGTCAGATTAATAAAAAAATCAGTTATATAAAAATCAGTTATAATACGTACTAACCAAGGCTAAAGGGTGAACCTTTAGCCCCGGTTGGTGTTACCAACCAGGGCTAAAGGTCCTTCCTGAGTTGATTTAAAAGGAAAACGTCCAGAACTACATCACGTGTGTTGACGCAAAACGTGACACCTCGCGCCAAGCACACAGCAAGCCGAAAAGCTGGCTTCAATCGGGTGCCCGGAGTACGTTGATTCCGGAGACGTGCCAGTCGGTTTGACCTGAAAACCAATAAGGAAAAAAACGTGAGAATACCTTTGGAACGTGCCGGGTGAGACTAGACAGTTCTATATGTACGGCTTTGAAACCCAATCACGACAGCACACAGCTATAGAAGCTGCCTGTCAAAGCATATTTGTAAAATCATTCGGCAAGTACGAAAAACAGAGTACATAAAGCATATTTAACTGCCGAATGCGTATGTAAAAAGAAACATACATTGAATGAATTAAAGATGTTATAAACAGGTAACTTGCAAAAATAGGGCTAATCTAACTAATCTGCCGCACGTTTAGTCTTCGTAAACCCGTCAGGCATAAACTCAAGCGAAGCTAATCCACCGCATGATACCACTTGCTATAAGTGTACACCACTTCTTATAATTAGATTAATCCACCCACTACTACACAATAGGGATATTGTAACACTTTTATTTAACGTATTCATTAATGTATTCGAGTAAAATTTCATAGTAACACAAAATAGTGTGTTACAAAATAGTGTGTTACAGACTTCGACTGTAACACAAAATACTTCTTTTTAAAAAAGGTGTTACTAACAACAATTATAGTAACACAAAATTAATGTTACAAGGAAAATGTTACAAAAGTGTAATATGTTGTAACACATAAGTGGAACACATATAAAATATGTTACAAATATATGTCTCTAGTAACACAAAATAATGTTTCAGCTCAAGTGTTACAAAAGAAAATACATGTAGACCTTCCTATTTATAGGCAACACATATCATATAGCTCCCATCAAGGCTGTTAGGCAATCACATCATGGTCATTGTATGAGAACCGTTAGCATTAAGTAGTCGCATCAAAAGGTCAGTTCGATGCTAGAGCATGTTGTTAATTTATTAGGCCGAGCTCAAGAGACGCAATAGACGAAGCTATATCACAAGAAGAACAAGTATCATGGAGAAAAAAAACAAAATAAAAAATGTAAAATTAAATGGAAGTAATATAAATATTTTTACTTTGTTGTATGAACACACCAACCTACTGCCATATGGGTTCATCAAGAATTTTCTCTTTTTTGGTCGACATCAAGAAAGTTTATAATTGATAAATTTTTAATTTGAAGTCATCTTGCCATGCAAAATTGCGTCTGAATTTTAAAAATTTTAAATTTGAAGTTTTGAAAAGACCTCGGATGGAGAAATGACCAAAATAAAACTTGTAGATCTTGAAAAGTCAAGAACCTTTGTAGTTGACAACTTTTTAAATTTAAAATCATATTATCATGCTAAACTACATTTGAATTTAAAAAGTTTAAGATTCCAATTTGTAAAATATCTTAGATCGAAAAACGGCCAAAATGAAAGTTGTAGATCTCAAAAAGTTATGAAACTTTGTAGTTGATAACGTTTTAATTTGAAATCATCTTGTTAATGAAAACTATATTTCATATTTCTAAAATTTGAAATTCAAATTTTGTAAATGACCTTGGATGGAGAAACTTTCTAAACGAAAAGTGTAGATCTCAAAAAGTTATAAAACTTTATAGTTAACAACTTTTTGATTTGAATTTATTTAGAGCCTTAAACAAGCAATTTACATACGGCTTAGTATAATATGAGGGTAACTGAAATAGAATATAGACGCAAGTGATAAATGAGTGGAGTGGTAGTGGAGGTAATGCGTACATGTGTGAGAGGTCACTGGTTCGAATCTTAGTTGATGCAACGTGTGAAAAAATTATTAAAAAATATTGTGGGAGTAGAGATGGGGTGGTGTGGCTAGTTGTGTGAAAAAAAATTCCCCTAATTTTTTGAATTTTTTTGTTTGAATTTTGACGAATATTCCATGTCAAAATGTGTTCCTATCCCATATTGTGATCTACCTTAATGTAGAAGTGTTACTAGAACTAACAAAAAACCATTGTAACACTTGGCAAGTGATCCAATGGATAAAGAAGTGTGTTACAAACCATGTATTGTACGATAATGTGAAGTGTTACTAAAGTAAAAAAGTGTTACAACAAAAATCATTGTAACACAAAAAAATGTTCCTGTAGATAAGTAAATATGTTATAATAAACCACTCTATAGTAACATGGCCAATTGGAACACAAACAAAAATGTGTTACTAAGAGAGCTTGTAACACGTTTTCCAACCTATAGTAACACAAGTTGGTGTTACTATAGCCCTGCGTTGTAGTAGTGACCCCATGATACAATCTAATTATAACAAGCTAAAAGCATGCATATATTTGAACAGATCTATAAAAGTTCGTTACTCATGTAAGCATAACCAAAATCGGCAAACCAGCCGAATTGGGGTCCATGAAGAAGGAACAAACAGGCAAACACAATCAGATTAATCTAAAACCTGCATCTGCCACACGATACCTAGTTTTATCAAAGCCTAATCGTAATTAACATGCATGAACCCACGACATGTAACAATCTGGATTGAAAGTTGATCCGGCCATCATGATATTATGATTAGCAAAAGCACAAGCAAACTTGTGGAACAAGGCCGAACAAAGATCAATCTAGATTGGGCAAAAGAGTGTTACAAGAATTAAATAAATAAAACATATAACACATGATAACTTAATGAATCTATTAGATCTGCCAAATCTAATAGAGCCGATCACTATTTTTACTCATGACTTAATCCGCCGCACGATACAAGGCACAAGCAAAAACTTCCCGTCATAAGCTTCAATCCGCCGCACGATACTAAGCTTAACATACGAGACTACTTGCATCATATCTAAATCCACCGCATGATACTAGACATGATAACAAGGTTGCCGGTACTTACCGAGATCGACGGATCGATGATTCCTCTCGAAGAACTCAACGACACGACTAAGGACTCGAAGATGACACGGGGCCGGTTTGTATTGATGTGGTTGTGAACAGTTTTACAATGGTCGAGGGTTTATATTTATACCCTGGACGAAATACGAGTCCTAAACGATTACGATTTACATAATAAAATATGGAAAGATACAAATTCTACTTTCTAATCCTTTTGGCGTCCTCCATTGTCACCTGTCTTCTCGTGCAAGCCGGCTTTGCTTGCAACATCCATCTCCCGAATGGAGCCACCGCCTTGTAGAATAGCCGACCGCACAAGCATTCACCGAAACCCTGAGGACCAAATAGTCACCCGATTCCTCGCCGAATCCTTTCTTCTCTGCTGGCTGGGTCCACTTGTCATATTCTTGTGCGTGCGAAAATCTGGTGTCAACACATGCCCCCTAATTTTGGGATAAATATTTGTTCCAGAATTCCTTTTTCTTGCATATTGTAGTGGAGTCCCCGGAAGCATCCACCTCTGTAGAAATCTCGCATGTTATAATCACTTCACCTACCGATTCATCTCCCGATGCACCTCTTGGGATCCTTTAAAATCTTCCTTCACTTTGTTCTCACTTGTGCATCCTAAACTCCCCTGCTTCATTCTCAAAACAGAAAAAACCCTCTTTTCTCCTGTTATCCCCCAATCAACCAGAAGATGTCTTCCGAGGCGAGCCGCCATAGCTCTGAGTTCGGAGCTTCCAGCACTTCTAAGAGGAGGTTGCTCCTTTCTTCCCTCTCTTGATTGTTCCAAAAATGAAGTAGTAGTTCTTACATCGTTGTTTCCTTCAGGAGAACCGGTGACAACCTTCCCGAGGATCTGACTCAGAAGCTTGCAGATCTTCAATTTGATCTGGAGGGAAAGGATCGGGAGATTACCCGAATCTCTCGAGAGCGTGACGTTGCTCGGGAACGGGCCGCCGGTAAGTATTTTTCATCATTTCTTTCCCGATTTTTTCTCCCTGCTTTCACTGATTCTTCCTTCTTTTAGCTCTGGAGATCAAGCTTCATTCCCTCGAAGCTGTTGTTGTTGATCTTGCCGTCACGGCTAATGTACCGGGCACGACAGCTCTAAGGCGGGTGAATGAGGTCAACCGAGTCCTCCCCGACATCTCCAGGGCTGGCATGGGTTATGGCGCAGCACTTGCTTTTAACGTTGTTCGGATCCATTCTGGTGCCGATTACCGCAACTTTGATGTTTGCGAGCGAGGGTTAGAATACAGGGTGGTACGCTCTGTTGATGATATGAAAGAAGCTGTAACAGATCTGGCTGATTCTTTCGACTTCGATCTCCCGATTAGGAACAGGATAGAATGGACGAACTGACTTTCTATTGTAACTTGTTCTCCTTTTTGTAAATAAGAAGTTTCTTTGTTCGTCCTCCCGGAATCAACCTGTGATTGATCCTTCGAGATCAAAGTGTGTTCTGTTTCGTGTACTAGCCACTGATTTTCTTTTTACTTTAGCGGCAATGTACATTACATCGGCTATTGCTGATAATCATGTTAATTGTCTTTGTCCTGCAAGCAATTGCGGTAATCGATTATCTAGGATCCGAAGTTCTCAGCCTTCTCTCAATCCTCCAAACCACGGCAGCATCGGGATAGCATTTCAGAAGACTCTCCCGTTTTCAGCTTCCCCTTTTCGGTGTCAATCGGTAATATGAATTCCCAAATAATCAGCTGAAACCGAACACTTCACATAGCAACCATCTTTAGCCGAATTTTAGCAGCTCCATGAGTTCCCTAAGTCAGCAAAGATTTGGTCTGGCCCAATAACGGCCCATAAACTGCAAAAACCCTAACTCAACGCGTGTTTTTCCAGTGTGCAAGTCATAGCTCTATAAATATGACCCTAGACAGGCCATCCCCCTTGATTCTAATCAATCAGTTTGACTTGCAAACTTTCCACTTCTCGGCTTTTAAGCTCAAGCCGGGGAAAAAATCTTTCGCCTGCGTTTCCAATAATAGCAGGCAACAGCAATCACAGCAGACACCCTACTGGGGCGAGGCAGGAGGAAGCCAAACATCAACTCTCTGGTGTTATGGGTAAAAACCGATTTCTTGCCCCCTTGCGTTAGCTTCTCTTGTTCTTCCATCCTTGACTTACTGCTTCCTTTCCTTTCAGGGTAAGGCCTATCTCCAACCAAGCTCAGGTTCTTTCCCCAGAAGACTTGTTTAAGAGATATGATATTGTGGAAACTGAACAGACATACCTGTGGAAAAAAATCTGCAACGCTATCAGAGGTTAATGAAGTCTCACTTTGACCCCCTTCTTTCGATTGAGCTCATGCCTGCCTGACGCATCTTCCCTCTTTCGCCAACTCCTTCTGCGAAGAATGACTGTCTTGATGCTACAGATGGTCGCACAGATCGGGCCGTCATCGAAGGTATGCATCTTGATGCTGAAGATGGCTACACAGATCAGGCCATCATCCAAGGTGTGCACACTGAGATCTCCCTCGGGTCAGCGGTGATGAATTCTTGGTTCAAGGAAAATATCCTTTTCCACCAATCGGCTCCGCAGATGAGCCCCTGGACGACTTCGAAGACGATGATCACGCCGTTGCCCTTCGCTCAAATCACTGATCCTCAGTCCGTTCTGAACAAATCATTCCAAAAGTAGTTTGTACTAGGACAGATTTGTAATCGAATAAATGAAGCTTGTTCTTCTCTAAGCAATGTTTATTTGCATCTCTCGAATCTAATGATCTTTTCTGATTGCAACATTCCTACAGAAGAACATTTGCCGAATGTATAACGTCATTTTAGCCGACTAGATCCCGTTTTTGATGTGTCATGTCACTTGGCATCTTATTTACTGCACTTCACCTTTCTCTTCCCCCAATAAACCTACCACTTGAAAAACGCTAGGATCACCGGGTCATGAACACTCTTGTAGCAAAGGCGATATAAATAATATCGGCTATAACTCAAATTTCTGGAACATCTTCTCTGCTAAAGGCGATGTTCTTTCACATCGGCTGTATATAAATATCCTTGAATCCGCTCCAGATATAATTTCCACGCATTTGGCTTTTAACAAATAGTGTCGAAGCTTTAGTCCACGAGCGACGCATATATGAACAAAATTTCTCTACAGCCGAATACCCTTCTCTGGGTCTAACATTTTCGGCTAAAGCTAGCTGCTACTTATCTTTTCCCTTAACCCTAAAATAAGGGCCGATCCTGCTATAAGGCTATCGGCCGCCACGTACAACTTGAAACGATCACCAAGTTGAGGAAACGCCTTCATATATTCTTCAATTTCATCAGAAGCTTCTGTTGTACGTCACCTTGCACAAATTCTCCCTGATCTTTTCTTGAGCCTTGGCAATGGAGAAACAAACAGAGTCCTTTAAAAATCCATCAACTTCAAAACACGCTCGAGACCCAAACTCGCACACATTGGTCCTTATTTCGGCTTCATTACCAACACTTTATTCCTCGTCAGCCGATAAAACTTGGTTTCCATTACCATCAGTCGGATCATCTATTCAAAAATCGCTCTGAGAGCCGATTGTCTGAATCGGCTGTCGGTCCTTGTCGAAAACATTCACAGGACCTACTTCCCAAGCTTTTCCAGAGAAGCACTCGACACCATCATATTCCCAGTAAATGGGCTCTGTATTAGCAACACTCACCGAATCATCAGCATGGACAATTTCGATGTCATCTCCAATCCACTGGATGAGAAATTGGTGCATAGTTGACGGTACACAGCAGTTTGCATGTATCCAATCTCTTCCTACTAGCAAACTGTATGCCCCCTTGCCATCAATGACGAAGAAGGTAGTGATCAAGGTTTTAGTTCCGATCGTTAACTCAACATGGACTGCTCCCCGAGTATCAGAGGAATTACCAGCAAAGTCTCTCAACACCATGTCGGTCTTCAATAAGTCTTCACTTGCCATCCCAAGCTTTCTGAATGTGGTATATGGCATGATATTTATGGCAGCCCCTCCATCAATGAACATCTTAGTCAATGGCTTGCCATTAACATAGCCTCTCATATACAATGGCTTCAAGTGTCGATGCTTAGCTGGTTTATCGAATACTGCACGTTGAGCCAAGACGAGATGAGCCAATAAGTCCTGAAATTCATCTTCGTCAAAATCTGAATACACCTCGTTTTGGACATCTTGACCTTTGGGAGCCATAAACTTTGATGGAAGAAAGAAAGCCATGCATGCATCAGCCGAACGATCACCTCCATTCGGCTTCTTTTAGGTCGTCAAACTCGCTTTATCCTAGCACTCGTGTTCTAACTCTCTGTTTCTTAGGCGATGTACCCTTCTTTTCTGGCTTCTTCTCAATCCTGGTGGACACCACTGTCCTCTCTGCCAGACATACTCGCGGTATTCCTCTTCCTACAAGCAATTCAACGTGAGTTCGAATCTCACAAATGTACATTTATTTTTTATCGTGAAAGGCTTTAGCCCCGGTTGGAAGCACCCGGGACTAAAGCCTGGGACCTTTAGTCCCGGAGAAACCTGGGCTAAAGGCCCTTCCGGTACTAGTGATTATTATTATAATTGTTGTTGTCATTATTATGTACCTATGCTCTACGTACACTTTAACACAACATTACTCAATCCGTTTCAAATTACAAAATGTTTTAGCTTTTGTAGATTCATAACTATTGCTACGTACTGAGATATATATACACTAAGTCTAGATGCATAGTGAAAGCAATGTATCTAGAGAAGCCAAAACATCTTATAATTTTGAAGGGAGGGAGTATAATATATCCATATTTATAGTATAATAATGTGCACACAATATATATTTTCTTAAAAAAGCTACCATTTGGAGCTGCAGGGAGCCTCTGGTCGGCTGCAACCTGATACGTGCAGAAAGAGCTATGTATGCCTTCTTCTTTCCAAGGTGGCCATACCATATTCCAACAATGATTGAACTGTAATATAAGCATTAGATGAGTATGATGTTTCTAATGGTGCTTGAACAATATAGACATCACTAACTAGCTAAGCACTGGATCGTACTATATTCTTGCTTTGGAAGAGGCAACAAAGTATGTCTATGATAATAATAAGGAAGCCCTAATATTAATAGTCTTATCCTGTAACATCAACTTGAATTGCTTGTTACCCTGTTTCCATCGTTTAATTGATCACATTTTGGTTTAGTTAGCAAACTAGCACAATTAATTGGGTTTTGATTTGTATGTTTCATTACCTTTTAAGGTTTAAAATGATTTTGCATGTGATGATATCATCATTCTTATTTTTCCACTATCCAATGTGTTCAGTTGTACTCCTGTAATCGTGTCAATATGTATCAGCATATAGTTGCATTAGTCCTGACATTAGTTGTTCGGTTCGAAACACATGTCACATACCATACGTCTACACTCTGTCAGCATCACAAGCAGACTCCCTATCATGGCCGCATGCAGGCTTTGCATGTCGCATGGGCGCCGAGAAAATCGGAGCACCGTGCAACTGTGGAACCGTGACAGGGTGGGGGCGTGAGCCCGTGTATCCATATCAATCAGTCAATGCAACTGAATCGCTGTGCATTGTGAAAAACTCTCTTGTTTCCTGCACTCGAACTAGGGTTCTAGTCGCCACGCTCACCACCTGCCAGTAGGGGTGGTAAAGGGCCCTCCAATTTAGCTTAGCAAATTTAAGGATCGTGCTCAATAAGGATCGGGCCGTAATACTATATGATTTTGAACTAAAATTAGAAAGAGCTAAGTTGAATTGTGAAAAATAGATAAGGGTCATCATCCATTACCACCCCTACCTGCCGGCCCCGTGCCGACGCCGGGACTCCACACTGGAGCGCTTGTTCGAACACAATGCATGCAATGATCTGGCAGAAAAAGTGCAATGCGAGGGGCTAGCTAGGGTACATTAGGAAGCGGAGGTGAAATGTGTTAATGTGTTAAGGCTACTGCTAGGTGCTTCTCCATCTATGTGCATCCATTTAGTTAATTAATTTTGCATTTACCTTCTTTTTAAGCAGATCAAACAATTCAATGAGCAAGAATATGTGTGGAGGAAATGTTATGATATGTAAACAGTTAGTTCCAAAGGAAAATAATCAGATGTGTTATTGTGCTGCACAACAATAACGCTCCTTATAATTATTGAACACAATTTCACATTTTTAATTATCTATATATCTGAAGGTACCACTAGTAGAAAGATGATTTTTTCGAGCGCCTCCTTTATCTTACTGGCGGTTTTAGTTACCACGCGCCAGTAGAAATAAAACGGTGGGCCTCAATTCTAGAACAGCTTGTAGAAACGGATTTCTACATGCGGTTTGTTAACAAACCGCCTATAGAAATCCATTTCTACAGGCGGTTCGTTAAGACAACCGTCATTTCAATAGGCGGTTCGTTAAGACAACCACCTATAGAAATACACATGTTTTTTGAAATTTGATTTTTTCAAACGATCTTGGATGAGAAAACACCCAAAATAAAAGTTGTTTCATCTCGAAAGGTTATGAAACTTGGTAAATTACAACTTTTTATTTTAAAGTCATCTTGTCAACGAAAAATATGTTTGAATGGTCTCAAGTTTAAAATTCAAATTTTGTAAACGACCTCGGATGGATAAATGACCACTACCAAAGTTGTTCGTCTTGAAAAGTTATGAAATTTTATAGTTGACAACTTTTTGATTTGAAATCGTTTAGAATCTCAAACAAGTAAATTACAATCGGATTTGTATAATATGTGGGGAACTGAAAGGGTATATTAACACATGTGAGTGTGTGGTGCAGTGATAGAGGGGGCTTTGCGTGAACCTGAGGTCGTGGGTTCGAATCCCATAGACCGCGTTGGCCACAAATTTTGCACGAAAAGTGCCGCGACTTGCCCAATGGGCCCTTCCTCAATTTTAAAAAATATTTTCCTATTTTTTCGAGTTGTTTTGTTATTTTTTCTTGGACCATTTCCACATGCAGTTCACTAGGTGAGTCGCCTATGAAAATGGATTTCTACATGCGTCTTACTTAGTGAACCGCCTGTGGAAATCGATTTTCATAGGCGGCTTATAAGCAACTGCTTGTGTTGTGGTCCTATTTCTACTGACCTTCAGCACAGACAGTTTTGAAAACGCCAGTGCAAATGTCTTATGAACCGCCTTTAGAGTATGGTTGTGTACTAATGTACTGAATGTCCTAAAAGTTAACATGTATTACTACACAGGCGGTTGTAGACCTATTGGTACTGGCATTTTTCTCAACAGCGTGCGCTGGGGTCCAGTAGAAATAGAACCACAACACAGACGATTGTTTGTGAATTGCCTGTGAAAATGTACATTTCCACAAGCGGTTGACTTAGCGAACCGCCTGTGAAAATAGGTATTTTCATAGGCGGTTGACATAGCAAACCGCTTATATAAAAAAAATTCTAAAATAACTTGTAAATAAATAGGAAAAAATATTTTAATTAGGGGGAGGAGCCTATCGCCTAGCGCCCGTCCGTCTCCGTCGAAGTCACTGGTCGCGGCATTTTATGCGCAAAATTCGCGGCTGGCGCGGCAAGTGGGATTCGAACTCAACACCTCATTCTCATGCGGAGCCTCCTCTACCACTACACCACACACTCACACACGTTCCATCCCTGATAGCATCTCGGATGGAGAAATGACCCAAACAAAAGTTGTAGATCTCAAAAAGTTATGTAACTTTGTAGTTGACAACTTTTTGATTTGAAATCATCTTGTCTTGCAAAATTGTATTTGAATTTAAAAATTTTGAAATTTGAATTTTTTAAAATACCTCAGATACAAAATAGTCAAAATAAAAGTTGTAGATCTCGAAGAGTTATGAAACTTTGTAGTTGACAACTTTTTAATTTGAAATCATCTTGTCAACGAAAACTACGTTTCAAATTGTCAAATTTGAAATTCAAATTTTTATAAACGACCTCGGATGAAAAAACTACCAAATAAAAGTTGTAGATCTCAAAAAGTTGGAAAACTTTGTAGTTGACAACTTTTTAATTTGAATTCGTTTAGGACCTCAAATAAGCAATTACACTCGGTTTAGTATACTATACGGAGAACCGAAATAAAGATGGAACATATGTGAGTGTATAGTGTAGTGGTAGAGGAGGCTCCGCGTGAGTGAGAGGTCGTGTGTTCGAATCCTGCTGGTGTTGCGTGAAACAAAATTGTGTAAAAGCCGTGTCATGGTCGGGTGCACATATGTGAGAAGGCGTCGTCCCGAGATGTGCGCCGCACCCTTGAGCGAGTAGCAGCTAGGCAGGACGGTGCGCAGCCAGCCATGCAGGAAAATACGCGGGGCACAAGCACCGCTGGTGGCTACACTACTAGAGAACAGGCCTTTGGACGATCTTTCAATTGAGCTTTAGCCTCGGCAAAAAATTGCGTCTGGGGCTAAAGACCTTTAGTCCCGGTTGGTAACACCAACCGGGGCTAAAGGTGAATCTTTAGTCCCGGTTGGTATTATCAACCCGGACTAAAGGTCCTCAACCTTTAGTCCCGGTTGGTAATACCAACCGGGGCTAAAGGGTGCAGTTGGTGTTACCAACCGGGACTAAAGGTCCTTTTAGCCCCGGTTGGTGTTACCAACCGGGGCTAAAGGCCCTTCCCGAGTGGATTCAAAAGGAAAACATCCAGAACTACATCACGTGGGTTGTGTAGCTCAGTTGGTAGGCGTACCTGAGGCGAGAGGTGCTGAGTTCGAATCTCACAAATGCACATTTATTTTTCCTCGTGGGAGCCTTTAGCCCCGGTTGGGAAGGCCCGGGACTAAAGGTTGGGACCTTTAGTCGCGGATTGCTAGCCCCGGTTGGAAAACCGGGGCTAAAGCCCCTTCCCAACCGGGGCTAAAGGCCGATTCTGTAGTAGTGCTAGTAAGGAAAGTAGGATAGCTTTGTGTTATTTGTTCCTGAGATTGAGGAGTTTGTTGCTTCGTTGGTTTGGCCTTTGGCCATATAATATTGTAACTGCACGTTGGAGAGGGAATGAAGAATTATCAGCCTATCATCTTCCTCTTTCTCTCCAAGCCGGCAACCAGGGGGTATAACCCAGTTGACGAAGGCGGCGACGGCTTGGGGGTATAACCCTGCCGGCGACGACGGATCGCGACTACGAGCTCCGCAGTCGAGGTCCCGCTACCTTGGGCATTACTGACCTTGACAACCTGGTATCAAGAAGCCGCCGATCCTCATCTTCCTAGTCTTCCAACGCCACCATAGCCGCCGCCAATCACCCCAGCCCACCGCCATCACCACAATCTTCCACCGCATCAGCCCCCCCCCTTGCCCACCATGTCTGAGCCCACCATCGCCGACGTGGTCGAGATGTTGAAGGCCTTCAAGATGGAGATGTCCACCATGAAGAACGACATGGCCGCGCTCAAGGAGAAGTCGGCTTCGTCGTCGGATAGCAGCGGCGGCGAGGGCCGCCACGATGGGCCGCGCGATCTTCACTACTAGAAATATGATCATCAGTGACGATTTTCTAGTGACGCTGGTAAGTTTCGTCACCGAATGATACCTTTCGGTGACGAAATTTTTGTTTTCGTCACAAGGTACAAGTGACGATGTTTTGGCTTAACTTTCAATGACGAAAGTGAGAGGAACGTCATCGATTACCAAATCGAAATCGTCATAGATCATATTGTCGGTGTGCTATATTGTAATGATGAAAATATTCGTCACAAATTATATTTCGATATGGTCATAGATAATTTGCCTCGTGTGGCCCACGTAGTGATGAAACGAATTGGTCACAAATCATTTTTCCTAACGTCATAGTTAAGTGTCTAGTTTGCCCCCGCCTATACCACTTGATGGCATTGGATGATTGGGCCAGACGGCCCGGTTGACCTTTTTATCATATTGGATGTGTGGGCCGTCGGTCGACCTTTTTTCATATTGGGCCACAGATGCACACAGTAGGCTGGACAATTTATGGCAAAAAAATTGCGCTGGTGGAGCTTTGATCTCGCGACATGCCGTTAGGCGAGTAACAACCTTACCACTGAGCTACTTGACTATTTTCTTGTGAAAAAAACAAAGTTACTCTATTTGTAAGATATCAACATGATAATTGAATGGTGGTTCTCTTAACTCTTTAGATCACAGGTCCTGGGCCATAGACTGAGATTTGTCATCTGTACCTAGTGAGCAGATATGAAACCAAGCCCCGGACATGAGTATTATTGGTTCTCTTGAAAACTGGCTACTAAACACAACCATTGAACAAGCACCCGTCACTGATGTTATATCCTCTGATTGATTTGTAAAACAGGAGGACACGCATGCAATCGCCTAACAACACAAAATCCTGAAGAAAACCAAAGTAATCGCCTAACAAAGTACTTTTACTAATCCATAATGCAAGCACTTGTAAATCCATCGCATACACAGACCAAAGCAAAGATTATTCATTTAGTACTTAGGAACATTTCGATTTCACCAGCTTCCAAAAGCACTTCATAGGTTATAGTCAAACCATTGGCTGCGGATTAGCTGCCAAACTTGTTCTTCTAATGAAGAGGTAAACAGACACGCGAAAAGAACGCAGAGTACTCATGCCTAATCCTACAGCCTTCGCTACAAAAGAAGGCATAGTCATTAGCCCAGCCTTCCGGCACGCCACATCCGCTGGCACCGCAACCTTGTTCGTCCTCGTCCGCCGGTGGTACGGGCGGCAGTGCCCCCAATGGGGCTGTTCCGACCACTTTCCATGTCACATCATGGACCACCTTGACGGCGTGCGCACAGTACCTGGCGCACTCCCGGTTGGTCATGCGGCTGGCCTGCTTACATCCGACGACGATGCCGCCCTCGTCCTCGATCTGCCTAATGTAGCGCTCGGCTTCTTCCTTCTCCCTGCAACCGTGGTGATGGATGCGGAGAATGTAAGCCGCCGCCTTGTGCCCGGCGTCTACCGCCCGTTGGAGCCACTGAGTGCCGAGCGGCGTGCACCGTTTCGCGAAAACGAACATGACGCCGAGGACGAAGCAGGCCTCCGGGTTGTTGGCGGCGGCCAGGTTGTCAACAAGAGCGAGGTAGCGGTCGTTCTGGAACCACCTAATGGATTGCTCTCGCTCCAGCGCCCAGCGCCTCCCGATGGAGGCATTCTTGCACGCCCTGAACATGTCCTGGCATCTGCAAGAAACACAAATGGATTTCATCACCGAGTTGAAGGTTGCATAGTTGGTGTACTGGTGTCACGCACTTACGTCGCTCGTAGGCTGCAGATGTCCTCCATCGGATGCGTGGACGTCTCGGCGATGCTCCCGACGATCTCGACCAACATGTCGTCCGGGAGAGCCAGCGGGTATCGCCTCGCCGCCATGGCGCTTGGGATCGAAGATTGAACGCAGCGTAAGGTCCGGAAGGAAAGAAAAGATTGGGATTAAATCCCTGCACCGGCGATAGATTTGGTCGCCGAAGAAATCGAGGGAAGCGAAGGGACGACGACGAAATCGAGAAGAAAACCCTTGCGTCTACGCGTCTACGGAGTACTCTATATTGAATGCTACTCCGTATTGAATGCGCACGACCAACAACGATAGGATAGGCATGACAGCTTTTTTTATTTTTAACCTTTTTTAAAAAAATATTTCAATAATAATCCCACCTAAATAAAGGTATGAAAAACATGAATTTTTTTCAAAAATCATATGCTCAAAAAGTATCTTTATTTGATACCATGCAAAAAAAATATATGAATTTTCAAAAACCACGAACTCTTATATACGTTTATTATGGTGCTGAAAAAGTATTTATTTTTTTTGAGCATCTTAACGTCCTCAAATGAAAAAACTCAAAACTACAAAGTTATAGATCTCATCGAGAGCTAGAATTTTCATATAAAAATTATCATCCGACATCGTAGTGAAGAGTTATAATTTTTTGAAAAATTCCGTGTTGTCACGCCACTCCCGGTGGCGCGACAAGACCTTACTGTCACGCCACGTGCATTGGCGTGACAAGGTTTTCCACATTGGAAACGATATCCGACGTGTAAGACCTTGTCACGCCACTCCCGGTGGCGCGACAACGTTATTTGGTCGCGCCAGTGGGACTGGCGCGACCAAAAGGGTTAGAATGTACAAATTTTATTTGGGTGGGATTATTATTGAAATATTTTTTTTAAAAAAAGGTTAAAAAATAAAAAAAGGCCCGGATGGGCTGGATCTGTCAGGCCAGAAGCGAGAAGGATAGGGATTTACTCTTTTTTATTAATCTTATCAAAGCCTTTTTTGTCAAAAAAAATGCGAAGGTCGACGTTTGATCTCGCGCCCTGGTGTCAGGCAAGAAATATCCTTACCACTAGGCTACGAGACCTTTCTTGCAAAAAAAAAGAAAGTTACTCTATTTGTTAGGTATCGACATGATAATTGAATGGTGAGTCTTTTAGCTGAATGGATCACAGGTCCTGGGCCATAGACCCATGATCGGGCAACTGTTCGTCGACCTAAACCCCCCATCGACGACGCGGCGGCGAAGGAGAACTGGCATTGGGATTGAGGGCATCGGCTTCCGTGAGGACTGAAGAACAGCGCCGACCTTCGTTGCGCAGGGAAAGCAGGGGCTTTGGGCGCAGGAAATGTTTGATTTTGTGTTCGAATTTTGGTTGATATAGCATGTGTTTGATGTGTGTTTAGTGCAATCACAGTTAGGGAGTTATTACAAGGTTTCTTTTATTATCACAACAGATGGATAGAAGTTGGGTTTATGGGAAACAATTCACACCTGCATATGTGAAGGGAGTTGAAGAGTTCATGAAATTTGTTAGTGAAAGATACCCCGAAGACGAACACATTCGTTGTCCGTGCATCAATTGTCATAATCGAAGGCTGTTACATCAAACTGAAGTAGAAACTCATATACACATTTATGGAATTTCACCTACATACACCAAGTGGATTCATCTTGGGGAGCCTGCAGATGTTGTAATTGCTGAGGGTATAGATCAGGAGGTCGAAGAACATGATCATGACTTTGGGATACATGTGGATGGGGACGATGATGTTTACGATGATGATCATGCAGTACCCGAAATGATAGGCGAATTGTATGCAGCCGCAGAAGCTGATGGAGAAAAGCCAAGTTTTGCAAGAGTTCTTGAAGATGCGAAGAAGGCTCTTAGCCCGGGTTCTAGCCATTCCAAATTTTCCTTTATGGTGAGGATGTTGTATATGAAGTCTCGTTATCGAATCACCAATACAGCATTTACCACAATGATGAAGCTGATGTCAGATGCATACCCTCAGAGTGAGTTGCCAAAATCATATGACGAGGCCATGAAATATCTTAAAGAATTGGGCCTTGCATTCGAAAACATCCATATGTGCAAGAACAATTGTGTGTTGTTTCGTAAGGATTATGCTGAAAAGGATGCGTGCCCAGTATGCAAGGAGTCTAGATGGAAAGACGAAACAGGGACGAAGAGGGTTCCACATAAGGTTTTGAGGCATTTTCCACTGTAGCCAAGGTTGAAAAGAATTTATGCTTCGAAACAAACTTCGGAGGAAACACAATGGCACAAGAAAGTGAGGAAGCCTGTCGCCAATGTGATGAGCCATCCAGCTGATGGGGAAGCATGGAAGGACTTTGACAGGAGGGAACCAGCTTTTGCAAATGATCCGAGGAACCTGAGGCTTGCCTTAGCTATCGACGGATTCAATCCATTTGGCAACATGAGTACACAGTACAGTATGTGGCCAGTGCTTTTGACACCGCTGAATCTCCCACCATGGAAATGCATAAATCCAGCAAACTGCTTTATGTCTTTACTCATCCCAGGTCCAAGATCTCCAGGAAAGGATTTTGATTTGTTCCTTGAGCCCCTAATCGAAGAACTGATCGAGCTATGGAAGGGTGTCAGTACCTTAGATGCATGTACAGGTAAGAAGTTCAAGCTTCGCGCTGCTGTGCTGTGGTGTATACATGATTATCCAGCACTGGGCACGTTATCTGGGCGAACAACAAAAGGGTATTATGCATGTATTCATTGTGACAAGGATCCGTTGTCTCGGGGAATAAGGAACAAGATATGCTACATCGGACATCGTCGTTACCTTAAAATGACACACGCATGGCGGAACAGCTTGGCTTTCGATGGTAAGCGTGAAAAGAAAGATCAGCCTGGCAAGTTTACTGTGGAGGAGGTCCTACAAGAGCTATAGAAGGTGAAAGATATCAGGCCAGGGAAGCAACCTCAGATTACTAGAAATAAAAGGAAGCGCAGTGACGGTCCAAAGATTTTTAGCCGCAAAAGTGCATTATGGAGATTGCCATATTGGGAACATTTGAAGCTTCCACATAATCTCGACGTGATGCACATAGAGAAGAATATATGTGAAAATATTCTTGGCACATTACTCAATATACTAGGCAAGTCCAAGGACACACAAAATGCTAGGCTTGATTTGTATGATATGGGCATACGACATGAATTGCACTTGCAGGAGGATGGCAACTCAATCTGCAGGGCTCCACCAGCTCCATATGTTTTGGGGAAGGATCAAAAAGTCGAGTTTTGCAAGCTTCTCAAAGGTATCAAGTTTCCTGATGGATATGCGGCTAACCTAGCAAGATACATAAGTGAAGATGGTTTCAGGGTGGTTGGTAAGCTGAAGACACATTCTTGCCACATACTCCTGCAAAGAATCATACCTGCTGGCCTTAGAGGACTAGTGAGGAAGGATGTATATGAAGCAATTGCAGAGCTGGGGACCTTCTTCAGGGAATTATGCAGTAGACATCTAAGGATAGATGTTGTGAAACGACTGAAAGGAGAAATTCCATTGATCCTATGCAAGCTTTGTGACACCCTAGTGTCAAGCACTACATTAAGGCACTGCATTTAGCTACTAAAGAAGCATAAGCAATGCATTGCATCATTTCATGAGCATGAGAGTGTTCTGTCTTTTGTTTATTTAATTGGATTTGGATTTCTATTGGACTTGGTTGTTTGAGTGGATTTCTGTTTTGGCAAAAGAGTTTTATAAAATAGAGAATTTTGAGTAGAGTGCTTTTCATGTTGGAGTTTTGACCTAGTTTAGATTAGTTTGTAAATAAAAATAAGTCAAACAAAATGGTTTATACTTTAAAATTGGCTTTATTTATGTGGAGGATTTAAAAATGGTTTTCAGAAAAAGTGTCTTATATGAAAGTTGTAGAGAAAATTATTTCGAGAAACTTTTATATTTGGGTCAAAACCTAGTTTGGAGTTTTTGAAACTGTTTTTGAGTGGTCAAAGTTTGAAAAGAATTTGGAAAAAGAAAAAGGAAAACGATTCCTTCCACGCCCCACCTTTCGGCCCAACTCGCGCGCGCCGGCCCAGCTCGCCCGCTCGCGTGCGCCGGCCCGCTCCCGCGCTCGCCCGCGCACCCCGCGCCGCTCGCCAGCGCTCGCCCGCGTGCCGCGCGCGCCGCGCGCTGCTGCCGCTGACATGCCGCGTCGTACGCCGGCCGCAACCGCCACGTGGCCGCCGCATTCTGCCGAGGATCTTCGCCGGCCACTCCTCGCTCGATCCTCTCTCACCCAAGCACGCAAGCTATCTCCCCCGGCCACTCTCCGCTCGCCTCGCCTGCCGCACCCGCTCGGCGTGCACGGCATCACCGCGCTGCCTCGCCGACCGCGCCGCCGTGGCCCCGCCACGACCACCGGTCAAGCCGATCAAAACCCCGAGCACCTCTTCACTCCCTCGCTCTCCCGCACACACTCTCCCAATCTCACTCGCACTCTCCTCCCCTCGCCACCAAGCCAGAGCAAGCGCTCGGCTCGCTCTCGCCGCGACCTCCACCGCGACCTTCCCTCTCCGTTCTGACCTCGTCGGAGCACCTCCCTTCGATTCCCTCCGTACACCGCTCCGCCTACACCGTGCACACGCCATGCGCACGTTGTCGTCCCCGACCGAGCCCCTTCGCTGCCGGAGGACGAAGCGCCTCTTTCGGTCCGTCAGTCGCCACCGCCGAGCCGCAACGCCGTTCTTCCCCAACCCGAGCTCCACCGACTCTTCTTCTTCATCTTCGAGCTTCACCGAGCCAAGGCAAGGTGAGAACACCACCTAGCTTCAGAGCTACCGCTCTCTCCCACATCTTCTTCCCCGGCCGAACGCCATGGCCGTCCGCCGCGGACCTCGCTCGTGGCCAAGCTTCTCTGGAGCCACCCGAGCCAAACCAACCTCGTAGCTTTGCTCCTTAGGGTTCTCTCGAGCTTTTGCCTCCTCCAATTTCACCGGCGACCGCCGGAAACGGCGTAGCCGCGCGATGCCGCTGCCTCCGTGCGCCGCCACTCGCCGCAGGCATGCTCCGGCCGTGCGCTAGCCAAACCACCTACACCACTCGATGCGCCTCGTCGAGACGAGTTCGCAAGCCTAGCTTAACTGCCGGCGACCTCACCGTCGGCGAGGAATCGACGGTCAAACCTCTCCCCTGTTTCCGCCTCGCCCGAGCCCTCGAGCCAGGCCTCGGACGGGCGTGTGTTTTTCCGTCTCGCCCGAGCCCTCGAGCCAGGCCTCGGACGGGCGTGTGTGTTTCCGTCTCGCCCGAGCCCTCGAGCCAGGCCTCGTACGGGCGTGTGCGTGTCCGTCTCGCCCGAGCCCTCGAGCCAGGCCTCGGACGGGCGTTTGTTGTCCGTCTCGACCGAGCCCTCGAGCCAGGCCTCGGACGGGCGTGTGTTTTTCCGTCTCGCCCGAGCCCTCGAGCCAGGCCTCGGACGGGCGTTTGTTGTCCGCCTCGCCCGAGCCTTCGCGCCAGGCCTCGAGCGAACCCTCGGCACTGTCTCGTTTGAGCCGGGCCTCGATCGAGCGCACACCTTTTTCCGTGCGCCGAGTGTTTTTTTCCAGAAAACGTTTTCCAAAATGTTTTTCTATTTCCCGTAAATGCTTGTTTATTTTGTAGATCCTGTTTTGTTAGTCCAAATGGAGTGCTTTCAGTTTTGTTAGCTTGTTTATGAGTAGATCTACCCTGGAAAAACATAAAAGTATTTTTGGTAGGAGTTAATTTTACTGTTTTCTTTTATTTCAGTTTATATGCTTTTGCTAAGATAAATGGTTATATATGTTTTCTGGTTGATATAATTCCTGTAAAATTTTGTGTAAGTTTATTATCCTGTTTTATACATGTGAAAAATATATAATGCACTGTTTATGTAGAAAAAGTTTCTGTCATGGTTAAAAGTCCTTTTTGGCTGATTTCTTTGAATAAAGGTTAAGGTGTTTTATATGTCGAGATAAAATGTGGGAAATTTTGTACAGTCTCTATTTATAAGGTTCAAGCTAAGAAAAATTAAAGCATGACCTGTTGTGTGGAGAAATCTGAAGTTGCTTTACAAAGGTGCTTTTCTGTGTTTTCCTTTGAAAATTCATGTAAGAAATAATATAATGTTTCTGTTCATGGAACTTTCTTAATAAGCATAAAATATGAAATAGAATCTGGGAAAAATATAAAATAGAGTGGTGCACCCTTTTACAGTAGGGTTGTAGTTCAAAGTACCTTTTTGGGCAGTTGCTTGTTATTTTTTATATCTGCAGTTCTGTATTTTATTTTTTGCTGAAATTTGTTCAGTGGAGTCCAGCAACTGTTGTTTGCCTTCTGGAATTTTCGTGGATTTTTCGGGGTCCAGAAAAGTGCACTTGCAGTTCAAACCTAAGTTTCTTTTGATTTATTAAATGAGAAATAGGTGAATAAAAGGATTTTGTTTTATGAATTAAATGAGTATTTACCTCAATGGTTCAACAAGTTGGTTTTGTTGGTTTGCAAGAAATGCTCTTTCTCATACCACACATCTCGCACCCCGCATTTAAATATTTATTATTCGTCGCATGCAATAGGATCGACACTCCCGGAACCCGATCAGGAGCTAGAGGCAAACGCCGAGCAGCAGATCCCGGAGCTCCAGCAAGCCGAGGAAGTCGACCCCGCCAGCGACACTAACTTGCCCGAGTGCCCCTCCCACGAGGCCTCGGTCTTCACCCAAGGCAAGCCCCGGAGCATTCTAAGTCTCCCAGTATTTACAATTAAAATTACTTGAGTCCTTTTATATTGTGATGCATTAGGTCTAGGAGTTGAATGAATCCTATTTGCTGCATTACCATTCCTTGATGATTGATTAATATCTACCTTGTTATCCTGTTATTTATTTGCAATGTAGAATTGCTTAGCCTGCTTAATAAAAGTAGTAGTTAAGGATGTCTCCGTAATACCCTGATGGGTATTTATTGGATCACAGTTGGCTATATTTGCTATCGTGGAAAAGAACCTGAGTAGTAATGAAATACGGTCAACTGGAAGGCAAGGCTCAAGTTTGGAAACTTGGGGCAGTCCGTCTGTTGGATCATGTAGGTTTGTATCGATGTTGGCCCTCGTTCATTTTTGAACGCGCCCTTTTACTTAGGGAGATGTCGGTGCCGTAATCATTGACCCCAAAGCCGGTTAGAAGCTGTTCGGACCGGTCTCAACCCGTGTCGTGCCCTCTAGTATGGAAATTGCGATCTGCCGCGTGAGGCCATCGCCAGGTTCCAATTGGGCGGTCCGTGCTTGAACCGCGGCGATTACCACCACGAACAAGCGTCGAGCGGTTGCCCAATGCATGGACCCGACGGGGAAAGTGTGGGCTGGTATTAAAGGTCTTTCACCAGCTGGTTTGGAATTCGATTCGAGTCGCCGTCTCCCCCGGTTAGTGGGAAACTATGGCGAGCTTCACCACGATACAACTCCATGTGATATCTAAAGGTTCAACTAAAATGTGGACAAGTCAACTGGATATGGTTATATTATTTATCTGCTAGACTCAAGTGTGTGCAATAGTTCAGGTGCAAACCTAGAAGAAGGAATAGGTATAAAAGATGACAGCTCATCATTATCATTAATTACCGCTTATCTTAAATTGAGCTTTTCGCAAATTCAAGATCCCAGCTCCACCCAAAAAGGCCTTGCATGTCCTTGGTGTCTTTATTTTCAGTTGGACGGGTAAGTCTAGCTGAGTACATTCCAGTACTCAGGGTTTATCCCGTTTGTTGCAGATGGCCAGGTCTACTTCGGCTATTGTAAGCACTGCCTCTACCCAGTGGAAGGTGATGAGGAGTAGGCCCAGGGCAGGGTCGTCCAGAAGCTTTCCCCTTTTCTTTTGCTGGACCGAGACGACTAGTGGCACATTATCTTAAAAAGGGAGGAGTGAGTTGTGTCGAGTGGATTTATCAAAACAATGTTTTATTTGGACCACATGTGTGGTGGTCGCGTTTTAAACTATTTCAGCTTCCGCACTTTTAAACTCGGTATTGTAATAACTCCGTTTTAAATTCGCACTCTGATATTTTAAATTCGGTTTCATTTTCGTTATGATGTATCTTTATGAATGTAATCCTTGAACGATGCGATCCTGTATGATGTATGGTGTTAGAAATCCTTCGAGATTTCCGGACTACCGGGGTTGTATGGGTTCAAGTATCGGTCGAAGTCAGACGAATTTGGCTAAGATAATACTTGAGCTCTTATAATAAGGACGGTTCCGCCACAGCTGGTATCGGAGCATGGTTCAAGTGATTACCTCCGTAAAGAGCTATTTTCAAACTAAAATGGGTATTTCAAAACTATTTTCAATTACTAAGTGTGCCCAGTCTCGTCCTTAAGCCCTATACTAGGAATCAGGTGGTTTAACTGCTAACAGGGGTTCAGGGTTTTGCTTCATGCTGGATCTTTATTTGCTGGTCCATTCTCGGGAAAAAGAGAATGCGTCGATCGCGAAAACATGCATAAAATGATTTTTGTGAGATATGAGAGCATGACCGTCCAACCGTCGGTCTAGGTGAGAGTTCTTATACCAAGTATGTGCGAGCTCCACGCAGACACATACGAGGGTATCAATGTTTTCAAGGGTATTTTCTATGTTGGTGCATGGTGTTCAGTGTTGGCTTCTATGTATTTTGCGCATATTGGCCAATACTCAATTGTTTTATCATTCGGAATTTCTTTGGGCTGAAATGGATCTTCTGCAGGTACACTAACTATGCGAACGAGTAGAACGTGTAGATAACGCATGAGGGATCGTTCTTACCACCGACTAAAACGTTAGGACTTGCGAGTCATGTTAGTGAGTGAGAACGTAAGTACGATCATGCATCATGCTTATATTCTTGCATTTACATTACCTCCCCTTAAATTAAAAGTTGTCTCTTTTCTATAAAATATGCCAACTTAGTCTCCGTCTCACGAGAGTTCAAAACCCTTTTGTTTCTACAGATGGCCCGGACCAAGTTGACTGCTCGCAAGGCCACCGGAGGCAGAGGAGTTCCGCGTCATCGCTTGGCCACCAAGCTGACCCGGAGGACGTTCTTGACCTACTTCGGGCTGCCGACTATCCTTTGGAGGATTTTGCAGGTAGTGGGATATGAGGAAGGACAGGAGCCCAAGTACTCCTGGCAGAAGGAGATCTATGGGCAGGATTCCCTGGTTATGGTAGAGATCAAGGTCAAAGCCTTGCCTGCCAAGCCGCACTGGACAGGATGGACTGAGATCACCAGAGGCACTTGTGCCAAGGTTGGAGCCAACAGGGCAGCATACCTAGTGCTGAAGGATATCATCGCCCGCTTCCCCGCCGACCTGGCAAGTGCGATGGCAGGAGTGTTTCCCCGTGGATCACTTTTCCCATTGCGCTGGAAGCAGACTTCGGAGTCAGTCTTGACAGGGAGCCCAGAGGAGAGGTTCTACTGTGAGACGCCTGCGATGAGCGCCACCGGAGCTTTGTTGGGTGTGTGTGAGAGTTTGGAGCACACTCTCGGGAGCGTGTCCTTCACCCTCACAGCCACCTACCAGAGCAAGAGGAAGCTTCAGGAGGACTTCGACGCTGAGGTTGCTCGTCTGCAGGAGAGGATTCAACAGCTCACTCTGGAGCGTGACGACGCCCGCACCACAGCAGCAGCACAGTCCACTGCCAGGACAGTTGCAGAGCAGATGTACCTGACTACCGCTCTTCAGAGGGATGAGGCCCGCACCGCGCTCGACCAGCTCAGAGAGGGAGCCCACCTGTTGATACAGCAGATACATGGACAGCAGGCCTATATCGACCAGCTCCACGAGGCCGTCCATCAGATGCACCACGCCGCACAGGAGGCCGCCGCCCCAGCAGCTGAGGTCCCGGATCCCCAGGACGGAGAGGTCCTTGGTCCCGACGCCCCACCAGAGGACGCTGTATCCGCTGCTGGAGACCCCTGAGCGCTAGTTTGTTAGAGATCGTTTTCTTTTGTATAGCTTGAGCTTGCTCGCTAAGTGATGTAATGCCCTAAACATGTGTTGGTTTTATGCTTAACCGCTTGATGGTATGTAAAGCTTTTGGACAAAGTCCGGACTCCGATCCGGCACCTTTTATGGAAATCCGTCGTTTGCATGTCTAATTTCGAGCGATTGTTTTGTGATGTTGTATGGAAGTGAGTAACTATACTTGGTCGTGTGCTAAATTTTCGAATTATGTACAGCGCAGTATTTATTCACGATCGATGCAACATCACCTAATGATTGCTTATTAATGGGATATGCAGATGCCGGCGCACACTCGCAGCCAGCGTGGGCAGGGGGCAGGAAAGGAGGAGAACTTGCCACCTCCCCCACCGCCGCCGATGACGCCGGAAGCGTTCTTTGGCCAGTTCTTGGGTAGCCAACCGAACATGGAGGAGATGCAGAGGCACATGGAGGCCACCCTCCGCAACATCGCTAACAACACCGCGCAGCAGCACCATCAGCGCCAAGGCCCGGAGCCCAACCAGTACAGCTCTTATCGTGATTTCTTGGACACTCGCCCTCTTGTGTTCAAGGAAGCCACCGAACCGCTGGAGGCTGATGAGTGGCTCAACTCCATCACCCAGAAGTTCCGTCTGCTTCGTCTGACAGAAGAGCTCAAAGCGGAGTACGCCGCGCACATGTTGGAAGGACCCGCAGGTTTGTGGTGGGCCCAGTACCGTGCATCCTTGCCCGCAAATGCACGTGTCACTTGGGATCAGTTCTCCACCGCTATGCGCAACCACTACATCCCCAGTGGTCTGATGGAAATGAAGGTTGCAGAGTTTATGAGGTTATCCCAGGGGACTAGGTCTATGTCCGAGTACCTCCACAGTTTCAACAACCTAGCTCGCTACACCCCAGACTTTGTTGATACTAAGGCCAAGAAGATCGCAAGCTTCAAACGTGGCATGAGTGCCGCCATGCTTTCCAAGATGGGCAACAGTCACCGCACCACCTTCAGTGACTTCGTCAGTGACTGTCTGAACAAAGAGGCCAACGACGGCAGACTGGCAACAGAAAACCGTCGTCGTGCGAACGAAGGAGGTTCGTCTCAGCAGAGGACCCCTTTCGGAGCACGCGCCCCGTACCGCCCGCCTGTCACAGGAGCAAGATTCCGTCCCCCGCAGAGAAAGATCACTACCAGTCGTTCCCGTCCCAGCTTTCAGAAGCCCTACACCGCCCCTATGATGCAGAACAAGAACAAAGCAGGAAGTGCCGGAGGTCCCAAGACTCCTTATGTGATTGGCCCATGCTACAATTGTGGTCAGACTGGACATCTGTCACGTCAGTGCCCTCGCCCAAAGAAGCAGTACACTCAGCCCCCACCTCGAACGGGTCATATGCACCACACCACCGTGGAAGAAGTGCCAGAAGGAGAGCCTGTCACCGCTGGTACGTTTCTTGTTAATCATGCCCCGCAGTTGTGTTGTTTGATTCTGGAGCATCGCATTCTTTCATAAGTGAGAATTTTGTTATAAGAAGTAATCTTGCGTTGATAGAGTTAGACCGGGGATATCAGATAAGTTCCGCCGGAGCTGTTCTCTCCGCGCGTAAAATGGCTAAAGGAGTGGAAATGACCTTTGGGGATAAACAGGCCGTAGTGGACCCCATAGTCATTCCTGGTCTAGGTTTGGATGTAATTTTGGGTATGAGTTGGATGAAACTCTGGAAGGTTAATCTAGACACTGCAGAAAGAGTTGCATCCATGGTTAGTCCCAGGAATGGGTCTACCTTTCGGTTCAAGTTACCTCGAAACCCCCATGAGATCGGAGTGTTGTTCAATATCACGGCAAAGCAGATAGCTGAGATCCCAATAGTGTGTGAGTTTCCAGATGTTTTTCCTGATGAGTTGCCTGGACTACCGCCAGACAGAGATGTGGAGTTTGCTATAGAGTTAGTCCCTGGAACAGCACCCATATCTCGAAGACCGTATAGAATGCACTCTAAAGAACTCGCAGAGCTTAAAGTTCAGTTGCAAGAGCTGTTAGATAAGGGTTTGATACGCCCTAGTTCGTCACCTTGGGGATGTCCCGCTATCTTTGTGAAGAAGAAGGATAAAACTTTAAGGATGTGTGTGGATTACAGACCGTTGAATGCAGTAACTATAAAGAACAAATATCCCTTACCCCGAATCGATGTCTTGTTCGATCAGTTGTCAAAGGCGAAAGTGTTCTCTAAGATCGACCTGAGGTCAGGATACCATCAGATCAAGATCAGACGAGAGGATATACCGAAAACAGCCTTTTCCACTAGATACGGACTCTACGAGTATCTAGTTATGTCTTTTGGGTTAACCAATGCACCGGCACATTTCATGTACCTAATGAATTCGGTCTTCATGCCAGAGTTGGATAAGTTTGTTGTAGTGTTCATCGATGATATCTTGGTATACTCTGAGAATGAGAAGGACCATGCTGAGCATCTACGAGTTGTTCTAACCCGGCTTCGAAAGCACAAGTTGTATGCCAAGTTCAGCAAGTGTGAGTTTTGGTTGAAGAAGGTACCTTTTCTTGGTCACGTCCTTTCAAAGGAAGGAATTTCTGTGGACCCTTCTAAGGTACAAGAAGTTATGGATTGGGAAGCACCCACGAGTGTTTTTGAGGTTCGCAGCTTTTTGGGTTTGGCAGGATACTACCGTCGGTTTATTCCGGATTTTTCAAGAATAGCCAAGCCTATGACCCGTTTAACGCAGAAGAACAAGAAGTTCGAATGGACTCCAGAGTGTGAAACAGCTTTTCGCACTCTGCGAACGTTGTTGACATCCGCACCTATTCTGGCTCAGCCAAACTTGGAGGAACCTTTTGATGTGTTTTGTGACGCATCCAAGATCGGACTTGGATGTGTACTCATGCAGAACGGGAGAGTTATTGCCTATGCTTCTCGCCAGTTGAGACCGCACGAAGAGAATTATCCCACTCATGATTTGGAATTAGCAGCCGTCGTGCATGCACTCAAGATATGGAGACATTATCTTATGGGAAATCTATGTCATGTGTACACGGATCATAAAAGTCTGAAATATATCTTCACCCAGCCAGAGTTGAACATGAGGCAGAGAAGATGGTTAGAGCTAATTAAGGATTACAACCTAGAAGTGCATTATCACCCCAGAAAAGCAAACGTTGTAGCCGATGCCTTGAGTCGCAAGACTCATTGAAACTCCCTACAACCACTGTTGGAAGATGGATTTAACCTTATGCACCCCGTTATGGTGAACAACATCACTCTTCAGTGCACCTTGGAAAGTGACATCATCGAGAGACAAAAGACCGATGAAGAGATCTGTCAGATTAAGAAGAGGATGGAAACCAGTAGTTCTTTGAACTTCAGGACAGATGAGCAGGGAATTCTATGGTATAGTCAGAGGTTGGTTGTTTCTAAAGACACTGAGCTGAAAGAAAGAATTCTGAATGAAGCTCACAATTCAAAGCTATCGATTCACCCAGGAAGCAGTAAGATGTACCAGGATTTGAGAACCAGGTATTGGTGGTCAAAGATGAAGAAAGAAGTCGCAGCCTATGTCGCCAGATGTGATACTTGCTGCCGGATAAAAGCTATACACCTGAGACCTGCAGGACTGTTGCAACCGTTGTCAATTCCAGAGTGGAAATGGGAAGAAATCAGCATGGATTTCATCACTGGTCTTCCCACTACTCAAAAGGGAAATGATTCTATCTGGGTTATTGTGGATCGATTGTCTAAAGTAGCTCACTTCATACCAGTTAAGACTACACACCGCCCCCATCAGTATGCAGACTTGTATATTCAGAATATCTTGAGGTTACATGGAGTTCCGAAAAGGATTGTTTCTGATAGAGGACCCCAGTTCATTGCACGTTTTTGGGAACAGTTGCACAAGGAACTAGGAACTAAGTTGGTAAGGAGTTCTGCCTATCACCCCCAGACCGCAGGACAAACTGAAAGAGTAAATCAGATTTTGGAAGACATCCTGAGAGCTTGTGTTTTATCTTCAAGAGAATCATGGGAGAAATGGTTGCCCCTTGCTGAGTTTTCATATAACAACAGCTACCAGGAAAGTATAAAGATGGCACCTTTTGAAGTTCTATATGGACGAAGATGCAGAACCCCGGTTAATTGGGTTGAATCAGGAGATCGAGAATTTTATGGGTCAGATTTCGTAAAGGATGCCGAAAAGATTGTGCAAACAATACAACAACATATTAAGGTAGCACAATCCCGGCAAAAGAGCTATGCCGACACACGAAGAAGACCCTTGGAATTTCAAGTAGGAGAGTATGTTTACCTCAAAGTCTCACCCATGAGAAAGGTCCAACGTTTTGGAATTAAGAAAAAGTTTGCACCTCGATATGTGGGACCGTACCAGATCATAGCAAAGAAGGGACAAGTGGCATACGAAGTACAGTTACCCCCAGAAATGAGCACAGTTTTCCCAGTGTTCCACGTATCACAGTTGAAGAAGTGTCTTCGAGTTCCAGAACGTGAAGAAGTTCCAATCCCGGACGTCACGATCAGATCAGACCTGGAATACTATGAACAACCCAAGGATATTTTGGATACCAAGACCCGAGAGACGCGTCACCAAACAGTGAAGACTTACAAGATTCTTTGGAGCAATCACGGACCCAATGGTGCAACTTGGGAAACAGAGGAGTACTTACGAGTGAACTACCACGCTTTTTATAAAGATTGGTACGTAACTCAAATCTCGGGACGAGATTTCTTTTAAGGGGGGAAGGGCTGTGACACCCTAGTGTCAAGCACTACATTAAGGCACTGCATTTAGCTACTAAAGAAGCATAAGCAATGCATTGCATCATTTCATGAGCATGAGAGTGTTTTGTCTTTTGTTTATTTAATTGGATTTGGATTTCTATTGGACTTGGTTGTTTGAGTGGATTTCTGTTTTGGCAAAAGAGTTTTATAAAATAGAGAATTTTGAGTAGAGTGCTTTTCATGTTGGAGTTTTGACCTAGTTTAGATTAGTTTGTAAATAAAAATAAGTCAAACAAAATGGTTTATACTTTAAAATTGGCTTTGTTTATGTGGAGGATATAAAAATGGTTTTCAGAAAAAGTGTCTTATATGAAAGTTGTAGAGAAAATTATTTCGAGAAACTTTTATATTTGGGTCAAAACCTAGTTTGGAGTTTTTGAAACTGTTTTTGAGTGGTCAAAGTTTGAAAAGAATTTGGAAAAAGAAAAAGGAAAACGATTCCTTCCACGCCCCACCTTTCGGCCCAACTCGCGCGCGCCGGCCCAGCTCGCCCGCTCGCGTGCGCCGGCCCGCTCCCGCGCTCGCCCGCGCACCCCGCGCCGCTCGCCAGCGCTCGCCCGCGTGCCGCGCGCGCCGCGCGCGCCGCGCGCTGCTGCCGCTGACATGCCGCGCCGTACGCCGGCCGCAACCGCCACGTGGCCGCCGCATTCTGCCGAGGATCTTCGCCGGCCACTCCTCGCTCGATCCTCTCTCACCCAAGCACGCAAGCTATCTCCCCCGGCCACTCTCCGCTCGCCTCGCCTGCCGCACCCGCTCGTCGTGCACGGCATCACCGCGCTGCCTCGCCGACCGCGCCGCCGTGGCCCCGCCACGACCACCGGTCAAGCCGATCAAAACCCCGAGCACCTCTTCACTCCTTCGCTCTCCCGCACACACTCTCCCAATCTCGCTCGCACTCTCCTCCCCTCGCCACCAAGCCAGAGCAAGCGCTCGGCTCGCTCTCGCCGTGACCTCCACCGCGACCTTCCCTCTCCGTTCTGACCTCGTCGGAGCACCTCCCTTCGATTCCCTCCGTACACCGCTCCGCCTACACCGTGCACACGCCATGCGCACGTTGTCGTCCCCGACCGAGCCCCTTCACTGCCGGAGGACGAAGCGCCTCTTTCGGTCCGTCAGTCGCCACCGCCGAGCCGCAACGCCGTTCTTCCCCAACCCGAGCTCCACCGACTCTTCTTCTTCATCTTCGAGCTTCACCGAGCCAAGGCAAGGTGAGAACACCACCTAGCTTCAGAGCTACCGCTCTCTCCCACATCTTCTTCCCCGGCCGAACGCCATGGCCGTCCGCCGCGGACCTCGCTCGTGGCCAAGCTCCTCTGGAGCCACCCGAGCCAAACCAACCCCGTAGCTTTGCTCCTTAGGGTTCTCTCGAGCTTTTGCCTCCTCCAATTTCACCGGCGACCGCCGGAAACGGCGTAGCCGCGCGATGCCGCTGCCTCCGTGCGCCGCCACTCGCCGCAGGCATGCTCCGGCCGTGCGCTAGCCAAACCACCTACACCACTCGATGCGCCTCGTCGAGACGAGTTTGCAAGCCTAGCTTAACTGCCGGTGACCTCACCGTCGGCGAGGAATCGACGGTCAAACCTCTCCCCTGTTTCCGCCTCGCCCGAGCCCTCGAGCCAGGCCTCGGACGGGCGTGTGTTTTTCCGTCTCGCCCGAGCCCTCGAGCCAGGCCTCGGACGGGCGTGTGTGTTTCCGTCTCGCCCGAGCCCTCGAGCCAGGCCTCGTACGGGCGTGTGCGTGTCCGTCTCGCCCGAGCCCTCGAGCCAGGCCTCGGACGGGCGTTTGTTGTCCGTCTCGACCGAGCCCTCGAGCCAGGCCTCGGACGGGCGTGTGTTTTTCCGTCTCGCCCGAGCCCTCGAGCCAGGCCTCGGACGGGCGTTTGTTGTCCGCCTCGCCCGAGCCTTCGCGCCAGGCCTCGAGCGAACCCTCGGCACTGTCTCGTTTGAGCCGGGCCTCGATCGAGCGCACACCTTTTTCCGTGCGCCGAGTGTTTTTTCCAGAAAACGTTTTCCAAAATGTTTTTCTATTTGCCGTAAATGCTTGTTTATTTTGTAGATCCTGTTTTGTTAGTCCAAATGGAGTGCTTTCAGTTTTGTTAGCTTGTTTATGAGTAGATCTACCCTGGAAAAACATAAAAGTATTTTTGGTAGGAGTTAATTTTACTGTTTTCTTTTATTTCAGTTTATATGCTTTTGCTAAGATAAATGGTTATATATGTTTTCTGGTTGATATAATTCCTGTAAAATTTTGTGTAAGTTTATTATCCTGTTTTATACATGTGAAAAATATATAATGCACTGTTTATGTAGAAAAAGTTTCTGTCATGGTTAAAAGTCCTTTTTGGCTGATTTCTTTGAATAAAGGTTAAGGTGTTTTATATGTCGAGATAAAATGTGGGAAATTTTGTACAGTCTCTATTTATAAGGTTCAAGCTAAGAAAAATTAAAGCATGACCTGTTGTGTGGAGAAATCTGAAGTTGCTTTACAAAGGTGCTTTTCTGTGTTTTCCTTTGAAAATTCATGTAAGAAATAATATAATGTTTCTGTTCATGGAACTTTCTTAATAAGCATAAAATATGAAATAGAATCTGGGAAAAATATAAAATAGAGTGGTGCACCCTTTTACAGTAGGGTTGTAGTTCAAAGTACCTTTTTGGGCAGTTGCTTGTTATTTTTTATATTTGCAGTTCTGTATTTTATTTTTGGCTGAAATTTGTTCAGTGGAGTCCAGCAACTGTTGTTTGCCTTCTGGAATTTTTGTGGATTTTTCGGGGTCCAGAAAAGTGCACTTGCAGTTCAAACCTAAGTTTCTTTTGATTTATTAAATGAGAAATAGGTGAATAAAAGGATTTTGTTTTATGAATTAAATGAGTATTTACCTCAATGGTTCAACAAGTTGGTTTTGTTGGTTTGCAAGAAATGCTCTTTCTCATACCACACATCTCGCACCCCGCATTTAAATATTTATTATTCGTCGCATGCAATAGGATCGACACTCCCGGAACCCGATCAGGAGCTAGAGGCAAACGCCGAGCAGCAGATCCCGGAGCTCCAGCAAGCCGAGGAAGTCGACCCCGCCAGCGACACTAACTTGCCCGAGTGCCCCTCCCACGAGGCCTCGGTCTTCACCCAAGGCAAGCCCCGGAGCATTCTAAGTCTCCCAGTATTTACAATTAAAATTACTTGAGTCCTTTTATATTGTGATGCATTAGGTCTAGGAGTTGAATGAATCCTATTTGCTGCATTACCATTCCTTGATGATTGATTAATATCTACCTTGTTATCCTGTTATTTATTTGCAATGTAGAATTGCTTAGCCTGCTTAATAAAAGTAGTAGTTAAGGATGTCTCCGTAATACCCTGATGGGTATTTATTGGATCACAGTTGGCTATATTTGCTATCGTGGAAAAGAACCTGAGTAGTAATGAAATACGGTCAACTGGAAGGCAAGGCTCAAGTTTGGAAACTTGGGGCAGTCCGTCCGTTGGATCATGTAGGTTTGTATCGATGTTGGCCCTCGTTCATTTTTGAACGCGCCCTTTTACTTAGGGAGATGTCGGTGCCGTGATCATTGACCCCAAAGCCGGTTAGAAGCTGTTCGGGCCGGTCTCAACCCGTGTCGTGCCCTCTAGTATGGAAATTGCGATCTGCCGCGTGAGGCCATCGCCAGGTTCCAATTGGGCGGTCCGTGCTTGAACCGCGGTGATTACCACCACGAACAAGCGTCGAGCGGTTGCCCAATGCATGGACCCGACGGGGAAAGTGTGGGCTGGTATTAAAGGTCTTTCACCAGCTGGTTTGGAATTCGATTCGAGTCGCCGTCTCCCCCGGTTAGTGGGAAACTATGGCGAGCTTCACCACGATACAACTCCATGTGATATCTAAAGGTTCAACTAAAATGTGGACAAGTCAACTGGATATGGTTATATTATTTATCTGCTAGACTCAAGTGTGTGCAATAGTTCAGGTGCAAACCTAGAAGAAGGAATAGGTATAAAAGATGACAGCTCATCATTATCATTAATTACCGCTTATCTTAAATTGAGCTTTTCGCAAATTCAAGATCCCAGCTCCACCCAAAAAGGCCTTGCATGTCCTTGGTGTCTTTATTTTCAGTTGGACGGGTAAGTCTAGCTGAGTACATTCCAGTACTCAGGGTTTATCCCGTTTGTTGCAGATGGTCAGGTCTACTTCGGCTATTGTAAGCACTGCCTCTACCCAGTGGAAGGTGATGAGGAGTAGGCCCAGGGCAGGGTCGTCCAGAAGCTTTCGATTAGTGCAGGTTGCGAGATTAATGGAGTGCAGTATAGCACTGCGAATCGTGAGAAGTTCTTGCAGACACAAAATAGTGGTGTAATGACTGCAGGTTCACATGCTGGAAAGACCATAGATTTTTATGGTGTCCTTAAAGAGGTTATTGAGTTGCTATATCCCTCAAATTATAAAGTTCGTCGGTCTGTGGTTCTATTTCGATGCGATTGGTACAACCAAGTAGGCAAGACTGTGGGCCTTCGAGATGACAAATATTTTAAGTCCATCAATGTTCAGTCATTTTGGTACAAGACTGATCCTTTCATCTTGGCAGAGCAAGCAAAAAAGATATTTTACCTACAAGATACAACTCCACATTGTACAGATTGGCGAGTTGTGCAAAAATTTAAACATAGGAATATTTATGATGTGGTTGAAACAGAACAGGGCAGTCATGATGTGCATCAGGACGATTATTGTTCTGACACTGAGCATGTAGTGGAAGAAGGTGATGATAATGAGGTTATGCACACTGTTGAAGGTGGAGAAGCGACTATAGTTGAAGGCAATTTACAACAACTTATAAGAAACAAGAAGGAAGCTGTTATTAATGTTGAGGAGAGTGATGATGAGGATGATACAGTGCTGCAATACTTTAGTGATGGTGGCGATGACAACAATGATGTCATGTCCACAGATGATGAAGATGATGACTTGTAGTATGCATATATAACTGTATATATAAGATCACTTGGAAACAAACTAAAACATCACAGGCAATATTGTATATATAAGATCACTACATATATAAACATTACTGCTATTATGTTCTTACATACATCACCAAGTGAGACTTAAGTTCATACATCCAACTTTGTACAATTACATCCATGTTATTCAACTACATCAAAATACATCACTGTTGCTGCCTTCAATCCAAATCAGTGGAAGTATCTGCGCTTCAGGAGGACACGAAGGTTCTCGACCTTTTTCCTGATCTATAATTGAAATTCATAGTGGGGCAAGTTAGCATATATATAATTGAAATTTAGGAAACTTATTAGGTTCGGGTAGACTTATAACACCTCCTTTTTGTGGGCCATCGGCCATTGTCCCGTCTCCTCATCGCTGTCATGGCTAAGCGTGCAATGCAGTGAAACTTTGTCACTGATCACAAACATGTGTGGATGAACATCAGGAGCCTTCATTAACAAAATATCAGTGTCAGTAATGAAATAAATTCAGCAATCAGCTTCATTAGTAGACTTGGATTCCACTTAAGACTATGTATAGTCAGTAAGAGCATCTCCAACAGTTTCTTATATTTTGTTTCCCAAATAATAGTGTTTGCCAACTCCCAAAATAAATATAAGGATTGCAATAAGTGCCAACTCCCTAGTTTCTTGGAGGTGCTCTAATAATTGCAATAAGTGCTAAATTAGCATGCAAAACCACACAGATCGAAACCACACTACATTTATCTCAGATCGAAACCACATAACATTAATCTAGGGTCGAAATAACAATAATCTATCTCCCAAACCACACAGAAAACCCCAACCCCAATAAGTTTCGAACCCTAACCTGGTCCAGTGGAAGCGGTGGGGGAATTTGGTATAGCGCATCGGCTTCGACTTCGGGTGCCTCTTCTGCCTCAATGCGAGTGCGTCTCGCTGTCGTCGTCCTCCTCCTCGATCGCACGATCTTGGTCCCAGCGGCGGCGATGAACCTTCCGCTGCTGTCACGCTTCTGCTTAGCCGAGTGTTGCTGCTGTTTAGGCGGCGCATCAATGGTGGCGGCGGCAGAAGGAGGGGAGGCTGTGGAGCAACAAACATATGATCATTAATGATATGTTGAATTATCAGAATTTCTAATGCAAAAAACTTGTGATAAACAAAAAGTAAATACGTCTAAACTGGACAAACAAACATATATGACAAACCCATTTCACTATTTTATTTTTTTACTGATAACCTCTCAAAGCATGTACAACAACAATCTTTATTTCAATTTATTTGATTTTAACAAAAACAATTGAAGCATCAAGGCTGTAAACATATAGTTAAGGCAAAACATTAATTAAAAGAACAATGCATGTAGGCCAAACATATGATCATTAATGCATAAATAATTTACAACACTAATAATCACTTCAATAATGTTAGCAAAAACTTAAATCAGCAGGCCAAACGTATGATATATATATATGAACCCATAATCTCAATTTCAACCCTAATGAACCTAATTAACAGCAATAATTTTTTGAATCCGTACAGAAATAAACCCTAGCCCCTTCGGATTGGGCGACGTCGCGGTGGAGCATACCTTGTCCTCGCCGATGACCGTCTTCTCCTTGCCGGCGGCTGGGCGTGGGAAGGTGAACGCCGACTCCATGGAATCAGCATAGGACGAGCCACCACCCAAGGAAGAGTTGGTGTGGCGCCTCGGCTTCTTCACCACCTCCTCCGCATCGTGAGGGCGCCTCTTCCAGCCATTGCGGCCCTTGCCGCCGTCGCCACGGGTTCCGCGCTCCATCTCCAAGCCTCGCCGCCACGCAATCCGCCTTGAAACCGTCCCTCGCCTCACCGACTCTGGAAGAAGAAGAGACCCGCCGACTGTGGAAGAAGAAGAGACTAAAAAAGCCGAGGAAACCGCACCGAGTAGGCCGCCATGCTTAATATGGAGGTCACACAGAGTAGGTCCCACTGAGTACTCTCTCCGTCCCTAAAGTAATTTTTGTTGATTTTCCCAAGGATAAATGGTAAAATATCCTAAGCTACCTACAAAAAACTCAAAACTTGCATGGACACCTCATTTAGGTGTATAGTGTTGACAAAAAAGTTTCAACTGATTCTGAGAAAGTTGCGATGCATATGATTACAAAGGCACATATCTCTTACACATGACCATGTGAGTAAGTGAGAGATGCTCATCCGTTTGGGGATGTGTAGTACCACTTTCACCAAATCATTCGAATTTTTTTTTGGATGCTTATGTAGGTGTCCCATGATGGTGTGTGCATTTGTTCAATTTTCAGACCAAGTTTACCTATTACTGTAATTATTTGTTGATTTTCCCAAGGATAAATGGTAAAATATGCTAAGCTGCCTAAAAAAACTCAAAACTTGCATTGACACCTCATTTAAGTGTATAGTGTTGACAAAAAAGTTTCAACTGATTCTGAGAAAGTTGTGATGCATATGATTACAAGGGCACACATCTCTTACACATGACCATGCGAGTAAGTGAGAGATGCTCATCCATTTGGGGATGTGTAGTGCAACTTTCACCAAATCATTCGAAATTGTTTTGGGATGCTTATGTAGGTGTCCCATGATGGTGTGTGCATTTGTTCAATTTTCAGACCAAGTTTACCTATTACTGTAATTATTTGTTGATTTTCCCAATGATAAATGGTAAAATATCCTAAGCTACCTAAAAAAACTCAAAACTTGCATGGACACCTCATTTAGGTGTACAGTGTTGACAAAAAAGTTTCAACTGATTCTGAGAAAATTGTGATGCATATGATTACAAAGGCACACATCTCTTACACATGACCATGTGAGTAAGTTAGAGATGCTCATCCGTTTGGGGATGTGTAGTACAACTTTCACCAAATCATTCGAAATTTTTTTGGATGCTTATGTAGGTGTCCCATGATGGTGTGTGCATTTGTTCAATTTTCAGGCCAAGTTTACCTATTACTGTAATTATTTGTTTATTTTCCAATGGATAAATGATAAAATATCCTAAGCTACCTAAAAAAACTCAAAACTTGCATGGACACCTCATTTAGGTGTATAGTGTTGACAAAAAAGTTTCAACTGATTCTAAGAAAGTTGTGATGCATATGATTACAAAGGCACACATCTGTTACACATGACCATGTGAGTAAGTGGGAGATGCTCATCCGTTTGGGGATGTGTAGTACAACTTTCACCAAATCATTCAAAATTTTTTTGGATGCTTATGTAGGTGTCCCATGATGGTGTGTGCATTTGTTCAATTTTCAGACCAAGTTTACCTATTACTATAATTATTTGTTGATTTTCCCATGGATAAATGGTAAAATATCCTAAGCTACCTACAAAAAACTCAAAACTTGCATGGACACCTCATTTAGGTGTATAGTGTTGACAAAAAAAGTTTCAACTGATTCTGAGCAAGTTGTGATGCACATCACACATACCCTTGTTACTAAGTGAGAGATGTTCATCCTTCTGGCAAATATGAAGTATCACTTTCTCCGAATCATTTAATTTGAATCTTTTTTGGGATGACCATACACCAAAACATGTCTGTGCTAAAACTAAAAAAATTGTACCAAAAATATATTCAAAGATCAATAGGAAAACAAAACTAGTGAAGATCACAAAAATTTAGAAAAAACAAAAAATGTCTTTTGAAGGATTCGAACCCGTGACCAATGCACCAAAATCAGCCTGCCTTACCACTGTGCTATTCAAATAATTTCGATAACCTTTCGATGCGGTTTAGTTTAATGACGACATACCCCAGCTTGTGGCCGAAAAATAAGAGCGCCAAAACAGGCGTCGTCCCGAAAATTGATCCCGCCACTAATCACATATTTATCCCCTTATTAATTCATTCCCCCCATCCCCCATTTTTTCTACCCTAGCCGCCGCCGCCTGGACTCAACCGCCGTCGACGAGCTGCTTCCTCGACCACGACGACCAGGTACCTCATCGCCAAGACGGAACACAACTGCCGTCGATGAGCTGTTCCTCCCCCTTTCCACCTAAATTCCACCCCCACCAAACCGCCACCCCCGGGGGACCACAGCCGGCGACGAGCTGTGTCGTCGCCGACTACTTCGCTCGCAACGACCTAACCCTAACCATCGTAGGATTTGGGTCATCGCCGTGGACTTTTCACTGGATCTGCTTCGTCGTCGACTAGGGTTCACCGCAGTAGCTCTGCTTCCCTTTTGACGACCTCGATGGTGGCAACTAAGGGGCAACGGAACAAGCAACATGCACAAGAAGAAGGTAATCCACCTGTATGCATGGGCTTTTAAGTTGGTACTGCCCTTCAGCTTTCCATACGCCTTGCAATTTAATAATGTATATACAGATGTGGAATATATATGCTCCTAATCTCACTTCAATGTAGTAATCCATGAACTACTGTTATGGAACATATCACCTCTAGTCTTTCTTCGCTCTAATCTATAACCTATCACCTCTTTTCTATTTGCTCTATAGTAGGCAATACTTGCTCTTACCTCTTCTCTCTGTGCCAATTAGTATTACCTCCTAGTTCTTACATGAACTAATACACACATTGTGCTATGTTGTAAGTAATACAACCTCCAATAACTGATTATGAGAGGAACCGGGATAGACATGTGGCGAACAATTTAAAGAGGATGGAAGAATTGGGACTGCACAATCTATGTGCTAGTTTTAATAATTCTTTACCACAACCTGCATCAACAAAGGGGAAAAACAACAAACAAGAAAACCAATAGTTCAGATTCGGATTCATCAGAGTATCTCCTTGGCGAAGATGATCAAGGAGATAGTGATGATGACAACACTGAATCTGAAGAGCATCCAGAACCCCTGGCAATTAAGGTGCTTCTTTAACCTTCCAAGTAGTGGATGGGGAGTATTTGAATTGCATTTGAATGTTTTCAATCTCATCTATAATATATGATCCTACTTTCAGATTCATCATGTTTTTTTCATACCTGTAATTAATATATGGTCTTGCTTAATATTGTACATGGCTGACTTTTTTTACAGTATCCTCCAAGTGCTAGAAGGAAAACCCTCGCTTCTAAGAAGAGAGATCCTAACATGGCTCCAGGAACTAGGAGCAAGAGAGTGAGGGCATCTGAAGAATCACAGGTGCAGCATTCTGGAGCCCAAACAAGATCAACAAAAAGGCTTAATAGTGCAGATACAAATGGGGACAATGTAGAGGCTCCTACAGATGGTTATGATGACATATCAGACAGGTTTTGCTACACCTCAACCTAGTGATCATGAGAGACTACCTCTAGAGGAAGACAGTGGAGCTGCTGATCTTGACACTACAGGTGCTGATGAAGGCAATGTAGATGGAGGTGAACAAACTGAAGGCAAGTTATAGTAATTTTGTCAGTGCAATATGACATCTCTTTTGTTGATTTACATGAAACTAAAACATTTCATTAAATGCGGCTTCTATTTTGTAGCTACTGCAGAGCGAGCTCTAAGGAGACCTAGGCAACCAACTAAGAGAAAATAGCTGGACAAGATGACTAAAGCTATGGGAAGGAGATTGCCCATACTTGTTGATGAAGGCAATAAAAGGCCTCATGAACCTGTTCAAGCTGCCAAGTTTGCATCAGAGGCTGGCATCATTGTTCGGGAAAACATGCCTGTCCTACCTCATTGGAAAGATTACAAGAAAGACGAGAAATACTACAAGAGTTTTGTAAATCAGCTAAATGTAAGTGCATTATTGTTTTTATGGTTAACTTGTATACATGATAAACCTGAATTGACTAACTAACTATGGAACTGTAATTTACCTAGGGACGCTTGGCAATTAACACAAAAAACGGGCCAACACAAGAAGCTTGCACAGATATGATGCGCTCTACGGTAAAACAAATGCGTTATCGGCTGAAGCAGAAATACTTCAATGGTGTTCCTGCAAATGAGATTAGGACAACTTCACCTGTTTCTTACATGTCTGATGAACAGTGGAGGGCACTAGTTGCAAAGTGGTCTGATCCAAAGAACATGGTATGGATATCTTACCATATATGCTTCTTTCACAATCATTTTGCAAAGGCTCTTCTCTTATTGAACCTATAATCTCATCTGACATGTTAATTCTCTTGTAGGAAACGTGTGAAAAGAACAAGCAGAACCACAGTAAAGTCAAGTATCATCAGGCTACGGGTTCTCGCTCCTATGTGGCACACTTGCATGATTATGTAAGCTCAAAGTACCTTGTACTAGTCTCCATACATATTTGAACATATCAAATTCTCTTCATGTAATCTGAGTCAATTTTTGTTGTGATTGTTTATCCATGAAACAGAAGAAGAGAAATAGAGAAGAACCCAGCACAGATCTGAATGAAGAACTAGATGCGGTGGAGGCCTTTGAGACCTGCCATACCAGCTCCAAACGTGGCCTCAGTCATGCTGCAAGAGAAGCACTTGTAAGTTCCTTTGCTTGCTATGTTCATCTTCTGTGACATGTCTTCCTCAAATTATTGCAATAAGTAACAACTCTCATCTTGTTGTTCGTAAGTAGCATGAACATGTAACTATTTTCTGTCCATGATATTTTAGCTTGATATGGAAGCTTTGAGGGCTGAACCTGTTGATGAAGATGGGACGGAACCATCAAGTGTGGAGCTCGTGTCCAAGGTGCTCTCCTAGACCAGCTCAAATCATTTCCTGAAGAGTGTTGGCATGAAAACACCGACATCCTCCAAGTCACATAAAAGCGAGCTTCGGGAACAACTTGCAGCTGAAGCAGCGGCTGCTGTTCAAGGTGAACTCGATGAGCTCAAGAAGAAAAGTGAAGAAGCTGAAGAAAAGCTGGCGAGGACACAAAAAGAGATACAGGAGTACAAGATGCTGACCGAGAAGAACAGCAAGGAGATGGAGGAGACCAATGCGATGATCAAGAAGCTGTTATCCTTGCATGGTAATCCTTCTTTGTCGACATGAGGGCTCGTGGTCAGTGCTCCTGTGTTTGGGTTGTTCATTTTGGGAAGTCAAACTTAAGTTGCTTGTGGTTGGCAACATATACATTAAATGTTGTAATGTTGGTTGGCAACTTTTAATTATATGCTGTAATGTTGGTGTTGATGTGAACTGAGCTGTATGCTCGTTGAAATATTGTTTTATTAAGTATGGAATTGTTTGGTCTTTCTAGTATCATTTCCAAATTGCAATTAAATTATTATCTGCATTTTCTCTAACGAAAATGATGGCGTCTTCAGTGACGATTACAAATCGCAATATGTGACCAAAACTGTTTCATCTTCAGTGACGATTACAAATCATAATATGTGACCAAAATTGTGTCATCTTCAGTGACGATTACAAATCACAATATGTGACCAAAACTGTGTCATCTTCAGTGACGATTTCAAGTAGCCATCTGTGACCAAACTCTTTCATCTTCACTGACGATTTCAAACCGCAATCTATGACGAAATAAGAACCAATCAAACCAAGCCACGTGGCAGAATATGATTCGTCCGCGTGGCAACAAAGGCAGCAGCCGGGCTAGCTATGACGTCATTGCCACGTCGCGTGACACGTCATCGATGACGTCATCGCCACATCATGTGACACGTCATCGATGACGTCATCGCCACATCACATGACACGTCATCGATGACGTCATCAGCCATGTCAGCATCCTACGTGGCAAGCGCCGTCGGGCCTTCCAAATGGACCATTATGATGAAAACAGAGTTCAATCTGTGACCAAAATGGGTCGTCACAGGTTACAAACGCCGTTAACGACGTCGTTACGGCGCGAGGTCAGACGGTGGATTATGACGAAGACCTGGACCCATCCTTGACCAAACCCGATCGTCACAGAATGGTATCACATCCGTGACCACATCCATTTCGTCACAAAACAGAAACACATCTGTGACGAAAATTAACATTTCGTCACAACATAACAAATGTGACGCGACCCCAATGACGATATAGTTTTCGTCACAAAATCATCACAGACTAAACTTGGTGACGGTTTGCTCATCTACAATGACGAAAGAACTACGTCACTGATGATCACATCCCTAGTAGTGCTTGATCGCCCACCGAGGTTCTAGAAATTGGACTTCCCCCGCTTCGACGGCAAGACCGATCTGATGCTCTTCACCAACAAATGCGAGTCCTACTTCCGGCAACAACGCACCATGGCGGAGGAACGCGTCTGAATGGCGTCGTACAACTTGGAGGACGTTGCCCAGCTCTGGTTCATCCAGCTTCAGGCGGACGAGGGCACGCGGCCTTGGGGCCGTTTCTAGGACCTTCTCAACCTACGGTTCGGGCCACCACTACGATCCGTGCCCCTGTTCGAGTTGGCGGAGTGTTGGCGCACGGGCACGGTGGAGGAGTACTCCAACCAGTTCCAGGCTCTCCTACCCCGCGCCGACCGATTGGAGGAAGACCAGCGCGTGCAACTCTTCACTGGGGGTCTCCTGCCGCCGCTGAGCCACGCCATCCGCATCCACAACCCAGCGACGCTCGCGGCGGCCATGAGCCTTGCCCGCCAGGTCGAGTTGATGGAGCACGAGCGGGTGCCAGCTGCTTCCGCCCGAGCCGCGCCGCACGCGATGCTGCAGGCCCCGACGTTCTGCCAAGTGCCTGCCGTCGATCCAGCAGCACCCGTGCTACCGGCGCCCGCTGTCCAGGCCCTGCCGGCACCACCGATCCGCGGAGGAGCAGCCAATCCGGCATGGCGTCTCTCGGCCGAGGAACAAGCGGAACGATGTCACCTGGGTCTCTGCTACAACTGCAACGAGCCGTACTCGAGGGGCCATAACCGCACTTGCCGTCGTATCTTCTACATCGACGGAGTCGAGCTGGACGAGGGAGGCGCGGACGAGGAAGCCCCGATGTTTTCCCTACACGTGGTCGCCGACGTTCCCGGCTGCAACACGATCCAGCTCCGGGTCCGAGTTGGGGCGGCCGACTTCATCGCGCTCATCGACACCGGCTCCACGCACAACTTCATTGGGGAGGACGCCGCCCGACGCGCTGGTGTCCCCATCGAGCCGCGTCCGCGGCTGACGGTGACCGTGGCAAACGACGAGCGTGTCTCCTGCCCTGGGGTGCTCCGCCACGCTCTAGTGCTCATCGATGGACTGGAGTTCCAGGTTGATCTGTTTATTATGCCCCTTGCAGGCTATGACGTGGTATTGGGCACCAATTGGATGGCGCCATTAGGGAACAACATGTGGAACCTAGCGGCTGGCACCATGGCATTCCAGCTTGCGAGCAGCTTCGTCTGTTGGCGCGGCATCCCCTCCACGGCTCCTGCCCGTCTCCACGCTACTGAGGCCGCGGAACCACTCCTCGATGCGCAACTGGACACCTTCCACGACGTCTTCGCCGCGCCGAGTGGCCTGCCTCCGGAGCAAGGCCGGACACTGTGGGGATATTACCTCCGTATACCCCCATGGACCTACATGGGCCCTTCGTCAAGGACAGCCCAACTCGCGAGGCCTTGCAGCACACGACCAGCTCGTTGTGCTCATCAAGAACTCCTCCAGAAGCCTTGCCCGCCAAGGAAGATCCTAGAGTTAGATCCAGATTCCTTGCCTTAAGGAACCGTTTGTAATCTGTTAGGACTTGACAACTGTAACCCTGCTCTCTGGCTATATAAGGCGAGCAGGGACCCCCTCTCATCGGAGGTCCATCAGACCCGAGATCACCTCAGATCCCATCAGATCACGTGATATTCCAATCCATCAATACAAACCAGCCACCAGAACACAGGACGTAGGGTATTACGGCGACTTGCCGGCCCGAGCCTGTCTAAATCGCCATCTCTCGTCCCTGTGTTTACGCTTTGCAGATGTCTCGCACGCCTCCACCGCTTAATCTACTACCTTGGGCATACCCCTCGGTAGACTGCCGACCATATTTCGTCGACAGTTGGCGCGCTAGGCAGGGGGTGTGTCCTATGACATCATGATCTGCCAAGCGGTCATCTTCCTCGACTCCATGATCCTCCCGAGCCCGGCGTCTCCTTCCAGATCGGATCTACTATTTGGACCGTCGGCGACGTTGTCCTCGCTCCGGAGATCATGGAACCCGCGCAGCTTACTGCGCCAGACGTCTCACCGTCCATCCATCGCGCCATCGCGCCAGCGCCATGCGCGCCAAGATCCATCCGCTTTGGCGACCTGGTCGAGGCCATCAACCAGCCAACAAGAGGATCACCGACTACATCAACATCGCTGCCTTCGCTCGTCGTCGACCAGGATCGTCGCCGCCTTCGCTCATCGTCAACCGGGCTCGTCGCCGACCCGCCCGCCTCCCAAGATCGGATCTACATCCGGCTCGTTGCCGCCTTCACTCGTCGCTGCTGTCACTCGTCGCCGCCGTCGCTCGTCATCAACCAGGATCGCCGCCGCCTTCGTCGTCGTCTTCTCCTGTCGCCGCCATCGCTCGTCATCGACCAGGATCGCCGCCGCCTTCGTCGTCGTCTTCGCCCGTCGCCGCCCTCGCTCATCATCGACCAGGATCATCACCGCCTTCGTCACCGCCTTCGCTCATCGTCAACCGGGCTCGTCGCTGACCCGCCCGCCGCCCAAGATCGGATCTACATCCGGCTCGTTGCCGCCTTCACTCGTCGCTGCCGTCACCCGTCGCCGCCGTCGCTCGTCATCGACCAGGATCGCCGCCGCCTTCGTCGTCGTCTTCGCCCGTCGCCGCCGCCGCTCATCGTCGACCAGGCTCGTCGCCGCCTTTGCCCATCGCTGCCGTTGCTCGCCGCCGACCAGGCTCAGGGACTTCACCTTCGCTCGTCACCATCCAGGCTCGGGGACTTTGCCTTTGCTCGTCGTTGCCTTCGCTTGTCATCAACCCGGCTCCTCGACGCCTTCACTCGTCGTCGTCTTCACCCATCATCAACCAGGCTCGTCGCCGCCTTCGCCCATCGCCGCTGTCGCTCGTCGTCGACCAGGCTCGTCACCGCCTTCGTTCGTCGCCGCCTTCGCTCGTCGCCGTCGTCGCTCGTCGCCGGCTTCGTTCGTCGTAACCGTCTTCGCTCGTCATCGCCTACGCTCGTCGCCGACCAGGCTCGGGGACTTCGCCTTCACTCGTCGCTGACCAGGCTCGGGGACTCCGCCATCATTCGTCGTCGTCTTCTATTTCCTAAGCATAAGGTCGTAGGTTCATCAACACATCGCCAACCAGGTTCATCGACCTGGCCATCGCCCGTCGCCGACCAGGTTCATCGACCTGACCTTCGCTCGTCGCCGACCAGGCTCAGGGACTTCGACTTCGCTCGTCGCCACCTTCGCTCATCGCCATCTTCGCTCGCCACCACCTTCACTCATCGCCGACCAGGTTCATCGACCTGACCTCCGCCCATCACCCAGGCTCGTTGGCCTGGCCTTCACTCGTCGCCGGTGTGCATCAAGTCGCTCCATGCTGTTCGGATCAGGGTGCTGATTTTGGGCAGCTCATCGGGGCACTTGCTAAATGCTCTACTAGCTCGGCACCACGTTTCTCCAACACCTACTACCAAGCTCGGGGACTAAGTGGATACACTTCACCTTGCGGTGAATGTATTTTCTTTTTCTTTGACATTTCAAGGACGCTCCATCAGGTTGGATTGGCACAGACTTCTACTAGGACCACGTTGTTCCTTATAGTCTTGCAAGCTCCAAGTGGATACACATCACGAGAAGCAAGCTCTTCAAAAAAATTCTTGAGCACCTTACTGTGACACTCCAGTGTCAAGCACTGCATTAGCAACTACATTTAGCTACTAAAATGCATGAGCAATGCATTGCATCATTTCATGTGCATGAAAGTGCTTTTTGTCTTTGATTTACTTATTTGGATTTGATTTCTATTGGACTTAATGGTTTAAGTGGATTTCTGACTTGGCAAATAATTTTATAAAGTAGAGAATAATGAATCTAATACTTTTTATATTGACACCTTGATCTAGTTCAAAATAGTTTGGCAAATAAAAATGAGGTAAACAAAATGATTTGTGTCTCAAAAATTGACTTTATTTATGTGAAGGTTGTAAAAATAATTTTCAGCTAAAGTGTCTTATGTGAAAGTTGTTGAGAAAATTATTTTGAGCAACTTTTATTTTTGGGTCAAAGCCTAGTTTGGAGTTTTTGAAACTGTTTTTGAATAGTCAAAGTTTGAAAAGTTTTTGGAAAAAGAAAAAGGAAAACCTTTTTCTCCCGCGCCCCATTTTCGGCCCAACCGGCCTTTTCGGCCCGCCTACCGCCGCGCCGGCCCACTCACGCGCGCGCCGCTCCACTCCCGCCCGCGCGCGCCGCGCACGACCGCCCGCCGCGCCGTACGCCAGCCGGCTTGCCGCGTGGCGGCTTGTCCCTGCCACAAATCCGCCTCCGCCACTCTCCGCGTGATCCTCTTTCTCCCGATCACGCAACGATCTCCACCGGCCACTCCCGCTCCGCCCCGCCTGCCGCACCGCCTCGCCGCTCGCCCCGCTCTGCTGTGCGACGTCGCGTCGCTGTGGCCCCCGCCACGACCTCGCATCGCCACCGGCCGAGCCCGAGGGCAAAGATCCCGCGCACCGCACCCCTCTCCCTCTCACTCTCCATACGCACGAGCCGCACCCCCAGCTCTCCCCTCTCTCCCGCAAACGAACGCGAGCCGAGTCCACTCCCCGCTCGCCGCCGTTCACCACCGTCTTTTCCCCTCTCCGTTCCGGCCACGCCCGAGCTCCACCATCCCATCCACCTCGCACCAAGCTCCGCCTTCGCCCCGCACACACGATGCGCGCGAAGGAAACACCGGTCGAGCTCCACCATGCCGTCACCACCACTTCCCCCTTTCGGTCGCCGTCGCCGCCGAAGGAGGGCAAGTGTCCGTTCTTCATCGACCAAGCCTCCGCTGAGCTCCTTCTTCCTCGACGAGCCACACCGAGCGAAGGCAAGGTGAGAACACCCCTCTTCTAGGTCTCTACCGACCCCCACCTCTCTCTCTCACCCGGTTGAGTGCCATTAGCGCCGCCGTGGCCCGCGCAAGTGGCCGAGCTCCACCGAAGCTTCTCTGGCCGAACCAACCAACCTAATAGCTCTCTTAGGGTTCACTGATGTTCCCCACTCCATCGATTGCACCGGTGACCGCCGGAAACGGCGAAGCCGTGCATCGCCGCCGTCACCGTCCGCCATAGCTCGCCGCCGACGAGCTACGGCCGTGCGCTAGCCCAACCACCACCAACATTCGATTCGCCTTGTCAAGGCGAACACACCGAACCTGGTCGCACCACCAGCGACCTCAGCGCTGGCGAGAACCGTGCGGTCAACTCCTTCCCCTGCTTTGCTCTCTCTGACCGATGGGCCCTGTTGACCCATGGGCCCCGCACATCAGTCACACGCGGTCCATGGACCGAGTCCACACAGGCCCAGCCGGGAAGATTTAAATGTTTTTCCTTTTTGTTTTATTTTCCAAGAAAGCTTGTGATGTTTGTGTAGCACGATTTAAAAGTCCAAATGAGGTGCTTTCAGTTTTGTTAGCTTGATCATGAGTAAATCTATCATGGAAAAATATGAAAGTATTTTTGGTGGAAGTTTATTTTACTGTTTTTATTTAATCCAGTTTATGTGCTTTTAATTTGTTGGGATAAATGGATTTATATGTTTTCTGGTTGAGTTAATTCATGGCAAAATTTGTATAGGCTTCTTATCATGTTAAGTACCTGTGAAAAATGTATGAGGCACTGTTTATGTAGAAAAAGTATCTGTTAGGGTTTAAAGTCCTTTTTGGCTATTTTCTTGGAATAAGTGTTAAGGTGTTTTATATGTAAAAATAAAATATGGGAAAATTTGTGCAGTCTCTGTGTGTGATGATCCAGTTAGGAAAAACTGTTAAGCATAGGTTGTTACATGGAAAAATGTGAAGTTGTTGTACAAATGAGATTTTCTGTGTTTTTCTTAGGAAATTCATGTAGAAAATAATATGATGTTTCTGTTCATGGAACTTCCTTGATAAATATGAAATGTGGAGTAGAATCTGGGAATGCGGATACATGGGTGTATGCTGAGTCTCTGAGTGATGAGTGATTGTCAACGGGTTTGATCGCAGGGTCTTTGGCTTGTGTTGTGCAGGTGTCGAGCACGGAGACAGTGATCGAGGGCAAGGAGAAGGTCAAGTTGAGTCGTGCCGTGCTGACGGACCGGGTGCGGTGAAGGATGGGCGTGCCGTGCGGCGGAGGTGCCATGCCGATGTACCGAGCGGTGAAGGGCAGACGAGAGGCTTGGACTGAGGGACCAGAGTGCCTGAGGATCAGCTGTGGTGGCTGGCAGCCTGGGACAGCGACAAGTGAAGACCTGCGGGGCACGGTGTTGCTCGGGTCGAGGACCTGGGGACACGTGTCGGTGGACGGGGTGCACGGGCGGTGCATCCCCTCTACAGCTTCGGTTTGGTGGCTGAGCCAGGGAAAATCCACCGGGTGGATGGTTTCCGAGTTTGGGCCTCAAAACTCGGGCGCTGCGGGTTTCTGAGTTTGGGCCACAAAACTCAGGCTGGTGGGCTGGTTTCCCGGTTTGGGCCTCAAAACCGGGGGTTGCTGGAAAAGGCTGGTTTCCCGGTTTGGGCCACAAAACCGGGGGTGCAGAGCGAGGGCGGCACGTGGCGACAATCGGAAGGTTGCATGGAGGCAACGCGGACGACTTGTGCGGGCGTGGCCGTCGGATCTACCTACCACTTGAGTTGGTCCAGAATAACCCTAGGGTTTAGCTGGTTCGCTCTGTAATTAGAATAGAGAGGGGTAGAGTAGGAAATAGACTTAGTCTAGAATAGGATAAGTAGTCAGGGGAGACACCCTCCTCCCCTATCTCAGTTTTAGCCATCTCATTTGCTCTCTCGCACTTAGGGTTTCCTGCTCTCTCATCCCCTGCTGTAGCTGAGATCCGCAGAGAGACTCTCCACTCTGTGTACTGTGTTTTTGAGGAAAGGAGGCCGTAACCTCCTTGTCATAGCGTGTGTTTGCGCTTCGGCTGCAAGACTGTGGTGTCGATTCGCGTTTTGTTCGTGTTCTTCGCGGAATCCCTTTTTCTCCATGATTTTCCCGTCGCTTGATCTCTTTGCTCGGTTCATCTTTTGCAAATCCGTTTGAACCAAGTTGTTCTAGATCGTGAGGCACTTCTTTCCACCGAAGGAATTAATCTCTAACCTCACGGTCTAGGAGATCGATCGATTTTCATTTTGGATCGTGTTCTTGCTTCCTTGCCCCGAAACTTCTTGATTCACCGATTTGGAGTTAGGTTCGAGCCATGATCTCTTAGAGATAGCTCACTAACATCCTTGTGACCCCTCAGATCGAATCCTAGGCCTAGAGCTTTTGATTCGGAGGAGATCGGGTTGAATCGGGAAAGAACTGTGCAGTTTTCGGGGGCATCGGACGCTGGTCACAGGAGCATCGGACGCTGCTGTTCATAGCATCGGACGCTCCGGTGACACGTGTCAGTCTGGTGCTTTTGGGTGGGCATCGGACGCTCCTGCTTTGACCATCGGACGCTCCGTTGTCCATCGGACGCGTCCGGAGGTTGAGCACCGGACGCTGAGGGTTCACTGTAGCCAGCGTCCGATGGCTATGCAGTAAGGTTCCCGAGAGGCACTGTTTGCATCGGACGCGTCCGACGTTTGGGCATCGGACGCTGCCAGCGTCCGATGCAGCTGAGTCTGCTCTGTTTCGTTCGTTGTTTGTTCGTGCGATCTCGGATTTGATTTCCGTCTTTTGCATTGGCTTTCTAGAGTTGTGTAGTGTCCCGCTGTGCTTCTTGGAAGCATCCACCCTACATCTAGGGTCGTGGACATTAGCAAGCTCTAGGGTGTGCTTCTGGGGTTGATTCTTGGGACAGTGGCTACTAGTTTCCGAAAGGAAAAATTGAAGCTCCCATTCACCCCCCCTCTGGTCGCTTTCTGGTTGCTTCTCGGTCCTTCAATTGGTATCAGAGCGGGTTAAGGATCTTCCACCTTAGCCGGTTCTAGATCCACAGAAGGCGACATGGATCGCGACGTGGGCAAACCGCCGTTCTTTGATGGGACGAACTATGCGTATTGGAAGATACGCATGTCGGCCTATCTTCAGAGCATGGGCTCTTCTATTTGGGAGATTTGCAACAGAGACGATTACGTTGTCTTGGCTGCTCGTGTCACTCAGCTCCAGATCGATGAGCATGAGGCCAATAGCCGGGCACGTAACGCCTTGTTCTCCTGTTTGAGCATGGGTGAGTTTGATCGCGTTTCTCACCTCTCTATGGCTCGGGAGATTTGGGCCACTCTCATGCGTTTTCATGAGGGCACCTCTCAAGTCAAAACCCGACTCTACGAGTCGTTCAAGAGAGAGTATGAGAACTTTCGACATCAGCCTGGCGAGAGCATAGAAAGTTTATTCGCTCGCTTTCAGGTGATTCTCAACAGGATGAGGGCTAACAAGGAGCAGTTGCCTTTCGACGATCATGAGAGAGCTTTGAAGCTTTTGCACACTCTTGATCGGTCGGTGTGGGACTCAAAGGTCCAGGCGATCATCGAATCGCCTAACTATGAGATCCTCACTTGCGACGAGCTCTTCAGTAAGCTCAAGTCCAGTGAGATTGATGCCATGTCGAGGGCTTCTTATGCGAATCCTTCTGGCCCGACTATGGCTTTGGTTTCTGGCTCTTCCGCTAACCCCTCTGCTAGCTTTGCTCTTTCATCACTCTTTTCTGTCACAGAGGATCAGCTTGAGTCGTTGGGAGATGATGAGTTGGCTATGCTCGCCAACCGGTTCACGCGGTTCCACAACAACCGCATGAACCGTCGCCGTGGAGGAGGACGCTCAGGATGCTACGAGTGCGGCGACCCCGACCACTTCATCGCCAACTGCCCCAAGAAGAACAAGCATTCGGGGAAGGGCGATCATGGGCACAAGTACGACTCCGGCAAGCGCAAGGAGAAGTACGTCCCCGCAAGGCACAAGCAGAGGGGCGGCTTCGACAAGGAGTACATCAAGAAGAAGTACTTGGAGAAGGCCCAGGCTGAGCAGCGTGCGTTCTTCGCCACGCTCAGCGACGTCGACGACTCGGATGACAACTCCGCTTCATCAAGCGACGACGAGTCCGAGAAGAAGAAGAGGATCGAGGACCAGCTGAACGGACTCTGCTTCTTCGCCGATGACAGAGGCTTTTGCACCATGGCGCTTGGTGATGAGGTCGACGGCAAGCTGGAGCACACCCCTCGAGACGACGACGACGACACCTCCCAGGTATCTCTCACCTACGACGATCTCTCTGCCGAGGTTGAGAAGCTTACTGCCGCGCTCCTTAGTCAGGACAAGTTGCTTAGGCGTGCCGCTAGAGAGCGCAAGGAGTTTAGGCAGAAGTGGGAGGACACGGTGAGGGAGCTTGAGTTTGCCAAGTCCACCGTGGTCGTGTCGGAGGAGGTTGAGTGTGAGTCGTGCACCACGCGCATGACTGATCTTCTCACTTTGAGAGGTAAGTATGCTGCGTTGGTTGGAGAGGTGGATGAGCTCCGTGCTAGGCCGCAGCTGTTGGGTGCTTGCAAGACTTGTCCTGTCTTGCAATCCGAGTTGGAAGAGAAGAATGCCAAGATTGAGTCCTTAGAGAAGGCCAGCTCGGATAGCACTTGTGTCACGAGGTGTGTTTTGTGTGAGGGCTTGGAGAAGGAGATTGCGAATGTCAAGCATGGCAAGATGCAAACCGAGGAGGAAAACACATACCTTCGGACCATCTTGTCATGGGTCTCTTGTAGTGAGCCGCAGCTCGGGATGATGATCTCCCAATTTAAGCGAGCTGCTGGAGGTTCTGGTGTAGGTCTTGCTCAGGGTGTTGATCTTTCTGCTTTTGGGAAGATTGGAGAGTCGAGTGGTCTGAATCCTAGTGAGAAGCCCAACTCCACCACTACTCCCAAACTTGTCAAGCTTCCACCCAAAGAGCCTGCCAAGCCTACCACCAAGGATGGGGTGTTTGAGGAACCTCCACGTGCTCCACCCAAGAACCAAGTCTGGGCACCCAAGCCAAACCACCTCAAGAATAAGCTTGACACAATGCCACCCATCCAGGAGGAGTTGCCACAGAAGGGCAAGGTGATCCACACCCGCAGTCATGAGTACCAACAACCCTCTTTGCGCGCGGTGAGGTATCATTGTGATTTCTGTGGGAGAGATGGACACTTGAGCGAGTTCTGTTTTCGGTGCAAGAGAGAGGCGCGCCGTTCTCGGGAGATGGACAACCCGGACATGTACCACCCTTTCCATGGTGTGCATGTGCCGAATGTCCAGAGGAGAGCTGCTAGGCCCAGAGGTCCAGAGCCTCAAGTCCCCAGGCCTAGGCAGCAGAGAGCTCCGAGGAGAGATACTGGGCCTAGAGGCGTAGTGCCTCAAGTTGCTAGGCCTAGGCCTCGTAGAGAGAGTGCCCGACGGGGTCCTGCTTTTGCAGGCTACGGACCCCGTAACGGAGGCTTTGTTGAGCGCTTTCCCCTACCGCGTTTGGAGTATCGCGGTGAACGCTTTTTCCCCAGCGGACCACGTTTTCCTCAGCGTGGTGATCGCTCCTCTCGTAGACGTGCTAGGAATGGTTTTTCTGCTAACCGTTCTTTTGAGCAGCCGGCCCAACACTGGTATTCTCCTTACTTCACTGACCCCAGTGTTGGACCGTATGCTCACCCTATGTCTTTTTATTGATGTAGGTAAAGCGGTTGGAGGACATTTGGTTGGTGGATTCCGGTTGCTCGAGGCACATGACCGGAAACGCCAAGTGGTTCTCCAGCCTTAGCCCTATCGCCGGAAAGGAGTACATCACCTTCGGCGATAATAGCAAAGGTAAGGTATTGCCCCGGGGGTCGGTGCGAGTTAATGAGCACTTTGTGTTGCGCGATGTTGCTCTTGTTTCTAACTTGCATTTTAATTTGCTTTCTGTTTCGCAACTTTTTGACGACGACTATGAGACTCGTTTTAAACTGAATCTTAGTTGTATTTTGGATCCTCAGGGCAATCTTGTGTGTATGATTTCGCCCTTTGGAAAAATCTTTCGTGCGAATTTCTCGGAGTCTTTTGGCACTTCTCGTTGTCTTGTGGCTGGACCTTCCTCCTCCAATCTTTGGAAGTGGCATAGGAGACTTGGACATTTGAGCTTCGACTTGCTTGCAAGGCTTAGTTCACTTGGCCTAATCCGAGGATTGCCCAAGTTGCATATGGAGAAGGATCTTGTTTGCCACTCTTGTAGACACGGGAAGATGGTTGCCGCTCCCCACCATCCAGTGACTCAGGTCATGACCAAGCGCCCTGGAGAGCTTTTGCACATGGACCTTGTTGGTCCGGCTCGGGTGAGCTCGGTTGGGGGGAAGTGGTATGTGCTTGTTGTTGTTGATGACTTTTCAAGATATTCGTGGGTCTTCTTTTTAGCTGAGAAGACCGAGACTTTCTCTTTTGTTCGCAATCTGATTTTGCGTCTTCAGAACGAGTTCCCTTTGAACTCGATGCGAGCAATTAGGAGTGATAATGGTTCCGAATTCAAGAATTCGGATTTTGAGAAGTTTTGTAACTCTTTGGGTTTGGAGCACCAGTTTTCTTCCCCTTACACACCGCCTCAAAATGGTGTTGTAGAGAGGAAGAATCGGACCCTTGTTGAGATGGCCAGGACGATGCTCGATGAGCATAAGACTTCTAGGCGTTATTGGGCCGAAGCTATGAATACTGCGTGCTATATTTCCAATCGCATTTTTCTGAGAGCTTTCTTGAAGAAGACTTCTTATGAGTTGCGTTTTGGAAAACAGCCCAAGGTAAGTTATTTTAGAGTCTTCGGTTGCCATTGTTTTATATTGAAGAAAGGCAACCTGGACAAGTTTGAGTCTCGTTCTTCTGACGGTGTATTTTTGGGTTATGGCACTCACACTCACGCATATCGTGTATTTAACCTTGATACTAACCGAGTCATGGAGACATCAGATGTCACCTTCGACGAGACTCTCGTTTGTCCCTCTTCTCGCTTTGAGCGTGCAGGTGACCATGAGGTTGGCGAGCCTCTTTTTGATGATGAGGATGAGGGTGCTGAAGGTATGGATGATCCAGCACCCCCTCCACCTGCCGTGCCGCAAAGAGCGGCTTCTACGATGACTCACGGCCCCGACACCTCTTCCTCCTGGGGGCCGTGGGACTTGCCACCCCGAGCGGTACCATTTGTACCCGGGGAGGCACCAGCTGCTGTTGAGGGGGAGGCTACTTCAGCCCGAGAGGCGCCACGACACATCCAGCGCCAGCACCCGCCTCAGCAGATGATCGGCAGCATCGACGAACGGGTTACTCGGTCCAGGTCACAGCACATCTCTCACTTCGCTCATTCTGCTTTTGTTGCTAATTTTGAGCCCCGAGATGTTGGACACGCTTTGACGGATCCGGATTGGGTCAATGCCATGCATGAGGAATTAGAAAACTTTGAGAGAAATCGGGTTTGGGTTCTAGTTCCTCCTCCTCCCAACTGTAATCCTATTAGGACAAAATGGGTTTTCAAAAATAAACAAGGAGAGGACGGCCACATTGTGAGGAACAAAGCGCGTCTTGTGGCCAAGGGTTATAGTCAGAAGGAGGGGACAGACTTTGAGGAGACTTTTGCTCCTGTAGCTCGTTTGGAAGCAATTAGGATACTCTTGGCTTTTGCTGCATCCAAAGGTTTTAAACTATTTCAAATGGATGTCAAGAGTGCCTACTTAAACGGCTACATAGAAGAGGAAGTGTATGTTGAGCAACCCCCCGGTTTTGAAAATCCCAAGTTTCCAAACCATGTTTTTAAACTTCATAAAGCTTTATATGGTTTGAAACAAGCCCCTAGAGCCTGGTATGATAGATTGAAAACCTTTTTGCTTGCTAAGGGTTTTAAAATGGGATGTGTAGATAAAACGCTCTTTCTCCTCAAGCAAGGCAAAGACACTCTCTTGGTCCAGATTTACGTGGATGATATCATTTTCGGTGGTTCTTCTCACGCTTTGGTTGCCAAGTTTGCAGATACTATGAGCAGGGAGTTTGAGATGAGCATGATGGGCGAGCTGACATTCTTTCTCGGGTTGCAAATTAAGCAATCCCGAGAGGGGACGTTTGTGCACCAGGGCAAGTACACCAAGGACTTGCTGAAGCGGTTCGATATGGGTGAGGCCAAGCCTCTTCCAACACCCATGTCGACGATGACTGCCCTGGATGCGGATGTGGATGGAGAAGCAGTAGACCAGAAGGAGTACCGAAGCATGATCGGGTCACTCCTCTACCTGACGGCGACACGCCCGGACATTCAGTTCGCCGTGTGTCTGTGTGCGCGCTTTCAGGCATCGCCGCGCACCTCTCATCGTCAGGCGGTGAAGCGGATTTTCAGGTACCTTCGTTTCACACCTGAGCTCGGTATTTGGTATTCTGCTTCTTCTACCCTTTCCCTTTGCGGTTATTCGGATGCCGATTTTGCTGGTTGCCGTATTGAGCGCAAGTCCACTTCTGGGACTTGCCAGTTTATTGGTTCTTCTCTTGTTTCGTGGTCTTCTCGCAAGCAGTCTAGTGTCGCTCAGTCCACTACAGAGGCTGAATATGTTGCTGCGGCTAGCTGCTGTTCCCAGTTGCTTTGGATGATGGCCACTTTGCGTGATTTTGGTCGGAGCTTTACTCGTGTTCCTTTGCTTTGTGACAGCACGAGTGCCATTAGCGTTGCTAAGAACCCCGTGCTTCACTCGAAGACCAAACACATTGATGTGCGCTTTCATTTTCTGCGAGACCACCAGGAGAAGGGTGATATCGACCTTCGCCATGTCGATACTCATCATCAGCTGGCTGATATTTTCACCAAGCCTTTAGACGAATCAACCTTTAATCGGTTGAGGGGTGAGCTTGGTGTGTGTTTCCCCTTTTAGAGGGGGGAAACATTTTTGGATCTTGTATAGTAGACTGACCTTCTTTCGTTTGGTTTTCTTTTCTCTTGCATTTTAGCATACGCATTTACATTCTGAGCTTCATGTCTATAATCACTTGAATGTAACTATGCTCTATGTAGTATGCTCCGATGCTTATGTTGATGCTTGTAGCTTATGCTCTTTCTGATCACTAATACATGTTGTGAGCTGAGCTATTTTTGAAATGGTGAATTTGCTTAATAACTTAAAATCTGAAAATGTTCACCATTGAGATATGCAACTAGCATGTGTAGGATGTGTTGAGTCCATTCATGCTTTTCATATATGCTAGGTTGCTATGTCTCTAGCTCTGAGTCATTCACTTGCTTGGTATGTTCATATCATATTTAAAAGTTTGAACCAAGTTTTAGTGAATTGAAAAGATCGAGATGGGACTGCTTGTCAACACATCACGGTATCGAGACAGTTTCTCATTGCACTTTGAGTTAAACTTGAGCCGTGTAGTGTATGACCGAAACCACAGCTTTAAGCTTCTGATTGCTTCGGCATAGGCTTCGCTCGGTTGAAAAGTTAGGCACAGACAAGCTTTCAACCTCTCGCAATCACATGCTAATAATTCAACTTGTGAAATTTCACCGCTGCAACTCCGATATTAATATGAAATCACAAGTATATGCTTCATTCCTATGCATGATGATTGAACTTTGCTAGGGGTAGTTCACTTTGTATACATGTTTAGCACTCGTCTGGATTCCTGTCTATACATGTGTAGTGCTATTTTGATGGTGACTCCTTTTTTTTGGCTAAAAACTGCTCACATGCTCATATGTTCATATTTCGTATGTGTGATCAGTTTGAGCCTTTGCTATTTGAGTGCCTAGTTGAGTCATTGGAGTTCTACTGTTTAGAGCATCTTTGCACTCTTGTGAATATATGCCTGAAGCTACTGACTTGCATTTCTGACTTCATATGCATTTTGGAAGGGGGAGTTGTGTTGGCTCAAGGGAAGAGTTTGTGCTTGATAAGTGCATTTTCAACTAAGGGGGAGAGTTTTTGCAAATCATATGTCTCCTGGCATTCAACTAATGGGGAGTTTTTGCTAAGGGGGAGATTTTCAAACCTTTATGCTCTTCTCTTGATTGGACCTAAGGAGGAGTCCCTGGTTGCTTGCACTTGTCGAGGGGGAGTTTGCTAGTTGTGTTGAGCCGTTGCCTCTGTCTTGAGGGACTAGCAAACATTTTCAGGGTTTTTCAATCGATTGGTTCTCTTTTAGTTTGGAGTCATTCCAATTGGTTCGGAGCATTGGTTTTGAGCTTTCTGTGCTAGTTGTGTTGAGCCTCTGTGCCTCTATCTTGAGGGACTAGCATTTTGCTTCGATTTTCTTTCGGCTTCAATTGGTTTTGAGCTCTTTTCTCTGGAGTTCCGATTGGTATCTGCTAGCGGTGTTGAGCCTGTTCTACCTCTTCTTGAGGGCTAGCTTTGCTTTGCTTGGTTGCGTCGAGCCGTTGCCCATGTCTTTGGGAACCAAGTTCTTTTGCTCTTTCCACTTGACCTTCTTCGGCTTTGCTAGGCTTTTGGGTCATTTGGTCGAGTTCTCTCTTCTTCTTCCTTCCTTCTTCTTCATTCTATTATGATTTGTGTGAGTAGTTGACAATGCACTCATCAAGGGGGAGATTGCGGATACATGGGTGTATGTCGAGTCTCTGAGTGATGAGTGATTGTCAACGGGTTTGATCGCAGGGTCTTTGGCTTGTGTTGTGCAGGTGTCGAGCACGGAGACAGTGATCGAGGGCAAGGAGAAGGTCAAGTTGAGTCGTGCCGTGCTAACGGACCGGGTGCGGTGAAGGATGGGCGTGCCGTGCGGCGGACGTGCCATGCTGATGTACCGAGCGGTGAAGGGCGGACGAGAGGCTTGGACTGAGGGACCAGAGTGCCTGAGGATCAGCTGTGGTGGCTGGCAGCCTGGGACAGCGACAAGTGAAGACCTGCGGGGCACGGTGTTGCTCGGGTCGAGGACCTGGGGACACGTGTCGGTGGACGGGGTGCACGGGCGGTGCATCCCCTCTACAGCTTCGGTTTGGTGGCTGAGCCAGGGAAAAACCACCGGGTGGATGGTTTCCGAGTTTGGGCCTCAAAACTCGGGCGCTGCGGGTCTCTGAGTTTGGGCCACAAAACTCAGGCTTGTGGGCTGGTTTCCCGGTTTGGGCCTCAAAACCGGGGGTTGCTGGAAAAGGCTGGTTTCCCGGTTTGGGCCACAAAACCAGGGGTGCAGAGCGGGGGCGGCACGTGGCGACAATCGGAAGGTTGCGTGGAGGCAACGCGGACGACTTGTGCGGGCGTGGCCGTCGGATCTACCTACCACTTGAGTTGGTCCAGAATAACCCTAGGGTTTAGCTGGTTCGCTCTGTAATTAGAATAGAGAGGGGTAGAGTAGGAAATAGACTTAGTCTAGAATAGGATAAGTAGTCAGGGGAGACACCCTCCTCCCCTATCTCAGTTTTAGCCATCTCATTTGCTCTCTCGCACTTAGGGTTTCCTGCTCTCTCATCCCCTGCTGTAGCTGAGATCCGCAGAGAGACTCTCCACTCTGTGTACTGTGTTTTTGAGGAAAGGAGGCCGTAACCTCCTTGTCATAGCTTGTGTTTGCGCTTCGGCTGCAAGACTGTGGTGTCGATTCGCGTTTTGTTCGTGTTCTTCGCGGAATCCCTTTTTCTCCACGATTTTCCCGTCGCTTGATCTCTTTGCTCGGTTCATCTTTTGCAAATCCGTTTAAACCAAGTTGTTCTAGATCGTGAGGCACTTCTTCCCACCGAAGGAATTAATCTCTAACCTCACGGTCTAGGAGATCGATCGATTTTCATTTTGGATCGCGTTCTTGCTTCCTTGCCCCGAAACTTCTTGATTCACCAATTTGGAGTTAGGTTCGAGCTATGATCTCTTAGAGATAGCTCACTAACATCCTTGTGACCCCTCAGATCGAATCCTAGGCCTAGAGCTTTTGATTCGGAGGAGATCGGGTTGAATCGGGAAAGAACTGTGCAGTTTTCGGGGGCATCGGACGCTGGTCACGGGAGCATCGGACGCTGCTGTTCATAGCATCGGACGCTCCGGTGACACGTGTCAGTCTGGTGCTTTTGGGTGGCCATCGGACGCAGGGCATCGGACGCTCCTGCTCTGACCATCGGACGCTCCGTTGTCCATCGGACGCGTCCGGAGGTTGAGCACCGGACGCTGAGGGTTCACTGTAGCCAGCGTCCGATGGCTATGCAGTAAGGTTCCCGAGAGGCACTGTTTGCATCGGACGCGTCCGGCGTTTGGGCATCGGACGCTGCTCTGTTTCGTTCGCTGTTTGTTCGTGCGATCTCGGATTTGATTTCCGTCTTTTGCATTGGCTTTCTAGAGTTGTGTAGTGTCCCGCTGTGCTTCTTGGAAGCATCCACCCTACATCTAGGGTCATGGACATTAGCAAGCTCTAGGGTGTGCTTCTGGGGTTGATTCTTGGGACAGTGGCTACTAGTTTCCGAAAGGAAAAATTGAAGCTCCCATTCACCCCCCCTCTGGTCGCTTTCTGGTTGCTTCTCGGTCCTTCAGGGAAAATTATGAAAATGAGTATGTCACCCTTTTCCAGTAGGGTTGTAGTTCAAAGGGTTTGTTTTGGAATAAAATTGTTTATTTTGTGTAGGTTGATATGTTCATGCTTAGGCAGTGAGTCTTCTACAGTAGAGTGGTTATGAATAGGTGAAGCTAGGAAAAATATGAAACCTGCTGTTTGACACTTTTCATGTGAAGAGTTAGTTCAAAGCATCTTTTGAGCAGTTTATTTCATCTTTTTATAGCTGCTGATCTGTATTTTATTTCTTACTGAAAATTGTTCAGTGAAGTCCAATTCATGTTAGTTACTTTCTGGAAATTTTGTGGATTTTTTTGAGTTCAGAATAATGTACATGCAGTTCAAACCTGAGTTTCTTATGAATTAATAAATAAGAAATAGTTGAAATAATGATTTTTGTTTTACGAGGTAAATAAGTGTTTTTCTCAATGTCAAAAGTGGTTCAACAAGTTGGCTTTGTTGGTTTGCAAGAAATATTTACAGTCATACCACCATATCTCGCACCCCGCATTAATTATTTAATTCGCGCATGCAATAGGATCGACAGTCCAAGAGCCCAGTCAGGAATCGGAAGCCAGCGCCGAGCAGGAGATCCTGGAGCTACCCCAAGCCAAGGAGGCCGACCCCGGACAAGAAGCTAACCTACCTGAGTGCCCCGCTCACGAGGCCTCAGTCTTTTCCCAAGGCAAGCCCCGGAGCATTCTAAGTCTCCCAGTATTTACAATTAATTTAATTGAGTACTTTATATTGTGATGCATTAGGTATAGGAGTTGATTGAATCCTAATTGCTGCATTACCCTTCCTTGATTATTGTTTACTCCTGCCTTGTTATCCTGTTACTTATTTATACGTAGAATTGCTTAGTCTGCTAAATAAAAGTAGTAGTTAAGGATGTTCCAGTAATACCCCTGGTGGGTATTTACCGGATCACGGTTGGCTATATTTGCTACCGTGGAAAAGAACCTGAGTAGTAATGAAATACGGTCAATTGAAAGGCAAGGCACAAGTTTGGAAACTTGGGGCAGTCCGTCCATTGCGTCCTGTAGGTTTGTATCAATGTTGGCCCTCGTTCATTTTTGAACGCGCCCTTTTACTTAAGCATATGTCTATGTCGTAATCATCGACCCCAAAGCCGGTTAGACGCTATTCCGGACGGTCTCAACCCGTGTCGCACCCTCTAGTATGGAAACACGATCTGCCTCGGAATGGCCATCGTATAGTTCTAATTGGGTGGTCCATGCTTGAACCGCGACGATTACCACCACGAACAAGCATCGAGCGGTTACCCAATGCATGGACCCGACGGGGAAAGTGTGGGTTGGTATTAAATGTCTTTCACTAGCTGGTTTGGAATTCGATTCGAGTCGCCGTCTTCCCCGGTTAGTGGGAAACTATGGTGAGCTTCACCACGATACAACTCCATGTGATGTTTTAAAGGTTCAACTAAAATGTGGATAAGTCAATTGGATATGGTTATATTATTGCTTGTTAGACTCAAGTGTGTAATAGTTCAGGTGCAAACCTAGATTAAGAGGTAGGTCTAAAAACTGACAGCTCATCAATATCATTAAATAATCCTTCTCTCAATTTGAGCCTTTTTGCAACTAAAGGTCCCAGCTCCACCAAAAAGCTTTGCATACCCTTGGTGTCTTTTATTTTCAGTTGGATGGGTAAGTCTAGCTGAGTACATTCCTGTACTCAGGGTTTATCCCGTTGTTGCAGATGGTCAGGTGTACTATGGCTATTGTAAGCACTGCCTCTACCCGGTGGACGGTGATGAGGAGTAGGCCCAGGGCAGGGTCGTCAAGAAGCTTCCCCTTCTCTTATGTCGGACTGAGACTCCTAGTGGCACACTATCTGAAAAAGGAGTGAGTTGTGTTGGGTTAAGTTATCAAACAATGTTTTATTTGGACCACATGTGTGGTGGTCGTGTTTCAAAACTTGTTTAAGCTTCCGCACTTTAAATTCGGTATTGTAATAACTCTGTTCAAATTTCGCACTCTGATGTTTTAAATTTGGTTTCATTATCGATGGTGTATCCTTACGAATGTGGTACTTGAACAATGCGATCCTGTATGTTGTATGATGTTTGAAATCCTTCGAGATTTCTGGACTACCGGGGTTATATGGGTTCAAGTACGAGTCGATGTCAGACGGATTTGACTAAGACGGTACTTGAGCTCTTATAATCAGGACGGTTCCGCCACAGCTGGTATCAAAGCATGGTTCAAGTTATTGCATCCGCAGGGAGCTATTTTCGAACTAAAATGGGTATTTCAAAACTATTTTCAAAACTGTTTTCAATTACTAAGTGTGCCCAGTCGCGTCCTTAAGCCCTATACTAGGATTCAGGTGGCTTAACTGCTAACAGGGTTCAGGGTTTTGCTTCATGCTGGATCTTTATTTGCTGGTCCATTCTCAAGGGAAAAGAGAATGTGTCGATCGCGAAAACATGCATAAAATGATTTTGTAAGATATGAAAGCATGACCGTCCAACCGTCGGTCTAGGTGAGAGTTCTTATACCAAGTATGTGCGAGCTCCACGCAAACACATACGAGGGTATCAATGTTTTGGGTATGTTTTCTAGATTGCTGCATGGTGTTTAGTGTTGGCTTCTATGTATTCGTGCATATATAAGAGCCAATACTCCGATATTTTTACCATTGGGGTTTGCTTCGGGCTGAAATGAATCTTCTGCAGGTACACTAACTACGTGATCGAGTAGAACGAGTAGACAACGCATGAGAGATCGTTCTTGCCACTGACTAGAACGTTAGGACTTACGAGTCACTATTAGTGAGTGAGAACATAAGTACGATCATGCATCATGTTTACATTCTTGCATTTACATTACCTCCCCTTATTTAAAAGTAGTTCCCTTTTCTATAAAATTTGCCAACTTAATGTGCGTCTCACGCGAGTTCGAAACCCTTTTGTTTCTACAGATGGCCCGGACTAAGTTGACTGCTCGCAAGGCCACCGGAGGCAGAGGAGTTCCACGTCACCGCTTAGCCACCAAGTTGACCAAGAAGACGTTTTTGACCTACTTCGGGTTGCCGACTATCCTTTGGAGGATCCTGCAGGCAGTGGGCTATGAGGAGGGACAGGAGCCCAGGTACTCGTGGCAGAAGGAGATCTATGGGCAGGATTAGTTGGTCATGGTGCAGATCAAGGTCAAGGCCTTGCCTGCCAAGCCCCACTGGTCAGGATGGACAGAAATTACTAGAGACAGTTGTGCCAAGGATGGAGCTAACAGGGTAGCATATCTAGTGCTGAAGGACATCATCGCCCGTTTTCCCGCCGACCTTGCTAGTGCGATGGCAGGAGTGTTCCCTCGCGGAACACCTCTTCCATTGCGCTAGAGGTAGACTTTGGGGTCAGTCTTGACCGGGAGTCCCGAGGAGAAGTTCTACTGCGAGACGTCTGCGATGAGCGCCACCGGAGCTTTGGTGGGTGTGTGCGAGAGTTTGGAGCGCAGTCTCGAGAGCGTGTCCTTCACTCTCACCGCCACCTACCAGAGCAAGAGGATGCTACAAGAGGAGTTTGACGCCGAGGTAGCCCGTCTCCAGGAGAGGTTGCAGCAGGTCACTCTCGAGCGTGACGATGCACGCGCCACCGCAGGTGCAGAGACCACCGCCAGGACCATCACTGAGCAGATGCACCAGACGATATCCTTTCAGTGGGATGAGGCCCGCACAACGCTTGATCAGCTCAGAGAAGGCGCCCATCAACTGATACAGCAGATACATCACCAGCAGGCCTACATCGATTAGCTCCATGAGGCAGTTCATCAGATGCATCACGCCGCACAGGAGGCCGCCGGCCCAGCAGCTGACGAGACCCCTGCAGATGAGGCCCAGGAGCCCCAGGACGGGGTAGTGCTTGGTCCCGAGCCTTCTTCGGACGACGAGGACCACGCCGACGAGCCGATGATGGGCGCCGATGAGGAGGACGCCGCATCCGCCGCTGGAGACGCCTGAGCGTTAGCTTCACTAGGAGTCGTTTTCTTTTGTATAGCTTGAGCGTGCTCGCTGATGATGTAACACCCAGACATGTGTTGGTTTTATGTTTAGGTTGTATGATGGCATGTATAGCTTTTGGACAAAATCCAGACTTCGATCTGGCACCTTTTATGGAAATTCCGTCGTTTGCATGTCTAATTTCGAGCGATTATTCTGTGATGTTGTATGAAAATGAGTACTTATAATTGGTCGTGTGCTAAATGTTCAAATTATGTACAGCGCAGTATTTATTCATGATCAATGTGACATCACCTAATGATTGCTTATTAATGGGATATGCAGATGCCGGCACACATTCGCAGCCAACGTGGACAGGGGTCTGGACTGGAGGAGAATCTGCCACCACCCCCACAGGGACCAATGACGCCGGAAGCGTTTTTCGGTCAGTTTCTGGGCAGTCAAAGGAACATGGAAGAGATACAGAGGCACATGGAGGCCACCCTCCGCAACATCACTAACAACGCTGCGCAGCAGCATCAGCAGCGCCAAGGACCAGAACCCAACCAGTACAGCTCCTACCGTGACTTCTTGGACACTCGTCCCCCTGTGTTCAAGGAAGCCACCGAACCGCTTGAGGCAGATGAGTGGCTCAACTCCATCACCCAAAAGTTTCGCCTGCTTCGCTTGACTCAAGAGCTTAAGGCGGAGTATGCCGCCCACATGTTGGAAGGACCCGCAGATTTATGGTGGGCCTAGTACCGTGCATCCCTACCTGCAAATGCACTGGTCACTTGGGATCAGTTCTCTACTGCTATGCGCAACCACTACATCCCTAGTGGTTTGATGGAAATGAAGGTCACAGAATTTATGAGGCTATCCCAAGGAACCAGACCAATGTCAGAATACCTCCATAGTTTCAACAACCTGTCTCACTATGCCCCAGATTTCGTCAACACGGAATCCAAGAAGATCACAAGTTTCAAGCGTGGCATGAGTGCCACCATGCTGTCCAAGATGGGAAACAGTCACCGCACCACCTTCAGTGACTTTGTCAGTGACGGCCTGAACCAAGAGGTGAATGATAGCAGGCTGGCGACAGAAAACCGTCGTCGTGCAAACGAAGGAGGTTCGTCTCAACAGAGGACCCTTTTCGGAGCACGCACCCCGTACCGCCCGCTAGTTGCAGGAGCAAGGTTCTGTCCCCCACAGATGAAGATAACAAACAACCGCTCCCTCCCAAGTTTCCAAAAGCCCTACACCGCTCCCATGATGCAGAACAAAGCAAAGGCAGGAGGATCAGGAGGTCCCAAGACTCCGTATGTGATCGGACCATGCTACAACTGTGGTCAGACCGGACATCTTTCACGTCAGTGCCCCCAGCCGAAGAAGCAGTACACCCAGCCCCGACCTCGCACCGGCAATGTGCATTACACCAGTATTGAGGAAGTGCCAGAAGGAGAACCTGTCACCGCTGGTACGTTTCTTGTTAATCAATGCCCCGCAGTTGTGTTGTTTGATTCTGGAGCATCGCATTCTTTCATAAGTGAGAATTTTGCTATAAGAAGTAATCTCGGGTTAGTATAGTTGGATCGGGGATATCAGATAAGTTCCGCCGGAGCTGTTCTCTCCGCCCGTAAAATGGCTAAAGGAGTGGAAATGATTTTTGGGGATAAACAGGCCATAGTGGATCCCATAGTCGTCCCTGGTTTAGGTCTGGATATAATTTTGGGAATGGGATGGATGAAACTCTGGAGGGTCAATCTTGACATCGCAGAGCGAGTAGTTTCTATGGTTAGTCCCCGGAATGGGTCTTCTTTCCGGTTTAAGTTACCCCGAAACCCCCATGCGATCGGAGTGTTGTTCAATATCATAGCCAAGCAGATAGCTGAGATCCCTGTTGTATGTGAGTTTCCAGATGTCTTCCCTGATGAGCTGTCAGGACTACCGCCAGATAGGGATGTAGAGTTTGCTATAGAGTTAATCCCCGGAACGGCACCAATTTCTCGGAGGCCGATGCCAGCTAACGAGCTAGCAGAGCTCAAGACTCAGTTGCAAGAGCTCTTGGATAAGGGTTTGATACGTCCTAGTTCATCGCCTTGGGGATGTCCCACCATTTTTGTGAAGAAGAAGGACAAAACTTTAAGGATGTGTGTGGACTACAGACCGCTGAATGCAGTAACTATAAAGAATAAGCACCCCCTACCCCGAATTGACGTCTTGTTTGATCAGTTATCAAAGGCAAAAGTGTTCTCCAAGATCGACTTGAGGTCAGGTTACCATCAGATCAAGATCAGAAGAGAAGATATACCAAAAACAGCTTTCTCCACCAGATATGGACTCTATGAATATCTAGTTATGTCCTTTGGATTAACCAATGCACCGGCACATTTCATGTATCTAATGAATTTTGTCTTCATGCCTGAGTTGGATAAGTTTGTTGTGGTGTTTATTGATGACATCTTGGTATACTCTGTAAATAAAAAGGATCATGCTAAGCATCTACGAGTCGTTTTAGCTCAACTTCGAGAGCACAAGTTGTATGCTAAGTTTAGCAAGTGTGAGTTTTGGTTAAAGAAGGTACCCTTTCTTGGACACGTCCTTTCAGAGGAAGGAATTTCTATGGATCCCACAAAGGTACAGGAAGTTATGGATTGGGAAGCACCCACTAACGTACATGAGGTACGCATCTTTCTAGGATTGGCCGGATACTACCATCGGTTCATTCCGGATTTCTCAAGGATTGCAAAACCGATGACTCGTCTAACTCAGAAAAACAAGAAGTTTGAATGGACTCCAGAGTGTGAGGCAGCATTTCGCACTCTGCGAACCTTGTTGACTTCGGCGCCAGTTTTGGCTCAACCAGATTTGAAGGAACCTTTTGATGTGTTTTGTGACGCATCCAAGATTGGACTTGGGTGTGTGCTTATGCAAAATGGGAGAGTTATAGCATATGCTTCGCGCCAGTTGCGACCACATGAAGAGAATTACCCGACTCATGATTTGGAATTGCCAGCCGTAGTTCATGCACTCAAGATATGGAGGCATTATCTTATGGGTAACCTATGTCATGTGTATACAGACCACAAAAGTTTGAAGTATATCTTCACCCAGCCAGAGTTGAATATGAGGCAGAGGAGATGGTTAGAGTTGATTAAGGATTAGAACCTAGAAGTGCATTACCACCCTGGAAAAGCGAACGTTGTAGCAGATGCCTTGAGTCGCAAGACTCATTGCAACTCTCTACAACCACTGTTGGAAGATGGATTCAACCTTATGCACCCCGTTATGCTAAATAACATCACCATACAGTGCACCCTAGAGAGTGACATCATCAAAGGACAAAAGACCGATGAAGAGATCTGCCAGATCAAGAAGAGGTTGGAAACCAGTAGTTCATTGAACTTCAGAACAAATGAACAAGGAATTTTATGGTATGATCAAAGGTTGGTTGTTCCCGAGAACACGGACCTGAAAGAAAGAATTCTGAATGAAGCCCACAATTCAAAGTTATCTATCCATCCAGGAAGCAGTAAGATGTACCACGATCTGAGAACAAGGTATTGGTGGTCAAAGATGAAGAAAGAAGTTGCAGCTTATGTCGCAAGGTGCGATACTTGCTGCAGGATAAAGGCTATACACCTAAGACCTGCCGGATTGTTGCAACCGTTGTCAATCCCAGAATGGAAATGGGAAGAGATTAGTATGGATTTCATCACAGGTCTTCCCACTACCCAAAAAGGACATGATTCTAGCTGGGTTATCGTGGATCAGTTATCCAAAGTGGCTCACTTCATACCAGTCAAGACTACACACCGACCCCACCAGTATGCAGACTTGTACATTCAGAATATCTTGAGGTTACATGGAGTCCCTAAGAGGATTGTTTCTGACAGAGGACCCCAGTTCATAGCGCGTTTTTGGGAACAGTTGCACAAGGAGCTAGGGACTAAGTTGGTAAGAAGTTCCGCTTATCACCCACAAACCGCAGGACAAACGGAAAGAGTAAACCAAATTTTGGAAGATATCCTCAGGGCTTGCGTTTTATCCTCAGGAGAATCATGGGAGAAATGGTTACCTCTCGCGGAATTCTCGTATAACAATAGCTATCAAGAAAGCATAAAGATGGCACCGTTTGAAGTCTTATATGGACGAAGATGCAGAACCCCGGTAAATTGGGTTGAATCAGGAGATCGAGGATTTGATGGGTCAGATTATGTAAAGGATGTTGAGGAGATTGTGCAAACAGTACAACAACATATCAAGGCAGCACAATCCCGACAGAAAAGCTATGCAGACACACGAAGGAGACCCTTGGAGTTCCAAGTAGGAGACTATATTTACCTCAAGGTCTCGCCCATGAGAAAGGTCCAATGTTTTGGAAATAAGAAAAAGCTAGCACCCCGATATGTGGGACCATATCAGATCATAGCCATAAAGGGAGAAGTAGCCTATGAAGTGCAGTTACCTCCAGAGATGAGCGCAGTCTTTCCCGTGTTTCATGTATCCCAGTTGAAAAAGTGTTTTCGAGTCCCGGAACAAGAAGAAGTTCGGATCCCTGATGTCACTATCAGATCAGATCTAGAGTACTATGAGCAGCCTCAGGAGATACGGGACACCAAGACCCGAGAGACTCACAACCGAACAGTGAAGACTTACAAGATTCTCTGGACCAACCACGGACCCAACGATGCGACTTGAGAAACCGAGGAGTACTTACGTGTGAACTATCCCGCTTTTTATAAAGATTGGTACGTAACCCAAATCTCGGGACGAGATTTCTTTAAGGGGGAAAGGGCTGTGACACTCCAGTGTCAAGCACTGCATTAGAAACTACATTTAGCTACTAAAATGCATGAGCAATGCATTGCATCATTTCATGTGCATGAAAGTGCTTTTTGTCTTTGATTTACTTATTTGGATTTGATTTCTATTGGACTTAATGGTTTAAGTGGATTTCTGACTTGGCAAATAATTTTATAAAGTAGAGAATAATGAATCTAATACTTTTTATATTGACACCTTGATCTAGTTCAAAATAGTTTGGCAAATAAAAATGAGGTAAACAAAATGATTTGTGTCTCAAAAATTGACTTTATTTATGTGAAAGTTGTAAAAATGATTTCAAGCTAAAGTGTCTTATATGAAAGTTGTAGAAAAAATTATTTCGAGCAACTTTTATTTTTGGGTCAAAGCCTAGTTTGGAGTTTTTGAAACTGTTTTTGAATGGTCAAAGTTTGAAAAGTTTTTGGAAAAAGAAAAAGAAAAACCATTTTCTTCTGCGCCCCATTTCCGGCCCAACCGGCCTTTTCGGCCCGCCTACCGCTGCGCCGGCCCGCTCACGCGCGCGCTGCTCCACTCCCGCCCGCGCGCACCGCGCGCGACCGCCCGCCGCGCCGTACCGCGGCCGGCTTGCCGCGTGGCGGCTTGTCCCTGCCGCAAATCCGCCTCCGCCACTCTCCGCGTGATCCTCTTTCTCCCGATCACGCAACGATCTCCACCGGCCACTCCCGCTCTGCCTCGCCTGCCGCGCCGCCTCGCTGCTCGCGCCGCTCTGCTGCGCGATGTCGCGTCGCCGTGGCTCCCGCCACGACCTCGCATCGCCACCAGCCGAGCCCGAGGGCAAAGACCCCGCGCACCGCACCCCTCTCCCTCTCACTCTCCATTCGCACGAGCCGCACCCCTAGCTCTCCCCTCTCTCCCGCAAACCAACGCGAGCCGAGTCCACTCCCCGCTCACCGTCGTTCACCACCGTCTTTTCCCCTCTCCGTTCTGGCCACGCCCGAGCTCCACCATCCAATCCACCTCGCACCAAGCTCTGCCTTCGCCCCGCACACATGGTGCACGCGAAGGAAACACCGGCCGAGCTCCACCACGCCGTCACCACCACTTCCCCCTTTCGGTCGCCGTCGCCGCTGAAGGAGGGCAAGTGTCCATTCTTCATCGACCAAGCCTCCGCTGAGCTCCTTCTTCCTCGACGAGCCTCACCGACCGAAGGCAAGGTGAGAACACCCCTCTTCTAGGTCTCTACCGACCCCCACCTCTGTCTCTCACCCGGCCGAGCGCCATTAGCGCCGCCGTGGCCCGCGCACATGGCCATGCTCCACCGGAGCTTCTCTGGCCGAACCAACCCACTTAATAGCTGTCTTAGGGTTCACTGATGCTCCCCACTCCATCGATTGCACCGGTGACCGCCGGAAACGGCGAAGCCGTGCATCGCCGCCGTCGCCGCCCGCCATAGCTCGCCGCCGACGAGCTACGGCCGTGCGCTAGCCCAACCACCACCACCATTCGATTCGCCTCGTCAAGGCGAATACACCGAGCCTGGTCGCACCACCGGCGGCCTCATCACCGGCGAGAACCGTGCGGTCAACTCCTTCCCCTGCTTTGCTCTCTCTGACCGATGGGCCCCGCACATCAGTCACACGCGGTCCATGGACCGAGTCCACACAGGCCCAGCCGGGAAGATTTAAATGTTTTCCTTTTTGTTTTATTTTCCAGGAAAGCTTGTGATTTTTGTGTAGCACGGTTTAAAAGTCCAAATGAGGTGCATTCAGTTTTGTTAGCTTGATCATAAGTAAATCTATCATGGAAAAATATGAAAGTATTTTTGGTGGAAGTTTATTTTACTATTTTTATTTAATCCAGCTTATGTGCTTTTGTTGGGATAAATGAATTTATATGTTCTCTGGTTGAGTTAATTCATGGAAAAATTTGTATAGGCTTCTTATCAAGTTAAGTACCTGTAAAAAATATATGAGGCACTGTTTATGTAGAAAAAGTATCTATTAGGGTTTAAAGTCCTTTTTGGCTGTTTTCTTGGAATAAGTGTGAAGGTGTTTTATATTAAAAATAAAATATGGAAAAATTTGTGCAGTCTCTGTGTGTGATGATCTAGTTAGGAAAAATGTTAAGCATAGGTTGTTATATGGAAAAATGTGAAGTTGCTGTACAAATAAGATTTTCTGTGTTTTTCTTAGAAAATTCATGTAGAAAATAATATGATGTTTCTGTTCATGGAACTTCCTTGATAAATATGAAATGTGGAGTAGAATCTGGAAAAAATATGAAAATGAGTATGTCACCCTTTTCCAGTAGGGTTGTAGATCAAATGGTTTGTTTTGGAATAAACTTGTTTATTTTGTGTAGGTTGATATGTTCATACTTAGACAGTGAGTCTTCTAAAGTAGAGTGGTTATGAATAGGTAAAGCTAGGAAAAATATGAAACCTGCTGTTTGACACTTGTCATGTGAAGAGTTAGTTCAAAGCACCTTTTGAGCAGTTTATTTCATCTTTTTATAACTGTTGATCTGTATTTTATTTCTTGCTGAAAATTGTTTATTGGAGTTCAGTTGGAGTTAGTTGCTTTTTAGAATTTTTTTGGATTTTTTTAAGTTCAGAATAATGTACTTGCAGTTCAAACCTGAGTTTCTTTTGAATTAATAAATAAGAAATAGATGAAATAATGATTTTTTTACGAGGTAAATAAGTGTTTTACTCAATGTCAAAAGTGGTTCAACAAGTTGGCTTTGTTGGTTTGCAAGAAATATTTACAGTCATACCACCATATCTCGCACCCCGCATTAATTATTTAATTCGCGCATGCAATAGGATCGACAGTCCAAGAGCCCAGTCAGGAACCGGAAGCAAGCGCCGAGCAGGAGATCCCGGAGCTACCCCAAGCCGAGGAGGTCGACCCCGGACAAGAAGCAAACCTACCTGAGTGTCCCGCTCACGAGGCCTCAGTCTTTTCCCAAGGCAAGCCCCCGGAGCATTCTAAGTCTCCTAGTATTTACAATTAATTTAATTGAGTATTTTATATTGTGATGCATTAGGTATAGGATTTGATTGAATCCTAATTGTTGTATTACCCTTCCTTGATTATTGTTTACTCCTGTCTTGTTATCATGTTACTTATTTATACGTAGAATTGCTTAGTCTGCTAAATAAAAGTAGTAGTTAAGGATGTTCCCGTAATACCCCTGGTGGGTATTTACCAGATCACGGGTTGCTATATTTGTTATCGTGGAAAAGAACCTGAGTAGTAATGAAACACGGTCAACTGGAAGGCAAGGCACAAGTTTGGAAACTTGGGGCAGTCCGTCCGTTGGATCGTGTAGGTTTGTATCGATGTTGGCCCTCGTTCATTTTTGAACGCGCCCTTTTACTTAGGGATATGTCGGTGCCGTAATCATCGACCCCAAAGCCAGTTAGACGCTGTTCGGGGTGGTCTCAACCCGTGTCGCACCCTCTAGTATGGAAACACGATCTGCCTCGGAATGGCCATCGTATAGTTCTAATTGGGTGGTCCGTGCTTGAACCGCGACGATTACCACCACGAACAAGCATCGAGCGGTAACCCAATGCATGGACCCAATGGGGAAAGTGTGGGTTGGTATTAAAGGTCTTTCACCAGCTGGTTTGGAATTCGATTTGAGTCGCCGTCTCCCCCGGTTAGTGGGAAACTATGACGAGCTTCACCACGATACAACTCCATGTGATGTTTTAAAGGTTCAACTAAAATGTGGATAAATCAACTGGATATGGTTATATTATTGCTTGTTAGACTCAGGTGTGTGTAATAGTTCAGGTGCAAACCTAGATTTAGAGGTAGGTCTAAAAACTGACAGCTCATCAATATCATTAAATAATCCTTCTCTCAATTTGAGCCTTTTTGCAACTAAAGGTCCTAGCTCCACCAAAAAGCTTTGCATACCCTTGGTGTCTTTTATTTTCAGTTGGACGGGTAAGTCTAGCTGAGTACATTCCCGTACTCAGGGTTTATCCTGTTGTTGCAGATGGCCAGGTGTACTATGGCTATTGTAAGCACTGCCTCTACCCGGTGGAGGGTGCTGAGGAGTAGGCCTAGGGCAGGGTCGTCAAGAAGCTTCCCCTTCTCTTTTGCCGGACTGAGACTCCTAGTGGCACACTATCTGAAAAAGGAGGAGTGAGTTGTGTTGGGTTAAGTTATCAAACAATGTTTTATTTGGACCACATGTGTGGTGGTCGTGTTTCAAAACTTGTTTAAGCTTATGCACTTTAAATTCGGTATTGTAATAACTGTGTTCAAATTTCGCACTCTGATGTTTTAAATTCGGTTTCATTATCGATGGTGTATCCTTACGAATGTGGTACTTGAACAATGAGATCTTGTATGTTGTATGATGTTTGAAATCCTTCGAGATTTCTGGACTACCGGGGTTATATGGGTTCAAGTACGAGTCGATGTCAGACGGATTTGACTAAGACGGGACTTGAGCTCTTATAATCAGGACGGTTCCGCCACACTTACATCCTTCTGGCGAGCCTTGCTTGCCCGGCATCAACTTCGCCTGCTAGGACAAGCTCAAGACGGCGTCGCCAACGGATACAAAGTGATCGGGGACTAGCTGTGGGGATATTACCTCCGTATACCCCCATGGACCTACATGGCCCCTTCGTCAAGGACAGCCCAGCTCGTGAGGCCTTGCAGCACACGACCAGCTCGTTGTGCTCGTCAAGGACTCCTCCAGAAGCCTTGCCCGCCAAGGAAGATCCTAGAGTTAGATCCGGATTTCTTGCCTTAAGGAACCGTTTGTAATCTGTTAGGACTCGACAACTATAACCCTGCTCCCTGGCTATATAAGGCGAGCAGGGACCCCCTCTCATCGGAGGTCCATCAGACCCGAGATCACCTCAGATCCCATCAGATCACGTGATATTCCAATCCATCAATACAAACCAGCCACCAGAACAGAGGACGTAGGGTATTACGACGACTTGCTGGCCCGAACCTGTCTAAATCGCCATCTCTCGTCCCTGTGTTTACGCTTTGCAGACGTCTCGCACGCCTCCACCGCTTAATCTACTACCTTGGGCATACCCCTTGGTAGACTGCCGACCATATTTCGTCGACAAACACACCGCATCGTCCTCAAGCCCGACGCGGCCCCCGTGGCGGTCCGCCCGTACCGGAACCCGGCTGCACACAAAGATGAGTTAGAAAAGCAGTGCGACGCCATGATCGCCCAAGGCATCGTCAGGCGCAGCGACTCCGCGTTCTCCTCCCCGGTCCTCCTCGTCAAGAAGCCGGATGGATCGTGGCGGTTCTGCATTGACTACCGCGAGCTGAACGCGCTCACGTTGAAGGATGTGTACCCCATCCCTGTCGTCGATGAGCTGCTTGATGAGCTCCATGGTGCCCGGTTCTTCACCAAGCTCGATTTACGCTCCAGGTACCATCAGTTGCGCATGAGGCCGGAGGACATCCACAAGACGGTGTTTCGCACCCACGACGGCCTCTACGAGTTCTTGGTGATGCCGTTCGGGCTGTGCAACGCCCCGGCAACATTCCAGGCCTTCATGAACGACGTACTACGCCCCTTCCTTCGCCACTTTGTACTCATTTTATTTGACGATATATTGATCTACAGCAAGTCATGGGTGGACCACCTCCGACACCTCTGCGCGGTCCTCAATGAGCTACACCGCCATGTCCTCTTCGTCAAGCGCTCCAAGTGCGCGTTCGGGGTGCCTTCGGTCGCCTACCTCGGCCACACGATCTCAGCGGCGGGTGTGGCCATGGACTCGGCCAAGGTACAGGCCATACATGACTGGCCGGTGCCTCGGCGCGGGCGGTGCGGGGCTTCCTCGGGTTGGCGTGCTACTACCGCAAGTTTATCCACAACTATGGCGCCTTGGCGGCACCACTCACCGGCCTGCTCAAGAAGGAGGGCTTCTCATGGAGCACGGAGGCCGCCGCGGCATTCGAGCACCTCAAGGCAGCCATGACTGCAGCACCGGTCCTGGCCATGCCCAACTTCGCCAAGCCGTTCGTGGTCGAGTGTGACGCGTCGTCCCACGGCTTTGGGGCTCTGCTCGTCCAAGAAGGATACCCGATCGCTTTCTTCAGTCGTCCGGTGGCACCGCGACACCGCGCTCTTGCGGCTTATGAGCGTGAGCTCATCGGGTTGGTCCAGGCGGTGCGGCACTAGCGCCCGTATCTCTAGGGACGCCACTTCAGTTTCAAGATAGACCACTACAGCCTCAAGTACCTGCTGGACCAGCGCCTCACCACCATTCCGCAACATCATTGGGTTGGCAAGTTGCTCGGGTTCGATTTCTCCGTCGAGTACAAGCCAGGCACTGCGAACGCCGTGGCGGAAGCGCTGTCCAGGCGGGACACTAAGGATGGGGCGCTGCTCGCTCTCTCGGCCCCCCGCTTCGACTTCATTGACCGCCTGCGCCAAGCCCAGCTCGACGACCCGGCCCTCGTCGCCCTCCATGCCGAGATCACAGCCGGGTCTCATCAGGCGCCTTGGACGCTCGTCAACGGCATGGTCCAGTTCGCCGGCAGGCTGTACATCCCGCCCGCCTCCCCGCTGCACCAGGAAATCATGGGGGCGGTCCATGAGGACGGCCACGAGGGCGTCCAACGCACCTTGCACCGGCTACGACGCGACTTCCACTTCCCCAACATGAAGCAAATGGTGCATGACATGGTGCGCGGGTGCGCTGTGTGTCAGCAGTACAAGTCAGAGCATCTTCAACCGGCGGGCCTGCTCCTCCCTCTGCCGGTGCCACAAGGTGTCTGGACGGACATCGCGCTTGATTTTGTGGAGGCCCTCCCCCGCGTCCGCGGCAAGTCGGTGATCCTCACCGTGGTGGATCGGTTCAGCAAGTACTGCCATTTCATCCAATTGGCGCACCCGTACTCCGCTGAATCCGTAGCCCAAGCTTTCTTCGCCGACATCGTTCGTCTACACGGCGTCCCTCAGTCCATCGTATCTGATAGGGACCCGGTCTTCACATCCTCCTTTTGGCAAGAGCTCATGCGACTGATGGGCACCAAGCTACACATGGCGACGGAGTTCCACCCCCAATCAGATGGGCAGTCCGAGTCGGCCAACCGTGTCATCATCATGTACTTGCGATGCTTGACGGGGGATCGGCCATGCCAATGGGTCCGGTGGCTGCCTTGGGTGGAGTACCTCTTCAACACGGCGTACCAGTCATCCCTGCGGGACACTCCCTTCCGTGTGGTGTACGGGCGCGACCCGCCCTCGATCCAATCATACGAGCCGGGCGACACCAGGGTGTAGGCGGTCACCAAGACCATGGAGGAGCGCGAGGAGTTCCTGGCTGACGTCCGCTACCGCCTGGAGAAGGCGTAGGCCACACAGAAGGTGTACTATGACCGCATCCACCACCTAGTCAGTTACCAGGTCGGTGATTGGGCTCTACTTCGTCTCCGGCAACGCTCGGCGTCCTCGCTGCCTCAAGCTGCGGGCGGCAAGCTCAAGCCTCGTTTCATCAGGCCGTACCGCGTCATTGAGCTCATCAATGATGTCGCCGTCCATCTTGCTCTTCCGGCGGGCGCTCGCATCCATGACGTGTTCCATGTGGGCCTCCTCAAGAAGTTCCAAGGAGCTCCACCAGCTGCGACACCGCCACTACCGCCGCTTCGTCATGGCGCCATCGAGCCGGAACCTGAGCGCGCGGTGCGCTACCATCTCGCCCGCGGCGTTCCGCAGGTGCTCATCAAGTGGAAAGACTGTTCAGTGGCGTCGTCTACTTGGGAGGACACCGACACATTCCGCACTAGGTTCCCCTCCTTCCAGCTCGAGGACGAGCTGACTCTCGACGGAGAGGGAGATGTCATGGTCAGGCGCACATATGTGAGAAGGCGTCGTGCCCGGGATGTGCGCCACGCCCTTGAGCGAGTAGCAGCCAGATAGGAAGGTGTGCAGCCAGCCATGCAGGAAGATACGCAGGGCACAAGCACCGCTGGTGGCTACACTACTAGAGAACAGGCCTTTGGACGATTTGCAAAATCAGCTTTAGTCACGGAAAATTTTGCGCCCGGGACTAGAAAGGTCTTTAGCCCCGGTTGGTAACACCAACCGGGGCTAAAGTTCCCCAGCCCAACGGCTCATTTGTCAGAGGGACCTTTAGTCCCGGTTGGTGTTACCAACCGGGGCTAAAGACCGGCCTTTAGCCCCGGTTGGTAACACCAACCGGGACTAAAGGTTTTGCCCCGGTTGGTGTATCTAGCCGGGGCTAAATGTAGGCATCTTTAGCCCCGGTTGGTAACACCAACCGAGACTAAAAGGTTTTGTCCCGGTTGGTGTATCCAGCCGGGGCTAAATGCCAACATTTAGCACCGGCTGGGAATAAGGACCGGGGCTAAATGTCCCTCCCTATATTTGAACTGTTCTTCCACCTCCAGCCGTGCCCGAGCTCTTCATTTTTTTGATTCAGTCACTTGCTTGCTTGTTTGCTGTCTTCTCCGGTGATTTTTGTTTGTTAACACATCTCCGGCGATTGATTTATTTCATCACATCTACACCGCCATCGACTTCTTGAAAGGTTACTAGCTTAGGTTTTTTATTTTTGTAGATATTTTGAGTTCATTGACTTGATAGTTCAAATTATTACTCTAAAAACAAAATATGACCGTTTAATTAGTTTATTTTAATCTTTTAGAGAAATAGAGATCATTTAAATCATTTGTTGACAAAAAATAGAAATATATAATACTTTAGTTTACAAAATGTGACCGGTTTAATTAGTTTTTTTTTTGAGAAATAGAGATGAGTTAAATCATTTGTTTACAAAAATTAGAAATATATAATACTTTAGTTTACAAAATGTGACCGGTTTAATTAGTTTATTTTATTATTTTGGAGAAATAGAGATCAGTTAAATTATTTGTTTACAGAAATTAAAAATATATAATACTTTAGTTTACAAAATGTGACCGGTTTAATTAGTTTATTTTATTATTTTGGAGAAATAGAGATCAGTTAAATTATTTGTTTACAGAAATTAGAAATATATAATACTTTAGTTTACAAAATGCAGAAGGATGTCTGCTTGGTATGTTGTTTTCGTGGGTACCAAGCCAGGTATTTACACCAGCTGGGCTGAGTGCAGTCAGTATGTCCTCAAAGTTAAGGGAGCTGTGCATAAAAAGTACAAGTCTTTTGAGGAAGCTTCTGCAGCTCTAGAGGCTTTCAACTCAAGAATCAACTCAATTCCTACTGCACCTACCCCTACCTTACCTTCCTATCAGGTTGGAGTGGCAGGCAGTCCATCTTGTTGGACTGTGATGCGGGAAAAATGTGCAGGTGTTGTTAGTTGCTTTGGTTGTGGCCAAGTGGATTAGGCTGCACTGTTATCTTGATGTAATAATTAATTAGACAAGTTCAACTGCTGCTACTTTTATGCCACCAGTGATTCTTACTAAATTTCATGTCAGTCATTTTATAATTTCATTTGTTTATAAGAATGAGAGATCGATATAATTATGTGATATGTCATATAATGCAGACGATGACACATCACTGGATGTACAATGTCGATCGTCGCTCAAAAGAGTTCATTGATGGCGTGCATTATTTTTTAAGAGTGGCCGAGGCAAACAAGCGGAATGGTTTTATGTGCTGCCCATGTGCCCTTTGTAATAATTCGAAGGAATATTCTAGCTCAAGGAGTCTTCACTCACACTTGTTCAAGTCGGGTTTCATGTCAAACTATAGTTGTTGGACGAAGCATGGAGAAACTGGGGTTATGATGGAAGAAGGTGAAGAAGAACAATTGGACCCTGACGATGACATTATTGCTCAATACGGTGACTTTGGTGATACTGCAATGGGGGAAGGTGAAGAAGAGGCAAGTGCAGAAGACACACTCGCTGAAGATGATGCTCTTGGTGATGTCATTCGTGATGCACAAGGAGATTGCGAAAGTGAAAAAGAGAAGGCTAAGTTTGACTGTATGCTAGAGGATCACAGGAAATTACTATACCCGTCTGCTGCAGATGGACAAAAAAAGTTGGGTACAACACTTGAGTTGCTACAATGGAAGGCACAAAATGGTATATCTGACAAGGCATTTGGACAATTATTGAAAATTATAAAACAAAAGATGCTTCCGAAACCTAACGAACTGCCCGCCACTACGTACGAAGCAAAACAAGTCGTCTGTCCTTTGGGTTTAGAAATCCAGAAGATACATGCATGTCCTAATGACTGCATCCTGTATCGTGGCAAGGAATACGAGAATTTGGATGAATGCCCTGTATGTAACGCGTCACGATATAAGATCAGGCGAGATGACCCTGGCGATGTTGAGGGTGAAGAACGTCCCCGGAAGAAAATTCCTGCCAAGGTTATGTGGTACGCTCCTATAATACCACGCCTGAAACGTCTGTTCAGAAACAAGGACCATGCAAAGTTGGTGCGATGGCACAAAGAAGACCGTAAGGTAGACAACATGTTGAGACACCCTGCTGATGGGTCCCAATGGAGAGCAATAGACAGAGAATTCCCGGAATTTGCAAAAGACGCTAGAAACTTAAGGTTTGCTTTAAGTACGGACGGCATGAATCCTTATGGGGAACAGAGCAGTAGTCATAGCACGTGGCCTGTTACTCTATGTATCTACAACCTTCCTCCATGGTTATGCATGAAGCGGAAGTTCATTATGATGCCAGTGCTCATCCAAGGCCCGAGGCAACCTGGCAACGACATCGATGTCTATCTAAGGCCATTAGTTGAGGAACTGCTACTTTTATGGAGTAAATCAGGTGTACGCGTGTGGGATGATTACAAACAGGAACACTTTGACCTGCGAGCATTGTTGTTCGTAACCATCAATGATTGGCCTGCTCTAAGTAATCTTTCAGGACAGACAAACAAGGGATATAATGCATGCACACATTGTTTTGATGACATGGATAGTGTATATTTGAAAAAATGTAGAAAGGTAGTCTACCTTGGGCATCGTCGATTTCTTTCTGTGAATCACCAGGTTAGAAGGAAAGGCAGGCATTTTAAAGGTGAGGCAGACCACCGGAGCAAGCCTCGCAACAGAACTGGGGAAGATGTACTTGAGATGGTCAAGGATGTGAAGGTAGTCTTTGGAAAGGGCACGGGCAGTGAACCTGTTCCAAAAGACGCTACGGGACACGCACCCATGTGGAAGAAGAAGTCAACATTTTGGGAGTTACCCTATTGGCATGTACTAGAGGTCCGCCACGCGATCGACGTGATGCACCTGGCAAAGAATCTTTGTGTCAACCTTCTAGGATTCATGGGTGTGTATGGGAAGTCTAAGGATACACTTGAAGCACGACAAGAGTTGCAGCGCATGAAAGAACGAGACAACCTACATCCAGAGAAGACAGATGATGGACGCCATTACTTAAGACCTGCTAGCTACACTCTTAGCAATGAAGAGAAGGAAATCATGTTTGAATGCCTCAACAGCATCAAGGTCTCATCTGGATTCTCCTCCAATATAAGGGGAATAATAAATATGCAAGACAAGAAATTCCTAAACTTAAAGTCGCATGACTGCCACGTGCTTATGACGCAATTGCTACTGGTTGCTTTAAGAGGAATTCTACCTCCACATGTACGCCTGGCCACTGTGAAGCTATGTGCATTCCTTAATGCAATTTCTCAGAAGGCAATTAATCCACTAGAACTGGCTACTCTACAGAATGATGTGGTTCAATGCCTTGTGAGCTTTGAGTTGGTGTTTCCTCCATCCTTCTTTAATATCATGACACACCTCCTAGTTCACCTGGTCAAGGAGATTCATATTCTCGGTCCTGTGTTCCTACACAACATGTTCCCCTTTGAGAGGTTCATGGAGTACTGAAAAAATATGTTCACCAACGTGCTCGGCCAGAAGGAAGCATCGCCAAGGGCTACGGGACAGAGGAGGTCATTGAGTTCTGTGTTGACTTCATTCCTGACCTTGACCCGATTGGTGTTCCTGAATCGCGGCACGAGGGGAGGCTGTGCGGAAAGGGGACACTAGGGAAGAAAACATATATCGGTACGGGGAACGATTATTTCAATAAAGCGCACTACACAGTTCTTCAAAACTCAACCGTGGTGGATCCATATATCGATGTACACAAGGAGTTCCTACGATCCCAATTTCCAGAGAAGAATGAAGTTTGGATAACACGTGAGCACATGAATACTTTTAGCACTTGGTTGCGAAAGGAATGTCTGGGTAATAACAATATTGATGAGCAACTATATTTGTTGGCTAGGCAACCGTCATGGCACATCCTCACGTACAAAGGGTATGAGATAAATGGAAACACATTTTACACCATTGCCCAAGATCAAAGGAGCACGAACCAAAACAGTGGTGTTCGCGTAGATGCCACAGACCCAAATGGGAAGAGGCAAACATATTATGGCCGTATAGAGGAGATTTGGGAACTAGAGTACGCACCTAATTTTAAAGTCCCTTTGTTTCGATGCCAATGGGTCAAGACGACCGGAGGCGGAGTAACAGTTGACAAGGAGTATGGAGTGACAACAGATCTCAACAATATTGGATACAAAGATGAACCATTCGTCCTTGCTGCTGATGTGAATCAGGTGTTCTACGTGAAAGACATGTCTACAAAGCCCAGGAGAGGGAAAAATGACGATAAATCAACCAAAGAGCCGAAACGCCACATAGTTCTTTCAGGAAGAAGAAACATCGTGGGAATTGAGGACAAGTCAGACATGTCAGAAGATTATGAAAGGGATGACCGGATACCACCCTTCAGTGTGAGCAAAGACCCAAGCATCCTGCTAAATGCTGAGGAGGCTCCATGGTTACGACATGATCATAACCAAGGGACATACGTCAAGAAGAAGATCACCAGTGTACCCGCTTGATATATAGTGATGTTTTAACCAATATTATGTATTAGATTTTTTGTGTAATTAATAATGATTATGGATAGTCATGGTTCATTGATGTCGGTGTTGAAATGACTTGATTTATTTTTGGCAAGCATATGAGCCCAAATTGATGCCTCTGCCGTTTTTCATCAACCTCCACAACGTTCTTCTTCCGAGGCCATTCAAGATCCCGTGTAAAAGTTTGGCACCATTCTGGATTATTTTGGTGGTAGGCCCAGTTGACCCTATAATTATTGGGTGACGGTGCGCGGTAATTCAATTAAACTATCTCCGAAAAATCACAAACTTGTTGGTTGCCTCACCCGTGCCACGTGACAGCCTAAGAAAAAGTTTGAGACCAATACGACACAGAAACGTATAGGAACTACACAAATTTATCTTTTTAAATTAAACTGCAATTTAACAGTGAATTTCGCTATCGTGCATTTGGACAATGAAAGATAAACAACCCAAAATTTAACGTTCAGATAATGCAAAAATAATCTTCCTATCGAGAACCAGTTGTTTCAGATATTTAAATTTAACATTATATTTTTGCATTAACAAAATATGAATTGTTATTTACATTTATATTCATTATTATAAGAAAAGAAAAGAATTTATGTTACAAATTTTTCTACTATACAATAAGGTAAAAGGAAATACAACTGTCATTTTTAAGTAATTTTATACCTAATATTTAATTTACTATACAATTAACAAATATTACAGCATATTAATATAGTCAAAACCTAATACAAAACCCAAAATATAAACCTTTAGTCCCGAGCGGTAGAACCACCCGGGACTAAAGGAACCTTTAGTCCCGGGGCTTAAGCCCGCCCGGGACTAAAGGTAGCTAATACAAAAACCAGAATAGAAAAAGCCCAAAACAGTGGCGGGAAAAAAAGCTTTAGTCTCGGGCGGTGGCACCACCGGGGACTAAAGGTTCCTTTAGTCCCGGGGCGTAAGCCCGCCCGGGACTAAAGGTCCAAGCCTTTAGTCCCGGGCGGGCTTACGCCCCGGGACTAAAGGTCTTTTAGTCCCGGGTGGTGCCACGGCCCGGGACTAAAGGTTTCCCGCGTATATAGGGCACAGTGCCCTCCTTCTTCCTCAGATCGACGTCAGACCGCCCGCAGCGCCGCCGCTTCCCTCGTCGTCTCCGATCGAGTGCCGCGCCGCCGTTGTCCCGCCGCATCCCTCGCCGACGTCCGCCTCGCCGTCGTCCTCTCGCGTGGCCGCGCCGACGCCTCCTCTTCTCTCCCTCGCCGCCGTGCTCAGTGCGTGCGTTGTGTGTGTGCGTGTGTGCGTGTTGTGTGCAGTGCGTGTGTGTGCACTGTGTGTGCGTGTTGTGTGCAGTGCGTGTGTGTGCAGTGCGTGTGTGTGCACTGTGTGTGTGCGTGTGTGTGCACTGTGTGTGTGCACTGTGTGTGTGCGTGTGTGTGCACTGTGTGTGCCCAACAAAAGACAACCTTGTGTGCAGGAAGAATGAAAGAAAAAATGATATATATTGAAAATGAATGATTATAGAAAAATGATTATAAATACATATATATTTATAGAAAAATAAAAAAGATATATATAGAAAATGAATGATTATAGAAAATGAATATATATACATATATATTTAGAGAATATCAAAAAATGTTATTAATGCACCGCAGTGTATATATGTTTATAGAAAAATGAATATATATTTATATAAATATATAGTTATATAAATCATTTTTAGAAAATCATGTTTTTTAATCTAACAAAAAATATGTGACATGTAGATAAAAAGAGATTGGTCGCGTTGACCTCGCCGCCGTCCGCCGTCATCTTCACCGCAACGTCATCCTCGTCGTCGTGCTCACATCCTCACCGCAACGTCATCCTCGTCGTCGTCCGTCGTCGTCCTCTCCTCAACGGTGTGTCCCTTGTGATGGAGAAGGAATAATCAATTAGATATGTTTATATCGTGTATATGTTTTTACGAATGTGTATGGAATAATGACTTAGCATAATCAATTAGATATATTTATGTCGTGTATATGTTTTTACGAATGTGTATGGAATAATCACCTAACCCAAAACCCCGAACCCCGAACCCTAAACCCTAACCCCTAAACCCTAACCGCTAACCCCTAACCCCTAACCCCTAACCCTTAACCCTTAACCGCTAACCCCTAACCCCTAACCCTAAACCCTAACCCTTAACCGCTAACCCCTAACCTCTAACCCCTAACCCCTAACCCTAACCCCTAACCCCTAACCCCTAACCCTAACCTCTAACCCCTAACCCTTAACCCCTAACCCCTAACCCCTAACCCCTAACCCTAAACCCTAACCGCTAACCCCTAACCCCTAACCCCTAAACCCAAAACCCTAAACCCTTAACAGGAAAATGGTCTTTATCCTCCATGGTCTGTATGAATATACGTTATTTGCAAAAATATGGTGTTTATTATCCTCCATGTTATTCGCAGAAATGGCCGACCCAGTTGACAACATGGAGGAGGAAATGTACGAATTAATCAACAGCGCCGCTAACCCAGATGTAGCAGGTGATGATAACAATAATCAAGAAGTAGATGACGGCAGTCAATACTTTATCGATTATGAAGAAATTATGCAAGAAAATACTGGCGAGGTATACCTACAATCTCTATGAGCACATAAAATTCTAATCAATTTGTAAATGTATTTATAATCTACTGTTCCTACATACGTAGCCCTCTGGATCGACAACGACTACCGGGAAGAGTAGGACCGTACGAGGTCCGAAGAAGCCGTTGGATGGCCGATACATTATCTCAGAATTCAACGAGGAAACAGGCCAAGTGCTTGGAGAACATGCACAGAAATTCGTTTACCACTGTGGGTATCTCGTAAGGGATAAGATCCCGATCAATGCTCATGAATGGAAGGAAAAGAGAAGTGCTCCTCATATAAGTTTTGTCTCTGATCGTGATAAGGAACTGGTTTGGCAAGATGTCCTTGCACATTTCACGCTTGAAACAGAAGATAGAAATTTGAAGGCAAGAGTTCGGGATTGGGCTATGAAGAAAATGGCAACACTATTCCAGGGCTGGAAGAAGAAATTGTACAACACATTTATCAAGAAGGACCTAACTCCGGATTTTAACACCAAGGCCTACGTCAAGTTGAGGCCTTTTTGGGATGAGTTTGTAGAATTCAAGAAATCAGAAGAGGGTGAGACACGTGTCAGAATGAACCAACAGAATGCCCGACAAAAACAATACCACCATCACTTGGGATCAGGTGGCTACAAGAGTGCCATTCCCAAGTGGGAAAAAATGGAACGGGAGATTCTAGCCAAGGGCATCGAACCAGATTCAATAAACTGGCCTGAGCGCGCCAAGTATTGGTTTTTTGGTCATGGAGGAAGTCTGGACCTACAGACAGGAGGGGTAGTGTATGGCACAAAACTCCAAAGAGCAGCAGAAAGACTAGCTTATGCTCGAGACATGGCTAACAGTGGCACGTGGCAGCCGAACAGAGAAAAGGATGAGCTTACATACGCCCTAGAGAATCCTGAACATGGTGGGAGAACAAGAGGCTATGGGGAGGTGTCGTGGGAGCATGCCTTCCCACAAGACAAAGAGACCTATAGAAGCCGCGCAAGAAAGAGGCAGGAGGAGGTAGAGCGGATGCGAAGGATGGAGGAAATGGTTATTCAGTCACAGGCCGCGGCTCGTGAAGCGGTAGAGCGAGAAAAGGCACTTGAAGACAAAATGAGTGAGGAAATCAAAAGGCAAGTGCATTTAGTAGTAAGTTCCCTGCAAAGGCAATCTGCATCAGAGCCAGGAGTCAACACCAGCACCCCTGGTGATCAGTTGAAAAGCAGTTGCGCTTCCACGGAGGTGCCAATGATTCAAGGTGACGCAGGGCTGCGCTTCCCCGTGGATGACATCACTGATCCTCTCACGACCTGTGAGCTGCACATTCCACAGGGGAATGACACAATAATAGTGGCTATTGGTGTCGTATCTCCTATTGACCCTACGAAGACACCAAGATGCCTTGGGGCATTGGTACCACCTGGTTATGCTAGTGTCTCGGTGGATAGAGTATTGAAAGGGCATAGCAATGTGACTCTTGACATTGAAGGAGGTGATGGTGAGAAGACTTTAGGAGAAGCGGAGAAGGCATTCATATGTTGGCGTAAGCGCTATATCATTATTCCTGGGGCATCACCTCCTCCTCCTCCTCAGCAAACTAACCCTAGGTGCAGATGAAAGTCAATGAAACATTTTTTCACTAGTTATGTATTGACTTAATTAAATAATTGTTTACTCATACTATGTTGTTTTCACAGCAGGACCTCTCCGCACCTAAGTCCAATTAACCATTCACCACATAGTCATCATAGTGCTGCGGGCGATGCAGTGAAAGACACAGCTGCATCCCCACCGGCTCCATCCCCTCCACGATCGGCTCCATCCCCTCCACGACCGGCTCCATCTCCACCACGGGCTCCATCCCCGCCACCGGCCCCATCTCCTCCACCACGGGCTCCATCCCCGCCACCGGCCCCATCTCCTCCACCACGGGCTTCCCCACCACCGGCCCCATCAAAGAAGAGGCCAGCCACAAAAATGAAGGCATCGGCCCCACCGCCACCAAAGAAGAAAGCCTCTGCAGAAAGACATCAAGCTGTTCCTCAGAAGACGAAACTTCCCTATGATATGACTGATGAGGAAACAAATGCTGCAGCGAAAGCAGATTTGGACAAATTTTGGGCGGACGTCGAGGCTAAACAAAAAGCAAAGAAAAACCCAGAGAAGCTGTACCTTTTTGTACGTCCTGATATGCTCAGGAAAAAGGTGGATGCTCATCAGAAAAAAGTGCGTGATTCTCGTAAGAAATCGCCACCATCAGACTATGACCGCACTATGACCAAGTCACTTGAGGAGGCGAAGCAGAAACAGAAGAGAGCAAGCAAGGGTGTCCCACAGCTCGGGGAACAATCGGAACAATCAGTGCCCCCGCTAGTTGTGAATGAATATGGTTCTAACTTGAAAGCGCTAGAACAACTTGAGGTGAATCCTGAGCATCTTGATGCATTTTTCGCACAAACTGGTCTAACCTTGTCACAAATGCTCGGTGAAGCACCCATTGAAACTACTCTGCAAGTTGATCAGTGGAAGAAGAATTATGTATATGGCCAGAGTCTATACAACCCTACGGCCCTCACAGAACTTGGCACTCAAATGTACTTGTTAAACCAGTGGTACATGGCAGCGTGTACCAAAAAAGCGGATGATTGGATATGCGTCAGAATTAGAGACCATCATTACTTCCGTGGTGATGACATTATACTTATCCAATTCAATGAGTTACACCAGCTATGCCACCTGGATGCTCTAGACAAATCTCTAGTCAGCCTCTTCTGTTTGTAAGTGATCCTTCGTTTTAATTATCTCACTCTAGCATATGTATATGTAAATGTAATTATGCTAACACTAGCTAGCGTGCCTATATACATATGCAGAAACATGATGAGAGACCTCGCACGTAGAAATGACAAGGAGGTTGGTTTCATTGATCCATATATCGTATTCTCGGTCCCAAAGAAAGATCCCGCCTATGATATATGGAGAAATGAAACAGGGAGGAATCTCCGAAGGTTCTTGGTGAACCAAAAGAACAAAAGATATATACTCTTCCCATACAACTTTAGGTGGGTGTTGTTATCATGTGCATATTTATTTTTACTTACTCAATTTCTATGATATATGTTGACTATATAAGCAAATTAATGCAGCTATCACTGGATATTGATCGTCTTCGATCTCTCCGAAAGTCAATTGATAATCTATGACTCGTTGAGAAAACCACTAGGAGATTATCAAGATATCATAGACATTATCCAGGGGTAACTTTCGATCTCTAAATACTGATTTCTACACTTTAAATCTGCAATAGTTAATTACGATCCAATATTATATTGTGCAGGGTTTGGGCTTGGTTCGTTCCGAAACACCGTCCGGATTTGAAGGCGACACTTCCTCGTCCTATCCAATTGCAAGTAAGTAGTACTATCTCCCCGCGTCTTTACCACTGTAGCATGCTTTCATCACACGCGCGAGATGATGAGAGTAATATCTTTTTACATCGTGCAGTGGGTTCTACGGCAACCACCAGGGAACAATTTGTGTGGGTACTACGTTTGCGAGTTTCTCTCGGTGTATGCCAAAAGAACTCCTCTAGAGAGACAGAAGGAGCTATGGTTGAAGAACCAGGTGTTGGACATGGTGCGCCTGAAAGGAATTCAAGAGACAATCGCAGGAGTTCTTAATGACCATGTCCTCAAAGCCGGCACCGAGTTCTACTATAACCCGGAAGAACCAATGAAACCAAACCAAGACGACCATTTGTATGACATTTAAGTGACGGTCAATATTTGTGTTGTAAATACCAAGGATGCATGGATAATGCTGTAAATTTTATGTGCATAAAAATATTATACACATAATATGTATAGCTAGCCCATATATATATAGTTTCATATTTTATGTGTGTAATTATAAATTTTATGTGTATATATATGTGGATACATACATTAGCAGCGAAGAATACGTATTAGAAATCCTAATGTAATATATTAGCATCGAAGAAAACGTATTAGAAAACCTAATGTAATTGAAAAACTGAAAACAATAGCCAATTGAAAAGAAAAAAGAAAAGAAAAAGAAAAAAGGTCTTTAGCCCCGGTTGGTAATACCAACCGGGACTAAAGAGGCCAGTCTTTAGTCCCGGTTGGTATTACCAACCGGGGCTAAAGGTCCCCCTTTAGCCCCGGGGCCGGGAACCGGGGCTAAAGGTCGGACCTTTAGTCCCGATTCCTTAGCCCCGGCTCCATGCCCGGGGCTAAAGGCCATTTTCGACCGGGGCTAAAGGCCCGTTCTCCAGTAGTGCTAGGAAGGAAAGTAGGATAGCTTTCTGTTATTTGTTCCTAAGATCGAGGAGTTTGTTGCTTCGTTGGTTTGGCATTTGGCCATATAATATTGTAACCGCACGTTGGAGAGTGAATGAAGAATTATCAGCCTATCATCTTCCTCTTTCCCTCCAAGCCGGCAACTAGGGGGTATAACCCAGTTGACGAAGGTGGCGACGGCGTGGGGGTATAACCCTGCCGGCGACGACGGATCGCGACTACGAGCTCCGCTGTCGAGGTCCCGCTACCTTGGGCATTACTGACCTTGACAAGCAGAGTGTTGTTTGCCAAGTGTATTTAAGACTACTCGGCAAAGATTTGATCTCCCGAGCTTAGATTTGGTTTACATGTTCATGCCTCTCTTTCGCTTCTCTCCACGCTTTGTAACACACCCTTGCAGCAAGGCACACTTGTCGCTCGCACAGGGGCAGGACACCCAGCATTAGTACATGCACACCAACAGGGCTGAGTACTTGATGACTTTTGTCTTTTGGCACTAATCATTTTTTGCTACCACATCACACACGGGGACTTCGTATTCGGTGACAAACCTGAAGTTAGACTGCATCAAACATCGGGACACCAGTGGAACTACGATACCACATCAAATTCCAGATGCTCCTCATCCTTAATTATGCACACAACCACGGAACATATGCTGTGCTGTGCGTGCATGGTGTATATATACATGAGTGGCGCTATGTGGGAAGCATAAATGAAAAATAAGAATGTAGATATATGGATGTTTGTTTCAGGATGTACATAAAGACAAATTGCCCCACCCACATGGGGCTTCTAATTTTTTTTTTTTTTTTTTTTTGCATCCACCAGGATATTCTCCTAATTTTTTTTTCCGTGGTTCGAGTGGCTAGCATAATACTCGATAATAACCAAAGCAACTCCAACGGTTTTGCATTTTTTATTTGGCAAAATATGGTATTTTTCAACTCTCAAATTAATATGCCAAAGCTAAAAAGAGACGATCTCCAACAATTTTGCATTTAGACTTGGCAAAACTAGAAAATTATGCGCGCGAGAGAGAAATATACCATGGGAGTAGCATGCGAGTGCGATTGTCAAGCGAACTACAGCTTGACATATATGTCAAATATCACCCGGTGTTTGTCAAGTTGTTAAAAATGCTAAGCTCATTTGCCAAACCGTTGGATAGAAGATTTTTAGACGTTTTTACAAAAACAAAATACCAAACTCATTTGCAAAACCGTTGGAGTTGCTCTCAGCAAACACTAGCCCTTATAAATTCTCGGCTAGAGACGATCAACCTCCTCGAATATAATGTTAATTAGCAGAGCCTTATAGCAAACAAACGTGACAATATATTTCCATATCTTTGCAAACAAACATGAGAAGAATATGTAGTATGTCTAAAGAAAAATATACAGTATGCTTACAGAAAAATGGTATAAGTATTACGTACACAACAGCAGAAAGGGGAACACGTAGGGTTGAAATTAAATTCAAAGGTTAACAACCGTGAGAATATATTTCCAGCATGGCAGCATGGCTGGAGCAGGACGTCGTCAACGCCGCATGAACGGGCACTGAGGGCTGGCTCGCGCGGGGGGCCTTCTTGCTGGGCTTAGATCAACATCAGGCCATTTCTTAATTCAAAAAATTATTTGCACACCTCTGTGAACCGTGGATTAACAAAGACTCTCCACCACAGGCCATTGGCGCCTCGACCTCTGTAAATATCTTTTGAACATCTTGTGATCGTTTCTGTGAACATTTTTTTAAACATTTGTGAACATCTTTTGACCTCTCTATGAACACCTTTTGATCGTTTCTGTAACTGAACCAGGCTCCTGACTGCATCCGGCCAGGATATTTCCTACATGAGCCCAAGATAATATGATCCGAATTCTAACCTAAGTCTTGCATGGACGTCTGGAGGGCCAATATTCGGGTTATATATTTAGTGGATTTGTTTTCGTATTTGACTACAGTCAATCCTTCTATATAAATACATCTTGTAAACGGTAAAAAAAGAGTTGAGAGACAATTCATCTTATTCCCTGCATTCTGTAAACTCTCCTTGTATAGTGAAGATTACCGGTCGACGCTCGTGATTTTTTCCCGTAAGGGTTTTCCACGTCAAAATTTGTGTCTTTATTCGATCTTTATTTGCATTGTTTGCTAACACCAAGTACCAATCTAACATATGTGGCCCCCAACGCTTTGGAAAATAAGCGACCAACTGTACATGTGAGATTTTGTCAAATGCGGCACGAGAGTGTCGAACTGCTGCTTTGTTGAACAATGTACAACCACAGAACAGTCCTGATACCCGCCATTCCCATTTCTAGCATGCATGGGACTCCACACTGAATATCTGATTGAGAAGAATAATTAAAATGATAACAGCTGCTACAATGTACTATGCAGCACCGATGATCGATTGGCCAGTACATACATGGCACTACTACAGAAACATGCCTTTAACCCCGGTCGGCAAGGGCCTTTAGCCCCGGTTGCCGAGCCGGGACTACGCTTCCGGGACTAAAGGCCCCCCCTTTAGTCCCGGCTCCGGCCACCGGGGCTAAAGCCCACCCTTTAGTCCCGGTTGGTAATACCAGCCGGGACTAAAGGGTGCTGCCAGCGGTGCCCCGCAGCAGCACCCTTTAGTCCCGGCTGGTATCACCAACCGGGACTAAAGGGTCCCTGGTTTTTTCTTTTTTATTTTCATTTCAGTTCTGTTTTTAGTTTTGTTTATTTATTTAATAGGTTTTCTAATATGTATTCTTTGCTGCTAATATATATAATTTATATATATTAGCAGCATAACACAATAAGCTTATTGCATGCATATATAATTGAACTATAGAACTACATATATATATATAAATATGTACATATAAAATTACAAGCAATATATATACATGTAGAAGTTGTCCAAATATCTATCTACAAAAGTTGTACTCTAAAGTTAGTACTATAAACCTATTACAAGTTGTACTCCATCTAAATATCTACAGGGCATACAAATGATCATCATTGTTTGGAATCAACGGCTCGTCGGTATTACAGTAGAACTCGCCGTTTGGACTTATGACTTGTTCCCGAAGAAATCCTGCTATTGACTCTTGTATTGCTTTCAATTGGTCTTGTAGCATCACTTTTTGCTTCAACCAGTCAGTCTTCAATTGGAATTAAAGAAGATATTAGTTATATCTATATTATCAATATTAAGTCTATAAAAAATGAAAAGAAACATGTTACGTACTTTGATGATTTCTTCAGGAATTCTATTTGATTCTATCATCATGTACTCGCAAACATAGAATCCACATAAGTTGGTACCCTGTTTTTGTCTCAAAATCCACTGTAGAATGAAAAGATTTATCTCGTAATAAAGATATGATATATGACATGATATAATAAAGATACACGTACATTGACGAAGGTGTAAACTTACTGGTAGTCGTGGCTTTATTGTAAGTGGGGCCTTACACTGACTCATATGTTCCCGAGCAATGAATTTTTCCCAAACCCTAATCCGGCCAATGAAACATTAATAGTTGGATCATTATTTATTAATTAGTATATATATACAAGCTTAGTCTCTACTTTAAGCATGGAAGCTAGGGATCGAAAAATTACCTTTGGAAGATGTCTATCATATCTTGGTAATCTTCTTGCGGTTTGCTCAACGAGTCATAGATTAACACATTGCTGTGTTTGAGATCAATGACCATCAATATCCAGTGAAAGCTGTTGATACACATGATTCATATATATAGATTATTAGGGTTAAGTAAAATAAAATGTGCATATACTTATTATTAACTATATATGTCTCACGCACTTAAAGTTGTATGGGAAGAGTATTTTTTCTCTATCTTTTTGGTTCACGAAGAACCTCATGAGATTCATACACGACTCATCGCTCCAAGTCGCTGAAGGGTTTGGAGCCTTGAAAACAACATATGGATCAACAAACCCAACAGAATTGTCATGTTTATCTCTGAGCTGAGTCATCTGATACCTGCAATATCGAGTCGATCCACAAGTACGTGTGTAAGAATACTACATACTATATACACATACTAGAGAGTTCAATGAAAACTATAAAAGAAACACTTACAAACAATAGCAGCTAAGGAGCGATTTGTCCAGTGCGTCCATATGGCATAGCTGGTGTAATTCCTCCATCTGGACTAAGATTAGGTCATCGCCACGGAAGTAGTGATGGTTCCGAATTCGGACAGAAATCCAATTTATATCACCGTATTTAGAAGCCTCTATGCACCATTTGTTGATTGCAAACATCTGCGTACCAAGTACATGCAAGTGATTGGGGTTCATTAGACTCCTGCCCGGTGCAAAATTTCTCCTCCATTCATCAACTACTTCCGCTCTTGGAAACTCTAGCCCAGTAGCAATATTTTGAATCGTCTCGTATGGGAGACCGCTGTCAATGAAAAAATTTTCCATTGAGTCCATCTCAGACAAAGTGGTCTCTCCAGATTTTCTCTGTACTCTGCCCATGTTTGAACCATACTGATTTTGCACAAATAATGGGGACAGAGGTCTTGATGTTTCCCCAAGCTGTGGAACACTCTTTCCCACTTTCTTCGTGCTTGATTGTTGTTCTTTTGCAGACTTGATTAGAGAGCGTTCGTAGTCTGATTTTCGCGGAGCCTTTCGGGCTCCACGCATCTTGATACCATGCTGGTCCACCCTTTTCCTTAACTCCTGTGGGTTTAACAGGAGGTAAGGCTTCTCTGGGTTTCTCTTCGCTTTAGCCGCGGCCGTTGATTCATCTAAAAAATTTTTCACATCTTTTTTCACCGAAATTTGTAACTCCTCATCAGTCATTTCATAAGCTAATTTCTCGTGTGCTTTTTTTCCTGATGCAGGAGCCTTCTTTTTTGGAGGTGGGGCCTTCGGTTCCGTGGCAGCGGACCGCTTCTTAGGGCCGCGCGGTGGAGGCAGGGGTCTTGGAGCCCGCGGTGGAGGAGACGGTGGGGCCGGTGGCGGTGTTGGAGCCCGCGGTGGAGGTTGTGGCGTTGGAGCCCGCGGTGGAGGAGATGGTGGGGCCGGTGGCGGCGTTGGAGCCCGCGGTGGAGGAGATGGTGGGGCCGGTGGCGGTGTTGGAGCCCGTGGTGGCGGAGATGGGGTTGAAGCCGTGTCCTCCAACACATCGTCACCGCCCGCAGCACTATGATGCACTGGGGAATAATGACGAACTGGACTATAGTTCCTGCTACGCAAAACAACGAATGATGTGAGCATCCAACTAATATATACATATAGGAAGTTAGTGTAATAAAAATTGTTTCTCATTCACGCGCACACTACCTATGGTGAGGATCTTGATTAGTAAGAGGAGGTTGCGGCGGTGACACTCCAGGAATAATAATGAAGCGCTTGCGCCAGCAAATAAATGTCTTCTCTGCTTCACCTAAAGTCTTCTCCCCATCTCCCCCTTCGATTTCCAGTGCCACGCTGCCACAACCTGTCTCAACCCTATCCACCGAAACGCTAGCGTATCCGGCTGGCACTGGTTGACCATGGATTCTTGGTGTTCTTGTGCGGTCGATAGGGTTTACAACACCGACAGCCACCTTTTTCGTGGCATTTCCATCTGGAATGTGCAGCTCACAAGTAGTAAAAGGTTCTTTAACGTCATCCACGGGAAAACGTAGCTTGGAGTCATCTTGAATGGTTGGTACTTCCGTGGAGGCGCAGCTGCTTTTCATCTGACCTGGGGGGCTAATGTTCGCTTGAGGATGCTGTGAAGATGTACCTTGCCCACTCGTCATTTGACTAAGTGCCGCTTGCACTTGCCTTTTGATTTCCTCCTGCATCCATTCTTCACGAGATTTCTCACGCTCTTGTGTTTGAAGAACATACTCCTCCAACTTGAAGAGTCGCTCTGCCTCCTCGTCCTTCTTTCTTTGGCGGCTTCTATAACTTTCTCGATCCGCTTCGAAGGAATGTAGCCACGAAACGGCCCCAAAGCCTCTCGTACGCCCACCGTGCTCAGGATTCTCCAGCGCGTACGTGAGTTCATCCTTCTCTCTATTGGGCTTGAACTCGCCAGCCAACACCGCATTTCGTGCTTGAACTAGCCTATGTGCTGCTCTTGAAATTTGCGGGCCCCAATCAAGCTCCCCATCATTAGGGTTTATGGTTCCCCCATGAGCGTAGAACCAATTTCTGGACCGTTCACTCCAATTTCTTCTTATTGTCTCTGGGACTACCCCCCTGGCAAGCATCTCCTGTTCTTGTCTCTCCCACTTTGGAAGGGCAGTCTTATAGCCACCTGATCCTAAATGATGGTGGTATTTCTTCTGAGCTGCATTCAGTTTGTTTACTCTGACCCGGGCCTCGCTCTCTTGTGATCTTTTGTACTGTACAAATTCATCCCAATCGGCCCTTATCTTGACATACGCCTTAGAGTTGAAATCTGGCGTCTCGTTCTTCAGCACAAAGGTGTGGTACAATTTCTTCTTCCAGTCCTGAAAAAGGGTGGCCATCTTCTTCATTGTCCACTCCCGAATTCGCCTCAGCAGCTCCTCATCATTCGTGTCAAACGAGAAATGGGCTTGGACGTCATCCCAGACTAGCTGCTTGTCAAGATTGGAGACATAACTGATCTCGGGAGCACTTCGCCTCTGTTTCCATTCACGGGCACTTATCGGAATCCGATCTCTCACAAGGAACCCACAGTGAAAGACATATTTCTTTGCATTGGGTCCTAGTGGTTGGCCTGTAGCCATATCGAATTCGGAAATTACATGACGGCCCTTCAACGGCCTCTTCGGTCCTCGTTTTGGTCTGCTCTGCCCTGTCGCAGACGTCGATCCAGAGGGCTACATATAAGTAAAGACATGAAGATGAAACCCTAATACAAGTTGACATAAAACCTAATCAAGTAATAAAGTAAATGTAATCCCTAACACGACACATTGTATATATACCTCGCCTGTACTGCCTTCTTCCATCTCAACTTGTTGTTCAGGGAGATTTTCATCATGCATGGTCATGTCTTCGTAATTCAATAAGTATTGACTCCCGTCATCGCCGTCGGCGATGATATTCATCATTTCCTCCTCCATCACATTCTCATTTGGGTCGGCCATTTCTGTGAATATTAAAATATATATACAATATGATCGAACACTTAAAGGAGCTTTATACATGTATGTGAAACGAAAACCGAAAACCAGGGGTTTAATTAGGGGTTAAGGGTTTAGGGTTTTGGTCTTGGGGTTTAAGGTTTCGGGGTTTAGGGTTTCGGGGTTTATGGTTTGAGGGTTTAGGGTTTCGGGGTTTAGGGGTTTGAGGGTTTAGAGTTAGGGGTTCGAGGTTTCGGGTTTTAGGGTTTCGGGGTTTAGGGGTTTGAGGGTTTAGAGTTAGGGGTTCGGGGTTTCGGGTTTTAGGGTTTCGGGGTTTCGGGGTTTCGGGGTTTGAGGGTTTAGGGTTTCGGGGTTTAGGGGTTTGAGGGTTTAGAGTTAGGGGTTCGAGGTTTCGGGTTTTAGGGTTTCGGGGTTTAGGGTTTCGGGGTTTGAAGGTTTAGTGGTTTAGGTTCGAGGGTTTAGGGTTAGGGTTTCAGGTTTTGGGGTTTCGAGTTTTAGGCAATTCATAAAAATAACATGACAATTCATAAAAATAACATGACAATAACATATATTCGTAAAGAGTAATAAATACATGTTCCGACATGGCACATGATTTTCTATGAACACATATTTCTAAGAGTAATAAATACATGTTTAAACATATCCTTGTCACGTGATTTACACACCGTGGACGAGAACGACGACGGCGGACAGCAGCGAGGATGACGACGGTGCGGATGACAGTGGACGGCGGCGAGGTCGGTGCAGCGGTCACCAGGACTACAGGTCGAACACATATTTGTTAGGTTAAAAAAACATATATATGATTTTCCTTTTTCTATAAATATATCTATTCATATTCATTATTTGTATATATCTATTTCTAGAAAAGAAGAAATGAAAAAGTTAAATAGAAAATAATCTATAAATATATATATCTATTTATATTTATTTTATATATATCACTTTCTATTTCTAAATACATATATATTTAGTTTCTATATATATCTATTTATATATCACTTTCTATATTTAGTTTCTAGATATATATTTCTTTTTCATTTCTTTTTTTTTACACTCTCACACACCCACTGCTGGACACTGCAACACACGCACACCACGCACACTGCACACGCACACACACGCACAGGCCGTACGGCAGCGGCGCGGAGGACGGCGGCGGCGGCGCGGAGGACGGCGGCGAGGACGACGCTGTACGGCGGCAGAGGGCAGTGAGGCCGAGGAGGACGGCGGCGCGGAGCTCGACGGCGAGGAGGACGGCGGCGCGGACTCGACGGCGAGGAGGACGGCGGCGCGGTCAGAGGCTCGTCGGCGAGGTGAGGGCGGCGGCGCGGGGCAAACGTCGATCTGGCCGAGAAGATTGGAGGGCACACTGTGCCCTGTGCCCTATATACCCGGGAGGGCCTTTAGCCCCGGGGCGTATTACGCACCGGGACTAAAGGGTCTTTAGTCCCGGTGCGTAATACGCCCCGGGACTAAAGGGTTGGACCTTTAGTCCCGGGCGGGCTTACGCACCGGGACTAAAAGGGTCTTTAGTCCCGGTGCGTAAGACGGCCCGGGACTAAAGGGTTCTTTCCCGCCACAGTTTTGGGTTTTCAGTATTTTGGGTTTTGTATTAAGTTTCCTCTATATAAATATGTTGTAATTCTTGTTAATTGCATAGTAAATTGAACAGTAGGCATAAAATTACTTAAAAATAACAGTTGTATATCCTTTAACCTTATTGTATAGTAGAAAAATTTGTAGCATAAATTCTTTTCTTTTTTTATAATAACGAATATAAATGTAAATAACCATTGATATTTGGTTAATGCAAAAATGTAATGTTCAATTTAAATTTAAAAAATTGTTGGCTTTCAATAGAAAATTTATTTTCATATCATTTGGACGTTAATCTTTTGTTTAAAACCTAAACAATCATTGCCCAATTTTGTTATACGCGACAGATGCAGTAGTTTTAGATTTTTAAATTTAGTTTTTTCAAATAAATCTTAAATCTTTCTAATTGAACAGAAAAATGAATATTTGATATACTTTCTTTTAAAAAATAGTATGAGATTCACATCTAGAGAAGCACATAAATCAATGATCACTACTACTAAATATATATATAAATCCATTATCAAATAAATGAAGTCTTAATTAATTAATTATTACATAATATATTTACAACCCACTATTAAGCGGGCACAACTGTGAACCTCCTCTTGACATATGTCCCTTGGTTATGATCATTCCTTAACCATGGAGTTTCCTCATTGTTTAACAAAATGCTTGGGTCTTTGTTCACTTTGAATGGCGGAATTCGATCATCTCTTTCATAATCACCTGACATGTCTGACTTGTCCTCAATTCCGACAATGTTTCTTTTCCCTGAAAGAACTATATGGCGCTTTGGCTCGTTGACGATCGAGTTGTTATCATTTTTCCCTCTTTTTGGTTTTGTAGACATGTCTTTCACATAGAACACTTGACTCACATCTGCGGCAAGAACAAATGGTTCGTCTTTGTACCCAATATTGTTGAGGTCCACTGATGTCATCCCATACTCCTTGTCGACTGTTACCCCACCTCCAGTACCGGTCATCTTGACCCATTTACACCGGAACAAAGGGACTTTAAAATTAGGTGCGTAGTCTAGTTCCCATATGTCATGTATGCGGCCATAATATGTTTGTTTGTTCCCATTTGGATCCGTGGCATCCACGCGTACACCACTGTTTTGGTTGGTGCTCCTTGCGTCTTGGGCTACTGTGTAAAATGTATTCCCATTGATCTCGTACCCTTTGTACGTGCTGATATGCCACGATGGTTGTCTGGCCAACAAATAAAGCTGCTCATCTATGTTGTCATCACCCTGACATTGTTTTCGCAACCAATCGCCGAAGGTTTGCATGTGCTAACGTGTAATCCAAGATTCACTCTTCCCGGGCCACTTGGATCGAAGGAAATCCTTATGTACCTCGATATATGGATCTACCAATGAGGAGTTTATTAGAACTGTGTAGTGTGCTTTATCGAAGTAATCGTCTCCTGTACCGATATATGTTTTCTTCCCTAGTGTTCCCTTGCCACTGAGTCTGCCCTCGTGTCGCGATTCAGGAACGCCAATCGGGTCAAGGTCTGGAATAAAGTCCACACAAAACTCTATGACCTCCTCTGTTCCGTAGCCCTGGGCGATGCTTCCTTCAGGCCGAGAACGGTTATTAACATATTTTTTCAGGACACTCATGAACCTCTCGAATGGGAACATGGTGTGTAGGAACACAGGACCGAGAATAATGATCTCCTTGACCAGGTGAACTAGGAGGTGTGTCATGATATCAAAGAAGGATGGAGGGAACACCAACTCAAAGCTGACGAGACATTGAACGACATCATTCTGCAAAGTAGAAAGTATATCATCTCCGGTTCGGTTACGAGGCTTGGTTTGGTGGTCTGCCTTACCTTTAAAATGTTTGCCTTTCTTTCTTACTGGGTGGCCCATAGGAAGAAACCGACGGTGCCCAACATACACGACCTTCCGACAGTTTTTCAAAAATAAACTATCAAGGTCTTCAAAACAGTGTGTGCATGCATTATATCCCTTGTTTGTCTGGCCTGAAAGATTACTTAGAGCCGGCCAATCATTGATTGTTACGAACAATAAGGCTCGCAGGTCAAAGTGTTCCTGTTTGTACTCATCCCACACGCGTATGCCTGGTTTGCTCCATAGAAGTAGAAGTTCCTCAACTAATGGCCTCAGGTAGACATCGATGTCGTTGCCAGGTTGCTTCGGCCCTTGGATGAGCAACGGCATCATAATGAACTTCCGCTTCATGCATAACCACGGAGGAAGGTTGTAGATACATAGAGTAACTGGCCAAGTGCTATGACTACTGCTTTGCTCCGCAAAAGGATTAAAACCATCCGTACTTAAAGCGAACCTCAAGTTTCTAGCCTCATCTGCAAACTCTGGGAATTCTCTATCTATCGCTCTCCACTGGGATCCATCAGCTGGGTGCCTCAGCATATTGTCTACCTTACGGTCTTCTTTGTGCCACCGCAACATCTTTGCATTGTCCTTATTTCTGAACAAACGTTTCAAGCGTGGTATTATAGGAGCATACCACATAACCTTGGCAGGGATTTTCTTCCTGCTTGGACGTTCTTCACCCTCTACGTCGCCAGGATCATCTCGCCTTATCTTATACCGTGATGCTTCACATACCGGGCATGCATCCAAATTCTCATATTCCTCCCCACGGTACAGGATGCAGTCATTAGGACATGCGTGTATCTGCTAGATTTCTAATCCCAAAGGGCAGATGACCTGTTTTGCTTCGTACGTAGTGGTGGGCAATTCGTTCGATTTCGGAAGCATCTTTTTCATTATCTTCAATAACTGCCCAAATGCTTTATCGGATGTACCATTCTTTGCCTTCCATTGCAGCAGTTCTAGCGTAGTACCCAGCTTTTTTTGGCCATCTTCAGCAGTGGGATATAACAATTTCCTATTATCCTCTAGCATGCGCTCAAACTTGACCTTCTCCTTGTCACTTTCACATTTACTTTGTGCATCACGAATGGCATCACCAAGAGCATCAACATCAGCTGTCACATCTTCTGTCGCTGCCGCATCTTCTTCATCATCTCCCCCCACTGCATCATCATCAAAGGCACCGTACTGAGCAATAATATCAGCGTGGGCCAATTCTTCTTCACCTTTTTCACCATCATCCATTACAACCCCCATTTCTCCATGTTTTGTCCAACAAATATAGTTTGTTACGAAACCCGACTTCAACAAATGCGTATGAAGAGTCCTTGGGCATGAATATTCCTTCAAATTCTTACAGACGGCGCATGGGCAGCACATGAAACCATCTTGCTTGTTTGCCTCAGCCACACCTAAGAAATAGTGCACGCCAACAATGAACTCTTTGGAGCGGCGATCGACATTATACATCCAATTGCGTGACAACATCTGCATTAAATATTACAACCATGCACTTAGTAGTTTCTCATGTTATTGCACAACACTCATGACATCACATGATTGATTAATTCAAACAAGCTTGACTACAACGAAGACTATCGCAGCTAGCACTAAAAAAACTAAAAATAAAATGCACTTAAGCAACATAATTAGATCGCGTCCGATCCCAACTAAAATAGACAGATCATTCGCTTCATCAGCATGGATGGGCTGCTGCCGCTGACTCACTGCCTCATCACCTTCAGCGGCAACCTCCTGTGCAACAGAATTTCGTACGTGCTGAACGTACTCTTCCTCCCAGTACCAACCTTTACATCCGCCGGTGCCCTCCCACTACAATTAGAACAAAGAATAAGAAATTTAAACAACATCATCAAGCAAAACCGATACGAATGAACCATATTAATCAAATGCGGGTAAATAATAACCCACCTCATGGTCCGAACACTTGTAGAATATACGACCCTTGTTGATTCCCTCTTTTCTCACTCGGTACTCCTTCACAATCTTCTGCTTACACTCGCCGCAAGCAATGAGAGGAAGATCCGGCCGCAAACGCCTCGGATCCCGATGATGAGAGGCTGAGGACCCGGTCACAGTTGCCATCTACTATATCTATGCTCATTTTTTAAACTATTACATGCAAATTCCTAATTTCCTAAACAATTATAAATAAAAAAGACTCTAAATTTACCTATTTGTTTAGATAATCGAAAAATATGATATAACAATACCAATTTCCACATTGTCTACTCTCTATATTTATTGTTGCAAACTATTATAATTTCCACATTTTTTAAAGAAAATAAACTAAAAAGACACTAAAATTCAATATTACTCGTCTTGCATAAGTATGAAATATAGAATGGATACTTCCTAGCAGTAGAAAACTATCAAGTGATTGTGATGAACCAATTTAAACTACTCAACTCTCCCTGTTTGTTCTTGCAAACTATATATTTTAATTAAATTCCTATCATATTCAAAAGAAATGGTAGGAGATGGAAATAGTTACCTCTAAACGCAAAGAGACGATGACGGAGTCGAAGAAGATCACCAATTGACGCCGGAGACGAAGAACAATGAAGAACAAAGCAATAGCAACAGGCAAGAACAAGCAAGAAGCTCACTGAAATTTGAATGTCTCTGGCTCGGGGGAGGAAGAAGTTGGCAGGTTATAAGCCGGGGAGTTTTAGTCCCGGTTTGTATAAAAAACTGGGACTAAAAGGTGAACATTTATCCTGGGGCAAGCCACAAACCGTGGCTAACTCTTTAGTCCCGGTCCGTGGCACCAACCGGGACTAAAGAGTGCCCTTTAGTCCCGGCTGGTAACACGAACCGGGACTAAAGGGTCCCTGCCCCGGCAGCTCTGCGCAGTAGCCGTTGGGGCAGGCCCTTTAGTCCCGGTTCGTGTTACCGACCGGGACTAAAGGGTCTATTAGTCCCGGGCGGCAAAAACACCGAGACTAAAGGCGATTTTGAGAATCGGCCTATGACTCTATTCTGTAGTAGTGTGGGGCGGCTATTATATTGACGGCTTTGCTAGTGGTGCGGCACTGCACATATATATATAGCCTGGAGTAGTGGAGTTGAAACTAGCTTAAGCGTGAAATATATATAGGGAGGACAAGGGTGCTGTTCTAAATGATTAATTAGTAGTGAATGTACAGCGGGAATTGAAACCACATATGTATTAAATATATATATCCGATCTCTGCAAACGCTATAGCCCGCTAAAGCTGCCGCTAAATCCCGCTATTTAGAACAGAGGTCTCAGGCCAACATATATGTGTTTCAGCAGTATTAGGTCCACCTGTCGGCGGCAAATAGCTAATGTATTTGCCGCTACCCGGAAGCAACCCTAAGGGCTTGTTTGGATGTACATGTATTTAGTTTTATCCACATGTGTTGGAGTGTATTTGAACTAAGTTCCACTCCAATCCATGTGGTTTGAGCCAGATACATGCGCATCCAAACAAGGCCTAAGGGTTATTTAGAGTTGGCCAGGTCCCACAACGTGTATGTAAATAAGCCAGAAGGTAATTTTGGGATTTAGGTTAATGCCATGACACCTAAACCCATCTAACCGATCATCAATTAGGCATTGCGAGGGGATTGGAAGCATGGCTGTAGGTCAGATCTAAATCGACCTCTTCGTCAAGAGAGCGCTAGCTCTTAGCTTGGTGAAGATCAATTAATCTATATCTACTCCAGTCTTTACTCAGTAATTAAGATATATTTTCCGCATAAATACTGAGTTAGTGATCATGTTTAGGATAAGTGTAGGATCCTGTACGTTAGTCTATGTTTATTTCAATAATAGGTATCAAGATACTACTTAGATCCTAACATGATGCTAAGCCACACTATGTTAGATTACTCATGCCTCTGTTTTAGTCAGATCAGATCTATTCACTGTGAGGGGCAGTAAATATTTAGATTGGATCTGTTCCTGTTCTTAGCCTTTTTTTTTATCATGCATCCTTTTGCTAATCAGATGCCTCATTATGATCTAAAGATACCATATTTGATTAGAATTTCAGTAACATTCTCTAGTATGAAAAATATAATAGTCTGTATGTTTTTTTATATAATCAACACTGGACTTCTTGACTGTCACTAAATGAGTAGTGCTTACTCAAATTTATTGTTGCTGCTATTGTTGAAACTTCTTTGAAAGTTAATACTCCCATGGTCTTTGTGTATCAATGCAGATTCGACAGCAGAGTAGTGCAAATAAAGTCTAAGTATTTCTATCTATTAGGAACCATTTCATCGAAATAATGATTGATATCGGAGTTCGACGCTGGACTTCTTAACTAAAGAATTTCTGGTTACTGTTGTTGTTTGACCATTCATGAATTTCTGGTTGGTTGTTGCTATACCTGGGCTCCGGCTGCTTAAATTCAATATCCATTTATTTGTTGTTGTACCTGGCCGGGCTCCAGCTAATAGTACTTTGTATATATATACATGTGTGGGTGTGTTAGTCATTTGTTGGTTCAATCCTTCAGCATAGTATTTGTAGTGTACTCCGTATAATGTATTGTGTTAGTGTCTTGCTCAACAGTATCGAAGTATAACATCTGAGCATGTGCTGGGATGCATGGATCGAACCACATGATCCAATGGAGCACCTAATCTAGTCTATTCCAGCAAAAGGATTGAGTGGTGCTCACTACATCCTTGTACGGGTCAGTGGATAGTTCTAGGTTCGCTCCATTATGGAGCAACCACCCCCATTTTGACCATATATATTTGATTAGAATTTCAGTAACATTGTCTAGTATGAATTTAACATAAGAAGACATAATTTTTCTCGCATGATTAAGTAATTAAGCTGTATCTTAATTTTTTCTTTGTGTACGCCCTATGTGAACATTTAGATACGCGAGATTCGATCAGTGCCTAAGTACCACAATTTTCTGTGTTTCTATGCAACTTCATTTTTTCAGAGGTCGTGCTTCATGCCTTACTGCCTATGCTTAGTTAGACATGAAAAGGGTCACATCAGTAAGCAAATTAGTATAATTAATCTAATGTTGCTTAGGAGTACGTAACAGATTAAGGTTTACTGTACGTGTTCACTAACTACCCTATATTAAGTGCCGATCTTTTTAAGAAGTTAGAGTTCTAAGATTTAATTTTGTGCAAATAAACCTCAGATTAGCTTAATCTCATGAAACTAAAGGTGTTCATCTAAATTAAAACAAACTGAACTCGGCACCCAAATAGGAAAAAGGGACTCTGAGCTTGGGGGGTTGTCAGGCCTAAGCCCTGTGCTATAGAGGTCGGGTATCACCACACTGTAGGACCACCTCGACAGCGGCCATGATGACACTTGGTGTTGTGGGCTGGAGAAATCCTCCACTGTACTCATGCATTGGGCCGCCGTCATCATTTTGTACACACCACTTCATTCAATGAACTAAAAATTACTTATAATTAGGAGCAGATAGAATATTAGACAAAAAACATTTTGGTGAACCTGTGTTATCAATTGGGACAGTGAGACCATATATATCATTTAGCTAGCTAAGATGTCCCCTGAAATTGACCTTAAGACCACGGGCTGGTCCAATAGGTACATATAAAACATTCCTACATAGGGTTGACACGAAAAGAATAGTAAAAAAAAAGAATGTTAATTAGTGCATGATAACTGGCAAATGACTAAGGGAAAACAACAATTATTAATTTACTTTGTGCTTGGATTGCTTCACAATTGGCTAGCATTATTCTTTATGTTCTCACACGCACTACAGCAGATCGGTTCTTTGCCGAGTGCTGGCAGCACTCGGCAAAGAGTCTTTTGCACTCGGCGAAGCCTTCGCTGAGTGCCACACTCGGTAAAGAGCACTCGGCAAAGAAAATATCGGCAAAGGGCTCTTTGTCGAGTGCTAAATATCGGGCACTCGGCGAAGGCTTTGCCGAGTGCTGACGTGGCACTCGGCAAAGAAAAAACGAAAAAAATCCCAAAAGTTTAGAGAAAAACTTTTATTAAATCGGGGAGGAGCCCACTAGGCAGCGCCCACACATCTCCCTCGAATCGCAAGTCCTGGTATTTTTCACGCAATTTTCTCTCACGCAGTCAGCAGGATTTGAACTCACGACCTCTCGTTCGCGCGCTGCCTCCTCTGCCACTGCACTACACATATACATTCCATGTTCGTTTCGGTTACCCATATATTATACTAAACCGAGTGTAACTTGCTTATTTGAGGCCCTAAATGAATTCAAATAAAAAAGTTATCAACTACAAAGTTTTCTAACTTTTTGAGATCTACAACTTTTATTTTGGTAGTTTTTCCATCTGAGGTCGTTTATAAACATTTGAATTTTAAATTTGACAATTTGAAACGTAATTTTCGTTGACAAGATGATTTCAAATCAAAAAGTTATCAACACCAAAGTTTCATAACTTTTCGAGATCTGCAACTTTCATTTTGATAATTTCTCCATCGGAGGTATTTTAAAAAATTCGAATTTTAAATTTTTCAAATTCGAACGCAGTTTTGCATAACTAGATGACTTCAAATTAAAAAGTTATCAACTACAAAATTTCATAACTTGTCAAGATCTATAAAATTTATTTTGGTTGTTTGACCATTTGTGCATCCGATATTGTGGTTCTAATATTATTCACAAACATTATATATCACTCTTGTAGTTTTATAAACTACCGGAGACATATATAAGATTTGTGAACGAATTTATTTTAAGTTTGTCAAATGAAGACATCACCAAAACAAAAATTGTTCATCTTGATAAGTTAACCAACTTTGTAGTTAAAAACTTTTTCATTTGGATTAATTTACTGCTTCAAAATGTAATTTAAAAACTGGCTTTGCCGAGTATAAAAAAAAACACTAGGCAAAGAGCTATTTGCCTAGTGTTTGCGCTTTGCCGAGTGTCACGTGGCCGGCACTCGGCAAAGAGGCTCTTTGCCCAGTGCCCAAAATTTGGCACTCGACAAAGCCTAGGTTTCCAGGTGGGCTGGTGTCTCCAGCATCTCTTTGTACAGCTTGCTCATTTGTTGGATCAAAGAAAATGATACTACTCTTCTCTGGTCATGTTGTCATTGGGAACGTCCTTGGAGCTACCATACCAGTTTTGTGAGTGGATCACACACAGAACGCATATTGAACTGCACCAACCACATATAATTCCTAATGCCTCCTATACCTACAAAGGACACTATTTGGTGCATGACCGAATAACGAGATCCGGACCTTTCATGTTCCTTGGCACAATCGCTACATGGTGCCTGCACAACACCGACCTATCATTTGTACTCATGCAAGAAGATCCATGGATCCAAATAATAAAAAAAGGATGCCACAATGTGGACTAGGGTATTAATGGAACTGGAGACGTTGAATTGGTAGGCTGTATGTACGCTGGCCACATGACATATATATAGTCATGTAGCAGAAGCGCTAACATGTTAAGGATATAAAAAAGTAGGGCTAGGCAGACTGTGTTTTTTATATAACTAGGACACGGGATGTTGTCGAATGTGGGAATTTCATGTTTCTGACAAAAGGCTATATATATTGACAACATATGAAGGTGCGAAAGGGCCTGCGGTCCGGTGGTAGGGCAGTCCAGTGGCACGCTATCCACCAGGGTTCAAACCTTGGTGTCGCACCTTTTCTCTGTCGCACCTTTTCTCTGGATTTTTTCCAGAAGATTTGCAGGTACACGCACGCGTGCGCGTTCGGTGGTACTGCGCGTTTCCCACGACCTGGAGACGGCGAGCTTCCCAATCTCTCTTTGCGTGTGTACGGACGCGCACGTGTGTGTGAGTGTGGTGTGTGTGGGTTGTGTGCGTCCAAATTGTACCTGATAAAAAAAAGAGAACATCTGAAGGTGAAATTCAGATAAGTGGTCTAGATAAAGTCACATCATTTTTTTGAAATAGAGATGACGAACATTATGGTCCAACCTTGTCGATCTCCATAAATTTTATAGTGAATTTGGTGTAAGCACCCATTTTTTTCACAGATATATGCCTGACCGCGTGTTTGATTAACTTAAGGTCCATATTCTTTAATACCTCTAGGTTTCACCAAACACACTACCGGAGACAGGCTCTTTGCCGTGAGTCCGTCGCTTTGCCGAGGGTCAAAACACAGTCGCTCGGCAAAGAGTTCTTTGCCGAGAGCCAGCGCTCGGCAAAAAAGGGCTCTCGGTAAAGCTTTCTATGCCGAGAGTCCAACTCTTGGCAAACCAAGGCTCGTGGCAAAGAGCCTCTGCGCCGAGAGCCGAGCCCTCGGCATAGAACCCACCTCGACAAACCTCTGATTCGCAAACGGCCCCCTCTGCGTTGTTACCTTTGCCGAGAGCCCTCCGTTAGGCTCTCAGCAAAGGAGCATAATTTTTTTAATAACTTTTTTGCCGAGAGCCCTGGGCCTCGCTCTCGGTAAAGAGGCTCTTTGCCGAGGGATTTAGGAAGCTCTTGGCAAAGAATATTATTTTTTTGTTCTTTTGCTCCTATTTTTTTGGCGGCCTTGCTACAGTACTACAAGCAATTTCAAATTTGGTGTATGTTCCTATATTTCGCGTATTTTCTTTAATTTCTTGATTTTTTCCTGCTTATTGTAAACGCTTACGCGGGTGAATGCATATGGTCAAGGGCATGGCCAAATAGGAGTGGCGCTGATATGAAAATCATCAAACAAAACATATGCTACGGACTGGAGATGATAGAGGAAGCGGTATCTCACATGGATTTATATATGAGGAGATGTGAAGGGGTGCCGACAAGGATCGATGAAAAAAGGATTTTGTATCCATATGATTATTGCTTCAGTTTAGGTACGGACTGAAGACCATGAAGAACAGCGTTCTCGTGGACTCGTGGATGGTGAGATGCCTCCATACCTATATGTACACAAACACTACCGGAGATGGCTCCTTTGCCGAGCGTCCCGACATTTGCCGAGAGCCAAATATCGGACGCTTTGCCGAGAGCCAACGCTCGGCACAAAAAAAACCTTCGGCAAAAGGTTCTATGCCGAGAGCCGAGCCATCGGCAAAATTTAGCTCTTGGCAAAGGTATATTATGCCGAGGGTTAAGCTCTCGGCATAGAACAACCCTCGGCAAAGGCCCAGCTACGCAAACGGCCCGTCTACTTCGTCAACTTTGCCGAGAGCCAGCTGTTAGGCTCTCGGCAAAGGCTTTTGATATTTTTTTTGTAATTTCTTGGCCGAGAGCCCTGGCGCTGGCTCTCGGCAAAGGCCCTCTTTGTCGAGGGCTTTAGGAAGCTCTCGGCAAAGATTTTTTTTTTGCTTTTTGCTCCCAATTTTTTCTTGTGTCTTGCTACAGTGCTACAAGCCAAGATTTCAAATTTGGTGTCTTTTCCATAATTCTTCCTATATTTCACGCATTTTCTTTAATTTCTTCATTTTTTCCGCGGGATGCACGTTTGAACTGCAGGTGTATGAAATAATGAAACTCAGCGATTTGAAAAATCGGATTCATACTTCCGAGGGTATTTCGACGTTGTATCCAGGGACAGGCGCAGAAACTCGACCGTCTCGTCACGAGACACGGTGATCAAGTTGCGTGAGATTAGATTTAAAATTATTAAAAATACAAACAAAGTCAAAAAAACATGAAAATTGACGAGAGACCTTGACATCGCATGTAGAGGCTATGAAAAAAATTTGGGAATATTTGGAGCAAGTGGTGGCGCAAGATGGTTGAAACCCTAAGATCCCCGTGCAGATGATCCCCCAATGGTGTCAGTCGTTTCCCGAGTGTTGAGAGATGATCGTGGACCGGTGGCTATCCGAAGAGTGGGCGACCCACCACGCCGAGGCTCGGGAGTCGCGTTTGCAGATGCCAGGTGTACCACACCACCAGGGCAATCGCAACCTCGCCGAGTACGCACAAGCTTGGGTACGTGAAAGACTTTCTAAATTCCTCGCTCAAATGATTACTAATCATCTTGTTGTTTTCGTCCCAGTCGGCAGCACAAGGTGGCCAGCATTGCGGCACGTTGCAGGCATACGCCATGTCCCACAAGGGCAATGCCACGGCACCGGAGACCTCCTACAACCCCGACGACCCCGCCGACATGTACACCAACTCCAGCGTCCACACCCGCCTCACTGACAACTCAGAGGCGGCAAGGGCGGTCCATGGAGACGCCTTTGATCCTGCCATCGAGGACCTCGATGGGAGCATCGTCATGACGATCGGAGGAGGGAAGAAGCACGGGCGGTTCTGGCTTGGCGACGACGTCATCGACTCGGCCTCCACTCCCACTCTGTCCCAGCTCCGAGCATAGAGCACGAGCGGGAGCGTCCCCATATGTCCACGCCCATCGCCTTCACAGTCACGGGTCGCCGAACTCGAGGTTATTTCTATTTAACTCGTCGTACATTGATCTTTGAATGTTTGTATTGTTCTAGCATTCACTTTGTATTATCGCAGGCCCGCCTTGAAAGAGAAAGTCAGCAGTGCCAGGTCTTGGGGGCCCAAATGTCGTCTCAGATGGAGGTCCAAGCTAAGCAGCTGGCGGACCTCATCGTCTTCATGGCCTCCCAGGACATGGCTGTGCCCAGACGCTCATGGCTCCTCCACCGCCGTCTCAGGACGCCGGAGCTACTGCTGTGAGTATCGATACCTCAGTATTTCATTTTTGCATTTGCTTGTCTGACATAGACGTACGTCTTCCTTTTGCAGCCTCCATCGCAAGGTTCGAACAACCGCCACGCTCCTGGATGGAACCCGGCCGGGGGTCAAGTAGGCGGCACTTCTCATGGGTGGCCCGGTTGGCCGGGGGTGTAGTACATTGAACTTTGGATTGAACACTTTCATGTTGTATTGCGGTGACCTTGATATTGAACTATTTAATGACATATATATGTTATTGAACTATGTGATGTGATATATATATATTCTGTGACGTGAAATATGATATGTGATGAATGTGATATATATGTGTGATAGTGTTGGAGAAAAGGAAAAACAGAATTAAAAAACAAAAATTTGCCTCTTTGCCGAGGGCTGCTCTCGGCAAAGGGTGCCTTTGCCGATTGTTTTGACCATAACCCTCGGCAAAGCTGGAACTAGAATACCAATTTCCCCAGCTTTGCCGAGAGATTTGATCATAGCACTCGGCAAAGGCTTAAGCTTTGCCGAGAACCATACTACGAGATCTCGGCGAAAAGTTTTCAGGCAAAAAAAATAAAAATGTCTTTGCCGAGACCCAGCCCAGTGAGCTCTCGGCACAGAAAATACAAAAATAAAATAAAAATGCCTTTGCCGAGAGCCTGGTCAGCCAACTCTCGGCAAAGAAGCCTTTTGCCAAGAGTCAGCCCAGTGAGCTCTCGGCACAGAAAATACAAAAAAAAATGTCTTTGTCGAGCGTCTAGTCAGCTGGCTCTCGGCAAAGAAGCCGTCAACGGTGACCCGCCGTTAACGGCTACTTTTCTTTGCCAAGAGCCGCACGAGACCCTCGGTAAAGGTTTTGCTGAGAGCTCTTTGCCGAGAGCAATTCTCGCCATGAGTTTAGCCGAGCACCATAGAGCCTTTGCCGAGTGTCTGAGGCACTCGACAAAGCAGCCGTTTCCAGTAGTGAAAGGACACTATTTGGTGCACGAACCAAGAACAAGATCTGGATGTTTCATGTCCCTTGGCAAACTCGCGACGTGGTGTGACAGCACAGCACCGACCCCAACAATTCTACCGTGCGGCATGCAAGAAGACCCATGGAACCAAATCGTAAAACCCCACCAAATTATTTATCTAGCATTTCCTTAAGCCATGTCATCACGTGGGCTCCACTAAAAGGCAATAGAAAGTCACGTCAACACCAACTCACTGTCAGGCCCGGCTTGGCGGCGAACGTCCCCGGCGTGCCCTGGGTGTCGCTGGAGAGAACGAACAACTGGTGGAACTCACGCGAACACGATGGAATTCAAACACACACGATGTGGTGCTGCTCAACAACTGCAGCTTTTCTGTTTTTCCTTTCTATTTATTGGAGTTTACAAAACTGAAACAAGAAAGACTCCAGGTGGCTGTCCGCACACCGCGCGCACGACGCGTCCATCCCCACGTCCACGGTGTTCGTCCATCACCCGTTGTCCAGGTCGTGTGCAAGCTAATCTTGTCACCACAACCTTCTACGCGCGCGGCAGTCCACAAGCCGGTGCTCACGCGCATGCACAACAGAAAAGAAACTATGCAATACTGAATGCAAACATGCAGAGCTACTCTACACTCTACAGCGCATGGCTTAACCAACACTCACAGCAATGGAACGCCATCGGTCAGGGTGATCCTTCCGTGCAAGAACGCATCAGCTCTTCTCCCCTTCTTCTGCTTTCCTACATTCGTCTGAAACGCATTCCGGTGAAACTATAGGCAAATTTTTGGTGAAACGGCAGGAAATTAATTGTATCGGCAAGTTTTCAGTCACGCATGCATCCCAGGATCCCTCCATTTTCTGTTCCATCCACTTCCAATTCCCCAATAAATAATTGTAGCTCAAAGCTGTAGTAGAAATTATATATATAAAGGCACTTCTATGTTCTCCCTCTGTACGTAACTACGTATAGCTCTAGGCTCCAACACATGGAGATCAAGCAACAAACATGTCTAATGAGGATAAAACAACTTGAACTGAATGTTCGTCGCTGTCTTCGTGCTTAAACTGGCCGTCTTCCTGTAGTTCCATGGTCTTCCAACGCAGCCATCTGCTCACCATCTATGGTGCTAGACTGCTAGCCACCTCTTTGGTAAGTGGTCATTCCTAATTTGTATCTGCTCTAATCTTTGAGGTCGTCTGCCCTAATCTTTGAGGTTGTCTGCCCTGTTTGATCTGACATGTTCAGATTGTGTTCCATACAACAAGGACCATTGTTGCTTCATTGCCTGCAGATTTTGTGCTCTATTGCTTCATAGATCTCTTGATGTTTGGTCATTTCTTATAGTTTTCTAATTTATTTACATTGGAGGATCAAATGTATTTTTTCTTTAACCTACCATTTTTTTGGTTAATGCAGCAAGCAAAGAGCTCTTTGCCTAGTGTTTTTTTTACACTCGGCAAAGCTAGTTTTTAAATTACATTTTGAAGCAGTAAATTAATCCAAATGAAAAAGTTTTTAACTACAAAGTTGGTTAACTTATCAAGATGAATAATTTTTGTTTTGGTGATTTTTTCATTCGATAAACTTAAAATAAATTCGTTCACAAATCTTATATATATATATATATATATATGTCTCTCGTAGTTTATAAAACTACAAGAGTGATATATAATATTTGTGAATAATATTAGAACCACAATGTCGAATGCACAAATGGTCAAACAACCAAAAAAACTTTGTAGATCTTGACAAGTTATGAAAGTTTGTAGTTGATAACTTTTTAATTTAAAGTCATCTAGTTATGCAAAACTGCGTTCGAATTTGAAAAATTTAAAATTCGAATTTTTTAAAATATCTCGGATGGAGAGATGACCAAAATGAAAGTTGTAGATCTCGAAAAGTTATGAAACTTTGGTGTTGACAACCTTTTGATTTGAAATCATCTTGTCAACGAAAACTACGTTTCAAATTATCAAATTTGAAATTCAAATTTTTATAAACGACCTCAGATGGAAAAACTACAAAAATAAAAGTTGTAGATCTCAAAAAGTTCAAAAACTTTGTAGTTGACAACTTTTTTATTTGAATTCGTTGAGAGCCTCAAATAAGCAAGTTACACTCGGTTTAGTATAGTATATGGGTAACCGAAACGGATATGGAACGTATATGTGTAGTGCAGTGGTAGAGTAGGCTCCACGCAAACGAGAGGTTCTGAGTTCAAATCCTGCTGATTGCGTAAGAGAAAATTGCGTGAAAAATAACAGGACTTGAGATTTCGATGGAGACGGGTGGACGCTGTCTAGTTGGCCCCTCCCCCAATTTAATAAAAGTTTTTCTCTATTTTTTTGGATTTTTTTTATTTTTTCTTTGCCGAGTGCCAAATATGTCAGCACTCGGCAAAGCCTTCGCCGAGTGCCCGATATTTGGCACTCGGCAAAGAACCCTTTGCCGATATTTTCTTCGCCGAGTGAAAAAGGCTCTTTGCCGAGTGCTGCCAGCACTCGGCAAAGAATGATTCTGCTGTAGTGAAGAAGACATGTTTGCGTCCACGTCAGTGTGCATTCGCAATTTTGGTCCACCTCCTCTAACTTCTGACTAAGAAGTGATATGAGAAGCCAAGCCCGCTAAAGTACAACATGCAACATCCCAAAATCCTTCAAAGCATGGAAGCAAGTCGATTTTGATTAGCAGTGAGACAATTTTCTATGACATAAGTATATATATACAACAATCTAAAAGTACAAATGGATGTTAGACTTTGCAGTCTACAAGCAAACAAGCAAATCTATCGCGTCATTTTAATACATGTTAAATAACTCTCCAAAATATCATCATGATTGTTACAATATTTTCTTCGGACTGCAAGCTAGGGCAAGTTCCAGCTACTTTGCTTGATACATCCTGTGTACTCTAAAATTTTCCCAATTCTCATAGCAGTTTAAAAGTAAACTCAACACAATCATTTTTATTTTCATGATTTACTATTTTTCGCTATATAATTATTCCCCCAATATATCAATATAAAGTCCCCGCAACAACACACGCGGGGTATCATCTAGTAATTTTGAAAAAGGATGCCACGATGTGGAGTACCGGGTCATTGTTAAATAAGTCCAGCCGTCCTAAGGCATATATGTGTGAAGAGTTGGAAAGTAAATGGAACACAGTGTCTGACAAATGAACCAGCACTCTTCATTGATCAATGATGTACATATATATACATGTAGATGAGTAGCAACTGCCACCATCCGAGAGAGAGATCGAGAGAGGAAGAGAGCGGATGAGATCAACCGTCTCTTAACACTCCCCCTTTGATCGAATCCATCTTTGAGATCAATGAATAGTATTAATCCTCCAAAAAGTCCTGTAGGATAAAAACGAGCAAAAATACTTGATAGATATGTTGTTAAAAACTCCTTTAAACTCAATGGGAAAATAAGGAGAAAGTGATACAGCATATAATGATATTGCCTCATTGTAAACATATGAGAAAACCTTTGCAGGAGAAAACTCATAGATAGTTTAGAGGACAATATATATGTCATTGGTATCTCAAAAATCTATAGGGGAAAAAATAGAAGATATGACATATATGTTGATTATTGTCTCATTGTAAACCTATACGGGAAACCTTGGAAGGAAAAACCCGTAACCAAGTTTAGAGAACAATAAATATGATCTGATGATCATAATTGGAATTATATGTCTTTGATACCTCTCAAAAACCTCTGTGGAGGAAAGAAAAACCCGTAACCAAGTTTAGAGAACAATAAATATGATCTCATGATCATAATTGGAATTATATGTCTTTCATACCTCTCAAAAACCTCTGTGGAGGAAAACAGAAGATATGACATAGGTTATGTCTTAGATACCCCATACAAAAACCCCGGTGGGGAAAATAAGAGATATGACATATGATTTGTATTGATATTGCCTCATTAAAAACCTTCTATGAGAAACCTGTGTGAGAAAAAACTCATAGAGGAAAAGAGTACAATATGATATTTTGAACAGGTTCTAGTTTCAAGAGGAGCCTCCCCCTAAACCTTGCAATTCTCAAAGTCATCGTATACCAAACTCAACAACACATTGTGAAATGTGAAAATTGGTAGGGACTTTGTGAATAAATCTTGTGGAGTTATCACATGATTTAGTTTACAAGGTGTTTATCTTCTCACTTTTCGTGAGAATAAAACATTTCTAGAAGGCAATATAGTGATATTGCTCTTATGTAACCTGTTGACATCCAAGCAACACAAGTTGCATTATCTTTGAAGATAATGGTTGGCGATTCGATAGAATCAGAGTGATCATTCAATGAAGTTATACATGTTCATGTAATACTTCAGAACGAGGAGTGGAAGTAATCACTAGAGTCAAGTTTAATGACCTCTATGAGAACTTTACCACTAACATCAGCATATGATCTGGCATTATAGGGATTAAATAGCCAGTACTTTCATACTCCAAATGATCATACCTTAATTTACATAATGATAAATCAAGATGCTTTGTGCCATATAGATATATGTGGATATCCTCATTAACTTCCACCTTTCGGTGTATAGAAGTTGTGCTTTTTTCGAGCTATAGCAAGTATCTGCAAATGCAATATCAGGCCTGTTGCGATATGCAAGATACATAAGCGCTTTGATGGCACTAAGGTTATCATCCCAGGGTCAGAATGGATATTGATCCATATTTAGGGATTGAATGATCATCAGTGTTGGTAGTATGATTGTCCAATATTGTTTGGATATTGATATACAATATCAATTGAATATTGGAAGACTGATGTTTGCTTAAGATATAAACTTAAGCATAATTTGGTGTTAACCAAATTTCTCATCTCAAATTCCGTCTTATACGATGACTTCCTGTTTTGATATGCTCATATGAGATGTATAAAATCCAGTTGGGATTTCATTATGAACACACAGGTGATATCATCAAGATGGGAGACATCCTTCTGTAGCAGGAACTCACCTAGTCAGTTGTACCACAAACAACTTAACTATTTCAAGTCATGGAGTGACTTGATTTATACACAATGTATGTTGCGATTTATGTTTTGACTCAGAGTACAAAGTCCATAAGGGACTTATACTCCAAATCTATCCAAATCAATTTTGATCTGCCAATTATCGGTATAGGAACATAATTTCCACACATACCAATGGGTATGTTATGCTAGGTCTCTGCGTGAAACCATGTGCTACAAGCTTTCACCATTTCACCACCTTATGGATTTGAAAAATCCATAATGCTTCCATAGGGAATGCATTGTGAGGAGAAATCATTAAGAATGTAATGACTTCTCACTTTTGAGTGAAAGCATATCTCCTTAATTGCCACATGTGATTGACCCAATATGAGTGTGTGAACACTCTGCCTAGGACTTGTGGTCTGGATCCAGATAAGGTATATGACAACTTTGAGGAGTATGTCGACAAGTTGTATTCTTTTGAATGATTGATTCAATAGAACCAATTTAAGCATGTGGAAATGTTTACCCTTTGAACTCTATGTCATTTCCCATAATAACAGAGTTAGGGCGTTCCAATGTCCTAGCGCCTAAAGTTGTGCACAAGTTGTGCTGGGCTTTTGGATGTTTAACATCCATAGGCTTTGGATAGTAAATATCCATAATGTGTCTATCAACTTTATGTTGATATGCATGTACTGTCTTGGAGAATTCTCTCCCCCTGATTCGAGAATGCTTGCAAGAAGCTATATTCCCATGTGGCCATACTTCTCCCCCTCTTATCTAGATTCGGGAGTTGAGTGGTTTTGTTAGGTACCTCCACTCTTTTTGGCACAGTAAACGAGAATCGGATTGGGTGACAACATTATGACAAGTAAATGCATTTGGCAGACTATTTGCAATGTGTTGCAAATCTAAGATATTCTGAACTGTTGGTTCAGATTCTTTGGTACGTGGATATGAGGATTGAACATCAGTAATGATATTCTCTTTTTGATTCGTGGCATTCCATGTGTGGTGTCTCCCCCTAATGCATGGAATCTTCCTCAAAGATGTACTTAGCATACAGGCATTGAATAAATCCCAAATTAGAGACCTGAGGTATTATCAAATGATGGATAATAGTACCTTATGGTGATCTGTAAAATGCTTATTGATGTACGCCGCGGTGGTGACATCGGTACGTGCAAAAAGTTACCGATTCGCAGATGGGAAATATTTTGGCTACAAGGCCAAATTTCCACGTACGAACTGCAACGGAGGGAGCCATATGTTTGCAGTGTTATGAATTTAGATTTATTATGCGTTGTGTAAATCCGCATGTCACCAACTAGATGTCGGTAAATTGCAATTCTATTTTGGGTCATCGAACAACAAACTTGATTCTCTCAATGAGAACATTAGTTTGGCCATTATGTATGAGCATAAGATACTTAATGATGTAGTCCTAAGAACCAAACAATTCCATTTACATGGATTGGATCATGCGTCCATGATCGTTTACTCTAAATTGAAGAATTTGAGCAAATGAGTTTGGTAAATTTGTGGTACCTTATGAGTAAGGTGCACACTTAGGATAACATTGTAGATGCATAGATGCGCATTACATAGTATCTTTATGGTCCACAAAAAAATGGTAAACAGAATCACATATATGATCTTGAATTTCTCCAAGAAAATACGTGACTCATATTGATTTTGTGACCAATAGAACTGATAATAATTTTCTCATCATTCTAAATATAGAATGATCCAAGGCTAATATGCCCAATCTTGATGGGATCAAGAGAGAAAATTATTTTGTACGCAACAAGTGATATGAGATTGATGTATGTATAATACACTCCAGTTGATGTGGAAGGAATATACACAATTATAGCTTTTCATATATGTTGCATCTAAGGCGAGTGAAGAATTTCATCATCGCTCATTAGCAGTGGACTTCTGTTTGGAAACCATGCAACTGAATACATGAAAATATCATGTGGTATTTATAGAATCAGGATATATAGATGCATCCACGATTAATTTGAATACCCATGGAGAGATTGTAATCTCTCATAATTGTGTTAGCGGTACGATGGTCTCATAATTGTGTTAGCGGTACGATGGTCCACTGAACAAAATTCCTTCCACCTGGTTGAATCTTATATGATTCTATATAGAGTTTGGCAATATTCAAGTATAAATTTGCACCCATATAGAATATGTATACCTTGTATAAGATACATGATATTTGTGGAAATGGACAACATACTACATGTGGTAGTATTACATTACGCTAATAATATATCCAATGAAAATATGGAGAAATTTTGCAAGCATTTGCTTGTTGAAGTCAACTCCAAATTGTTCCAAAGAACTCGCTTGCCTCCAATGAGTTGGAGGTATAGTTGAGCCAAATATTTGATTTGGCATTTCTACGTACATAGACTGTACAATCACATTTTTTGTGAAAAATGTGAGACTTGTCACACAAGAACACTTTTCTAGATGAAAAATGATATTGCGTTTATGAGAATCCATTATGTTGCATTACCATGGATCAAAGATATTTGATAAATGAATGATTGAACAATCATTTATAATTTGGCCAATGCCACATCCTTTGTTGAAATCCCGATGAGGGACTTGTAAAAGGTAGATGGAACTCACTCTTTGAACACTTAGAATTGAAAAATCCAAGTGCATGAGTTGCATACAAAATGCATCAACGCAAAGTGTGGCAATATCCAGAATGAATTGAGCATTTGGTTGGGGTTGAGCAACCATAACTGTGATGCCCCACTAATATCGTTGATATCTTAATGCTCATGGTATGAAAATAAATTCCATCCAATATGAGGTTGGAAATATTCTGAACTGGAAATATTAGCCATGTCCAACATGAGTTGATCATGTATCAATTTACCTGATAGTAAACTGTATAGTAATAAAGGCAAAATTTTGGGTTCAAGGTGAAACTTGATTATGGACTGACCATTCTATTTATGAACAAGCGACAAGATCGCTGCTAATGTTTTGGGTGGGGATAGATGATCTAAAATCATTGCAAAAATATAGACTCTGTATGTGATAGAAAGGAGTCACCCAAAATAATGCACGCTAAATATTACTATTTATTTAAGTAAATTATTACTTAAATCACTTCAGATTCAAGATGAGCCTTGAATTTGGCATATGCAAATATTGTGAATTCAAGATGAATCTTGAATCATGTGTAGTGTTTACCTCATATTGTATAGGTGATAGAAAATCACCGCTAACATCAATGTGTATAGTAATTGCTGCCAAAAATAGTCTCAATCATTATGTATTAGCATGTTGGCACATAGAAGGTACAAACCAAATTGGTGACCTTGTAGTAGGGGAACATAATCTGCAAATATGTGTATGTGCAGTAGATGTTATCCCACTACTTGTGTGTTGCTAATAATAATAATATAGGTTGATCACACTTTGAAGGTAGTCAAATGTTATGAATATGACATAGACCTTATTGGGTGATTCAATTCAAAGGTAGTCACTGTGTTTATAAAAACACGGTGTAGACCTCAAATAGGGAGAGCATTGCTTAAAACTAAGCACCAACGGTGTAAACCTTATGCAATTCATTTTTAGATTGGATAAGCACACGCAGATAATCACTATGTGATAACATAGTGTAGATCCTGCAGTAGTATTGAGACACTAACTTGTGCATGACCAATCTAAAAGATTAATTTTGGCAATCACCTGTAGGTGTAGACCTTTTTGTAGTTCATCACTCAAGTGTCCATTGTATAATTTATTTATCAAATTGGGTACGCACGTTGAGGATAAAAATCTCGCAGCAGTACAAAGGTACTACCTTGTGTATGGCCAATTTGAAAATAAATAAAGGTAGGCACTCCAGAGTGTTGACCAAATGTTTCAAAATTTAATATTGGGTACGCACGTTGAGGATGAAAATCCCGCAATAGTACTAGGGTACTACCTTGTGTTTGGGCAATATCAAAAATTGAGAAACATAGTGTTATTTAAAATATGAGAAATTCAACCTAGAGCATTTGCATATATTAAGTGCTTGTATGAAAGCTGAAAACTTAATATATAAATTGCGTAAAGTAATATGCAATATAAAATTCATGTCATTGATAATTGCGTGGAGCAAAAACTTGAGCATGAATTAAAGTCATGTATAATATATTGCATTAAATAAACATATATATACAATACATGGATACATCAGAAATCTAAGAATTGAAAAATACTTAGACTAATACACTGATGAACAGTACTGCATAATTAGCAACTAACAGATAGATGTTAATTAAGCTAATAAAGTACTTAGAAAAAGTAGAAAAGAAAGAAAGAAAAACAGCAGCAGCAGCAGGTTTGGGCGCTAGCTTGCGAACCGCACAAGCCTGCGTGCGCATGCGTCATGCGTGGCCCATGCGCGCTCGGCCCAGTCTGCTCGTGCAGGCCGCGATAAAACGAGGAGCGGCCGCCCACTCGCTCACAACCGCCGCCGCCGAGCATTCCATTGCTGCGCCGCCGCACTACTAACCGCTGCCGCCGCCCATCATGACACTGCAACCGGCCGGATCTGGTGCTAGCAGAGTGGATCAGCCGAGAACGGCCATCGGCGAGGGCGGAGGAAGCGGAGGAGCGAGCTCCGGGTCGATGTTGATGCAGCGGGACGGAGCAGAACGACGGGCGGCGATGGTGGGTGGGGAACGGCTTCGACGCCTCCTCAAACCCGCCACGGTGAGGGGCGCAGAGGCCGGTGGCACTTCCACATCCATCGCCGTAGGACCCGCCCAGTTAGAAGGGCCAGCCTCGTCGGGTGCCAGTGCCGCTGCCGGCGCTGGTGTGGCGTTGGAGGTGGACAGGGCGCGTGGCCGTGCTCCTCACAGTACGGTGGGAGCCATGTCGGGCATGGACCCGGACCGTGGTCTGGGCAGACCGGTTCTGCCGGAGGGGCGAACGCCACCGGAGGAGCGACGGCGACGGCTACCACGACCTCCAACACGCATTCGGAGTCCACGGCCGCGACCCCGCCGTTCGCCGAGCAAGTACCGTACGGTGTCCAGAAGTTCCCGGCGGAACTGCTGCATACCGACGGCCCTTTGGAGAAGCATGAAGACGATGTCGACAGAAGATCGCCGGAGGTACGTAGGGCAGGGGTGACATTGTACCTTCGATCCGTGTTCTTGTCGATGCTCTACGCACTGGCCTTCGCGCCAGTGCTTGAACTTCTTCTTCTGTCCCCCCTCTCGGAAGAACAGATCGAGAACGAACTCATGTTAATAACGTGTGAAGAGTTGGAAAGTAAATGGAACACAGTGTATGATAAATGAACCAGTACTCTTCATTGATCAATGATGTACGTATATATACACGTAGATGAGTAGCAACTGCCACCATCCGAGAGAGATCGAGAGAGGAAGAGAGATCAACCGTCTCTTAACAATATGGAACCATAGAGACGTTGACGTGCTGACATGTCAAGCATAAAAAGTAGGCTAGTTAGGGAGACTGGATATATTTACAGAGGACATGCGAAGGTGAAATTCTGGCATGGAACTGGACTATATAAAGATTACTTCAGTTTTGTAATTCAGATACGGTCCAACCTCATGTACTCCATAAAATTTCATTGACTGCATGCATGACACAGATACATGTGATTGGAGACAATGGGCAGTATCCACTTTGACTCGTTATTAGTGAAGTAGGTGTAAGGACTCCTTTTTTTTCACTATCATGCCTTAGCACATGCATGTTTCATTAAGAGTAGGAGAATTAAATTACGCAGCCACAATAGAACCCTCGCACCTCACATTACAAACCACGAAGGTAGTGGTTTGTAGTCTCGACCGATCCAAAGCAACAAGAGAAAGAGGAGGTGATATGAAAAGGATCCTCGGCAAAGCATCTGTTAGAAAATGGAAGACGGCCTGGAGAAAGTTGGCGGCAAAGCATCTTCATGAACAGCAATAATGGCAAAGTATTCGCTACATAAAACCATACAACTGCAGCGAAGGAGTCCACCCAGAAGCCCAGGTCGACCCAATGCTCACCAGGTACAATGAGGCAGACCGGTCAGAATGCCGCCACATGGGACACTGTAATGCTGGACGACCACTGCACCTTGTTGCACGCCAAGGCCGCCACCGCCACGTGACACTCTAGATCTGGGCAGGAAGGCATGAGATCCAGCCCTGGAGAGTCTAGATCTGTCGTGAAGTTTTCAGCCGTCGACTCAACCAGAGATGCAGGGTTAAAGGAGAGAGGTTGTAGGGGAGTGGAAGGAAGAAGAGGGAGGGATTGCAGCAAACATCTTCACTACGTGAGAAAGAAACAATGAGAATGCCCCCCACAACCGGACATAGTCTCTTTGCCGAGTGCCTTAGGCACTCGGCAAAACTCTTTTTGCATTCGGCAAAGGCTTTGTCGAGTGCAGCTCTCGGCAAAGGCCACACGGCAAAAACTGGATCGGCAAAGGGCTCTTTGCCGAGAGCCTTTTATCGGACGCTCGGCAAAGTCTTTGCCGAGTGCTGAGACGGCTCTCGGCAAAGAAAAGCCCTCGGCAAAGAAAAAAACAAAAAAATCCAAAAAAATAAGGAATTTTTTTTATTAAATCGGGGGAAGGGCCCACAGGGCAGCGCCCACCTGTCTCCCTTGAGATCGCAAGTCCTAGTATTTTTCACGCAATTTTCTCTCACGCAGTCAGCAGGATTCGAACTTACGACCTCTCGTTCGCGCGAAGCCTACTCTACTACTACACTACACATATACGTTCCATCTCCGTTTCGGTTACCCATATATTATACTAAAACGAGTGTAACTTGCTTATTCGAGGCCCTAAACAAATTCAAATAAAAAAGTTGTCAACTACAAAGTTTTCTAACTTTTTGAGAACTACAATTTTTATTTTGGTAGTTTTTCTATCCGAGGTCGTTTATAAAAATTTGAATTTCAAATTTGACAATTTGAAACGCAGTTTTCATTGACAAGATGATTTCAAATCAAAAAGTTGTCAACACCAAAGTTTCATAACTTTTCGAGATCTACAACTTTTATTTTGGCTATTTCTCCATCTGAGGTATTTTTAAAAATTTGAATTTTAAATTTTTCAAATTCGAACGTAGTTTTGCATAACTAGATGACTTCAAATTAAAAAGTTATCAACTACAAACTTTCATAATTTGTCAAGATCTACAAAGTTTATTTTGGTTGTTTACCCATTTATACATCCAAAATTATGGTTCTAATATTATTCACAAACATTATATATCACTCTTGTAGTTTCGTAAACTACCAGAGAGACATGTAAGATTTATGAACAAATTTATTTTAAATTTGTCAAATGAAGAAATGACCAAAATAAAAATTGTTCATCTTGATAAGTTAAACAACTTTTTAGTTGAAAGTTTTTTTATTTGGATTAATTTACTGCTTCAAAATGTGATTTGAAAATTAGCTTTGCCGAGTGTCAGAAAAAACTCTCGGCAAAGAGCTCTTTGCCGAGAGCCAATAAAAAAACTCTCGGCAAAGAAATTCTTTGCCGAGAGCCAAAAAAAACGCTCGGCAAAGAAATTATTTGCCGAGAGCCAAAAAAAACGCTCGGCAAAGAATTTCTTTGCCGAGAGCCAAAAAAAACGCTCGGCAAAGAATTTCTTTGCCGAGCGTTTTTATTTTGCCGAGAGTTTTTTATTCGGCCCTCGGCAAATAGCTCTTTGCCGAGAGCCCGAAAAAAAACTCTCGGCAAAGAGTGCGGCGCTCGGCAAAGTGAGTTTTTCCGGTAGTGCCCCCTGTCACTGTAGGGGCGGCTGGCTTTTGCAACGCCCTTACAGTGGCTCAGGCGGGCACCAGGTTGGTAGCCGCCCCTACAGTATCCACTGTAAGGGCGCCTAGTAACAGCAGCCGCCCTTACAGTGGGGTCTCACAGTAAGAGCGGTTGAAACACCAGCCGCCTTTACAGTGATCAACTAAACTATAAGTGCGGCTGGTGTTACCAGCCGCCCCTACAGTGGTCTGTAGGTATAAGCGGTTGCCCCTCTCTTCTTCCTCCCCGAGCCACTCTCTTCTCCACTCTAAAAAAGGCTTGGGAGGCCTTGGGCACCTCCCAAAAATTGCTCTACTAAGAGGGGGAGGTTTTGATCTAAAATCTTTTGGTGGGAAGCTTGTTTAAGGTAAGAAAATGCTATTCCAACTTGTTAATCCTAGTTTTATTGGTTGGTTAGTGAGCAATTTAGAGTTTTGTTTTCTCTCTCTTCCATGGAGCTTGAGCTTTGTTGGACTAAATTGGAGCTTAGCTTTGGACCTATTAGTGTATGTTAGGTAGAGACATGAGCTTGCACCCTCAATTAGTCAATCTAGCTTGCTTTTAGTGGAGATTAATTATAGTTTCATATATGGAGAGAAAAGCTTGTTCTAGATCTATTTCTAGATCTAGGGTTTCCTTTTAATTTTTTATTTTATAGTTTTTGTTTTATGAAATTGGAATGAGGTTGACATGTAAAGTTGTTGGTATGTCCATGATTGTTGCTAATAATGGTATCTATTAATTGTTGTTAATAATTGTGGCTAATAGTAGTTGCTAACAATTGTTGCTAATAATAATTTTTTATTTATGTATGTGGCTAATAATTGTTGCTAATAATAATTGTTACTTTATTTCTTTGTTTTTTTTAGAGATGGAGGATAGGACTTCTTGGATGTATGGTTCGTATAGGTACTCGCAAGCCTATTGTGAAGAGGTGGACAAATTTATTATAGCCGCAGTGAAGCATATGCAAAGACGTTGCCAGGGACTAATGGTTCAATTATTTGTCCCTGCAAAGATTGCAAGAACCACATGGCATTTTATGACGTGGAAATGATCAGATCACATCTAATTAGGCGAGGATTTGTTCCGGACTACACAGTATGGATTCATCATGGTGAAGTCATGGTTGTTAACGACAACGATGATCATGAAGAAGACGATGCCGAAGCCCTACAATACTTGTCCCAATGCTCAGACGCGCTTGAAGCACAAATGCAACATGAGTCAAACAATGAAGAAGCACGTGGTGGTGATGCCGGTGGTGTCGACAATAATGATGGTGATGTCGTTGATGTCGACAATAATGATGGTGATGTTGGTGGTGTTGACAATAATGATTATGGAGCACGTGAGGGGGATGCAGAAAGGTTTGACAACTTAGAGGAAATGCTTCGGGCCATTGGACCAGAAATACTACTACAGAAGAAGGGTCTAGAAAATCTAGAGAGGGTGAAAACAACATCGAAGGAGCACGTGTATGGTGTTGAGAAGGGTTGTCCAACACACTGGACACTGCTCTGTTTTGTGCTTGAGCTACTCATCCTGAAGGCTAAGTACGGCTGGTCGGACTGCAGTTTTGATGATCTTTTCTATCTTCTATCATCGGTGTTGCCACTGCCTAACTTAGTTCCATCCAACACATACCAAGCAAAGAAGGTTATAAGTCCATTGACAATGGGTGTTGAAAAGATCCATGCATGCCCCAACCATTATATCCTTTTTCGTGGTCAAACGTTTGGAGCTCTGGAGAAATGTCCTCGGTGTGGGGCCAGTCGGTACAAGGACAATGACTTTTTTAGTGGCGGAGAAGCCTCCACCGGGAACAAGAGGAATAAGAAGGGTTCCAAACAGGCAGTACAAGAATCTCAACCTCTAGAGGACACCCCATTAGACAACGATGCAAAGAAGAGAAAAATTCCTGTCTTGGTAATGTGGTACCTGCCATTGACCGACCGCTTAAGACGTATCTTTCTGAACCCTAAGGAAACAGCGCTCATGACATGGTGGGACGATGAGCGCAAGGTCGATGATGATGTGATTGCACACCCGTCCGATGGTAGTCAGTGGCAGGATTTCGATAGGAACAACACGTTGTTCAGCTCGGACGCAAGGAATGTACGATTCGCCTTGAGCACCGATGGAATGAATCCCTTCAATGAGAGGACGAGTGAGCACAGCACTTGGCCAGTGATCTTGACCATGTACAACATCTCGACATATTTGTGTCAGAAGAGAAAGTACCTTTTTTCACCGTTCTTGTTTCTGGCCCTAAACAACCAGGCTTTGATATGGACGTGTTCCTCGAGCCTGTGATGGAAGAATTTGAGAGACTATGGAGGTTTGGGGAGTCCATGTACGATGCGTACCGAAAGGAGGCCTTCACATTAAGAGCAATAATATTTGTGACTATCAACGATCACCCCGCATTGTATGCCTTGTCTGGACAGTTCAAAGGCAAGACAGGATGCTTAGTCTGCCTCGATGATACAAAATGGGTGTTCCTAAATGGATCCAAGAAGGTTGTTTACATCAGGAATCATCGCTTCTTAAAGGAAGGTCACAAGTACCGCAACAAACTATACTTAAAGTACTTTGGCAACATCCCAAAGAATGAAGACCGGCCTCCGGAGAGACGTCATGATGGACAATATGTGTACCAAATGGTGAAAAACATGCACATCATCTATGGAAAGAAGAAAATGGATGGAACGACCAAAGATAGAAGCACACCTCCTATTGAAGGCGTACCTTTTAAGAAACAGTCAATCTTCTTTCAGTATCTTCCTTATTGGCCACAATTGGAGGTCCCTCATGCCGTTGATGCTATGCACGTGCAGAAGAATGTCTTTGAGAGTCTCATCGCTACCTTGATGAACACATCCAAGTCAAAGGATGGTCTCAAAGCACGGAGGGACATGGAGCAGTTTCATGTGATGCCAGAGCTTCACCCGGTAGTTGAGGAAAAAACCAGAAAATTCACTCTGCCTGCGGCTAGCTACAACCTAGACCTAGTTGAGAGGAGAGGTTTATGCACTTCTGTGAAGGGGATCAAAGTCCCGACTGGGTTTTTGGCAAACCCGAAGAAGCTAGTGTCGATGAAGGACCTGTCATTTTCACACTGCAAGGCTCATGATTGTCATATGATGCTGACAGTGTTCTTACCAATCGCTATCAGGGCTATCAAGCCAGAGTTCTTGAAAATGGCTATCACTCGCATGTGCTACTTCTGGTCGAAGATCTCACAGAAGAAGATTAGCAAGACAGAGCTGAGTGACCTACATGATTTCGTGGTGGAGACCCAAAATCAAATAGAGATGTGTTTACCTCCCGCTTTCTTCGACACAATGGTACATCTCATGATTCACATGGTTCATCAGATACAGGCATTGGGCCCTTGCTACTTGCATGAAATGTGGTCCTATGAGCGGTTCATGTCGGTTCTAAGCCGATACGTGCATAATCGTGCATACCCAGAGGGCTCCATGATAGAGGGCTATAGTAGCGAAGAAGTCATCGAGTGCTGTCAAGAGTACCTAAAAGTACAGAGAGGCATTGGTATTCCCGATTCTCACTACAAGGGTAGGCTGACTGGGAAGGGCACAAATGGTAGAAAAATATTCATCGACAGTGAATACACAGAAGTGAGTCGGGCGCACTATGCTATTTTGCAGAGCACAAAACTAATGAACCATACATTGACGAACACATGGATATCATTATGTCAGAGAGAAATGGCCGTACATATGATTGGGTCATGAAACAACACAAGCAATGCCTAACTTCATGGTTGAAGGACAAGAACATAACGCCTGGAGAAACCATAGATTCTATTACCATCAGTAAGTTGGCGGCAGGGCCATCGAGACAGGTGACATCTTGGAATGCTAATGAGATCAATGGGTACACATACTATACCCACACAAAGGATAATAAATGTGTCAACCAAAACAGCGATGTTCGAGTAGTGGCTATCGACGCAGTGGGGCGAAAGGTCGACTACTTTGGCATAACTGAAGATATATGAGAACTTGACTATGGAATTGAGGAACTGAATGTGGCCCTATTTTGATGTCGCTGGATCAAGCAACATGAAATCAATGACATCGGATTGAGGGTCGTGGACGTCCAGAACACAGGCTACAACGATGATCCTTGGGTGCTCGCATCACGTGTTACACAAGTTTTCTATATGATCGACCCGCTTAGTATCGTCCCCCCAAAGAAGAAACCTAAGCATGTCGTTATCCCCGGGAAACGACACATTATCGGAGTTGATGGCGTCGACGATGTTGAAGCCTACAATAATTACGATCAGATGCCACTATTCACAGACTTTATTAAGAAGATCGGTGTTGTGGAAAAAAACCTACCCAAAGACGTATTGCCATGGGAACGAAAAGGTGTGAAGTGGAAAACTGTATGAACGACGACGGGGACTAATTTATGTATGTGTGTATGTGTGTGAGTAATGTTCGTGAGACTACATTTATGTATGTGTGTGAGTAATGTGTCTGAGACTATATTTAAGTATGTGTGTGAGACTATATTTTTGAATTTATATATGGATGCAAGTGGGCCATGTGAATTGATATATTTTTTGAATTGATCCACATTTATAATATTTGAATATTTTATATATTTTAATATATATTTATTCTTGAAACATTTTTTGAAATGATTTTATATATGGATGCAAGTGGGCCATGTGAATTGATATATTTTTTGAATTGATCCACATTTATAATATACATTTATTTTTGAAACATTTTCTGAATTAATTTTTTGAATTGATCCACATTTATTTTTTTGAAACATTTTATATATTTTGAAAAAAAACCACTGTAAGGGCGGCTCATAACCTCAGCCGCCCTTACAGTGGGTTCCCCGGCATACATAGCCCGCGACGCACCGCGATGCATTTGGGGAAGCTAAGTCTGGGCGTTTTCTTTTGAAGCCAACGCCGCCAGGCTGCCCAAATTCGCCGCGGTGACGACGCGCCGCCGCCACCTCGCCGGCCCGTGCTCGTGCGCTTCTCGACGTCCTCCTCCCTCGCTGGTGCTCCGCCACCGCGCACCTCCTCCGCTGGGAAGCCGCGCACCTCTCTCGGCTATGGTTTGGTGGCCGGCGCTATCGCCTCCGCCAGCGGCTAGGGTTTGGTGGCCGGCGTCGTCACCTCCGCCTTCCTTCTCCCCCGGCTCCATCGTCAGATCCGCCGCCTTCTCCCCCTCCTGGAGCCCTCCGGCTCCCCCGCGTCGTCTCGAGCTCGGTGCTCGCTGGGTGGCACCTCTGACCTCGTCGGCCCGTGCTCGTGCGCTTCCCCACCATCTCCTCTTCGGTCGGTGCTCCACCAGCGCACATCTCCGCCACTGGTCCGCCGCACCTCGGCTGCCTTTGCGCGCCAGGCCAGCGGCTAGGGTTTGGTGGCTGCTGTCTCCTCCGCCTTCCTTCTCCCCCGGCCCCACCGTCCACTGCGCTGACTTCACCGACCGTCGCTGCCCCTTGCGCAGCCTCCACCGACCGTCGCTGCCCGTGCGCAGCCTCCACCGACCGTCGCAACATCCACGAAGCAGTGAGGACACCCATTCCCCTTTTTTGGATAAAGGAGACCTGCATGTGTTGATGTTTTTTACATTCTGAGCACTTGGCTTATGCCAATGATTAGAGTTTTTATATTCTGAGCACTTGCCTTATGCCAATGATGAGGGTTTTTTTTACATTCCGAGCACTTGCCATTGTAGTTGAGCCAGATGTTTGACTGTCTCTTTGAGTTTGTTTCTTTAAGAACCTCCACTGAAATGAACAGTCGCCATGAAAATGTCCTAACATAGGGTTATGCTAGCTAGCTAGCTAAGTGTAGCTTCGTTCAGGGAATCCGGGCTAAGATGATAAGTTTTCTCTGCATGCATCCATTTATCTATCTGTGTCAATGTCGGCAGTTTGATTTCTTCCTGTTTGTCGTCTATCCAACCGACCGAGACGGTTAGCTAGATTAGGCCATTAGGGTTCGCGCGATCTCTTTGAGTTAGCTGCATGCCTCACATGCCATTGATGATTGCTGAAGAACAGTATATTTTCTGATAAGGCATCATCCGTCCATTTGTTTTCTTCCGTTGTTTACGTACGTATTTCATTAGTTTACAGTAAAGACAAAACAAAGGAACAGCTGGCTAGCTTCTTCTTGGCTTACCACACAGGGAGATCTAGCAATGCATGTCATAGACCATCCGGCCTCTTATACTCAGCAGGATCCACAAAGCATTCAACTACTACTATATACAAATAGCCTTACAACAGGCATATTACGACTGCTCACAAAGAAAAAAAGGTTTTGATTTTGGTGGTACCCTATGTTAGGACATTTTCATGCAAAGTTTGTTTTCTCTTTGAGTTTTTTTTTCTATGACAGTCAGCACATCTCTGTTACTCCTCTACTCCTATTTTAAATTGATCACATTTTTTAAACTGGACATGTGCAGTGATGTTTTATTTTGATGCTACTCTGGACCTGAGGCATAAGGCATGTGCAATGATGTTTTTTTAATTGAGTTTAACTACTACTACTGTACTATGCTCTATTACTACTACTATACTACTGCTACTACTCCTCTATTACTCTACTTCTCTCCTAACACTCTCCTGTCATGTCATGTCGTCTCCTCTCCTCTCATATCCTTCATTATATGGAATGTGGGCTGATGAGCTCATACTCCTCTAGCAGCTAGAAATGCTGCCTGTTGATCATTGAACTGCTAGAAATGCTAGCTAACAACCAGCATCCAGGAAAGAGCAGACAACCTAAATGTTAGCTCAGGTGATGTCATGCCCATTTCGTTCCAAGTACAGTAGTAAGTAAGCACAATGTGCTAAAGAAACAGAGTTACTAATGAATATGGTATATAAATATCTGCATTACCTTGCTTTGCCTTATGCCAATGATGAGGGTTTTCACATTCTGAGCACTTGCCTTATGCCAATGATGAGGGTTTTTTTTACATTCTGAGCACTTGCCATTGTAGTTGAGCCAGATATTTGATTGTCTCTTTGAGTCTGTTTCTTTAAGAACCTCCACTGAAATGAACGACATGTAAGAGAAGTACATTTGATTTTGCTACAAGTCTGGGAGGAGCTGTGCTGACTGTTCTATTTGATTATTGTAATTTTTATTTGACTGCACAACCTCTATAGTCATGATTAGATCACTTCTATGGCAGTCAGCACATCTTTATTACTCCTCTACTCCTATTTTGAATTGATCACATTTTTTAAACTGTGATGGATCATCCTCTCTACTACTACTGTACTCTCTTCTCTCTATTCTCTCTCCCATTCTCTACTACTACTGAACTAGGCATGTGCAGTGATGTTTTATTTTGATGCTACTCTGAACCTGAGGCACAAGGCATGTGCAATGATGTTTTGAATTGAGTTTAACTACTACTACTGTACTAAACTCTATTACTACTACTATACTACTGCTACTACTGCTACTACTACTGTACTAAACTCTATTACCTATCAGTACAGTCATCATTGATCTGAGGTTTCTGAAATTTGTGAAGGTTATTTTGGCTGGGGCTATCAGGATGCTTCTGAAAATGAATGAAAATTTAGATGCGAACTCTCGGTTAAGACAGCTATGAGGACTTGCTCTTTGTTTTTTTTTTTTGTTCTTGATTCCTGCTGCTTGTCTGTACACGGTCCTCTGATGGCGATGCTCCTGCTCACCTCAACAGCAGTGCCTTTGTTGGCTCATAGGATGTTTCAGTTTGATGAGCTTTTTTTATGAAGCTTGGTGCATGTTAATCTAATTTCTTGATTGTTGGAACTATAGTGCAGGAAGTATCTGAAGAAGCTACAAAGATGATTTTCAATGCTAGCAATCGTTTCCAGAACTTATGATAATAAACCTGTATTGACTAATCAATTTTCTGTAAGTCTTTACCTTAGAACTTGGACAGTATATATTGGTATTACAGTAACTAGAATACTCTTGGAATACTCAAGAAATATAGCTAATGATGTGCATCGAAGTGATTGAGTAAGAGCTAATGATGTGCATTGAAGTGATTAAGGGCCTTGCTTCAGTTTAGGAAGGAACATACACTGGTTGCTTCATAGTTTCTGTGTACAAATGCGTTATCTATTTTTCTTATCGGCTTTCATGCCGAATAACATGCATTGCTTGCATCATAGTTTAAAGAAGCAGAGTGTGAACAAGTGCCAACTGTACAGGACAATTTTATATAATATATCATTTGTATTGATAATTTAAAAAATATTGTAATATTGAAGCATGATTTGTTTTCTATTAGATAGCAACACAATAGTATACAAAATAGTACTCATGATTGATCGTGACTTTATACACAACATTAAATAGCTTGAAAATAGTCAAATAATAGACAGACTATTGTACGACCTGTCTTTTTTATTTGTCCTTCGAGGTCCTTACAGACGACCCCTCGTCTGTGGGCTGTACATGCCGTAATGCTTCGATGAGATCACTTTGTTCTAGATCAACGCAATTCGACAATAATGTTTTTTGTTCACCGTGCACCTCGAGAGTAGTAGCAGCTTGAATAGATCACGTTATTTTTGTGAGCACTGAACATATTCTCAACAGGCGGTAATTGATGCTCCCTCATGGCTGCCAGACAGAGGGTCAAAAGAATGCGGGTGTCATTGAAGTATATAATATGTACTTTTAGCAAACACATATTGGGTCAATTATTTATTTCGCCCTAAAAAAACTCTGGTTACTTATATGGCCCTTTATTCTTTTTATGTTGTGTATATGGCATCAAAATGAAACTTTGTTACTTATTTGGTCTTCCGTTAGATCTGAGGGCATAACCGTGTTAAGTGTTGGGTAAAAAGACCATTTTGCCCCTGCGCCTAAAAAATAAAAAACAGTGTATAAAACAACATATATATGTACTGTGTATATATATATATAACAGTATATATATTTGAACAGTATATATAGTGTTTATATATATGAACAATATATATATATACAGTAATATGGATCTAGTTACTTGGTAAATTATTGCAGCTGCACATTTACAAGACAACTGAGCCTGACCTCCTTTGGTGTGCAAATTGATCAACAACCTAAGCAGAATATCGGAAACATTTAGTGTCCTCTCTTTTCTTGGTGCCACCAATTCCTAAGTCTTCACTGAAATGGAGAAGTGTGGCTTGGAATGAGGAAAGTGGAAGTGGGAGAGGAGGAAGGGGAGCATCACCTCCCTTTTATGCTTCTCAGGTTCAGGATGCTCACATGGGTAGGTGGCTACTAACACCTGACAAACAGGGAGGATGCTCACATGTGCAGCATGCAGAGGCGCCAGTACGTAGAAGCTGTCATGTATAGCACGTGGCAGTGCAGAGCATGGTGAAGGCAGCTAGCTAGTTCAGGCCACTCCATGTTGTGTGGCCACAAACATTGAGGAGGTGCAATGTATATAGACAGGCAACATGTTTGAACTAAAATAGAAGAACAAACATAGGAAGTCTGGCACATGTTGTATAACAAGCTCACCATTACTATGCACACTGTTTAATTAAATAACTTTTTCTCACAGTCGGGCATTTCACGTTAACAAAGATGGCCTTGCTGCCTCTCTATCTTGTGCTGTGTGCAAATAACGATTTCCAGACTGGAACTTTCAAACATGGTGCCTTGCAACACCCTTCTCAAGAAATACCTTTAAAAAGATACCAGTAGACACCAGCACTACAGGGATTGCCGCCGCTAGTGTGTCAACACGTGCTCTGGTCCTCGATCATATCCACCTCACCATTGCTCATATCTGTAATGACATGCTATAGAAACAACTTTGAGCAACCTTAGGGTGCTGCCTCACCTGAAGAGGAGTGAGGTGGCCGTTCATAGGATTGGCGACAAGGACGACAACTGCATATGGAACATAGATGATCGATATATATATATATCATTCTGATAGGTGCACCTGACATGGCATTTCCACGATTAAATAATATATCATTCTGGTTGTTGCTGCCAAGTCTCTTGCTCCTATTAAGCTCAGCCTTAGTAGAAGTGGGCAGCGGCACTGGGTGGACGGTCTATCCGCCCTTAAGTGGTATTACCAGCCATTCTGGAGGGGTAGTTGATTTAGCAATTTTTAGTCTTCATCTATCAGGTGTTTCATCAATTTTAGGTTCTATCAATTTTATAACTACTATCTTCAACATGCGTGGACCTGGAATGACTATGCATAGATTACCACTTTTTGTGTGGTCCGTTTTAGTGACAGCATTCCTACTTTTATTATCACTTCCGGTACTGGCAGGGGCAATTACAATGTTATTAACCGATCGAAACTTTAATACAACCTTTTTTGATCCAGCAGGACTTTGGTCCCAATCTCATCTGTATTTAGACGCGTTAACGGAGTGCGCTAACTCAGCTGTAACTTTGTTGGCGTGTCTCTTATGTGATATTTTTCTATTTTTGCGTTCATTTGGGAATGGTGGACGATGTGCTACGTTGGGTGGATTTCTTGAGTACTTGCCCCCCAAGGGTCTAACCGACCCAAAAGAAGGGACCACCGTCCATATGGACAACAACAACAACCCGATTCCGGCTCCTCCGGCTGCTCTTCCTGCCCCCGCAGCTGAGCAAATCCAGGGGGAAGAGAATGCCGGGTACGGGCCATCAATCCACCAAATTCAGCATGATGTTATAAGAAGCAGACTAGAAACTTGAACTCCTCAAAGGGGAGTCAGCGATGACGAGATCGACTCTATGATTTTGCTCAAAAAAGAAATTATAGATCGGATGGCCCAATTAGACCGGGATGGCTTCTGGACTGAGAAAAAAGAGGTCTTAGTCGCTCATGGAATCCTCCATAACGGGCGAGAATATACCTTACGGGGACTTATAGACCTGTCCAAAAATTTACAAAAAAGCGATAATAACAGTAAGATTTTCAATAAAATAAAGAAAATAAAGACAGAAGAAGGGCTGTAAATAATTTAGAACTACGAAAGCAACCCTGATCTTTCTTCTATGAAGGAAGTACGTAGGCAATCCTCAGCGAGGACGCGGGTTTTAAATTCAAGTCGGTTCTACACATTCGAGAAGGCACACCGGCTGGATCATAATTCTATCGGTCGCGGAGTCGGCGAGACGGCTCTGCTCCATCGACTTTGGCCAATGAGACTATTATACGATTTTTCTGAGGAGCAACACTAACCTACATTTGACCTTACTTTGAGAGTCAACCAATGAAGTCAATATTTACTTACTCCTATCCTAAAATGTCTTGAACAAGAAGCGATCTTCACTATACCAACAGAGAATAGGCTCTGCTATAACACTTGCATTTGGTTTGACCTCCATTACACCTAAAGATAAGGAGCATGATCTCTCATTAAGAATCGTTTAAGAATCAGCAACAAGAAAGGAGCTCTTCTTTCTTTCTAATGAGGCTTTATTACTTATTATGGAATCACGGTTTATAGATGATTTGAGGTTGCTTGAAAGATCTCCTGCTCCCACTGGCAACGGGTTGATGATCCATCTCTAGTGGAAGACTGCCAGCTCTTTAAATCCCTGCTAATTTATCTGATAATCCTCCTCCTTGACTCTCTGGAGCATTGTTTTCTTATTCAAGTAGACCCTAAGAGTGATGGATACTACTTTAGCCTGTCCTGAATCGCTGCTCCTTACTCTTGTCGACATCAACGAATACAATTCACTAAACATACCTGGGAGCACTTTGACCTTCATCATCGCTTATTTGAATTGCTTTTCCTAATGTTCATTAGAGATTAGGAACATGACTCAAATCACTCATAAGCACATTCTAGCTGATGGTTATTTTAGCAAAACCATGAATAGAAGCTTCCACATCCCTCAAGAACCCAATGAATACCTCTTTTTAGAGAGGAGATTCACACGGGTAGGCATCTCAAGGGGGTTTTATTTCCACCTCACACCCCTCTCTCAAGAGAGAAACGGATGATGAATCCTATACTGTATTGTTCTTCATAGCACAATAAGATTTACCCAAATCCCCCCTTTGCCCTCGAGAACCACTACAAGAATACCGCATCTTATGAAAAAAAGAAGATAATTACCCACACCCCAATCATGATTGAATCGTTTCATCATATCATGAAAATAAGAATTAATGATTCTCCTTCTAGGCTGATCCCTACAATGGCTTACCATTACTGTGTCTTCTTTCTCTCTCTATGGAGCACTGTTACTCTATTATCTTCAGAAAGGATAGTAGATGGAACAAGAGACTCTCGAATAATTTGCTATCGAGCTCTAAGTTGAACGATAAGTAACGATGGGTAAAGCAAGGTATGCATGGGCTAGACTAAGAGATGTAAAAGGATTACGAGGGTTTGCTTGAGAAGGTTCTAATAGGGGATTCATCCGGGATTCAGGCCCAGAAAACCACTGACCGACCAATTCAAGAAGGACTCTTGAATTCAAAGCAGGATGTGGAAGCTGAAGGAAGGCCCAATTCATCACAGAGCAAGCTTCACCTTCTGTTTTTTCTTCAACCGAAGCTACCTCCAAACTCTGGCATAAAGGTTTGTTTAGGCCATCCCTCCAACAAAGTCATCAGTCATCTGTTCTATGAGAGGAGAATCCCAGTCAAGCCAGATGATCAGCAAAGTTGCTCAGCTTGCGCCGCTTTCTACTTACCTATAAGACAAAGGTGAACGCCCTCAGAAACTCTATTGTGCCCATATATCGGATTAGGGAGCTTTAACCTTGAGTCCAGTAAAAGCTCTCAAGTCAGGCATTTTGTGGAAGATTCGAAACTTATTTATTAGAGAAAGCAAAGTCACGACCAACCACTCTCCTTTATTTCCTCACCTCCAAGCAGCAGTTGATCCTTTTACAAAGTCTGGAACTCAAAGTCTAAGGTTTAGGCAATTCTTTCTCAAGTCCTTGATAGAGCTAAAAAGCACTTGTGCCAGCCTTAGTGGCCTTTACTAGTTTGGAAAATGATAGGTACGGACAAGACTAAACTGCGTAAGCCGTAGAAGTTTACTACGCATTGTTTGAGAGGAGATCCTCTCTCTCGATGTAGGCACCTTTAAACAGGTTATAAGTACAGCTTGCTTCCTTCAGTATCTTTGGCTTACTTTCAAGAAATTGTACTCAGAATGTTGATCTTCTGACCACGAAACTGAGCAAGAAGTCCATCCGATAGTGGGCGGTTGGTATTTGGAGATCAAAAAGTACTTTTTTTATGGGCAGAGGTATAGCTATCAAGTAGAAGTCTTTCGCTGTGACTCGGGATAGACAGGAGATGATCCCTCGGTTCGTCTGAGCCGGACCGGAGTCGAATACTTCGGATCCTGCATCTGCTTCAGTTGATTAGGTGCAAATCTTTTGGACCGATCCTACGAATAAGAGGCATTAACAAAGCATTTATGAGACACCATACTTTCAATAGGCAAGGGCCAGCCCGAAGATCAACGGGATCTTTCTCCAAGCGTTGTTTCTACCCCCGAGGGAACCGGCCACGATGCGTGGGGGTATCGGTGCTGATAAACTCGTCTCCGCTCATCTTACCTGGAAATGGAAATAAATTATGGTAGATTACCTACCTCATCTGAGATGAAGGAATTTCCTACTTAAGATTCATATGCCTATTTTGCTGTTGATGTGGAGGAATTGGTACTAGCCTACTCGATATGTTCCTTGCCTGGTTCGCTATAGGAAGTGCTTTCAGCAAATGAGGAGGGGAATATTCATAGGTATGAATCTTCCGTCAATGGTTAAGGTTGAAGGCAAACCTTCTTTGAATTTTGATGCCTAATGATTTTTCTCTGGTATTGAGAAAGAAACCATTCATACGGCCAGGTCACAGGAATGCTTCTTCGGCTTACAATTCCGAGTCAACAACCGTAACTCGAGCACTTAGCCCTAGCTCTTGCTCTTTCCTTCCTTGCAACGGGCTGCCTGTGTGCCTACTAATATTTACTTACCTCAATGGTGCGCTAACTTTAGAACTAGGATTTCCCACGTATTAGTGGGGGCTATGCAGCAATTCGACCACTGTTACTGTACTAGATATCTCAGGTCCCATCTATCTTCCAAAGAGGTTGTTCCATTGGGGAGCAGTTAAACATGTGAACAGTGGGAGACAGACCCTGTTTTGGCATGATGTATGGCTGGGGACATCTCCTCTTAAGTGCCAGTTCTGGAGGTTATTCCATATTTGCCAAGATCCTTATGTTTCAGGCAGTCCCAAATGAAAAAAAGCCATTTATCGATCCCAAGAAGCAAGTCAATTTGTTTTATTGCTTTTCTTCCTTTTCTGCTTGATAGAAAGAAGGGCGGGACTTCTGACTGAACACCAACCGGAACCGACAGAAGCGAAGGTGCAAAACCTACTGTCTCTGCTTATAATGAGAAGCGTGTCACTGCATCTGTATTTGCTCTTGATGTTGAACCCGGCTCCTGGCAATCAATACCCGGAGAATGGTAAATGGCAAGAAATGTGTAACCGGCAAGATCCTACTTGAAACTTTCAAGCGAGTGAATAGCAGGCTTGTGTCCTTTCATCTAGAATGGCTGCTGCTTGGTCTTCAGTGAGCAAAGTCATTTCCTCAAGAGAGTTCTTTGCCCGACAAAAGTGAATCTTGATCTTTCTTCTTGATAGTTTGTGATCGAGCCAATCTCACAATTTCGATCTTGCTACTACCACTATAGCCCTGAGTGACTATGGCTACCTGAACAGAAGGAGTTCCCACAAGACCTGTGAATGTCAACTTCACTCTAAGGGTAAAGCATGCTCGCTCCTTCGCTCGTACGAACAATCACTCGTTGCTGGGAGCTCTATCCTCCTCGCACTACTAAAAACAGGGTTAAAGAATCTCCCGCGTTCAGTCTGTGGAGGACGACCATCGTAGTCGTCTCTACACCAAGTAGGTCTTAAAGTCTACTCTGACTTGCGGCAAGTTGCCTCAACACCGCTGGTCCTTGTTGACTCGCGGCAAGCTTTTTACATCAACCCCTAAGGTGCTTAAAAGTCTTGTGTCGGGGTGGGTTCCTTTTGGAAGCAAATGAAAAAGGAATCTCTATAACTAGCTTTCATCAACTTCAAAACGACCCTAAACCCGTTCTGCTAGAATCATGTTATGAAAGCCCGAAGACGATGATCGAGTGGTTATGTTGATCCATCCGTTTCAAAGCTGTATCTTGTGGTAGTCCAAATGTGATGTGTCATCCAAGCTCTGGCTTGCTGTCTGGATTTCTGCCTGTCTGTCCTTCGAATCTTTCTCTAGTTGCATTTCCGGTCGGTCTTCACCCATTCCCGCGCGTAAATGTACGCTACAGTAGTCGCCCCTCTCCCGTTGGTCGAGCATCTTCGCTCCTTCGCCCCTCTGTCGTTGTCCAATGTCGATAAGAGTTAAACTACAGGTAGCGTGTATCGCCTACCATTACAGGTCCCGATTCGGGTTGAGTAATTGCTCGAAATTGCCCAGGTTGCGGGATGAATGCCCGGCGCAAAGCGATAGCTAGAAGTCCTCAACTAAGACTGAATTAGAGCCACTTCCTTTTCTTTTTACCGCTTTTGGTAAGTAAACCGAATTGGCCAACCAAAGAACCATTATAATAGAAGCAAGTTTATCCATCATCAACTGACTTTTTCTATTCTGCCCACCTTCCCCATAAAATGGAAAAGCGCTAGCTGGGTAAACATCAAGGGAAAACTCTCGGGTAGGTGCCGCCTTGTTCCCTTTGTCGGTCGGACGACTTAGGGGGCCGATACCCTTTTATGCCGGTCTCTCTCACGAGAAGGCTGCAACTGAGATACGAAACCAGGAGTGGCTCGCGTTTGCGGGTGAAATTGACAGGGAAAACTCTGTTGCTGAGATACTTGAGGGGTACTTTGAGTATGGCGCTGTGTTTCAAGAAAAGCAGTGCGGGTTTTCAAGGGTTCGTTGATGCGGGCCTAGGTGGTGACATGGAATCGTGCACAGTAGCAGCCATACTACCCCCAACTAGCCCGACGAAGGACGGGACCTAAAAGGGCAGAGATATTGTGGTCCACCACAAAGGAAGAGGTTGACAGCATATATCAGAATTGCACCCGAGCTTCATGGCAATGGAATATCCAAGTCCATATGGAGAAGACGGTTTCAGGGTAGTAGTGCAGGATTGTCCATTGTTTGATTGAATATCCATCACAAAGGATTCGTAAGCATTGAGTAGTTATTCAGTTTGTTTATTGCGGGGTTTCCTCACCTTACCGTAGGCCAGTACCGATCTCAGCTGCAATTCAAAATCGGTCTTGCTATGGTTCATTAGATAATAATAGTAGTTCTAGAAGAGGTTGAGCGGAAATAAAAAAGAGACAAGCAGTCATGTCGGGCTCGTGTGCAACAAAATAAGAAGGTTGGAGGGCATAGTCAGCTTGGCCGAGCCTCTGGGATCGGTTCGTTGGTGTCTTGGGTGTTTCCGACATATCTACATTACCTTTCGGGTGCACAGATTTTCCACCGATTCCAAGCTTCTTTTCAACTTGAAAGGCCTCTTCCTAAAATGCTAGCTCCAAGCTAGGAGATACTTAAGCAGGATCTTGATAGTACTGAATGAAGCTCAAAAGTAAAGGCCGTCCAACCTTTATTGCTGCCTTGATCACCTTTCCTGGAAGAACTCGGGATATAATATCCTGAACTTTCCCTCCATGAAGATGTGCTTCGGTACCAACTTATGTCTAATCACAGATTCTGGTACTGCTTTCTAAGCCATTTAGAAGCCTATTTAGGGACCGCTCTGCGGCATATCGCAACGCTAACCTCCTCCTTCAATTAGGGAGGCGTAGGCCGTCCTCTCTTTTACCTCGTACTGTGAGTCTTGGAGTGCCTAAGCACTGGAAGGTAGGAAGCCAGGGAGTTTATAAGCGTATAGTGCTGGTCATGGAAATATAGGTTTGATCTACTACACTACTTATTTCCCTCGGGATGACTACTGTCAGTTCGTTAGGCTGACTTCCAGTCCTCTCTTGATTCTAGATTGACGAAGAGATGCGCATCTAATCATGATAGAAGGGTTTGTGGAGCACTGGACCAGAACAATAGTCGAGGAGTGAGGAAAGCTCTTTTATCTGGGCTAGCTTCCGACGTCCTACCTACTACCTTCTTCCTCAAAATAGGGGGCTAAATACTTGAGGATGTAAGGGCTGAGACGAGAGGTCGATTGATATTACTTAAGATCCTCTTGTCAGAGATGATATTGTCTGATATGATATTAGCTCTGAAGAGAGTAGTGGTGAAAGTCTGCAGGGATTGTCGCTTCTCTTTAAGAATCCTCAAGAGGAAGATCCTTCTTTCTGCTCTCAGTCCTTTTACTATAAGAGCAGTAAGTGCCATAGATGAACAGCTAAGATATTTGACTCGATATCAGGAAGAACCTTATAGCTGCTATCATGTTGGGGAGAGACAAAGACATTTTACTTATGAGATTGGTGAATGTCAGGTCCTTCCAAACCATTTGACTAGGGTGAAGCTCAGTCCTTCTAGGAGGATCCCTGGCTGTCCTGGTTAGGGATAAGAGGCAAATAATACTCCACATGGTCTCTTTTCCATAAGAAGATAATTGTCTCCTTTGATCATAAACCATTCTGGATGCATCTATACTTATTCGGCCTATGTCTGAGTTATCTGCTATTAGAAGAAGGCATTAGATCCAACATGGCTGAGAGATATGCTTGGTACAGGCGTGATCGGAGATGAGTTCAGATCTCTAACGAGAGAGATCGGCGAGTGGAATATTGATGATCTCGATGCATTCTCTGATAAAGCTAACAGTGCTAAGGAATCTCGTGATAACTTTAACCACTTAAGAGTTATCGCAGCTGGTACAGCAATAGTAGGCTGCATTGCTATGGTATAGATAAAAAGAATAGGAGAGTTCCAAATGAGTGAAAGACAGAGGAAGAGGAGATTCAAATAACAATCAATCTAACGGGAATGCGCTTAACTGAGGAAAGACCAAATAAAGCTTAAAAAGGGGTTAAAGATGGCCTATGGTAAAGAAAGTAAACTCCTAAGCACCGAAAACGAAGGCAACTAAGCAGATGAGCTACTAAACCGACTAGGAAGAAGAAGGTATATATATATATATAGACACACACTACAACAGAATTGGGCTTTAGCCCCGGTCGGCAAGGCCCCCTTTAGTCCCGGTTGGTAATACCAGCCGGGGATAAAGGGTGCTGCCAGCGGTGCCCCGCAGCAGCACCCTTTAGCCCCAGCTGGTATTACCAGCCGGGACTAAAGGGTCCCCTGGTTTTTCCTTTTTATTTTCATTTCAGTTATGTTTTTAGTTTTGTTTATTTATTTAATAGGTTTTCCAATATATATTCTTTGCTGCTAATATATATAATATATATTAATATATATAATATATATTAGCAGCATAACACAATAAGCTTATTGCATGCATATATAATTGAACTTTAGAACTATATATATATATATATATATAAAAATATATGTACATAAAATTAGAAGCAATATACATATAGAAGTTGTCCAAATATTTATCTACACAAGTTGTACTCCAAAGTTAGTAGTGTAAACCTATTACAAGTTGTACTCCATCTAAAGATCTACAGGGCATACAAATGATCATCATTGTTTGGAATCAACGACTCGTTGGTATTATAGTAGAACTCGCCGTTTGGATTTATGACTTGTTCCCGAAGAAATCCTGCTATTGTCTCTTGTATTGCTTTCAATTGGCCTTGTAGCATCAATTTTTGCTTCAACCAATCAGTCTTCAATTGGAATTAAAGAAGATATTAGTTATATCTATATTATCAATATTAAGTCTATAAAAAATGAAAAGAAACATGTTACGTACTTTGATGATTTCTTCAGGAATTCTATTTGATTCTATCATCATGTACTCGCAAACATAGAATCCGCATAAGTTGGTACCCTGTTTTTGTCTGAAAATCCACTGTAGAATGAAAAGATTTATCTCATAATAAAGATATGATATATGACATGATATATAATAAAGATATGCGTACATTGACGAAAGTGTAAACTTACTGGTAGTCGTGGCTTTATTGTAAGTGGGGCCTTACACTGACTCATATGTTCCCGAGCAATGAATTTTTCCCAAACCCTAATCCGGCCAATGAAACATTAATAGTTGGATCATTATTTAATTAGTATACATATATACAAGCTTAGTCTATACTTTAAGCATGCAAGCTAGGGATCGAAAAATTACCTTTGGAGAATGTCTATCATATCTTGGTAATCTTCTTGCGGTTTGCTCAACGAGTCATAGATTAACACATTGTTGTGTTTGAGATCGATGACCATCAGTATCCAGTGATAGCTGTTCATACACATGATTCATATATATATATTATTAGGGTTAAGTAAAATAAAATATGCACATACTTATTATTAACTATATATATATGTCTCACGCACTTAAAGTTGTATGGGAAGAGAATTCTTTCTCTATCTTTTTGGTTCACGAAGAACCTCATGAGATTCCTACACGACTCATCGCTCCAAGTCACTGAAGGGTTTGGAGCCTTGAAAACAACATATGGATCAACAAACCCAACAGAATTGTCATGATTATCTCTGAGCTGAGTCATCTGATACCTGCAAAATATCGAGTCGAGTCGATACTACGTACTATATACACATACTTGTTCAATGAAAACTATAAAAGAAACACTTACAAACAATAGCAGCTAAGGAGCGATTTGTCCAGTGCGTCCATATGACATAGCTGGTGTAATTCCTCCATCTAGACTAAGATTAGGTCATCGTCACGAAAGTAGTGATGGTTCCGAATTCGGACAGAAATCCAATTGACATCACCGTCTTTAGAAGCCTCCATGCACCATTTGTTGATTGCAAACATTTGTGTACCAAGTACATGTAAGTGATTGGGGTTCATTAGACTCCTGCCCGGTGCAAAATTTCTCCTCCATTCATCAACTACTTCCGCTCGTGGAAACTCCAGCCCAGTAGCAATATTGGCAATCGTGTCGTACGGGAGACCGCTGTCAATGAAATTTTTTTCCATTGAGTCCATCTCAGACAAACTACTGGTCTCTCCAGATTTCCTCTGTACTCTGCCCATGTTTGAACCATACTGATTTTCCACAAATAACGGGGACAAAGGTCTTGATGTTTCCCCGAGCTGTGGAACACCCTTTCCCACTTTCTTCTTGCTGAATTGTTGTTCTTTTGCAGACTTGATTAGAGAGCGTTCGTAGTCTGATTTTCGTGGAGCCTTTCGGGCTTCACGCATCTTGATACCATGTTGGTCCACCCTTTTCCTTAACTCCTGTGGGTTTAACAAGAGGTAAGGCTTCTCTGGGTTTCTCTTCGCTTTAGCAGCGGCCTTTGATTCCTCTAAAAAATTTCGCACATCTTTTTTCACCGAAATTTCTAACTCCTCATCAGTTTGTTCATAAGCTAATTTCTCCTGGGCTTTTTTTCCTGATGCAGGAGCCTTCTTCTTTGGAGGTGGGGCCTTCGATCCTGTGGTGGCGGACCGCTTCATAGGGCCGCGCAGTGGAGGCGGGGGTGTTGGAGCCCGCTGTGGAGGAGATGGTGGGGCCGGTGGCAGTGTTGGTGCCCGCGGTGGAGGTTGTGGCATTGGAGCCCGCGTTGGAGGAGATGGTGGGGCTGGTGGCGGTGTTGGAGCCCGCGGTGGAGGTTGTGGCATTGGAGCCCGCGGTGGAAATCTTTGTGCAGGAGATGGGGTTGAAGCCGCGTCCTCCAACACATCGTCACCGCCCGCAACACTATGATGCGCTGGGGAATGATGAATTGGACTATAGTTCCTGGTACGCAAAACAACGAATGATGTGAGCATCCAATTAATATATATACATATAGGAAGTTATTGTAATAAAAATTGTTTCTCGTTCACGCGCACTACCTATGGTGAGGATCTTGATCAATAGGAGGAGGTTGCGGCGGTGACACTCCAGGAATAATAATGAAGCGCTTGTGCCAGCAAATAAATGTCTTCTCCGCTTCACCTAAAGTCTTCTCCCCATCTCCCCCTTCGATTTCCCGTGCCACGCTACCACAACGTGTCTCAACCCTATCCATCGAGATGCTAGCGTATCCGGCTGGCACTGGTTGACCATGGATTCTTGGTGTTCTTGTGCGGTCGATAGGGTTTACAACACCGACAGCCACCTTTTTCGTGGCATTTCCATCTGGAATGTGCAGCTCACAAGTAGTAAAAGGTTCTTTAACGTCATCCACGGGGAAGCGTAGCTTGGAGTCATCTTGAATGGTTGGTACTTCCGTGGAGGCGCAGCTGCTTTTCATCTGACCTGGGGGGCTAATGTTTGCTTGTGGCTATTGTGATCATGTACCTGTGGCGGAACCGTCCTGATTATAAGAGCTCAAGTACCGTCTTAGTCAAATCCGTCTTACTTCGACTCATACTTGAACCCATATAACCTCGGTAGTCCGAAAATCTCGAAGGATTTCTATCACCGTACAACATACAGGATCGCATTGTTCAAGAATTACATTCGCAAAGATACATCACAGAATAATGAAGCCGAATTTAAAACATCAGAGTACGAATTTAAGACGGAGTTATTACAATACCAAATTTAGAAGTGCGTAAGCTGAAATAAGTTTGAAACACGACCACCACATATGTGGTCCAAATAAAACATTGTTTGATAAATCCAACTCACACAACTCACTCTTCCCTTTTTAGATAATGTGCCACTAGAAGTCTCAGACCAACAAAAGAAAAAGGGAAGCTTCTGGACGACCCTGCCCTGGGCCTACTCCTCATCACCTTCCACCGGGTAGAGGCAGTGCTTACAATTGCCAAAGTAGACCTGGCCATCTGCAACAAACGGGATAAACCCTGAGTACGAGAATGTACTCAGCTAGACTTACCCGTCCAACTGAAAAATAAAGACACCAAGGGTATGCAAGGCCTTTTTGGGTGGATCTGGGATCTTTAGTTGCGAAAAGCTCAAATTAAGATAAGTGAAGATTTAATGATATTGCTGAGCTGTCATTTTTAGACCTATTTCTTTAGTCTTGGTTTGCACCTGAACTATTGCACACACTTGAGTCTAACAGACAATAATATAACCATATCCAGTTGACTTATGCATATTTTAGTTGAACCTTTTACACATCACATGGAGTTGCATCGTGGTGAAGCTCGCCATAGTTTCCCACTAACCAGGGGAGACGACGACTCGAATAGAATTCCAAACCAGCTGGTGAAAGACCTTTAATACCAGCCCACACTTTTCCCGTCGGGTCCATGCATTGGGCAACCGCTCGATGCTTGTTCGTGGTGGTAATCGTCGCGGTTCAAGCACGGACCGCCCAATTGGAACATGGCGATGGCCTCACGCGGCAGATCGCAATTTCCATACTAGAGGGTGCGACACGGGTCGAAACCGGCCCGAACAGCTTCTAACCGGCTTTGGGGTCGATGATTACGGCACCGACATATCCCTAAGTAAAAGGGCGCGTTCAAAAATGAACGAGGGCCAACATCGATACATACCTACATGATCCAACGGACGGACTGTCCCCAAGTTCCAACTTGGTGCCTTGCCTTCCAGTTGACCGTATTTCATTACTACTCAGGTTCTTTTCCACGATAGCAGATATAGCCAACCGTGATCCGGTAACTACCCATCAGGGTATTACGGAATATTCTTAACTACTACTTTTATTAAGCAAGCTAAGCAATTCTACATTGTAAATAAATAACCGGATAACAAGGTAGATATTAATCAATAACCAAGGAATGATAATGCAGCAAGTAGCATTCATTCCAACTCCTAAACCTAATGCATCACAATATAAAAGGACTCAAGTAATTTTAATTGCAAAAGATAGGATGCTTAATATGCTCTGGGGCTTGCCTTGAGAGAAGACTGAGGCCTCGTGGGAGGGGCACTCAGGCAGGTTAGTGTCGGCCGCGGGGTCGACTTCCTCGGTTTGATGAAGTTCCGGGATCTCCTGCTTGGCGCTTGTCTCCTGCTCTTGGTCTTGCTCCTGAACTGTCGATCCTATTGCAATGCGGTTGAAAATAATAAATAACTAATGCGTAGTGTGAGATGGGGTGGTATGAGTATAAATATTTCTTGCAAACCAACAAAACCAACTTGCTGAACCATTTTTGACATTGAGGTAAACACTTAATTATTTCATAAAACAAAATCCATTAATTTACCTATTTCTTATTTAGAAATTCAAAAGGAATTCAGGTTTGAACTGCAAGTGCATGTTTCTGAATTCAGAAAAATCCACAAAAATTCCGGAAGGCAATTAACACCTGCTGGACTCCACTGAAAAATTTTCAACCAGAAATAAAATAGAGAACTGCAGATATAAAAATAACCAATAAACTGCTCAAAAGGTGCTTTGAACTAACTTTTCACACAAAATGTGTTCAACAGCATATTTCATAATTTTCCTGGCTTCAACTACTCATAAACATTCTACTGTAGAAAACTTGTGGTCAGAGCATAAACCTACAAGCCTACACAAAATAAACAAATCTATTCCAAATTAAACCCATTGAACTACATCCCTACTGGAAAAGGGTGCTAAACTCAGTTTTATATTTTTCCCAGATTCTACTCCACCTTTCATACTTATCAAGGAAGTTCCAAGAACAGAAACATTATATTATTTCTTACAGGAATTTTCAAAGAAACATACAGAAAAGTACATTTGTAAAGCAACTTCAGATTCTTCCATACAACAGCTCATGCTTACATTTTTCTTAGCCTGAACATGACATACAGAGACTACAAAATTTTTCCCCCATTTTATTTCGACATATAAAACACCTTAACCTTTATTCTAAGAAATCAGCCAAAAAGGACTTTTAACTATAACAGAAACTTTTTCTACATAAACAGTGCATCATATATTTTTCACAGGTGCAAAACATGATAATAAACTTACACAAAATTTTTCAGGAATTATCTCAACCAGAAAACATATACAACCATTTATCTAAACAAAAAGCTCATAAACTGAATTAAATAAAAACAGTAAAATAAACTTTTACCAAAAATACTTTCATATTTTTTCATGATAGATCTACTCATAAACAAGCTAACAAAACTGAAAGTACTTCATTTGGACTTTTAAAACGAGCTACACAAAAATAACAAGCATTTCTGAAAAATAAAACAAAAAGGAAACACTTGAATCTTCCCGGCTGGCTTGCGTGAACGTGGTCCATGGACCAAGAGAGGCTGACGCACGGGGTCCGCTGGTCAACGGGACCCACCCGTCAGAGAGAGCGAAGCAGGGAAAGGTGTTGACCGGCGAAAGCTCGTCGACGGTGAGGTCGCCGGCGGTGAGGCTAGGCTCGATAGATTCGGCTCGACGAGGCGCATCCAGCGGTGGGGCCGGCTTGGCCAGAGGGTGACCGAAGCGTGCCGGCGGCGAGCGGTGGCGGACGACGGAGGTGGCGATACACGGCTACGCCGTTTCCGGCGGTCGCCGGTGAAATTGAGGCAGGCATAGGCTTACTCGAGCCCTAGGGAGGCTATCGGAGGGCTCGGCTTGGCTCGGGAAGCTCCGAGGAAGCTTGGCCACGCGAGCGGCCATGGCGGACGGTGGCGGGGCTCGGCGAGGCCATGTCCGGCGGTCGCCGGCCAAATTGGCGCGTGCGCAATGCTTCATGAACCCTAGGGAGCTACGTGAGTGGGTTGGTTTGGCTCGGATGGCTCCAGGGGAGCTTGGCCTCGTGCATGGCTGCGGCGGACAGCCATGACGCTCGCCCAGGGAAGAAGAGGTGGGAGAGAGCGGTAGCGTTGAAGCTAGGTGGTGTTCTCACCTTGCCTTGGCTTGGTGATGCTTGACGGCGAAGGAGGGAGACGGTGGAGGTCGGGTCGGGGAGGAACGACGATGCGGGCTCTGCGGTGGCGACGACGAACCGAAGGGGCGCTTCGTCCTCCGGCGGCGATGGGGCTTGGTCGGGGACGGCGACGTGCGCACGGCGTGTGCACGGTGTAGGCGGAGAGGCTGGTGAGAGGAATCGGACGGTGAGGCTCCGGCGTGAGGTCGGAACGGAGATGGGAGGTGGCGGTGGCGAACGGTGGCGAGGGTGGCGGACGCTTGCGCGTTCGTGGGAGCGGAGAGGGAGAGCGGGAGTGAGAGCGGGCGAGTGGAATGGCAAGTGGGGACAGGGGAGTGCGGTGCGCTCGGGGTTTTGGCTCGGCTCGGCCGGCCGGTGGTCGTGGCGGGGCCACGGCGGCGCGGTCGGCGAGGCAGCGCGGGCGATGCCGTGCACGGCGAGCGGACGCGGCAGGCGAGGCGAGCGGAGAGTGGCCGGGGGAGATAGCTTGCGTGCTCGGGTGAGAGGGGATCGAGCGAGGAGTGGCCGGCGAGGATCCTCGGCAGGATGCGGCGGCCACGTGGCGGTTGCAGCTGGCGTACGACGCGGCGTGTCAGCGGCGGCAGCGCGCGGCGCGCGGGCGAGCGCTGGCGAGCAGGCGCGGGCTGAGCTGGGCCGAAAGGCCAGATGGGCCGGAAGTGAAGGCGCGGGAAAAATTCTTTTTCCTTTTTCTTTTTCCAAAATTCTTTCAAACTTTGACCACTCAAAACAGTTTCGACCCAAAAATAAAAGTTGCTCAAAATAATTTTCTCTACAACTTTCATATAGGGCACTTTTTCTGAAAACCATTTTTACAATCTCCACATAAATAAAGCCAATTTTGAGACATGAAACATTTTTGTTTACTCATTTTTTTTAACAAACTATTTTGAACTAGGTCAAAATACCAACATGAAAAGCACTCTACTCAATAGTCTTGATTTTATAAAACTATTTGCAAAAACAGAAATCTATTTTAACCATCAAATCCAATAGAAATCTAAAATCCAAATAAATAAACAAACGGCAAAAAGCACTCATATGCACATGAAATGATGCAATGCATTACTTATGCTCTTTAGTAGCTAATGTGGTTTCTAATGCAGTGCTTGACACTAGGGTGTCACAGTACCTTGCCCACTCGTCATTCGACTAAGTGCTGCTTGCACTTGCCTTTTGATTTCCTCATGCATCCATTCTTCACGAGATTTGTCACGCTCTTGTGTTTGCAGAACATACTCCTCCAACTTGTAGATCCGCTCTGCATCCTCGTCCTTCTTTCTCTGGCGGCTTCTGTAACTTTCTCGATCCGCTTCAAAGGAACGCAGCCACGAAACGGCCCCAAAGCCTCTCGTACGCCTACCGTGCTCAGGATTCTCCAACGCGTACGTGAGTTCATCCTTCTCTCTGTTGGGCTTGAACTCGCCAGCCAACACCGCACTTCGTGCTTGAACTAGCCTCTGTGCTGCTCTTGAAATTTCCGGGCCCCAATCAAGCTCCCCGTCATCAGGGTTTATGGTTCCCCCATGAGCGTAGAACCAATTCCTGGACCGTTCACTCCAATTTCTTCTTATTGTCTCCGGGACTACCCCTGGCAAGCATCTCCTGTTCCTGTCTCTCCCACTTTGGAAGGGCAGTCTTATAGCCACCTGATCCTAAATGATGGTGGTATTTCTTCTGAGTTTCATTTTGTTTGTTTACTCTGATACGAGCCTCGCTCTCTTGTGATCTTTTGTACTGTACAAATTCATCCCAATCGGCCCTTATCTTGACATACGCCTTAGCGTTGAAATCTAGCGTCTCGTTCTTCAGCACAAACTTGTTGTACAATTTCTTCTTCCAGTCCTGAAAAAGTGTGGCCATCTTCTTCATTGTCCACTCCCGAATTCGCCTCTGAAGCTCCTCATCATCCGTGTTGAACGAGAAATGAGCTTGGATGTCATCCCAGACTAGCTGCTTGTCAAGATTGGAGACATAACTGATCTCGGGAGCACTTCCCCTCTCTTTCCATTCATGGGCACTTATCGGAATCCGATCTCTCACAAGGAACCCACAGTGAAAGACATATTTCTGTGCATGGGGTCCTAGTGGTTGGCCTGTAGCCATATCGAATTCTGAGATTACATGATGGCCCTTCAACGGCCTCTTCGGCCCTCGTTTTGGTCTGCTCTGCCCCATCACAAACGTCGATCCAGAGGGCTACTGTTGGGTATTTTAAACGCACACAGAATAATCCGCAAGCGCACGGATACCAATGTAGCTTTCACCCGAGAGTATTCCAGGGTATCGATTTCCACGGGGAATGTGAAGTGCACTAGAAGAATTAAGAATGTCCAAGAAAAGAATGGTAATATGGGTAGAGAGATATAGGGTTTTCTAAGCGGGTCTATTTAATTAAAGGCTCACTATCCTTTACTTACTTCGGAGCAACAAGACCTTTCCGATTCTCGAAATAGACTAGGAAAAGGGTAATCGGGAGAAGGCTGCCAAAAAGCTCTACGAAGACACCAACCCTAACGTGGTGGATTATAACAATCTACAAAGCTGTCACCCCTGTAGCTACCACAACTATCCAGAGGATTGGGCGCAAACTCAGGTAAACCCTAGTCTAGACACCACGTCTACACTAACGCTTACTACTCTAATTACATATGATAACTAGAGCACTCAATACGAGCAGAGATCTAGTAAATAAAATAAAGTAAGAACTGAAATTAAATATAATACTTAGAAATAGTAAATGAAGAACCTAGAGGTTACTTGAAGACAAACCAGATGCTGCACCAATACAATGTCGAGGAAGATCCGACAGATCAGGCTCCTCCTCAGCTCTCTCCTTCTCTCTCTAGATTACAACTAGATGATGAACTAGAACTAGAAGATCAACTAGAGGGATCTCTACTTCTAATTGAAACCATAGTTTCTGATGTGGAGATGAATAATGAAGATGGAGATACCTGGAGAGGGGGTCTGGGGTTGCTTATATAGCCCGAGGTGGAGTAGGGGGCAAGGAATCGTCATGTCATCGATCCGCGTCACGTTTATCGCCCACCGTTGGATCAAACCGACTTCGGGGACGGTAGAGATGCATCCTAGGAGGCGGTGGAAGAATGTTCCAGAAGGCGGAGGCGAAACGGGCTCCGTGGCCGACCGGTCGGTCTCCAAGTGGGACCGGTCGGTCTGGCCCAGTGGGCCCATGTGGCGGGCCGCCTCGTGGTGTCTTCTAGATCTTTTTTTTAGATTTCGTTGCGAAATTAATATATTTTCATTCGGGACTCCGAATATAGCAAATGATATGTCCGTTTCGATCCTCTCGACGAGCCCTTCGCAATGGTGCACTCCAATTCATCACTTGAGATACTTTTATATGGTGAAATATTGATGTCCTACAAAACAAGTGAGAGCACCAAAACTCGTGGAACTTGTTAGTTTGAAACCCTATAACTATGCTTTGTGATTCATTTAGTGTCATTTCATGCAATAGTTGATGGTTAATTATGAGCATTAGTAAGCATCAACAAGTTCCCCCAAGCTTAACCTTTGCTAGTCCCGAGCAAAGCCAAACTCAACGGTGGATCAGGAGTTGCTGCAATATCTTCCCTTCCAACAAGTACACAAGCATTCAAAAAGAAGTTCTCATATGGAATAGTAAAAAGTATCATATTATTCATCACGGGGCTTAGTACTTTACCTTGAATCCTGAGTAATTGAAAGATAGAATGATCAAATCAAGTATTATGTCTCTTGCTACGTCACTTCACCATTATCCCGGAGTTTTATGAATTTTCAGAAAAGATTAAAAACATATGTTGCCAAATTAAACAATGGATCCAAAGAGAAAGTCAACCACACCATTGAATCGAGAAGTGCATGTGTACAGAAAATGGAGTCGGATGCTCTTTTGAAATATATCACTCTCTTTTGTTTATCAGAAACAGAAACACATGGCTATCATGCTAATTCTACTGACGGGCACGTGCCCATTTTTTCTGATATTCTCTTTTTTTTCTTTTTTTCGAGGTTCCGGACACTTGTCCCTTTTTATTTCCTCGGGATCTATCTTTTTGAGGTTTCGGACACTTGTCCCTTTTTATTTTCTCGTATATATATATATATATATATATATATATATATATGACTCCGCTATTTGGTACCCGGGTACCAAATAGCTATTCGGTACCCGCTCTCACTGCATTAGCCCAGTCCATGCTCAGTCCACGTGATTGACCTATGCGAGTGTTTGAGACAGTCTATATCGTTTTTTTTTGTCGATCCATTTTTATCTTTCGCCGCTATTGAGACTTGGCATGGCAGATTTCTGAGGCCGTTTTTTTAAAAGTTAGTCGATCATTGTTTTTGTCGACCGAACTTTTCTTTTGCCGCTCGTGAGACTTTAAATGGGCAAATTTCTTAGGTTTTTTTTTAAAAAAAGTGACCACGTCCAGTTTTGCAAATACCGTTATTAATAGATATTAGCTGGCCGATTTCAGTATTGATCAAAGCATTGTATATATGTTAGATTGCTTGCCACGTAAATTAACTTTCAATGCCCATTTAAGGAAGTGACTAATCATCATTCAACCGATTTCTATTTGTGTTTTGGTCATATTTCTTCAACCAGTCAAAACAGGGCACACAGAGCCAATACGTACGAACAATAAAAAAACCAAAAAAATACAAATGATTTAACCGTTCGGCAAAAGACAATTTTTGAAAAAAAACAAACGCCAACTAAAAAGTGCCGTAGGACATCTGAAGCCAAAACCAGTTATCATAGTGGGTCAAGATCTAAAAATGTAATAACAGAATATTTTTGGAGGACAAAGAAACACCTGGAACGAAGGACAGATCAAAGAAAAACAAAAGAGATCCAAAATATCTACAACTGTCAGATCAAAAGAAGAGAAGGGAAAAGATGCGAACAAAAGCAAAAGCAAAACCTGATGGACATGTAGATCAAGATGATAAAACAACTGAAAATAAGGTACTACTTATCCTATTTCATCATTGTCTGCTATCCCCAATCTTTGGACTTGAAAATTACATATCATCTAATGAAACCTGGTTACAAACTTGAAAAAAATGAACCAGATTCAAGATTCGCCAAATTTCAGGCATCTCATGTACAAGACAAACCTAATATTTTGGGATCAAGTACGAACTCCTAGTAAATCAAATACACCACCAACAATTTTTTGAACGCAAATGCACCACCAACAATCAACCAGCAGTATTTTGGCTGGAACTCCTCTAGAATGGCATCGGCATAAGGTTTCTGCATCCACCATTTTCTAGGAACAAGGTATGGTAGAGTACCCTTGGAGAGGTTGAGGTTTCTTGTGTCGCCGCTTGAGAGAGACCATTTGCCTCTCGACCTATAAATGTTGTTCAAGAGCCTTAGATAAATTAGAAGCAAATGCCACTAGAATAATGTATTCATGCATTATCACTAACCACTTATAACAGCAAGATTGAATATACTGTAAAAAGGATGATGACAATTTTTACCATTGCAAGCTGAAACAACACTCCTAATTATTTGAATCTTAAACCCAGTATTAATAAGAAATAAGCTTAATCTAGCCTCTGTAGCATGGATGTTTCATAGTTTACCATCATTTAGGAATCAGGACATGGAAAATAGAGCAAAAAGAAAGGAGAAAAGAACCCGCCTTTTCATCGACAAGTCTAAAAACTTCCTGTACAGTTCATTTGCAAGTTCCTACGAATAGCATGTCTGAAGTTTTGTGGCCATCTGATTCAGAAAAAAATAGAAAATATGAAAGATAGTGACTTTGAAATAAAACAAAATGGAATATAAAGCTAACTACGTTCATGACTAGCCAATCTATAATGCAAATATACTATTGCTACGACCATCGATCCATGACAAAATTGGAAAACTAAAATCAATATACAAATTAAAGATACATTCTACATATATATTACTAAAACTGAAAATAGATCAAAAGTATATACTAAATACTAAAGAATTGTTGAAGCAAACATATACCGAAACAGTTTTCAAGAAGCTCAATATGCTGAAACATTGATTTAAAAGTACGAAAACCAGAAAATGACGTAGCTGTAAACCTGCAAGCAAGACCATGATATTGTCTCTGCACTACCGAAATGACACTGCTACTAATGTCAAATTGCATGTACTTGCACTCAATGAACCAAGCACTCAAGTTGTAGCTGCTTCTGACAAAACCAAGTCATACCTAAATAAGATAGAGACATAAACTTCCGTTTATAAACTAAAATTTAGTACCTGAATCAAGTACTAAACACCAAAATAATTAAAATAATTAAAACATAAAAAAAGATAACGCACGTAGCCACTGCACTGACTAACTGGCTAGCTGCATGACAAACCAAAGCAAATGCACCGAACAGGCCACACTGACTGGAGTAACTGAATGAGAGTTTTGTGCCTGCAAGGATGTAACACCCTAAAATTTATAATCTTGGAAATAGAGAGAAAATGTTTTATTATGTATTTTTGGTGCTCATGAGAATATAGGAGAAATAAAACTTTTCTTTGAATTAAAATATATCTTAGGGTAACAACATGTTTGAGCATACATGCTGGTGCATAATTTATTTTGTGATGAGTGGTTTGCTCCAAAGTTTGGCAAGATTTCAAATTCATTTTGAAAATGCTTTTGAAATGGTTGAAAACAAAAAGAAAAGGTTTTTCCTCTCTCTCCCTCACCCCTCTCCCCAATCTGGCCCGAAGGCCCAGTCGGCCTTGGCCCGCTCGCGCCCCTTCCCCCTTCTCCCATCAGCCGGTGGCCCAACTCCCCGCCTTATCCATATCTTCTCCTAAAATCAAATTCTTTGTTTTCTAGCTTAACCTTTCTGTTGGAGTCTCCCAAAAATCTTTTTCGCCTGCTCTAAAATATTCCTTGGTGCTCATCATTCATCATCATATCTCCAAAATCTTCTCGAGAAGTTTTCCAGCTTTTTCCGACACTTTTTCCTATTTTTTTGGGAGTATAATCTAATTTTTAGATGTCCCAAAATATCTTTTCATGAGCTCCAAATATTTTATTTGAGTTCCTCATGTCTCCAAATGTCTCTGAGAATTTTTCCTGAATTTTCGGAGCCATTGGAGTAATTTTTCCTGACTTAAATATCAATTCTAGACTTTTCTAGAATTATTTTAATCCAAAAAATTAAATAATTTCGAAAATAATAAAATCTGTCTTTTTCCTCCCTCCCACAAAGCCCATGTGCAATAATTCTATTAAATTCCAAATATCAACGTCTTTATTTACTAATGGGCTTTTATATTTATTTAGGCCCATTAGTAAATGTGGAGGTGCAACGTCAATTAGCACCATATCGCTAGTTGACGCGGGGCATAGAGTTTTTCTCCCTATATATGTGTCCCATCCCTTGGCCAAAGCACACAATAACGGAAGCCCCTAGTTTGGGGGTCCGAAAATTTTGTTTGCTCTGTCAACGGCCGCCAAATTCTTCCCCAACTCCGGTTATCGATTTTTGGCTCTCGTTCATCCTCCACAAAAGCAACCTGCAGTCAATATTCATCGCCGACGTCCGTCAGCTCAAGTAAAATCTGATTTTCGTTTTTATTTATTTAATTTCGTAATTAAGTTCGCTGTATTTACAGCTTTGCCACTGATTTTATTTTCGCTATAAAATCTCCGTTTTAACTCGTTTTGACCCGTTCAAGTTGCGTTAGGTTCGTAATTACATAATCTACATGTTTTTACAACTGTTAATCATGTTTCCAACTTTTAAATTTCGAGTTTAGTTGTAATCTAATATTTTTATTAAAGAAAACCTTGTTTAATTCATAACTCCTCCGTTATAGATCCGTTTTTAGTGGTTTTCGTGTCCACGCGTTCGTCTCGACAAGTAGAACAGTTTTATAAGCGTTTTATCCATGTTTTATGTATTGGTGTACTGTTTTCTAATTTAATGCATGTTTTGCTTGTATGTTTGCTCCTGTGTGCCGATGTTTGTTGCGTATAGACGAAGAGTTGCAAGTGAACCTACAAGAGTTTGACTTTGAAGACTGTGACCAACATCAACTCGAAGAAGGCAAGTGCAGGCACCCTTTGATCATGTTCTTTACCTATTCACCATTAATCACTAAGTGCATGCATGTGTCTAATTATGTGAACCCTAAGGATTATCCTAGTTTTCCATATCTTCCTTGTTACCTGGGTTTTATGATGGGTAGTAATGCTATGCTAAGCAACTTTGCTTGTTCTATAAATACCACATGATGATGATATATGAATGATGACTCAATGGATATGGAAGTATGCTTTAATGTGGAACTCAGTGACTCGGGCACATGGTATGGTATGGTGGTTATGGTAAGTTTGGCTTGTGGTTTGTGATTTGTGCTCGGGTCCGCCTTTTAGGACTGGCTCATGGAGCGACCACCCAGGATAACAGTGCAACCACGAGATGTTATATGGCTCTAACCCGGCTAATTAATTAGAGGATTCTAGTGTTGCGTTAACCGGGCGGCGCTACTAAGGGATGGCCCAAGAATGTGGTATGGACTTAGGGGTCCTCTGGTTGCTGCGGCTTCCAGTAGGAACTTTAGGTGGTTATCGCTCGCTAGATGAAACTTTGTAAAGGCCCGTGGTGAAACCTTGCCATGCACCTTGGAAGTGTAGTATGGGAGTCATGACCTTGGCATATGGGAATCACTACTCGTTGGGAAAAGTGTGCAACCTCTGCAGAGTGTAAAACTGATATATCAGCCGTGCTCACGGTTACGAGCGACCTGGACCCTCACATGATTAGTTTTGGACAGTTGGACTTATGGACATAAGATGATGGTTTCTCAGATGGAGGTGTTTACCTCGGTTGATGATTATATTAAAGGTGGTATTCTTCTTAACTAATGGGATGGGTTATCCTATACTCACTTACAGTAATCAGGTGCTAATAAAACTTGACCAACTAAAATGCTTATCGCAGTTGAACAGTGTCAGCCTACCTTTGTTCAAGCCTTGCATGACATTTATTTCCGCCTGTACTTGTTGAGTACGATATGTGCTCACCCTTGCTATTCCCCACAACCCCAGACGGTAGCCCAAGTTACCCAGAAGGTTAGTGGAGATGTCATGGAGTTTACCAGAAGACTATCGGTTGTGCTTGGCGTACGGTGCCCCCAGCCAACCGTCCCTGTGAAGATTGGAGCCTCAAGTGAAGATTAGTTTATGATCCGCTTTACTCTGATATATGTAAGTGTTATATAGCTATGTTACGTTATATAATAACATTGTTTCTGATATTCTATACTCTGTTGTTGTATGTGTGGACTTCCTGGGCACACATATGGCTATCCTGGTTTTGTTCTTAAAACTGGGTGTTACAAAGGATATAAGGACAGCAGTACTAGTCAAGCCAACACGGCTACCAATTCACAGCAGTGATTACTAGCAAGCAACCAACCACGTACTACTAATGCGGAGGTGCTACAGTACTTAAACATTTACAACAACGTCGTTATCAGCAGTGCCATCAGATGAGACATAGTAGAGCGTAATGCAACCCTTTGGTCAACATCAAGAATGTCATCACCATTCGCTAATTAATTATACACATCCACATTAGCAGCTTAATAACTAATCCACCAACACAACAGTCAAGCTCTCTAGCTTAGCTTACAACATAGCCAGCACATAAGACCCAAGACACATGTGACCTGAACTGAACACTGAACATACACGCACGTCACTGGTTTAAAAAAAAAACTAGACACCAAGAACCGAACTAATAAAAATATTGAACCTGAAACTAAAGTCTATGAACTATGAACTCTGAATTAAAATTTAAAATAAATTAAATAAAAATAGACAATCAAACAAAAAGGTTTAAGATAAACAACTAATATTAAGATACACAAGCCCTCTAGGCCAACAAGGTAAGATACCACTTGCAAATTCAAAACACACGCATACAGACAAAAAGAACAACATACTGAAACAAAACTGAATCATAGCTCCCAATGTTAGTATAATGGAAAACACAATGATGAGAATTCAACATCACAAGTTGTTGATGCTTTGTGACCCGTATCTGACCAACAAGTTGCCCCATGGTGTAGCCTTCTTCCATTCAGATAAGAATTCAAAGCATTGCAATTTATTTTTAGCGTACTGATTTACTATAACTGAATTTTCAATGCATGCAACATGCATATTATAACCCTCCAACCTTGTCATACATAAACTGAAGCTCAATATATTTGCTTATATGATGGAAGATATGTGAACATTCATAATATAATTGAAACTGAAACCACAATTTACATAACTAAATTTTAAGGACCACTAAAATTTATTTTAAGTATGCAACATGCAAAACTGAAACCACCAAACCTTCTGCAACTCAAACTGTTCCTTAACTATGTGTCAGTTTAAGGAGTCAATTAACCAAAACTGAATATAAAATGAACAATACAAAACTCAACATATCTTCTCAGTACTTCTAAACAAATATACTGGAACTTCCTAACTGAATACCTGAATCATGATGGGTTCAGTTACTTAAATCGAAACTATACAACTAAAAAAGGTCCTTTTGAAAAGCAAATGAATGAAGAAAATAGGTCAGGAAATCCAAACCGCCCTTGACACTATAGATCCAAATGAACTTAGAGCACACCACACAAATTATGGATCTGAACATCAGATTTTTTTTTGGGATGATTCAGGGGGAGAGAAGGCATAAGATAATGTCGAAATACCTTTAGAATCTGATGAATCAATGACCAAATATTTGCAGAATCAAGTGTCTGATTGATAAGAGGACTGAAAAAATTGAAGAAAATAGTGGTTGTATATGGGGGAAAATCAATTCAGAAAACAAAAATTCAAACGGAGGCAAACAACCTGCATATAGGATTCGGGTAATAGGAAGGGTACCTGCGCCGCGACAACAGCAGCACGAACGAGATCTCCCACCGGACGGATAGGGGGATATGAACGAGCTCTCCCACCGGACGGTTTTGGGCAGACGATAAATCAACAATGACGAAAACAATCACACAAAATGAAAAAACAAAACTCGATTCAGTGGCTAGGGGAGAGGTGGTACAGCATAGGCTCTCCCGCGGCTCCTGGCAAACAGCTCCTCCCCCGCTTCTGGAAGATTAATAGGAAGCCGAAAGGGGAAGAACGAAGGAGTGGGATGGATATTTTGAGAGAGGAAAAGATAGAAATGAATAACATAGATTTGGCAGGAAAAAAGAGTCACAACAGAAATAGAGGAGGGTCGGAGTTCAAAAAAATAAATGGATACAAGTTCATCAAGCAAGATTTTCAAACGCACATAGCCTCGTAATCAGGCTGAACGAGAAGAAAGCCCACAATGACAAACCAGCCCATAAACACAAGCTCTCATAAAAAAGAATCGACTGACAAACGAACAAAAAAAACAGTCGACAGATAATTAGAAATTTCGCTATTTAATTGGCACAAATTTGTTATAATCTCTAATTTGAAATCAAATATATTCAACATGATTATTTTCCACCATGAAAAGACCAAATTTCATTTTCATTACTCAGGAGTCAGGAGCGACGATATTACAGAAGTTTGAAAATCCAAAGCAAAAACAACTCCGACCAACAATAAAGAAATACATCTGGATGTAAATTTCTGACCTTGCATCAAAGTAATAATTTAATGATCCTAAGTCATTTCACGCAAAAACAATGTTGAGTGGGAATGTTCCATAAACATCATTGGTAAGAAACATAATTCTAATTTATTCTCCACCCATGATCGTCTTTTTTTTGACAAAGTTTCATGATCGTCTAATATGCTTGGTCGTCACTTTCAGCTCCCATTGACCCATGCGCGCACCTTGGCCTTTTTAGATGGCAATAAATAGATTTGCAATTAGACAAGTGTTCCTCGAACTGAACTACTAAATTGAGGTCTGACCACATGGATTGTTGGATTTCAATCAATTTGCCCGAACTCTAGCTGCAGTGATGATGAAATTCAAGCCTTAATTTGCAACGCTTATGCATTGAGCAAAAGAAGAGACACTACTTAGCAGTAGTAACCGGTTAAAGTCTTTGCATTAATTAGTCTGTGCTCCTAATCAGCACTAATAAATTTCGTAGACCATAACTAATTAGCTATTATGTTAGTTGGATCATCTATAAAAGTTTGCTTTGCTCCATCACTAATGATTGTGACATTGGTGATTGTAGAAACATCTTGAATATCAAAAGCAATTCATGATGCCAGTAAAACAAAATTCTCATTTCTATGAAACTATATAATATGGTAAAAAAAACAATGTCATGTGAACACAGAAATTTCATTAGTCTCTATGTACATTCTAAATTTCTAAAATGGAACAGGAAGTGATACCTCCAAATTTCACAGCTGGCAAGAACATATAGAGTAATGCAATCCTATGGCCGTTCCAGGGTAAGAAATCAACATTCCTCATGTGGAAGAAAATTCTGAAATTAGAGTGGAAGAATTAATTAATTTGCAAACTAAGACATTTTTAGAAACGAGCACAAGAAACTTTAGAATTTAGAAACTTGAGTTGGTATGCATCGGTGAAATGACAGTAGGAATGGAGCCAGAGCAGGTTTGCAGGGTTCTCAATGCAATCCTCATGTTCTTAACATAGGTAGATTTATTTACACCAATATTTCGAAAAATCAAAGCAATGTGGTTGATGCAAGGTATTTTATAAAACTCTTCAATTATACCTGAATCTCACCTATGGTTGATGCAATCTGTGCCATGCTGCCATAAAATCTTCTAGGTCATTTGAGCTTGCGTGATTAGAAAAGTGTGTCCACAAAAACAATTAATAAGTGTTCACAAGATGCCTAAACAAAATAGAAACCAAGTGAACATGCTGCAACAGCAATTAATAAGCTGAAAAGTAGAAACTTCTAGTTCATTTGAACTTGGCTGATAAAAGTGTGTCCGGTAAATTTAGGAAAGATGGAATCATCATAGTTCATGGAGTTTGTATCATGGACTAAAACAATCCACACCCTAGAGTTAATGAAAAAAAAGGAAAAGACATCAAAGAGAGAAGGGAACAAGAATTTTGATATGCGTTTATTGTCAGCTTCACAAACGTGATAAAATTTGGCTCAAATTTTTGCTAGAGCATGTCCAATTTCTTATAGTAAATCTAAAATACATCCAATTTGCAAGTAATGAATAATATCTCTCTGAAGACCTTAACATAGTATCATAGTGTTGGATCACATCTACACAAATGACATAGATCAGTCTTATCAAAGTGATTTTGAACTTTTAGAAGAATGATGTCACACCCGGTTTTAAGAACAAAACCAAGTATACACCATATGTGAGCCCAGGAAGTCAAATCTCACATATAGCCACAAATAAAGGGTAATATCGAAAGACAATGCTCATATATAACGTATATATATAACAAAGAACATAACCTTAAGAAGCAGATAGCGGAAAGACACTCCGATCTTCAGATGGAGACACCAACTCCACAGGGAACAACTGACTGGTTGACCACAAGCCTAAGCTTAGGAAACTCAGCTGAGTCATCACCATGCTTCCGCTGCGCGACTCTGATGGAGACTGAGGTGTGGGGGAAAAGCAAGAGTGAGTCCATGTCGAACTCCACAAGTATAGCAACAAGTGATATAGATCTCAAGTTTCATGATCAATGTAACATAAATAATGAATAGCATAAAATGGTAAATAATGAACATGTTAACCAACAAAAGTCATAATCTTAATGTAAAAGGTCTGCAAGGCCGCTCGTGACCGTGAGCACGGCTGATATATCAGTTTAATAAACTTTGCACAAAGGTGTACACTTTCACTATGAGACGTGAATTGCCCTTTCGCCCGAGGTGATCAGCCTCTTAACTCACTTCCAAGGAAAGTCGGCAGGGTTCACGATGAAGCTTTTCAAAGGTTCGTCTAACAAGTTAGGGCCGCTAGGTTTCATTAGTCAGTCTGGGTGATTCAACCAGTCACAGGGAATCCCCAGTCTGCTATCCCCCATTTGCGCCACAAGGGTAACCTCTAACAAGCTAGAAAAGGTCCTCATACTGAGCTAAAGCCAGAGCCATATAACCCCCATCAGTTGCATTGTAAAACCCGAAGGTACTTGTACAGATAATTTCTTAAGTTGCTAGCAAGTCATTTTTATCATTCGATGCATACATTAATTAAGTAACATGATCATGATTTGCGAAGAGAAAACTCGATTGCTATACTTGCCTTAACTCAAGATCCTTCTTCAATTGACTTGTATACTTCCAAAGGTTGACTCTTGATCTTGAACTCTTGATCACAAACTTCTTCTTGATCACCAACGCATATCTCACCGACTGGACATTCGATCACAGGACACCACACAAGCATCCAATACCAATCATGCAAAGCAAAACAAAGCCTATAATTAGAACAGTACATCAATCATAAGAAAATAAGATAAAGAGTTTTGAAAACTGATCTACGTCTCACTACGATCACACAGACACGAAGATCACGCTAATCGGAGTTAAAACGGAAAAGATATGAATTAAACAAGATTAAAGACGCTAATTACTAGATTAGATTTAACTCAAATTTTAATTACAGAAAACAGTATTGAAAGTTATTTAGTTTGAAAGAACTTTTCGAAACGAATCTAACGCAAGTTGAACGGATCAAATCGGAGCTAAAACGTGGGTTTTATAAGCGTTTTATTGCAGTGGCAATTTTGTAAATAAGCTCAAACTTGATTTTGCAGATTTAAATAAATAAAACAAATTTGAAAACCGGCTGGACTGCGCCTCAAATAAACCGAAACGTAGGGGCCTGGTTGGAAGTTTGCAAAGGCTCAGTGAATAGTCTGAGTGGAGCGCGGGTTGAATCACGGCTTCTTCGGGGGTTCTTTAACAAAACTCACCCCGAAGGGGTATCGGTGATCTCTGACCATCGGATTAGAGGCGGACGGCGCTGATTTGATCTGAGGGAGGGGAGCGGCGCGCGACAGAGGGGAAAAATCCCGCGGTGACGCCATTGCCGGCTGCGAGCAATCCGCGGTGACGCTACCTAAATTAGCCCCTGGGGTGCTCCAATCAGAACAAGGTACGGGGAGAGAGAGGGGATCAAGGCGAGTCTCCCTGCGACGACAATCCCGGCGGAGATGGCACGGGGACGGCGGATGGTGGTGTGTGGCGGCCGACGGGGCTCTCTGTTACAACGGCGAGGTCGTGTGAGCGGAACGGACGGTAGCAACTGAAACGAGAGCACAGGGAGGTTCCTTACGCGGTGTAGGTGATGTTGCCGCGCCGAATCGGCCGGAGGTGCAGCGTGGAGATGGGGCAACGACGGCGGGTGGCGGAGTTAGCGCCGGTGTGCGAGCTGTGCTCGGGCAGTCAGGGCGCTGCGCGAACGAGAGGAAGAAAGAGAGGGCGGAGGCGTTGCTGTCTGATTTATGGACGAGGCGGGGGAACAGGGACGTGGGAGCGAGCGCACGTCGGGAGGAGCGGAGGCGAGCGGTTGCGCTCAGCGGTTCGGCGAGCAGAGAGACCGCAGGGTTGGGGAAGAAGGAGGCGCCGACATGTGGGGACGCGGAGTCAGTGAAAGAAAGGGAGGGAGAAGGTGTGGGCAGCGGTTGCGCAAGCAGCTGCGCGAGCTGGGCCGGCTTGCGGGCCGCGCCAGCAAAGGGAAGGGGAGAGGAGTCGGCCCACTGCGGAAAGGGAGAGGGAAAGGAGAGGCCGGTGGGTTGGGCCGCAAGGCAGCTCGGGCCGAAAACAAGAAGGGAGGGAGAGAGGAATAAAAGCTCTTTTTTTTATTTTCAACACATTTCAAACTCTTTTCAAATGAAATTTGAATTCAAAACAAGATTTGACAAAAGCCACTCATCTCAAAAATAAAATGCAGAGGCATGAATGCAACATCATGTTTCTAACTTGCTTTTAATTTTGTGAAAATTATTTAATCCTAGATTAAATGCACACCAAAATTCAATAAAGAAACATTTTCACCTATTTTTTTTAAATTAGGCAAATTTTAGGGTGTCACAAATGAGTACATATTCAAAAAAGAAAGAAGGATCATTACAACCTAAACTACTAAATCAAATATCTTTGTCTAGTCAAGTTTAAAATAGTAATTACCCTACATTGCTAAGATACACGCCTAATGATCTAGATTGTAAAGCCTATTACCTAAAAACTAGGTTACATGAACAAAATTAGGTAGAGAAGAAAAAGAATTCATATATGCCTAGAACTAGAACATCCACACATGCAAAGCCTTTGAACTCAAGCATGACCCTTCTAGTTCAAAAAGCAAAAAGGAATTAGAGGGACCAAAGTGATTCACCTTCAGGCATCCTGTAGTTCTTCGTGGAACCAAATGGGCATTGTTGTTTAGTCTGCAACTACAAAAATTATTACAAATCAAACTTTTCATGTTGGTTCGGTCACTTCATTCCGTAGTTGAACAACCAAAATAACATCACTGATAATATGATGAAACAAAATTCATTTGACAAAAAAGAAAAATATTTCATTTGACAAAAATAACTTTTCATGTTGCTCGCCCCCCTTGTTTCCGCCCCTGATGCCTACATCCTCCGAATCTAGCTGAGGTAGTGGAAACTGAAATCTCAGAGATTTTAGGGCCAAGATCGAACCCATTCTGAAATTAAGGGAAGAGGATGGGTCAGCTACTTACTGTGGTGCAGAGAAAGATCCACTCCAGTGGCCACGTCCGGAGGAGAGCCACAAGGATGGGACGGACGCAGCGAAGCTCCGGCCAAGCCATCCTACATTGAAGGAGGAATGGGAGGAATGGATCTGACGTGAGGCCGCCTCTGCTCCTCAATAGGGTTCAACTTGCGCGATTGGGCCGGACGCTAGGGCACACCGCCCAAGAACAGCGCTGGGAGGTACTTGAACCTCTATTACATGGACAAACTCCAGTGGCATCATTTCCCTTCTCTCTCGGTTTTCTTTCTTTCTGGATGAAAGTTGTGAACCTCACTCATGACATGAGTTCACGGATCATGCATATTCTAGTTCTAACTAACAAGCTTGTTCTGTATTTAAGAAAAACAAATATAGTTGTGGAACCAACAAGCTCTGGGAATGAAGTAAAAGAGGACAAGAGGCTTTGTCCCCTTCGATGCTGCACGCTGGTAGCAGAAAACCATTCATGATTGACTGACGAATTTGTCAAGTAGCACTCAGGTTGTTTGCAGTCCCGAGCATCAAATCTATTTTGCCGTCGCCGCCTCCTTTACTGCACCCTCACCTAAACCGCTCACTGTTTAATTTATTTCTACGTATGTACTGCAGTCTGCTTGAATGAAGCAAGCAGAGTAAATAAACTGAACAAAAAAAATAAATAAATGGATGCGAAACCAATCAAGAGTACCAGCAGCCTTTAAACCAAAGTGTGGGGGGCCTTGAATACGCTCGATCGTCCTGCCCTCGTCGCGACGTCATCCATTTATTTATGGGCTACCCGAATTCATCCATTTATTTATGGGCTACCTCTCTCCCGAATTTCGAATACCCCTCTAAAAAAAAGTTAAACGCAGGGGCTCTTACCAGGATCAGCGGCGACGACCACGGCGTGCGGAGGGCGGAACGAGGCGAACCGAGCACAGGGGGAATCGATTTCTGCGGAGATGGCACGAGCTGTCTGTGTCACCGCCTCACCGGCAGGGAAACGACGGAATCAGAGCGGCAGAGTGGGAGGCGGGACGTTGGGGCACGGCGGCGGAGAACGCCTGGACCGGCAGCGCGCTACGTCTGCTGCCGGACAAAGCTGTGGGGCGGCACGATTGGAGCCCCGCTTGAAGAGGGAGCGGCGCCGGAGAAGTGCAGGCATGGGAGCGCCGCTGGGGGAGGGAGCGGCACCGGAGGAGAATCGGCGTGGGAGCGGGGCTTGAAGGAGCGCAGGCGTGGGAGCGGTGCCGGAGGAGATGCGAGGAGGAGGATCGAGCTGATTTTTTCAGTGCTGGAGGAGATGCGAGGAGGAGGATCGAGCTGATTTTTTTTTTCAATTTGCTCAAACTGCAGGAACGTGGATAGTCGGGAGGGGGGATCGTGGCCTCAGGGCGGGCGGCCGGCCGTCCGGGAGGCGGGGGGTCACAAAAAAAAAACTGGGCTGGCGGCTGGGTACAGCTCGGACTGAGTACCAAATAGTTACTCCCCCGTTCCAAATTATAAGTCATTCCAAGAATCTTGTAGAGTCAAAGTTTTTGAACTTTAACCAAAATTATGTAACAAGATAATAACATCTATGATACCAACTAAGTATCATTAGATTCTTCATTAGTTATATTTTCATAATACATATATTTTGATGTCATAAATTTTTGTGTTTTTCTATATAACTTTGGTCAAAGTTGAAAAACTTTGACTCTCCAAGATTCTTGGAATGACTTATAATTTGGAACGGAAGGAGTATTTGGTACTTAGGTACCATATAGTAATACTATATATATATATATATATATATTTCTCTCTTTTCTTTCAATAGCCACATGCTTCCAACAAACTTTTGAGAGGATAACAATAGATAATCATGAGTATTTATATGGAGGATGGATGAAATGTGTAAGTGATCTCAATTCAATAGCATGATAACTTCCCATAGTGTCAACAAAGCTTAATTTAACTCAATGCCATTATTAGTCATATTAATATTGGAAACTCTCCGGAACTCCATTGTTGTTTTAGAACAAGATAACAGTAGCTCACATCATCACATATCATATCTGTCAATTACCTAGACTCTGGATCAAGCATTTGCTACCCATATATTTAATTTTGTTTTTAAGCATCATTATTAATCAGGAGAACTCATGCTTTGAAAGCTAGGTACTTGAAAGAAATTAGATAGAGCAACTATTCATCATTTCCATGTAAAAGATTAGAGAGAGAGTTTTTCTTTTATTATTAACTTCTTAAAACAAACTTAACGCACTATTTATTTAACCTAACACACACTTATTATAAATAACTAAGATAATGAATAAGATATACCTGGATTACAAAGATAACGGGGTGCGTCTCCCCCAAGCCGGTTCCCTTAATAACGTTGAGCCTTCATGTGTCCATATATTTATGTCTCTTTTTTAATTAATGGTGAGCCTTCGTGTGTCCACATATTTTTGTTCTTTTCTTTTTAGGGGTGAGCCTTCATGTGCTCACATATTTTTGGTGTTTTGAATTTATTTATAGAATGAAAAACTTAAGAGGATAAAGATACTTACGTGGATACATGAAGTGCCTTCCCCCAAGCTGAATGTTGACGTAGTCGTTCGATCTTGTAATGTAGCAGACTGACAGTGGATATGTGTTTCCTCTGTTGGAGCTTTGATTGATGTTGATGGTTGTGGAAATAGTGCTCCAACAGTGGATAGAACATTCACTTGCTCGTCAGCTTTTCTTGGTCTTTTAATCCTGAGACTCAAATAGACAACCAGACTTGTGGAACAGATTAAGCGTTAGTGGTTGGCCACTTAGGCCTTAGTTGTCTAGAATTTCAGTAAGATCTCTTTCTCAATATTTTTGTATTTTATTTTTTTATGATGCAAGAGATAATGCACAGGATGAATGCATGCATATTTATTTTTACTATTTTTATACCACCACGATGAACATTCCTGTGGGTTTTTACACACCATAGAATTATTCACATGGGTCTTCATAGTTTTATGATGTAGTGTAACAAATGCAATATTTTATTTTTCCTTCCTAATGCAATGCAGAAATTAAAAATGTTTATGAATTAAATATGATGATGCAATAAATAACTAAGAATTAAATATGAGAAATATGCAGGAAAATAAATATGAGGATAACTACCAATTTTTACCTTTTGGCGAAGGTTCGGATATTTAGGTCCGACGAACCGGACCTTCCCTTGGTTCAGGCCTCCCAAGGTATGTCAGACGTTTGGAAAGTTGTTATTGATTGTACCTCTGAGGTGCAGACTTTTTCTTCCATACTTTCTTGGTCTGAGTCTTCACTTCCCATGGTTCACTGTGTTGAGGTTTTTCTTCTTTCTTTTCTAGGACAGTGTTGATAGCTTCTTCTTCGTGATTGGCCTCTCTATTGTTGATAGTTTGTCTTCTTTGGCATTGAGAGCGGCGTCTTTCACTTCTGTTCTTCTTAGGTGCTTCATTGGGCATGTAGCTGATGAAGTTGCATCGTGCCTTTTCTCTAGGAAAGTGAAAAATGATTTCCTCTTGTAGATGATTGTACTTGTAGCGTAGAGGAATGGTCTTCCTTGGATGAGGTGGACATCATCGTCTTCTCATGTCGAGGATCAAGAAGTCTGTGGGGACTTCATGACCTCTAATTCTGACTACGACGTCTTCCATCATTCCTTCTTGTTTATACCTCTTGATATGGTGTCAATCATGTTATTTGTTCGTCCAGTAGTTTGAAATGAAGCGTTAATTGTGGACGCTGGCAGCATCATGCTCAGTGTGCATGTTCTTGTAGATCTAGGACCTTCACTCTGTAGAATTTGGGAGTGACAAACTTCTCCATGTTTTGCTCAAGAGTGTGTCCTGCTCATAAAGACAAGGTAGAGATCAAGTGCATGGGCTCTGTTGGTGGAAAAACACCAACAGAACCAAAAGTTTTGTTTATTCCCCTCTAATTGCATAAGACAAACTTGTTGTTTATGTGTCCTCTTCAATCTTAACATGAGTGATAGGATCAGAGGATGAGCATGAAAGTAGAATCTTAAAATATTTAACAGATCAGATTGTTTAACCCAAGGAAGGATAATCTATGCATAATGTTTCGATATTTTCATGATTGTGATATATCATCTTCCAAAGGTTAGATGCATAACATGTTGGTTCTTATTTATGCACATACCAGAATTAAGGAGAAGCTTTTAAAGTGATGGTCACATACCTTGAGATGTTACCTTTATCATTGAAGGGTGATGTGGCGAGCCACCTTGTGGAAGCTTCTCTTGTCTGGCTGGTTGTTCTTCATGAATAGCTTGTCTTCTCTTGCTTATCTCATAGTGAACTTGAGTGATGGGAGCTTGAGAGGAGGAAGGTATAGTAGAATCATCTTTAGAGGGATCAACCTTCCTTCTCTGTGTGTCAACCTATCAGTGAAGATGTGTTGTTCCTCCCACGATGGTCTTTATCTTCTTGTGACCCAGCTCAGACTTGTTCACCTACTTTCATAGAGTGAGTGTTTTGATTGTAGATATCGTTTTGTGACACTCATCTTTTGTCTTGTTCCATGGATCACATTTCTCCATGATCAGTGAGCTGTGTCTCCCTTGCGCAAGTTGTTGAAGTTCATGTGTCTTTTCATCTCCAGTGTGAGTTTATCTCAGGACTTTCCCAAATTGATATTGAAAGTTTTCCTACAGGGGTTAGTCCAACAAAATATCCAGCATCCACTATAGTATACTATTGGCTCAAAAATCAACCTAGACACCACGTCTAATTTGATCTAGGAAGACATTTTAACCTAAGCACCATACTTAATTTAAAAGCCTTTAGAGGTAAAATCAGGACACCTTTTAGCTCAAGAATCAAACTGTTGGCACCAAAAGTGACGCATTGTGCCAATCACACAGCAAGCCAGAGAAGCTAGCTTCAAACGTGGCCCGGGTGCTCAGATGTCCGGTGCGTGCCAGTCAGTTTGTCCTGCAACTAACAAAGGAGATAAACTGTTAAACACAAAGCTAGAACATGCCGGGTATGACCAGACAGTTCCAAGATGTACGGCCCTGAAGCCACTTACGACGACATATAGCTATGAAAGCTATCTGCCAACAGATTTAAAGATCATTCGGCAGTATGAACGAAGTTACGTGAGTAACAAGTTGCCGAATACGTTTGCATAAGAATTGTACTTGCATGGTATATTAACTATGAATTGAAGTTTAACCAATCTCGATTGTGCAACCGAGTTGGGGTCCATGGGGATTGAACATGCAAACCGAGCATAATTAAACTAATCTAAAGCCTGCGCTTGCCGCATGACACCTAGCCTTGTCATAGATCAAACATACTTAACGTGCATGAACCCTCACCACGTGGCAATCTAGATATGATCGAATCGGCTATTGCAAACAGTAGATCTATCGTATAAAGGCCTTACAAAAATAATCGTAAAAGGACAGGATAGATCTTATACAAGATGAAGCCGAACCGAGCAAGATCTAGATTGGGCAATAAAGTGTTACAACGAAATAAACGTAACAAACACATAACACAAGGTAACTTAATGAATCTATTAGATTTTGCCAAACCTAATAGAGCCGATAACTATCTTGTTTATGCTAAGGTTACCAAGTAAGTGCCTGCCGCACGATACTTACTCGTAATCTTATCATAAACTAAGACTTCCCGATCATCGAGTAATGATCCGCCGCACGACCATTACCAACAAACGAGACTACTTGCATCATGCCTAAATCCGCCGCACGATACTAGACATAATAGCAAGGTTGTCGGACTTACGGAGGTCGACGGGTCGATGGCTCCTCTCGAAGAACACGACGACATGACTTGGACTCGAAGATGGCACGGGGCCGGTTTGGTTGTATTGATTGTGAACGTCTTTACAATGGCCTCAGGGTTTATATTTATACCCTGGTGTCCTATGAGTCCTAGAAGGACACGATTACAACGACAAAATCAGGAAACTATCTAAAATATGACGCCTTCTGCTCCAAGCTTCCCTTAATAACTAGCGCGTGCTAAAAATGACGAGATCCTCGTTGCTAAATCTTCTGACATGCCGCATTTGTCGTCTTCTGGCGCAACCCGACCTTAATCTGATGTAGCCGACCGCAGTGTCATATTGCCGAACGTGCTCGCCGTTGACTAGCCGCCTTCACAGCCTTGCCGAATACATTGAGTTAGCCGACCGCGTTCGCTGTCTGCCGAATCCCTTAGGTGGTGACTCCTCCCGAACCTGCACCGCGCGGGCCCACTCGTCATAGTGCGAAAATTATGTGTTAACACAAACCAGACACCATGTCTTACTTTAATTCATGAAAACAGTTTAAACTAAGCACCATGCCTAATTTAAAAGGTGTTTGAGAATACTTCAAAACAGAGCATATACTATAGCAAATGAAGGTAGTATTAAAGCATTAAAGAGATTTACTTAATTGGTAATGAGAGAGCATTATTAGTGTATAGCACATGAGCATGTCTTAAAGGTAGGGGCAACAAACATAGCAACATGGTAAGGAATGTTCTTACAAAGTGTATCCTCCAAACTTAGATTTTATAAAAAATCGGGATTGAATGATTGTTTCAATGTTGCATGATGATTGGTTGGGCATACCTTGTGTTTGTCGTTCCTTCGAACATTTTTGCTCCAGACCTGCAAAGATTAGTGACAAGAATACCCAAAGGAATATTTTGACAATTATATCTCTATGCTCATTATACAAGGGCAGTGTAGCACGAAGGTGAACACTGTGAACACTGATCTGAAAAGTGCTTGTTTTAGGACACTGAGCTTGTCTTTGGGAAACCTTCAAAATGTGATTTGGTGAAGTGGTTTCCCCTCCAACACCAACTTAAGAGCACTACGAGATCTACAAAATTTGTGATAAACATATGCATCGACAACCACCCTTTTGAAGTTTTTGTAAACAGAAAGTGTAAGGGGTTGAAAATCTCGAGTGTGGCAATGTTAGACACACCAATTGAATCAGGAGATGTTTTCATATGAGCATGGATTTAAAGAGGTGTTTATGAAGTAGCTTCCATGCTCTTTGATATCATCTTCCTCGATTTCAGAGAAGAACACCGAAGGATGGGGTTTATAATTTTCTAAAGTGTGGGGTGTTTTCTCTAGAGAAGGTTCTGTGACAACCAAATTATTAAAAGGATTTGAAGGAATTTCAAATTCAGTTGTGTGTTCCTCCTCATGTTGGTCGGGGTTGAGCTCGACTTCTTCTTCTGGGAATTCGTCAAAAATGCCAGTGTAAGGAGTGTCTTCAAGGATTTTATTTAGGATGTCTCCTCCTTCACTAACAAGTTTATGTGAGAATGATCCTCCAAAAGCTAAATCAAGATGTAGAGCAGCTTCCTTGTTAAGACCACAATAAAAGTGAAAGTGTAGCACATGGTCTGGCAAGGAAAGGTTTGGGCTAGAATTGGTAAGGTGTTTGAACCTAGCCCAAGCTGATCCTAGCGTCTCCTTCTCTTTTTGTTTGAAAGTAAGAATTTTGATTCTAAGATCAGAGATTCAAAAAAGAGGGAAGAAAGCAAGACAAAAGTTGTCCCGAAGTTCATCCCAATTTCCATTTGTGCCCCTTACGGAATGGTCGTACCATTTTCTCGCTCTTCCCAAAAGGGAGAACGGGAATAGTTTCCATTTTATGGTCTCTTGTGTCATGCCAGCAATAGTCCGACAAGAACACAATTGCTCAAATTCCCTAAGGTAAGTGTATGGATCTTCGTCTTCTGACCCAGAGAAGGATTTCTCCCGAACCATGGCTATAAGAGCAGTGCGAAGCTCATAGCCATTTGTATGAATGGGGTGTGATGATGGTGGAGTCTCCAACAAGTCACCCTTTGGAGCAAAGAACTTATAGATAGGAGTGAAATCTATGTGGTAAGAAGTGTGGTGGTGAGGTAAAGGTGGTGATAAGAAAACGATGGTAAAAGAAAAGAAAAACGGACGATCCTGGTTCGATTCTAGAACAGCTACCGTTCCCCGGCAACGGCGCCAGAAAGCTTGTTGGGTATTTTAAACGCACACAGAATAATCCGCAAGCGCACGAATACCGATGTAGCTTTCACCCGAGAGTATTCCAGGGTATCGATTTCCACGGGGAACGTGAAGTGCACTAGAAGAATTAAGAACGTCCAAGAAAAGAATGGTAATATGGGTAGAGAGATATAGGGTTTTCTAAGCGGGTCTATTTAATTAAAGGCTCGCTATCCTTTACTTACTTCGGAGCAACAGGACCTTTCTGATTCTCGAAAAAGACTGGGAAAGGGTAATCGGGAGAAGGCTGCCAAAAAGCTCTACGAAAACACCAACTCTAACGTGGTGGATTATAACAATCTACAAAGCTGTCACCCCTGTAGCTACCACAACTATCCGGAGGATTGGGCGCAAACTCAGGTAAACCCTAGTCTAGACACCACGTCTACACTAACGCTTACTACTCTAATTACATATGATAACTAGAGCACTCAATACGAGCGGAGATCCAGTAAATAAAATAAAGTAAGAACTGAAATTAAATATAATACTTAGAAATAGTAAATGAAGAACCTAGAGATTTCTTGAAGACAAACCAGATGCTGCACCAATACAATGTCGAGGAAGATCCGACAGATCCGACTCCTCCTCAGCTCTCTCCTTCTCTCTCTAGATTACAACTAGATGATGAACTAGAACTAGATCTAGAACTAGAACTAGAAGATCAACTAGAGGGATCTCTACTTCTAATTGAAACCCTAGTTTCTGATGTGGAGATGAATAATAAAGATGGAGATGCCTGGACAGGGGGTCTGGGGTTGCTTATATAGCCCGAGGTGGAGTAGGGGGCAAGGAATCGCCATGTCATCGATCCGCGTCACGTTTATCGCCCACCGTTGGATCAAACCGACTTCGGGGACGGTAGAGATGCATCCTAGGAGGCGGTGGAAGAATGTTCCAGAAGGCAGAGGCGAAACGGGCTCCGTGGCCGACCGGTCGGTCTCCAAGTGGGACCGGTCGGTCTGGCCCAGCGGGCCCACGTGGCGGGCCGCCTCGTGGTGTCTTCTGGTGTCTTCTAGATCCTTCTTTTGTAGATTTCGTTGCGAAATTAATATCTTTTCATTCGGGACTCCAAATATAGCAAATGATATGTCCGTTTCGATTGTCTCGACGAGCCCTTTGCAATGGTGCACTCCAATTCATCACTTGAGATACTTTTATATGGTGAAATATTGATGTCCTACAAAACAAGTGAGAGCACCAAAACTCGTGGAACTTGTTAGTTTCAAACCCTATAACTATGCTTTGTGATTGATTTAGTGTCATTTCATGCAATAGTTGATGGTTAATTATGAGCATTAGTGAGCGTCAACAGCTACATATAGGTAAAGACACGAAGATGAAACCCTAATACAAGTTGAAATAAAACCTAATCAAGTAATAAAGTAAATGTAAACCCTAACATGACATATTGTATATATACCTCGCCTGTGTTGCCTTCTTCCATCTCAACTTGTTGTTGAGGGGGATTTTCATCATGCATGGTCATGTCTTCGTAATTCAATAAGTATTGACTCCCGTCATCGCCGCCGACGTTGATATTCATCATTTCGTCCTCCATGTTCTCATTTGGGTCGGCCATTTCTGTGAATATTAAAATATATATACAATATGATCGAACACTTAGAGGAGCTTTATACATGTATGTATGTGAAACCAAAACCGAAAACTAGGGGTTTAGGGTTTAGGGTTTAGGGTTTAGGGTTTGGGGTTTAGGGTTTGGGGTTTGGGGTTTAGGGGTTTAGGGTTTAAGGTTTCGGGTTTTAGGGTTTCGAGTTTTAGGTGACATGTAATCGCCAACATTAAAAATAACATATATTCGTAAAGAGGCAATTCAACATTAAAAATAACACGAAGAAGCATATCTGTCAAAATATCTCTAAGTGTAAATACATGTTTAAACATATCCAAGTGATTTTCTATGGCATTCCAACATGACACATGATTTTCTATGAACACATATTTCTATGTGTAAATACATGTTCCAACATGACGGCGCACACACACAGGCACGACACGCCGCACACACACAGGACACGAGGAGACGGCCGCGACGCTCCTCACCGGACATGTAATCGAGTTTTAGGGTTTAGGGGTTTAGGGTTTAAGGTTTCGGGTTTTAGGGTTTTGAGTTTTAGGTGACATGTAATTGCCAACATTAAAAATAACATATATTCGTAAAGAGGCAATTCGACATTAAAAATAACACGAAGAAGCATATCTGTCAAAATATCTCTAAGTGTAAATACATGTTTAAACATATCCAAGTGATTTTCTATGGCATTCCAACATGACACGTGATTTTCTATGAACACATATTTCTATGTGTAAATACATGTTCCAACATGACGGTGCACACACACAGGCACGGCACACCCCACACACACAGGACACGAGGAGACGGCCGCGGCGCTCCTCACCGGACATGTAATCGAGTTTTAGGGTTTACGGTTTAGGGGTTTAGGGTTTAAGGTTTCGGGTTTTAGGGTTTCGAGTTTTAGGTGACATGTAATCGCCAACATTTAAAATAACATATATTCGTAAAGAGGCAATTCAACATTAAAAATAACACGAAGAAGCATATCTGTCAAAATATCTCTAAGTGTAAATACATGTTTAAACATATCAAGTGATTTTCTATGGCATTCCAACATGACACATGATTTTCTATGAACACATATTTCTAAGAGTAATAAATACATGTTTAAACATATCCATGTCATGTGATTTACACACCGTGGACGAGAACGACGACGGCGAACAGCAGCGAGGATGACGACGGTGCGGATGACAGTGGACGGCGGCGAGGTCGGATACTTTTTATCTACATGTGTAAACATATATTTGTTAGGTTAAAAAAACATATATATGATTTTCATTTTTCTATAAAATATATCTATTCATATTCATTATCTGTATATATCTATTTCTATAAACAAAAGAAATGAAAAAGTTAAATAGAAATATTGATATATATAAAGAAAAAGAAATGAATATAAATAGATATATATTTATAGATAATGAATATGATCATATTCATTATCTATAAATATATATATATATATCTATTTATATTCATTTCTTTTTCTTTTTATATATATATATATATATCAATTTTTCTATTTAAGTTTTTCATTTTTTAACACTCTCTCACACACACTGGACACACACGCACACCACACACACTGCACACGCACACACCGGGAGGACGGCGGCGCGCGGAGGACGGCGGCGCAGACACGACGGCGAGGAGGACGGCGGCGCGGACACGACGGCGAGGACGACGTCGTACGGCGTGGAGGGCAGAGGGAGGCCTAGGGCGGAGCGGAGCACGACGGCGCGGACAGAGGCTCGACGGCGAAGAGAGCTCGAGGGCGGCGACGCGGACGGAGGCGGGGTAACTACGCGTCGATCTGGGGAAGATTGGAGGACACTGTGCCCTATGCCCTATATACTACCAGGGAGGGCCTTTAGTCCCGGGCCGTATTACGCACCGGGACTGAAGACCCACGCCTCGGGACTAAAGGGTTGGACCTTTAGTCCCGGGCGGGCCGGGACTAAAGGGGTCTTTAGTCTCGGTGCGTAAGACGGCCCGGGACTAAAGGGTCCTTTCCGCCACAGTTTTGGATTTTCAGTATTTTGGGTTTTGTATTGAGTTTTCACTATATAAATATGTTGTAATTTTTATTAATTGCATAGTAAATTGAACAGTAGGCATAAAATTACTTTAAAATAACAGTTATATTTCTTTTGACCTTATTGTATAGTAGAAAATATTGTAGCATAAATTCTTTTCTTTTTTTCTAATAACGAATATAAATGTAAATAACCATTCATATTTTGTTAATGCAAAAATATAATGTTCAATTTAAATTTAAAAAATTGTTGGCTTTCAATAGTTGGACGTTAATCTTTTGTTTATAACTAAAAAATCATTGCCCAATTTATTTTCACAGTTTTGGAAGTTTTAAATTTGAAGCTTTTTGGGTGGAGGAAGCGGATTGTAGGAGGGTGGTGGAGGATGCATGGGTGAGTGCTGTGGAGGCGTCCAATACCAAGGTGGCGGACATGTTGGGTGAGGTGGCGGCTGGTTTAAACTCTTGGAATAAGAATGTCTTGCGTGATCTCGAAAAGAGGATAAAACATATGAAAGTTGATTTAGAGAAGTGCAGAAAGGAGAATTTGAGTAAGGAGGTGATTGCGAGAGAGAATGTGTTGAGGTTTAAGCTAGATCGGTTGGAGGACCAATTAGATACATATTGGAGGCAAAGAGCTTACGTTAAATGGTTGGAGAAGGGGGACCGCAATACGGGGTTCTTTCACGCAGCATGCTCGGAGAGGAGAAGGGCGAATAAAATTGGAAGATTGAAGAAAGAAGATGGGGGTTGGGAGGAGTCAGAGGAGGAGAAGAGGAGAGTTATAACTAACTATTTCTGGTCACTTTTCAGGTCATCGGTGCAACAGAGAGACGCTGATCCCTTGCTGAACACGATTACCCCACGTGTTACAGCCGATATGAATGATGTGCTGAACCGGCCATTCACTTGTGAGGAGGTGAAAGTGGCGCTTGAAAGTATCGGCGACTGTTGGGTTGCCTTCTCTATTCTACAAGCACTGTTGGGACATAATTGATGAGAAGGTGACGGCCGAGGTGTTAGCTGTGCTGGCGGGTGGGAATATCCCAAAGAGATGGAATGACACCATTATAGCTCTAATTCCAAAGGTACATCACCCAGAATCAGTCAAAGATTTACGTCCCATTAGTCTTTGTAATGTGCTGTACAAGTTGGTGTCAAAAGTCCTAGCAAATAGGCTCAAAAAGATATTGCCAGATATCATCTCACCGGCTCAGAGTGCGTTTGTTCCTGGAGACTAATTTCAGATAATACATTAATTGCCTACGAGATATTGCACTATATGAGGAATAAAAGAAGGGGTAACACTCGGTATGCTGCCATCAAGCTAGATATGAGTAAGGCCTACGATATAGTTGAGTGGAATTTCCTCAGGCAGATGATGGTGAGATTGGGCTTTGAACAAAGCTGGGTAGATTTAATTATGTAATGTGTGAGTACTGCCAAATATAAGGTGAAGGTGAATGGGGTTTTGACTGATGAAATTGTGCCTGGAAGGGGATTGAGACAGGGAGACCCTTTATCTCCCTACTTGTTCTTGCTATGTGCTGAGGGATTCTCAGCGCTGTTACAAAAAGCCGAGATGAGCGCTGTTACAAAAAGCCGAGACGGATGGCGACATTAAAGGGTTTAAAATTTGCCATGTCGCTCCAAGCGTTTCTCACCTGCTGTTTGCCGATGACTCTTTGATCTTAGTTCGTGCAAACGGGGAGGACGTAACAAAGTTGCAGGAAATTCTAGACTTGTATGCGGAGTGCTCACGACAACTCATTAATAAAGAGAAGACGGCTATCATGTTCAGCAAGAATGCAAGTTCGGGGCAACGAAGTGCAGTGATGCAAAAATTGGGGATAGCAAAAGAATCGTTCAACGATAAGTATCTGGGTGTGCCGATACATGTGGGCAATAGCAGATCGAAGGTTTTCAGCTACCTCAAGGATAGAGTCAGGCAGAGAATTCAAGATTGGAAGGAGAAGCTCCTTTCTAATGCGGGAAAGGAAGTAATGATTAAGGCCGTGGCACAAGCCATCCCTGTCTATGTTATGGGTTGTTTTGATATCACAAAGGAGATGTGTGACCAGATAAGTAGACAGGTCTGCAGGTATTGGTGGAGTCAAAATGATAAGGAGAATAAAATGCATTGGTTGAGTTGGGAGAAAATGAAAAAATCAAAGAAGGAGGGGGCTCGGGTTCAGAGATGCCCATGCGTTTAATATTGCTATGTTGGCGAAGCAGAGTTGGAGACTGTTGCAAAATCCTCAATCCTTATGTGCAAGAATTCTAAAGGGCAAGTATTATAAGAATCACGATGTGCTTGCTGCAAAACCAACTGAGGGCATGTCATACACCTTGCGCAGCATTCTAAAAGGCTTGGAGTTAATAAAGAAATGAATCGTTTGGAGAGTTGGTAATGGAGAGAAGGTACATATCTGGGATGACCCCTGGCTACCTAGTGGTATAACTCGCAGACCCATTACTCCAAGAAGGGGTGCCGTTATTACCATGGTGCATGAGCTAATTGATCCAATTACTGAAGATTGGGATACTGATTTAGTGGAGAGCATTTTCTGGGAAGAGGATGTTCCCAAAATCCTCTCCATTCCAATTCATGCAGAGATGGAGGATGTGTTATCTTGGCATTTTGATTCCAAAGGCATCTTTTCAGTGAAGTCAGCTTATAAGGTTTTTTGTGATGATCAACAAAGAAATAGTAGACAAGCAGTGGCAGTGATGAGCTCAGGCGCTGGTGGAGACATGGATAAGCTGTGGGGTATGATTTGGCATAGTGATGCCCCAAACCGCGCATCAAGCATTTTCTCTGGAGAATAGTGCACAACTCTCTGGCTCTGTGTACTAATCTAATAAGAAGGGGAATGGAGGTGAGTGACAGGTGTTTCTTTTGTAATGCGGTTGGGGAGGATGGTGGGCACCTGTTTCTCAAGTGTAAAGCTATCAAAAGGGTGTGGCAATATGCAGGGATGGAGGATGTTCGGCTGAAACTGATCCAGGCCCAAGGAGCGGCTGATTTTGTCAGAGAGACTTTACAGGGCGATATGGAGTCCAGTCTTAAAATTTCTTTTTTTCTGAAGAACTGGTGGCTCGAGAGGAATTGTATCAGAGAAGGGAGCCTGAGGAGATCGTCCGAAGAAATAGTGAACCTCAGTTTCAGACAGACAATGGAAGTTCTGAAGGTCTGTTCAAAATCTGACAATGGAGCGGGTCAGCAGCTTTCAAGTCCAAAGTGGGTTCAGCCGAATACTGGATTTATAAAGATAAATGTTGATGGGGCCTTTAAACCTGAGAATAAGATTGGAGGATGGGGTTTTGTCTTGAGAGATGAGGAGGGTCTGCCGATCAGCTCGTGTTTTGGCAGACAGAAACATGCTCCGAGCGCTCTGTTCATGGAACTGAAATCCTGTTGGGAAGGGGTAAAGGCAGCTGATGTTCAAGGTGTTAGCTCTGTGGTTCTTGAATCCGATTGCAAACAAGCAGTATGGGCTATTTAGGGGGATGAGTACAGATTGTCGATGGTAGGAGGTTTGGTCCACCAAATTAAAGAGGTCATAACTGATCATTTTGTCAATTTTCAAGTTAGTTATGTTCCAAGAGGTTGTAATAAGGTAGCTCATGAGTTAGCGTCTATGGGTAGTAAAAGGGAGGAGTTTGTCCATGCTGTCATGGCTGGAGTGCCATCTTGTATCGAGTATTTGGTGTTGAGCGATTTGGCTCACACGGTTGAGTAATGGAATCCTGAATTCCCATAAAAAAAAGAATATGTACTTCAGGCAAAAAGAAAAACAAATTAATTACAGTTGATGACAAAATATCTTCCTAAGAATATGTACTCGTTGTGTCACTGTGTGGCTCACACTATTGGAAATTAAAATTCCTGTCAGTTTTTCTTCCAATGATTTTTTCTGTCGGTTCCTAGGAACCCCACCAAGAGAAAAATGGCAAAACCGATAGAGTAAACATTTTTTCTGTCGGGTTTTTCTACTACCGTTAGAAAAAATTCTTAGTCTTTTGTGTGTCTGGATTGATTGTTTTACTCTTCTCATTTGAAGCCAACCATATGTGCCCTATGTAATATGATCTCTTCACTAAATATGTGTAATATAAAAGGTTCGAGTTAAATTTGAGATTATTGTGTGGATTTCAATTTAAAAGAACTGATAGAAATGGGAAGCCCTTTTTCTATCGGTTTATTTACATTTTTCAGTCGGTTGCATGGGTTTCTAGATGAGGTGGTTTAGAATTTTCCTGTCGGTGGTACAAAATTTAACTATCGACATTAGCACCGACATGGAAAATGATATATGCCTACAGAGAAATTGAGCACCAGCAGAAAAGAGTTTTCTCGGCCGCTTTATTTCTATCGGTGTCTTTTTGTCGGTATACCGACAGCGAAATTATTTTCTATTGTTTTTTTCGGTATTTGCTATTTTCCTGTCAGTTTTACACTGACCGGGAAATCTTGGTTTCCAGTAGTGCTCATGCATCCATGTTGCTAGACAAAATACAGCGAAGAGATTGGGGTCACTATTCGCTAGCTAAGCAACGTAGCCCAAGAATACCTACAACTGTTAACAGGCAGCTAATCGACTAATCGACTGTTAACATGCATACGAGTTCAGATTTTACAATAACATATTACATGCACACACATGACAATTGACAAGACCGTTTATAAAGTAAGAAGAAATCACATTTTTATCTTGCACTCCAATCAAATAATTAATTATATAGAAATCACAATTTGTGTTCCTAAGTAGTAGCAGTCCAGAGGTGTTGTGTGTGTGTGTATATATATATATATATATATATATATATACTATATAAAGGAGTGAAGGAATTGAAAATTAATTGTTACCAGAAAAACTTCTTACCCCTCTATGACTGACAAGTGGACCCATGAGATCGAGACGGCAGGAACATATGAAACTCGTGTGTTTCACGTTGTGGACGACTCCTCCTCGGCGTTTTTTTTCACCCATGAAAATTTTACCCACCCGTGCGTACCCACACCCGCCCGAGACATCTGACATCGTCGGTTTTGCAAGTCTTCTCAGATCGATCAGACGCCGACCCCCAGCACGCAATCGCGCCCATCCCTTCAACGGTGGTTCCGCCTCCATGCTCTCAACCTCCACCACACAGCCCGGTCGTGACTCGTGACCAATCCCCCCATGGTGGCGGCAGTCGCGACTGCAACGACAGTGAAGATGAGGCACGCCTGCAGCGCCTGGAGGAGCAGGTGGCCGGAGCACGGCGGCGGCGGGACCTGGGAGTACCTCCGCCTCGCCTGCCCGCCTCGCCCACGTCCTCTGCATCAGCCTCGCCCTCCTCAACAACGCCTCCGCGTGCTCATCGGGGATCTTCCTCACCGACGAAGGCAGAAGCTTTCGGCATGGAGGGACAGAGGGACGACGGCGGCGAGCGTGAAGGCACGGTGTAGGCGAGGAGTTAGTCAGCCAGCCCGGGTAGAGGCGCACCGACGCACCCAGCAGCAGGGGCCCAGAGGTTGGCCGCGCCGCTGCCGCTCTTCGCAGCCCGGTGCTCTGTCTTGTGTGCGGTAATGCACAACTATTTGGCCTTTCTTATTATCACGATCGTTTGATGTGCGGCAACTCTCCTTTGCCTTGCCCTTCTCTCTCTTTCTCTATCCTTCAAACATTTATGATCATTCATGTGTGTAGTATGAACATTCATATTCACGTGTGCATATTCATTCATGTGTCTTTAGTAGTCTGATTCAAGTTATGTGCCGCAACTCTCCCAGGATGACATTCTCCTTCGTATATATTTGTCCGCCCCCACCCTCACTCTCTGCAACTCTGCGAGTCTGCATACAGTATTAGTTTCTGTATCAAGATGGATATATGTAATTAGCTAATATGATATGGGTAATAGATTCTAATCTTAGGTTATGTTGTGTTGTTCTTTCATTACTTGCAGATCACTGACACACTAGAGTTTTATATTGTATCTATAATTCTGAATATTCATTTTATATAGATAATAAAGTCTGATATTCACGAGTGTTCAATTTGTTTCATGTGCGTGCAGTAGTACGTCTGACCGCAGTAGAGGACTAGAGGTGAAGACTTTTATTTCCATGGTCTCTTGAGGATGTCTTAAAACATTATTGATGATTACTGAATGTTTTGTTTCTATACTACTGCTGCTATCTAGCTTTATTTCATCACCTTGCATGTGGCTGCACTGCGCACCATTGTTCTACTGCTACTGTGCGGCCATGCAGCAAACAATATCTGTGTTCATAACCAATGGTACTAGCTTTTGATGGCTCCATCACCATCAGGTATGGAAATGTATGTTGTGCTACTTGCAAACTAAATCGCTACCATGACAATCATCTTATGGTTTATTACATGGTGAAACTAATTGGCATAGACCACAGCTAGCTTCTAGCTGCTCATCTCTCAGTCTACTGACTAGCTACCAATCATTTCATTGGGGAGCATAACACAAATATAATACAAAGCTTTGTATCCTGGTACTGCTTTTCAAATTTGGGATATATTATTTCTCTTCAGAACTAATAATAAAACTAAAAAAAATGAGGCCAGCATGTTCTTTTTTTAGTGGCAACTTTTCTAATATTTCTAACTGAAGCTATATATAATGGTTTATAGGGTAACATTAGAGACTGCAGCAATGAAGACAGGATGCATGCTTTTGACAAATGGTGGACAAGACTACAAGTCTACAACCAAAGGGTTCATAAATTATATGATAAATACTATATATGTCTACGAATTTCAAAAATGTTCATCAAGGGTGCAAATTGGTGACCTTTAGGGGCACCTCCCACCCTCTTTAGTTTAAATATTAAATATTTGAACTAAAGAGGGTTAGAGGTGCTCCTAAAGGTTATCCATTTGCACCCTTAGTGTTCATGACCTTTGGTGATGTATATACACTTCCCAACAAATTATCAAATTGCTGGTTAACTGTTGTAACTTAGGTATGTTTAATTTGGTTACCTGAAACTCTTCACTTCCTAATTTTTTCCTTCTATCCATTCCTGTCCTCTTCAAACAGAAAAACATCTGTGTAAGTTGATTCAACTTATCTGTGGCGGGTGTGGTCATTGGAATGGATGTTGCTGGTTCTGAATTCTTTAGTGAGAAGGACAATACTTATGATCTTAATTTCAACAATAGGGTCAGAATACCTATAGTTATGACTATTCCTTAACTTGCACTCACTTTCTCGATGGTTAAAACAACATTTCAGGTGACTGCATGAAAGATACATTTCAAGTCAGCCTGAAAATCTCTACAAGTCATTTCAGGTGACCCAATTATCATAACTTGGATATCTATGTATTAAATTAGTGAAAGAACGAAGAGATACTTTGCTCAGCTATATATTTATATTGCAATGATTTTCTTTAATATTTATAAACCAAGGCAAATATAAGTTTCGGGTACACTATGTTTCTTGGGCTGCATAAATAAACACTAAGATTAACTTTAGTTATCATGGGATGTAGAGCTCTATTGTATTAATATAAGTTGTTACCAGAGCACTAACTGCATGATATTTATTGCTTGGCCGAGAACAAAAATAATGTGCAAATATTAATGGCTGATGTTGTAGTGACTTTTTTAAACAAAAATGCCACAATAAATTAGAACACAAAGATATTTCCTTTGTAAAGAAACTCTTGGATATCCTGTACTTTAGAACTGGTGCCAAATCTATGGTAAAATGTACTGATATTTCTGCTCCATTTAAAATGGTTCAGTGACATCAATTTAGTTTTAATTGAAATGACATTGTTTAAGTTGTTCGAATATGTACTAGAAGAATGAAGCTTGTTTCCATCAATCTCTGCATAATTTTTTGATAAAATATTTGTGGCATATCCATAGAACTACCTCTATGAACTTTCTTAATAATCATTATTGTAAGAATATTGTCATTTGTATAGTAAGATAATAGAAATTAATCATTAATTGCGGCTCTGGACAATACTAATTAATATTTACGTGCTAATTACATAGGATTTTTCAGAAACAATATTCTTTTTTCTTATTACTATGTAACAATCATTGACATTCACCCTTACAACACTTATACATCGACACGTGCATGCCGTACGTGCATTTTCACTAGTATATATATATATGACATGTCAAAGATCAAAAGCAGACTAGGAAGACGGGATGTTGACTGCGGTTCTTGACAATATTAGGCTATAAATATATAAGGAATACATGTGAAGCTGAAATTCGGTTAAGAGGACTAGTTAAATGATTACTTCAGTTTTGGAGGATAGTGATGAGATACAATATATATGGTTCCAAATCGTGTCCGTAAATTTTTTTTAACCCCATGCACGGCACATATACATGGGATGGGGGACCGTACCATGGAGACTACCCACACGTTGACTGTTGGTTAGTGAGGTTATTGGTCTAAGCATATTCAACAGCTGAAATGTCTCAGTGAAAGCTGGGCAAGAAATTGACAATTTGGACCTCTCAAACTTTTGCAGTGTAGTAATTTTATAAGACAAGTTTTACAATGGTTCAAAAAAGTCTATCGATAGAGGTTGAATGCTGGAAAAATAAGAGGTAGTTATGAAAAAGTACTAGAAAGTACTAAATTTGTAGGTTGTGTGCCAACATACATTGGACAAGTACCTATACTTTTTTTGGTTTTCTGTGATATGTTTTCTAAAAATAAAGGATGTCTAGGTAATTACACTCGGGAAACAGCATGGAAAGCTTCCATAGTTGAACCCAACAGCATACCGTTCGTCAGTTGCCCAATGACCGTGGCCATGTCCGTGGGGCACTGATTGCCTCTCCTGGTGATAGTTGCCCAATTTGTAGGTTGTATACAAATGAAAAGTCCCAACATTTGTTCCAATTAGCTAGTTAATAATATTATTTGTATTTAACATTTCTTCACCATGTCTTTTGTTTCTTTTATTTATTGTTTTTCAAACAAACATCTAATTTGTCCTCATAGTACACTCTCTACTTATTTTGTCTTTTGGATTTTTCCGGTTCGGTTCGTCGAACCTCTGGATCGATCCGAACCACGCCCATTTTGAATTTTGTCAAATCTAATTAGTGCTTTCTTGTTTGCTCTTCCTATAAATTGAAATCTAGTAGCATTATATTTTAGAATTAGTCTTTCTGCTATCGTTCTTATCTTCTTTGTCCATGTCATTACTGTGATTCTTTTTTTTGGCCTAACAACTATATTGACCAAGTGGAAGTTAAAGACCTAGAGCTAATTAATTTTATTTCTTTTTTCTCTTAAATATTCAGTGTTCTTTTAAAAAAATAGATTTCTCTTGTATTGTAGCACAATCATTTATTTAATTGTTATGTGTACCTAGTAATGGTTAAATCGTCGCTTAGCGACCCTGGGCTGCTGTCCGAGCTCCTCAGGAAAGTACAAAGGGACTTTTCATTTGTATACAATAGAAACACTATAATTTTTTAGATAAATATTTCTACATAATAAGAATGGTTTGGGCATGTAAAATTTTATACTACTATAAATATGTTGGCCGTGTATGTATCTTCTCACACATGATCATTGGTTATCGGTTTGAAACCCCCCCTCCCACCCCACCCACCACCACCATACACTACTACGCGCCGGTTTCCCAACCGGGGCTAGCGATCCGGGACAAAAGGTTGTCCCAACCGGGACTAAAGGCTCCCATGAGAAAAAATAAATGTCCGTTTGTGAGATTTGAACTCAACACAACTCACCTACAAACTCAGCTACGCACCCCGCGTGATATAGTTTTGGTCATTTTCCTTTTAAATCCACTCGTGAAGGACCTTTAGTCCCGGTGGGTAACACCAACCGAGGCTAAAAGGTCCTTTAGTCCCGGTTGGTAACATCAACCAGGACTAAAAGGTCACCCTTTAACCCCGATTGGTATTTTGTAATACCAACCAGGACTAAAGGTTGACCTTTAGTCTCGGTTGGTTTTACCAACCGGGAGTAAACGTCTTTAGCCCCGGACGCAATTTTTTGTCGACACTAAAGCTCAATTGATAGATCGTCCAAAGGCCTGTTCTTTAGTAGTGATATTTGTAAATCCTGGCTCTGTCCCTGCCCGGTGACGGTACAATATGAATTAGGTAAGCAATGGTTGTAATGGTTCAGCCCATGCCCTTCTCCTTCCCCTCCAGAAACTCTAGAAATAGAAACAGGATTGGCGACAACGACCGATTTTGGAATTCCTAGCTAGAAATAGAAACTGGATTGGCGACAACTATGGTTTGAGGCTATGAGCACGGTCTTCATGCTCGCATGTGGCTGCTAGAAACTGGCGCTGCACGCCTGCTACCCATTATATTTTGCTTAATTAATGAGGGAACCAAACACGATCTTCTTCTAGAGGAGTGTGACTATAGCTTACTACTCCCTCTGTTAACAAACACGATCTTCACCTCTGCAAATGAAACTCAAATGAAACCTCCATTGAGATTGACCTTAGGCGTGGAGAAGAGATTTACGGATACCAAGAATTTTGTTGATAGTGAGGTGGAGCATTAACATGCGCTGAGCGCTGTGCTTTATCCATCAATGCATCCATGCAGTAGACGTTTGAGACCCCAGTTAAACCAATCAAATACATGTTTCGTTTGCTCAAGTTCAAAAAAAAACTCTTCGTGTCTCCTCTTATGTTGTGGAGGTCGCGCCCCGCTCGCCATGGAGGTTGAACCCCGTCGTGGAGGCCGCGCCCCGCCCGCCGTGGAGGTCGGACCACGTCGTGGAGGGCGCTCCCCGCCCGCTGTGGAGGCTCGCCTAGCCTACTGTGGAGTGAGGGAGAGAGGGCGAGAGGGGGAGAGAGAGAGTTGGGGAGCAACCTGGGAGAGGGAGAGGCTGAGAGGGAGACGAAGTCGGAGTGGAGGTGAGGGGCAGTGGGGAAGGCGACACATGAGGAAGAAAGAAGTTCGTGCGGCGGCTGAATGAATGAGAGCCAAACCCTAGCGAACACGTATATATAAGACGACTATCGGGCCTCGTCTTGGGCTATTTTGGGCCTTAGTATTTTCCGTGGCGGGCCTTATAGTGTGCCCACTGTGGTAAATAGATTTACCGCAACGGGCATCTTAAAATGCCCGCTGCGGTTAATCGATTTACCGCAGCAGGCATCTTAAGATGTCCGCTGCGGTAAATCGATTGATTTTAAAATCAATCGATTTACCGCAGCGGACATCTTAAGATGCCTGCTGCGGTAAATCGATTAACCGCAGCGGGTATCTTACGATGTCCGATGCGGCCGCATCGGACATCGTAAGATGCCCGCTGCGGAAAATAGCTATTTACCGCAGCGGGCAAAAGTTGACCGTCACGGTAAATCAAAATTGTCCACTGCGGTAAATCATGAGATTTACCGCAGCTGACAAAAAAACGACCGCCGCAGAGGGCAAAAGTGCATCGCAGCGTCGTAAATTCATTTTTGTAGTAGTGATACTTACTCCCACCTCTTCGTCAAAACTGAGAAATCAGCATGCGCCTTAGAAAAGATAACGGAGGGAGTAAGTTTCAGAAGGAGTATAGTCAGCAGATGAGCAGACTACGTTCAGTCTAAATATATATTTATTGTTGTAAACTGAAGTGAATTGAAACTGTGGCTCCATAGAGTCAGAATGATTGAATGCTACTATTGTATATTGATGCGAGTCTGGGTCATGGATTAATGTTGAGTGTGAATAATCAAATGCCAATTCATTGCACCAATCCAATCTCCATTGGAAACCACCTGTTCGAGATAAAATATGAAATGCAGACAACACACAAGTAGACCGATGCATGCTGTCAATTTGTTTATTATGGGTGGTCACAAATTTTCTTGTCTTAGGAACAATATTTTCACATGCTTCTAGCATTTTTGTTGTTTCATGCATCACATCTTAATCATCGGAGGTAGTATTTGTCTACCTATTGCATCGATCGATCTTGACAATGATTAGATCAGATAAAAAAATCGCTACGTGACCAGATAAAAACTACAGCTATGCGACCAGATATTGTGCTTGACTGTTTTATGAACTTACTGCACTGTAACCTGCATGACACGAACCAAAAAACAGAATGCCAGCAGGTCTGAGGCAGCACTACAGGAACAAAGGCCATGTCTATCATGAGCTGATTTTTTTCGATAAAGGATAATTAAATCCGGCCTCTACGTCCAGGGATGTACACAGCCAATTATTACAAAAAAAGACAGAAAAAAATAAAAGAGAGAAAAGTCATAGTCTTATACATAGACCAGGACATTACAGCAAACGATAAATGCTTCGACCCTCTATTTGATCAACGAGAGACGTCCTTGGCTTGCTCTCGACGCCGCAGTTGGGTCTCAAATGTCGCAGTGCAGGGTATGGCTAGGAGCAGGTGTGCGTATGTTGATGCCTTCAAGAAGGTAAATGAGGTCCGCAGGCGCCATCATCAACGAAAGGAAGAGGAAATTACAACGACGCCTCCAAGGGGAATATGACGTCGATTGCGTCATCGCCGCCGGCCCAGCACCTCCAGGCAGGGTTTTCACCCGTATTCCAAAATCCTGCAAAGGCACATCCAAGCCAAACCTCCAAACGATGAGATGCCGAAGATGGTCGGCAGAGTCTTCACCAAATGCAGCGAGGCAGCAAAAAAAACAGGGGGCGACAGTGTCCTTTGATGTGGATGTCGGAGTCGATTTGCGGGCCGCCTGAGAGCGATGTGGTCTCGAGCCGAGTGCCTGGTGCAGGATTGATCCAGGCCTCGACCTCGTGGGAGGGCGGGTTGGACGACTTGTAGATGGCCGATGCCAACACCGCCATCCCCATCCGGTGCCCGGGAGTCCAAATTGACCCCCTGGCCGCCGCTGGGGAAAGTGTCCCCGACCCGAGGCAACGCCCGCCCGAGTCCGCATCGCCGGAGCACCACCCGCACCGAGAAGGGGGCAGCACGGGGCAGCAGCCGGCGGATCCAGGCCTGAGATACCCAGATGCGCCCGCTGCCGCCAGACCCCTTCACCGGTGCGGGTACGCCGGCCGCCGATGAACGGTGCCGCCGTCCGCGACGCCGAGCCCACGGGGGGCGAGCCAGATCGTCCGCCACCGTCGAGTAGGCCGCCACCTCGCAGCACCGCCGAGCGAATGGCCGCACCAACCCTAGGTTGGTCCGCCGTTGGCCGATCCGGCCGCCCCCACCGTTGGGAAGCCTGATCCGGCCGTGGGGATGCCGGATCCGGCCACGGAGGAGCCGGATTGACCCCCACGCCGCCCGGCGGTCACCGGCGCCGAAGGAGGGCATCAGAGCCTCCAATAACTCAGCAGCAGTGTCACGTTCAGAGCTGCTGGCAGCTAGGTGATACTTCGCTGACACTCCACCGATGTATGAAAAGCTTGATAAAATCGATTGCTAGCATACCTATATCCAGCAGCATGCTCTTGTCCTTAATTCAAGCACCAGCGCATCACAACCTAAATAACAAGATGTAATGCACACTCACACACTGATAGTAAATTTGCGACTCTCAGCAGTCCAGTGGTTGCATCTAGGACGACATAATAGAATGTTCCTGCATCACACCAGTTTCCAGATGCCTCCAATTCCTTAGAAGGGGCACTATGTTGTGCACAAACCAACAGAGAATGAGACCAAGACCGCTTGTGCTAATAATTCTGGTTCCAAGCCAACTCAACAACATTTATATGCCAACCTCTCATACATTTTAATCAACCTGTCATAACATTTATTGCACATGCTATATATGTGCCACAAAATTGCAATATATTTGTGTAGTTTGCCTTTCTGCATGCATCCTGTATTGTAGCCTTGAAACTTTTATTGAAGCCGCTGGCAATACTGTAGTATTTCTTAAGCTCTGGATACCTTCCCTACAGGTGCGTGAATAGATAAAGTCTGTAACTAACCTAAAAAAATTATGCCATATTCCTAGTTCAAGAATATGCAGTCAACTTGGGTTATATTCTCAGCAAATTTCTATGTTATATATGTATGGCAGCGGGCTGGATATAAATGCTAGAAAAATAAAAGGCAACAATCACTTACCGAAACAGACTATTAATTTAATTCAAGAATTTCTTTGTATCCATTTTATTGACCAATTGCTAAACAACTCTTCGTGCTGGTAGTAGTTTTCAAAAGCAACATCGCATTTTACGGATTGCTCTGATTGACTTAGACTCATGAGATTTCAAATTCATAATAGGCTCCAATCCTTAGTTTTGACAAGTGAAACATCATTAAAACCACGTCAACGTTTCTGATGAAAAAAATTCAACATGCATTATGTATCAAGAATTATTACATTTTTAAGACTACTCTCCAATTCATATTTACATAATGGTTATATTACGTGGAGTAGTTAATTGGTAGGTTATATATGTATATGGTAGATGGGTGAATTGTGAATGCAATAATAAAATATATATATGTATATGGAGTAGTCAAACACAACATTCAAAAACAAATCTGACAATTAAGAATATTTGATTATTGTTATATCAATTATATTGCCCAATTGCTAAAACAATACATTATCATTCTAGTAGCTCTTAACAGGAACATCTCACACATGTTAATTTACAGAATGCTTTGAGATTGCAAAATCATAACAGGCTTCAGACCATAGTTTTCAATTGGATCCTGCAGTGGACAAACCTTAGTGTGCAAAATCATAACAAGTTTTCTTATCACTAACGGTTGACATGCCCAGTAGTTATAGAAAACATTCGGTTCAATGCTAGGTCAGTGGCTGGCGGTGATTGCCTGAGAAAACATTCGGTTGACATGCCTAGTAGTCATAGAAAACATTCGGATCAATACCAAGTCACTGGCTTCAATGGGCTGAGACCTAGCTAGATTATAACATTTATTTTTATACCTTATTATTGCCTTAAAATAGAAAGTTATTGTCCAATATTTTGCAGTTAGTATTATTAAAACATCGCATACATTTGGTGTGTCTCTAGTTGTAAACAATCTTTAGCTACTCCTTGAATTGCTACATCAGTTTCCACCGCACAAACTGTGCGTGACAGATCTTGGATGTTGCATGCAATGGAACGTGCATTGGTCCACATCAAAGTGTTAGATAGATCTAGCCATGGGAAGCACAGGAGTCCTTGTAGACCATAGTGAAATCAATAGCGCCACCAGGAGTCCTTGAAGAACTCAACTTAAAGTTAAGGCTCTCCACTGTAATTGACGTCTAAACCAACAACAAACCCAAATATATATATAAAAAAAACAATCCACCAACCGCCACCCATGGACCCATGTCTCTCTCTTCTTCCCTGAATAGGACACTGCCCCATGGTTTGCATGTACTAAGGAAGTTAGGGGATTTTCAGTGGCAAATGACATCATTGGCTGGGCGATGTGTGGCAAAAATATAAGGAACAAGTATGATCTCATAGCCTTCCACTTGGATTCGAATTGAATCTGACACCTCGTGTTTGTGGTCCTCTAACTTGTTGCTCCAATTGAACATGAAATATCGTATCACTTGTCACATCGATGTCGATTGTGTGAAGCATATACACAAGTGGAAGAGGCAGGGATGTAGCAGCTTGAGCTTAAGAATAGATATAACAAAGATGATGACTGTTGTATGTAAATCCAGCCATGCATGGGGCAGGTTCTTGTAGCTTTGGTGCACACTACTGGAGAAAGAGCCTTTAGCCCCGGTTGAAATGGGCTTTTAGCCCCAGGTATCCCAAACGGGGCTAAGAATCCGGGACTAAAGGTCCTGGCCTTTAGTCCCGGGTGCTTTCAACCGGGGCTAAAAGTCCAGAGAGGAAAAATAAATGTGTGTTGTGTGAGATTCGAACTCAGCACATCTCGCCTCAGACACGCTTACCAACTGAGCTACGCAACCCACGTAATGTAGATCTGGACGTTTTCCTTTTGAATCCACTCGAGAAGGACCTTTAGCCCCGGTTGGTAACACCAACCGGGACTAAAAGTACCTTTAGTCCCGGTTGGTTGGTAACAACAACCGGGGCTAAAGGTTCACCCTTTGGCCTCGGTTGGTGGACCTTTAGTCCGGGTTGGTAATACCGACCGGGGCTAAAGATTCACCTTTAGTCTCGGTTGGTATTACCAACCGGGACTAAAGGTCTTTAGCCCCGGACACAATTTTTGGCCGAGACTATAGCTCAATTGGTAGATCGTCCAAAGGCCTGTTCTCTAGTAGTGGCAAGTGGCCTCCAGCATTGGTAATGCTAGATCTCAAACCAGGATGGACCGTGCGGAGCACCCACTTCTCCCTCATCACACGGTTGGATTTGTTAAGGTGTCTTCCACCATCACTACTACAGAATGGGCCTTTAGCCCGGGGTATGTCAACCGGGGCTAAGAATCCGGGACTAAAGGTCCCGGCCTTTAGTCGCGGGTGCTTCCCACCGGGGCTAAAGGTCCAGGGAGAAAAAATAAATGTGTGTTGTGTGAGATTCGAACTCAGCACAACTCGCCTCAGGCACGCTTACCAACTGAGCTACGCAACCCACGTGATACAGTTCTAGACGTTTTCCTTTTGAATCCACTCGTGAAGGACCTTTAGCTCCGGTTGGTAACACCAACCGGGACTAAAAGGACCTTTAGCCCCGGTTGGTACCACCAACCGGGGCTAAAGGGTCACCCTTTAGTCCCGGTTGGTATTACCGACCGGGGCTAAAGGTCCGGGACCTTTAGTTCTGGTTGGTATTACCAACCGGGACTAAAGATTCACCTTTAGCCCCGGTTGGTAATATCGACCGGGACTAAAAGTCTTTAGCTCCGGACGTAAAATTTTGCCGAGACTAAAGCTCAGTTGATAGATCGTCCAAAGGCCTGTTTTCTAGTAGTGTATGGACTCCTTTCTTTATTTTCCATACAACCCTCTCACTCGAGGGCGTGTCTTCTATTTTTCTGTCTTGTGGGGTCAACTTCCGGTGCCCCGACAGGTGGTGCTGAGGGCGGTGTCGGCAGGGATGTTGTAGGCTCAGCTAGATGAGCGTGAGCGGGAAAGCATGGGTTGGGTGGGTTCGAGCCAGCTAGGTGTGGTTATTATTTTTTTTTATTCAATTTACATATTTTGACATACACCCAGCATTTATTATTTCCCACTAACGGAGTCCTCTCTTGTCTTCTTGATGACCCATTCTGGTTAGGCCAATCTCAACGGTGACTTTATTTGGTGTGTTTCCAAGACTGCCATATCATATGAGAGAAAATGGAACTTCAATAAAACTCCCCATTGAGAGTGAGAGTTTCATTCCAAGAGCATCTCCAAGACACTTGCTATCTTTGTTTTATATGCTATATTTTGATTTTTAAGTAAAAAGTGAACTCCAACAGCTATGCTATTTTGTTTTGTAAAATAACAAGTTTGTTATTTCTAAATCTCGTATGGTAAATATAGCTTGCATGTGTCACTAGCTATCTAGTATTGCTATAATAGAAAGACTGTTGGAGTTTTCTATTTTTTTATAGAGTTTTTTATTTTAGAGACTAGCTATATTATAGGTTTAGCCATCAATTTTTACCAACTCTCTTGGAGTTGCTCTAAAGTTTCATAGGCATTAAATTCCATGACTCATAAAGAGTTGGTATTCGTGTCAAGAGAGTTTCATCTAGATGAAACTCATTTCATCTCTCTTCTTAAATACATTGTCATGTCATCAAAATCGCTTATGTGGCACCATATTTAATACAAATGAAACTCCCATTAAGATTGGCCTTAGAGGTATGGCACTCACTAACCTCTCTCTGATAACTTGTAAAATGAGGGTAGACAAAATATTTCGGCCATTCTGTGTTACCAGTTCACACAGTGAGACCATATCATTTAGCTGGCTAAGATGGCCCCAGAAATTGGCCTAGCTTAAGACCACGGGCTAGGTCCAATACCAGGTCCAGGGTATCTAATTTTTATCTGCACTACATTCTCATGTTTATTTAAAAAACACCTCTCCCCAGGGCTGACAGGAAAAGAATAGTGAGGATAGATAAAGAAAATAATGTTAATTACAGCATGGGAACTGAAACAATCACTACTACAGAACAGGGTCTTTGGCCGATTCTCAAAATCGTTATTTGTCTCAGCGTTTTTGTCGTTCGGAACTAATAAACCCTTTAGTCCCGGTCGGTAACACGGACCGGGACTAAAGGGTCTGCCCCAACGGCTACCGCGCAGAGCTATTGGGGCAGAGACCCTTTAGTCCCGGTTCGTGTTACCAACCGGGACTAAAGGGCACTCTTTAGTCCCGGTTGGTGTCACCGACTGAGACTAATTCTTTAGCCACGGTTTGTGCCTTGCCCAGGGATAAATGATCACCTTTTAGTCCCGGCTCGGCAACCGGGGCTAAAGGCCCTTGCCGACCGGGGCTATAGTCCATTTCTATTGTAGTGAATCAAGGGAAAAAGCAAAAACTAAATAAGCCACGTCATTTGCTGGATCAAAGAAATTGATGCTAATCTTCTATGGTCACAATGTCTCGGCGGACGTCGTAGGAGCCACAGCAGTTTTGTTAGTGCATCACACTCAAAACGCATACTGAGCAGCACCAAACACATATAATTCCAGATGCCTCCTATACCTAAAGAGTACATTATTTGGTGCATGACCAAAGAAGGACATCTGAACCTTTCATGTTCCTTGGTACACGGTGCACAACACCGACCCACCAATTCTGCTGGGCAAGAAGCCCCATGGATTCAAATTAAGGATAAAAACGGAACGAAAATATCCCGAACCGAACCGCATCGTTTTCTATATTTAATCCGATTGAATTCGTATTTTCTTATCCGATTTTTACCGTTTTCGCTTTCGTTTTCGTATTTAAATGTAGAAGTAGAAAACGGTTGAGGAGTTTTTCGACCGAGTTCGACCGTTTTCTACTTTTAATCCGAAATATCCTTAATTCAAAATTCATTTTAAACCGAATTTGGTTGTTGGTCATTATTGTCGAGGCAAATAGGCAAAGGTAAGTGTGGAGTACTGATGTCCATGGACCGTATTATATAGGTAGTTCAGCCCGTCGCGCCTCCCTAAGTCGCTGAGGCGGGACTAATCACTCATATGGTGTTGCACGGCTATTGCTATCCTTTCTAGTCTAGTTATGATGGCATCTCAAATTTTCCTCTTGTTTTTTTCTCTTGTAAAAGAAATTAAATTGATAAGTGTTCTTTCATGCGAACGAAATTTGCCACAATGGCACTTGTTAATTGTTATGCATTGTGGGTCGGTATTCCGTATAGATTTTTCGTATACCGTCCGTGTTCGGTATAATTCCGCTCGAATTGGTTCGTTTTCGAAATTCCTGGTATTCCGTAAGTTCGTATTCGTTTTCGTGTCCGGTGTTACCGTTTTCGTTTTCGTTTTCGTATTCAAATGTAAAAGTAGAAAACGGTTAAGAAGTTTTCCGACCGTTTCCTACCGTTTTCATCCCTAGTTCAAATAATACAAAAAATGTGAAGCCAGGACATTGTTAAATAGGAGCAGTCATGCGGTCCTGAGGTATATATGGAGCTGGAGATGTTGAATGGGGGAGGCTGTCATGGTGGCTGCCACCGGCCCAATAGGCCCAAGAGGCAGTAGCTTAGCCGCCAAGTTAGAGTTAGGTTTAGGGTTGGTTCCTTCTCTATATAAAGAGAAGCACGCCTGCCATTTGGTATGAAGCAATGAATTATGAAGAAACAATTCTAGTCTCCCTCAATCTCTCAAGCTCTTGGCAAAGCATAAGGCCTAATTATCCCAAAATACCCATCACCATAACATCTGGTATCTAGAGTCAGTCGATTCTTCCACAACCGCTGTCAATTCTCTCAATCTCAAAAAAAACCAAACATCGATCCAGATCGCCTACCACCGCCAGCCGCCGCATCTCCACCACCACCCCGTCCTGTCCGCCTCCGCAGATCGCCGCTCGATCCACTTCCTTCCGATTCCCCACCACCACCAGCCGCCGCCACGACCCACCACCACTTGGCGGCTAACCTACTGCCTCTTGGGCCTATTGGGCCGGTGGCAGCTTGCTGGCTGCCCATGACAGAGGCTGTATAGCCACGTGATGGAATTTGGATAAGAAGGACATGTGCTGCTGAAATTTGGATAAGGAGGAGGAATAGTTAATAAAGATTACTACAGTTTTGGAGGATATAGATGAGAAACATTATTGTACCAACAACTATACATATTAAAGCCTTGTTGGTGAGTTTGTTGGTATAAGCATTCTCAACAACTGAAAACTACTATAGAAAAGCTGGGCAAGAAATTGACATTCAACCTCTGAAATGTTTGCAGTGTCGCTGTTGTTTTTTGAAATAAACAGTAGCTAGTTAATTTCACTCGTGAAACAGGATGCAAAGCCTTCTCAGTTCAGCCCAACAGAACAGCGTACCATTCGTCAGTTGTCAGTCGTCATGGTGTCCAGGCATTCAGCACATCTACCGGTGATGGCACAATATGAACAGGTCCTCATCCTTCCCCTCGTTGCATTCATCGAAGGTGTGCTGGCCCTACATCTGCGTTCGCATGCAGGGTTGACAACAACTGATTTTTGAGTTCCTCATTCGAGACCATTAGCATGCATGTCTTCATGCTCTTGCATAGCTGTTGGAAACTGGTGCTGCATGCCTGCTCCATTATATTGCTGAACAGGGGCACTGCACACGGTCTTCTTCTAGAGGATTGCAACAATAGCTGATTCAAAAGCTGAGCTTCCGAAGGAGCAGAGTCAGCAGATGCGCAGAATATGTTCAGTCTAAAATTGATATGCTATTGTAAATCTGAATGATCGAATTCTACTATTGTATATTGATGTGAGTTTGATCATTGATCAATGTTTAGCTAGTTTGAATAATTCATGGCATCTCATTGTTTTTTTAATAAAGCACACTGGGCTAAACCCCTCCTGTTTTATATCAAAAAAATTGAATGGCAATTCATTTTACCAACCTAATCTCCATCCTATAGACCACTTGATCGAGATAAAATATGAAATGGCTACAACACACAAGTAGATTGATACAGCGCCGATGGTGAGGTGAGCGTAGTTGTGAGTGGAGAAGAAGACTAGATTGGGAATTGGAACACAGAGGATAGCGAGGAACCTCGGCGGTGGGAGCTTCTCCGGCAGTGGCGGTTGAAACGCGTGGCACCACCGTCGAAGGGTAAACCCCACCCCGATACACAGGGAGGTTTATTCCTTCTTCAATGAATCCTTACAAATCCCTATGGTGCCCCTTTATAGTATAGGTGCACTACCATAATTAAAACCAATCTACTAATATTCCTCCCTTAATCCTCTTTTCCTATTCAGCCAACAACAGCCGAGTCCTAACCATGGCTTGGGCTGGAGACTCTTTGTTTGGGCCGACGCTGGTAATGACGGCCCACAAACGAGTCCACAACCCTTCCCTCCTCCCCAACAAACAGCTCGTCCGCGAGCTGAAAATCAGGATAGCAATCTTTGAAGTCTTCCACAGTTTCCCAAGTAGCATCAGCAGGGGGCGACCCTCCCAGTGAACCAGTAGCTGCCATTGGCCACGGTTAAGGCGAGCTCGGACCATAGCAACTGGTGTAGGAACTATCCGACCATGGAGAACTAAGGGCAATGGAACCAAGATAGATGGCGATTCTCCCACAAACTTCTTCAAGAGAGCGACATGGAAAACATCATGAATTCGTGCCTTAAAAGGAAGGCACAATCGATATGCCACAGACCCAATGCGCTCGGTCACCTGTTATGGCCCAAAGAAATGAGGCCCAAGCTTGGATGATGAAGCAGAAGTAATACACACAGTTGTCCGGTGGTGGAGACGCAGCAAGACCCAATCACCTACAACAAACTCGATAAGGCGGCGTTTCTTATCTTGATGCTCCTTCATCACATCTTGTGCTAAACGCAGTCGGTCGCGGATCTCAACCAAGAATTCATCACGGTCGCGTAGCTGACAATCCACTGCAGCCACCTTGGCCGATCCAAGAGTATAAGATACCAGAGACGGTGGTGACCTGCCATATACCACCTCAAATGGAGTTGCACGGAGAGCAGACTGGAAGGAAGTATTATAACTGAATTCTGCCCAAGGTAACCACTGGAGCCAAGAACGCGGTTGATCTCGAGGTTGATCTCCAGCCAAACATCGCAAGTACATCACAATGATGCGGTTAGTCACCTCCGATTGACCATCAGTCTAAGGATGAAACGTTGAACTGTGCAGTAATCTGACATTGGCCAATTTAAATAGTTCCTCCCAAAAGGTGTTGGTGAATACTGTGTCGTGGTAACTAACAATTGAACAAAGAAACCCATGAAGGCGCATAATATTTTCGAAGAAGACACGGGCTACCGAACTTGCTGAATATGGATGACTCAAGGCTATGAAATGAGCCATTTTGGAAAACCGATCCACCACAGTAAGAACCACTGACTTCCCACCAACTCGCGGAAAGCCTTTAACAAAATCCATTGCAATGTCGCTCCACACATGTTCTGGAACACGTAAAGGCTGCAGCAGTCAGAGACCGACGATGTAAATGCTCAGTCTTGTTCCGTTGACAAACAGTGCAGCCACGGACATAGTCACGGACCAAGCAATGTGAATGAGCATTGAAGATGCCCGAAAGCTGTGAAGAGTCTTTTGCGCCCCCTCATGACTGCCATGAGCCTCCTGCAGCAGATGCGACCATAACAAAGATGAATCTGGAATAAAAAGACGCCCTCGGTACAGCAGCAAATCATCCACCAATGCCCAGCCATCAGGAGCTCTCCCAACTGCTATCTGCTCTCGCAGCACTTGAGCCTGCGGATCATGCAAGTGTTCCAGCTTCAATTCATCATACAGAGCAAACGTTGGTGTTGAAATGGTGCGAGCAGCAAGTAAGTCGGAATCGCGGCGGGACAAAGCATCAGCTACTATATTCAATTTCCCCGCACGATATTCAACTGTGAGATCATAACCAAAGAGTTTAGTCACCCATGTGGTGAGGAATCGTCATGAGTCGTTGATCGAGAATATACTTGAGGCTCCAATGATCTGTGCAGACTGTGAAAGCACGACCCCTTAAATATGGCCTCCAATGTCGAACGACTTTGACTAAGCCAATGAGCTCCCTCTCATAAGCTGGTAACTTGGCATGGTGAGCAGCCACTGCGCTACTAAAATAGGCCACGGGTCCATCCCCTGATGAAGCACTGTGCCAAATCCAGCGTCTGAAGCATCACAATCAACAATGAAACGCTTGCTGAAATCTGGTAACTGTAGTAGCGGAGCAGAACCAAGAGCTGCCTTGAGCTAGAGGAAGGCTGCCTCTGCCTCTGCGGTCCAGGAAAAAGCCTCTCGCTTGAGAAGAGCTGTCAGTGGTGCAGCGACACCACCATATCCAGCGATGAACTTGCGATAGTAGCCGATAAGTCCCAAAAATCTACGAAGGGCTCGCGCCGAACTGGGACGCGGCCAAGCCTCCACCGCAGCCACCTTACCTCTGTCCATGGAAACCCCATCAGCTGAGATAATATGGCCAAGGTACGCAACCGACAGCTCTCCGAAGAAACACTTGCACTACCGGAGACGGGCTCTATGCCGAGTGCCCGCCGTTTTGCCGAGGGCTAAAACACGGGCACTCGGCAAAGAGGTCTTTGCCGAGAGTCAGCCCTCGGCACTGTACGGATCTCGGCGAATAATTGTACGCCGAGGGCCAGACTCTCGGCGAAGTCCGACTCTCGGCAAAAATACCCTATGCCGAGGGCTAAACCCTCGGCGTAGACGGCACCTCGGCGAACGGGTCGTTCGCAAACGGCTCGTTCTGCGCCGTTACCTTTGCCGAGAGCCCTCTGTTAGGCTCTCGGCAAAGGACCGAAATTTTTTTTGGATAAACTCTACGCCGAGAGCTCTGGCCCTGGCTCTCGGCATAGGTGCTCTTTGCCGAGGGTTTTAGGAAGCCCTCGGCAAAGCATTTTATTTTTTTTTTTTGTATTTTTGCTCCCAATTTTTTCTGTGGCCTTGCTACAGTACTAGAAGCCAAGATTTGAAATTAGAAGTGTTTTCCATAAATCTTGCTATATTTCGCGCATTTTCTTTAATTTGATGATTTTTCCCGCGGGACGCACGTTTGAACTGCAGGTGCATGAAATAATAAAACTCAGCGATTCAAAAAATGGTATTAATTCTTTAGAGGGTATTTCGACACCGTATCCAGGGACAGGCGCGGAGACTCGACCGTCTCGTGCAAGAGAAACGGCGACCAAGTTGCGTGATATTGCATTTAAAATTATTAAAAATACAAACGAAGTCAGAAAATCATGAAAACGGACGAGTGACCTTGTCATCGCATGTAGAGGCTAAAAAAATTTTGGAAATGTTTGGAGGAAGTGGTGGCGCAAGATGGTTGAAACCCTGAGATCCATCCGAAAGAGATACGGCTGGAGGTATGCAGGTCTCTGCATATCGACAACCGTATCTGTTTCGGATTGTCCACGTTACTTGGACAGCCCCCAGATGCGTCGATGAGGCTAGTTCCCATGGTCTGGCCCGATTCGAGATGGAGTTTCTGCATCACCTCCCTGTTGTTCTCCGGATACACACTCTCCCTACAGGACGTGTATCTTGAGAACATCGGGGAGGTGCTGCCGAAATTCTGTCTCGGCTCGGGGCAGACAATGGGAACTGGCCTCATCGACGCATCCGCGGGTGGGATTAGGACCTATCCTCACCTATTAGATGATAGTAGCATGGAAGTACTCGGAGGTAGATATGTAAGTACTCGGATGGATGACAGTAGGATGGATGACCGTCAGTGGATGTACTCGGGCCGTAGAAGCAGAAGTGATTTCACCGATGAATGGTTGCGCAAGACAGATGCTTTCGTGAACAATGCATTTGGCGCGGCTCGACGAGGAGAGATCAAAGTGTTGTGCCCATGCAGCAGATGTGGGAACCGGAGAAGGCAAGACAAGGAGAACATGGCTAAACATCTTGTGAACAATGGATTCACGCCGGACTACACCCGGTGGATCTACCATGGTGAAGCACATCGTTTGAGAGCGAAGGCAGTGCGACCACGTCTGGAGGACTTTGATGCTGCGGGGGTAGCAGACATGTTAGATGACTTCCAAGAAGCACAGTACGCTGAAGGACGTACGGAGGAGGAGATGGAGAAGACCGCAAAGGCGTTTTACGAGATGATGTCTTCGGCACAGAAACCCCTTCACGAGCGGACAACGGTTTCTCAACTGGATGCCATTGGCCGTGTGATGGGGTTGAAGTCCCAGTTCAACCTGAGTCGAGATGCGTTCGATGGTATGTGTTGGCCCTATTTGGTAGCATGCTTCCGGACGGCCACATATTGCCAAAGAGCCTGTACGAGTCACAGAAACTGCTTCGTGCCCTGAAGATGTCGTATGAGCAGATACATGCTTGTCCAAATGGGTGCGTCCTCTTCAGGAAAGATCTCACGGATGCAGGTTACTGTCCGAAGTGTAAAGCGTCGAGATACATGGAGGTAGACGATGGTGAAGGCCCAAAGAGGCAGCTTTCTATCCCCATGAAAGTCCTGCGTTACCTGCCGTTCACACCGAGGATCCAACGTCTCTACATGACCGAGGAATCCGCGAAACAGATGACATGGCACAAACAGGGTACCCGATACAATCCTGAGAAGTTGGTACATCCCGCCGATGGTGAAGCATGGGCCCATTTCGATCGCATCCATCATGACAAAGCTAGAGAGGCTCGTAATGTTCGTGTTGCGTTTGCAACGGACGGTTTCAATCCCTATGGACTCATGGCTGTCCCGTACACCTGTTGGCCCATCTTCGTTATCCCCCTCAATCTCCCCCCCGGCGTCCTATTTCAACGTCATACTGTCTTCTTGTCGTTGATAATTCCTGGACACCCGGGGAATAACATGGGTGCGTACATGGAGCCTCTGATTGATGAATTGGAAACTAGTTGGAATGAAGGGGTATTGACATACGACCGAGCTTCAAGGTCTAACTTCACAATGCACATTTGGTACCAGTACTCACTGCATGACTACCTGGCATATGGGATATTCTATGCATGGTGTGTCCATGGCAAGTTCTCATGCCCCGTTTGTAAGACAGCTACGAGATTTATCTGGTTGAAGAAGGGTGGCAAGTATTCGGCGTTCGACCAACATCGACAATTCCTGCCTCTTGACCATCCTTTCAGACGAGACACCAAGAACTTTACCAAAGGTGTCGTGGTGAGAGATCCTCCACCTCGGATGCTGACCGGTGCCGAGGTTCATGCTCAGATAGATGCTCTCCAGTTCAACGAAACAAACGGTCGTTTTGCGGGGTATGGTCAGGAGCATATGTGGACTCATAAGTCAGCTTGGAAGACTCCCTTATTATGACGATCTTCTTCTGCCACATAACATTGATGTAATGCACACTGAAAAGAACATCGCTGAGTCGCTTTGGGGAACACTCATGGACACTGAAAAGTCTAAGGACAACCCTAAGGCTAGACTAGACCTGGCACTGTTGTGCGATAGACCAAAGAAGAGATGCTCCTCCTCAGCCGACAGGAGATGGACACAGCCCAAGGTCGATTTCGTCTTGGGCAGGCCACAAAGGAAAGAAATACTTCAGTGGATCCAGACATTGACATTCCCTGATGGATATGCAGCGAATCTAATGAGAGGAGTCAACTTATCTACTCTGCGAGTCCTAGGGATGAAGAGTCATGACTTCCACGTATGGATCGAACGGCTTCTTCCGGCGATGGTTCGAGGCTATGTTCCTGAGCCTATGTGGGTTGTCTTGGCAGAGTTGAGCTATTTCTTCCGCCAGCTATGTGCCAAGGAGATATCTCGGTCCGTCATTGATGACTTGGAGAAAGCTGCACCTGTGTGCTCTGAGCTGATGAGAGAAATCTTTCCACCAGGCTTCTTCACTCCGATGCTTCATTTGATCGTACACCTCCCAAATGAGGTTCGAATGGGAGGGCCTGTGCAATGGCGTTGGTGCTTTCCAGTCGAGAGAAATATGAAGACTCTTCGCAAGAAATGTAGAAACAAAGCCAAAATTGAGGCTTCCATTGCAGAGGCATCCATTCTGGAGGAGGTGTCCAACTTCACTGAAGAATACTACTCCGAGAACCTTCCGAGCGTGCATAATCCACCCCCTCGTTACAATGCTGGAGAAAATGAATCGAGTCTTAGCCTTTTTCGAGGCCAACTCGGCACGGCAAGTGGATCCACAGTTAAGCAGTTGAACTATGAAGAGTGGCGAAAGATCATGCTATACGTGCTTACCAACCTTGATGAGCTGGACCCGTACATGGGGTAAGTTGTTATCTATCTTCATCCAATTCATCGTCACTTTCCAAACACCATTCTTTTTGATTCGTACAGTGAATTTCTTCATTTGTTCTCAAATGGACCAAGGCCTCTTTCTGATGCGGCAGCTGAAACCCTAATTGCAAATGGTGTGGGGCAAGGGAGGCCTGATTTCATTTCTTGGTTCCGACAAAAGGTACGTCCTACCAAGGTCGTACTTAGTCTGACGTTCAACTTGCTCTTACGTTCTGACCGTATAACGATATATCTTGCGTCGCCTTGCAGGCTCAAACCGATGCGTCTATGAGTCAAGAGCTGAGACAGGTTGCAAAAGGCTTTGACCGTAGGGTCAAGTCATTTAACGGTTACGACGTGAATGGATTTCGCTTCCACACATCAAGCTACGAGCAGAGTCGGCCCAATCGAAAAACCACAAATAGCGGTGTTTTGTACTCCAGGCAATGACAACCGTGACTACTATGGAAGAATTGAAGAAATATACGAACTTTCATTTCATGGTGAAAAGCCTTTGAATCCTGTCATGTTCAAATGCCATTGGTTTGATCCTGGAAGAACGAGGCTGACACCTAATCTTGGGCTAGCTGAAATTCGACAGGATTCTGTCTATCCAGGCTCCGATGTGTATATTGTGGCTCAACAGGCCACGCAGGTTTTACACGCCATACGCGTGCAAAAGCAAAGAGCATCTCTTGGGTTGGTATATTGTGCACAAGATATCACCACATGGTAAACTACCTCTCCCCAATGATGAGGATTATAACTTTAACACAAACACGTATGACGGTGAGTTCTTTCAAGAATCTGGGTTGCAAGGGACGTTCACGATAGACTTAACCGAAGCGATGGAAATGGAAGTAGAGAATGATGACGAGGACGCTGGGGATGAGGTGGTAAATGAGAAGGACATAGAAATGCTAGAACGATTCCGTTTAGGCCAAGCAAATGAAGAGGACGACCTGTCTTCGGATACTGAGGAGTACTTAGACATGGTTGACAGTGATGAGGAGACTCATGCTCCGGCTAATCCGGATGATCCAGATTATTTCTAATACATGTAATATTATGTTATATTTTTAGGATCTATTGTTTTATTTATATTTCACATATTTGGTTATGTTATTTCTAATACAACATTGCTTGTTCTTTTTAAATGCAGGAGGTCGAGGCAAGATGCCGGGAGGACGTCAGAGGCGGTTGAGTTGGTTGTACCAGCTCGCAGGCCGACGGGCCCTCGACGAGGAGTGGCCGCCGCCGGAGGGAGCCGTCTCCACAGGAGGAGGAGGAGGAGGTCGAGGAGGAGGTGCCGGCCACGCCCGAGGCCCAGCGGCAGGAGGAGGCACCATTGGCCGAGGATGCAGAGGAGGAGGACGAGCTGGAGGAGGACGAGGCGGACGGGTGTTCGGTGCCTCAGGGGTGTCCACGCCCTACTTGAGAGGCCCCGCCAGCCTCCCGGCGTTGCCGGCACGTGCCCGACGCCCAGTGATCACGCCCATCGGACAAAAGTACATGTTCTAACTACCTGTTCGTACGATGAGACTCAAAATAGAAATAGAAGCTAATAATCTTTTTTAATCACTTGTGCAGGGGATGGGACTTTGTGGGGCCTAAAGTCCGCAAACCCAACGGCGTCCTGGGTCTCCTGTGCCGCGAGCACTACCCGGCATAGTATAGTATGCCGGGAGGCACGAGCCGGCCTACACCTTTGACCACTACAGCGTCGCCCCAGACCTAGACTTCCCCAACAAGGCGGCGCGGGTTAGAGCGGAGCTGTGGGTAAGTCTTCGTCAAACAATATCAAATTCATCATATTTTCTCTTTAATTACTGTCTCGCCTCGTATTGTGTCTGTATGCAAAACTACTTCAAGTGCGAGCCGGGGAAGGAGGCAGTGGCGGAGGTGACGGCTACCCGGGCCTGTAGGAAGCTCGTCACCGACATGATCTACGAGGCGAGACTGCAGGCCATCATCACCTACAACGCCACGGTCCTGGCCACGAGGGTGACGAAGGCCCAGGCGAGAGGCATGACGGGGCCGGGGCGTAGTTCTTGCAGGTAAGTGTTTTCTTTTGAGATTAAGCTTTTGGTACTTTTCATCTAACGCTTAGACGTGAAATACTTGATGATGTGCAGATGATCCCCCAATGGTGCCAGTCGTTTCCCGAGTGCTGGGAGATGATCGTGGACCGGTGGCTCTTGGAAGAGTGGGCGTCCACCACGCCGAGGCCCGGGAGGCGCGTCTGCAGATGCCAGGTGTACCACACCACCAGGGCAACCGCAACCTCGCCGAGTACGCACAAGCTTGGGTACGTGAAAGACTTTATCAATTTCTCGATCAAATGTTGCCTGATTGCTAATCATCTTGTTGTCTTCCTCGCAGTCGGAGGCACACGGTGGCCAGCTTGCGGCACGGTGGCGGCATACGCCATGTCCCACAAGGGCAAGGCCACGGCAGCGGAGACCTCCTACAACCCCGACGATCCCGCCGACGCGTACACCAACTCCAGCGTCCACTCCCGCCTCACTGACTACTCAGAGGCGGCAAGGGCGGTCCATGGGGACGACCTTTGATCCCGCCACCGCGGACCTGGACGGGAGCATCGTCATGAGGATTGGAGGAGGAAAGAAGCATGGGCGTTCTGGCTTGGCGACGGCGTCATCGACACGGCCCTCCACTCCCACTCTGTCCCAGCTCCGAGCACAGAGCACGAGCGGGAGCGTCCCCATACGCCCACGCCCGTCGCCTGCGCAGTCGCGGGTCGCCGAGCTCGAGGTTATTTCTATTTAACTCATCGTACATTGATCTTTAAATGTTTGCATTGTTCTAACATTCACTTTGTATTATCGCAGGCCCGCCTAGAAATAGAAAGCAGGAGCGCCAGGTGTCTGAGACCCAGATGCGGTCACAGATGTCGGCCCAGATGGAGGCTCAAGCTAAGCAAATGGCGGAGCTCATCGCCTTCATGGCCTCCCAGGGCATGGCCGTGCCTCAGACGCTCATGGCTCCTCCACCGCCGCCTCTGGACCCCGGAGTTGCTCCTGTGAGTATCAATACTTCAGTGTTTCATTTATTTCATTTTCTTGTCTAACATGACCTTTTGCAGCCTCCTCCGTCAGAAGGTTCGAACAACCGCCACGCTCTGGATGGAACCCGACCGGGGGTCAAGCAGGCGACAGTTCTCAGGGGTGGCCCGGTTGGCTGGGGGGGTATGTAGTAGATCTCCTGTGTCACTGAAGTCTCATGTTGTTGAACTATGTGATTTGAGGACATATATGTTATTGAACTATGTGATGTGATATATATATATATAGGTTCTGTGACGTGAAATGTGATATATGTGATATGTGATGAATGTGATATATATCTGTGTGATATTGTCGGAGAAAAGGAAAACAGAACTGGAAAACAAAAAAAACAAAATTACCCAGCTTTGCCGAGGGTTTGCTCTCGGCAAAGAGGCCCTTTGCCGAGGGTTTTGGCCATAGCCCTCGGCAAAGCTGGGGAGGCAGAACGTAATTGCCAAGGCTTTGCCGAGGCTTTGGTCATAGCCCTCGGCAAAGTCCGAGGTTTGCCGAGAGCCGGCTAAGATAGCCCTCGGCGAAGAGGTTCCAGAAAAAATATTCGAAATTTCTTTGCCGAGAGCTGACCCCGGATAACCCTCGGCACAGAAAAAATAATAATAAAAAAAATTATCGCTTTGCCGAGGGCCCGGCTCTCGGCACACGTAACGCCTTTGCCGAGAGCCGGCTTAGCCCTCGGCAAACCTACCGTCAATAGGGACAGCCGTTAACGACCACTTTTCTATGCCGAGAGCCAATCGGGCCCTCGGTAAAAGGTTTGCCGAGAGCCCGATAAATGGCCCTCGGCAAAGGATGCTTTGCCGTGATGTTTTTTGCTGAGAGCTCTATGCCGAGGGCTGCTCTCGGTATAGGCTCGCCGAGTGTCGAAGGCCTTTGCCGAGTGCTACAGGCACTCGGCAAAGCGGCCGTTTCCAGTAGTGTTGGATCATTTAGCGAAGAGGTGGTGATCACGGAGTTGCTGCAGCACAATCCGTACATGTTGCAAATGTTAGCCCACGAAGACTGAAAATCAAGCATATCATCAAAGAAAACCAGTACGAAGCGCTGGAGGAAGGGCTTCAAACACTCATTCATCAAGGTTGGAATGTTGCCGGCGATTGGTCAAGCGAATGGCATCACCATGAACTCAAAGTGGCCACGATGGTTCAGAGGCAAGTATTGGCTATGTCCTCGGGATGCATCCGCACTTGATGATACCGTTGCGAAGATCAATCTTGGTAAAAAAACCGGGGGCACCAATAAGCTCATCAGTAGCTCATCAATGACTGGAATAGGGAAACTAGTCTTGACAGTGGAATCGTTGAGTGCACGGTAATCAACACAAGAGCGCCAAGTATCGTCTTGCTTGCGTACCAGGAGCACTGGGGAGGAAAAGGGTGATGTCGACTCCAGAATGATTCCTTGAGCCAACATGTCGTCGCACTGGCGTTCAATTTCATCTTTGAGCAACTGTGGAAACCGATAGGGTCATACCGCCACTGGTGGAGTGCCCGACAACAAGTGGATCCGGTGATCATAACGGCGAGCTGGAGGTAGACCGTGTGGTTCATCGAAGATGTCTTTGTAGAACAGCAGCAAATCGTCCAGAACTGCACGAGGGTCCTGCATGGTGTGGACAGCCATGCCACGACTGCCAAGCCACGCTAGTGATGGCGCGACCATTGAACCAAAAGGCCATCGAAAGGGTGTTGAAGTCCGAAACGATGAATGTGTCCCAAGGCTCGTAGCCATGGACACACAAGGACGATGTCAAATCCACCTAAGTCGAGGGCAAAACAGTCGACGGAGAAGCGGAGGTCATGAATAAGGATATCTGTGGCGAGACATACGCCAGGATTGCAGACTTGATCACCATTGGCCACCATCACCGACAGCCCTGCGCGCTTGGTGACCAGCAGGCCCAAATGAGCAGCAACCGTAGAGTGGATGAAGCTGTGTGTGGAGCCTGTATCAACCAAAGCGCGTAACTGAACACCAGCAATCACCACCTGCAGCATCATAGAATTAGAAGGCCCAAGGCCAATGAGAGCATGTAAGGATATCTCAAAGTTAGTGATGTCGTCGTTGAGCGGGTCGTTCCTCGCCATCTGCAAGTTCCATGAGGAAGACGCCCTTCGTGGCACACTTGTGGTCCTTGGAGTAAGGCTCCAGGCAGAAGTAACATTGTCCGTTCTGTCGTTTCTCTTGCATCTCCGCTGGCGTGAGGCGACGAAACCGAGGACACGCCCCATTAGTCTTGCCCTCCAGCGAGCCGGCGGCTGAGCCCGCCGCGCTGGTTGAAGCCAAGGCACGGCGAGTGGATGACTTTGGTGGTGCCGAGCTGTTGTTAGTGGAGGTCTGCTCTTATCATTGTTCATAGGCCCACGCTAAGCTCATGGCCTACTGCAGATTAGCAGGGTCCTGCAGCTCCACATCTGAAGCGAGCGGTTGTCGCAAGCCACCGGTGTAGAGATCAACTGTCGTCCGCGTGGAGAGGTTGTCACAACGCGAGAGCAGAGCGAGGAAACACCACGAATACTCCTCGAGAGTAACTGTGCAGACCAAAGCCTTGATTTCACCGACAAAGTTTGTGCGGATGGGTGGCCCGAAGCGGAGGTTGACGAACTCAACAAAGCGCAGCCAATCGACCATCCCAAAGTCACGCTCCATCTGGTACTACCACTCTGCTGCGAGGCCGTCCAGATGTAACGATGTCATCCACACCTTCTCGTCCTCTGGAACGCGATGCCCACAGAAGTAGTTATTGCACTTGTTAAGCCAATTCAATGGATCGGTCTCCGCATTGAAGTTGGGAAAATGAATTTTGGTTGGGCGATGAGGTTCCCTCAGGCCGGCCACATTGCCATGACTGAGGTGGTAGGTTGCCGTAGTCGAAGAGGTGGTAGGCCTGACCAGGTCGACCGAACTCCCGGCCGCCCCTGTCCTGGTCGAAGCCGCTGGGGTCACGGAAATCGCGGCCGCCTCTGTCCCGATCGAGGCCACTGGGGTCGCGGAAGTCACGGTCGAAGTCCCGACCGCGACTGCGAGCCCGGTCATAGCCTCCGCCGTCCCGCTCGAAGTGCCGCCCGTAGCCCCGCCCGAAGCCGTGGCGTAGTCGCGGTCACTAGAGGCGAAGGCAGAGTCGCGAAGCCCCAGCTGACCACGCGAGTCTAGGAAGCGGTCACGGTCGCGAAGGGCGCGGTCGCGGAACTCTGCCCAGGCGTGGTCCCGCTCGAGATCGGTCTCGGTGTCGAGGTCGCGTCCGCTACCGCGGCCATCATCCCCGTCGAGGCGGAAATCATCAACGCCACCAGCGACGTTATCCTCATTCCTCCGCGCCGCCCTTGCCGGTTTCCTGCGTGCCCGATTCGATGTGCGCTAGCCTCTGATCGTGGGAGTTGTGGCGATTGGTGATGGTGGAGAGCTGGCCCAAGATGCGATCCAATTTAGCATCCATTGCCTCAGGGTCGGGAGTGCCGGACATAGTAGTCGATGCACCCACGAAGGTCTTTGATACCAAATTGATACGGCGCCGATGGTGAGGTGAGCGTAGTGGTGAGTGTCGAAGAAGACTAGATTGGAAATGGGAACGCAGCCTCGGCGGTGGGAGCTTCTCCGGCAGCGGCGGCTGAAACGCCTGGTGCCACCGTCGAAGGGTAAACCCCACCACGATACACAGGGAGGTTTATTCCTTCTTCAATGAATCCTTACAAATTCCTATGGTGCCCCTTTATAGTACAGGTGCACTACCATAATTAAAACCAATCTACTAATATTTCTCCCTTAATCCTCTTTTCCTATTCAGCCAACAACAGCCGAGCCCTAACCATGGCTTGGGCTGGAGACTCTTTGTTTGGGCCGACGCTCGTAATGACGGCCCACAAACGAGTCCACAACATAGATCGATCATTATGGCCGGTCACCATTTCTTGTCTCAAACACAAAATTTTCCCATGCATCTAGCATATTTTTGTTGTTTGAAGCATCACATTTTAAGGACCTGAGGTAGTATTTGCCAACCTGTTGCATTGATTGATCTTGACAACGATTGTATCAGATAAATGAACCACTATGCGACCAGACAGAGACTACAGCTATGTGACCAGATAGCGTGCGTGAATGTTTGTGGAACTGTGTTTGTGTTGTAATTAACCTACCTCACGGGAACCAGAAAACAGGACAAGACCAAGTCTGAGGGAGCACAACACGAACAAAGGCCATGTCTATCGAGACCTGATGGCATCAGAGTGTCTCCAACATCTCATCAGTAGTGACTTGTTCAATCCAGCTGTCTGATACTTCGCTCGCACTCCACCAAAGTATGAAGCTAGACGAAATCAGTTGGTAGCATACCTATATCCAGCAGCATGCTCTAGTCCCTAACTGGAGCTCAAGCGCATCACAATCTACCAAGATGTAATGCACACTCGCCCACTGATAGTAACTACTTGACTCTCAGCAGTCAAGTGGCTGAAATCTGGGACACAAACTAGAAATTTCACGGACCCCACCAGTTTCCAGATGCCTCCCAATACTTAGAAGAGGCACTATGTGGTGCACAAACAACCAAAGAATGAGACCAAGAGTGCAAGACCGCTTGTGCTACTAATTCTGGTTCCAAGCCAAATATTTATATGCCAACCTCTCATAGATTTTTTTAAAACCTCTCATACATTTAGTGCACATGCTACGCGCAAAAAAATTGCAACATATTTCTGTAGATTGCTATGTGCATGCTGTTAGATGATATGTATCATAGTCATCCAGGCAACCGAGTCAAGTAGGTTTGTTAGAGGTTGTTAGGATAGACACCTGAGTTTTATATGTAAATTACCGAGACCTCCGAGATGTACGTATTCCTGAGTATATAACATGCAGTCCAGAGATCAGATTGATCGTCTGGTTCCCTCATTCCCTCATATGGTATCGGAGCTTTTTTCGTTCCTCCCGGAACTGATCCTCATGGCCGCCGGCTCTTCCTCCTCCGCTGCCATGCCTGCTTTCGCGTTTGGCTTCCTGCCGCCCGTATCTGAGAAGTTGACTCGCGCTAACTACAACATGTGGCATGCGCAAGTCTCCTCCACCATCAAGGGCGCGCAGATGGGGAACTACATCAAGACCGGCGCTGCTCCACCCGCGGCGCTCATCGATGGCGCCATCGATGCGACCACCGGCAAGAAGGGCGACCCGGTGCCGAAACCCGCCTACCAGACGTGGATGACTCAGGACCAACAGGTCCTTAGCTATCTCTTCTCGTCCTTGTCGAAGGAAATCTTCGCGCAAGTATCGTCTGCCACCACCGCAGCCGAGCTGTGGGCTGCGGTCCATGCCCAGCATGCCTCCCAATCCCGTGCCCGTATCATCTCCACCCGGATGGCCTTGGCCACGGCGACAAAAGGCACATCATCCATCGCCGACTACTACACCAAGATGAAGGGCCTCGCCGACGACATGGCTTCGGCGGGCAAGAAGCTGGAAGATGACGATCTCGTCACCTACATCCTCACGGGACTCTGTGAAGAATTTGAATCTGTCATCACTGCTGTTGCCAACAGGGTCGAGCCGATCACCGTTCCAGAGCTTTATGCTCAGCTGATCGCGCACGAGCAACGCAAGGAACTGAACTCTGGTGGCAACGGTGGCGCGGCCCCGTTCTCTGCCAACGCCGCGACCAAAGGGCACCGCCATGGCGGGGGTTCCTTCAACAACCCGCGCAGTCGTGACGGGAACAATCGCGGTGGTTTCGGTCGCGGTGGGGGCAGCCGCGGCCGTGGAAACAACAATGGTGGTGGCGGAAACGGCCATGGCCGAAACTTTCAGTCCGGGGTCTTCTGCCAAATTTGTGGCAAGGAAGGGCACCCGGTGTACCGCTGCCGCAAGCGATTCGACAACAACTTCAGCGGTCCACCTCAGAAGAGCGTCTCCTCGGCCACGTCCAGTTCGTACGGCATAGATACGAACTGGTACATGGACAGCGGTGCCACCGACCATATCACCGGCGAACTGGAGCGCCTCACCACCCGCAACAAGTACCACGGCGGAGATACTGTTCACGCTGCGGACGGCGCAAGTATGGAGATCGCACATGTCGGTCAGAGTACTGTGTCTTCCCCTAGTAGAGTTTTTCATCTAAATAATGTTCTCCATGTTCCACAAGCAAATAAGAGCCTTTGTTCAGTAAATCAACTTGCTAGAGATAATCATGTTTATCTTGAGTTTCACCCCAATCACTTTTTAATCAAGGAACAGGGGACGATGAAAACTCTCCACAAAGGCCGATGTGAAGCTGGGCTCTATCCGTTGCCTGCATCATCCACCTCGCCATTCTCTTCATCTGCAAATAAACAAGTCTACACTGCCGTCAAGCCCTCCACCTCCCTGTGGCATCACCGCCTCGGCCATGCCTCATCCCGGGTCGTCAAGCACGTCTTAGATCGGCATAGGCTCCCTTTTGTTCTTGATTCTAGTGACCAGAAAATTTGTGATGCATGTCAACAAGGCAAAAGTCATCAGTTGCCTTATCCTAAGTCTGTTAGTGTGTCCAAGGGTCCTCTGGATCTTATTTTCTCTGATGTCTGGGGTCGTGCGCCCACATCTGTTGGACGTTTTGAATATTATGTTTCCTTCATTGATGACTACAGCAAGTTCACTTGGATTTACTTACTTCGTCATAAATCTGAGGTGTTCAAGTGTTTACTACTTTCCAAACTCTTGTAGAGCGCCAACTTGGACGCAAAATTCTTGCGGTTCAGTCTGATTGGGGTGGTGAGTACCAAGCGCTTAATTCTTTTTTTAATAAAATTGGCATAGCCCATCATGTCTCTTGCCCTCATGCACACCAGCAAAATGGCTCTGCCGAGCGGAAACATCGCCATATTGTAGAAGTTGGTCTTTCCCTCCTTGCTCATGGCTCTCTTCCTCTCAAATTTTGGGATGAAGCCTTCTTGACCGCTGTCTATCTCATTAATAGGTTACCTTCTAAGGTTATCCATAATGAAACTCCGTTTGAGCGCCTGTTGGGTGAGACTCCAGATTACAGTCATCTTCGCGTGTTCGGTTGTGCAGTGTGGCCGAACCTTCGCCCTTATAACTCTCGGAAACTTGAGTTTCGTTCTAAACAATGTGTCTTTCTTGGGTATAGCACCCTTCACAAGGGGTACAAGTGCCTAGATCCAAAACAAGGGCGTGTATATATATCTCGTGATGTCATCTTTGATGAACACATTTTTCCCTTTGCCTTTCTCCACCCCAACGCTGGTGCTCGTCTTCGACAGGAACTTGAACTTCTACCTGACATGCTTTTAAACAACTCTACTAGTCTCGGGGATTCACTTTACTTGCTCCACATGGTGCATCTCCTAAAGCTGTTAATGCCCCTGCAAGTTCTCCTGTCTCTGGTGTTGACACAGGTACAACTAATGGCGACCATACAGTGCAAGCGGAGCCTGGTATGCATCATTTCATGTGTCTCCCGTTGGGGCACAACACGCCACCCGAGGCTCTTCCGTCTGATGGCGCTGCTGGTACCGGTGAATCTCCCTCGGGTTCCAACACGGGCACTGGTGGTGATAACGTGGTCTCGCACGGGGTTGCTGCGACTCCGTCAGCGGGCGCAGGGTCCTCTACACCAAGTCCTGCGCCACAGCACTCACTCGCCGGGCTTGGTGCTCCACGGCCGGATCCTGCCGGCGCGGGGGTTGCTGCCGCCTCCTCGCCAACTCCTGCCCCTGAAGCTCCTGCTCAGATCCTCCCCACGGGATCCTCTGTGGTTGCTGTACCGGTGCCTCCCTCATCTTCGACAGCTGTTCCTTCTCCTCCACGGGTGCCGAATCGCCCGGCCACTCGACTTCAACGTGGTATTCGCCAGCCAAAACAGTTCACTGATGGCACGGTGCGCTGGGGCATGCTGGCCAGTCGCACTTCAGAAGAACCCTCCACTCTTGATGCCGCCCTTAATGATCGCAATTGGAGCGCAGCGATGGACAAAGAGTATCAAGCCTTAGTCCAGAATAAACCTGGCATCTTGTGCCTCATCCGAAGAGCAAGAATATTGTTGGTTGCAAGTGGGTTTACAAGATCAAGCGCAAGGCTGATGGCTCAATTGACCGATACAAGGCACGACTCGTTGCTAAGGGCTTCAAACAACGTTATGGCATTGATTATGAAGAAACCTTTAGTCCAGTTGTCAAAGCAGCCACTATTCGTCTTATTCTATCTGTGGCTGTGACAAAGGGATGGTCATTACGTCAACTTGATGTTCAAAATGCTTTTCTCCATGGTTTTCTTGAAGAAGAGGTCTACATGCATCAGCCTCCCGGGTATGCTGACAAGGCTTATCCTAACTATGTATGCAAGTTGGACAAAGCTCTTTATGGCTTGAAACAAGCTCCACGGGCATGGTATGCTCGCCTCTGCAATAAACTGCAAGCACTTGGTTTTGTTCCTTCACGAGCAGATACCTCTTTGTTCTACTACAACAAGGGCTCATACGTTATGTTTGTCTTGGTATATGTTGATGACATCATAGTGGCAAGTTCCTCTTCATCAGCCACCGCAGCCCTACTTAAAGATCTCCAAGCTGAGTTTGCTCTGAAAGACTTGGGCGATCTTCACTTCTTTCTTGGTATTGAAGTTAAAAGAGTTGGTGATGGCCTGCTGTTGTCTCAAGAGCGCTACGCCACTGATGTTCTCTCCAGGTCCGGCATGGATCGTGCAAAGCCAGTTGACACACCGCTATGCGTCTCGGAGAAGCTCAGTCTTACTGTTGGAGATCCACTTAGCCCTGAAGATGCCACTCGCTACAGAAGTGTTGTTGGAGCTCTCCAATATCTGACGCTAACACGGCCTGATTTATCCTTTTCCGTCAATAAGTGTCAGTATCTTCATGCTCCTACAACTGCTCATTGGAGTGCAGTCAAGCGAATATTACGCTATGTGCGCGGCACAGTTAGTTTGGGGCTCAGAATCAAGAAGTCCAGCTCTATGCTTGTTAGTGCCTTCTCAGACGCTGACTGGGCAGGGTGTGTTGATGACCGTCGTTCCACCGGAGGCTTTGCAGTGTTCCTAGGCAGCAACTTGATCTCATGGATGGCAAGGAAACAAGCTACTGTTTCTAGATCAAGTACTGAAGCGGAGTACAAAGCACTAGCTAATGCAACTGCTGAAATTATGTGGGTTCAAAATTGTTGAAAGAACTGCAGATTCAGTGTCCTTCAGTTGCACGCCTTTGGTGTGACAATTTGGGAGCTAAATATCTCTCTGCAAATCCTGTCTTCCATGCCCGGACTAAGCACATCGAAATTGACTTCCATTTTGTTAGGGAGCGAGTAGCTGCAAAGCTGTTGGAGATCAGGTTCATTAACTCAGGTGATCAACTCGCTGACGGCTTCACCAAGGCTATTCCTGCTGTGAAGCTTCAACAGTTCAGAACCAATCTTAATCTTCTTAGTGGCTAAGATTGAGGGGGAGTGTTAGATGATATGTATCATAGTCATCCAGGCAACCGAGTCAAGTAGGTTTGTTAGAGGTTGTTAGGATAGACACCTGAGTTTTATATGTAAATTACCGAGACCTCCGAGATGTACGTATTCCTGAGTATATAACATGCAGTCCAGAGATCAGATTGATCGTCTGGTTCCCTCATTCCCTCATACATGCATCCAGTAACTGTAGCCCCACAGATCGATATTTGATACAATCAGAGTTTTAAATAGCGGGCTATAGCACCGCTATAGCGCCGCTATAGCTTTTGGAAAGGCTCACCGCTAGGCTATTTTACATTTACCGCTATGACAATTTTTACCATTATTTACCGCGATATCACCGCTATTTACCGCTATAGCACCGCTATGTCAACTTTTACTGCTATCTATAAATTATTATTTCCTACTTAATTTAGTATTTTGGAAAATTAAATTTTCATGAACCATATTAAAATATCATATTAGTATTTAGTAATGTTATATGTATTTATAGGACACTAGAAATATATTTGTGATCATCAAATTTCATATTTACCATGTTTTTGCCATCAATTACTAGTATTTTCATGTTTTTTTAACAAAAACGCTATCTGTCATAGCACCGCTATAGCGCCGCTATAGCTGTATAGCTGCTGAAAAAAAGTTGTCGCTATTTTCAATAGCCCGCTATTTAAAACTTTGGATACAATGTGACTTCAAATTTTTATTCAAGCCATTGGCAGTGTCGTAATTCTTAAGCTCTGGATACCTTCCCTATAGGTGTGTGAATAGATGAAGCCTGAAAGTAACCTAACAAACTATAAAACCATTCCTAGCTCATGAATGTGTAGTCAAGTCAGATTATTTCTCAGTGAATTGGTAGGCTATATATGTAGATGGCAGCGGGCAGAATTATGAATGCTAGTACTGAAACTGACTGTTAATTAATACTAGGATTTATTGGTATCCATTTTATTGATCAATTGCTAAAACATCTCTTCATGCTTGTAGTGTATTTTTCAAAAGCAACATCATATGTTTTTGGATTACTCTCATTGAATTAGACTCATGAGACTTCAAATTAATAATAAGCTTCAGTCCTTAGTTTTCACATGTGAAACGTCATTAAGACCACTTCAACGTTTCTGTTGAAATTATTAAGCATGCATTATGTATCAAGCATTATTACATTTTTATGACCACTCTGCAATTCATATGTATAATGGTTGTCATATTTCATAAAGGACCATGGAGTAGTTAATTGTAGATTACATATGTATATGACAAAAGTGTGAATTATAAATGCTATTAAGAGTAAAACACAACAATCAAGAACGAATATTACAATTAATTGAATACTTGAATTTCTTTAAATCCATCCTATTGCACATTTGCTAAAACAACTCATTAAGATCCTAGTAGCTCTTAACAACAACATGTCACACATGTTTACATAATGCTTTGTTGTGGCTAACACTCATGAAACCGGAGAATCTAATAACAGGCTCCAAATCTAACGGACCTTGTTATGGCACCGCCCTTCATCTAGGCATGGATGCTTGCTAGTCCGCGTCTCCCACCATCATGGGCGAGCACGGGAACAGCTCAACATGGTGTGGCGGCAGCCAGACCCCCCTTCGTCCACACATGAATTCTTGCCAGTGTGTAACTCCTACGATTGCAGGCGAATGAAGAAACGAATCCACACAAGGTGGCGGCGGCCGGCACCTCCATCCATCCAAGTGTAGATGCTTAGCGGTGCACGCTTCCCACCATCACGGTGAGTCTGGGAACGTGACTTCACATTGTGTGATGGCAATCGACACCCCGGCCACCTTCGTCTAGGCATGGACGCTTGCTGATGCATGCCTCGCTCCACCATGGGTGGGTCAACAGGAGAACTGGCAAATAAGATTCTGGGCGAAAGCTCAACTCAGATCAGTCTAGGCTAGTGACGAGTATCTCCTTTTTAATGGTTTCACTTATGTACAAAAGTAGATAAGGAAAATGAAATTAGAAGAATTCATACAGAATGATAAATTTCAAGTGCATACAAAAGAGAGTTTTCATCTCATCTTTTGCACATGAGTACATATTTGTATCCACTATAGATGTACCAAACTAACTTTATTCTTTTATGAATGACCAAATACATTTTTTTTCTTCAGTTGGTTCTCATGTTTACACATAGTATGTGTGACACCTATTTACTAACCTATGTCGCTGGATATCATCCGCAATTAAAGCACCCGTACATACAGAAGTTGAAATCTAAGGCAGTTTAGCTAAACTTTCAAGAAATCCTTTGGCCACTACAGGAGTGCACATCTGCTGTGGTGCTAAGGTCACGGTTAATTGTGACCAATACCGCAGCAGGCGATGTTCCCCGCTGCAGTAAAATGCTTAATCATAGTGGACAACATAAGGAGCCCGCTGCGGTTAATCTCATTTAGTGAAACGGGCAACCTAAAGTGCCCGCTGCGTTAAATTATTTACCGCAGCGGTCATGTTAGGTTGCCCGCTGCGGTACATACGTTTAACCGCAGCCGGCGCTTTATGTTGCCCGCCACGGATATTAATTTTAGATTAAAAAAATAAATAATGCAGCCAGTAGAAAAACAGGATATGAATTCAAATCAATTGCAGTTTTAAAAACAATTCTAGAATTCCAGATTTCAAACAGATATATATATGCACATATAAACCATCCATACATAACATACAAAGTCACTTAGTTGTTCTTGAAATCATATACACATTGACTTAGTTGATTTCAATTTGAAATTATAATTCATAGTTCAACTTGATGAGCGTAATCTCTAGGACGAAGCATTGTGTTCCATTTTTAGAGCTTCTCGTACTGGGTAGCAACGCTAGCTTGGAGTCGTTGTCGAAGAACGTTTCTCCTTCCAGAATGCATTTCTCCATTACAAACTTGCATATGTCCACCTTGACTTGTTTAAAGCACATCCTGTGGCTCTGCTGCTCTCCCCAATACTTGACACCTTTCTTGAGCTTCTTCCAGCTGTTGGTGTACTCCTTGCTTTCCCTTAGAAACTCGCAGGTGTACAAGCCACATGTCTTTGATCCTAGTGGCTGTTTGGCGCACTACACGATTGATACAGAAGCATTAGAACCCATATGTATGAAACATTAATTGAACCTTTGAAATACGTACCGGGAAATCTCGTCGGATTTTGAGGTGGTACCTATGCTTGTCCTTGAACTTTTGAGTTCTTCGGTCCTAGAATCCGGGCACCTTTTGGTATTCCTTATAAGTGTTGTACGAAATATAATAGTTTTAGCAACAATTTAAAAACGTACGCTAACCGTAAATGATGAAAAAGCTCGATGACTTACTTTTTCAGATAATCTTTGAATGCCTTGTACCCTTGCTTATTTGGTACGCTCAAGGAGTCAAACACACAGGCCCAGCGATCTTGAGGGTATATGATAAAAGCGACCCAGTGGCCACCGACGAGGCCCTGGCTACACCATTGCAACAAAATAGAGTTTACGACGACGAGAAGGCATGTTATGCTAGCCAATTAGGTGTACGTACATGTATTTGACTTACCCAAAGTGACTGTTATCCTGCACGGACAAGTCATCGTGACATAATAAGTATAGAGCTGTGGAAAATGCGAATGTAGTGATCTGTGGAAATTGCATTCATCGCTTACAGTGTGAATATGGTGATTTGAATGATGTCTAGGTCTTCTTCCCGCATCAGGTTGTACATGTCGCTAAAGTCGATGGGTAGGTGCATTTCGTTACCAGCGGGCAAGTGGAAGTACTCCGGGGGAATCTTGACATTAAAACTTGACATCTCGGCTTTTGCAGCTTCCATGTACCATAGATGGAACCTCCTTGTATCCCACTTTTCCTCGTCGATGAGTTGGGCCTTTGGAATCATGAACTTCTCGCACTCATAGTGGCCAGAGCAGTCTTCGGCCTCATCAAATAGCTGATGGGTAGTTTCAGGCCTGGCAAACGATGGATAGGAATGTTAGTAGCATATATACTATGGAAGTGGTACTATGATCGATGTTATCATACCTTTCGAACGTGAGCGTGTACGGGAGCTTGTCGGTGGACGTTCTTGGATTCTTGCTGGGTGGGGGAGGACATTGGCTTGTGGTCGACGGGGGAGGTGTCTTCGTCCCTGTTGCCTCCCCCGCCGTGCCTCCCTATTGCTCGTTCGTGCTTGGCTAGCTTGTCGTTGTCGTGTTTTCCCACTTACCGGCCTCTGAGCTTCCTGCCTCATTGACCAGGCCGATCGGCGGACTATTTGGAGGCGGGGGAGACACTGTGCCCATGTCCGTGCCCATTTCTTTTTCCTCACCATTGCCTTCTACCTTTTCCTTGTCCCCGCCTTTGCTACCGCCTTCTCCTTTGTCCTTTTCCTTGCTGTTGTCCCCGCCCTTTTCTTCAACATCATCGCTGTCGTGATCTGGATCTTCCGGAGGACAAGATCCGACGGCTGATGGTTGTGATGCTAGTGTTGGCATTGGAGTTGGTGTCAGAGCAATGATCTCGATGTCCTCACGGTTCCATAGGACTTCCATTCCAATTGTCTGCCCGAGTTGCCTGACCGGTTGTAGGTTGGGATGGTCCAACTCAAAATGTTCTTGGTTGAGAACGTTCCATAACAGGGTCACGACCACATAGTCTTCAGGGATGTCTTCTTTGTTGAAATCGTGGATATCGTGGGGTGCAATTTCCTCAGCCACCACCATCTTCTTGGACCTTCCGAACAGGATGAGGAGTTGGACGACGTGCTGGTTTTCGTGGAAATCCTCGTTCGAGACCCTTGGGCGATCCTCGTTCATTGGCACTAAGGTTTTCTTTTGCTTTGCTTGAGGATTCGGCAGACCATGGTGGTGAAACATCTTCGACCTCATCGCGACCATCTCTGGGTCGTTGCTCGTGAAGGCTTCCTTTATTGAGATTTTGATCATTTTGGCCACGCCTTCATTGAAACTCTTCTTATATAGCTCATCTTTATACCTCTTCCTGGACTTGTATGTGGCCGCATCGGATTGCCATGACTCAACCAACTTCCAGCTCATCTTCGACCCGACACCACGAACGCGGTCGCGGTGCTCGGGGGTTCCCAGGACCTCGGTGAGCAAGTCATGGCCCCGGCGGACCACGATGTTGTATGTCCTTAAGCTTTGCTTTCTCCATCAAAGTCATCTCGACGTCCTTGAGGTGGGGCTCGTTAAACTTGGTCGCCTCGGGCTTCAGCCTCTTCGGAATGCGGGCCCTCATGCAGTCCTTTGCCCTTGGGTCGATGCCCTTGTAAGGATCTGGAACCCCGGTGGTCTGTCTTGCTTGTTCTTCTTGCTGCCACTTGGTCCTATGACCGACAAAGCCAGTCATGCCCAAGTGGTGAGGATTCTTGTTCCTCTTCATGAGCTCACTGACTTGGCGCTCTTTTCCTCTGCTTCTTGCATCTTTCTTATTTCGCAAAAAGGGTCACATATGTCTGCCTTGAGCATAATGTACTTAAGCAGTGGCGACTTCCCCTTCTTCAGGTAATTTCTGGTCAGCGTGGACCTGAAGTTGCGAAGCGCAGTCAACGCCACGTGCAAAGCCCACTCTTTGCACTTCTCCATGTCAGCTGAGGGCGGATATCTGAATCTCCTTGTCACCTCACCTCATACATTGTTTTTTATATCTTCTGGTACGACGTGCCAGTTGGGCCAAGTGATCTCCACCTTGTCCTTGGCTATACAAGCCACTTGATTGCTGCACTTGCCAATGACTGTCCTTGGCTATTCAAAAGCTTTGAACTGATCATATTATTGCCACCTCATTTGCTTTGTCCAACTTGTGCCTCCCGTGTTGTCCCCTCACCCTCTTCTGGCCCTTAGATTTGGACGAAGAGGTTGCCGTGGAGGGATCGAGCGGGGGCTTCTTCCTCCCTGACCGCGTCTTCGTCCCTAAACTCGAGCTGACGAGGTACAATCGACAACTGCTGACAAGAGTCTCTTGCCATTAGTTTTTCAAACGCGTCATTGGAAATGCTAAAAAGCTCGCGTGTGGCTGCTTCTACCTCGAGCTAGTAACTATTGTCCGCCCCCGGTTCGTACGTCGGGTCATTATCCACCTCTGTACGCTGCTTCTTCGGTGGTGGAGTCACGGATGCCCCGCTCATCAAGCTGGTTGATGAGGAGCTAGGGGTAGGGTCCCTCCATTCGTTTGTTTTGTCTTCCGCCATTTCAGTTCTACATATACATAGTGGTATATAATATGATCAGTTCAAAGCTTTTGAAAAAAAAATGACGCGTATAAGTTTTTGGCTCAGATTTGCCCCTAGGTCAACACGTCACTGCTAACCTGGTTATTTGTAAAATACAAGCCATCCTAGTCTAGCAGCTGACTCAGCATAGAAAGTAGGGGGCAATTGATCATCATCGTCGCTGCCTCAGCATAGATCGAAGGGGTCACATCATCGCATTTGCCACTACCTCAGCTTACAAGTTCGAAAAAAAATTATCAATGCAAATGCCATAGTACAGTATTAGAAGAGAGGAGTAGTATAAGGAGAGGAGCAGGGAGAGTAGTACAGGGAGAGAGGAGTAGGGAGAGGAGTAGTACAGGGAGAGGAGTATAAGAGAGGAGTAGTACAGGGAGAGAGTAGTACAGGGAGAGAGTAGTACAGGGAGAGAGGAGTAGGGAGAGGAGTATAGGGAGAGCAGAAACAAAAAAATTAAACAATTAAAGCGGAGTAGGGAGAAGAGTAGTATGGAGAGGAGTGGTACAGGGAGAGAGTAGTAGGGAGAGTAGTATAGAGAGCAGTATAGAGAGGAGTAAACTAATCATAATGATAGAGTTCTGATCACTATAGGGAGAGTAGTACAGGGAGAGAGGAGTAGGGAGAGGAGTAGTACAGTAGTATAGAGTAGTAACAGAGAGGAGTAGTAGGGAGAGTAGTATAGAGTAGTACAGAGTAGTACAAGGAGAGAGGAGTAGTATAGAGAGGAATAGCAGAGAGTGATAGTAGAGTGATAGTATTGCATAGTGGCAAATGCATAGTGTAAAAAAGCATAAAATTTCATCATAGGAAGGAAATAGAAAAGCATCACACGACATCATAGGTAGTGGCAAATGCATAGTGTAAAAAAGCATCAAATTGCATCATAGGCAGGAAATAGAACACTGGAGTAGGGGAGAGAGGAGTAGGCAAAGATCAAGAACACTGGAACATAGAGAGGAGTAGGGAGAGGAGTGGTGTGTTCTCTCAACCAGAGATGATCTCATGTGCAGCAACCAATAGAACTTCCATAGACATGTTGGTACTTCTATAAGTAAACATGGAGTAAACAAACATGTAACACTGCTCAATTTACCTAAAAGGCAAAGCAGTGCCAAATCTACATCTAATCTGACATGTAACACTGTAAATAGCATGACATGGCATCATAGGCAGCAAATAAAAAAAAAGCATCACAGTTCTTTGCTGTAATCTGAATCTAGCTCTTTGCTTTTCACTAATCTAAAATGTCATCAAAGTATAGTTTGAATTTATACAAAAAGTGTATATGATTAAATAATCAAGAAAGTTGCATATTCGAGACCATCTATCAATGGTTAGCTTTGTTGGAACATCATCAGAAAAAATATTACCTAAAGTAATTGGAATTTGAATACATAATTAGCAATTTCAATCTACTAAAGTTCAAAATTATCACATATTTTTCAACTAAAATGTAATGGTTGTCCCTGGATCATGCTTAGAACGCACATACAAGACCGTATCAGCATACATTAATTAGCCATGACATCTCAGGAGATTAATCAAGGACACTCAGACCCCTTGTCAAAAAACTTAGTACAAAAAGACAGTCAAACCTGAAAAAAACAGAATATTGTCTCCATGCGAAAATGTTTCAAATAATATAACTGTGATACTCCAGTTGTCCAAAAGAAACAAGCTATCACATGCAGTATATCTAATGGGTAAATTCTGACAGATGGTCAGCTTCCAGTTCAAGGACTATGGTAACAAAATTCTATTTCCACTAAACATATTCTTGTGATGTTGTGATAATGAAGGCACTTGCCAAACAATGAAACAACCGTATCATATATTATACATTGAACACAGGCTTCAAATACCAACTGGAAGCACTCCAAGACAATCCAAATTGACGCTATGTTGATTATTAAGGATGAACTATAGGCGGAGAAGATCGACGTTATGAACTCACAGCGGAGATGATGGACGTCGCCGGAGATGGACTCTAGGCGGTGGCGGCGGTTCTTCGGCGGAGAGCTAGGGTTTCCACCAGTTCTCTAGTGGGCTCCAGGCACGACTCTAGGCGGTGGCGGCGGTTCTCCGACGGAGAGCTAGGGTTTCCACCGGTTCTCCGGCGGGCTCCAAGCACGGCTCTTGGCGGTGGCGGCGGGCTAGGGCACTGACGAACTCCAGGAGATGACGGGCTCCAGGCGCGGGCTCAAGGCTGAGATGGCAGAGATGGTGGCGCGCCGTGAAGCTCCGGATGCAGAGATGGCTCCGAAGGCTATGGAGGCGATCCTCCGGAGGCGGCGGCGCGTGCGGGAAAATTTGTGCAGCCCTTCGGGGTCAGATGAAACCGCAGAAGGACTTGGCTGCAGCTCGGCCGAGAGGATAGGATTTTATAGAGTGCACTATACCGCAGCGGGCATCTTAAGTGCCCGCTGCTGTTCATATTAACCACAGCGGGCAACCTAAGAGCTCGTTGCGGTTAATCATCTACTGAAGCGGACACTTACGTTGCCCGCTGCGGTTAATAGGTATTACAGCAGCGAGCGCTTATGATATATGTTGCCCGTTGCGGTAAAGTCTTGTAGACACTCTTTATCCTTTATTAATAACAATTAAACTTTTTGATATTAATAATATTTGCAACTAACAAATAGTTAACTTAATAATAACCTATTATTAATTTAACTTTTCCATATTAATAATATTTGCAACTAACAAATAGTTAACTTTTTTATTACAAAACTTGTCTCAAATGCTATTACAAAACTTTTTATTACATAGATATATGTGTGGCATATGTACATCTCATTTTGGTGTTGGCGCTTTCACGGACTGTTTCTCACCATCGGGATAGGTCCAGGGCTTCATACCGCTCTTGTTGCAACGTTCCTCACGGCCTTGATCTTCTTTGCAAAATCGGTAAAAAGCTGGAGCTCTGCATAGTTGTTGTCTTGTTCTGGGCTTTGGACCCCATTAGCTCCAACAATCCGCTGCTTTCCTGACATGACCACATGCCTCTTTGAGTCATGGAGGACATTGGTTGTAAGTACCCATTGGTCATCTTTGTACCCGACACTTTTGAGGTTCACGGTGGTTAGCCCGAAACTGTCGACCGCAACCGCTTTCGGGTTGACCCAGTGCCACCGGAAGACGGTTACGCATACGTCCTTGCCGTAGTCAAGTTCTCATATTTCTTCAATCTGCCCATAGTATTGCGTCCACGTGTTTGTGGCCTCGTTGACGCCCTCATATCGAATACCGCAGTTCTATGTCGCGCTCTTCTTGTCCTTCTCTTTCCTGTGGAACCTGTACCACTTGACATCGTACCCTTGCCACGTCGTGACTTGGCTTGACGGGTCTAGCACAAGCTTCTGCACGGTCTCTATATCTTCATCATCAGGACATCTTTCTAGGGGTACGTGTTGCTCTTTGAGCCAGTCTATAAAACTGTTCTTGTGCTCGTTCTAGACCCATGCCTCCACTACAAGAAATCCTTCTTTTTGTGACAAAATCTCTTGTGACAAGGCCTATTTTCGTCATATAATGTGACATAATATGACACAAAATTATGTTTCGTCATAAATCTATGAGACTCGGAAATATTTGTGACGACATTGTTTCTTATGTCACATAAAGGTACCGAGTTTCGTCACAAATTGTTGTGCGCCAGGAGTCGATTGACGGTTATGTTTTTGTGACGATTCAAAAAGTTATTATGTGACGATATCAGACCGTCACTAGATGTTTTATCAAATATGACGACTCCCGATGCCATAAAATGCCTCAGTACGGGCTGGGCCTTTGACCATGCTTGTTTGACTCAGAGCTGGGCCTAGGCCCATGTAAAAATGCACCAGGGGCCTGGCTGGAGGGAGGCAGCACAGGCCTCAAATAGAAGGGCCGAGAGAGGCTTTTTCTTTTTTCTTCTTTTTCTTTTTCTTTTTAATTTGTAAATCACTTGTTCATCGTATACAAGAATGATTTCTCTTTTTAATCTATGGTTCAAATTTATAACTAGTCTTTCTCTCACATACTAACTCCAAATTTGAGGACTTTTTGAAAAATTAGTGAATTACTGATTTTTTTTATGTTCTAGGGATTTTAAAACCCGACAACTTGCAGATTAAATTTGGGATACTAAATGACCTCAAATGAGGAAGTGTTGAGTACCAAAGTTGTAGGTACCGACATCATGCACATCTTTTGTATAGGACATTCCTTCATTTGATACTTGTTTATATAATCTAAGATTTGAAATTCAAATTTTAAGAGAGTTTTATGCGGCTAAGAGATTTAAAAGTGGCTCTAATGAAAACGTTTTGAATACCAAAGTTGAAGGGGACAACAAGATCTATAATTTTTGTTTTGGTCATTCTTTCATTTAATACTGTTGTAGCACACATTGTCTACATCTACTCCAATCTTTCATAAAACTCACCTAAACTCTATAAGAGATGTGCCCACTTGTGAAGCATCTACAATGTCACTTTGTTGAAATCAATTCATTCTTTTCCCTGGAGTTTAAGTGTCCAAAACATGCAACCACACCAAATCTGAGGATTTTTTTGAAAAAACAGTGAATTACTGAATTTTTTTAAGTTCTACGAATTTTAAAGCCCGGAAGCTCGCAGATGAAATTTAGGACACTAAATGACCTCTAAGGAGGAAGTGTTTAGTACCAAAGTTGTAGGTACCGACATCAGGCACATCTTTTGTATAGGTCATTCCTTTATTTGGCACTTTTGTTATAACTAAGATTTAAAATTTAAATTTTGAGAGAGTTTTATGCGGCTAAGAGATTTAAAAGTGGCTCTAATGGAAAAGATTTGAATACCAAAGTTGAAGGGGACAACAAGATCTAAAATTTTATTTTGGTCATTCCTTCATTTGGCACAGTTGTAGCACAGATTGTCCACATTTACTCTAATTTTTCATAAAACTCACCTAAACTCTATAAGAGATGTGACCACTTGTGAAACATCTACAATGCCACGTTGTTGAAATCAATTCATTCTTTTTTCTAGAGTTTAAGTGTCCAAAACATGCCACCACACAAAATTTGAGGATTTTTTGAAAAAACAGTGAATTACTTAATTTTTTTTAATTTCTAGGAATTTTAAAGTCTGGCAGCTCGCAGATGAAATTTGGGACACTAAATGATCTCTAATGAGGAAGTGTTGATTACAAAAGTTGTAGATACCGACATGATGCACATCTTTTGTATAGGTTATTCCTTCATTTGACACTTTTTACATGATCTAAGATTTGAAATTCAAATTTTGAGAAAGTTTTATGCGGCTAAAGCATTTAAAAGTGGCTCTAATAAAAAAGTTTTGAATACCAAAGTTAAAGGAGACAACAATATCTACAATTTTTGTTTTTGTCATTTCTTCATTTAACACTGTTGTAGTACACATTATCCACATTTACTCTAATCTTTCATAAAACTCACCTAAACTCTATTAGAGATGCGCCCACTTGTCAAGCATCTACGATGCCACTTTGTTGAAATCATTTGATTCTTTTTTCTGGAGTTTACGTGTCTAAAACATGCCACCACACCAAATTTGAGGATTTTTTGAAAATACAGTGAATTACTGATTTTTTTTTAAAGTTCTAGGAATTTTAAAGCTCGACAGCTCGCAAATGAAATTTGGGACACTAAATGACCTCTAATGAGGAAGTATTGAGTACCAAAGTTGTAAGTACCGACATGATGCACATCTTTTGTATAGGCCATTCCTTCATTTGGTCCTTCTTTTTATGATCTAAGATTTGAAATTCAAATTTTGAGAGAGTTTTATTGGGCTAAGAGATTTAAAAGTGGCTCTAATGAAAAGTTTTGAATACCAAAGTTGAAGGGGACAATAAGATCTATAATTTTTGTTTTGGTCATTCCTTCATTTAACACTGTTGTAGCACACATTGTCTACATCTACTCTAATCTTTCATAAAACTCACCTAAACTCTGTTAGAGATGTGCCCACTTGTCAAGCATCTACGATGCCACTTTGTTGAAATTATTTCATTCTTTTTTCTGGAGTTTAGGTGTCTAAAACATGCCACCACACAAAATTTGAAGATTTTTTTGAAAAAACAGTGAATTACTGATTTTTTTTAAAGTTTTAGGAATTTTAAAGCCCAACACCTCGCAAATGAAATTTGGGATACTAAATTACCTCTAATGAGGAAGTGTTGAGTACCAAAGTTGTAGGTACCTACATGATGCACATCTTTTGTATAGGCTATTCCTTCATTTGGTACTTTTTTATATGATCTAAGATTTCAAATTCAAATTTTAAGAGAGTTTTATGCGGCTAAGAGATTTAAAAGTGGCTCTAATGAAAAAGTTTTGAATACCAAAGTTGAAGGGGACAACAAGATCTACAATTTTTGTTTTGGTCATTCCTTCATTTAATACTGTTGTAGCACACATTGTCTACATCTACTCCAATCTTTCACAAACTCACCTAAACTCTATAAGAGATGTGTCCACTTATGATGCATCTACAATGCCACTTTGTTGAAATTATTTCATTCGTTTTCCTGGAGTTTAGGTGTCCAAAACATGCCACCACACTAAACTTGAGGATTTTTTTGAAAAAACAGTGAATTACTGATTTTTTTTTAAGTTCTGGGAGTTTTGAAGCCTGACAGCTCACAGATGAAATTTGGGATACTGAATGACCTCTAATGAGGAAGTGTTGAGTACCAAAGTTGTAGGTACCGACATCACGCAGATCTTTTGTATAGGTCATTCCTTCATTTGGCACTTTTTTGTATGATCTAAGATTTGAAATTTAAATTTTGAGAGAGTTTTATGCGGCTAAAAGATTAAAAAGTGGCTCTAATGAAAACGTTTTGAATACCAAAGTTGAAGGGGACAATAAGATCTATAATTTGTGTTTTGGTCATTCCTTAATTTGACATTGTTGTAGCATACATTGTCCACATCTACTCCAATTTTTCATAAAACTCACCTAGACTCTATAAGAGATGTGCCCACTTGTGAAGCATCTATGATGCCACTTTGTTGAAATTATTTCATCTTTTTTTTCTGGAGTTTAGGTATCCAAAATATGTCATCACACAATGAGGATTTTTTGAAAAAACAGTGAATTACTAATTGTTTTTTAAAATTCTAGGAATTTTAAAGCCCGACAGCTCGCAGATGAAATTTAGGACACTAAATGACCTCTAATGAGGAAGTGTTGAGTACCAAAGTTGTAGGTACCGATATGATGCACATCTTTTGTATGGGCCATTCCTTCATTTGGTACTTTTTTATATGATCTAAGATTTAAAATTCAAATTTTGAGAGAGTTTTATGCGGCTAAGGGATTTAAAAGTAGTTCTAATGAAAAAGTTTTGAATACCAAAGTTGAAGGAGACAACAAGATCTACAATTTAGGTTTTGGTCATTTCTTCGTTTGACACTATTGTAGCACACATTGTTCACATCTACTCTAATCTTTCGTAAACTCACTAACTCTATAAGAGATGTGTTCACTTGTGAAGCATCTACAATACCACTTTGTTGAAATCAATTCATTCTTTTTTCTGAAGTTTAGTTGACCAAGAAATATCACCACACCAAATTTTAGGATTTTTTTTTAAAATAGTGAATTACTAATTTTTTAAAAATTCTAGATTTTTTTTAAAATTCTAGAAATTCGGTGTCAGACCTCGGTTACCCGAAGAAACCGAACAGACCGACATTTGTTGAAGTGGACCAAAAACACAATGAAGCCCAGGCCCAGCACCATAAGTTCACGAATATATAATGAATTCCGCTGGCCGTCAGACACCACTCAAACCCTACGTTTATTCCCCACCGAACCCTGTAGCAGTGGCGGTGGCTTGCTGCAAATCCATGGCCACGAACACCCGCACCAAGGCTCTCCTCTCCGGCCTCAGCAATCTCCTCCGAGCTCCTGCCGCAAGCCGCTAGCCTTCCTCTCTCCCAAGGCACGACGAGCTTGCCAGCGCCCATCTCAGTCCCTCCTCCCAGGCTGCGGGGCGAGGAGCTCCACTTGCCGCAGCGGACGGCAACGTTGGACCAGGCCTGCAGATGAGCAAGGAGCCAGTCCCGAGTGCGACACTCCTGCTCGTTGGCCGTTGTTGCTCTGCCGGTGTTCAATCTCGACTCAAGTCTCCAAGCATGCGAGTGCTGACACAGGAAGAAGCAAACAACGATAAGCAGTAGTACTAGTCTCCTTGAGACATTTGCCATTTGTTTAGTTTTTAGTTTCGCCTCACGGGTGTGAACATATGTAGCTAGCGCTCAAATAATTGTAGATCTTGTTGTCCCCTTGCTGCTGAAACACTGCTAACCACACCCTTGCTGTTCCCTTGCTGTTTAATGTCGTGTTAATCTGTGCAGTTCTAGCATAAGTATGATTGGTTTCTTGTTGATTTTTTCTTCTTCAGATTGCAGATCTAGGTACAACCTTTCGTTTCTTTATTGTTCTTCTTTAGATTGCTAAGTTGCGAGAACACCCTGAAGCCAAGAGATGTCATCCAGTGCCCTGAATGTGGATACCCACCATATCCTTTACAAAAAGCGCACCCACTAGAGTAAGATCACATCATTCCTTCTCCTATCATTCAGATATGTGATTTCTTGTTTTCCTGATCTGTTAAATTGAGGATAGAACAAAGAATTTTGTGTGGTGGATCTGTAGTCTTATAGCATTAGTGTTCAGTTTATAGCTAATTATTTTCTATGTTTCTGATCTGAAAAAAAGAAATTAAGTGCTAGCTTCTGATTATTGCAAAAACTCAGGTTGCTCATATATTCGACTCCACAGCTCAGTGGCTAGGATTATATCTAAAACCTACAGTGCAACAACCATAGGATACTCATTAGAGATATGTGGGAATACTAAAAAAATTAAAAAATAATGTTTTCTCATCCCCTACCTTTCATCCCATATATTGTCTCTTATTTTCTTGATTTCTTTTTCCGGATGTCTCAGAGATTGCATGATTGCATTTGTGTGCAGATTTCAAAAATTGAGCAGCTCGCCTTTTACCATCAAACACCAAAGCCGACCCTTTACCAAGGTTAGTCATAATGTGCATCCCTCAGTTTGTTTGATTTAATGACTTACAGCCATAGTTGATTCATACATTGTGAATGACTGATGCCATATATTCTTTGGCTTTGTTTGCCTATTATGTGCTCCTTAATTTGTATTTTCAGATTTCATTTATTGTTTATATTTGGATTGCAATATTTTTAGTGTGCCTCCAGTGTAGGATAAGTCATTGACAACACAACATGCTAACTAAAGTATGCTTCAGCTTGGTAATAGACCTCTAGGCAAGTAATAACCTGCAGACCTTCTTTAGCATAAGCATGATTGATGATGCTATTTTGGTGAATAAGTGTTAGATAATCCATTGTTCTACCTGAACTTGAAGCTTATCTGTGCACAAATCTACATGGCTCTGCAACTGACACATATCAAAGTTTGAAAGATATTTTTCTGCACTATTTGAAGGATATTTTTATTCATTTTCAGGTGTCGAGAAAGGGAGCTTACTATGCCTACAGTCAACGCCATCTTTACTAGTCATGTGTATGCTACAGTTCAATTCATTTTTACAGTTCAAGTCTTATATCTAATTATTTAATAGTGCAAGCCATGACCAGTACTTATATGAATATCTTACTAACGAGTGAAAATATGGTAGCATAGATTTTTCATTAGCTTTAACAAACGACTTCGATGTTACATAAGTTAATGCCAACAAATAAAAATTATGATTCTTTTAGTTAGGATTTGCATAGAATATTTTTTCTGGATTAGTAGTCTTCATTGTTTTGGTTTTTCATTAAATATTTAGATATGACCATTGATTATTGACATGAATATGTTTGGTGTAGCAGGAACTTGGTGCCACCTGTTGGCTATTGGATCGAACTTGTTTGCTGCAGTAACTTGGCGTTGGGCACTGGCTGGAAGTTGGCGCTAGGTGCTAGAATTTGTTTAGTTGGTTGGATCATTTTGTATTCATGTTTTGGTTGTACTTTTGTATCGAAACATGTATTCTGGAACATGATCCTTTGTAAGATCATTATGATATTATGGATTGGTTATATCGTTTATTATTATTGTTTCAATTGGGTTGGCCCATAATATGAGCCTGGACTCGGGCGGGCCCATATTATGGGTCTGGACTTGGGTCTCATAATATTTGACGTTGCCTATCGTCATAATAACCTGTCCTCCCATGTACCATTTGTGACGGCTCATGACATTGCGTGACATGTTGACCAAGGTTATGTGACGATTAGGTTCGTCACTAAAAGTAACATTCTGTGATGATTGTCAAGTGACTGTCATAAATATTTTATGACGGTGGTTTGTAAGTTCGTTATAATACTTTTTATGACGGTCCTTTTGTGACGACCCGCATGACGACTCTATTTTCGTCATAAAATACTTTTTATGATAGTTTTTGTTCTTTATATGACAGTTTCCGTTCATCACACAATCCAGGAATTCTTGTAGTGCTCTGTGCGTTGTCCGTCATTAGCGGCGCGGATCTCTTCTATGTGCCTCTCGACATATTTCTCCATGCTCACCAACTGACGAAGGATGCTGTAATGAGCTTGTTCAACCTCCTTGTATGGTATATTCGTGCGTACTTTTCGGTCTGTGCACACCATGCCCGTGGTTTTGCCCTCGTGCTGATGGATAGGCAACCCAATCGCCCTCCCGTCTTTTATGTACCTCATACACTAGCTCATTGCCTCCTCGGTTGTGTATGCCTTGATCATAGAGCCCTCCGGGTGAGCACGGTTATGAACATATCTGTTGAGGGTGGACATGAACCGCTCGTACGTCCACATCTCGTGCAGGTACACGGGGCCCAGTTGCTCTATCTGATCCACCATGTGCATCATCAGGTGTACCATAATATCAAAGTATGACGGGGGAAAGCACATCTCGAGCTGGCAAAGGGTCTCCGCATGAAGTCTATTAGGGTAGGGAGGTCAGCCTTACTGATGCCTTCTGCGTGATGCAGTTAAAGAAGTATGATATCCGGGTGACCACCATCTTCACGTACTCTGGACCGATACCCCTTATCACAATTGGAAGGACACTGTCAGCATGATGTGGCAGTCATGTGCGTTGTAGCCGGTCAATGTGAGGTCTTTCAAGGAGACGAGGCTCTTAATGTTGGAAGAGAAACCAGTCGGCATCCCTTAGGTTGTAGGCCGCACCTAGAAGATCGACTTTACCATTATGAGGTGACCTAGGGTGAAGGTCTTGCCTGATGCCCAGGTTGAGAAGATTCGTCCGTGACTTCAGACCATCCTTCGTCTTGCCCGGGATGTCCAGCAGGACACTGATCGTGCTATCGAAGAAGTTCTTCTTGAGATGCATGCAGTCGATGGCATGGGGTGTTTTCAGTGTCTTCCAATATGACAGGTACTCGAAGAAAATCGGCCTCTTCTTGAAAGGAACAGAGGGGACAGCCTGCGACGCTTCCTCCATCGTGTCTTGCTTTCGCTTCCTTGTTTGTTTTGTCCCCTCCTCTAGTGGCTTCGTCTTTTCCCCAAACTCGATCTGATCAATATCCTTCACCATCTCATACACCTTTGGCCCCCAACTAGTCTGTGCCGGTGGTTCACCCTGTGGCTCGCCCTGATCATCGAACAATTGATTCATGACACTTCTTCTATATCTGTGCCTTTTCGGAAGGAACCGCCTGTGCCTCATGTAGACCATCTTGTTCGATCCCTTGAGGTAAGTGTAGCATGTCCCGTCGATGCACATTACGCAGTCGTTCTTCCCTTTGATCTGTCCCGACAGTGAGAAGAGGCCGGGGTAGTCGGTGATGGTGACAAATATGATGGCTTTTAGGGTGAACTTCTCCTTGAGGGATGCATCCACCACCATCTCGTCCCCAACATCAAATAGCTCCTTCATTTCCTCCATTAGCGGCTCCAGGAAAACATCGATATCGTTGCCGGGCTGCTTCAGTCCCGAGATAAGCATAGTCAGTAGAAGATACCTGCGCCTCTGTCACAGATGGGGAGGTAGGTTGTAGATGGTAAGTACGACCAGCCAGGTGCTGTGGGAGCTGCTGAACTCACCGAACGGATTCATCCCATCAGTGCTCAGCACGAACCGAACGTTCCTGGGATCTTTGCCAATTTGCGGGTAGGCCTTGTCGAAATCTTTCCATTGCTGGGCATCGGAGTGGTGCCGCAGCATGCCATCGTCCGTCAAGCGGTCAGCTGATGCATGCCAGGTCATGAGCTTTGCGTCCTCTGGGTTCCCAAATAGCGCACGCAAGCGGTCAATCACTGGCATGTACCAAACCGACAGTGCCAAATTTCTCCTCAGTGTGTAACCCTCTTCTTCCTCGTCCTGCTAATGAGCCAAGATGCGATTGACTGCAGCACTGCTCTTCTTGACACCCTTCTTCTTCTTCCTCTGACCACCTCACAAGGCCTCATCGTCGTCTGCATCCACGCGACAGCCAACATTTCTCTTGTAGCGACTGGCGCCATAGTGCGAACAACTCATCAAATTTTCATACTTTGTGCCCCGATAGAGGATGCAATGGTTAGGGCAGGCATCAAACTTTCTAAGCTTCATCGCACTGGTCGGATAAGCTTCTTCGCCCGATACGTATTTGCTAGAATCTTGTTAGTCGTCGGGAACGTTTTAGCAAGGTAATCTAATAGCTCATCAAAACTATTGTCTGACCACCCATGCAGAGCCTTCATCATCAACATGTGGGGGTTGAAACGAAGCACCGTGCACTCCTTCGGACATTCCCCGCTGTCCTTATATAAAGGATCAAGTGACGCCTGCTTCATCTCTCTGAAATTTTCTAGCCACATCGGGGAGCCATACATGACGTCGTCTTCGTCGATGTGGTTGAGTGAATCTTGAAACAGCTGCACATCCACAGGTCCTGCACCTAGCGTCCTCAAAATCTCCACCACCATCATCTGTCATATCCTGGAGTACATCCTCAACAACGATGTAGTCACGAGCACTACTGTCACTGAAGGCTGGTGCTACTGTTGCTGATGAGACGTGCGCTCCAGGATCTTGGTTCACTGTTGTCGTCGACGCTGAGCTTACTCCAGATGCCGCCCCGATAATCGGATCGAATCTCTCGCCATGATGAGTCCACACCGTGTAATCCTCCATGAAACCAAAACGAATCAAATGAGATTGCACTATGCCTTCATCTTTGAAGACTGTCAGATTCTTGCAGCGATGACATGGACATATGATTGTCGTCTGGTTCGATCTCTCACGGTCAGCTTTTGCAGCGGCAATAAACTTTCTCACTTCATCGAGATACCGCACATCAAGTACTCTATTCATCTTATACATCCATTCTGACCAGTCCATCGTACCTGAGATCCTTAATTATACACATGAATCACAAAACAAAGATGAATTGGAAAAAAATAATAATTTATTATATTTATGTTAAATCTAGGGACAGAAATAACGACGACAAATAAAATTAATGCATCCATGATGAACTTAGAGAAACAAATATCAGTTTTCTCTCTCCTCCATAAAACTAGATCTAGAAAGGGGGCTAAAAAGAGAGGAAAAGAGAGGGGAAAGAGGGTGGAGATCATCTGGGTACCTCTTGTGGAGTACTTCTCCTCCAAATCAAATAAAGAAACCTCAAGAACAAGTTATTTTGTGCAAAAATTCAGCAAAACTTCTCCCCCCATTTTTGTCTAAAGGAGGAAGAAGAGATCGACTGCGATGGTGGAGGTCGTGGCCTTAAATAACCGTTAATAACCGAAGCTGGCAACTTTAAAAGCCCGTTGCGGTTAATCTGTTTTAACCGCAGCGGGCATCCTTAGCTGTCCGCTGCGGTAAAATGATTAACCGCAGCGGGCAACTTAGGATGTTCGTTGCGGTTAAAGCAGATTAATCGTAGCGAGCGGCTTATGTTGCCCGCTGCGGTTAATAATTACTGACAACAGCGGGCTCTTCGGTGGCCGGCGCATCGTGGCCGGCCACCGAATAACCGTGGCGGGCAAAAAGAGTACCCGCCACGGAGGCCTTTTAGCCAACGCTGCGCAAATTTCTTTTGTAGTAGTGAAAATACCAATTGTGAACTGGAGTGCCAGTCCGATTTATAGTGGACTTAGCCGGAAACTGTGTGGTAAAGGACATCGCACACATCATTTCTAGATGTCTCCCATCCTCACGTTCCAAGCCACAAGACCACAACACACGACAGGGGGCATATGACCTGGCATAAGGGTGTTGGGTGTCGGTTGTGGCCAAATATTCCACCATATGAAGACTATCTGCGCTCACTTTCCTCTATATTCATCCTCTATACTGTCTGGTCATCAAGATTCTCTCCTCTATACTCGTTTCTCCCGCATCCATCTATCCTCTATCTATTGTGGGCCCACTTGTCACTTTATCTAAATATATCCATGAGAGATCTAGTTTCGAAGAATTAATCGCAACGAATTGAATGGTGCAATCGAAATTTAATTTGGGTTTTCGGTTCGTGAGATATAACATTTTTTTTAAGTAATAAAAGTAGTTGCAGTAGTGGCACCCACCTGCATGGGCTCTTTCCTCTCATCTCGCAGCAGCAGCAGGGCCATCTGCATGCGCGCTTTGCCTCCCACCAAACGCATGCAGCAGCAGCAGTGGACCCATGTATGGGAATCTCTACAAATAGCGGATGCGGGATGATTTTACCGTATAGCGGACTGCATAGCGTACGTGGATGTAGCTTTTTTTACGCGATAGCGATACTGCAGGATGCAAATAACGGATCCAGTGCAGTCAGTCTAACAAAGCTATATATATGGAGCCGATGTGAATGGGGCCTCATCAGATGAGAGCACATGGAGGAAAATATGCATAATCAATGCTTTTACACCTGCTGTCATCGTACATGAAATATCTGTAGTTAATTAAGACAGAGGGGATTATGCTCACAATCAATGTCATTACACCTGCCACTATCAGAGTTCTCCTAGAGCGCAAGGACACGTGTCTGAAACAATTAACTCTTAGTATATATATAGCGGGGATTTGAGAGCTATACTGTAATAATGCCAGTGAGTTTCATTTGCATTAAATAGGTTGACACATAGGCATTGTTGATGACATGACGGTGTATTTAAGAAGTGAGAGAAGAAATGAGTTTCATCTAGATGAAACTCTCTTGGCACGAATACCAACTCTCTATGAGTCATGAAATTTAATGCCTACGAAACTTTACAATGAAACATTCAAGTTTCATTTTATTTCATATGACATGACAGTCTTAGAAACAACAAAATGAAACTCACCATTGAGATTGACCTTATGCACACAACGTCGATATCCGTGGAGACATGCACTGTGAGCATAAAAAGCATATGCAGTAAAGCTGACGTTGTGGTTTTAACATAATATGAAGTTTGAAAAATACAGCTTTTCAGTAAGTAGTACTATACCGTATTATATTTGAGTAAACCATGACATATTTTAATTTGTAAAATGCAGTATTTCAGTACCACCATATAGTGTTCTCTAGCAAAAAGGATTATTCGTCTATGCAGGTTAAATATTTACTCGTTTAACCAGCATCACACAGTTTTGTTATTTTTGCAGTGTCCAAGGCATTTTTTTGAGTCACATGGATGGCAACCTACCAAAAAAAACAATAATTTACCGATGGCAGTCTCCTTTTGCCGAATGGTCTCCTTTTACCGATGTTCAGGCGCCTGAAGAGATGATTTTCAGAGGCAATAAATTAATGTTACAGCCCTTCGCACTTAAAATAAAAAAAAAATCATTTTTAAACAGATAAAAGAGCTTAATATTGAATATTTTTCACCTAAACTATGTAAATTAAAAAAAATACTACAAAGCTATATATTTATTGACTTCGGCAATTTTGATAAAAAGTGTGTTTATGACATTTGATCTTAGATGAAAAAACTAAGAATGTATTTCCAGATCAAATATTTTTACATTCCTAGGGGGCCGGGCCCAAAATATATTTACAAAATTTCAAGAGGCGGATGACCATTTATTTCAACAGGCTTTGGAAACAAAATGTCTTCTCTTGGTCGACGTACGCGTAGCGTGTGTTTTCCACTATTACAGAAACAATCTTAGAAGTGCCATAATTTTGTTGCTGAAATGGTTGTCATTTTGGAATGGTTGTCATCTTAGAGTCGATGTAATTAGAGACATATATTCAAAAAATGAACAGAGGTGGTTGGCATTTCCAGTCATGCCAAAAAATACTACCATGCATATTCCTATTGAAAGCCAGTGATGATTTCCATAAGCAATTTGTTAAATCACCTCCTTGTGCCGTCACTCAGCCTATCCGACATCTCAATTGGCCACCATGGCCGATCATGTCACAACGTTCGACAGTCCGATGCACAGCAGATTAACAGATGCTAATGATTGGACCAATAAGACTTTGTTCTGTGGTAATATATATGATTAACTTAATTATAGTCAGTACCCCAAACCAATTTTCTCCCTACGGCGTGGACCACTCCCCTCGGTCCAGTCCTCCCGTCACGGGCGCTCCTTTGGTCGCTGACGTTTACAACAAAACCGAAGCGAAAAGCATCCTCATCGTCAAGGACAGTCTACGCGCCCCCGAAAAAACAGATGCGCGCGCTCTTAGCCTTGGCATGGCCCGCATGTTAGTGAGGGCTGGTGAAAAGAATGGCGCGGATGGAGGCGCGCTCCGAGCGAAAATTTCCCCGTCCTTATCCTTTCACCGGACGGACTCTCCCCGTCGCCCCCAATTTCTTCCCCCTCTCTCTCTGCTCTCTCTCTCGGTAGACGATAGCGGAGAGCACGGTGCAACACAGGCGAGGACGTCGTTGCTGCGCGTCCTTGGATCCGGTGAGGCAAGCCTCCTTGTTCCCCTCTCTCTATCTCCTCTCACGCCTTCCCCTCTGCTTCCCCCACGGTGCTGACCATGAGGGAGGATTTCGGATGTGCTAGATCCAGCAGCCATGAGCCGACCAGGTTCTAATGAAGGGTGGCCCGACGCAGGCACGGTCGACACCGCCTTCGCTTCTTCGAGATCCAGCGAGGTGAACCCTTATTTCACCCTTCTCAGGTCCATAGCGTTGCGGACTTGCGACCATGCTGGAAGTACTTCACGCCCCATGGAGGAAGAAGACAAGATCCGTCTTCGGTGTTCCCAATTCAACAGTTAAGTATATGGCCATATACGTGAGGGAAAAGTTCTTCTCCTTAATGATGTAGATTGAATTGATTTAGGTAATTTATTTACCCTTCTATAGAATTCTATTACTCTAGATTTAATTTAAATAAATCTTTCCGGTAACTGCAAGTATACTCACTGGTATCCTCTTGTGTCCAACTGCATTTTGTATTCAGCAAATACTCTTGCATAGTTATTTTTAATATGTTATTTCTGTACAGTTTATTTGTTTTAAAAGAAGAAAATTACATTGTAAGATCAGGCTACCATAGCACAAAGACTGAATACTATTATTCTTTGCACTGTCCAGACACTTGTTAAATCTGGGCACTTTCTAAAGATAGGTTCTTGTGCACTTTTGTTTCTAAAAATACTTGCGAAACTGCTTGCTGTAGTTGGAAGTAACACAACTATCTTGTTGAAGTTTTCTAAATTACTGTTAGAATAGTAAGGAGCTTACTATTATGCATGCATGAAACAGTGAATCATCTTGAACAAATGGTTTGTTTCTTTAGCAATGTTTACTTTTGATTTTCTGTTTTTTTCTTTTTGAACTAGTACAAGAAGCTGAATTTGGTTCGGTTGTTGTAACATCATCGGAAAAAGGATGCTGACTATTTTTGTCCAGCATAGAAGAGCATGTTTCTTATTCTAAAAAGGAGCATATCCATACACATGAACACTGGTTAGGGAATTAATATATTCTATGTTTTTAATTGTTATAAGTCGATTCCATCTTATTTCCTTCTATCTTCAAAGAAGTTTATAATATGTCTAGTATGCCGGTAGAGACTGTTACCATGCATGGAAGCAGGAATTATGTTTTTTAGTTATTCTTAATGTTTTTGGCTTCACATTAATGCATTTGTTCTATTGAGCCTTGAAGAATTTAGGTTACAGTTCTCAACTCACAATTAGGATGCACTCATGAATGGTTCTTTTTGTCTTGTTTTTTTACTTCTAGGATGACCACAATGCAGCCATGGTGTTGGGCCTCTAACAAAATGCAGGGAAATAAGAGAAAGATTGAATGGCCATGGTAACTTGTCTTGCCCTTCTTTTTCTTGATCGACACTATCAGATCAGAAAAGCTAGTAAACAATTGTGAAGCTAGTGAATACTTTTCCTGCAGTCTGAACTTTTTTGTTTCACTTGATCTAGTTGTAATTGCTACCTGTTGTCTCTTGCATAGTTGTTTTCTCTCATTTCTTACTGTAACAGTGCTCAGTGGATGTCTCCTTAATGCTAATCCGTACATTTTCGAACCAGGTAATCTCTTTTTTTCTTCTCTTTTTGAATTTTTATTGATTTACGAATCATGCATAAATATCATATTCTCCTGTGATGATCTGATTAGGATGCAGTGTCTTTATTAAAGGCATGTTCTAATAATTGTGTATCCCCATGACATTTGATGATATCATGATGGTTTGTTTCCCCTTATTTTTGAATGTAGAGGGACCAGAGATGAATGGTTATGCAGTAGTTGCTGCATTGCCATCAAAGGGCCTGATAGGAAGCAATAGTTACTTAAACTTCTATTTTTACATTTGTTGCACTGCAGCTTCACTTTTCTGACTTTTTTTTATTCTCAAAGACAACTATAATGTAGCTTTAGATTGATTTGTTGAATACTGTACTATCTGATTTATGTACAGATTTAAGATATGATATGTAAAGACTAATGAATGTGATATTTACCGCCTGTGTGGATGCATGATTAAATGATGTTATATGTACGAAGACTACCAAGTGTAAATTTACTGTGTGTGGATGTATGATGAAATCAGTTGGGAACCACAGATTCAGTTAAACTAAATGTGGGTTTATGGATTTGCAAATCTAGCTTTATATTTCTTGCTAAAAGCTTTATATCTTCCCTGATAGTTTATCCCGACAGGAAAGATTATGGGTTTCTCCTGACGGTAGCAACCAACAGGAAAGATTTATATTTCCCCTGACGGTTTCCAACCGACGGGGAAAGTTTCCCTTACGGAAGGGCAAAAAACGACACTAAAGCTCTTCCCTGACGGTTAGCACCGTCAGGGATCGATCCGTGACGGTTTTCCGTCAGGGATGAAGTACTTTCCCTGTCAGTTTTTCTCTGACGGCCCATCCCTGACGGTACCCGTCACGGAAACCTTTCCCTGACGGTATTAGGCATTTTTCGTGACGGTTTCGGCCGTCAGGAAAAAACTTGCATGGGGTAGTCCATGATTCAACTTTTAAGGTAACAAATTTATGTCCTGGCTTTAGACCTCTTCACAAGCGCAACCTATGTTCCACACTATAAAAAACAATATCAACCAAAGTAAAGAGCCATCCATGAGAAGCGAAAAACGGAGTTGGTTGCTTGGGGCTTGTGTGTGCCAAGACAACCCGGCCGGCTCCTTGTGTAATCCAGCCAAGATCAGCAATCCAATCCAACCACGAGCGTCGGTCACTTGTGGAAGATCGAGATGGCCTCGTCTTAGCTTTCGGCATTGGCACAACGCACAACCACAGTTATGCCTACTGCATTTAACACCCATGATCTGTTGCCATGCATTTTGCACGTGCTCGACTTTTTTTTAGATCGGGGATATAGCCCGTTTTTCATTAAGCAGAGGAGAGTGGTCAATAGACCTACACATAAACGATACAAGAGATTCGCAAGTAATCCTAAGATTACCTACGAAATCCCTATTCGAACAGACAACATGAAAAAATAAGAGAGAGGAAGGTCACTACCTCCGACAATGACCAACGAACCAACTAAACTATGCCTACAAAAGGGATACATCCCCGCAAAGGATGCCAGTCGAGGGGGTTGAGTCGCGGTGGCAAAGCATCCACCGGAACCTCAAGCGACCAAGAAGTCGCGAAGCGAAATCGCAAGTGACCAGGTAGCCACTGCGAAGGAGACGTCAAACTCAAACCTCCAGCGACCAGGAAGTCGCGAGGTAAACCTCCAGCAACCAGGAAGTCGCGAGGTGAACCGCCGGTGACCAGGTAGCCAGGTAGCCACCACGAAGAAGACGTCGGACCGCCAGTGACCAGGTAGTCACTGCGAACTGCAGCGGCGACACCATCACCCGAACTAGACACACCCAAGCGAAGAGGAGATTAAGCACAGGAAGGCATAGCACCGGCGCGACGATCGTGGGAAATGGACTGCAGGATCAGAGTAGCCGAAGACAGGAAGGCTGATTCTTCAAAGACGCCTTCAAGAAGGGGGAACGCCCATACAAGCGACTATGGACGCGCCGTCGCTGGCCTTGGAAGCATCCAAGGCAGGGCTTTCGCCCAGAATCTATCTGTGGTGGCGCAGGGGCATAAGGCTCCAAGAGTGACGCCTCCACGAAGGTATGTGACGCCAAGACGTCACCGTCATCCGTCCGACCATCGCCGGACTAAGCTTTTGCCCGAAACTTAATGCGAACCATCGCCACCAGACCGCCAACCTGCCCAACATCTCAGGCCGCACGCCGGGCAGGGCCGACTAGGCCAACCACCCACGGGCGCAACGCGTCGTCCTGGCAGCCACGCCCACTGGCCCGGACACCACCATGCCGCTGCAGGGCGAGGATGACGCCTGCTGCAGTAGCCCGAAGGCCCGATAGCCATGACCGCAAGCTCGCCGAAGCCGCGCCGGCCGTGGGATGGCCAAGCGCGCGACTGCCAGATCCACGACGGCAGTGGCTGCCGGATCCGGCCGCCACGCCATGGGACCCGGATACAGCAGATCCGGGACGGAGCACGCTGGATCCAACCTCAGAGCGGGCGGATCTGGCCGGACTCCGGCCATCTTGCTCGGCACCGGCCGCCTCACTGCCAGCCACCATGGAGAGGCCCCCCACTGGATCCGGCCACAGGACTGTTGGATCAGGCGAGACAGCGGTGAGGCGCCGGAGGAAACCGCCGCTGGTCGGCGCGCCATGGTCGTCACCCACTGGAGAGGAGAGAGGAGGGGAAAGGAGAAAGGAGAAGGGAGAAGGGAGAAAAGGCCTCGCCGCCGCCATCCTTGTGGTTGCACGGGCTTCCCGGCCGCCAGCTCTGGCAGCGGCGAGGGCAAAGGGGCCGGTGAGGAACGGTTCTAGCGACGGGAGGGGAGGAGCCGCCCGTGTCGCTCAGGAGAGCGACGCGGGGGCGATGGAGAACCCCCTGGCTTTCTAATTTGTTGCTTTATATCTGATTCGATGTGCAAACCGTATGGAGGGGGATGGAGCCGCACGTGCTCGACTTCAAGCATGATTTTTTCACATCTGCTTGATTCAGACCTGGACGACAGGTGGAATAAACGTCAAGCCAGCATCAGGTAGATGTCAAGCATGGTAGCTGATGAAGCGCCACGCGTGCACGTAGTCCACAATCATAACTAATGGTGTGGAGATTTATGCTGATCTTAGCAGCATCTGACAAGTAGAATAGGAGCATGTGTGAGAATTTTGGCAAGCATCCAGTATCCAGTGGTGGCCTAGATGACCTTTTTCACACCACGCTGCTCTGAAGTACACCTCCAGTTTTTATTGATCCAGATTACCATATTTCTGATGCCCTCCATTCCTAGAGATGAGTTCTCAGTGTACCTCTCTGGATGGCCTTCCGCAGGGTGGCAAGCTTTGTAACTTGGGATGTCAATCTGTTGGCTACAGAGTATATATATACAAGCGATTCACTTGCACCTGGCGGGTCCTATCAAGTGCTTGCTCCTCATATTTATTTGTAAGACGACTTTAGTACGGTAATCAACATAAAAATATTTGGCCAACCCTATTGCAACTAGATGACTTTGCCGTTCATTTCGGATGCAGCATTTAGGTTGCATCCGAAATGTTTCAGTGATGTCAGTACATGTTAAATGGTGGGCAGCCAAAGCTGGGACTTGTATTGTATGTCCAAATGTGACGATTTTACAACCAGGATCAACATTTACTGCTTCACAACTGGCGTGCTTCATAGAAGCAAGAATAATTGATATACTGGGGAAAAAAACTGATAGAGCAAATGGAACAGAGTACCAATAGAGATGAAGATGACTCAGGTCCATGTCTACATTCTCAATCAAGCAGCTTGTATGTTCCAGTTGAGCATATCATTGAACACATAACTCTCCTATAGCTAAGAACCTATCTCTACTTACGTTGATGCACAAACATGGAAAAGCAATAGAGATCAAGATTTATGTTGAAAATATTGTAATTCCCTGAGAATTACAGTTGGATAAATATATCCATAAGGATCTGATCGAGTTAGCTGTACATATATTATATGGAACGAGGAGAACCTAAAATTTAGGTATTATGCCCTGGGCTACAATGTTTTGGCTGCTCCCTTTTTTCCCCAAAAGGTAATTGCCAAGAACTTGCATTGTAGCTAGCCTTTCACCTCCAGGAAGCACAAAAACAACCTACAACTTTCAGAAAACACACTTCCTCTGAAATATAAAAAAGGCAGCATAATTAAATAAAAGAAATTGTTGTCTTCTACAAGGGTAAAATGCAAATAATGCCAAAGGTCGATTAGTTATTTGGCAACAAATTTGAAGCCATCATACCCATAGTAAATCTGCACAAAATATAAGTTGCAGGGCAAAATATAAGTTGCAGGGGAAACTTATGATAGTATCATTGCTGCGAAGATGTTATTTCAGTGTTTCCAATAAAACAACATCTGAACAGATGACAGATCGATACATATATTATCATACAGTGTATGCTAGATCATGATTCATGACAACAGATTAACCTTTTTAATAACATCTTCAGAAGAAACTATGGGTCTATGTCGAAGAGTCATGGACACAATCACTTTCCTACATTCTATACACAGTGATCAAGAATTCGAGGGCACACTAAGTTCACAGATAGCTAATAATGCAAATAATTTGCAGTGCTAAAGATAACATTTTGTTGCAACTCATATAATTGACAGCAATAATAATGACAACATATTATTTTCATTGTCTATGTAACAGGATTCCAAATGCACGAACTCATCCCATCATCGAACTCAGAGCAATAATAATGACACCATATTATTTTAATTGTCTATGTAACAGGATCAGCAAACAAACTAGGCTGCAAAATGACAAAAACGGAGTACACATGACTAAAAAAAATATTTTTTTCAATCGGTTCCATGCCCACAAACTTTAGTTCTCATCCACTACATAAGTCCTGTCCAAGAGGTACCCAGCTCCTATCTTTTGACCCTTTGATCGAGACCGACGGATGCATCGTAAAATTGACAAAAAGTAGATATATGTTGTTAAAATCTAGTTGATCTATGAATCCAATTTTGAATTCGAGACATCCATTTTGCAATCGTATCCGATAATATCCATATTCAGATTCAAATTAAAATTGGGTAACTAGTGCCATCCCAATTCCATTTCAAGCAGATCTGAACCGAACCCATGTCTACTACTAGTGTAGAGACCAATGCCTGAGGTGCATCAACAAATGAAAGAATGACTTCATGAAGACCGCCATTGTTCCCAAGGAAAGTGCAGCGACTGCGAGGGTTGCACCTGTCTCTTCGCAGCTACAGCGTGGAAGGCAGCACTGCAACAAGTCAGCCTAGCAGGCGCAAGCAGCCGGTGCCTGTGCACTAACAGCAAATGAGCACAACATGGTCGTATCTTTTGAACCATGTGCTGAATGCTCCAGGGCACATCATCGACTAAAATTGCTGGGATGATCTGTATGATTTCTGGTGCCTCCTATTTGTATCTGCTCCTTTTTTTATTGACAGGTTTCTTAGTGCTGAAAGCAGCATACCTATCTATGCCTCCTGTTCTATTGTTTCATGTTCACCTGTTTATATACATGTCTCAATCAAAATGAGATGCCTGCTCCATTATGACATCAAGTTTCAATATTATTGCAGCACGTGTTTGCTACTCTAGTTTGTTTGTTTATTTATTTACAGCACTCACGTGGTTACACTACTACAAGAAGCTTAATAGAGGTGGGTGTTTTTCATTAATGGAGGCTGCAATTGTAACCGTCACTAATCAAAGATCATCATTAATAGTGACCTACAGAGGCAATTGGTTTGCATACCTTGTTTAATTCATGAAAAAAAATCGAACTACAGAGGCGGGCTCCATATATAGAACACCCGCCTTGGTTAATTCATAAAAAGAAAAAAAAATCTATAAGCCCACCACCGAGCCTGTTACCGAGCATGACGGCGAGCCCGTTCCTAGCCTATGAGGCGGACCTAGATCAGCCAAGCTGTTTGCCCCTCACGACAGATCTGCAGCTCGGAGTGCTCTGGCTCGACGGTGGTGGTTCTAGATTATGCTCCAGCTCGACGCGGCCACCTTCGTCAAGGAGGCGTCCCCTCACCACCGAAGAGACACAACCTACCGTTGGCCAGGTCCAGCCATCGAGCACACGTTAGACAAAGAAGGGGGGCGTGGTGAGGAGGTGCACTATCACTGCCGAAGAGAGGCGGCCCCTTTTGTCGTACATTGTACATGAAGAAACTTTTTTACACAACTACCCTTCTGAGGTATAAGTATATGCTCGGAATATTCTCTTGCTCAGACTAGTACTCCAACGGCACTTTGGGCCATCTCTTTCTTTTCCAGCCGTCTTACCCATTGGGCCTCAGGTTGCCCCTATTGGAGGTAACAAAACTTTTTTACACAAAAAATTCTAGTGATTTGTATGCTCACCGCATTTTGCTCTTCCCACCATTCATCAGAAGCCACGATACAACCGGTGGAAGGATCCCTCCCTATAGTCCGGTAGCCCTCATGTTCAAAGTTTTCCACTAGTTATATTTTTTGTCATTGTATCCCATCTCTTCTTCATTTGTGACTCATTATAAGGTCTCTTAGTACGTTGGAAGAATTTTTTGACAACATTTGCATAGCCAAAACTATTCAGGCAATGTCCAGGCCTACTGTGGGCAAGAACTTCTTCTACACAAATATCATTAAAGGCCTTGGCAGCAAAAGCATCTCATTTTGCCTGAACTTTTGCTGACTTCTCCATTTAGTACGTTGGAAGGAGTCGACCTCCACTAAACCAATAGAGGAAGAGGAAGGACTTGACCTCCACAGAACCGACAGATGCAGTTGCCTTCGAGGAAGATGACGGGGAGAAGGCCACCAAAGGAGCGAACAGGGAGGGGCGCGAGTAGCTGCGTCGGTGAGCAGACGGGGAGGGCGGCACGACCCGAAGCGGCGGCGGCGGCGCAAACCCTAAGCTGAGTCACGACGAGAGAGGGAGCGCAGAGGAGACGGACTGGGGAGGCGGACTCGCGAGCAGAGGGGTAACGGGGGAAACAGGCCCGCGGTATGGGGAACGCGCCCCTTCGCTCGCGTTACAAGAAACACCAATACTAGTTTACTCGGGATTCTTTCCACCTCCCGCTTATCTGTGAATCTAAAATCGAAGATGTTTGGGTGGGATTCTCGCTTATTTTCATCTCGATTCCGATTTTAAGCTGAAACAAAAAGGCCCATAACCGCATGGGTCTGCGGAGAGAAGTGATGGGGCACACAGATACGAAGGGATAAGGTTATCCAGACTACGGACTTTTAGACATGCACATATATGTGTTTTCCGTAATTAAGAGCCGTCCCTATAAATGCTTTTCAAATGAGCTACCCCTACATGCGGCTCAAATAATGTCTATTTGTAGGGTTGGCTCAATATCTAGTCATGTGAGTGTCAGGTGCACTAGTAGAAAAGGGTATGCGCGAGGGCGAGGTCATAAGTTTGAATCCCACCAGCGGCAAAGTGCGCAAAAATACCACGACATGTGACTACGATGGAGCGGGATGGTGGCTTTACCGGTGGGGATCTCCCTCGATTAAAAAATTGTTTTTGTATTTTTGGTAATTTTTAAGATCCATAATCGTGTTTTTAGAAAATGATTTGCAGGGATGGCTAGATATAGAGATGTCCCTACAAATTGATTTCTAAGAGCGGCTGGCCCAACAACCCCTAAAAATCATCTATAGCTGCCCCTAAAAATCCTTTACGACGTAGTGATAGCTGCATTCACATGCAACTGGATTATTATTTAGCAGTCACATACTACTATTTACTCTAGAACATTGCATGGTTGAGTTGCTTGCTGTTGTAGCAGTAATATTGTATGTCAGCACATTCAATCATTCATGTTTATGACAGTATCAGTTTGTTCTTCTTTAAAGAGAAAGGTAATCCCGTTGATACTAAGAGACAAAACCATTTCCCTGTCAGAAAAAAAAGATTAAAAACAGACTAATATCAATGGTGGTTCATGCATGTCAGATATCTTGCATGATTGTTGTGTGTCATCATTTCAACCAGCTTAATCAGGAGCAGAGTTATGGAGTGCTCAATTTGAGTAATGAAATAGTCTATCACTATCCTCATTTAATTTGATCCAGCTTCTTTATAGGAGAAGAGTTAGGGGTGTTCTTTTGACGCCTTTGGACTCAACATGCTGTATGAATCGTCTGGTTGGTGATATTTCATAAGGTATTTAGGCTTAAGTGAAAAATAATGAGACCCCAAAAATCATAAAACTAGTTCAGTTCCATTCTGTGAGAGACATTACTGTGCCATAAATAAAGGCCAATCTGCAAATGTCACAATGTATGACAATAATAATGTTGATGTGCTATAAATTAATTTGTTGAATTTTCTAAAAGAATGTCATCCCTACTGGCATGTGTGTGCCCTTTCGACCAGCGCCCCAGAGAGATTATTTTGTATAAAATAGTGACATTATTTCGTATAAAATGGTGCCTTAAAATTTCCTCTTGTTTTTTCTCTGTTTTCCGATCACATGTTGATACATTATTTTGTAAAGTGGAATGGAAAAAAAAATCTTTAAATGTCCATCCATCATGTTTCGTTGGCTCCATTTCAAGGAAAAAAGTCTACTTAACCCCCTCACCTATTAAGGGTTGTCTACTTAATGTCCCAACCTATGAAACCCTCTGTTTTAGCCCCTGAACTTTATAAAACCGGTCAAATTACCCCCTCAGGTGGTTTTAGACGGTGGTTTTGCTATAGTAACGGCGGTTTTGGTTTTTTCTTTTTTATTTATTTTGGCTGAATCTTTGAAAAATCATAGTAAAGCACAGAAAAATTGTAAAATGGAAACTTTAATTTTGTTGGACTCCACATGAGTAGATCTACACAATGAATATATAATATGGTATGCTTTAGTACAAAGTTTTTTTTGTAGATTTAAATATGTTCTTTTTTCAAATTAATTGGAACAATTCATAACTGTAGTTTCTCTTGGGTGTCTTGTTGAACTTAATTTGTGGATCGTTATTCTGATTCTGATGACCATTCACCTCTTTGTTTGCGTCCAATGTTCTTTGGATGTGAGGGGTTATTAGTCAAGGTTTTAAATCTCCCGCTATAGCCTCGCTATAGCCCGCTATAGCCTTTTGAGACAAGGTGCCGCTATTTGAGTTCACGTATAATTTAGCCGCTATATGGCGCTATTGCCCGATATAGCTCCGCTATTAGCTATTTCAGAGGTATACTGCTAAACGTCTTAGCCCGCTATTTTAAAATCCAAATGTCTGAAGACGAAGCAGGCATGGTGGCATCACTACAGGAGACGTTGGCTTTGCCGAGTGCTGGCTGCACTCGGCGAAGGCTCTTTCGCACTCGACGAAGGCTTCGCCGAGTGCCGCACTCGGCGAAAGGCACTCGGCAAAGAAGTTGTCGGCAACGATTTCTTCGCCGAGTGCCAAATATCGGGCACTCGGCGAAGCCTTCGCCGAGTGCCAGGTCAGCACTCGGCGAAGCAAACGGGAGCCGTCACCTGACGGTCCCTTCGCCGAGTGGCCACGTGGACGGCACTCGGCGAAGCGGGACCCTTTGCCGAGTGCCACGCAAGCCGACACTCGGCGAAGAGGGCCCCTTCGCCGAGTGCCACGCAGGCCGGCACTCGGCAAAGAGCTCCTCTTTGCCGAGTGCCACGCAAGCCGGCACTGGGCGAAGAGGGACCCTTTGCCGAGTGTCAGGGTCAAGGCACTCGGCGAAGAGGCCGAGCTGAGCAAAAATTTGCCCAGCTTTGCCGAGTGCCATGACCTCTTTGCCGAGTGTGGCACTCGGCAAAGCTGGGAAAAATGGAATTTTTTTTCCGTTTTCATTTCCCTAAACAGAAAATATATCACACATTCATATTCCATTTCAGACAAATATCACATGCATATATATCACACATACATATCCATTTCAAACAAATATCACATGTTCAGTCTCCATGCATCACAAGCTAACAAGTTTATCATAAGTCCACAAGTCCGGCACTCAGCACTCCTCAACAAATCCACAAGTTCACAAGTCCATCACAAATCTAAGTCGGTCATCACTGCTCACCTTGGTGCGCAGATTGTGAAGAACCCCCACCTTGCCACACGTCCCACGACCCGCCCGAAGGACCACCTTGCCAACCTTGCCACCCAGGCGGCGGAGGTCCAGATGGCCACCCGGTGTACCCTGACTGCGGAGGAGGGTAACCTGGCCACCCATAGGGCGGAGGAGGGCCACCGGGGAGCCACCCAGGCTGCGGAGGAGGGCCACCAGTGATGTGCAGAGTGTGCGGAGGAAGGCCAGGTGCAGGAGTCGGTGCCGAACCCTCCGACTGTGAGTGCACAAAGGAGAAGCAAATTCGTTAGCACCTGGAGGACAGCCGTAAAAGTTAAAGAAATATAAACAACCATATATACTCACCGGAGTCTCTGTCGTAGGAGTAACAGGAGGCACAAAAGGAGTGAGCAGCGAGGGAGGCACGACAACACCCGGGATGTTCAGGCTCCCAAAGAAGTGAGCTATGTCCTGCGTCCTCTGCGCCTCCCGTTGCTGGACGGCCAGTAAGTCGCGACGATGGGCCGCCGCCTCGGCCTCGTGCATGGCCTGCAACCTCTACATCTGTTCCGCCTGGGCCTGCATCTAGGCCTGCGAAATTCGTCCCGTAAGGTTTAAACAAAGCAAAGACAAGGTATATGTGTAAAAGCAATGAACGACGAATAGAACAAGTACTTACCTGAAGTGCTGCCATCATCTGCTGTGAGGTCGGCTGCTGAGGTCGTATGGGGACGGAGGAGCTCGTGCTGGCAGCTCGAATCTCAGCGAGGTTGGGAACAGAGGACGAGTCAACTGCGTTGTTGGCTATCCAGTACCGGCCGTGCTGCTTCCCTCCTCCCAGCCTCATCACCAGGTCTGTATCTAGGGGCTGGGTGGCCGGATCGAAGTCCTCCCCATGGCGCTCGCGAGCCGCAGTGGTGTACTTGGTGACCTTGGTGTAGGCGTTCGTGTTGGTGAACGTCTCGGGCCCGGCGTCTGGGTTGTACTGGGTGCTCGCGGCAGTCGCCTTGCCCTGGTGCGACAAGTGGTACGCCTTGAAAGGGAGGCACTCCTCACCACCATGCGACTGGGACTGCGAGGAAAACACAGATGATTACAAGTAATGAGTAATTGAGTTTTACAATAAAAAAATCAGTAGAGCATACCCATCTGTCGGCGTACGCAGCGAGGCTAAGGTTGCCTTGGTGGTGTGCCACCCCAGGCATCTGCAGGCGGCAGTCCCGACGGGCACTGTGCCTCTCGTACCACTCGTCCGATCTCCACTTGTCCACAATGGCCACCCAGCAGTCTAGGTGATTGGCGCACCAAACAGGATAGAACTGCAAGACAATAAGTATTTAATATGTTAGAAGAGCCGCTAAGTGATGGATGGACCAATCAGTATTACTGTTTTGTACGTACCTGGATGTACTGCTCCCTAGTGAGGTCGGTCTCCCTGGTGAGCATCATCTGCCTAGCGTCCGTCTTCTTCACCGCCTTCCCTAACACGTCGGCGTTGTAGTTGATGACGCACTGGATCCGCGCCTCGTGGTACATATCCGCGAGCCGGGACCTGCAGACCTTGTCCTGCACGTGCAACGCCTCGGCCTCTCTCCCCGCCTCGCACTCAAAGTACTCCTGCATAAAGACAACATGTACCCTTTCATTATTTCAGGAACGTCCAACAAATACGTATCATTGAGAAATGTTGTGCGAGCAAGACTGACCCAGAACTCGGCCCTAATCCGCGCTGCAACGGTGGTGTACGTGGGGTCCAGAGCGGCACCAAAGTGGTCCCACGTCCAGGGCGGTGACCTGACCCCAGCGTAGGTGACCAAGCCCGGGTAGTTCTTCCGAATCAGAAGACTTAACATGCCATTGATATGACGTGTCTTGCCACCTGCCACAAGTTCCCAGTTCCTGCATGAGTCATTAAGAACAACTGTTAGTCGGAAGTTCAATTTTGAACATGCCATGTGAACAAGTAGTGAAAACATTAATGGTAACTTACTTGTCGCCGGACGGTCGAATCACCGGACGGCGGCTAGGTGCGAGACGCTGCTGCGGGAGCTGCGAGGGGCCGCGCAAGTACACTCTGCTCGAAGCAGAGGAAGTGGAACCCCCTCCGGAGGCACCGACGATCTCGGCACCCTCGTCCCCCTGACCACCCGTCGAGTCCGAGGAAGTGGTGTCGTCATCCGACATCCTCCTGGACGTCCCTCTGGCGTCCCCCTGGTCGTCGTCCGAGCTCTCCGCCGGGTCGGGAGTCGGGTCGGGAGTCGGATCCGGAGTCAGGTCAGGAGTCGGCTCCCTCCTAGGACGTCCGCGGGGGCGGCCGGACCTCGCCCTCCTCGTGGACGGCTCCTCGGCTGCGGTGGGTGGTGAGCTGGACCTCTGGTAGAGCGAGTTGACCCGCCGCTGCTGCCGCCTTCCGCCCGGCATTTTGTCGAGTGCCTGTCATTACAAAGATAAAATCAATTAGCATATATAAACGATAAGTCTTTATAAAGAGATACAAAATAAACAAAACATAATTGCAAAATAATTATAACAATATAGCATTACATGAATTAAAAATTATCTCCGTGATTGTCAGTGGCTAGTGCCCCTCGTGTGTTGGCATGTGGCACACGTGTGTCGTCATCACTGTCAATATTGTCAAAACAATCGGCGTCGTCTCCATCATCCTCATCACCCTCGTCCTCACCACCAAACCGTAATCGCTCAAGCATTCTTAAGTCCTTGGCATTGTGCACCTCATCACCCTCGTCCTCATCAATATCATTGTCATCGTCTTCTTCCATGTCCATCAGCTCAAAAATGTTAATGTCAAACCTCCCTTCTAGCCCCTCAGGTTGAAAGAACTCTCCGCTATATGTGTTTGGGTCAAAGTTGTAATCATCATCGTTTGGGAGAGGCGCTTTACCGTGCAGCGATACTAACTGCACAAGGTACCAACCCATAAGATTGTTGTCTTCTTGACACGCCCATGGGAGATAATAAACTTGTGTGGCCTGTTGAGCCACAATATAGACATCGTCTCCCTTGTAAACGGAGTCATGTCGAATTTCGACTAGCCCAATCTCAGGGGCTCTTCTCGTGACATCAGGATCGAACCAATGACATTTGAATACCACTGGATTAATAGCTTTGGTACCCTCAAAGTTGAGCTCATATATTTCTTCGACTATGCCGTAATAGTCGCGCTCATCGGTGCCGGGCGTACGAACTTCGGTATTCGTGGTCTTTCGATTGGGCCGACTCTGCTCGTAGCTTCTTGTGTGAAAGCGATAGCCATTCACATCATAAACGGTGAATGACTTGACCCTATAGTCAAAGCCATTGGCAACCTGTTTCAACTCATCTATCATTTCCGCATCTGTGCGGGCCTGTAAGTTGAGATAGGGTAGATCGTTTCATCAAATGAAACAAGAAATGAAATGAAATACAAGGTTAGTTCAGTGGTACCTTCGTACTAAACCACGAAATGAAATCGGGCACACCATTTTTGAGAAGATGGTCTTGTTCTTCAGAGGAAGGTTCCCTATCCTCTCTCCAGTATTCATCAATAAATATCCTTAAAAACAAGGAGGTCGAATCAATAGATTGAAGATAGTGACGGCGCATGTAACAAGCTCATTGAGAACTTACTGCACATAAGGAGTCACTTCGTCAAGGTTCAACAACACGTACAACATGATAGTGTGCCACTCATCATGCCGCAACATCTTGGTCCTCGATGCGCTTGCTCTTCCGAGTTGGCCTTTGAAAAGGCTGAGGTTTGATAAACTCTCGTCGACGTTGTAACGAGAGGGTGGATTGTGCACGCTAGGAAGGTTATCCTTATAATATGTTGTTGTGAAGTTGGACACCTCCTCCACAATAAATGTTTCTGCCACGGAAGCCTCTATTTTGGCTTTATTTCTACACTTTTTTCGAAGAACCTTTAGACATCTCTCGACTGGAAAGCACCAATGGCACTGCACGGGCCCCCCCATCCGTGCCTCGTACGGTAGGTGCAAAATCAGATGCTGCATCGGCAGGAAGAAGCCGGGTGGAAAGATCATCTCCAACTTGCAGATCAACACAGGTGCCACTTCCTCTAGGTTAGCAATCACGTCATAAGATAGCTCCTTGGCATAAAGCTGGCGAAAGAAGTAGCTCAACTCTGCCAGCACGCGCCACACAGGCTCAGGGAGGTATCCCCGGGTCATCGCAGGAAGGAGCCGCTCGATCCATATGTGGTAGTCATGACTCTTCATCCCTAACACTCGCATAGTAGACAAGTTCACTCCCCTCCTCAGATTCGCCGCATACCCATCAGGGAACCTTAACGCCTGGATCCACTGTAGGACTTTCTTCCTATGGTCTCTTTTCAATATATAATCGGCCGGACCTCTTTTCCATTTCTTGCCAGCACCAGGAGCCCTCATCACTAGCTTTGGTCTATCGCACATCTCTTGCACGTCCAGTCTGGCCTTAACGTTGTCCTTTGATTTTTCTGTGTCCATGAGTGTTGCAAAGAGTGCCTCAGCGATATTCTTTTCTGTGTGCATTACATCGATGTAGTGCGGACAAAGAAGGTCATTAAAATAGGGGAGTCTAGTCAAGCCCGATTTATGGGTCCACATGTGTTCCTCTCCGTACCCGAAAGAACGACCATTGTCTTCATCAAACTTCAGAGCCTCTATTTCGGCACGGACCTCGGAACCGATCTTGAACTGAGGAATGGGGTTGGTGACTTGAACACCTTTCCTGAAGTGCTTGATGTCACTTCTGAACGGATGGTCAAGAGGCAAGAATTGACGATGCTGGTCGAATGAAGAATACTTTCCTCCCTTCTTCAACCAAGTGAACTTCACAGCTGCCTTGCATATTGGGCATGGGAACTTCCCGTGAACACACCAAGCGCTGAATAAGCCATACGCCAGGAAGTCATGCAGGGAGTACTGGTACCACACATGCATTTTGAAGTTCTTCATTGTTGCTCGGTCATATGTCAGTACCGGGGTTTCCCAAGCTTCGAACAATTCATCCAACAAAGGCTCCATGAACACACCCATATTGTTCCCCGGGTGTCCAGGAATTATCAGTGACAAGAATACGTTCTTAGGGTCAAACATAACACCGGGAGGGAGATTGAGGGGGATTACGAACACAGGCCAACAAGTGTACGGGGCTGCCATCATTCCATACGGGTTGAACCCATCTGTCGCCAGTGCCACACGTACATTTCGAGCCTCCATAGCTTTGCCAGGATGCATGGCATCGAAGTGCTTCCATGCTTCACCATCCGATGGGTGTACCATCTTGTCAGGATTGTATCTCTTGCCATTCTTGTGCCATGTCATCTGTTTCGCAGAGTCCTCTGTCATGTACAGTCGTTGGATCCTAGGTATGAAAGGAAGGTACCGTAGGACCATCTCGGGGATATTAAGTTGTTCCTTCTTGCCATCTCCATGGTCTACCTCCACATACCTAGAGGCTTTGCACTTTGGACAGTGTGTTGCTTTCTCGTGATCTTTCCTGAATAGGACGCACCCTTTTGGACAAGCATGGATCTGCTCATACGGCATCTTAAGTGCACGAAGAAGTTTCTGTGACTCGTAAGTGTTCTTCGGCAGAATGTGACCCTCCGGCAACAGGGTGCCCAAAATTGCCAACATGCCATCGAAGGCGTCTCGACTCAAGCTATACTTGGACTTGAACCCCATTAGGCGTCCAATGGCATCCAGTTGTGAAACCATTGTCTTTTCATGAAGGGGCTTCTGTGCCGAAGACATCATGTCGTAGAACGCCTTTGCGGTGTCCTCTGGCTCCTCCAATCCTTCACCGAATTGAGCCTCTTGAAAGTCTCCCATCATGTCTGCTACCCCGGCATCTCCATCATACTCCTCGAGACGTTGTCTCACCACCTCCTCTCTAATCCGATCGGCTTCACCATGGTGGACCCAACAAGTATAGTTTTCAACGAATCCGTACTTGTAAAGATCTACCCCCACGTTATCCTTATATTTTCTTTTCTTGTTCCCACATTTGCTGCAGGGACACGGCATCCGACTCGACCCTTTAGCAGCCGGACCAAACGCATGCTCTAAGAAAGCATTGGTCTTAGTAACCCATTCTGTGCTCTTACTTGCGTGGCCCGTGTACATCCAGTCACGGTTATCCATCCTCTGCCATATACATATATAAGCGAGTAATAAAACCAACAATTGCATCTACACGGCATTCCTACCATCTAATAGGAGAAGGATAGGTCCTAATCCCACCCGAGGATGCGCAGATGGGTTAGTTTCCATGTTCTACTCCTACCCGAGACAGAATTTCGGCAGCACCTCCTCGCTGTTCTCCCGATACACGTCCTAGCAGGGAGAGTGTGTATCCGGAGAACAACGAGGAGGCGGTGCCGAAACTCTGACTCTGATAGGAGCAGAACATGGAAACTAGCTCATCTACGCATCTGCGGGCTGTCCAAAATATGTGGACAATTCGAAAGAGATACGGTCGCAGATATGCAAAGGACTAAATATCTAAGACTATATCTCTTTCGAACGGGAGACGTCTAACTAGGTTACGTGACCAAAGATCAGATACCTAAGGATACGGATAGAGGGGTTATACCTAAGGTGTCGGTGAGGTCAGGGTAGCCGGGCAGTGGTGAGTCGGGGCAGTGGCGAGACGACGCGGTGCAGGCAGACCCGCAACGCCGACGAAGACGATCGGGGTCGCCGAGTCCCTCCGACGGGTCCTCCTCCTGCCAAAAAAAGAGCATATGGTTAGTCTCGACAGAAAATTTTGGCAGCACCTCCCCTGCACGGGGAGGTTTCCAAAACCTGCAGAAAACGTCGGCACGAAGGCCAACAACCACATATATACCAGACATAGTCACGAAGACCAACAATCACAATAGCTCACAATAGTACAACTACTACTAACATTAACACTACTAACTACTACTAACACTACTACTAACTACTAACTACTAACTACTAACTACTAACTGCTAACTATTTACTAACTACATAGGGCATACCTTCGCGACGACAATAGCAAGAACGAGCTTCGGCGACGACGACGGAGACGACCGAAGCGGCTTGAGGGTCGACGGACCTAAGCCGACACCTTCCTTCTCTCTTCTCCTTCTCCTTCTCCTCCTATCTTCTCCACTCCTCCTTCTCCTCCTCTCTTCTCCACTCCTCTCCTCCTCCACCACCTCCTCCTCCTCCTCCTCCTCCTCTCCTCCACTAGCCGGCCAGGGACGGGCAGCCGGTGGGCCGGGCGGCGCGGCCGGGGGCGGGGCGGCCGGGGTTAGCGCCGCCGGGGGCGGCCGGGGCGGCGCGGCCGGAGGGCTGCCGGGGGCGGCGCGGCCGGCCGGGGGCTTCGCGGCCGGGCCGGGACGGGGGTGCGGCGGGGAGGGGCCGGGGATGCGGCGGCGGGCGCGGGCGCGACGACGGGCGCGGCCGCGGGGCTCGCCGGCGGGCGGGGGCGCGGGGCGCGGCGGCGCGATCGTTCTTGCGTGCGTGCGTGCGTGCGTGTCTGTGTGAGTGTGTGCGTGTGTGGGTGGCGGCCGGGCCGTTTTGTATTTTTTTTTCTTTTCGAACTTCTTTGCCGAGTGCCAGATTGGCTGGCACTCGGCGAAGAACCTCTCTTTGCCGAGTGCCAGTCGATCTGGCACTCGGCAAAGAGGGCCACGTGGCAGACACAAAGCGGCCAGCAGGCCACTCTTCACCGAGTGCCAGCTGGCACGGCACTCGGCGAAGATGCTCTTTGCCGAGTGTCATGGCTGACACTCGGCAAAATTTTCATTTTTTTTTATTTTGGACACCAAATTTTTTGTGGGTCATCCCCACACTACCACTGTCAATATGTTCAAATTTGACAGTTTTTCAAAACTTTTTGTTATATTTTTTGACTTTCTTTAGTTTTGTTGAATTTTCCCGAAAGACGCAAGTTTGAACTGCGGGTGCATCGAATAATGGATTTTCATGATTTAAAAAATGTTATTCTTGTTCTTAACCGTATGTTGAGGCCAAATGCAAAAACTGACCCTAGGTTTCGATCAACGTGCTCACGGGGCAACGCCTCCAAATTAAGTGTGGACGGTTTTTTAATTATAGAAAATGCAAATGAATTCCGAAAATCGTGAAACTTGGCGAGATGTTGTTACATCATATGCGTATGTCATGAAAAAAATTTGAGAAAGTTTCGAGCAAATGGCCACGTACGATGCTTACAAACCTGGACATCTCAACATGTGATATCATTTGAGATGTCCAGGTTTGTAAGCATCGTACGTGGTCATTTGCTCGAAACTTTCTCAAATTTTTTTCATGATATACGCATATGATGTAACAACATCTCGCCAAGTTTCATGATTTTCGGAATTCATTTGCATTTTCTATAATTAAAAAACCGTCCACACTTAATTTGGAGGCGTTGCCCCGTGAGCACGTTGATCGAAACCTAGGGTCAGTTTTTGCATTTGGCCTCAACATACGGTTAAGAACAAGAATAACATTTTTTAAATCATGAAAATCCATTATTCGATGTACCTGCAGTTCAAACTTGCGTCTTTCGCGAAAATTCAACAAAACTAAAGAAAGTCAAAAAATATAACAAAAAGTTTTGAAAAACTGTCAAATTTGAACATATTGACAGTGGTAGTGTGGGGATGACCCACAAAAAATTTGGTGTCCAAAATAAAAAAAAATACTTTGCCGAGTGCCACTTAGACTGACACTCGGCAAAGAGCAGCACTTCGCCGAGTGCCAGACATGCGGCACTCGGCAAAGCACAGCTTACGTGGCATGGCCCAGGCCCGCACTCTTCGCCGAGTGCCACGTGGGCCGGCACTCGGCAAAGAGATGGTCTTCGCCGAGTGCCAGACGGCGGGCACTCGGCAAAGCTAACGGGCCCGGATGCCGTCTGGTCAGCGAGACTTTGCCGAGTGCTCATCGTTGCCGAGTGTTCGGCACTAGGTAAACAGGTGTTTTCGCCGAGTGCTTTTCTTTGCCGAGTGTTGGGCACTCGGCAAAGCTGGCTTTGCCTTGTGCTCATTCTTCGCCGAGTGCCATATTTCCGGCACTCGGCAAAGAGGCTCTTCGCCGAGTGCCCGAAATTTGGCACTCGGCGAACTCGCAGGCACTCGGCGAAGATCGTGTTTCCTGTAGTGCATGCGGTGACAGGGCACAGATAGGGCTGATAGAGGCTGGTGATGCAGGGTCCTTGACATCTGTTGGCGTGACGAGAAGAAGCATTCATTGTCACATATCATCATTGGCGGCAATACCAATAGCCCAAGCACACTCTATAGAGGCCTTGTCGGATACAGTGTTGCCTCTTTCGTTCTCGAGACCTCCCAGCCCTAAAAAAATGAACAACAAGCTATTTTCATCAACTCATTCTCTCTCCCTTTCTCTCTCTCTCTCTAGCTAGTTGTCTGTACTACTCTACCACAGTTTTGTAAGCGCGACTGAGAGTGACTCATCATATATTTATGTATTTGAATGCTCACTAAACATAGGTGCACTTGCTGAGTACGTACCATGTGATCGCTGAAGCCTTGAGCAGCTTACTATGTACTAGTATATGTAGCCCGCATTATTATATGCCTCGTGCGGCCCCTTCCCTTCCAGAAGAAAAGTACATACAGTAGTGTGCAGGCATATAAAATGGGATCTTGCAGCCACCTATATCATATACAGTATTCATTTTTCAAAGAAACAAACAAACAACGACGGGCTCTAAGTTTGTGTTAGCACTCCCTTCTCTTACTCTAACAATAACCCAATAATCTGTACAATATGAGAGAATCTAGAGTTCAGGAAATGGAAGCAAGCAAGGACATCCAAGGGGACTAGAGATACAAGCAGTAGTAGAATGTAGAGAAGGAAGAAGAACACAGTAACTACAAGATAATGGAATTGTTCTGAATATTCTTTCCTCCTTCCCCTGGCTTGCTTGGTTCCCTTTTGCAGCTGGAGAGATAGGTTGCCTTGTCTTAGGCCCACATGCATGGCAGGCAATCATAACATTCCCCACCGCTTGAAATGTGGCTTGCCCTCATGCCGCAACACTGAGCTTCGAGCGCGGGGGCCGAGCTGTTCACCATCAGGCGTAGACGCTGTCGAGGAAGCTGCTGACAGTTTGGCACATCAGAGTTCATCCCATCCAGCCCCATTATTTTGTTCTGCTGTTCACTAGAAATTTCTTGCATTATTAACTTTCTGTCTAAATACTCTATAGTTTCTTCAAATGCTCAAACCATTATGTTGAATACTATGCAATAGGCATTATTAACATAATGGTTTCACTACAACTGAAACCATTATGTTGAATGCTATGCAATAGGCATTATAGTAGATACGATCGAAATATAAGCTAGGCATGGAAAGTACCCAAAGTGTTGGACAACATGGGTCACAGTTAGAGCTAGTTGACAATTTTTTTCATTGCAGTAAATATGAATTGCTGGGCATGGTAGCCAAGCGCTCAAAGACAGTCTGGATTGAAGAGCAGCAAAGCTGCAGATTCCTTACATATTCCATGTGCTCTGAGCTTTCCATTTCCAATAGTCTGGGCTCGTGTTTACACACAAGTACACTAGCTGTCTGTGACGTCGATCAGTTCAATAAATATTGGTTCTGCTGACTTTAAAACATAAATAATCTAGGGACAGAGATCATAAAACCACGGGTGACCTATGTAACCCGAGTAACATGTAGGTCCATGTTGGTTCTTTTTTTTTCTTTTCTTTTATTTAGGTTAACGGACTAAAGAAAGCAATAACTTGACGAAAACTAGACCAGAGTTAAATTGTGAGCTTTAGCGGTGACTATGCAAGGACCAAATATATATGTTCGACTCATGCTTAGCTCGGTATTCTTTCGGCTTGTTTTTGAGTGGGAACAATGGTTGTTCATCAGGTGACAGTGAATTGAAGGGCCGCACCTAAACTTCTACTTAAAGCGTCCCGCTGGGTCGCTAAGGCATGTGCATGACTAACCTATATGTGTGGGCTAGCTTGTGCCTATTATATTGGTTGAGTTTTCAAGTTATTCCTATTCCATTCGATTCAAGTGTACCGCAGAAATATATCTTGTTGCAATGGTTTATCACTCAACCTAGTACTATGGAAGTTAATTACGGTCCCCTTTTCCATGTTCCGGTTATAGGTTCGTAAAGAGATTGTGGAATATTTCAGAAATGCTGCCACTAGTCATCTCTTAACCAGGTTTAGACTGTCTATGTGTTAAGTCCTTTTTTCATTCATCGATACTTACAGAGGTTAAATTGAAAAAAAAACAAATTAAGGAATGCTCACTTTACAATATATAGCTGGCATTCATGTTTGGCCACACAGTTTCTATATAAACATTACAACGAGTAGCAAATGTGTGGACACGTAGACCTGTTGTGGTAGAGCAGCCAATGTCAATTAATTTATACTGAGTTGAAGCTGCCAATACTGTGTACCCCAAAGATGTAGACCACAATATATGGGACATAAATTGCAGACATTATTATTGATTGAAAAATATGCATGACTAGGAAAGAGTAGGATAAAATCGAAATGGAACAACAGAAGAGCTAGGAAGTATGTATGTGTGCCACTTTCATCTCGAAGCAACTTGGCAACACAAGGAATAATAAGCAGCAGTTAGAAATAGGAGGCGCGAGGAATTATACATATGCTAGTATGCGAAGCGGATGATGCATCCTGGAGTATTCAGCGACCAAAGAGTATCCACAAACCAGCGCCAGAGCACAAACGACCACTAACCTTGTGCTTGGTCATTACTCGTAGTGGGTGCGCCACTAGTGATGCGCGCATTGCTGACTTAGTACTCCCCCATGGTTCAGTTTGCATCCCGTATTTCTCTTGACGGCCCTCACAAGTCTATAGCTGGCCACTTAGATGTGCAGTTCATCACCCCTTAGAGGCAGTGAAACTCAAGAAAACAATATGTATGGATACGTTCATTGATGAAGCTGATTGTCTTCTCTTTGTAAGTACGTATACTCTTATTTTTTTTTCATTACCAGAAGAACTCACGTTACAGATCGAGTACCAAACATTGCAGCGCTATAGGTGGTTATTAAGCCAACAATTGACCCACGTAACGCTATAATTATTTTTTTCACTGAATATATAGCTGTACCACTATATTTGGTTATGCCAACAATTGACACTCCATGTACCGCTATAAATATTATGTCATCTAAACATAAATTGTTTGAAGTGAATTTAGAAAAAATAATGAAGTAGTAAGCCATGCTGAAAACAAATAATCATATGTCAATAATACCTAATGACGACAGGAGCAACATATTATTCTTTTGTAAATATGAAGCAGCATTATGTTTTTGATCTTTCTATATATTCAAATGGTACGGTAGGAACCAAATTGGCATGTCGCTTAATCAGATAAATATGTGATCCAATAACTTTTCTTTACACAATACAGAAACGTGCAATATTGTTCTACAAAGTACCGCAAATGGATTCAGTTACTTATATATTTCTCATGAGGTATTGCATAAAGAAGACACCCAATTTAGTGACATGGAAACAAAACGTGTCTGTAGTATAACATCACCGATGCATCTGGTCAAAACGTGTCTCTGATGTGTTGGTTGAAAAGAAACAGGTCTCATGGGACACGTACATATCAGCGAAGTGGAACAATAAAACACGTCCATGATATATGATTGAAAAGTGTGTGGTATAGGAAGGAAATGCGTTTGTGATGTGGTTTTATATCAGTGACACACAAACATCATATCAGTCGATGTTAACCCATGGAAGTATGGAGTCTATTTAGCTACAAGATCGACTAGCATTCGGCATGTTTGATGTCCGCCACCCACTCTTATCTCCTGTCTCATCCCTACAAGCTTAATATAGCTCATTGCCGAAGATCCATGATGGCCTCATCTTCCGATTTCTAAACAATAGGTCATCTGCATCTGCATTACCATCTCCACACTCTAGGTCGTCATTCACACGCTCCTTCAGAGTCCTGCCGCTGGTAGTTCTCTTTGCTAGGGAGTTCTTGGGCACCTCAGCAGCAGGCAGGTGGCGCTTTCCTTTGCTATAGTTTCTAAATCCATCAATCCATTATTAGTCACTTCATGTTGCGATCGTGAGCGCTTATTACACCCTAGGACCTCAAGTTTTAGTTTGGCTCTAGGACCACTTTGGGACGAGGGCTGCATGGCTCCACGGATGTCTGGTTGGGCGGTCTGGTCTATTGCTGCACCATCTCCATAGCTCCACTCCTGAAAATTTCTGTTGCAGAATGCCAAAATCTGCTGCTACCGGCACAGCATATATGTTCCGAGCACCCCATGGTCTCACTGATCCTGATGCCTACCATGCACACTTATTGGCTGATTTGGGATGTTCTTAAATCCTTGCAGCTACCGGGCACTTCCATGTCGATCTCTACAGCCTGCAGTTTGCCTCCTAGCTTAGTTTACTTCTAACATACAAATGGGATGTTCGGTACAGCCGAAACTGCTACCGCAGCTGTGGCTGCTATTGTGTCATCCATATATTGTGCCAACTGTGGCACCTTTATCTACTTTTCAGCTGTAGCAAAGATCCAATATATATATAGACATGTGGTACAGTAAAGCTATGAACCGTTAGTCAACCACAACGGCGCTCCAACGATAGGACCCGTGGCTGAATATTTTTGAAAACGCACAAACCCCCTCCCTGTACTTTTTTTCAACTTTTTTACCTTTTGGCTTTACTGTTATGAATTGTAATAATTGTAGACATATTTGTAAAAGGATCAGAACATCAACAAATCCTGTCATGGTGACTATGTCTAGGTTGCATCGGCTTCGTGGGTTGAAAGAATTGCTCCCATGCATGCTGACCAGAACCGGAACTGGCTATAGTGGGACTGAATGTTGCATGGTCTGTCCGCGATGCCCAGAAATGTCTTGTGCTGTTTTTGGTTGCTGAACGAACGTGAGACGACATTGGGCTGCCTATGCCATTTCGTGTGTGATAATAAAATGGCGTGGCCTTCATCTATATATGGGCAAGTTTAATAAGAGCTGAGTTCCTGTCTGAGTTCCTGATGTGTCTCATACCTATATGATACCCTCTAGATATTATTTGTGGATCAAGAACTTCGCTAGCAGAGACCACTCAATCACTACCACAAAGCTGAGATTTCGTGAGAGTGGGAATACCGTCATGAAATATTGTTTTACTCTCACGGAAAAGATTCATGACGAGCAACTCTCACGCAATAGTCCTCACGATAATGAAGCCAGGAAAATACACTTTTCGTTAGAGTGAACCGTCATGAGTTATTTTCGTGGTGAAGATTCATGACGGCCACCTTCACGAAAATTACATTGTCGTCAGGTTTGCAACAACCTTTTCATGGCGGTATTTCGTGGAGGTCACCGTCATGAAAATAATTCCTGAGAGTGACAAAACCTACAGGAAAATAATATTTCGTGAGAGGCAGAGATCACCATGAAAAACGTTTAGACCGTCACGAAATTTAAATTTCATGAGAGCATGACACCACCACGAAAACATGTTCACTCTCATGAAATATAATTTTCCTGGAGTCCAGCAATACCAGGAAAACATGCTCAAAACCCTCATGAAATTTGGTTTCCGTGAGAGCCACTAGCAAACATCTATTTCGTGAGAGTGGAATCTCCACGAAAATTTGAATCCAAATCACAAATGCACCCATATTACAAAATTCAATCGAGCATAGACATAATCAGATTTCAACATGCATATATTCAACTACTTTGAGTCCAGGCATATCACAAATAGTCCAACAATTATACTCTAATCATATTACAAAGTGTCCAACACACTAATAACATGCAATATTGTCTGCTATAGCTCAACTAACACAAGTCCCAACACCTACATAGGGGTCTACTTAGTACAACACCAAAAGGTAGCCAATTAACACAAGTCCCAGCACCTACATAGAGGTCTACTTACTACAACACCAAAAGGTTTGTTTCAACCCAGGGTCGCTGGTTAGCAAAATAAGCCTAGCATCCATCACTTTGGATCAAAAGGGCTCAAAACTACGATGGTACCATGTTCAGGTTTTAGTCCCAACTAGTGCATCAATTATCATAGATATCATCCTCGTCACCATCACTATCAGCCTCGTCACCATCACTGTCATCCTCTTCATTGATGTTGTGCTCTCCATTACCACTATTCATGTCAACATCTTGGCTGGCACTAGTGTCATCACTACCATCATCTTCATCAAAGTCATCACAACTATGGTTGTCATCATCATAGCTGTTGCTATCATTCATCTCATCATAGTAGTCATCATCATCAACATCAGTGTCCACAATATCACCAATAGCAAGTATTTCAAGTGGGTTAGTGATAACATGTGAAGATGTAGAAACCTGAAAAAAAAAATCAATCACGGTCTCAGATTTCAAGTAAAAAGGATGGTCACTGCGTTTATTTATTTAGCTAAAATAAGGGTGGTTGGCAAATGAGGAATAATATTTACAATTAGAACCTAGTAGATATAAAAAAATAAAAACAAACTGAGAAAGATGGAACAAAGAGTGCTTTTAGTTTAGACCATCTGTGCTTTCAGTCAATAGCAGCCACACCTTATTTAAGGCTGCTAAGAGTGCCCATTATCTCTCTGAGGACAAATAGCTAGCTGGCCAATTTTAGTTCCTATTAAGTAAAAGGCAGCTGCTTGATTTTATATTTTAGTAAAAGAAATAACTAGCGGCATGTAATTGGATTCTAAAATGACTAAGTCCAACGTAGAGCAGCCACTGTGCCCCAATTTGCAATTTCCTTCTTTTGTGTCTTATCTATTTTTTTTCCTTTCTTGTTGCAAAAAAGCTTCTTTGTGCCTTCAGTGAGCAGCAGCCACACCTTGTTTAAGGCTGCAAAGAGTTTTCATTATCTACCCAAGTACAGTTAGCTGACCAAGACTGCTCGATTTTAAAGTTTATTAAAAATGCTAGTTGCATGTGATTAGATTCCAAAATAAACGTGAGACTAGTATTTCATAGAACACACATAGAGCATGTGATATGACAACTAAGCATCTCAATAGTCATATGTATTACCCATGAACATGTTGTGGGTCTATCTATATCATCAGGTTGGGAGGGGGAGGGGAGGGAGAGGGAGAGTGCGAGAGAACAACAAAACAATTTACCTGATGACGACGGGTGTCGAGATTTGCTAGACGGTCCATCAGATCAGCAAGTGGAGACTTCTTAAGATCATCAAAAAGTCTCTGAAATTTCATGTGCAAAAACATTAGATCAATGCATATGATCAGTAAGTTGTAACTTGGAGAGGGGCGACTATTACCAGCATCATCTCACGATTAACACGATTTTCCTCAACAAGAATCTCATTATTCTCATTCAACTTCATATTTGTTTCATTCAGTGCATCATTCCTCTCTTTCAACTGCTCATTTTCATGTACTACAGCTTCATAAGCAGATGTGTTGCTTGAGCGAAAATGACTGGATTTAGCAGTTGTTGCAAGTGTTTGCTTATCCACAAAACCATCAGCTATTGGCACGCGACCATGAGCCATTCCCCGTTCCATGAAATACAATGCTTGTACATCTAATTTCTTTGAATTTTGATGAAGTTGTGTTCTTGCACTATATTCATCCTACAGAAAATACCAGAGCAAAATATGTATGATTTATTAAGATGATAAGACATAGTCGGTGCTAGGGAAAATGGAAGTAGGAATGAATGATGCAGAGGTGTGTCTAAGTTGTATTCATCCTACTAACGATATGGGAATACAGAAACATTGGCAGGACTGTAAGTATAATTGAGATAGAAAAATGAGTAAAGTACGTACAAAACGGGTTTGTGCTCTCCTGCTGGGAATAGGAGCGCTTTTTCCACTTTTTCCACTTTTTTGAATCCAGACTTCATTACAGCATATGTGTTCAGAGTGCCGGCCTTCTCAGGGCCAAACTTATATTCCTATAGGACCGTGAAATGAAGTTAGATGCTATGTTTGAAACTTAGGCCAGCTAGATCTATGTGAAATCATGAGTGTGTGACATTCACATTTGGATGCAAGCAATTTTAGTAGTATAAGCAAAAGATAGCAGGAAAAAGGATTCCATACCAAAAATTGTTGTGTCTCTCCCCATGGCCTCGATCCCCCTCGGTTCTGAGCAACATCTACAGACTTTAAGCGTGAAGCTTGAGCAACCTTCCTCTTTGTCTTGTACTCTTCAGATGTCCAATACTTCGACAGAAAGACCCAAGCATCATTAGGGCACCAACTTAGCTTGCTGGCTATGTATTGTTCTTCTGTAAGATCTATAGCACGTGCTTGATTGTCGTCGCAGTCCTCATGTTTCTTTACAGCATCTAAACGAGCCTGGTATATCAAATCAATTTCTAAAGTCATTCTTAAGTCAAACTCTTTTCTTCTTATTATCCGAGTTTATACAAGAGATCTCGTAACTCTTTTGTTGACTTAAATCAATTTAGTGCTGTAATGGGGTACTCTTTAGTGTGGAATAAAGATGGAAAAGGGGAAGAAGAAAAAAAACAAAAATGAAGGGAAGAAGGATGGATGTGCAGGTACTACCACACAGATACTTCCTTGCTGTAGCTAATTCAAATATAAAAAAAACTAAGTAAAAATATGGTAAAGCGAATCTAAAATAATTTGAATGGTCCAGTATACACAGATATAAAAAATACAATTTTGATTTCTTCATGCCTCAACTTTTTGGAGAATGACAACAAATTTCATCCAATTTTAGGCTCTGATTTCATTCACAAGAATAAATTTGTACCTAATAATACTGAGTCACAAACTAATTTCACACATATCCAAACCCTAACACCAATCTTATATGATCTAATGGCCAAACTGTATTACCCTATCCCTATGGCTTAAGACAAAGGGATTTGGGAGAAGCATACGAGTACTCACCAATGGCCAGGACAGCACACAACGGACAGCAGACTTGGAGACTCGGACTCGAGCAGGCGACGACGCACAGTTGACTCGGGCTCTTGGATAGGGGTCCCGTGGGCGCTGATTGCGGATGGGCGTCTCGGGCACTGGTGGAGGGGCGTCGTCAGGCGCTGGCTGCGGAGGGCCGGCCGGCGGGCGAGGTGGGGCGTCCACACGCTGGTGGAGGGGCGGCCGCGCGCTGGTGGAGGGACGGCGGCGGATCGGCGTCGTCGGGCACTGGTGGAGGGGCGTCGTCAGTCGCTGGTGGCGGACGTCCGGGCGGCCGGCGGGTTGGGGACGTCCGGGCGCAGTCTTGGCGAAGGGGCGGCGGCGAATGGAGCGATGGAGATCGATGAGCGTGGCTGTGGTTTGAGGATAGGGTTGGCCAGTTTGCTTTGTGGTTGGGTCGGACTGGGCCAACAAAAAAATAGCACGGGCCTTCTCATTTGCTTGCCAACATTACGTGGCCTTTACGTGGCTGTGATCTTTGGCGCCAACACACAAAAAAAAGCCCGCGACTTAGCCTTCCAATTAGGCGCCAACATTCAGCCAGCCAAAATGAATTTGCTCTACATATTTCGTGGCGAGGACAACTATTTCATGAGAGTTCAGGTCATGAAATAATAATTTTTCGTGAAGGTTTGCAGAGTACTCTCACGAATACAAGTTTTCATGACGGGATTTGTAGAACCTTCACGAAAAATACTAATTTCATGAGGGTGTGTTTTAAACTCTCACAAAAATTTATCGCCCTCATGAAATCTTGGTTTTCTGGTAGTGAATGGCAGCACTACTACCATTGTAGGTAATAAGATGGAGGTGGATGAAGTCGACTCACACAATTCTATAGCCGAGACTGAAAATAAGTATATATAGATTACATAGCTGGGTGAATAATGAATAGGTCTCCTATATGTTGCTGCAAATCTAATTATCAGACCATGATGATTATGAGGGAGATGACAGTCCTTAAATACCGAAAGAAAGTTACTCACCTGTACCTGGGTTCAGAGAAATAATGGAGTTAGCTTGATGAGTTATTAGCAGTTTACTAGCAAAATTTTCCATGTGTTGCAATGGGTGATAGATGCCGAGGACATATATATACCATTACGATCAATTCCAAACTTTCAGACCCAATGACGATCAGACCACAATGAAATTTGTTGCAATATTTTGTATGATGTTGTTGCGCGTTTTTCTAATTGTTTGACACATGAAAAATTTCTAGTTACAGTTTTACGGATGAATAAATGATTTTCTTAGCTGGAAGTAACAGGTATCGATAAACATACTTTCTCCGTTGCAAATTCCAGCGAAGCTTGAGGGCGGTAGCTGATGAGTAAACTTGTATATGTTTTTTTTCACTTTGATTTTATTTTCGTCAGCTCTTTTAACTTCATTGGAGATCTTTGTACTCCTTTCAAGTTGCTCTCTTCGCTCTTCAGGCCTTTCCTACGAAATTCGGAAGCTCTCAAATTGACATCCATCTTGATCTCACAAACAAGCAAAAGCAAGAACGGATGTCTAGCTCAAAACGATGCCAACATCTTCACAATTCGTGTACGCGGTTCGCCTGGTATAGCAAGCGCCATGTGGATTCTCCATCCTTGACGCTATAGTCTAAGGCACACCAAAACATCACAAAGGAGACACCTTAATCAGTGACCTGCAATTAAAACGCATCACTAATATCAGAACAGTGACGTGTGTAAACTGAATGAGTCACTAGTTAGGTGTTGTCCATGGTCAAAAAACAAAACGCGTCACTAATGATAAGTTATCTGAGACTCTTCTTAATGATAGGCGTCAATCGATAACGGGAGCTACTACTAGAGACTCGTTGGAGGAAACACGTCACTCTAAAAAAAACGTTAGACCCAAAAATACGCGCCACTCTGATAAACTTTTCTGGCATAGTGGCAACTAAGAACCTGACCGTCTCTATAGTAAAAATACTAATTAGCACAGGTAAGTACAGTGTATGTTTGCTTGTTCTAGCGCCGGATAAGGGCACCCTGCAAATTCACAATGTGGAGACCGTAAACAACAATAAAGGATGGATAAAAAATACAGATCTGTCGAATTGCTTATTCTTCTTGTAGTTTTCTTCGCTTGGTATATAGAACCCACTCTGTGGCCTAATGTTCTCACAAATTTGCCAGGTGGACTTTTAATGTCTTCTAATATCATGGTTTGCTCCATACAGGCCGGGCGGGTTGTATGGACGACCACCGCCCAGTTCGCCGCTGCTGCTGCGCCTAGCCCAGCGCCGCCGCCGCCGCCAGGCCGATACGCCACCAGCTCGGGAGGGACGTAGAGAGGGAGAAGAAGGGGAAGGGGAAGGGGAAGGGGAAGGGGAGGCACGGGGAAGGTGTGGCGGCGTTGAGGCAGCAGCGGCGGAGCGGCGGTACCGAGCAGCGTGGGCACGAGCGCAGAGACCGGAAAGAAGAGCGACAACGACGGAAGAGTCTGGCGTGGTAGCGTCCTGAGGATAAGGACGAGGATGAAAAGAAAATTAAAATATTCCCCGTGCTTCCGAGGACGTGAAGCCCCAGCAGCGAATGAGAGTGGGTGGTGCGAAGCTAGAGCTGGCGTTGCCCAATGGGAAGAAACGGCGCGACGTGGCCCTTGCGAGTGCGTTGGAGTCACTCGGTGAATGTAAAAGTAAATATGTAACCTCTGCCAGACCACTCCATGCCGTCATCACTATCATGCATGACAGCGTGTGTGCAAGACTATGATGCCCAACAAGTAGTCCAAGGATTGAGAACATAGGTTTCTATTTTATCTAGATTATACAAACATTTTTTAAGTTCCAATTGAATCACATGAGTCTTATATATATTATCTATCAACCACTAAGATTCACTACAACAGAATAGGCCTTTGAACGATCTGTCAACTGAGTTTTAGTCTCGGCAAAAAATTACGTCCGGGACTAAAGACTTTTAGTCTCGGTTGGTAAAATCAACCGAGACTAAAGGTGACCCTTTAGTCCCGGTTAGTACTACTAATCGGGACTAAAGGTCCCCCAACCTTTAGTCCCGGTTGGTAATACTAACTGGGATTAAAGGGTGACCTTTTAGCCCCGGTTGGTGTTACCAACCGGGACTAAAGGTCCTTTTAGTCTCGGTTGGTGTTACCAACCGGGACTAAAGGTCCTTTTAGTCTTCCTGAGTGAATTTAAAAGGAAAACGTCCAGAACGCACATTTATTTTTTCTAGTGGGAGCCTTTAGCCCCGGTTGGGAGCACCCGGGGCTAAAGGCTCTCACCTTTAGTCCCGGATTGCTAGGCTAAAGCCCCTTCCCAACCGGGGCTAAAGCCTGTTTGTGTACTAGTGATTACTGCTACTGCAATACTGGATGGTTTGTGTCATTTTCATAATGTATTATAGATTGACTTATATTATTCTTGCTGAAATTTTAATTCTGATGCAACAATATAATTCATGTCCAAATTATATAACCTGGTATGTGAACCCAAAGCGCCCAGGAGGAACTCTCGGGCTTTTGGACCAAGTAGAATGGAGACACGGACCCATGCATATATATGAGAGGACAATCAATCTATATATCATTGCCATTCAAGCCTAAACCTGGCTTTGTTACATGGGTATCACTGTCCTGTTATAGGTAATGCTATAACTGTCACTTGTCCACTACATACTGATTCCAAAACCAATAGTGATATATATAGGTGGATCAGTATAGTAGTAGTGATGCTGTTTTGGATGTCTAACTTTTTCATTCAAAATTGCTAAGAAAATACTGCATTTCAATGAAAAATTATGCCTCTTGAAAAAAATTTGATGATGAGACATAGTGCTTGAGCTTTCACTTTTCGACCATGATGCCTCCTCTCAAGAAAACTTCATTGTTTTGATTGGAGGCGCCCAATTTATACCTTCATGGTGCAGGATCGATTTCCTTGTCCACCATCGCAGATATTGTCTTTGGCGAGTCATATATAATAGCTGGTCCAAAACACAAATTGTTTTATGTCTGCAATAAATTACAGAATAATAGATTGATTATCTTATTCGATAGTGTGGCCTTTTACATTTGTACAACAGGAGGAGTTGAAATATCTTCTTTATAAAAAGCAAAACTTTTGACATCTAGTTATGTTGAAACCTGATGGGACTCTACCAGAAAGTTGGAGCTTTCACTGTGTTGCGTCCCACATGCCATACACCAAACTGACCAGTCAATTGTAGGTATGGACTGTCAAGTTATGCCTTCGGCAGACCTCAACCATCTTGCGAGGCTATCCGGAGATCTCAGGGTTTCAACCATCTTGCGCCACCACTTGCTCCAAACATTCCCAAATTTTTTTCAGAGCCTCTACATGCGATGTCAAGGTCACTCGTCCATTTTCATGATTTTCTGACTTCGTTTGTATTTTTAATAATTTTAAATCCCATATCACGCAACTTGGTCGCCGTTTCTCGTGCACGAGACGGTCAAGTCTCCGTGCCTGTCCCCGGATACGGTGTCGAAATACCCTCTGAAGAATGAATACCATTTTTTGAATCGCTGAGTTTCATTATTTCATGCACCTGTAGTTCAAACGTGCGTCCCGCGGAAAAAATCATCAAATTAAAGAAAATGCGCGAAATATAGCAAGATTTATGGAAAACACTTCAAATTTGAAATCTTGACTTATAGTACTGTAGCAAGGCCACAAAAAAAATTGGGAGCAAAAAAACAAAAAAAAATAATAATCTTTGCCGAGAGCTTCCTAAAGCCCTCGGCAAAGAGCACCTATGCCGAGAGCCAGGGCCAGGGCTCTCGGCATAGAGTTTACCAAAATAAAATAAAAAAAGCCTTTGCCGAGAGCCTGATCACGTGGCTCTCGGCAAAGTGGACCCCTTTGCCGAGAGTCACTCGATCTGACTCTCGGCAAAGGCGCCGAAACTTGAAAAAAGGGCCCCCCCTCGGGCGCATAACGCGCCCTCAGTCTTTACTCGCGTATGCCTCACCGCCGGCCGCGCCGCCGCCCCGCGCGCCGCCTCCGCTCCCGCCCCGTGCGGCCGCCTCCGCCCCGCCCCGCGCCGCCGCCCCCCGCCCCGCGCCGCCGCCTCCGCCCCCGCCCCGTGCGCCGCTGCCTCCGTCCCCGGCCGCCGAGCCGGCCGCCGCCATCGCCCCGGCCGCCGGCACTGCTCTCCCTCCCCGCCGGCCGCGGCCCCCGCCCCCTGCACGCCCGGTTGGAGAGGAGGAGAGGAGGGGAGGAGGAGGAGGAGAGAAGGAAGAGGAGGAGGAGGAGGAGGAGGAGGAAGAGGAGAGGAAGAAGAGAGGAGGAGGAGGAGGAGAGGAGGAGAGGAAGAGGAGGAGGAGCCCTGCGCCACCCCATTCGGCCACGCGCTCCTGCCCCGTCCCGCTCCGTCGTCGTCGATCGCCCCGCGTCGTCACTTGTAAGTCATCCTCGATCGCCCCGTCGTCCTTGTACCTCTGCAACTTAGTTGTGGTAAGTAGTAGTAGTAAGTAGTAGTTGTTAGTAGTAGTCGTTCTCGATCACGGCGATATATGTGGATGCATATGAATGTGAATGTGAATGTATGTGGCGATCGAGTATTATTTAGTAGTAGTGGTATGCTTGTTAATGTATGTTGATGTCGGCCATCGTGCCTTGACATATATGTGGATGTCGGCCATCGTGTCGTTGTTTCTTGCAGGTTTTGAAACCTCACCGTACAGGGGAGGTTCTGCCAAAATTTCTAATGGATACTATATTTTTTGTCTTTTCTGTAGGAGGACCTGTCGGGGCCAAGCTAGAGATCCTCGGCGACCACGATCGTCTTCGTCACCGTCGCGGGGCTGCCTGCACCGCTTCGCCTCGCCACTGCACCGACTCGCCACTGCGCCGCTAGCCTGACTCCATCGGCACCCTAGGTATAAATAACGTCTCCTCCCAGAAAAGGGTCGTAGGTCATTGAACCCAGTTAGGCGTCTCCCGTCCGAAAGAGATACGGCTGGAGGTATGCAGGTCTCTGCATATCGATAACCGTATCTGTTTCGGATTGTCCACGTTACTTGGAAAGCCCGCAGATGCGTCGATGAGGCTAGTTCCCATGGTCTGGCCCGATTCGAGATGGAGTTTCTGCATCACCTCCCTGTTGTTCTCCGGATACACACTCTCCCTACAGGGACGTGTATCTTGAGAACATCGGGGAGGTGCTGCCGAAATTCTGTCTCGGCTCGGGGCAGACAATGGGAACTGGCCTCATGTACGCATCCGCGGGTGGGATTAGGACTTATCCTCACCTATTAGATGATAGTAGGATGGAAGTACTCGGAGGTAGATATGTAAGTACTCGGATGGATGATAGTAGGATGGATGACCGTCAGTGGATGTACTCGGGCCGTAGAAGCAGAAGTGATTTCACCGATGAATGGTTGCGCAAGACAGATGCTTTCGTGAACAATGCATTTGGCGCGGCTCGGCGAGGAGAGATGAAAGTGTTGTGCCCATGCAGCAGATGTGGGAACCGGAGAAGGCAAGACGAGGAGAACATGGCTAAACATCTTGTGAACAATGGATTCACGCCGGACTACACCCAGTGGATCTACCATGGTGAAGCACATCGTTTGAGAGCGGAGGCAGTGCGACCACGTCTGGAGGACTTTGATGCTGATGCGGGGGTAGCAGACATGTTAGATGACTTCCAAGAAGCACAGTACGCTGAAGGACGTACGGAGGAGGAGATGGAGAAGACCGCAAAGGCGTTTTACGAGATGATGTCTTCGGCATAGAAGCCCCTTCACGATCGGACAACGGTTTCTCAACTGGATGCCATTGGCCGTGTGATGGGGTTCAAGTCCCAGTTCAACCTGAGTCGAGATGTGTTCGATGGTATGTTGGCCCTCTTTGGTAGCATGCTTCCGGACGGCCACATATTGCCAAAGAGCTTGTACGAGTCACAGAAACTGCTTCGTGCACTGAAGATGTCGTATGAGCAGATACATGCTTGTCCAAATGGGTGCGTCCTCTTCAGGAAAGATCTCACGGATGCAGGTTACTGTCCGAAGTGTAAAGGGTCGAGATACATGGAGGTAGACGATGGTGAAGGCCCGAAGAGGCAGCTTTCTATCCCCATGAAAGTCCTGCGTTACCTGCCGTTCACACCGAGGATCCAACGTCTCTACATGACCGAAGAATCCGCAAAACAGATGACATGGCACAAACAGGGTACCCGATATAATCCTGAGAAGTTGGTATATCCCGCCGATGGTGAAGCATGGGCCCCCTTTGATCGCATCCATCATGACAAAGCTAGAGAGGCTCGTAATGTTCGTGTTGCGTTTGCAACGGACGGTTTCAATCCCTATGGACTCATGGCTGTCCCGTCCACCTGTTGGCCCATCTTCGTTATCCCCCTCAATCTCCCCCCCGGCGTCCTATTTCAACGTCATACTGTCTTCTTGTCGTTGATAATTCCTGGACACCTGGGAAATAACATGGGTGTGTACATGGAGCCTCTGATTGATGAATTGGAAACTGCTTGGAATGAAGGGGTATTGACATACGACCGAGCTTCAAGGTCTAACTTCACAATGCACATCTGGTACCAGTACTCACTGCATGACTACCTGGCATATGGGATATTCTGTGCCTGGTGTGTCCATGGCAAGTTCTCATGCCCGGTTTGTAAGACAGCTACGAGATTTATCTGGTTGAAGAAGGGTGGCAAGTATTCGGTGTTCGACCAACATCGACAATTCCTGCCTCTTGACCATCCTTTCAGACGGGACACCAAGAACTTTACCAAAGGTGTCGTGGTGAGAGATCCTCCACCTCGGATGCTGACCGGTGCCGAGGTTCATGCTCAGATAGATGCTCTCCAGTTCAATGAAACAGACGGTCGTTTTGCGGGGTATGGTCAGGAGCATATGTGGGCTCATAAGTCAGGCTTGGAAAGACTCCCTTATTATGACGATCTTCTTCTGCCACATAACATTGCTATAATGCACACTGAAAAGAACATCGCTGAGTCGGTTTGGGGAACACTCATGGACACTGAAAAGTCCAAGGACAACCCTAAGGCTAGACTAAACCTGGCACTGTTGTGCGATAGACCAAAGCAAGAGATGCTGCCTCCTCAGCCCGACAGGAGATGGACACGGCCCAAGGTCGATTTCATCTTGGGCAGGCCACAAAGGAAAGAAATACTTTAGTGGATCCAGACATTGACATTCCCTGATGGATATGCAGCGAATCTAACGAGAGGAGTCAACTTATCTACTCTGCGAGTCCTAGGGATGAAGAGTCATGACTTCCACGTATGGATCGAACGGCTTCTTCCGGCGATGGTTCGAGGCTATGTTCCTGAGCCTATGTGGGTTGTCCTGGCAGAGTTAAGCTATTTCTTCCGCCAGCTATGTGCCAAGGAGATATCTCGGTCCGTCATTGATGACTTGGAGAAAGCTGCACCTGTGTTGCTCTGTAAGCTGGAGAAAATCTTTCCACCAGGCTTCTTCACTCCGATGCTTCATTTGATCGTACACCTCCCAAATGAGGTTCGAATGGGAGGGCCTGTGCAATGGCGTTGGTGCTTTCCAGTCGAGAGAAATATGAAGACTCTTCGCAAGAAATGTAGAAACAAAGCCAAAATTGAGGCTTCCATTGCAGAGGCATCCATTCTAGAGGAGGTGTCCAACTTCACTGAAGAATACTACTCTGAGAACCTTCCTAGCGTGCATAATCCACCCCCTCGTTACAATGCTGGAGAAAATGAATCGAGTCTTAGCCTTTTTCGAGGCCAACTCGGCACAGCAAGTGGATCCACAGTTAAGCAGTTGAACTATGAAGAGTGGCGAAAGATCATGCTATACGTGCTTACCAACCTTGATGAGCTGGACCCGTACATGGGGTAAGTTGTTATCTATCTTCATCCAATTCGTCGTCACTTCGCAACACCATTCTTTTTGTTTCGTACAGTGAATTTCTTCATTTGTTCTCGAATGGACCAAGGCCTCTTTCTGATGCGGCAGCTGAAACCCTAATTGCAAATGGTGCGGGGCAAGGGAGGCCTGATTTCATTTCTTGGTTCCGACAAAAGGTACCGTCCTACCAAGGTCGTACTTAGTCTGATGTTCCAACTTGCTCTTACGTTCTGACCGTATAACGATATATCTTGTTTCACCTTGTAGGCTCAAACCGATGCGTCTATGAGTCAAGAGCTGAGACAAGTTGCAAAAGGCTTTGACCGTAGGGTCAAGTCATTTAACGGTTACAACGTGAATGGATTTCGCTTCCACACATCAAGCTACGAGCAGAGTCGGCCCAATCGAAAAACCACAAATAGCGAAGTTTGTACTCCAGGCAATGACAACTGTGACTACTATGGAAGAATTGAAGAGATATATGAACTTTCATTTCACGGTGAAAAGCCTTTGAATCCTGTCATGTTCAAATGCCATTGGTTCGATCCTGGAGTAACGAGGCTGACACCTAATCTTGGCCTAGCCGAAATTCGACAGGATTCTATCTATCCAGGCTCCGATGTGTATATTGTGGCTCAACAGGCCACACAGGTTTATTACACGCCATACGCGTGCAAAAGCAAAGAGCATCTCTTGGGTTGGTATATTGTGCACAAGATATCACCACATGCTAAACTACCTCTCCCCAATGATGAGGATTATAACTTCAACACAAACACGTATGACGGTGAGTTCTTTCAAGAATCTGGGTTGCAAGGGACGTTCATGATAGACTTAACCGAAGCGATGGAAATGGAAGTAGAGAATGATGACGAGGACGCTGGGGATGAGGTGGTAAATGCGAAGGACATAGAAATGCTAGAACGATTACGTTTAGGCCAAGCAAATGAAGACGACGACCTGTCTTCGGATACTGAGGAGTACTTAGACATGGTTGACAGTGATGAGGAGACTCATGCTCCGGCTAATCCGGATGATCCAGATTATTTCTAATACATGTAATATTATGTTATATTTTTAGGATCTATTGTTTTATTTATATTGCATATATTTGATTATGTTATTTCTAATACAACATTGTTTGTTCATTTTAAATGCAGGAGGTCGAGGCAAGATGCCGGGAGGACGTCAAAGGCGGTTGAGTTGGTTGTACCGCAGCTTGCAGGCCGACGGGCCCTCGATGAGGAGTGGCCGCCGCCGGAGGGAGCCGTCTCCACAGGAGGAGGAGGAGGAGGTCGAGGAGGAGGTGCCGGCCACGCCCGAGGCCCAGGGGCAGGAGGAGGCACCATTGGCCGAGGAGGCAGAGGAGGAGGACGAGCAGGAGGAGGACGAGGCGAACGGGTGTTCGGGTGCCTCCGGGGTGTCCACGCCCTACTTGAGAGGTCCCGCAAGCCTCCCGGTGTTGCCGGCACGTGCCCGACGCCCAGTGATCACACCCATCGAACAAAAGTACATGTTCTAACTACCTGTTCATACGATGAGACTCAAAATAGAAATAGAAGCTAATAATCTTTTTTAATCACTTGTGCAGGTCATGGGACTTTGTGGGGCCTAAAGGCCGCAAACCCAACAGCATCCTGGGTCTCCTGTGCCGCGAGCACTACCCCGGCATAGTACAGTATGCCGGGAGGCACGAGACGGCCTACACCTTTGACCACTGTCTTGGCCACGGTCTTGGCCACGAGGGTGACGAAGGCCCAGGCGAGAGGCATGACGCTGGGCCGGGCGCAGTTCTTGCAGGTAAGTGATTTCTTTTGAGATTAAGCTTTTGGTACTTTTCATCTGACGCTTAGATGTGAAATACTTGATGATGTGCAGATGATCCCCCAATGGTGCCAGTCGTTTCCCGAGTGCTGGGAGATGATCGTGGATCGGTGGCTATCCGAAGAGTGGGCGGCCCACCACGCCGAGGCCCGGGAGGCGCGTCTGCAGATGCCAGGTGTACCACACCACTAGGGCAACCGCAACCTCGCCGAGTACGCACAAGCTTGGGTACGTGAAAGACTTTATCAATTCCTCGATCAAATGTTGCCTGATTGCTAATCATCTTGTTGTCTTCCTCGCAGTCGGAGGCACACGGTGGCCAGCCTTGCGGCACGGTGGCGGCATACGCCATGTCCCACAAGGGCAAGGCCACGGCAGCGGAGACCTCCTACAACCCCGACGATCCCGCCGACGCGTACACCAACTCCAGCGTCCACTCCCGCCTCACTGACTACTCAGAGGCGGCAAGGGCGGTCCATGGGACGCCTTTGATCCCGCCACCGCGGACCTGGACAGGAGTATCGTCATGAGGATTGGAGGAGGGAAGAAGCACGGGCGGTTCTGGCTTGGCGACGGCGTCATCGACACGGCCTCCACTCCCACTCTGTCCCAGCTCCGAGCACAGAGCACGAGCGGGAGCGTCCCCATACGCCCACGCCCGTCGCCTGCGCAGTCGCGGGTCGCCGAGCTCGAGGTTATTTCTATTTAACTCATCGTACATTGATCTTTAAATGTTTGCATTGTTCTAACATTCACTTTGTATTATCGCAGGCCCGCCTGGAAATAGAAAGGCAGGAGCGCCAGGTGTCCGAGACCCAGATGCGGTCACCGATGTCGGCCCAGATGGAGGCTCAAGCTAAGCAGATGGCGAAGCTCATCGCCTTCATGGCCTCCCAGGGCATGGCCGTGCCCCAGACGCTCATGGCTCCTCCACCGCCGCCTCTGGACCCCGGAGCTGCTCCTGTGAGTATCAATACTTCAGTGTTTCATTTTTTTCATTTCCTTGTCTGACATGACCTTTTGCAGCCTCCTCCGTCAGAAGGTTCGAACAACCGCCACGGGGGTCAAGCAGGCGGCAGTTCTCAGGGGTGGCCCGGTTGGCCGAGGGTGTAGTAGATTGAACTTTGGACTATCCTCGTGTGTCACTGAAGTCGCATATTGTTGAACTATGTGATGTGAACTATGTGATTTGAGGACATATATGTTATTGAACTATGTGATGTGATATATATATGTTCTGTGACGTGAAATGTGATATATATGTGATTTGGGATGAATGTGATATATATATGTTTGATTGTGTCGGAGAAAAGAAAAAACAGAAATAAAAAAACAAAAATTGGCCTCTTTGCCGAGGGTGGCTCTCGGCAAAGCTGGGGAGACAGAACGTAATTTCCACAGCTTTGCCGAGGGCTTTGGTCGTAGCCCTCGGCAAAGTCCGAGGTTTGCCGAGGGCCGGCTAAGATAGCCCTCGGCGAAGAGGTCTCAAAAAAAATATTCGAAATTTCTTTGCCGAGAGTCGGCCCCGGATAACTCTCGGCACAGAAAAATAATAATAAAAAAATTTATCGCTTTGCCGAGAGCCCGGCTCTCGGCAAACGTACCGCCTTTGCCGAGAGTCAGGTTAGCCCTTGGCAAACGTACCGTCAATAGGGACCGCCGTTAACGGCCACTTTTCTTTGCTGAGAGCCGGTCGGGACCCTCGGTAAAAGGTTTGCCGAGAGCCCGACAAATGGCCCTCGGCAAAGGCTCCTTTGCCGTGAGGATTTTTGCCGAGAGCTCTTTGCCGAGAGCAGCCCTCGGCATAGGCGTCGCCGAGCGCCAGATGGTCTTTGCCGAGTGCTAGAGGCACTCGGCAAAGCAGCCGTTTCCAGCGGTGACTGCACCAACCACATATATTTCAAGATGCCTCCTACACCTACAAAGGATGAAAGGACACTATTTGCTGCATGACCAAAGAACAAGATCTGAACCGTTCATGTTCCTTGGCACACTAGCTCATGGTTCACAACATGGACCTACCAATTCTGCTGGGCACCGCAAGAAGCCCCATGGATCCAAATAATAAAAAAGGCTGCCAAGATGTTTAGTGTGGGGTGTTGCTATGTAGTAGCAGTCCAGTGGTGTTGAGGTATATATATATGGAATGGGATACATTGAAGGCTGTATATAGGACCATATATGGTCAAATAGAAGAGATGCTGACATGTCAAAGATCAAAAGCAGACTAGGGAGACAGGATGTTGAATGCGGTTGTTGGCAAAAGGCTATATATAAGGAATACACGTGAAGCTGAAATTCAGATAATAAGATCGAGGACTTGTTTAAATAATGATTGCATCAGTTTTGGAGGATAGAGATGAGATACAATATGGTTCCAACTCGTGTCCGTAAAACTTTTTGACTGCATGCACGGCACATATACATGGGATGGGAGAACATGGGCACTACATACCCATGCTTTGACTGTTGGTTAGTGAGGTTTTTGGTCTAAACATATCCGACTGCTGAAATGTCTGAGTGAACTACTATACCAAAGCTGGGCAAGAAATTGACAATATTCAACCTCTCAAACATTTGCAGTGTAGTAATTTTATAAGACGAGTTTTACAATGGTTGAAAAACGTCTATCAATAAATTAAAGGTTGAATGCTGCAAAAATAAGAGGTAGTAAAGAAAAACTACTAGAAATTACTAAATTTGTAGGTTGTGTACCAACATACATTGGACAAGTACCTATACTTTTTTGGTTTTCTGTGATATGTTTTCTAAAAATAAAGGATGTCTAGGTAATTACACTCCAGAAACAGCATGCAAAGCCGCATACTGTTCGTGGCTATGTCCGTGGGGCATTGGTCGCCTCTCCCGGTGATGGCACAATATAAAAAGGTCCTCGATGATTGTAATGGATCAGCTCATGTCTTTCTCCTTCCCCTCCACAAACTCTAGAAACAGAAACAGGGTTGACGACGACGACCAATTTTGGAGTTCCTGATTCGACGCCATTAGCATGATCTTCTTGCTCGCGCGTGGCTGCTCAAAAGTGTTCCATGCCAGAGCAACTATTAAGCACAGGAAGAACCAAATCGCTTGCCTTTCAGATGTTTTGGAAACTTTGTTTTTGATCATTCTGCAAAGGCTTCCCTGATCTGGAAAGATTTCAAAGATAGGCTTGGTGAATGTCATTTTGAGAGGATGCTCTTTGATTTAGAATCACTTCTTGACCCTGTCTCCTCCTTTGACTTGTCCTCTCTTGAGTCCCCTTTTAGCCATGCTGAAGTTGATAATGTGGTCAGGCATCTTCCTTCTGACAAGTCCCCTGGCCCCGATGGTTTTAGTAATGAGTTCCTGAAAAATTGTTGGCGCATCATCAAGAATGACTTCTATATTCTTTGTGATGCTTTTCATAATGGTAATGTTTGTCTTAGTAGCATCAACAGATCCTTCAAAACCCTTATCCCCAAAGTAGATGGCCCAACAAGAATTAATGACTACAGGCCTATCTCTTTGTTGAATTGTTCGGTTAAGTTGATCACAAAGCTTTTGGCAAATAGATTGCAGCCTTTAATCACAAAGTTGGTGCACGACAATCAATATGGCTTCATCAACTCAAGATCCATCCAGGACTGCTTAGCTTGGTCGTTTGAATACCTCCATCTATGCCATACTTCTAAGAAAGAAATTGTGATTTTGAAGCTAGACTTTGAAAAGGCTTTTGACAAGATTGAGCACAAAGCCATGATTGAGATTATGAGAAATAAAGGGTTCGGGGAAAGGTGGATTAACTGGATGACCTCAATTTTTTCTTCCGGAACCTCTTCTGTCCTTCTCAATGGTTCCCCAGGAAAAGTCTTCCGTTGTAAGAGAGGAGTTAGGCAAGGTGATCCCCTTTCCCCTATCCTCTTTGTGCTTGCTGCAGACCTTCTTCAGTCCATAGTGAACAAAGCCAAGAATCTAGGTTTGCTCAACCTCCCAATCCCCCTGGTTTACTCCTAAGATTTCCCTATTCTTCAATATGCCGACGACACCCTTATCATTTTAGAGGGTTGTGGGAGACAACTTTTTGTGCTAAAGGCTCTTTTGAACTCTTTTGCCTCTTCCACTAGACTCAAAGTCAACTTTGCTAAATCTATGTTGGTTCCTATTAATATTAGTGAAGAGAAGGCTTCACACCTTGCTGCCACTTTTGGGTGTTCTATTGGTAGCTTTCCTTTCACTTACTTGGGCTTGCCTCTTGGTCTCACCAAGCCAAGAATTGAGGAGTTTCTGCCTCTGGTTAGCAGATGTGAGAGAAGGTTGTCAAACACCTCAATTTTTCTCTCTCAAGCTGGAAAACTTCAAATGACAAACTCTGTCTTCTCTTCACTGCCTACTTTCTATATGGGTACCTTTCATCTGCATGTCACAGTCAGAGAGCAAGTCGATAGGTACAGCAAATTTTGCTTATGGAGAGGATCTGATGATAATAGTAGAATCAATGCGAAAGCAGCCTGGCCCATGGTTACCAGGCCAAAAATTGATGGTGGCCTGGGAGTTATTGACTTGAAGACACATAATGAAGCTCTGTTGTTGAAGCACTTGCACAAATTTTTCAATAGAGCTGATATTCCATGGGTGCATTTAGTTTGGGAAAAACATTACTCCAATGGAAAGCTCCCCAATCATACTAAAAAAGGGTCTTTCTGGTGGAGGGACATCCTAAAGCTCCTTGATAAATATAAAGGGATGGCCTCTACTACTATCATGAATGGGTCCTCTTGTCTTCTTTGGGAGGACTGTTGGTTGGGACAACCTCTGAAATTATCTTATCCTGAGTTGTTTTCTTTTGTCAAAAAAACCAACACTTCAGTTAAAAGTGCAGTTTCTTCGAACCCTCTATCCAACCTCTTTAACCTACCTCTGTCGGTTGAAGCTTTTGAGCAGTTCCAGGAGATTCATAGCTCTTTGCAAGACCTGACTCTCACTGATGATAATGATGTTTGGTACTATATCTGGGGTACCTCTGCTTTTGCCTCTAAGAAAGCTTATTGTCAGCTGTTAGGGTCCACTGGGGCTGCCCCAATCTTCAAATGGATTTGGAGGTCCTCCTGCCAGCCCAAACACAAAGTTTTTTTCTGGTTGCTCATTCAAGACAGATTAAGTACTAGAAACATGCTGAGAAGAAGAAGTATGCAGCTCCCCTCCTATAACTGTGAATTGTGTGGTCAGAACTTTGAGGAGAACTTTCTGGAATGCTTTGTTGCTAAGCAATGTTGGAGTCTTATTGGTGTAACTGTGATCAGTTCACCTGATATCCTTCAAAGATTTGACAGCTTCAGATCCCAGATTGGCACCAAGTTTTTCATGGAGATAATAATCATTATGTGTTGGAGCATATGGACTATCAGAAACGACATCATTTTTCGAGGGCTTCCAAGGACCTGCTTTCATGGTCTAGAGATTTTCCATTCTATTTTCAGGCAGCTCTTTTGGAGAGCAAAGAAGAAATATTTTCCAGATATTGAATTATGGCTTGAGCATGCTGTGTAATTTCCTTTTTTTCTCTCCCCCCCTGTTTTTTGTGCCTCCTTCCTGTAATCGCCTTGGTTACATTGTGTTTTAATAAAGTTTTAGTAGAGTCCCCCGCTGGACTCTCCTGTTTTCTCAAAAAAAAAAACGGTGCTAAACGCTAGCTACCTATTATATTATGCTGAATGAGGGTACCGCTCATGATCTTGAGTGTGACCATAGCTAAGCTTCAGAAGGAGCAGAGTCAGCAGATGAGAAGACTATGTTCGGTCTAAATATTGATTTGCTATTGTAAATTGAAGTGAATTCACACTGTGGCTCCATAGAGTCTGAATGATTGAATGCTACTATTGTATATACTGATGTGAGTTTCGATCATGGATCAATGTTGAGCGTGAATAATTGAATGCCAATTCATTGTACAAATCCAATCTCCACACGAGACCACCTGCTCGAGATAAAATATGAAATGCATACAACCCACAGTATACCAATGCATGCTGTCGTTTTGTTTGTTATGGCCGGTCACAAATTTTCTTGTCTCGGGCACAAAATTTTCACATGCATCTAGCATATTTTTGTTGTTTCACGCGTCACATCTTAATCACCGGAGGTAGTACTCGTCCACCTATTGCATTGATGGATCCTGACAACGATTAGATCAGGTAAATGAACCATATGTGACCAGATAAAGACTATCAGCTATGTGACCAGATAGTGTGCTTGACTGTTTATGGAACTGTGTGTGTTATAACATGCTTCACGGGAAACAAAAGACAAAATGCGACCAAGTCTAAGGCAGCACTACACGAACAAAAAGACCATGTCTATAAAGAGCTGATGGCATCAGAGCCTTCATTCAGAGCAGCTGGAGCCTAGATGATACTTCACTCGCACTCCACCAAAGAAATCAATTGCTAGCATATATACCTATATCCAGCAGCATGCTCGACCCTAATTAGAGCACAAGTGCATCACAATATACCAAGATGTAATGCACACTCGCTCACTGATAGTAACTTCGTGACTCTCAGCAGTCAAGTGGCTGAATCTGGGACAGTAGAAATTTCACGGACCACACCAGTTTCTTGATGCCTCCCAATCCTTAGAAGGAGCATGTACTATGTGGTGCACAAACAACCAAAGAATGAGACCAAGAGTCCAAGACAACCTCTCATACATTTAGTGCACATCATAATAGGCTCCAGTCCTTAGTTTTCACAAGCGAAACATCATTAAGACCACTTCAACGTTTCTGTTGAAATAATTAAGAATGCATTATCTATCAAGCGTTATTAAATTTTTAAGCCACTGCAATTCATATGTATATAAGGCTCGTCTCAGCGAGAGTTTATAGAGTTTTATGAGCATTTAATACGCTGACATGGCGCTATATTAATGAAGAGAGAGATGACAAGAGTTTCATGGGAGTAGAGATAGTTTCATCCTCATGAAACTCTTATGCATTGTTTTCAAAATCTGGGTGTATTAGAAACTGAGAGATGAAATCCCCACTGAGACTGGCCTAATGGTTGTCATATTTCACAAAGTACCGTGTAGTAGTTAATTGGTAGGTTACATATGTACACCCTCTGTATTGGTAAAAGATGTCGTTTCGGTCTCCAAAGCATAACTTTGACAACTTGTTTCTTTAAAAAAAATTGTTGGAAAGTGGTATATGTATATTTTTATGAAAGTACTTTTTAAGATAAATTTATTTATATGATTTTTACTTCTCTAAACTTAATAATTTAAAAGTTATTCATGATTTATATTTCCAATGTTTGACTCAAACCTTGTCCAAAACGACTTCTTTTACCAACCCGGAGGGGGTATATTGCAAAGGTGTGAATTATAAATGCTACTAATAGTAAAAACACAACAATCAAGAACGAATCTTACAATTTATTGAATCCTTGAATTTCTTTATGTCCATTCTATTACTCATTTGCTAAATAAAACAACTCATTAATTCTAGTAGCTCTTAACAACAACATCTCACACATGTTTACATTATGCTTTGTTGTGGCTAGCACTCTAGAGACTGCAAAATCTAACATGCTCTAAATCTATTAGCCTTTGTTGTGGCACCACCCTTCATCTAGGCACGGACTCTTGCCAGGGCGCGCCTCCCACCATCACGGGAGAGTGTGGGAACAGCTCAACATGGTGTGGCGGCAGCCGGACCCCCCCTCCATCTAGGCATGAATGTTTGCCGGTGCGTAATACCACTACAACAGAATTGGGCTTTAGCCCTCGTCGGCAAGGGCCTTTAGCCCCGGTTGCCGAGCCGGGACTACGCTTCCGGGACCAAAGGCCCCCCCCTTTAGTCCCGGCTCCGGCCATCGGGGCTAAAGCCCCCCCTTTAGTCCCGGTTGGTAATACCAGCCGAGACTAAAGGGTGCTGTCAGCGGTGCAACGCAGCAGCACCCTTTAGCTCCGGCTGGTATTACCAGCCGGGACTAAAGGGTCCTCTGGTTTTTCCTTTTTATTTTCATTTCAGTTCTGTTTTTAGTTTTGTTTATTTATTTAATAGGTTTTCCAATATGTATTCTTTGCTGCTAATATATATAATTTATATATATTAGCAGCATAACACAATAAGCTTATTGCATGCATATATAATTGAACTATAGAACTACATATATATATAAATATATGTACATAAAATTACAAACAATATACATATAGGAGTTGTCTAAATATCTATCTACACAAGTTGTACTCCAAAGTTAGTACTGTAAACCTATTACAAGTTGTAAACCTAATTTCTCTTGGGCTTTTTTCCTGATGCAGGAGCCTTCTTCTTGGGAGGTGGGGCCTTTGGTTCTGTGGCGGCGGTGGAGGCCTTCTTCTTAGGGCCGCGCGGTGGAGGCGGCGGTGTTGGAGCCCGCGGTGGAGGTTGTGGCGTTGGAGCCCGCGGTGGAGGAGATGGTGGGCCCGGTGGCGGTGTTGGAGCCCGCTGTGGAGGTTGTGGCGTTGGAGCCCGCGGTGGAGGAGATGGTGGGGCCGGTGGCGGTGTTGGAGCCCGCGGTGGAGATCTTTATGCAGGAGATGGGGTTGAAGCCGTGTCCTCCAACACATCATCACCGCCCGCAGCACTCTGATGCGCTGGGGAATAATGACGAAATGGACTATAGTTCCTGCTACGCAAAACAATGAATGATGTGAGCATCCAACTAATATATACATATAGGAAGTTAGTGTAATAAAAATTGTTTCTCGTTCACGCGCACACTACCTATGGTGAGGATCTTGATCAGTAGGAGGAGGTTGCGGCGGTGACACTCCAGGAATAATAATGAAGCGCTTGCGCCAGCAAATAAATGTCTTCTCCGCTTCACCGAAAGTCTTCTCCCCATCTCCCCCTTCGATTTCCAGTGCCACGCTGCCACAACCTGTCTCAACCCTATCCACCGAGACGCTAGCGTATCCGGCTGGCACTGGTTGACCATGGATTCTTGGTGTTCTTGTGCTGTCGATAGGGTTTACAACACCGACAGACACCTTTTTCGTGGCATTTCCATCTGGAATGTGCAGCTCACAAGTAGTAAAAGGTTATTTAACGTCATCCACAGGGAAGCGTAGCTTGGAGTCATCTTGAATGGTTGGTACTTCCGTGGAGGCGCAGCTGCTTTTCATCTGACCTGGGGGGCTAATGTTCGCTTGAGGCTGTTGTGATGATGTACCTTGCCCACTCGTCATTTGACTAAGTGCCGCTTGCACTTGCCTTTTGATTTCCTCCTGCATCCATTCTTCACGAGATTTCTCACGCTCTTGTGTTTGAAGAACATACTCCTCCAACTTGTAGAGCCGCTCTACCTCCTCGTCCTTCTTTCTCTAGCGGCTTCTGTAACTTTCTCAATCCGCTTCGAAGGAATGCAACCACGAAACGGCCCCAAAGCCTCTCGTACGCCCACCGTGCTCAGGATTCTTCAGCGCGTACGTGAGTTCATCCTTCTCTCTGTTGGGCTTGAACTCGCCAGCCAACACCGTATTTCGTGCTTGAACTAGCCTCTGTGCTGCTCTTGAAATTTGCGGGCCCTAATCAAGCTCCCCATCATTAGGGTTTATGGTTCCCCCATGAGCGTAGAACCAATTCCTGGACCGTTCACTCCAATTTCTTCTTATTGCCTCCGGGACTACCCACTGGCAAGCATCTCCTGTTCCTGTCTCTCCCACTGTGGAAGGGCAGTCTTATAGCCACCTGATCCTAAATGATGGTGGTATTTCTTCTGAGCTGCATTCTGTTTGTTTACTCTGACCCGGGCCTCGCTCTCTTGTGATCTTTTGTACTGTACAAATTCATCCCAATCGGCCCTTATCTTGACATATGCCTTAGAGTTGAAATCTGGCGTCTCGTTCTTCAACACAAACTTGTGGCACAATTTCTTCTTCCAGTCCTAAAAAAGTGTGGCCATCTTCTTCATTGTCCACTCCCGAATTCGCCTCAGCAGCTCCTCATCATCCGTGTCGAACGAGAAATGAGCTTGGATGTCATCCCAGACTAGCTGCTTGTCAAGATTGGAGACATAACTGATCTCGGGAGCACTTTGCCTCTCTTTCCATTCACGGGCACTTATCAGAATCCGATCTCTCACAAGGAACCCACAGTGAAAGACATATTTCTGTGCATGGGGTCCTAGTGGTTGGCCTGTAGCCATATCGAATTCGGAGATTACATGACGACCCTTCAACAGCCTCTTCGGCCCTCGTTTTGGTCTGCTCTGCCCCGTCGCGGACGTTGATCCAGAGGGCTACATATAGATAAAGACACAAAGATGAAACCCTAATACTAGTTGAGATATAACCTAATCAAGTAAATGTAAACCCCAACACGACATATTGTATATATACCTCGCCTGTATTGCCTTCTTCCATCTCAACTTGTTGTTCAGGGGGATTTTCATCATGCATGGTAATGTCTTCGTAATTCAATAAGTATTGACTCCCGTCATCGTCGCCGGCGATGATATTCATCATTTCCTCCTCCATGTTCTCATTTGGGTCGGCCATTTCTGCGAATATTAAAATATATATACAATATGATCGAACACTTAGAGGAGCTTTATACATGTATGTGAAACCAAAACCGAAAACTAGGGGTTTAGGGTTTAGGGTTTGGGGTTTAGGGTTTGGGGTTTAGGGTTTCGAGGTTTGAGGGTTTAGGGGTTTAGGAGTTCGGGGGGTTTAGGGTTTCGGGGTTTAGGGTTTCAGGGTTTAGGGGTTCGGGGTTTGAGGGTTTAGGGGTTTAGGATTTCGGGGGGTTTAGGGTTTCGGGGTTCGGGGTTTCGTTGTTTAGGGTTTCGGGGTTTAGGGGTTTGAGGGTTTAGGGGTTTAGGTTTGAGGGTTTAGGGTTAGAGTTTTGGGTTTTAGGGTTTTGAGTTTTAGGTGACATGTAATCTCCAACATTAAAAATAACATATATTCGTAAAGAGGCAATTCAAACATTAAAAATAACACGAAGAAGCATATCTGTCAAAATATTTCTATGTGTAAATACATGTTTAAACATATCCAAGTGATTTTCTATGGCATTCCAACATGACACCTGATTTTCTATGAACACATATTTCTAAGAGTAATAAATATACATGTTTAAACATATCCTTGTCACGGGGGGTTTAGGGTTTCGGGGTTTAGGGTTTCAGGGTTTAGGGGTTCGGGGTTTCGGGGTTCGGGGTTTGAGGGTTTAGGGGTTTAGGAGTTCGGGGTTTCGGGGTTCGCGGTTTCGGGGTTTAGGGTTTTGAGGTTTAGGGGTTTAGGTTTGAGGGTTTAGGGTTAGGGTTTCGAGTTTTAGGTGGCATGTAATCGCCAATATTAAAAATAGCATATATTCGTAAAGAGGCAATTCAAACATTAAAAATAACACGAAGAAGCATATCTGTCAAAATATTTCTAAGTGTAAATACATGTTTAAACATATCCAAGTGATTTTCTATGGCATTCCAACATGACACATGATTTTCTAGGAACATATATTTCTAAGAGTAATAAATATACATGTTTAAACATATCATTGTCACGTGATTTACACACCGTGGACGAGAACAACGACGACGGACAACAGCGAGGATGACGACGGTGCGGATGACAGTGGACGGCGGCGAGTTCAGTGGAGCGGTCACCAGGACTATAGGTCGACGCGGTCTGTCACTTTTTATCTACATGTGTAAACATATATTTGTTAGGTTAAAAAAACATATATATATATATATGATTTTCTAAATACATATATATTTATTTTCTATATATATATACACCAATTTTCTTTCTAAATACATATATATTTTACAGCATGTATCTATTTATATTTATTTTATATATATCACTTTCTATTTCTAAATACATATATATTTATTTTCTATATATATATACCAATTTTCTTTTTTCTATATATCTATTTATAGGTATATATTTCTTTTTCATTTCTTTTTTTACACTCTCACACACACTGGACACACACGCACACCACGGACACTGCACATGCACACACACGCACAGGCCGTGCGGCGGCGGCGCGGAGGACGGCGGCGCAGACGACGCCGTACGGCGCGGAGGGCAGAGGGAGGCCGAGGAGGACGGCGGCCTGGAGCTCGACGGCGAGGAGGATGGCGGCGCGGAGCTCGACGGCGAGGAGGACGGCGGCGCGGAGCTCGACGGCGCGGACAGATGCTCGACGACGAGGTGAGTTCGAGGGCGGCGGCGCGGACGGAGGCGAGGCAACTGCGCGTCCATCTGCGGAAGATTGAAGGGCACTGTGCCCTGTGCCCTCTATACCCGGGAGGGCCTTTAGTCCCGGGCCGTATTACGCACCGGGACTAAAGACCCTTTGTCCCGGGGCGTAAAGGGTTGGACCTTTAGTCCCGGGCGTGCTTAGTCCCGTGCGTAAGATGGTCCGGGACTAAAGGGTCCTTTCCCGCCATAGTTTTGGGTTTTCAGTATTTTGGGTTTTGTATTAAGTTTCCACTATATAAATATGTTGTAATTCTTGTTAATTGCATAGTAAATTGAACAGTAGGCATAAAATTACTTAAAAATAACAGTTGTATATCGTTTAACCTTATTGTATAGTAGAAAATTTTGTAGCATAAATTCTTTTCTTTTTTATAATAACGAATATAAATGTAAATAACCATTCATATTTGGTTAATGCAAAAATGTAATGTTCAATTTAAATTTAAAAAATTGTTGGCTTTCAATAGAAAATTTATTTTCATATCATTTGGACGTTAATCTTTTGTTTATAACCTAAAAAATCATTGCCCAATTTTGTTTTGCGCGGCAGATGTAGTAGTTTTAGATTTTTAAATTTAGTTTTTTCTTTTTAAATATATCTTAAATATTTCTAATTAAACAGAAAATTAAATATTTAATATACTTTCTTTTAAAAATTAGTATGAGATTCTTTTTGGTTATTTTTTACCTACATTTAATGCTCCATGCATACGTCCGAATATTAATGTGATGGTTGATGTGATGAAAAATTTTGGGAAATGGAGGGAACTAAACAAGCCCTGAGGCCTTGTTTAGATGGAAATATTTTGCAAAATTTTTTCTGTACCGTTTTCGTAGTTATTTGACAAACTTTGTCCAAATATGGACTATGTAGACTCCAAAGATTCGTCGCAACATGTACATACTAAAAGTACAATTAGTTATTTTTTTACCTACATTTAATTTTTCATGCATATATTTATAGATTGATATGATGGGAAATCTTGCCAATTTTGTAAAATTGGGGAGCAACTAAACAAGGCCAGTTTACATTAATTATTACATAATATCTTTACAACCCACTATTAAGCAGGCACAACTGCGAACCTCCTCTTGACATATGTCCCTTGGCTATGATCATTCCTTAACCATGGAGTTTCCTCATTGTTTAACAAAATGTTTGGGTCTTTGTTCACTTTGAATGGCGGAATTCGATCATCTCTTTCATAATCACCTGACATGTCTGACTTGTCCTCAATTCCGACAATGTTTCTTTTCCCTGAAAGAACTATATGGCGCTTTGGCTCGTTGACGATCGAGTTGTTATCATTTTTCCCTCTTTTTGGTTTTGTAGACATGTCTTTCACATAGAACACCTGACTCACATCCGTGGCAAGGACAAATGGTTCATCTTTGTACCCAATATTGTTGAGGTCCACTGATGTCATCCCATACTCCTTGTCGATTGTTATCCCACCTCCGGTACCGGTCATCTTGACCCATTTACACCGGAACAAAGGGACTTTAAAATTAGGTGCGTAGTCTAGTTCCCATATGTCATGTATGCGGCCATAATATGTTTGTTTGTTCCCATTTGGATCCGTGGCATCCACGCGTACACCACTGTTTTGGTTGGTGCTCCTTCCGTCTTGGGCTACCGTGTAAAATGTATTCCCATTGATCTCGTACCCTTTGTACGTGCTGATATGACACGATGGTTGTCTGGCCAACAAATAAAGCTGCTCATCTATGTTATCATCACCCTGACATTGTTTTCGCAACCAATCGCCGAAGGTTTGCATGTGCTGACGTGTAATCCAAGATTCACTCTTCCCGGGCCACTTGGATCGAAGGAAATCCTTATGTACCTCGATATATGGATCGACCAATGAGGAGTTTTGTAGAACTGTGTAGTGTGCTTTATCGAAGTAATCGTCTCCTGTACCGATATATGTTTTCTTCCCTAGTGTTCCCTTGCCACTAAGTCTGCCCTTGTGTCACGATTCAGGAACGCCAATCGGGTCAAGGTCTGGAATAAACTCCACACAAAACTCTATGACCTCCTCTGTTTCGTAGCCCTGGGCGATGCTTCCTTCAGGCCGAGATGCTTTACATACCGGACATGCATCCAAATTCTCGTATTCCTCCCCACGGTATAGGATGCAGTCATTAGGACATGCATGTATCTGCTGGATTTCTAATCCCAAAGGGCAGACGACCTGTTTTGCTTCGTACGTAGTGGTGGGCAATTCATTCGCTTTCGGAAGCATCTTTTTCATTATCTTCAATAACTGCCCAAATGTCTTGTCGGATGTACCATTCTTTGCCTTCCATTGCAGCAGTTCCAGTGTAGTACCCAGCTTTTTTTGGCCATCTTCAGTAGTGGGATATAGCAATTTCGTATGATCCTCTAGCATGCGCTCGAACTTGACCTTCTCCTTGTCACTTTCATATTCTCTTTGTGCATCACGAATGGCATCACCAATAGCATCAACATCAGCTGCCACATCTTCTGTCGTTGTCGCATCTTCTTCACCATCTCCTTGCCACACTGCATCATCATCAGAGGCACCGTACTGAGCAATAATATCAGCGTGGGCTAATTCTTCTTCACCTTCTTCACCATCATCCATTACAACCCCCTTTCTCCATGCTTCGTCCAACAAATATAGTTTGTTACGAAACCCGACTTCAACAAATGCGTATGAAGAGTCCTTGGGCATGAATATTCCTTCAAATTATTACAGACGGCGCATGGGCAGCACATGAAACCATCCTGCTTGTTTGCCTCAGCCACGCCTAAGAAATAGTGCACGCCAGCAATGAACTCTTTGGAGCAGCGATCGACATTATACATCCAATTGCGTGACAACATCTGCATTAAATATTACAACCATGCACTTAGTAGTTTGTCATGTTATTGCACAACACTCATGACATCACATGATTGATTAATTCAAGCAAGCTTGACTACAACGAAGACTATCGCAGCTAGCACTAAAAAAACTAAAAATAAAATGCACTTAAGCAACATAATTAGTTCGCGTCCGATCCCAACTAAAATAGACAGATCATTCGCTTCATCAGCATGGATGGGCTGCTGCCGCTGACTCACTGCCTCATCACCTTCAACGGCAACCTCTTGTGCAACAGAATTTCGTACGTGCTGAACGTACTCTTCCTCCCAGTACCCTCCTTTACATCCGCCGGTGCCCTCCCATTGCAATTAGAACAAATAATAAGAAATTTAAACAACATCATCAAGCAAAACCGATACGAATGAACCATATTAATCAAATGCGGGTAAATAATAACCCACCTCATGGTCCGGACACTTGTAGAATATACGACCCTTGTTGATCCCTTTTTTTTCACTCGGTACTCCTTCACAATCTTCTGGTTACACTCGCCGCAAGCAATGAGAGGAAGATCCGGTCGCAAATGCTTCGGATCCCGATTATGAGAGGCTGAGGACCCGGTCACGGTTGCCATCTACTATATCCATGCTCATTTTATAAACTATTACATGCAAATTCCTAATTTTCTAAACAATTATAAATAAAAAAGACTCTAAATTTATCTATTTGTTTAGATAATCGAAAAATATGATATAACAATACCAATTTCCACATTGTCTACTCTCTATATTTATTGCTGCAAACTATTATAAATTCTACATTTTTCTAAAGAAAATAAACTAAAAAGACACTAAAATTCAATATTACTCGTCTTGCATAAGTATGAAATATAGAATGGATACTACCTAGCAGTAGAAAACTATCAAGTGATTGTGATGAATCAATTTAAACTACTCAACTCTCTATGCTTGTTCTTGCAAACTATATATTTTAATTAAATTCCTCTCATATTCAAAAGACATGGTAGGAGACGAAAATAGTTAACTCTAAACGCAAAGAGATGATGACGGAGTCGAAGAAGATCACCAATTGACGCCGGAGACGAAGAACAATGAAGAACAAATGAAGAAACAAGCAAAAACAGGCAATAGCAGGCAATAGCAATAGCAAGAACAAGCAAGAAGCTCACTGAAATTTGAATGTCTCTGGCTCGGGGGAGGAAGAAGTTGACAGGTTATAAACCGGGGAGCTTTAGTCCCGAGTTGTATTAAAAACTGGGGCTAAAAGGTGATCATTTATCCCGGGGCAAGCCACAAACCGTGGCTAAATCTTTAGTCCTGGTCCGTGGCACCAACCGGGACTAAAAAGTACCCTTTAGTCCCAGTTGGTAACAGGGACCGGGACTAAAGGGTCCCTGCCCCGACAGCTCTACGCAGTAGCCGTTGGGGCAGACCCTTTAGTCCCGGTCCGTGTTACCGACCGGGACTAATGGGTCTATTAGTCCCGGGCGACAAAAACGCCGAGACTAATGGCGATTTTGAGAATCGGCCAAAGACCATGTTCTGTAGTAGTGTACATACCATTGCAAGTGAGTGCAAAAACAAATCCAGACAATGTGGCGGCGGTCAGCACCCACTCCATACAGGGGTAGATGCTTGCCGGTGCACGCTCAACACCATCATGGTGAGTCCGGGAACGGCTCCAGCTGGAGTGACGGCAATCGGCACCCCCACCTTCATCTAGGCGTGTTCGCTTGCCGATGCGTGCCACCCTTCGCCGCAGGTGGGTCAACCGGAAAACTTGAAAATAAGGTTTTGGACGAAAGCGCAACTCAGATCAGTCTGGGCCAGTGACAAGGATCTCCTTTTTAAAGGTGTCACACATGTACAAAGTAGAGAGGCAAAATGAAATTAGAAGAATTCACACAAAATGGCAAATTTCAAGTGCATATGCACTTAAAACAAATCCTAGTGATTATTCTGTCTTTTAGTGCACATGCATCTGAAATTTGTCATTTTCTTCTGAAATTTTCAAAAGAGAGTTTTCACCTCATTTTTTGCACACGAGAACATATCTGTATCCACTATGGATGTATGACCGAAAGCATTTTTTCAATTGGTTTGGCTCTCATGTTTCCACATAATATGTGTGACACCTATTTACTAACCTATGTCGCTGGATATCATCAGCAATTAAAGCAAACGTAGGTACAGAAGTTGAAATCTAAGGCTGTTTTGATCTGATCTGAGTTGTCAATGCACCGCCCCTAGTAATGGGGAAGCGCCGGCCTGCGCGATGGTGCCGGCCTCATGGGGAATCCCAAAGCCGATGTCGTCGGTGCTGGTGAAGAAAATCTCGAGGCAGGTGATGCTTGCGATGCCTCCACAGTCCTGACGGTGGCGTCACCTCCGATGACGCACGAAAGAGGTCCGACGGTGAATGCCAAACCCGTCAGGAGATCCATGGAAGCCGGGAAAAAACCATCTGGCACGTCATGACGTCCGTACGCACACTCCCATGGTGGGCGCCAGTTGTCGAAGAAATATGGTCGATAGCCCACCTAGGGATATGACTAACGTGGTAGATTAGAGGGGAAGATGCGTAAGATGACGATCCAGACGTGATGCAAGGCAAAACTAGATGAACACGAGGGTTTATCGAGGTTTGGGCTGCTAGTTTTAGCGTAATACCCTACGTCCTGGGTCGAGTTGTCTATTTTGTATGAGAATCAATCCGTTTTTGAGGGGGGTCCCTGCTCGCCTTATATAGCCATGGGGAGCAGGGTTACAGATCTTAACGGCCATCATATCGTAGAGGGCATGATATCCTTCCTAACCAATTTGGTTTCCTTGATCTCCCATCCTGCGAAGGCCTCCACGCCGCTACCCGACCAATTGGGCCTCGTGCCCGACCAGGTGGGCCCTGACACTGTAGTCCTTCACAGCGAGCTGGGCCAGCCTCTTCGAAGTAGCCCAAGTCTAGCCGTGAGGGTACCTGGGTTTATCCCCCCACAGCCATATGGATGCAGTAGTAACATCTATTTATCACTTGTTCTCTTCACCAATTGCAGTGGGCGACATGGAAGCATACGGGAATACACTCCTTTTACAAGGAACCAGCAGAACATGGAGCTATATGTACTGATGAAGCCAATGAAGAGCCAAGACACTGAACTGATGAAGTCATGAAGACAATGAAGCTGATTTGCTGAACTCGACTATTGCTGTAACTTTCTTTCTGAACCCCTATAGAGGACACAGAGGTGAATTATTATTAGCAATACCATGGTACCCCTAGATTTTACAAGCATTAGAAATTTTTTAATGAATGTGTTAATTGGAACCTCTGTAAAATACTTGAGATTTTTTGGAAACATTGCACATCATGTCACTACTGGAAACGGCCGCTTTGCCGAGTGCCTCTAGCACTCGGCAAAGGCTTTTTGACGCTCGGCGACGGCTTTGCCGAGAGCTGCTCTCGGCAAAGAGATCTCGGCAAAAAACCTCTCAGCAAAGGGCTCTTTGTCGAGGGCCATTTGTCGGGCACTCGACAAACCCTTTACCGAGGGTCCGCGCGGCTGTCGGCAAAGAAAAGTGGCCGTTAATGGCGCGTTCCTGTTGACGGTTTCTTTGCCGAGAGCCGACTAACCTGGCTCTCGGGAAAGGTTTTATATTTTTTCGGAAAATGTGTGCCGAGAGCTTAAATAACCGGCTCTCGGCAAAGAGATATTTTTTTTAAAAAAAATTATGTGCCGAGAGTTAACCTGGCTGGCTCTCGGCAAAGAAATTTCATTTTTCTTTTTTAGGACCTCTTCGCCCAGAGTTTGATGGCTGGCTCTCGGCAAAACTCGCCTTTTGCCGAGGGCTATGACCAAAGCCCTCGGCAAAGCTGGGGAAATGGCGTTCTGCTTCTCAGCTTTGCCGAGGGTTATGGTCAAAACCCTCGGCAAAGGGCCCCTTTGCCGAGAGCCACCCTCGGCAAAGAGGCCAATTTTTGTTTTTACAGTTCTGTTTTTTCTTTTCTCCGACACTATCAAACATATATATATCACATTCATCACATATCACATATATATCATATTTCATGTCACAGAACATATATATATCACATCACATAGTTCAATAACATATATATGTCATCAAATAGTTCAATACCAAGGTCACCACAATACAACATGAGAGTTCAATAACACACGAGGATAGTCCAAAGTTCAATGTATTACACCCCCGGCCAACCGGGCCACCCCTGAGAACTGCCGCCTGCTTCACCCCCGGCCGGGTTCCATCCAGGAGCGTGGCGGTTGTTCGAACCTTCTGACGGAGGCTGCGAGGCTGCAAAAGGAAGACGTCTATGTCAGACAAGCAAATGCAAAAATGAAACACTGACGTATCGATACTCACAACAGTAGCTCCGGCGCCCTGAGACGGCGGTGGCGGAGGAGCCATGAGCGTCTGGGGCATGGCCATGCCCTAGGAGGCCATGAAGGCGATGAGGTCCGCCATCTGCTTAGCTTGGGTCTCCATCTGAGACGACATATGGGTCTCCAAGACCTGGCGCCGCTGAGTTTCTCTTTCAAGGCGGGCCTGCGATAATACAAAGTGAATGTTAGAACAATGCAAACTCCGCTATGGCAACCCAAGAGATGCTCTTTGCTTTTGCATGCGTATGGCGTGTAATAAACCTGCGTGGCCTGTTGAGCCACAATATACACATCGGCTCCGGGATAGACATAATCCTGTCAAATTTCGGCAAGCCCAAGATTAGGTGTCAGCCTCTTTACTCCAGGGTCGAACCAATGGCATTTGAACATGACAGGATTCAAAGGCTTTTCACCGTGAAATGAAAGTTCGTATATTTCTTCAATTCTTCCATAGTAGTCACGGTTGTCATTGCCTGGAGTACAAACTCCGCTATTTGTGGTTTTTCGATTGGGCCGACTCTGCTCGTAGCTTGATGAGTGGAAGTGAAATCCATTCACGTCGTAACCGTTAAATGACTTGACCCTACGGTCAAAGCCTTTTGCAACCTGTCTCAGCTCTTGACTCATAGACGCATCGGTTTGAGCCTGCAAGGTGAAGCAAGATATATCGTTATACGGTCAGAACGTAAGAGCAATTTGGAACGTCAGACTAAGTACGACCTTGGTTGGACGGTACCTTCTGTCAGAACCAAGAAATGAAATCAGGCCTCCCTTGCCCTGCACCATTTGCAATTAGGGTTTCAGCTGCTGCATCACAAAGAGGCCTTGGTCCATTCGAGAACAAATGAAGAAATTCACTATACGAAACAAAAAGAATGGTGTTGGGAAGTGACGGCGAATTGGATGAAGATAGATAACAACTTACCCCATGTACGGGTCTATCTCATCAAGGTTGGTAAGCACGTATAGCATGATCTTTCGCCACTCTTCATGGTTCAACTGCTTAACTGCGGATCCACTTGTCGTGCCGAGTTGGCCTCAAAAAAGGCTAAGACTCGATTCATTTTCTCCAGCATTGTAACGAGGGGGTGGATTATGCATGCTAGGAAGGTTCTTAGAGTAGTATTCTTCAGTGAAGTTGGACACCTCCTCCAGAATGAATGCCTCTGCAATGGAAGCCTCAATTTTGGCTTTGTTTCTACATGTCTTGCGAAGAGTCTTCATATTTCTCTCGACTGGAAAGCACCAACGCCATTGCACAGGCCCTCCCATTCGAACCTCATTTGGGAGGTGTAAGATCAAATGAAGCATCGGAGTGAAGAAGCCTGGTGGAAAGATTTTCTCCAGCTTACAAAGCAACACAGGTGCAGCTTTCTCCAAGTCATCAATGACGGACCGAAATATCTCCTTGGCACATCGCTGGCGGAAGAAATAGCTCAACTCTGCCAGGACAACCCACATAGGCTCAGGAACATAGCCTCGAACCATCGCCGGAAGAAGCCGCTCGATCCATACGTGGAAGTCATGACTCTTCATCCCTAGGACTTGCAGAGTAGATAAGTTGACTCCTCTCGTTAGATTCGCTGCATATCATCAGGGAATATCAATGTCTGGATCCACTGAAGTATTTCTTTCCTTTGTGGCCTGCCCAAGACGAAATCGGCCTTGGGCAGTGTCCATCTCCTGTGGGGCAGAGGAGGCAGCATCTCTTGCTTTGGTCTATCGCACAATAGTGCCAGGTCTAGTCTAGCCTTAGGGTTGTTCTTAGACTTTTCAGTGTCCATGAGTGTTCCCCAAAGCGACTCGGCGATGTTCTTTTCAGTGTGCATTACATCAATGTTATGTGGCAGAAGAAGGTCGTCATAATAAGGGAGTCTTTCCAAGCCTGACTTATGAGTCCACATATGTTCCTGACCATACCCCGCAAAACGATTGTCTGTTTCGTTGAACTGGAGAGCATCTATCTGAGCATGAACCTCGACACCGGTCAGCATCCGGGGTGGAGGATCTCTCACCACGACACCTTTGGTGAAGTTCTTGGTGTCCCGTCTGAAAGGATGGTCAAGAGGCAGGAATTGTCGATGTTGGTCGAACACCGAATACTTGCCACCCTTCTTCAACCAGATAAATCTCATAGCTGTCTTACAAACCGGGCGTGAGAACTTGCCATGGACACACCAGGCACAGAATATCCCATATGCCATGTAGTCATGCAGTGAGTACTGGTACCAGATGTGCATTGTGAAGTTAGACCTTAAAGCTCGGTCGTATGTCAATACCCCTTCATTCCAAGCAGTTTCCAATTCATCAATCAGAGGCTCCATGTACACACCCATGTTATTCCCCGGGTGTCCAGGAATTATCAACGACAAGAAGACAGTATGACGTTGAAATAGGACGCCGGGGGGATTAAGGGGGATAACAAAGACGGGCCAACAGGTGTATGGGACAGCCATGAGTCCATAGGGATTGAAACCGTCCATCGCAAACGCAACACGGACATTACGAGCCTCTCTAGCTTTGTCATGATGGATGCGATCGAAGTGGGCCCATGCTTCACCATCGGCGGGATGTACCAACTTCTCCTTGTCTTGCCTTCTCCGGTTCCCACATCTGCTGCACGGGCACAACACTTTCATCTCTCCTCGCCGAGCCGCGCCAAATGCATTGTTCAAGAAAGCATTTGTCTTGGGCAACCATTCATCGGTGAAATCACTTCTGCTTCTACGACCCAAGTACATCCACTGACAGTCATCCATCCTACTGTCATCCATCTGAGTACTTACATATCTACCTCCGAGTACTTCCATCCTACTATCATCTAATAGGTGAGGATAGGTCCTAATCCCACCCGTGGATGTGTACATGAGGCTCGTTCCCATTGTCTGCCCCGAGCCGAGACAGAATTTTGGCAGCACCTCCCCGATGTTCTCCCGATACACGTCCCTGTAGGGAGAGTGTGTATCCAGAGAACAATAGGGAGGTGATGCAGAAACTCCATCTAGAATCGGGGCAGACCAAGGGAACTAGCCTCATCGACGCATATGCGGTCTGTCCAAGTAACGTGGACAATCCGAAACAGATACGGTAATCGATATGCAGAGATTTGCATACCTCCAGCCGTATCTCTTTCGGACGGGAGACGCCTAACTGGGTTCAATGACCTACGACCCTTATCTGGGAGGAGACGTTATTTATACCTAGGGTGCCGGTGGAAGTCAGGCTAGCGGCGTAGTGGCGAGTCGGTGCAGTGGCGAGGCGAAGCGGTGCAGGCAGACCCGCAACGGCGACGAAGACGATCGTGGTCGCCGAGGATCTCCGGCTTGGCCCCGACAGGTCCTCCTCCTACAGAAAAAGACAAAAAAGATAGTATCAATTAGAAATTTCGGCAGAACCTCCCCTGCACGGTGAGGTTTCGAAACCTGCAAGAAACAACGGCACGATGGCCGACATCCACACACATACCACTACTACTATCAAACTACTAACTACTACTACTAACAATTACTTACTACTACTACATACTACAACTGGGTGGCACATGTGCAATGACGATGGGGCGATCGAGGACGACATACAGACAGCCCGATCGACGATGACCGATGAGCGAACAAAGGGGGCACAGCGAGGCGGTCGTCTTCTTCCTCCTATCCAACCGGGCAGAGCGGCCGGGCGGAGCGGGGACGCAGCAGGACAAGGCCGGCGGGGGCTCCTCCTCCTCCTCCTCCTCCTCCTCTTCTTCTTCCTCCTCTCCTCCTCCTCCTCTTCCTCCTCCTCCTCCTCCCCTCTTCCTCTTCCTCTTCCTCCTGCTCCGGGCCAGCCGGGGGCGCGGGGCGGCTGGGGAGGGGCCGGCCGGGAGCTGTCGAGGAGGGGCCGGCCGGGGAGGGGAGGAGGGGCCGGCCGGGGGCTCAGGGCAGCCGGGGAGCGCGGGCCGACCGGACGGCTCGGGTGCGGCCGGGAGGAGCTGGCCGGGGGCGCGGCCGGACGGCGGCCGAGGAGGGGCCGGCCGGGGAGGGGAGGAGGGGCCGACCGGAGGCTCATAGCGGCCGGGGAGGGCTGGCCGGGGGCGTGGCCGGACGGCGGCCAGGGAGGGGGCCGGCCGAGGAGGGGAGGAGGGGTCGTCCGAGGGCGCAGGGCGCTGGGGAGCGCGGGTCGACCGGAGGTGCGGGGCGGCCGGGGGCGCGGACGGACGACGGCGGCGTGTGGCGGGATGGCGGGCGACCGGGCGGCGGCGTGCCTTGAGTGCGTGAGTGTGTGCGCGGGCTGGCCGCCCGCGAGCCTTTTTTAAGTGTTGACGCCTTTGCCGAGAGCCGGATCGGGCGGCTCTCGGCAAAGACGCAAACTTCGCCGAGAGTCGTTTGATCTGGCTCTCGGCAAAGGCCTCTATTTTTTTAATAAACTCTTTGCCGAGAGCTCTGGCCCTGGCTCTCGGCATAGGTGCTCTTTGCCGAGGGCTTTAGGAAGCTCTCGGCAAAGAATATATTTTTTTTTGTTTTTTCTCCCAATTTTTTCTGTGGCCTTGCTACAGTACTACAAGCCAAGATTTCAAATTTGGTGTGTTTTCCAAACTTGTTGCTATATTTCGCGCATTTTCTTTAATTTGATGATTTTTTCCGCGGGACGCATGTTTGAACTGCAGGTTCATGAAATAATGAAACACAGCGATTCGAAAAATGGTATTCATTCTTCGGAGGGTATTTCGACACCGTATCCAGGGACAGGCACGAAGACTCGACCGTCTCGTGCACGAGAAACGGCGACCAAGTTGCGTGATATTGGATTTAAAATTATGAAAAATACAAACGAAGTTAGAAAATCATGAAAATGGACGAGTGATCTTGACATCGCATGTAGAGGCTATGAAAAAAATTAGGAAATGTTTGGAGAAAGTGATGGCGCAAGATGGTTGAAACCCTGAAATCTCCGCATATCATCGCATGTGAGGCTATGCGGAGATCTCAGGGTTTCAACCATCTTGCGCCCCCACTTGCTCCAAACATTCTCAAATTTTTTTCATAGCCTCTACATGCGATGTCAAGGTCACTCGTCCATTTTCATGATTTTCTGACTTCGTTTGTATTTTTCATAATTTTTAATCCAATATCACGCAACTTGGTCGCCGTTTCTCGTGCACGAGATGGTCGAGTCTCCATACCTGTCCCTGGATACGATGTCGAAATACCCTCCGAAGAATGAATACTATTTTTCGAATCGCTGAGCTTCATTATTTTATGCACCTGAAGTTCAAACGTGCGTCCCGCGGAAAAAATCATCAAATTAAAGAAAATGCGCGAAATATAGGAAGAAGTATGGAAAACACACCAAATTTGAAATCTTGGCTTGTAGTACTGTAGCAAGACCAAAGAAAAAATTGGGAGCAAAAAAACAAAAAAAAAATATTATTTGCGGAGAGCTTCCTAAAGCCCTCGGCAAAGAGCACCTATGCCGAGAGCCAGGGCCAGGGCTCTCGGCAAAGAGTTTATTAAAAAAATAGAGGCCTTTGCCGAGAGCCTAACAGAGGGCTCTCGGCAAAGGTAACGGCGCAGGGGGCGCCGTTCGCGAGGGTTCCGTTTGCCGAGGAGTATTCTATGCCGAGGGCTCGGCTCTCGGCATAGGTTCTCTTTGCCGAGAGCCACTCTTTGCCGAGCGTCCGTGTTTTAGCCCTCGGCAAAGAACTGGACTCTCGACAAAGAGATCTGCGGTACTGTGTGTAATGTGTAACACATGCATACTAATCAAAGGGTCAAGGAGAAAACAGAGTCAGATGGACTATACGGTACAAATAACTAGATTGAGAGAATTATTTCGTTGGTCCTAAAAAACAGTTTCTTAGTTTTTTGGCCTTTTGTTTGTCGAACTTAGCTATTTTGCCCTGAAAAAAAATTTAGTTGGTTTCTTGGCCCTTCCATTAGTTTGATGAAGTAACAGGGTTATGTTGTACAAGAAATTACTATTATGTCCCTAGCACAAAATGAAAAAGATCAGCAATCTACATATGCCTGTATGGGTTTTACATATTGCTTAGTATCAATAATTACCTAAAAATGGTCTACAATAATTGAGCTTAATTGAGCAGTCCACCGGCCTTCTTGATTGGATTGGAAAGGATACGTGAATCGCTTTTCTTCCACAATTGAGCTCAGTTTTTTATTCTTTATTCACCTTTTGGCTGCACAATTGCTGATCGGTGATCGAGTACACCAATACTCAGGCGGAAAAAAGTGGGCTACACAAATAGTTAAGTTCGACAAAAAAGAGGCCAAAAAAAACTAAGAGACACTTTTTTTAGGGCTAACAAAAATAATTCTCGCGCGGAGATGGTTTGGATCTGGCCCATGGAGAATCGTTGGGCTGTGGGCCTGGCACCGCGGAGCAGCATATGGGCTGGCTTCTAGCCTTACGAGGGCCCACTGGTGCATAGAAAAAGAATTCTAATAGAAGAAAATCTGTTTTTCTCTGTGTTATTAGTAACTAAAGTGACTAAAGTTTAGTAGCTAAAGTGAATAAAGCATTTTTTTGTTCTCTAGTCGGTTTGCACAATAGTTTTGGATGACTCCACATTAACTTTGAGAGGTAGATCAAACTACGTTGATGTTTACTTCAACAGGACATCAAATATACTTTATTAAAAATTATAAAAACAAATTTCTAGAAATATCCAAGTACCTTTTTAAAAATATACAATCAATATTTTTGAATCTAATTTAATCTTAGAAAATTTATATGAACTTCATTTTAGTGCGGAAAATATTAAACTTGTTCAACGTTTTTTCTAAAGTTATGCTTGTCTTATGGTTTCTAAATTTTTATAGAACATTATTTTGATGTTTATTTGCTAGTAGATTCTCTTGTTATGTGTTAATAATAATTAATCTATGTTGATGACATATAGAGTATGTCACAGTTCTACAAGTTTAATTTAATTTTTAAGCTTCTAGAAATTCTGAAAAAATCTAAATTGCACCGAAGTATTGCAAGTAATAAAATACTTAGAGCTTATAAAAAATGTCTATAGAGGCTTCAAAAATTTGGTTTTAGCTTTATAGAAATTGGAAAACCGTGCACAAACATCTGAAAACTGTCAAAACATTGTCGCTGCCTAATAGACGTGTTTTAAAAATTCCATACGATGAAAAAACAGATCCAATCAATACGCACGAAACACATATACATTAATGTTAAATATATTCTGCTGACAGTCAAAATTATGAAAAGGCATAATGGACTCTATCGTTGCATTTCTCTCGCTTACAATTGAAAAACATATAAGAATCATCTCATTTGCAGTTCAAACGAAGAAAAAGAAGATTTTGGTACCGATGCGGAAAAACAGGCTTTAAACGGAATCTAGAACCAGCTAAACCGGTTTTGATGGTCCATTTCAAAATTGAGTTGTGTTTTGATTTGTTTTGTAAGGAATTTTGACTCCCCATGTGATAAGACTATCGCCTCCTTATAAATACAATGGGATTTGCAAATTAAGGCGCCCAACACACACACAATCAATCAATCAAAAACCGAGTACCCCTTACCCTGATCTCTTTTGTTACATCCCAAAATTTCTAATTTTGGGTTGTGACTAGAAAACACTAAATAAAATAAATATTTTTAATATTTGTATAAAATTTATCAAGTCTAGTTGAACTAGAGCAAATTTGGTTATACAAAAAATGTGAAACTTTTTTAAACTTCTCTAATTAAGTTGACGGGATTTCATACCAATCTACTGCACCCGATTTTGAAGACAAAACTGAGTATTACTCATCATATGTGTGCCCAGGAAATCCATACGTACAACAACAAAGAGAAGTTACCAAAACAATGTTCATATAGCGGAAATATATCATACAACAACAGAGAGAAGTTATCAAAACAGTGTTCATATAGTAGAAATATTGTTGTATGTGTGGACTTCCCCGACACACATGTGATGAGTGCTCAGTTTTGTCTTTAAAATCGGGTGCGAAATTTTTTAACCTCCATGATTTTGTCCATCGTTGATCTGCCGGCCAAGGCTTGGTAGGCAACGTAAGGCAATCCGACGATTCCCTTGTGCCTTGACGGGGTCTCTCTCGGGTAACAGCTTTTCGGTTCTCTTTACTAGTTTGCTCGGAAAGTACTAGCCGCTCTTTGTCATATAATTATTATTAGTTACCCTTTGGCAGGTTGACTTATAAACCTCATTGTTTTTCACCACGAAAGCGTGATATATACTTTGTTTGGGTGTTCCCTGGTGTAGGCAAAGTCCATGAAAACCGGGTAGGCCAGTTTTTGGCACAATCATGCTGCTTCGGTCCATTTGTGCACTACTACAGAAAAACTTATGCAAGGCGTTTCCAAAATAGCCTCGGAGGCAAGCGATATTTTAAATTGCCTCGGTTAAATGCCTAGCATTAACCGAGATGAGAATTTTTATTAACCAAGGCGGTCACAACCAACCACCTCGCAAAATTGATTTACGGAGGCGGTCAAAAAATAATTGCCTCCTAAAATCTATTAATGGAGGCGGCCTCCCTCCAAAAGAACCTCCATTTTTGGAGGTGGGCATCCTAAATAGCCTCCCTCAGAAAAAAAAGTTTGTGATTATAGTTTCATGTCATGGTTTGGTCCATACTATAGGTTTATGTTGGAAAAGATCACGTGTAAATTCAACTTTCATAGCATTTCTGATATGTTACACAATGTAAACATGCTTCATTGATTCTTAAATACATATATGTATTAGAAGTTTAGAAAAGAAAAGTACAAAGTCATCCACATGAAGGTTGACAATACTATTTTACCATAGATAAACAATATTGTAAAGTGTGTGCATATATAGCTTCATGACAATATGCGAGAGGAGAACAATAACATTTTTGCATGCTCATTATTTACCCTTCGCCTCTCTGAAAAGTTTAGTATAGAGGTCAATATAATCTTTATGCGGCAGAAGAGCGCCTCTGTCCATTACTTAGACTTGTTCGCTGGTCTTGTAAACTGAGCCGGCCTTATAGTCGGCAGGAATGGCGTTGTCGACAACACGGTAGCCACCACCCTTCGCAAGGAAGCGAAAGGCGATAGGTCCCTTGATAGGCTCCTTACTGTCGAGGGTAAAGGTCTTGGCTGGTGACTCCTTGAGATCATCCGTAAAATCTGTGGCGCCCTCCGGCTTGACCGACACCTCGGAGATGGCGACGTTGGTGATGATGGATAGTTTGGTGGGGCTAGAGCCCTCACCGATTGTGAGAATGAGCGGGGTGCTGCATGAGCCGACGACTAGTGCCGCCAACACCACCGCCGCGAGCAGTAAGGAGGACGAGGAGGCCATTGGTGAGCTAGCAAGTAAGTTAGTAGAACCTTGTTTATTTCTTGATTGAAGAAGAGGGATGGATGGATGTGTCCGGCGATCGATGTTGTAGCTGCCACTGCGTATTTATGGGTGACGGAGGCAAGCAAACTAGGCATGGATGTACGGTGAGCCTCACAGATCGTTGGGTGGCTTGTTTATCAAAAGACACTTGTGCATTGCTAGAAATAGATCTAGGCTAGGTATTCCTGGATGTCCAGCTATCACTTAAAAAATTGCAAGACATGCAGACCTCTCAGAAAGCACGGGTACGCAACTCTCAATGTCTTTATAGCACTACTTAGAGTAAAATGCGGCATGGGTCACTATTCCCTATGATGACAGACTTAAACAAACTTAGTACCACTTGCATCTAAAAATATATAGCGCACACCCATGTCAGAATTTAAATTTGTTGACTTTTTAACAACACTAATATATGCACTCCCTCCGTACCGTAAATAGAAGTCGTTTAGCACAACGACACGGTCCGCAAAGTATAACTTTGACCACTTGTTTCTTTAAAAATATTTGTTGTAAAGTGGTATATGTATATTTTTATGAAAGTACTTTTCAAAATAAATTTAATTGTATGATTTTTACATCTCTAAACTCAATAATTTATAAGTTATTCATGCTTTATATTCACAATGTTTGACTCAAACCTTGTCCAGAATGACTTCTATTTACGATACCGAGGGAGTATGTTGTAATTTATATCTACTGTATCTATCTATATCATTAATAATAATATTATTATTAGTACTATGCTATAAAGGAGCAAAAGATTAATAGCATAACACCCACCTAACTAGGTCCCACCCACCATACCCTTTGCCTAGACTTGTACTGGATGTGTTTTCAAAATTTAGTATTAGCCCACCAATGTAAACTTCCACTCTTCTAGCCTAACAAACAGGCTTGGATTGAAACAATACTTTTATAATGTACAACTTGGCATTGGTTGTCTACGTCATGAGTATGAAGACGACGATGAGGAGGCCATTGGTGACCTAGCAAGTTAGTTGGTAGAAGCTTATCAATTTCTTGATCGATCAAGAGGGATGGGCGAATGTGTGTGGTGATCGATGTTGTAGGTCTGCCACTACGTATTTATGGATGGTGGAGGCAAGAAAACTTGGCATGGACATGTGGCACGCACCATATATCGCTGGTTGGTTTGTTTGTCAAAGGATTTTGAGTAATTGGGCAATTTCTTGTTTAAACCAAAACATAAATCATGACGATCTCAGATATGCAGCCCTAACAATGTTACTTAGATTGAACAACATGAACAACGACATGATGAATATCAACATGATAAAAATAGCAAGAATACAATAATAATAATAATAGATTGGATGACGACGTTGGGTGTACATTTCATTTTGCAGAACAAGATGGCATTGCAGGAAACCTAGGTTGCTGCTGGTGGTGAAAGATTGTCGACTAGCCATGGAGGAATTTTGTCATTGACCATTTGCAGATGCGACGAGCCTACTAGCAACAGAGAGGAAGATGAGCCATCGTGGACGTTGGGAGCAGTCACATGAAGAGTGCTTCTAAAAATCTTATTCGTCCTCTCTCAGTGCATAATCGCAAGGATGAGGGTTTCAAAGACCTGCTCTCCTGATCGTCAATGCACGCAGGCTCTCGGGATGGAGATGATACGGCGATGACATAACAACGAGGAGAGGAAAAACCCTAGGTCAATTAGAAGCATTTTGGCATTGTTCGATAGATTGCTTATATAGGCCTCTCTAACCTGATCTCATGTCTCGATCATGATCTAAACCATTTAGGACTCCTATTTGCAAACTTAAAGGCCGATTAACCAAAAACCAATACTGCAAAATGAGGTTATATCCCCACAAGGTGAGGAGATAGGTTTTGGTGATCCATTCACGCAGGTGTCGTCCACAAGGTGAGGTGAGCGCACACGTGTGGGCTTTCTTTCTCCTCCTAACACTAGACTTGAGGAAGTAGAGAGGACTACCGTATTAAAGCATGGCTACCCCCATGTCCACATCTAAGGTAGAACTAAAGGATTCCCACTACTCCACTTTGCACATGTGAATGGACCTTTGAGATTTCTCTACAAATTCAAAATTTCTTAATGATGGATGCTTGTTCAATTGCCAAAGTAAACTCGGGCAAGGTATTCCTGGCTGTCTTACTGCTAGTAAAAAAAATGCAGGAAACCATTGAGAGTTTGGTGTGTCGGATCTGTTGATCTTCTTTAGATTTTGGCATTTTGTGTCCATATTAGAGGAAACGTTGGTTGGCATTCGATGTGCAATCTCAATCTCTTCTTTTGGTCTGCTCTACAGTAAGGTCTCATGTCTTTAAAACTCTATTATGATGGTGTAGAATTATGAGCATGCGTTCCTTTAAAGGTTCCTCTAGGCTCATGTTCCTTCAGTTCTTACTAGACCTCGCCGTCAGCCATGGGTGACTATTGTGGTCTTTGAAGCCTTGTTTGGTGAGGGTGTTTGTAGGCATGCATTTTCTTTGTTGTCTCCTGTTTGATCTTCAAACTCTGACAAACAGTGGATGACTAAATGAAAAAGACAACCAGTTTGATCTTCAATGTACTCCTATTTTTTGAGAATATTGTTTTATATTTTTCTTGTCCATCTTTTGTACTGGCCATTGTTTTCCTTATCATACATGAATTTTTAGGCACTCTTTTGAGTGTCCTTTAATATAAAAAATAAAATAAAAAGAAGCACAGGGCATGCAGACTACGTTTGTTGGTACTATTTTTTTAGAGAAATATGCATCACAAGTCACTATTTCCATGGCACACTTGAACAAATTTAGTACTCTTTTTTAATCTAAAAATATAAGACACGATGTATTTCAAACTTTTAATTTTTTTCATCTTTGAGTATGGCTAATTTTTTGGGTGTAATATAATAACAGAAATGCTTCATTCCTAGCACGCTCTCACGTCGCTTGGCCGCAACCACACATGCACACCCTCGTTGGTCGTCTGATGCGTGCAGGGAAACGCAATGAAGAAAAAGGTGATCCCACTCGTGCTCGTGTCTGGGCGCCGGTGCCCACTTTCTTCTTCCCCGGATCTGGAGCGGCGGCTAGGGTTCTAGTCCCCGTCTTTCGAAAGTACTAGCCGCTCTTTGTCATATAATTATGATTAGTTACCCTTTGGCAGGTTGACTTATAAACCTCATTGTTTTTCACCACGAAAGCGTGATATATACTTTGTTTGGGTGTTCCCTGGTGTAGGCAAAGTCCATGAAAACCGGGTAGGCCAGTTTTTGGCACAATCATGCTGCTTCGGTCCATTTGTGCACTACTACAAAAAAAACTTATGCAAGGCGTTTCCAAAATAGCCTCGGAGGCAAGCGATATTTTAAATTGCCTCGGTTAAATGCCTAGCATTAACCGAGATGAGAATTTTTATTAACCAAGGCGGTCACAACCAACCACCTCGCAAAATTGATTTACGGAGGCGGTCAAAAAATAATTGCCTCCTAAAATCTATTAATGGAGGCGGCCTCCCTCCAAAAGAACCTCCATTTTTGGAGGTGGGCATCCTAAATAGCCTCCCTCAGAAAAAAAAGTTTGTGATTATAGTTTCATGTCATGGTTTGGTCCATACTATAGGTTTATGTTGGAAAAGATCACGTGTAAATTCAACTTTCATAGCATTTCTGATATGTTACACAATGTAAACATGCTTCATTGATTCTTAAATACATATATGTATTAGAAGTTTAGAAAAGAAAAGTACAAAGTCATCCACATGAAGGTTGACAATACTATTTTACCATAGATAAACAATATTGTAAAGTGTGTGCATATATAGCTTCATGACAATATGCGAGAGGAGAACAATAACATTTTTGCATGCTCATTATTTACCCTTCGCCTCTCTGAAAAGTTTAGTATAGAGGTCAATATAATCTTTATGCGGCAGAAGAGCGCCTCTGTCCATTACTTAGACTTGTTCGCTGGTCTTGTAAACTGAGCCGGCCTTATAGTCGGCAGGAATGGCGTTGTCGACAACACGGTAGCCACCACCCTTCGCAAGGAAGCGAAAGGCGATAGGTCCCTTGATAGGCTCCTTACTGTCGAGGGTAAAGGTCTTGGCTGGTGACTCCTTGAGATCATCCGTAAAATCTGTGGCGCCCTCCGGCTTGACCGACACCTCGGAGATGGCGACGTTGGTGATGATGGATAGTTTGGTGGGGCTAGAGCCCTCACCGATTGTGAGAATGAGCGGGGTGCTGCATGAGCCGACGACTAGTGCCGCCAACACCACCGCCGCGAGCAGTAAGGAGGACGAGGAGGCCATTGGTGAGCTAGCAAGTAAGTTAGTAGAACCTTGTTTATTTCTTGATTGAAGAAGAGGGATGGATGGATGTGTCCGGCGATCGATGTTGTAGCTGCCACTGCGTATTTATGGGTGACGGAGGCAAGCAAACTAGGCATGGATGTACGGTGAGCCTCACAGATCGTTGGGTGGCTTGTTTATCAAAAGACACTTGTGCATTGCTAGAAATAGATCTAGGCTAGGTATTCCTGGATGTCCAGCTATCACTTAAAAAATTGCAAGACATGCAGACCTCTCAGAAAGCACGGGTACGCAACTCTCAATGTCTTTATAGCACTACTTAGAGTAAAATGCGGCATGGGTCACTATTCCCTATGATGACAGACTTAAACAAACTTAGTACCACTTGCATCTAAAAATATATAGCGCACACCCATGTCAGAATTTAAATTTGTTGACTTTTTAACAACACTAATATATGCACTCCCTCCGTACCGTAAATAGAAGTCGTTTAGCACAACGACACGGTCCGCAAAGTATAACTTTGACCACTTGTTTCTTTAAAAATATTTGTTGTAAAGTGGTATATGTATATTTTTATGAAAGTACTTTTCAAAATAAATTTAATTGTATGATTTTTACATCTCTAAACTCAATAATTTATAAGTTATTCATGCTTTATATTCACAATGTTTGACTCAAACCTTGTCCAGAATGACTTCTATTTACGATACCGAGGGAGTATGTTGTAATTTATATCTACTGTATCTATCTATATCATTAATAATAATATTATTATTAGTACTATGCTATAAAGGAGCAAAAGATTAATAGCATAACACCCACCTAACTAGGTCCCACCCACCATACCCTTTGCCTAGACTTGTACTGGATGTGTTTTCAAAATTTAGTATTAGCCCACCAATGTAAACTTCCACTCTTCTAGCCTAACAAACAGGCTTGGATTGAAACAATACTTTTATAATGTACAACTTGGCATTGGTTGTCTACGTCATGAGTATGAAGACGACGATGAGGAGGCCATTGGTGACCTAGCAAGTTAGTTGGTAGAAGCTTATCAATTTCTTGATCGATCAAGAGGGATGGGCGAATGTGTGTGGTGATCGATGTTGTAGGTCTGCCACTACGTATTTATGGATGGTGGAGGCAAGAAAACTTGGCATGGACATGTGGCACGCACCATATATCGCTGGTTGGTTTGTTTGTCAAAGGATTTTGAGTAATTGGGCAATTTCTTGTTTAAACCAAAACATAAATGTCACACCCCAATTTTAAGGATAAAATTGGGACAACGTACTCATGTGTGCCCAGGAAACAATCACACACATAAGTAGACAAATTACAAGAGTGGCATCATCACATTGTTTATTACATCACGATAGTATTTAAAACAGAGTCTTACAACAAACTGAACCTCAGATCACTGAACTGATACACAAACTACGCCACAGGGAAACGTCGACTGGGGGAACAGCTAGCCTAGAAGTCTTCAGGAAAGTCGCCAACTGCACCTTCATCTGTTACCCAACCGGGGTTTTGCCCAAAAAGAAGATAAACAACAAGCGTAAGTACTCACAAAGGGTTCATGAGGCTCAAAAAGGCTGACGCTGTCTGACTGCAGTTAGCTTTTAAGTTGGCAAAGTTTTAACATTAAGGTAAACGAATATTGTGCTTAACCCTTAACCCATGATCCATTTGTCCAACAAAGGTAAGATATGACATCATAATGTACCAACAACATAAAGTAACAATTGTTAAGTTTCATAGTTCCGCTAGTTTTCCGGGCCGCTCGTGACCGTGAGCACGGCTGTTATAACAGTTTTACACTCTGCAGAGGTGGTGCATCTTTACCCACAAGCCGTGTTACCCTTGTGCCCGAGGCGGCCAACCTCTTGATCCACTTCCGAGGTAGATCGGCAGGGCACACTATGAAGCCTTTCGCTGGTTCGTCTAACTGGTCAGGGCCGCTAGGTTTCCTTGGCAGGCAGATGTAGCAACCCCCCTTTTCTATGGCACAAGGCCATCGCAGCTATACACATAGAAACAGGAGCAGCCCTACACCCAAAGTGGCAAGCCCCTTTTGCGCCCTTTCGGGTCACCGCTGCCATATTAGACAAGGTCCAGTTTACTGAGCTAAAACCAGAGCCATATAGCACTCATGGTAGCACTGTCAATCCCAGCTTTTGCTAACAGCAAGCTTTATTAACCGTTTAACAACATATCATCATGAGAACACATTCATCATTGGACTGGATCGATTATAAGTCAGTTAGCACTAGCAAAGCTACCCATATGCATATATCCCACGGGAACAAGAACATCACAGATCACAAAGCTAAGTGGGTTTTCTAAGGTTGCTCAGTTGGACACATGCATAAATGAGTGATTAAAGTAAAGTGTATAGGTAAACAAGGAGATCCCATGCTAACTTGCCTTGGTTGTCGAAAGGTTGATCCTCCTGCTGAACACTGAACGAGGGGTCCTGATCGCACCACACCGACTCACCGTCTACTCGATCACATAACATCACCACGCATTCCAGGTGCAAACATACACGATGCAAACAAGGCTATTATTAGAACAATACACCAAACAGTAATAAACTGAAATAAAACTTTGGTAAAACTGAAGTACGCGTTTCCACGATCACAACAAGTTTTGGTTCATCGAAAACGGAGTTACGGTGCGAGATCTACGATCGAAACGGTATATATAAAGCCCTAAACAAGATTAACTTGGACCCTAAAGCTAAACTGTCCAAAACAGGTTAACAGGGGTATAAACGGGTAGAGCACTAAATTACGAAGCTAACGCAATTTGAATGGATCAAAACGGAGCTAAAACGTGGATTTTATAAGCAAAACAAAGTAGTGGCATTTCTGTAAATAAACTGAAAAGCATTAGAATTGAAACCGGAATTTAAATTGAATTTACAGACGGCTGGACCGCGCCTCAAATCGACCAAAACACAGGGGCCTAGATGGAAGTTTTCAAAGACTCAGGTAACAGTGGTAAAAGGGAGCGCGGGTTAAGGATAAAGTAATTATAAGGGCCTTTTTGAAAGATGACGGCCGAAGGGGTATCGAGCGCTACGGGCCGTCGGATCGGCGATGGGCGATGTGGATTAGACGCCGAGGGTTTGCGCGCGCGGGACGGCCGACGGCGCGCCGCGGGCAGGGCACGGGCCGCGACGTCGTGGCCGCGTCGCGACGCCGGGCATGCACACGCCATGGCCGGAACGCGGAAGCTCGCGGACTTGGTCGCGAAGCTCGCCTCCGACCAAACCAAGCGAACGGAGAGATAGAGGAGATCGAGGGGGCTCACCACGGCGGAAAAACGAACGGAGGGGAGGGCTCGGAGGTGGCAACCCACGGCGAACGGCGGAGCACAGCGACCGGCGGGGTACCTGCTCACGGAGTATGGCGGTTAGAGCGACTCCGAGTTCAAGGAAGTGAGGGAAGGGGTAAGGGGGCACCTCCTCTGTGGTGCGGAGCTCCCGCGGTGTCGAATCGGCCGGCGAAGCAGCGAGACGACGGCGCGAGCACGGCGGCGGCGGCAATGGCGCGGAGGGGCTCTGGAGTGGCTCTGCGCGGCGCTGCGGGAGTGGGAGAGGGAAAAGAAGGAGCGGGGTGCGGCGCATCTGCTAAGTACACGAGGGCGAGGGCGAGGTCGTGGGAGCGGGCTTGCCCACGACGCGCGCGAGAAGCGGCGGAGCGGTTGCTCGCTCGAGCGCGGACGGCGCGTGCGAAGGGGAAGAGGGAAGCGCCGACAGGTGGGGACGGGTTGCCAGAGAGAGAGAGGGAGAGAACGGCGGTTCGCGCGGCGCGGGCGCGAGCAGGCCGGCCCACGGGCCGCGCAGCGAAGAGAAGAAGGGAGGGAAGAGAGAGCCGGGGATTGCTGCGTCGGGCCGGCCTATGGGCCGAGCGGGAGGGGGGAATCCGGAAGGCGCCGGCCCACGGCGGGAAAGGAGAAGGGGGAGGGGGCGCGCCGGCGGTTGGGCCGCCAGGCCGCCTGGGCCGAAAATGAGGGAGAGAAGGAGGGAGAAAAGAAAGAGCTTTTCATTTTATTTCAAGGCTTTTCAAAACATTTCCAAAAGGAGTTTGAATTCAAACCAAGTTTTAACAAAACCAGTCACTCCAATAAATCCAGTGCATCAGCATGAATGCATAAACATGTTGCCACCATTATTTTAATTCAACAAAAATTTATTTAACCCTAGGTTAAATGCCCACAAAAACATAATTAAACCATTTTCACCTATTTTGTTTTGGAGAAATTTTTAGGGTGTTACAACTCTACCCCCCTTAAGATGAATCTCGTCCTCGAGATTCGACTGGAGCTTACTCAAACAACTGGGGATAAGTTTTCCGAAGATCTTCTTCTCTTTCCCAGGTAGCCTCTTCTTCTGTATACCGGTTCCACTGAACCTTGCACATCTTGATAACTCGGCTCCTGGTAACTCTTTCTGCTGTTTCCAAGATCTTGACAGGGTACTCTTCGTACGTGAGATCTTCTCCTATCTTGATCTCTTCCAGGGGAACTTGCTCTTCAGGCACTCTCAGGCATTTCTTTAGCTGAGAAACATGGAACACATCATGAACACCTGACAGCTTTTCAGGTAACTCGAGCTGATAGGCCACTTCTCCACGTCTGGCTAAGATCCAGAAAGGACCTATGTATCTGGGTGCCAACTTTCCTTTCATGTTAAACCTCTTTACGCTTCTCATGGGTGACACTTTCAAATACACATAGTCTCCCACTTTGAAAACTAAGTCTCTCCTGCGAGTATCTGCATAACTCTTCTGCCGGGATTGAGCTATCCTTAGGTTATCTCGGATCATCCTTACTTGTTCTTCAGCATTTCTAAGGACATCCGGTCCAAACACTTGAGTTTCTCCTGTCTGATTCTAGAACAATGGAGTTCTACACTTTCGCCCATACAAAGCTTCGAAAGGAGCCATTTTCAGACTCTTCTGGTGACTGTTGTTGTAGGAGAATTCAGCATATGACAGGCTTTTATCCCAACTAGCCCCATGCTGAAGTGCACATGCTCTCAACATGTCCTCCAAGATCTGGTTTATCCTTTCAGTCTGCCCATCTGTTTGTGGGTGATATGCAGAACTGAAAGTCAGCTCAGTTCCCAAGGATTGATGTACTTGATGCCAAAAGTGAGAAGTGAACTGTGTCCCTCTGTCAGACACTATTTTCTTTGGAACACCATGCAGAGACACAATCCTCTCCATGTACAGTTCTGCTAACCTTGCCCCAGTATAGGTGGTCTTTACTGGTAAAAAGTGAGCGACCTTAGTGAGACGGTCGACTATTACCCATATAGAGTCATAGCCTCTTTGTGTACGGGGTAATCCAGTGATAAAGTCCATTCCCACTTCTTCCCATTTCCACTCGGGTATCTGCATAGGCTGTAACAATCCTGCTGGTCTTTGATGTTCAGCTTTGACCTTCTGACAGGTGTCACATAGAGCCACATATTCTGCTACATCTCGTTTCAAACCATACCACCAGTATTTTTCTTTCAGATCCAAGTACATTTTGGTGCTACCGAGGTGAATGGAGTAGGCAGATTCATGTGCATCCCGCAAAATGGCATCACGGATAGCTTTCACATCGGGCACACAAATCCTCTTTCCAAACCAAAGAGTCCCATTATCATCCATCCGGAATCCTGGTGCCTTTCCAAGCACTATGTTTTCTGCTATCTCTTTCAACTTCTCATCTTTCAACTGACCCTCGCGGATTTCTTTCTCCAAGGTAGGTTCAACTGACATTTCCACCACATTGTTGGCAAAACATAGATTAAGGTAAGCCATTTCAGCTCTCAACTCTGCTGACATGCGTTCCACTTGCAGACCGTTTGCGTAGGTTTTTCTACTCAAGGCATCGGCCACGACATTGGCCTTTCCTGGGTGATAATGTACCTCTAGATCATAGTCTTTGATTAATTCTAGCCAACGGCGTTGCCTCAAGTTCAGATCTGACTGAGTAAATATGTACTTCAGACTTTTATGATCCGTGTACACATCACACTTATGCCCAACTAGATAATGTCTCCATATTTTCAGAGCATGGACCACAGCTGCTAACTCCAAATCATGAGTTGGATAGTTCACCTCGTGCTTCCTCAGCTGTCTAGATGCGTAGGCCACTACTCTTCCTTCTTGCATTAGAACACATCCAAGTCCGAGACGAGATGCATCACAAAAGATGGAGAAGCTTTTGTTCAAGTCTGGCAGAACTAGGACTGGTGCTGAGGTTAATCTCTTCTTTAACTCTTCGAAGTTTGCTTGGCATTTATCAGACCACACAAACTTAGCGTTCTTCTCTAACAAGGCAGTCATAGGCTTTGCGAGCTTGGAGAATCCTTCAATGAACCTCCTATAATACCCGGCCAAACCCAGGAAACTTCGAATTTCACTGGCATTAGTTGGCGGGTTCCAATCCAACACATCTTGCACCTTGCTAGGATCAACGGATATACCTCCGTTAGAGACAACATGCCCTAAGAAAGAGACTTCTTTCAGCCAAAATTCACACTTGCTCCTCTTGGCATAGAGCTGATGTTCTCTTAACTTCTGCAGAACCATCCTCAGATGTTCCGCGTGTTCCTCCTCTGTTTTAGAGAACACTAGAATATCGTCTATGAATACCACCACGAACTTGTCTAGGTATTCCATGAACACTTTATTCATCAGATACATGAAGTAGGCTGGGGCATTGGTCAGACCAAAAGACATCACTGTATACTCATACAGTCCATACCGCGTGGTGAAGGCGGTCTTAGGAATGTCTGAGTTCCGGATTTTCAACTGGTGATACCCAGATCTGAGATCTATTTTAGAGAACACACATGCTCCTCTAAGCTGGTCAAATAGATCGTCTATCCGGGGTAGAGGGTATTTGTTTTTAATGGTAACCTCATTTAAAGACCTATAGTCCACACACATCCTCTGGCTACCATCTTTCTTATCCACAAAGATCACTGGTGCTCCCCAAGGAGAAGCACTAGGACGTATATACCCTTTCTCTAACAACTCCTTAAGTTGTTTCTTAAGTTCTTCTAATTCATTTACCCCCATTCTATAAGGTCTTTTAGATATTGGTGCAGTTCCAGGCAGTAATTCAATAATGAACTCAACATCGCGATCAGGTGGCATACCTGGCAAATCATCCGGAAAGACATTAGGGAACTCGTCCACCACCCGATCCTGCTCTGCACCACTAGCATCCATCTGGTTGACCGTGGCAGTTGGCTGTTCTTTTAACACCACTTGCACACAGATTCTGTCTCCCTTAGGTGTAGTTACAACAACTGACCTTTCTTGACACTGAATGACAGCCCCATGTTGCTTCATCCAGTCCATACCCAAGATGAGATCTATACCTGCTGTTCTTAGCACTATAGGCTTTACTTTAAAGTCTACCCCCCTTAGGTTGACACTAGAGGTGGGGCTCCAAAAATTTGCAGGCATACTACCCCCTGGTGAGTTTACTATGATTGTTTCTTTCATTGCACATAAAGGCACACCATGCATTCTAACAAACGACTGGGAAATGAAAGAATGCGAAGCACCAGAATCAAAAAGTATGGTTGCTGGGATTGAGTTGATGCTGAACGTACCCATCATAACATTCGGTGCATCCAGGGCACTCTCGGCAGCTACATGATTCACCCGTCCAGTGTGAGGTGGGCGAGCATTCTGCTTCTGAGCTCCTGCCTGGTTCTGTGGGGCCTGGGGGTTCTGCTTCTTGGGGCACTGGTGAGCGTAGTGTCCTGGCTCCCCGCAACGGTAGCAGGCGTTGGGGTTCTGCTGAGCTGCATTCTTCATGGGGGCGGGGTTGGGTGTTCCCTGGCGTGATGCTTGGCTGCTCTGCTGTTGCTGGTACCTCTGTCCTCCTGGCTGCTGTTGGTAGCGCTGACCACCTGACTGCTGTTGGTATGAAAGGCGCTGCTGGTTCTGGTTGCCCTGGGGGTACTGTCCCCTGTTCCACTGGTTGCCTTGACTCCTCTGGGGGTAGCCTTGCTGGGGGTTGGTTCGGGGACGAGTGTTGCTCCCCGATGCCTGGCCTTGGAAGCTTCTTTTCTTTGCCTCCATTTCCTTCCTCTTGTTGTCAATAACTATCGCCCTATTGACCAGGGCCTGATAGTTCGGGTAGGTGTTGGACATCAACTGGAGCTGCAACCCATCATAAAGACCATTCAAGAAACGGCGCTGTTTGTCCTTGTCATTAGCCACATCCTGAGGGGCATAACGCGATAGCTGAGCAAACTTGTCGCGGTATTGCGCCACTGACATGGACCCTTGCTTCAAGGAGCGGAACTCCTCTTGCTTCAACTCTACGAGACCATCAGGGATGTGATAGGATCTGAAGTTCTCTTTGAACTCCTGCCATGTAACAACTGGGGCATCTTGGGGACGGCCGAACATGAACGCATCCCACCAGTCCTGTGCAGCTCCCTGCAGTTGCCCAGAAGCGTAGAGCACCTTCTCATAATCGGTGCACTGGGCGATGTTCAGCTGTTTTTCCACTGCACGGAGCCAGTCATCCGCCTCCAGTGGTTCAGAGGCGTGAGTGAACACAGGTGGATGGCCCTTCAGGAACTCTCCTCGACGGTCCCTGACTTGAAGAGGTTGAGGTGCGGCAGCGGGCGCCTGATCCAGGCGGTTCATCATGGCATGCATAAGTTGATTCTGCGTGGCCATCAACTGCTCGATGGTCACTGGCGGCGGTGGCGGTGGCGGGTCCATAGGAGCACCACGCCCACGGCCACGGCCTCTCCCGCGTCCGCCCCTTGCTGCCATCTGCTCACCAACAAATGCGCAAGAGTTAGACCTTTATATCCAACATAGAAAGTATATATGACATAAATGAACATTGCTGAAATTTCTGTGCACATTCTTGTCAACAGCAGCTCACTAAAACGGGCATAACTCGAGCTACAGAAATCCGACAGGGGTGAACCAGACATCGTTGGAAAGCTTAAGAAACCGGCTACAACTTTCGTATAGAACACTTTTTCAGATTCGGCCAGATTCTAGGCCGAAAACAGCATTGATCAGAGACTGTTCTGGATGACAGACTGCGCGGAAACATCAACTTTAAACAGGCTTATCTCCTAGATCCGAACAGATAAAGACTTTGTTCCAGATTTGTTTGAAAGGTACATCAATCTAGATACTCCCACAAAAATTTCACAATTTTTGGGGTCACGGATTAAGAGATACACAGATTTAAACACAGGCTGTTCCAGAAAACAGCAACACAGAAAAGAGGTAAACAACTTTATATGCCACATGAAGGTGTTTAACTTGGAGAAGCACAACATAACTTGTACTTTACCACACACAAACAAAGATCCAAACAAACATAGTTCACCAGCATAAGTAACACAAACACCACAGGTTCACATAACACAAACTGAAACTTAAGCGACACGTCTAACGGGATAACTGAACGTGGTAGGCAAGCTACTGGGCTCCACCGGGGGCATCGTTGGCTCTGTACTTCTTCTTGTAAACAGCTGCATAGTCTAGCTCACCGCGAAGGTAGTCCACTTCGCGCTCCAAACGCCTTATCACCTTCTGGGCAGCACGCAGGTCATCCTGCACCTTGTCCGCCTTCCTATGCACCTCATAGGCATGCTGAGCGGTAGAGACCAGAACCGGGTACTCCACTGGTGGTAGCAGGGTTCGCCACGAGCCCTCCATGTCACTTTGGGGCAGGTAGCGGTAGCGATCATTCCTCATCCTCTGGAAGCGAAGGCCATGGTAGTGCAGGTAAGCATCCTGCGCCGCGTCCTCCATACTTGCGAGGGCATCACCACGCTTGGTGGTAGTCCTGTGTGCCGACTCTATGACATGGGCTTGATCAGCAGCTTTCCAACCTGTAACCATCAGGTCGGACTTCCAGTATGTGGCCTCCAAGGGATGAGTGTACTCGCCACAATGATACTGGAGCTTGGCTTCCATCTCAGGGTAGTACTCCTCCAGCAGACGAACCAGCATACTATGATAGTATGCTGCCTCGTCGGGCTTCTTGAACATGAAGCGACGATCCCAACCAAGGTCTTCCACCACCTGCGCTGCTGGAGAGGCAGGGGGTGCGGGTGCCGAAGCTGACGAGGCGGCGGGAGAGTGTACCACCGGGTACACTGGCACGAAGGCTGGTGCCGCAGGAGCTGGTGGAGCGTCAGGTGCTGCAGGAGCGGGTGCCTCTGGAGCAGGGACCTCAGGCGCTGGCGCCTCAGGCACAGGCTCCACTGGGACTGGCACCTCCGGAGCAGGCACCTCCGGAGCTGGAGACTCGGGAACTGCTGCAGGGGGCGGGGGTGGCGCTGCTAGCTCCTCAGAAACTGCTGGAGTAACGGTCAACTCTTCATCCTCCATGAAGACGGCGTTGGAGGAGCTGGAGGAACCATCACTGTCGGGGATGTGAACCACAGGGGGAGCAGGCTGGCTGGTGAAAAGAGCACGGTAGGCACGGGTGTTCATGCGAGGCATCCTGACGTTAAAAACAAGATAAGATAAGCGGAAACAATTAGTTTTATGCAAAAGGATAAGAATAAGAAGCAGGTATAAATTTTAATAAAGTAACGAGTTAATAAAATAAGCATGAACAGGTAACAAAAAGGTGTTAGACGTCCATTTCCTAGCTAGGCTTGCGTCCTACAGTCAACAAAGCTCTGATACCAATTTGTCACACCCCAATTTTAAGGATAAAATTGGGACAACGTACTCATGTGTGCCCAGGAAACAATCACACACATAAGTAGACAAATTACAAGAGTGGCATCATCACATTGTTTATTACATCACGATAGTATTTAAAACAGAGTCTTACAACAAACTGAACCTCAGATCACTGAACTGATACACAAACTACGCCACAGGGAAACGTCGACTGGGGGAACAGCTAGCCTAGAAGTCTTCAGGAAAGTCGCCAACTGCACCTTCATCTGTTACCCAACCGGGGTTTTGCCCAAAAAGAAGATAAACAACAAGCGTAAGTACTCCACGTACTTAGCAAGCTAACAAAGGGTTCATGAGGCTCAAAAAGGCTGACGCTGTCTGACTGCAGTTAGCTTTTAAGTTGGCAAAGTTTTAACATTAAGGTAAACGAATATTGTGCTTAACCCTTAACCCATGATCCATTTGTCCAACAAAGGTAAGATATGACATCATAATGTACCAACAACATAAAGTAACAATTGTTAAGTTTCATAGTTCCGCTAGTTTTCCGGGCCGCTCGTGACCGTGAGCACGGCTGTTATAACAGTTTTACACTCTGCAGAGATGGTGCATCTTTACCCACAAGCCGTGTTACCCTTGTGCCCGAGGCGGCCAACCTCTTGATCCACTTCCGAGGTAGATCGGCAGGGCACACTATGAAGCCTTTCGCTGGTTCGTCTAACTGGTCAGGGCCGCTAGGTTTCCTTGGCAGGCAGATGTAGCAACCCCCCTTTTCTATGGCACAAGGCCATCGCAGCTATACACATAGAAACAGGAGCAGCCCTACACCCAAAGTGGCAAGCCCCTTTTGCGCCCTTTCGGGTCACCGCTGCCATATTAGACAAGGTCCAGTTTACTGAGCTAAAACCAGAGCCATATAGCACTCATGGTAGCACTGTCAATCCCAGCTTTTGCTAACAGCAAGCTTTATTAACCGTTTAACAACATATCATCATGAGAACACATTCATCATTGGACTGGATCGATTATAAGTCAGTTAGCACTAGCAAAGCTACCCATATGCATATATCCCACGGGAACAAGAACATCACAGATCACAAAGCTAAGTGGGTTTTCTAAGGTTGCTCAGTTGGACACATGCATAAATGAGTGATTAAAGTAAAGTGTATAGGTAAACAAGGAGATCCCATGCTAACTTGCCTTGGTTGTCGAAAGGTTGATCCTCCTGCTGAACACTGAACGAGGGGTCCTGATCGCACCACACCGACTCACCGTCTACTCGATCACATAACATCACCACGCATTCCAGGTGCAAACATACACGATGCAAACAAGGCTATTATTAGAACAATACACCAAACAGTAATAAACTGAAATAAAACTTTGGTAAAACTGAAGTACGCGTTTCCACGATCACAACAAGTTTTGGTTCATCGAAAACGGAGTTACGGTGCGAGATCTACGATCGAAACGGTATATATAAAGCCCTAAACAAGATTAACTTGGACCCTAAAGCTAAACTGTCCAAAACAGGTTAACAGGGGTATAAACGGGTAGAGCACTAAATTACGAAGCTAACGCAATTTGAATGGATCAAAACGGAGCTAAAACGTGGATTTTATAAGCAAAACAAAGTAGTGGCATTTCTGTAAATAAACTGAAAAGCATTAGAATTGAAACCGGAATTTAAATTGAATTTACAGACGGCTGGACCGCGCCTCAAATCGACCAAAACACAGGGGCCTAGACGGAAGTTTTCAAAGACTCAGGTAACAGTGGTAAAAGGGAGCGCGGGTTAAGGATAAAGTAATTATAAGGGCCTTTTTGAAAGATGACGGCCGAAGGGGTATCGAGCGCTACGGGCCGTCGGATCGGCGATGGGCGATGTGGATTAGACGCCGAGGGTTTGCGCGCGCGGGACGGCCGACGGCGCGCCGCGGGCAGGGCACGGGCCGCGACGTCGTGGCCGCGTCGCGACGCCGGGCATGCACACGCCATGGCCGGAACGCGGAAGCTCGCGGACTTGGTCGCGAAGCTCGCCTCCGACCAAACCAAGCGAACGGAGAGATAGAGGAGATCGAGGGGGCTCACCACGGCGGAAAAACGAACGGAGGGGAGGGCTCGGAGGTGGCAACCCACGGCGAACGGCGGAGCACAGCGACCGGCGGGGTACCTGCTCACGGAGTATGGCGGTTAGAGCGACTCCGAGTTCAAGGAAGTGAGGGAAGGGGTAAGGGGGCACCTCCTCTGTGGTGCGGAGCTCCCGCGGTGTCGAATCGGCCGGCGAAGCAGCGAGACGACGGCGCGAGCACGGCGGCGGCGGCAATGGCGCGGAGGGGCTCTGGAGTGGCTCTGCGCGGCGCTGCGGGAGTGGGAGAGGGAAAAGAAGGAGCGGGGTGCGGCGCATCTGCTAAGTACACGAGGGCGAGGGCGAGGTCGTGGGAGCGGGCTTGCCCACGACGCGCGCGAGAAGCGGCGGAGCGGTTGCTCGCTCGAGCGCGGACGGCGCGTGCGAAGGGGAAGAGGGAAGCGCCGACAGGTGGGGACGGGTTGCCAGAGAGAGAGAGGGAGAGAACGGCGGTTCGCGCGGCGCGGGCGCGAGCAGGCCGGCCCACGGGCCGCGCAGCGAAGAGAAGAAGGGAGGGAAGAGAGAGCCGGGGATTGCTGCGTCGGGCCGGCCTATGGGCCGAGCGGGAGGGGGGAATCCGGAAGGCGCCGGCCCACGGCGGGAAAGGAGAAGGGGGAGGGGGCGCGCCGGCGGTTGGGCCGCCAGGCCGCCTGGGCCGAAAACGAGGGAGAGAAGGAGGGAGAAAAGAAAGAGCTTTTCATTTTATTTCAAGGCTTTTCAAAACATTTCCAAAAGGAGTTTGAATTCAAACCAAGTTTTAACAAAACCAGTCACTCCAATAAATCCAGTGCATCAGCATGAATGCATAAACATGTTGCCACCATTATTTTAATTCAACAAAAATTTATTTAACCCTAGGTTAAATGCCCACAAAAACATAATTAAACCATTTTCACCTATTTTGTTTTGGAGAAATTTTTAGGGTGTTACAATAAATCATGACGATCTCAGATATGCAGCCCTAACAATGTTACTTAGATTGAACAACATGAACAACGACATGATGAATATCAACATGATAAAAATAGCAAGAATACAATAATAATAATAATAGATTGGATGACGACGTTGGGTGTACATTTCATTTTGCAGAACAAGATGGCATTGCAGGAAACCTAGGTTGCTGCTGGTGGTGAAAGATTGTCGACTAGCCATGGAGGAATTTTGTCATTGACCATTTGCAGATGCGACGAGCCTACTAGCAACAGAGAGGAAGATGAGCCATCGTGGACGTTGGGAGCAGTCACATGAAGAGTGCTTCTAAAAATCTTATTCGTCCTCTCTCAGTGCATAATCGCAAGGATGAGGGTTTCAAAGACCTGCTCTCCTGATCGTCAATGCACGCAGGCTCTCGGGATGGAGATGATACGGCGATGACATAACAACGAGGAGAGGAAAAACCCTAGGTCAATTAGAAGCATTTTGGCATTGTTCGATAGATTGCTTATATAGGCCTCTCTAACCTGATCTCATGTCTCGATCATGATCTAAACCATTTAGGACTCCTATTTGCAAACTTAAAGGCCGATTAACCAAAAACCAATACTGCAAAATGAGGTTATATCCCCACAAGGTGAGGAGATAGGTTTTGGTGATCCATTCACGCAGGTGTCGTCCACAAGGTGAGGTGAGCGCACACGTGTGGGCTTTCTTTCTCCTCCTAACACTAGACTTGAGGAAGTAGAGAGGACTACCGTATTAAAGCATGGCTACCCCCATGTCCACATCTAAGGTAGAACTAAAGGATTCCCACTACTCCACTTTGCACATGTGAATGGACCTTTGAGATTTCTCTACAAATTCAAAATTTCTTAATGATGGATGCTTGTTCAATTGCCAAAGTAAACTCGGGCAAGGTATTCCTGGCTGTCTTACTGCTAGTAAAAAAAATGCAGGAAACCATTGAGAGTTTGGTGTGTCGGATCTGTTGATCTTCTTTAGATTTTGGCATTTTGTGTCCATATTAGAGGAAACGTTGGTTGGCATTCGATGTGCAATCTCAATCTCTTCTTTTGGTCTGCTCTACAGTAAGGTCTCATGTCTTTAAAACTCTATTATGATGGTGTAGAATTATGAGCATGCGTTCCTTTAAAGGTTCCTCTAGGCTCATGTTCCTTCAGTTCTTACTAGACCTCGCCGTCAGCCATGGGTGACTATTGTGGTCTTTGAAGCCTTGTTTGGTGAGGGTGTTTGTAGGCATGCATTTTCTTTGTTGTCTCCTGTTTGATCTTCAAACTCTGACAAACAGTGGATGACTAAATGAAAAAGACAACCAGTTTGATCTTCAATGTACTCCTATTTTTTGAGAATATTGTTTTATATTTTTCTTGTCCATCTTTTGTACTGGCCATTGTTTTCCTTATCATACATGAATTTTTAGGCACTCTTTTGAGTGTCCTTTAATATAAAAAATAAAATAAAAAGAAGCACAGGGCATGCAGACTACGTTTGTTGGTACTATTTTTTTAGAGAAATATGCATCACAAGTCACTATTTCCATGGCACACTTGAACAAATTTAGTACTCTTTTTTAATCTAAAAATATAAGACACGATGTATTTCAAACTTTTAATTTTTTTCATCTTTGAGTATGGCTAATTTTTTGGTGTAATATAATAACAGAAATGCTTCATTCCTAGCACGCTCTCACGTCGCTTGGCCGCAACCACACATGCACACCCTCGTTGGTCGTCTGATGCGTGCAGGGAAACGCAATGAAGAAAAAGGTGATCCCACTCGTGCTCGTGTCTGGGCGCCGGTGCCCACTTTCTTCTTCCCCGGATCTGGAGCGGCGGCTAGGGTTCTAGTCCCCGTCTTTCGAAAGTACTAGCCGCTCTTTGTCATATAATTATGATTAGTTACCCTTTGGCAGGTTGACTTATAAACCTCATTGTTTTTCACCACGAAAGCGTGATATATACTTTGTTTGGGTGTTCCCTGGTGTAGGCAAAGTCCATGAAAACCGGGTAGGCCAGTTTTTGGCACAATCATGCTGCTTCGGTCCATTTGTGCACTACTACAAAAAAAACTTATGCAAGGCGTTTCCAAAATAGCCTCGGAGGCAAGCGATATTTTAAATTGCCTCGGTTAAATGCCTAGCATTAACCGAGATGAGAATTTTTATTAACCAAGGCGGTCACAACCAACCACCTCGCAAAATTGATTTACGGAGGCGGTCAAAAAATAATTGCCTCCTAAAATCTATTAATGGAGGCGGCCTCCCTCCAAAAGAACCTCCATTTTTGGAGGTGGGCATCCTAAATAGCCTCCCTCAGAAAAAAAAGTTTGTGATTATAGTTTCATGTCATGGTTTGGTCCATACTATAGGTTTATGTTGGAAAAGATCACGTGTAAATTCAACTTTCATAGCATTTCTGATATGTTACACAATGTAAACATGCTTCATTGATTCTTAAATACATATATGTATTAGAAGTTTAGAAAAGAAAAGTACAAAGTCATCCACATGAAGGTTGACAATACTATTTTACCATAGATAAACAATATTGTAAAGTGTGTGCATATATAGCTTCATGACAATATGCGAGAGGAGAACAATAACATTTTTGCATGCTCATTATTTACCCTTCGCCTCTCTGAAAAGTTTAGTATAGAGGTCAATATAATCTTTATGCGGCAGAAGAGCGCCTCTGTCCATTACTTAGACTTGTTCGCTGGTCTTGTAAACTGAGCCGGCCTTATAGTCGGCAGGAATGGCGTTGTCGACAACACGGTAGCCACCACCCTTCGCAAGGAAGCGAAAGGCGATAGGTCCCTTGATAGGCTCCTTACTGTCGAGGGTAAAGGTCTTGGCTGGTGACTCCTTGAGATCATCCGTAAAATCTGTGGCGCCCTCCGGCTTGACCGACACCTCGGAGATGGCGACGTTGGTGATGATGGATAGTTTGGTGGGGCTAGAGCCCTCACCGATTGTGAGAATGAGCGGGGTGCTGCATGAGCCGACGACTAGTGCCGCCAACACCACCGCCGCGAGCAGTAAGGAGGACGAGGAGGCCATTGGTGAGCTAGCAAGTAAGTTAGTAGAACCTTGTTTATTTCTTGATCGAAGAAGAGGGATGGATGGATGTGTCCGGCGATCGATGTTGTAGCTGCCACTGCGTATTTATGGGTGACGGAGGCAAGCAAACTAGGCATGGATGTACGGTGAGCCTCACAGATCGTTGGGTGGCTTGTTTATCAAAAGACACTTGTTCATTGCTAGAAATAGATCTAGGCTAGGTATTCTGGGATGTCCAGCTATCACTTAAAAAATTACAAGACATGCAGACCTCTCAGAAAGCACGGGTACGCAACTCGCAATGTCTTTATAGCACTACTTAGAGTAAAATGCGGCATGGGTCACTATTCCCTATGATGACAGACTTAAACAAACTTAGTACCACTTGCATCTAAAAATATATAGCGCATACCCATGTCAGAATTTAAATTTGTTGACTTTTTAACAACACTAATATATGCACTCCCTCCGTACCGTAAATAGAAGTCGTTTAGCACAACGACACGGTCCGCAAAGTATAACTTTGACCACTTGTTTCTTTAAAAATATTTCTTGTAAAGTGGTATATGTATATTTTTATGAAAGTACTTTTCAAAATAAATTTATTTATATGATTCTACATCTCTAAACTCAATAATTTATAAGTTATTCATGATTTATATTCTCAATGTTTGACTCAAACCTTGTCCAAAACAACTTCTATTTGTCATACAGAGGGAGTATGTTGTAATTTATATCTACTCTATATATCTATGTCATTAATAATAATAATATTATTACTACTATAATATAAAGGAGCAAAAGATTAATAGGATAACACCCACCTAACTAGGTCCCACCCACCATATATACCCATTGCCTAGTCTTATTCGTCCTGTCTCAGTGCTTGATCGCAAGGATGAGGGTTTCAAAGACCTGCTCTCCTGATCATCAATGCACGCAGGCTCTCGGGATGGAGATGATACGGCGATGACATAACAACATGGAGAGGAAAAACCCTAGGTCAATTAGAAGCATTTTGGCATTGGTCGATAGATTGCTTATATAGGCCTCTCTAACCTGATCTCATGTACTGGCTGTCTTACTGCTAGTAAAAAAATGCAGGAAACCATTGAGAGTTTGGTGTGTCGGATCTGTTGATCTTCTTTAGATTTTGGCATTTTGTGTCCATATTAGAGGAAACGTTGGTTGGCTTTCGATGTGCAATGTCAATCTCTTCTTTTGGTCTGCTCTACAGTAAGGTCTCATGTCTTTAAAACTCTATTCTGATGGTGTAGAATTATGAGCATGCGTTCGTTTAAAGGTTCCTCTACGCTCATGTTCCTTCAGTTCTTACTAGACCTCGCCGTCAGCCATGGGTGACTATTGTGGTCTTTGAAGCCTTGTTTGGTGAGGGTGTTTCTAGGCATGCATTTTCTTTGTTGTCTCCTGTGTGATCTTCAAACTCTGACAAACAGTGGATGACTAAATGAAAAAGACAACCAGTTTGATCTTCAATGTACTCCTATTTTTTGAGAATATTGTTTTATATTTTTCTTGTCCATCTTTTGTACTGGCCATTGTTTTCCTTATCATACATGAATTTTTAGGCACTCTTTTGAGTGCCCTTTAATATAAAAAATAAAATAAAAAGAAGCACAGGGCATACAGACTACGTTTGTTGGTACTATTTTTTTAGAGAAATATGCATCACAAGTCACTATTTCCATGGCACACTTGAACAAATTTAGTACTCTTTTTTAATCTAAAAATATAAGACGCGATGTATTTCAAAATTTTAATTTTTTCATCTTTGAGTATGGCTAATTTTTTAGTGCAATATAATAACAGAAATGCTTTATTCCTAGTACGCTCTCACGGTGCTTGGCCGCAACCACACATGCAGACCCTCGTTGGTGGTCTGATGTGTGCAGGGAAACGCAAGGAAGAAAAAGGTGACCCGACTTGTGCTCGTGTCTAAAGGACCAAAAGCGCTACACAAAGGCGACCAGAGGGGGGGTGAATGAGATCTTTAAATTTCCTTTCAGAAACTTATAGCCAATGTCCCGAGAATCAACGCCAAGAACAATCCTAGAGCTTGGTAGTGTCCACGACCCTAGATGTAGGGTGGATGCACAGCGAGACACTACACAACTTTAGAAACCCAACGCAAAAGCCAGAAACCAAAACCGACAAAGGACGAACGATCTGCGGACGAAACAGTGCAAAACTCACTGGCCAGCGTCCGATGCAGAAGCACCGGACGCGTCCGATGCAAAATGACCTGATCTGGGACCTTACTGCATAGCCATCGGACGCTGGCTATAGGGACAATTCAGCGTCCGATGCTCCTTCAAAATCACAGAAACTGATACGTGGCAACGACGCGTCCGATGCTATTCGGGTCAGCGTCCGATGCCACGAACACTAGCGTCTGATGCCCCCGAAAACGCATAGTTCTTCCGTGATTCCAACCCGATCTCCTCCGAATCAAAAGCACTGAGGCTTAGACTTGGTATGAGGAGTTCCAAGGATGTTAGTGAGCTACCCCTGAGAAATCATGGCTCGAACCTAACTCCAAATCGGTAAATCGGAAGAATTAGGGATAAAAGGGAGAAAACCGATCCAAACACGTAAACCGATCGATCTACTTGCTCGCGAGGTTTGAGTTGAATTCCTTCGGTGGACAAGGTTTGGAGGGAGGGGTTGTCTCTCCTTATATAGCCTAATACAATTATTCCCTTCTACCCCTTCTGCTAATGAGCGAGCAGACTAACCCTGAGGGTATTCCTGACCAACTCGAAGTTGATGGTGATCCGACGGCCACGCCCGCACAACTGGTAGCTTCGCCTCGATGCAACCTCACCGATTGCCGCCACGTGCCGCCACCGCTCTGCTCGTCCTTTTCATGGACCTCCCCCGGTTTTGAGGCCGAAACCGGGAAACCTGGGCCATCTCCCGGTTTTGAGGCCGAAACCAGGAAACTTGTCGTCCGTCGCCTGAGTTTTGTCACCCAAACTCAGAAACCCGTCAACGCCGAGGTTTTGAGGCCCAAACCTGGAAACCGTCCTCAGCCCGAGTTTTGTGGCCCAAACTCGGAAACTGGCCGCACCCAGGTTTTGAGGCCCAAACCTGAAAACCGTCAAAAAAATTCGTCCCCCGCTGAGAGCCTTCAACCATCGTGCACCCAGAAAAACGTACACAAGAAATCATCTCTATTAAAATCAAAGACTATTATAAAATATAGATTAGATCCAACGGCCGATAAAAAAAGTTTATGTGAGGTCCACCCTCCTCAACGCGCTCACCCCCGTACCCGGCCCTCAACGCTCGCCCCCCGCACGCCCTCGCCCCCCGCACGCCCTCGTCGTGAGGGATCGAATCCTTGTAAAAAACAATTTCATATATATTAGTATAGATAAAAAAAAAGGAAACGTGTAGGGATTACGAGTGCGAGAGGGCCCGCGAGGATCGAGGAGAACAGATGCAGAAGGTCGCCATCCTCAACCTCGTGCAGACCCTCAACTACACTCCGCCGCCGCCTCAGGTCATGGTATCGCCAACGGTGGTGGCGCCGGAAGCCCGTGGAGCCGAGATCCACTGGTAGGGCCAAGGTGAAGCCTGCATCGTCGGCCTTCTCTCTTGTTCGACGAAACCCGCGCCTGGATCGAGTCCCGCAGCGCCTCCTCTTTCCCGCGCCACCCACCTCCGGAGCTCCGGTCATCTTCTCCGGCGAGCGAATGATGGCTGGATCAGGAAGATCGAGACCCCCTCTACCTCCACCACCCCTACGTCTCCATTATCTATGGAAAAACAACGCCTAGGGTTCGGCTCTCGCACCTGGAGCGAGTCCAATGCCGCACCCAGCCCCACGCGTGGTGAGCAGCATAGCACAGGCGGACCTGCGCAGCCATGGTGGCGGACCTGCTCCACGTGTTTCTAGCTGGGAACCAGAAACTTTTAGCTGGTTTGACATCTTTGGGGGAAATGGGGAAACACATGGTTTCCGTACTTGTTCAAATTCAAATGCATGTCTAGCTGTGATTTATATATTGTAATTGCTATATGACTTTTCTAATTTCATACCATGTGATAAGTTATACAATTTACCTTTCCATCCATTTTTCCTAGGAATATATAGAATAGGATATATTCAGTGAAAACTAGAATAAGCTGAATGAGAGGCCTTTAACTTCAGAATAATTCCTACTTTATCTGTTCTTATGTGCATACAGGTTGTGTCAATTCCTACGCTTGGCAATATTAAGATCACAGGTTTGGTTGTGTCAATTCCATGCATTGTGAATTTCTTCATGCATAGGTTTGGTTTGTCGATGGATTTCTTATTTTAAATTTACAATTGCATCTGTTCCATGGCTCATGATCTCTCTCAAACTGAAACTCTGAACATGTTATCTCAGTAGCAGCAAGGTGCTCTTTCCTATAAAAAAGGGCGCTCTTCCATGGACTTTTATTCAAAGACATTACAGAGTTTTCCTGAGACATGACAACGTTTGACTGTTATGGTTTCTCAAATCTTGGGGAGTTTTTCTCACCATTTTCTATCACAATTTCTCTGTCCAGTTTGGGTGAGCACGCCAACGCCATCATGGCTACAGAAGTAGGCGTTGCTTCCTCCGCGCACCGAGCTCGTTCTGATCGCGCAGCCATGGGACATGCACCACCGGCACAGCCACCAGCACACGTCGTCCGGGAGCTTCCTCACCGATGAGCAGCCGTCGTAGCTAGACGACCAGTTCGATGAGCTTGAGACACCATCATGGCTGGACGATCTGCTCTAGTATATTGCAGAGCTCAAGAGAAGAGTTCAGTCCTTACAGGAAATTGTTTTTTTTCTGAAATGAACCATATAAGTCGTTTACTGCATGAATTACAAACCTTAAACATCCCAGAAATTTCTTAAATTTTTATGCTTGCAGACAGAGAGAATAGGAGTAACTGCTGAAATGGATTTTCTCGGCCAGCAAAAAAAAATCATGTTAGACTTAGTAGAAAATAAAGCCTTGAAGCAACAACTTGAGAGTCTATCTCAGGAGCATCTCATTAAACGTTGTAAGTATTCCTATTTCTTTCCCCTAGAGTTTCTTCGGTGTCATTCAGAATATGCTGGAGCTTATCAATCATCTTTTTAAAATAGTTGACTCATCAATCATCACAAACATACTCAGAGCTTATCATTTATATTTTTAAAACAGATGACTCACCAATTTTGTCTCCAAAGCTGCAGATCAGCAAGAGATGTTTGAGAGGAAAATTAGTCTGTCATAGAAGAATGTTCCAGCAGCAACATATACCGCAACCGCAGGCTCCTACCCATAGTCGTGCTGCTGAATGTCTGAATTTTTTATTGCCATGTGTGCAGGTGATAAGCAGTTGATACTATCATTTCTTAGGAAGGAAGAACCATGCCTTCAGCTTGATCCAAGAGCTGATCCCTTTATTTCACCCGTTTGCCTGTCCTGATATTCATGTACAGGATGACATTCCGGCCGATTTTCATGCTCTGGTGGGTCTTCAGGCTAAAAGTTTGATGATCCCCTTCCGGTGTTTTTGCAGCAAGAGGGGTATGCATCGTGGCCACCTTTCCTTTTCTTCTAATGGAACACATGTTCAAATGTTTTTTTCTACGTGTAATTCAATTTTAGGAAAAAAAGGCAACGCGCATATGAAAGAAAATAAGATACAACCCTTGATGTTTTCCATCTATCTATACTATAATGGAACACTTCAAATTATTTTATATCCACTAATAAAATCATCCCCCGCTGAGAGCCTTAAACTATTACGCACCCAAAAAAACATACACAATTCTGATAATTTGCACCCAAAAAAACGTACACAATTCTGATAATTGTACACTGATATATCTTTAATGATTTGAACTCGCAGTTAACAGAAGACTCGACAAGTGGGTTAGGCTTCAGAAGCTTGGTCATGTCCAAAGGAGACCTCCAGAGGCACCAGTGCATTGTGGAGTTTTAGCCCAAGATTTTCTTGTGAGGAGAGGTAGAGGTAGACCGAAATTGACGTGGGGGGAGGCAATAAAGAGAGATCTAAAAAGTTGGGATATACCTAGAGATCTATGTTTAGATAGAAATGCATGGAGAGCAGCTATTGACGTGCCTGAACCGTGACTAGGGTCTCTTGTTGGGTTTCAACTCTAGCCTACCCCAACTTGTTTGGGACTAAAAGGCTTGGTTGTTGTTGTTGTTGTTGTTGTATGTTGCTATACATACTAACGATAGCCATACCATTTTCTTCACATTTAATTAGCCAGTGGCAACACCATTTGATTGGCAACATTTTGGTGAAGATGTCTATATCTTTTAGTGACAACACTGCCTTTGCTAGATGAATCCTTAATATGTTTATCTTTTGATGATATTTATCCAGGCAACAAGCTTAAAGATGACTTGTCAAACAGAAATATAAAATTGATGAAACACATGTGGAGGTATGTCGCAGATTGTTATTACTCATCGCTCATTTACTATATTCACTTAAATGGTATATGAACATTTATTATCTGAATGTTAGTTGAGGCAAGATCTCTCTGTTGCTCATTTGAGTGAAAAAGAATTCTTAAATGTTCTTGCTCATTTGACCTCAATTGTTCTGGTGTCTTAAATGTCACCAGAACAATTCGGTTCAAAAAAAACTTGCTCATTTGACCTCAACTGTTCTGGTAGCAATGACATGAGGAGTTGAAGCAGCCAGCTTGCAGGAACATGAAGAATTCACAAAGGTGAAAAATATTGTGAAGATCGAGCTGGAGAGATATGACGCCTAAGACACTCCTCCAGAATTTGATGTGCCTTGTCGAGGTTGATTTCAGTTGGAACGGCTTCTCAGGTAATATTGTTGAATTTTGTGATCTCTCAAAGTTGGAATCCCACTATTAGTTGAATGGTGGTGATCTATTTAATATTTGATGTGTTTAAAATCTTCAGATTTGCTTCCTGCTGTTATGACTTCTTTTTCCTCAAGGACACATTTTATCGATTCTTAGAAGGGTCATGTATGTTCACAATGCAGTAGTAAACTAATGTGTTCCATTCATCTGTATTTTGCAGAGTATCACTGAATCACCTGGGAGAACAGGGACTTGGCTATTTAGCCCAAGGAAATGATCCATTCAAATAGGTTGCCTACATTATCCATTCATCTGTATGTACATGCATTTCAATGACTGTCATCTAGCATAGATGTTGCATTCAATCATAGCTGCTATTATTAAAACTAGAAAAAGAATGAGATCTGAGCATCAAAATTACTTTTTCTAAAACATGGACTTGTTTTTTAGATGAACATATACATGATCTGTATGTACGTGCATTACAGTGACTGCCATCTATGCTTATTATGAGTCATTGAGATGAATGACTTTTGACCTAGCATTTTTCATTTAGATGGACAAGAGGGTAAAGATTTAAATTACATGTCATTGGTTTCTTTTGCAAAATTTTGTATTCTTGTGTTGCCTTAACAGACAGTGATAGGATAACCATGTTAATATTTGAAATGTGATAATTTGAAAATGTCGGACCGCTGAATTTCATGATGGGAGGGCTGGCTTAACAATATGCCTAGAATAGATTGATGTGTACTATTGTGCTTATTATGTGTGTCATGTTGGGAGGTTTATGCAGATAAATCATGAGAAGGTTTGTGAAGAGTTTTCTACATCAAGTCAAGGTATTGCTAACCCGGAGTTACTGCAACTGAATGCCACCCTAGAATTTGAAGCAACTATTTGGAGGAAGCAACCATCTAGCCATTGTGTTTTTCTTAGTCAGCTTCTGGCTATTGTTTGGCGAATATAATATGTTAGATCAACATTAAAATCCTTCTTAGTAGCATTGTATGGGCTGTCTATTTTTTCAATTTTTCTGCATGAGAAATGACCAATCTTTGTGAGATATTGAATTTGTGTTTCTTTCACCAGTTAATTTATTTTTTAGCATCACTGTAGCATTAGCACAAACAATATATACTATAAAAAATATCATCATTTGTTGTTTCATATGTATCCCTAAAATAAAACCGTGGCGTTAGCACGGGCGTTATACTAGTAATAGAAATGCTTCATTCCTAGCACGCTCTCACGTCGCTTGGCCGCAACCACACATGCACACCCTTGTTGCTCGTCTGATGTGTGCAGGGAAACACAAGGAAGAAAAAGGTGATCCGACTCGTGCTCGTGTCTGAAGGACCGAAAGCGCTACACAAAGGCGACCAGAGGGGGGTGAATGAGAGCTTTAAATTTCCTTTCAAAAACTTATAGCCAATGTCCCGAGAATCAACCCCAAGAACAATCCTAGAACTTGGTAGTGTCCACGACCCTAGATGTAGGGTGGATGCACAGCGAGACACTACACAACTTTAGAAACCCAACGCAAAAGCCAGAAACCAAAACCAACAAAGGACGAACGATCCGTGGACGAAACAGTGCAAAACTCACTGCATCGGACGCTGGCCAGCGTCCGATGCAGAAGCACCGGATGCGTCCGATGCAAAATGACCTGATCTGGGACCTTGCTGCATAGCCATCGGACGCTGGCTATAGGGACAATTCAGCATCCGATGCTCCTTCAAAATCACAGAAACTGACACGTGGCAACGACGCGTCCGATGCTATTCGGGTCAGCGTCCGATGCCAAGAACACTAACGTCCGATGCCCCCGAAAACGCATAGTTCTTCCGCGATTCCAACCCGATCTCCTCCGAATCAAAAGCACTGAGGCTTAGACTTGGTATGAGGAGTTCCAAGGATGTTAGTGAGCTACCCCTGAGAAATCATGGCTCGAACCTAACTCCAAATCGGTAAATCGGAAGAATTAGGGACAAAAGGGAGAAAAACGATCCAAACACGCAAACCGATCGATCTACTTGCTCGCGAGGTTTGAGTTGAATTCCTTCGGTGGACAAGGTTTGGAGGGAGGGGTTGCCTCTCCTTATATAGCCTAATACAATTATTCCCCTTCTACCCCTACTGCTAATGAGCGAGCAGGCTAACCCTAAGGGTATTCCTGACCAACTCAAAGATGATGGTGATCCGACGGCCACGCCCGCACAACTGGTAGCTTCGCCTCGACGTGACCTCAACGATTGCCGCCACGTGCCGCCACCGCTCTGCTCGTCCTTTTCACGGACCCCCCCCGGTTTTCAGGCCGAAACCGGGAAACCTGGGCCATCCCCCGGTTTTGAGGCTGAAACCGGGAAACTTGTCGTCCGTCGCCTGAGTTTTGTGGCCCAAACTCAGAAACCCGTCAGCGCCCAGGTTTTGAGGCCCAAACCTGGAAACCGTCCTCAGCCCGAGTTTTGTGGCCCAAACTCAGAAACCGGACGCACCCAGGTTTTGAGGCCCAAACCTGGAAACCGTCCACTCGGTGGTTTTTCTGTGGTTCAGCCCCCAAACCGAGCCGTAGAGGGGATGCACCGCCCGTGCACCCCGTCCACACACAAGTCTTCACTTGTCGCTGTCCCAGGCCGTCAGCCACCACGGCCGATCCTCAGGCCACCGGTCCGTCAGTCCAAGCCTCATGTTCGCCCTTCACCGCTCCAGGTCCATCGGCACGATACGTCTCTACTTGACCTTCACCTTGCCTTTGATCACCATATCCGAGCTCAACACCTGCACAACATAAGCCAAAGAACATGCGCATCATCCCAGTTGACAATCACTCATCATCTCAAGATCTGGCATACACCCAAGTATCCGTAATCTTCCCCTTGATGAGTGCATTGTCAACTACCAACACAAATCATATGAAGGTAGAAGAAAGAATAAAAAAGGAGGAAGCGAACTCAACCAAACGACCAGAAGCGAAGCAAAGCCAATAGAAGTCGAATGGAGTGAGCGAGACAACTTGGTTCCCAAAGACATGAGCAATCGGCTCGACGCAACCAAGCAAAGCAAAACTAGCCCTCAAGAAGAGGTAGAACGGGTTCAACACCACTAGCAAGAAGGTAGTCGGAGCAAAAGAGACAAAGACAAGCTAGTCCCTCCAGAAAGAGGCAAAGGCTCAACACAACTAGCAGAATCGCTCCAAACCAATTGAAAACCCACACAAGCTGAAAATCGCTCCAAACCAATTGAAAACTGCTCGAACCAATTGAAAAACCATATAGGAAAAAATATATAGGCTGAAAGTCTCTCCAGACTAATTGAACAACTCGTCAAAGCAGAAATTGAGCAAACCCCTTCAATAGTGCATACAACTTAGGGATATGATTTGTCAAAATTTTCTCCCCCTTAGTTGAAAATGCACACAACAAGGCAAAATGCATATGAGGCACAAATACAGGTTAGCAACTTCAAGTATATAGTCCATAGAGTGAATAGATGCTCTAAAGAGTGCTGATCCAACTACTCAACAACAAGCATAAATACCAGCAAAGGCTCAAACTGATCACAGAATACGAAATATGAACATATGAGCAAAGTGAGCAGTTTTAAGCCATTTAGAAAGGGTTTCGCCATCCAAATAGCACCAACATGTATAGACAGGAAGTTACACAAGTGCTAATCATGTATACAAGATGAACTACCCTAGCAAAGTTCAACCACCATGTTATAGAATGAAACATAGACTTGTGTGTTTCATAATTTTATCGGAGTTGCAGCGGTGATTACACAAGTTTAATTTCCCAATTCCAGTACAGCGAGCGTTCAATTGTTTCTTTTTGAGCGAACGGTCCGACAACGTCTTACGTTTCCTTTTTAGTTCATTTTTTCTTTCATTTTCCGTCCTGCGCATGACTCCACGTACCGAGGGCCACGAAACCACATTGGATTTTCAATTCCATTACAGCGGTCGTTCACTTGTATGAAGAGTCCACGTACTATGGTCCATCTGTACGTTTTTTCTTGTCTTTTGCAATACACGGAAACAGAGGTTGCTGAGAAAAGCCCACGTGTACATATCTCTTCTTGTCTTTTTCTATATTTATTTTTCTTTTCTTTTTTTCTTTTTTATTTTATCTTTTATTTTTATATAAATTATTTCGTACTTAATTTTTATTTTTCTACCAATATACTATGATATTAATTTGTAGGTCTAAATTCTTGAGAACTTATATGTATAACTTTATATCTAAGTTATACAAGCAAATTATATATATATATATATCTTTTCTTTTTTAAAAATTACTAAGTTCTACATAAAAATTTTATGCTACCATAATTTTTAATATAATGTTTTGCAGAGGTGAACTTATTAGCACAGGTTTTTATCAAAACTTCATTGGGCAAGTTTATAAGATATATAGATAACACAAGTTGTATTGATTAAATTACGTAAAGTTGTATGAACTAATTTATGTATACAAGTTGTGTTTTGATAAACTTTTGTACATAAGTTATGTTTTTATAATTTTTGTGTTTCTAAGTTTTAGTATAAGTTATAATAATTTATTTCTTTATGTGTAATAACTTTATGTTTACAAGTCTTGGCATAAGTTATAAATTAATATTTTTTCTTTATATTTAATAATTTTTTGTAAATAATTTATGTTCATAACTCTTGTGTTTTCATATTTTTCATATAACTTATCGTTATAAGTTGTACATATAACTTCGTAGCTTTCAAAAATAAATTATGATTTTTTTCTTGAAAATAAAAGACTTTCCAAAAAAGGAAAGTTGCAGAAAATTTTTTTGCAAAAAAAGGAAAGTTACAGAAACTGTCTGATCGTTCTCTAGATTTGAATCCGGTGAACGTTCGCTGTTTAGTGTGCCCGGTTTAATTTTCAGCATGTGATTGTGAGAGGTTGAAAACTTGACATTGCCTAACTTTTCAACTGAGCTAAGCCTATGCATAAGCAATTAGAAGCTTGAAGCAACGGTTTCGGTCTTACACTACACGGCTCAAGTTTAACTCAATGTGCAATGTGCGGATACATGGGTGTATGCCGAGTCTCGAGTGATGAGTGATTGTCAACGGGTTTGATCGCAGGTTCTTTGGCTTGTGTTGTGCAGGTGTCGAGCACGGAGACAGTGATCGAGGGTAAGGTGAAGGTCAAATAGAGACGTGTCGTGCCGATGGACCGGGAGCGGTGAAGGGCGGACGTGAGGCTTGGACTGAGGGACCGGTGGCCTGAGGATCAGCTGTGGTGGCTGGCAGCCTGGGACAGCGACGAGCGAAGACTTGCGGGACATGATGTTGCTCGGGTCGAGGACCTGGGGACACGTGTCGGTGGACGGGGTGCACGGGCGGTGCATCCCCTCTACGGCTTCGGTTTGGTGGTTGAGCCACAGAAAAACCACCGAGTGGACGGTTTCCAGGTTTGGGCCTCAAAACCTGGGCGCTGATGGTTTCCGAGTTTGGGCCACAAAACTCGGGCTGAGGACGGTTTCCAGGTTTGGGCCTCAAAACCTGGGTGCTGCGGGTTTCTGAGTTTGGGCCACAAAACTCAGGCGATGGACGGCTGGTTTCCCGGTTTGGGCCTCAAAACCGGGGTTGGTCGTGAAGGCTGGTTTCTCGGTTTCGGCCACAAAACCGAAGGGCGAAGTCCGTGAAAAGGACGAGCGGAGCGGTGGCGGCACGTGGCGGCAATCAGTGAGGTTGCGTCGAGGCAACACTACCAGTTGTGCGGGCGTGGCCGTCGGATCACCAGCATCTTCGAGTTGGTCCAGAATAACCCTAGGGTTTAGCTGGTTCGCTCTGTAATTAGAGAGGGGCTGAGTAGGAATTAGAATTAGGATAAGTAGAGGGAGACACCCTCCTCCCATTCTATCTCAGTCATTTGCTCTTTGCACTTAGGGTTTCCTGCTCTCCTAATCCCCTGCTGTAGCTAGCTGAGATCCGCAGAGAACCATACCTCTGTGTACTGGAGATTTTGAGGAAGTGAGGCCGTAACCTCACTGTTGTAGCGTGTGGTAGCCACACGGTTGCAGATCGATGACTTCATTCGCGTTTTGTTCATGTTCTTCGCGTTCTTCATTTCTCCGTGATTTTCCCGTCACTCGATCTCCCTCTCTACTGCGTCTTTGCGAAATCCGTTTGAATCAACTTGTTCTTTATAGTGAGGAGATCATTTCCACCGAAGGAATTCATCTAACTCCTCACGAACAAGTAGATCGGGTCGATTTCGTTTTCGTGGCGCTTTTTGGTTCATACACCTTCCCCTTCGATTTCCTGTTGATTGAGTTGATTTGAGCGGATGATTTCTTGGGGATAGTCTTCTAACTACCTCGTGATCATTCTCTCCAAGTTTGGGATCAAGGGATTTTGTTTTGAATCGATTTGGAGAAGATTTGGGTAAAGGGCGACCAAAACCGCCCTCACTGGGAGTTGGCGGACAGTCCGCCATCCCAGCCGCGGACAGTCCGCGCGTCGGCGACTCAGCCGAGCAGTGGCTGTGTGTCTCGGTGAACAGTGCCGAAGTTTGACCGGCAGACAGTCCGCCGTTGGTTTTCGTGGACAGTCCGGGAACTATCCAGGGGACTTCAGCAGCAGTGTGGTTTTGCTCTTTTGGCCGGCGGATAGTCCGCGACCTGAGCCCGGGCAATCCGCCACTGGGTAGACAGTCCGCGACCGTACCAGCGGACAGTCCGGGATCCTGCTGTAGCCTCCGGTTTAGTGCGTTTGCTCTCCCGACTTGTTCGCTTGGTTTCCGGACTTCTCGTTTGGCCCTAGAGTCGATCAAGGAATCTCTCTAGGTATCTTTGCTACTTGTTAGCATCGGTATTTGGGGATATCGCGAACAAGGAGCTGTTGCCTTTCGACGATCATGAGAGAGTTTTGAAGCTTTTGCATACTCTCGATCGGTTGGTGTGGGACTCAAAGGTCCAGGCGATCATCGAATCGTCCAACTATGAGACCCTCACTTGCAACGAGCTCTTTAGCAAGCTCAAGTCTAGTGAGATTGACGCCATGTCGAGGGCTTCTTATGAAAATCCTTCTGGCCCGACTATGGCTTTGGTTTCTGGCTCTTCTGCTAACCCCTCTGGAGGATTTGCACTTTCTTCACTCTTCTCTGTCACAGAGGACCAGCTGGAGTCCTTGGGGGATGACGAGTCGGCGATGCTCGCCAACCGGTTCTCGCGGTTCCACAACAACCGCATGAACCGTCGCCGTGGAGGAGGACGCTCAGGATGTTTTGAGTGCCGCGACCCCGACCACTTCATCGCCAACTGTCCCAAGAAGAAGAACACATCTGGGAAGGGCGATCATGGGCACAAGTACGACTCCGACACGCGCAAGGAGAAGTACGTCCCTGCGAGGCACAAGCGGAGGGGCGGCTTCGATAAGGAGTACATCAAGAAGAAGTACTTGGAGAAGGCCCAAGCTGAGCAGCGTGCGTTCTTCGCCACGCTCAGCGACGTCGACGGCTCGGATGATGACTCCGCTTGCTCAAGCGATGACAAGTCCGAGAAGAAGAAGAGGATCGAGGACAAGCTGAACGGCCTCTGCTTCTTCGCCGACGATGACGACTTCTGCACCATGGCCCTCGGCAAGGAGGTTGACGGCGAGCTGGAGGAGACTCCTCGGAACGACGACAACGACGACACCTCTCAGGTATCTCTCACCCACGACGAGCTTTTTGCTGAGGTCGAGAAGCTTACTGCCGCCTTGCTTAGTCAGGACAAGTTGCTTAGGCGTGCTGCTAGAGAGCGCAAGGAGTTTAGGCAGAAGTTGGAGGACACAGTGAGAGAGCTTGAGTTTGCTAAGTCCACCGTGGTCATTTCTGAGGAGGTAGAGTGTGAGATGTGCACCAAGCACATGACTGACCTTTTCACTTTGAGAGGTAAGTATGTGGCGTTGGTAGGAGAGGTGGATGAGCTGAAGGCTAGACCCTCGCTGTTGGGTGCGTGCAAGACTTGTCCTGTCTTGCAATCTGAGTTGGCAGAGAAGAATGTCAAGATTGTTTCTCTTGAAGTGGCCAACTCAGGTAGCACATGTGTGGCTAGGTGTGTTCTTTGTGAGGGTTTGGAGATGGAGATTGCGAACGTGAAGCATGACAAGATGCAAACCGAGGAGGAAAACACATACCTTCGGACCATCTTGTCATGGGTGTCTAGCGGTGAGCCACAGCTCAGGATGATGATCTCCCAATTCAAGCGAGCTGCTGGAGGTCCAGGTGTAGGTTTTGCTCCGGGTGTTGATGTTTCATCTTTTGGAAAGATTGGAGAGTCGAGTGGTCTTAACCCATGTGAGAAGCCCAACTCCACCACTACTCCCAAGCTTACCAAGATTCCACCCAAAGAGCCTCTCAAGCCTAACACCAAGGATGGGGTCTTTGTTGAACCTCCGAGAGCTCCACCAAAGAAACAATCATGGGCTCCAAAACGAAACCATCTCAAGAACAAACTTGACACCATGCCACCCATCTAGGAGGAGCTTATGCCACAGAAGGGCAAAGTGATCCACACCCACTACCGTGAGTACCAACAACCCCCTTTGAGAGCGGTGAGGTACCATTGTGAGCACTGTGGGAGAGATGGACACTTGAGTGAGTTTTGCTTTCGGTGCAAGAGAGAGGCGCGCCGTGCTAGGGAGATGAAAAATGCGGACATGTACCATCCTTTCCATGATGTACATGCACCGAATGTTCAGAGGCGTGCTGCTAGGCCCAGAGGTCCAGAACCTCAAGTTCCCAGGCCTAGGCAGCGGAGAGGACGTGCCCGGCGGGAGCCTGCAGTTATAGGCTATGGACCCCGTGGTAGTGGCTTTGTAGTTGAGCGTTTTCCACCACCGCGTTTTGAGTATCGTGATGGACGCTCCTCCCTTAGCGAACCACGTTTTCCTCAGCGTGGTGATCGCTTTCCCCGTAGGCATGCTAGGAATGGTTTTTCTGCTAACCGTTCCTTTGAGCAGCCGGCCCAACACTGGTATTCTCCCTACTTCACTAACCCTGGTGTTGGACCGTATGTTCACCCTATGTCTTTTTATTGATGTAGGTAAAACGATTGGAGGACGTTTGGTTGGTGGATTCCGGTTGCTCGAGGCACATGACCAGAAACGTCAAGTGGTTCTCCAGTCTTAGCCCTGTCGCCGAAAAGGAGTTTATCACCTTCGGCGACAACAGCAAAGGTAAAGTGTTGTCTCGTGGGTCGGTGCGAGTTAATGAGCATTTTGTGTTGCGTGATGTTGCTCTTGTTTCTAACTTGCATTTTAACCTTCTTTCTGTTTCGCAACTCTTTGATGACGACTATGAGATTCGTTTTAAGCCGAATCTCAGTGGTATTTTGGATCCTCAGGGCAATCTTGTTTGTGTGATTTCGCCCTTTGGGAAAGTCTTTCGTGCGGATTTCTCAGAGTCGTTTGGAACTTCTCGTTGTCTTTTGGCTGGACCTTCCTCCTCTGATCTTTGGAAGTGGCATAGGAGACTTGGACATTTGAGCTTTGACTTGCTTGCAAGGCTTAGTTCGCTTGGCCTAATCCGAGGATTGCCCAAGTTATCCATGGAGAAGGATCTTGTTTGCCATTCTTGTAGACATGGGAAGATGGTTGCCGTACCCCACCATCCAGTGACTCAGGTCATGACCAAGTGCCCTGGAGAGCTTTTGCACATGGACCTTGTTGGTCCGGCTTGGGTGAGCTCAGTTGGGGGGAAGTGGTATGTGCTTGTTGTTGTTGATGACTTTTCGAGATATTCGTGAGTCTTCTTTTTAGCTGAGAAGACCGAGACTTTCTCCTTTACTCGCAATCTAATTCTGCGTCTTCAGAACGAGTTCCCTTTGAACTCGATGCGAGCTATTAGGAGTGATAATGGTTCCGAATTCAAGAATTCAGATTTTGAGAAGTTTTGTAACTCCTTGGGCTTAGAGCATCAGTTTTCTTCTCCCTACACACCGCCCCAAAATGGTGTTGTAGAAAGGAAGAATCGGACCCTTGTAGAGATGGCCAGGACGATGCTCGATGAGCATAGGACTCCTAGGCGATATTGGGCCGAAGCTATGAGCACTGCATGCTATATTTCCAATCGCATTTTTCTCCGAGCTTTCTTGAAAAAGACTCCTTATGAGTTGCGTTTTGGAAAACTGCCCAAGGTGAGTTATTTTAGAGTCTTTGGTTGCCACTGTTTTATACTTAAGAAAGGCAACCTGGACAAATTTGAGTCTCGTTCTTCTGACGGTGTGTTTTTGGGTTATGGCACTCACACTCGAGCTTATCGTGTACTTAACCTTGACACTAACCGAGTCATGGAGACATCCGATGTCACCTTCGACGAGACCATGGTTTGTCCTTCTTCTCGTTTTGAGTGTGCAGGTGATCATGAGGTTGGTGAGCCTCTTTTTGATGACGAGGATGAGGGTGCTGAAGGTATGGATGATCCAGCACCCCCTCCACCTGCTGTGTCGCAAGGAGCGACTTCTACTACGACTCACGGCCCCGACACTTCTTCTTCCTGGGGGCCGTGGGATCCGCCACCTCGAGTGGTACCCTTTGTACCCGAGGAGGCGCCAGCTGCTGTTGACGGGGAGATCACTTCTGCACGGGAGGCGCCACGACACATTCAGCGCCAACACCCCCCTCAGCAGATGATCGGCAACATTGACGAACGTGTCACTCGGTCCAGGTCTCAAATCTCTCACTTTACTCATTCTGCTTTTGTTGCTGATTTTGAGCCCCGAGATGTTGGACACGCTTTGACGGATCCGGATTGGGTCAATGCCATGCATGAGGAGTTAGAGAACTTTGAACGAAACCGGGTTTGGGTTTTAGTTCCACCTCCTCCAGACTGTAAGCCTATTGGGACAAAATGGGTTTTCAAAAACAAGCAAGGAGAGGATGGCCACGTTGTTAGAATCAAGGCTAGGTTTGTAGCGAAGGGCTATAGTCAGAAGGAGGGGATAGACTATGAGGAGACTTTTGCTCCTATAGCTCGTTTGGAGGCAATTAGGATACTCTTTGGCTTTTGCAACATCCAAAGGTTTCAAACTTTTTCAAATGGATGTCAAGAGTGCCTTCTTAAACGGCTACATAGAAGAAGAGGTTTATGTTGAACAACCCCCCGGTTTTGAAAATCCCAAGTTTTCAAACCATGTTTTCAAACTCCACAAAGCTTTATATGGTTTGAAACAAGCCCCTAGAGCCTGGTATGATAGGTTGAGAACCTTTTTGCTTGCTAAGGGTTTTAAAATGGGATGTGTGGATAAAACGCTCTTTCTCCTCAAGCAAGGCAAAGACACTCTCTTGGTCCAGATTTACGTGGATGATATCATTTTCAGTGGTTCTTCTCACGCTTTGGTTGCCAAGTTTGCAGATACTATGAGCAGGGAGTTTGAGATGAGTATGATGGGCGAGCTGACTTTCTTTCTCGGATTGCAAATTAAGCAATCCCGAGAAGGGACGTTTGTGCACCAGGGCAAGTATACCAAGGACTTGCTGAAGAGGTTCGATATGGGTGAGGCCAAGCCTCTTCCAACACCCATGTCGACCACAACAGCCCTGGATGCGGACAAGGATGGAGAAGCTGTGGACCAGAAGGAGTACTGAAGCATGATCGGGTCGCTGCTCTACCTGACGGCGACACGCCCGGACATCCAGTTCGCGGTGTGCCTGTGCGCGTGCTTTCAGGCGTCGCCGCGCACTTCTCACCGTCAGGCGGTGAAGCGCATTTTCAGGTACCTTCGTTTCACACCTGAGTTCGGGATTTGGTATTCAACTTCCTCCACCCTCTCCCTTTGCTGTTATTCCGATGCCGATTTTGCTGGTTGTCGCATTGAGCGCAAGTCCACTTCTGGGACTTGTCAATTTATTGGTTCTTCTCTTGTATCGTGGTCTTCTCGCAAGCAGTCCAGTGTCGCCCAGTCTACCACGGAGGCTGAGTATGTTGCTGCGGCTAGCTGCTGTTCCAAGTTGCTTTGGATGATGGCCACTTTGCGTGATTTTGGTCTGAGCTTTTCTCGTGTTCCTTTGCTTTGTGACAGCACGAGTGCGATTAGCGTTGCTAAGAATCCCGTGCTTCACTCGAAGACCAAACACATTGATGTGCGATTTCACTTTTTGCGAGACCACTATGAGAAGGGTGATATCCACCTTCACCATGTCGATACTCATCATCAGTTAGTTGATATTTTCACCAAGCCTTTGGACGAATCAACCTTTAATCGGTTGAGGGGTGAACTTGGTGTGTGTTTCCCCTTTTAGATGGGGAAACATTTTGGATCTTGTATCATAGACTGACTATTTTCTCGTTTGCTTTGTTTTTCTTTTGCATTTCAGCATACGCTTTTACATTCTGAGCTTCATGTATATAACCTTTAGAATGTAATTATGCTCTGTTTATTATGCTCTGATGCTATATGCTGATGTTAGTAGCTTATGCTCTTTCTGATCACTAATACATGTTGTGAGCTGAGCTATTTTTGAATGGTGAATCTGCTTAACAAACATAAAACTTGAAAATGTTCACCATTGAGATATGCAACTAGTATGTGTAAGATGTGTTGAATTCACTAGTGCTTTTCATATATGCTAGGTTGCTATGTCTCTAGTTCTGAGTCTGTCACTTGCTTGGTCTGTTCATATTCTGTCAATAAAATCTGAACCAAGTTTTTTTAAGTGAATTGAAAAGATCGAGATGGGATTGCTTGTCAACACATCACAGTTTCGAGACTGTTTCTTATTGCACTTTGAGTTAAACTTGAGCTGTGTAGTGTAGGACCGAAACTGTTGCTTTAAGCTTCTGATTGCTTCTGCATAGGCTTCGCACAGTTGAAAAGTTAGGCAATGACAAGCTCTCAACCTCTCGCAATCACATGCTGAAATTTTAACTTGTGTAATCTTAACCGCTGCAACTCTGTTAAAATTTAGATACACAAGATTATGTTTCACTCTATAACATGACGATTGAACTGTGCTAGGGGTAGTTCACCTTGTATACATGTTTAGCACTTGACTGATTTCCTGTCTATACGTGTTCTTGTGCTATTTTGATGGTGAATACCTTTTTGGCTAAAAACTAATCACCTTGCTCATATGTTCATAATTTATATTTGGTGATCAGTTTGAGCCTTTGCTAGCATGTGTGCTTCAGTTGTGTCATTGGAGTTCTACTGTGTAGAGCATCTTTGCATTCTCTTGACTATATTCCTGAAGCTGCTAACTTGCATTTTGACTCATATGCATTCTGGGAAGTAGGAGGACTTCTCTTGTTGGCACTTTTTGATGGTGCATTCTCTAAGGGGGAGAGATTTTACTTGATGGTGCATTTTCAACTAAGGGGGAGAATTTGGACAAATCATGCCCCCCATGTTCGACTAAGGGGAGAGGATTCGGTTGTGTGCACCATACAAGGGGGAGTTTTGCTCATTTGGCTCGTGATAAATTTTTGAAATTTCCAATTGGTTCGGAGCGCTTTGATAGTTGTGTTGAGCCCTTGCCTCTGTCTTGAGGGACTAGCAGTCATATCTTTGCTTCAGTTGGTTTTAGTTGGTATCGAGCTTTTCAGTTGATGTAAAGCTTTCTGCTAGTTGTGTTGAGCCTCTGTGCCTCTGTCTTGAGGGACTAGCATGTTGCTTTGATTTTTCAATTGGTGTCTGCTAGCGGTGTTGAGCCTATTCTACCTCTTCTTGAGGGCTAGCTTTGCTTTGCTTGATTGCATTGAGCCGTTGCCCATGTCTTTGGGAACCAAGTTGTCTTGCTCTTTCCACTTGACCTTCTTCGGCTTTGCTATGCTTTTGGGTCATTTGGTCGAGTTCTATACTATCCTTTCTTCCTTCATTCTATTTCCATCATGATGTGTGTGTATAGTTGACAATGCACTCATCAAGGGGGAGATTGCGGATACATGGGTGTATGCCGAGTCTCGAGTGATGAGTGATTGTCAACGGGTTTGATCGCAGGTTCTTTGGCTTGTGTTGTGCAGGTGTCGAGCACGGAGACAGTGATCGAGGGCAAGATGAAGGTCAAGTAGAGACGTGTCGTGCTGATGGACCGGGAGCGGTGAAGGGCGGACGTGAGGCTTGGACTGAGGGACCGGTGGCCTGAGGATCAGCTGTGGTGGCTGGCAGCCTGGGACAGCGACGAGCGAAGACTTGCGGGACATGATGTTGCTCGGGTCGAGGACCTAGGGACACGTGTCAGTGGACGGGGTGCACGGGCGGTGCATCCCCTCTACGGCTTCGGTTTGGTGGTTGAGCCACAGAAAAACCACTGAGTGGACGGTTTCTAGGTTTGGGCCTCAAAACCTGGGCGCTGATGGTTTCTGAGTTTGGGCCACAAAACTCGGGCTGAAGACGGTTTCCAGGTTTGGGCCTCAAAACCTGGGTGCTGCGGGTTTCTGAGTTTGGGCCACAAAACTCAGGCGATGGACGGCTGGTTTCCCGGTTTGGGCCTCAAAACTTGGGGTTGGTCGTGAAGGCTGGTTTCCCGGTTTGGGCCTCAAAACCGGGGGCGAAGTCCGTGAAAAGGACGAGCGGAGCGGTGGCGGCACGTGGCGGCAATCGGTGAGGTTGCGTCGAGGCAACGCTACCAGTTGTGTGGGCATGGCCGTCGGATCACCAGCATCTTCGAGTTGGTCCAGAATAACCCTAGGGTTTAGCTGGTTCGCTCTGTAATTAGAGAGGGGTAGAGTAGGAATTAGAATTAGGATAAGTAGAGGGAGACACCCTCCTCCCATTCTATCTCAGTCATTTGCTCTTTGCACTTAGGGTTTCCTGCTCTCCCAATCTCCTGCTGTAGCTAGTTGAGATCCGCATAGAACCATACCTCTGTGTACTGGAGATTTTGAGGAAGTGAGGCCGTAACCTCACTGTTGTAGCGTGTGGTAGCCACACGGTTGCAGATCGATGACTTGATTCGCGTTTTGTTCGTGTTCTTCGCGTTCTTCATTTCTCCGCGATTTTCCCGTCACTCGATTTCCCTCTCTACTGCGTCTTTGCGAAATCTGTTTGAATCAACTTGTTCTTTATAGTGAGGAGTTCATTTCCACTGAAGGAATTCATCTAACTCCTCACGAACAAGTAGATCGGGTCGATTTCGTTTTTGTGGCGCTTTTTGGTTCATACACCTTCCCCTTCGTTTTCCTGTTGATTGAGTTGATTTGAGCAGATGATTTCTTGGGGATAGTCTTCTAACTACCTCGTGATCATTCTCTCCAAGTTTGGGATCAAGGGATTTTGGATTGAATCGATTTGGAGAAGATTTGGGTAAAGGGCGACCAAAACCGCCCTCACTGGGAGTTGGCGGACAGTCCGCCATCCCAGCCGCGGACAGTCCGCGCGTCGGGGACTCAGCCGAGCAGTGGCTGTGTGTCTCGGTGAACAGTGCCGAAGTTTGACCGGTGGACAGTCCGCCGTTGGTTTTCGCGGACAGTCTGGGAACTGTCCAGGGGATCCTGACAGACAGTCCGCGACCTGAGCCCGGACAGTCCGCCACTGGGCAGACAGTCCGCGACCGTACCGGCGGACAGTCCGGGATCCTGCTGTAGCCTCCGGTTTAGTGCGTTTGCTCTCCCGACTTGTTCGCTTGGTTTCCGAACTTCTCGTTTGGCCCTAGAGTCGATCAAGGAATCTCTCTAGGTATCTTTGCTACTTGTTAGCATCGGTATTTGGGGATATCTCGACGTAGCCTTCCATCTACGATCGGGACTCGGTTTCAAGGGTCGAACTTGTGCCGGAGCTTTTGGTGTTTGGTTCGCTATCTCTTTGTGGTGCCTCGCTGTGATCCTAGGGATCATCCACCCTCTTCCAAGGGTCGTGGGCATCACGGTTTTGATCGTAGCTTTCGTGGGTTGATTTTGGGAACAAAAGGCCAAAGTTTCGAGAAAAATTTTTGTGCTCCCATTCACCCCCCCCCTCTGGTCGCCTTGCTATTACATTCTCGGTCCTTCACAATGAGAAACAGTCTCGATACCGTGATGTGCTGTCAAGTAATCCCATCTCGATCTTTTTAATTCACTTAGACTTGGTTCAAATTTTATCAGAATATGAGCAAGTGAAAGACTCGGAACTAGAGACATAGCAACCTAGCATATATGAAAAGCACATGTGACTTCAATCACATTCTACACATGCTAGTTGCCAAACTCAATGGTGAACATGTTTCAAATTTTATGTTAAATTAAGTATATTCACAGTTCTGAAATGTAGCTCAGCTCACAACATATATCAGTGATCAAAAAGAGCCTAAGCTACAAGCATCATCATGTATCATTGGAGCATACACTAATCAGAGCATAGATTCATTCTACAAATTACAGACATGAAGCTCGAAAAGATAAAGATGCAAATATGATGAAATGCAGAAACTAAACAAAAACAAGGCAAAAGAAGTCAGACTATGATGCAAGAACAAAAATGTTTCCCCCAACTAAAAGGGGAAACACACACCAAGCTCACCTCTCAACGTGGCAAAGGTTGATTGGTCCAAGGGCTTGGTGAAAATATCTGCCAACTGAAGATGAGTATCGACATGGTGAAGCTTGATATCACCCTTCTCATAGTGGTCTCGCAAGAAATGAAAGCGCACATCAATGTGTTTGGTTTAGAATGCAGCACGGGGTTCTTAGCAACGCTAATCGCACTCGTGCTGTCACAAAGCAATGGAACTCGAGAAAAGCTTAGACCAAAATCACGCAAAGTGGCCATCATCCACAACAACTGGGAACAGCAGCTAGCCGCAGCAACATATTCAGGCTCTGTGGTAGACTGAGCGACACTAGACTGCTTGCGAGAAGACCAAGAGACAAGGGAAGAACCCAAAAACTAACAAGTCCCAGAAGTGGACATGCGCTCAAGTCGGCAACCAGCAAAATCAGCATCCGAGTAACCGCAAAGGGAGAGGGTAGAAGAAGCAGAATACCAGATCCCGAACTCAGGTGTGAAACATAAGTACCTCATAATGCGCTTGACCGCCTGACGGTGAGAAGTGTGCAGCGATGACTGGAATCGCGCACAAAGACACACCGCGAACTGGATGTCCGGGCGTGTCGCCATCAGGTACAACAGCGATCCGATCATACTTCGGTACTCCTTCTGGTCCACAGCTTCTCCATCCTTGTCTACATCCAGGGTCGTCGTGGTTGACATGGGTGTTGGAAGAGGCTTGGCCTCACCCATATCGAACTTCTTTAATATGTCCTTGGTGTACTTGCCCTGATGCATGAACGTCCCCTCTCGGGATTGCTTGATTTGCAACCCAAGGAAAAACGTCAACTCGCCCAACATGCTCATCTCAAATTCCCTGCTCATAGTATCTGCAAACTTGGCAACCAAAGCATGAGAGGAACCACCAAAGATGATATCATCCACGTAAATCTGAACCAACAAAGTGTCATTGCCTTGCTTGAGGAGAAAAAGAGTTTTATCCACACATCCCATTTTAAATCTCTTAGCAAGCAAAAAGGTTTTCAACCTATCATACCAGGCTCTAGGGGCTTGTTTCAAACCAAACAAAGCTTTGTGAAGTTTAAAAACATCGTTTGGAAACTTGGGATTTTCAAAACCGGGGGGTTGTTTCACATACACCTCCTCTTCTATGTAGCCATTTAGGAAGGCACTCTTGACATCCATTTGAAAAAGTTTGAAACCTTTGGATGCAGCAGAAGCCAAGAGGATCCTAATTGCCTCCAAACGAGCTACAGGAGCAAAAGTATCCTCATAATCTATCCCCTCCTTCTGACTATACCCCTGGGCTACAAGTCTGGCCTTGTTTCTCACAACATGACCATCTTCTCCTTATTTGTTTTTGAAAACCCATTTTGTCCCAATAGGGTGACACTCAGGAGGAAGAGGAAGAAGAACCCAAACTCGATTTCTCTCAAAATTTTCAAGCTCCTCATGCATGGCATTGACCCAATCCCAGATCAGATAAAGCGTGTCCAACATCTCGGGGTTCAAAATCAGTAACAAATGCATAATGAGCAAAGGGAGAAATTTGTTGTGACCTAGACCGAGTGACGCGTTCGTGGATGTCGCCGATCATCTGTTGAGGAGGGTGTTGGCGCTGGATGTGTCGTGGCGCCTCCCTTGCTGAAGTGACCTCCCCCTCAACAGTAGCTGGTGCCTCCTCGGGTACAAGTGGTAGAGCCCGAGGTGGTGGATCACACGGCCCCCATGTAGTAGAGGAAGAAGGATCGGGGCCGCGTGCAGTCATGGTTGAAGTCGACCCAATCGGCACCGCAGGTGGAAGAAGTGCTGGATCATCAATCCCTTCAGCACCTTCTTCCTCATCATCAAAAAGAGGTTCTCCAACCTCATGATCACCTGCACACTCAAAACTAGAAGAAGGACAAAGCACAGTCTCATCGAAGGTGACATCTCCATGTCTCGGTTAGTATCAAGGTTAAGTACACGATATGCACGAGTATGATTACCATAACCCAAAAATACACCATTAGAAGAGCGAGACTCAAACTTGTCCAAGTTACCTTTCTTGAGTATAAAACAATGGCAACCAAAAACTCTAAAATAACTCACTTTGGGTTGCTTCCCAAATCGCAACTCATAAGAAGTTTTCTTCAAGAAAGCACGGAGAAAAATGTGATTGGAAATATAGCATGCAGTGTTTATAGCCTCGGACCAATACCGCCTAGGAGTCCTATGCTCATCGAGCATCGTCCTGGCCATCTCAATAAGGGTCCGATTTTTCCTCTCTACAACACCATTTTGTGGCGGTGTGTAGGGGGAAGAAAACTGATGCTCCAAACCCAAAGAGTTACAAAACTTCTCAAAATCCAAGTTCTTAAACTCAGAACCATTATCGCTACGAATAGCTCTCATCGAGTTCTTAGGGAACTCGTTCTGAAGTCACAAGATCAAATTTCAAACAAAAGTGAAAGTCTCAGTTTTCTCAGCTAAAAACAAAACCCACGAATATCTCGAAAAGTCGTCAACAACAACAAGCACATACCACTTCCCACCAACCGAGCTCACCCGAGCCGGACCGACAAGGTCCATATGCAAAAGCTCTCCAGGGCGCTTAGTCATGACCTGATTCACCGGATGGTGGGGAGCGGCTACCATTTTCCCATGTCTACAAGAATGGCAAACAAGATCCTTCTCCATGCACAACTTGGGCAATCCTCGGATTAAGCCAAATGAGGTAAGCCTTGCAAGCAATTCAAAGCTCAGGTGACCTAGTCTCCTATGCCACTCCCAAAGATCAGAGGAGGAAGGTCCAACCAAAAGACACCGAGAAATTCCAAATGACTCCGAGAAATTCGCTCGAAAGACTTTCCCAAAGGGCGAAATTAAACATACAAGATTGTCCCGAGGATCCAAAATACGACTGAGATTCGGCTTAAAACGAATCTCATAGTCATCATCAAAGAGTTGCGAAACAGAAAGAAGATTAAAATGCAAGTTAGAAACAAGAGCAACATCATGCAACACAAAATGCTCATTAACTCGCACAAACCCACGAGACAACACTTTACCTTTGCTATTGTCGCCGAAGGTGATAAACTCCTTTCTGGCAACTGGACTAAGACTGGAGAACCACTTGGCGTTTCCGGTCATATGCCTTGAGCACCTGTTGACGGAAGTTATAGCATGTTTTACCTTATCAAAATACCGTCAACAGGCACCGGTTTCAAGGAAGTATAGCATATCATGAGCATATTTATCACTAATAAGCTCCACTTGTACTCTTAGCTTGTGAACTTGTAGGAGATGGCAAAATGAACAAAATGAGGCCAGGTGGGCCCACCAAGGGGGTCGGCCGACCCCCCCTTGGTGGCCACCTCGGCCAGGGTGACATGGCACGATCCAAGAGAAGCATGCTCAGGCCAATATCAACCCTTGGATCCAACATGTGCTTTTACTCAATGGTGCAAGATGAGAAGCACATGGATTCACGGGTCCACACCGAAACCAAGAGCAACCAACTTCACAAGACTTGCTCCAAGACATGTGGGGTCACCAAGGGAGATAAGAAGGTGGGCCAGCCCTATCATAGGGGGGTCGGCCGACCCCCCCCCCCTTGGTGGGCCCTGGCTACACTATTCAGCCTGGTGACATCAGCACCTTCTAGAAGCAAAGTGGTGGGCCCACCTATCATTGGCTGGGGTCGGCCGGCCCAAGGGTGAATCCCATCCAATGTCGGTTGCTTGCACATGTTTCACACGTGAAGAAATCAAGGCCATCCATCCATGACGGTTACTATGGCAGTTTGATCCAATGGCCAAGGAAGGAGAGCACGCGGATCGCTGACGTGGCACCGGAGTAGTCGCTACTCCACCTCCAAGCTATAAATACCCCCCTAGAGCTCTTCATTTGTATGCATCCAAGGAGAGAAAGCCTACTTAGTAGCTTTAGTGTTAGAAGAGAGGGAAGGGAGTGAGGAGTTCCACGGAGGAGTCCCGGCCTGTCGGGAATCTTCTCCAAGGTGCGCCTCAGCGGATGCGATTCTTCTTGTAAGTGTTACATCTGAGTCCTTCTAGTATTTAATATTCTGGTCTGGTCATTTAAGTTTACAGTTCTTTTACTTGGCACATTGCTTTACTTTGTTGAAGTGCTCTAGGCCTATTAAGCTTAGCTTTAGAGTAGTAAGATTAGTGTAGACGTGGTGTCTAGGCTATATCTTGCCAGTGTGGACTTCTTGTCGCACTTGTGTAGACGCCTGGTGGTAGGGTGACAGACACAGCCAGTGCTTGGAGTTCCTCTCAAGTGTTGTAGGCAAGTTGAAAATAATAGTTGGGTAGCAGCATTGCCGCCTCAGTAGTTGTTAGGTGGAGAACCTTTTAATCAACTACCGTTTCGTCCTTCGCCCCCAGTAAGGAATGAGGTGGTAAACCTCAGTACTCTTAGAAAACCAGTACCAGATATTGATATTAGGAAGACCTCTCTATCCCAGTTATCATGTACCCTTTGATCATCCTTTGACGACCCTACTTCTAGTTAATCCACTTCACATTCCCTATGGAAATACGATACCTGGAATACTCCCGGTGAAAGGCTACAATTGACTACCGTGCGCTTGCGGTATATCCGTTTGTCACTTCTGGTGTCAACAAACATCTCTGGTGCCGCTGCCGGGGATTAGGCTCCATAGTCTAGTTCTAGTGGTTGCATTAAGAAGTGTCAACAAGCTTTTCTGGCGCCGTTGCCGGGGAACGGTAGCTGTGTTAGCTAGAACAAAGTCGTTAAAGTTATCGTAGTTTGATTAGAACTTTTATTTCATAAATCAATATGGATCAAACAACCCTTTTTGACTACGCTGCTCCATCGGGCGCTGAGTTGGAGCCGCCTAGTTCATCTCATGCCATTTTGGCAGTTCGCTATGAGCTTCGCCCTAGCCTTATAGCGATGGTTCAGGAGAATCCCTTTTTGGGAGATGTAGATGAGAATCCTTATACCCACCTACGTGATTTCAAACAACTTTGTTCGTGTATTCACATCCAAGGGATGACGCGAGTCACTCTTAAGTGGAAGCTATTTCCGTTCTCGTTAACGGGAAAAGCTAGACGCTGGTATGCTCGCTACGTTGGTAGTGTGAACGGAGAATGGGAGAAACTGCAAGCCATGTTCTACTTAACGTATTTTCCCATATCCCGCGTAGCTCGTCTTCGTAGAGATGTACTAAACTTCAAACAAGACGAGAAGGAATCTCTAGGTGCGGTCTGGGCACGACTTACAGACTTAGCATCCTCTAGCCCAGATTTAGCTATAACCGAGCCAACCCTTATGCAACATTTTTATCTCGGTCTTAGCCAAAACTCCGCACAATTCCTTGATTTAGCCTCTAAAGGAGCTTTCCTCCATTTACCCATTAGTGAAGGTAAGGAAGTCCTTGCGACCATTCTCAAGAACACCCCCTACATCGATGACCATGGTGAAACTCTAGAGGAAGATCAAACTCCTAGGGATGAACCCACGACAGCTGAAACTCCTTTACCTATACCCCAAGCTGTCAAACCTGAACCACAACCACCTACTCCTCCAAAGGAAGAAGTAATTCATCCTTTCGATTATCCTCTAAATATCGAGACAGATCTTTTCGCCGATTATGGCAATGTCTCGAAACAACATGTGCAGAAGAGATCCACAACCCGTAGAGCTCCTAATAACCACATGCCAACCCAGTTTGAGGCAAGTTACCTTAAGGCGACTGCCCAAGAGCTCATGTCTATTATGAGCAATGAATGGTTCAAGGAGGCTGAAGCATCATCAGATGTCGTTAAGCTTCTGTCCTGTTTTGCATCGATACCATGTGCCATAAACAAGACGGCTGTAGATTCCCTCTATGATCCCGCTGTAGGAGTAAATTTAATGTCTAAATCGTTGATGTTAACACTCCTAGGTGAGGAACCGCTAAACCCGACCAATAAATTCCTTAAGCTTCCTTCTGGAAAATTGGTCGAGAGCTGCGGGATTGCACATAATATTTCTATCACAATTAACAAGGTTAGCTTCCTTGTAAACTTCTATGTCTTTGATGTAGACGAAGTCGATTTGTTAATTGGGCACCCACTCATGAGATTCATTGAGGGATTTCGTGAAGGGAGCCTTAAGGGTCACCTTGGGAAGGATCTAGATCTTTCAGTTCCTTTTGCCAGCTCCGTTAATTCGATAGCCGAACCAAAACCCGAGCCTGATCCAATAGAGGAGGTGATGTCGGTATCTTCACTAGAAACTTCTCAACCCGATCTAGAAGAAGACGCCCATGACTTTATCCAAGAAGAAGACACGGATTTAGATGAACCGTTAGACTTGGATGAGTCTGAACCTCCACCAAAACCCTCTATAGAGCTTAAGCCACTTCCTTCTGGGCTTAAGTATGCCTTCCTTAATGGTGATAGAGAGACTCCCGTGATCATTAGTGATCGACTTACAACGGAAGAAGTTTCTAAACTCATCACCGTCCTAGAAAAACACCGATCCGTCTTAGGATATTCGTTGCAAGATCTCAAGGGAATTAGTCCCGCTCTTTGCACACATCGCATTTCGATCGAACCCGATGCTACACCTTCTAGAGAGCCACAAAGGAGGCTCAACAATGCGATGAGAGAAGTAGTAAAGAAGGAGGTCTTGAAGCTCTTGCACGCGGGCATAATCTACACTGTTTCAAACAGCGAGTGGGTCAGCCCCGTCCAAGTAGTTCCTAAGAAAGGAGGAATGACGGTTGTTAAAAATCAAAACAACGAATTGATTCCACAACGAACCGTCACGGGATGGAGAATGTGCATAGACTAACGAAAACTTAACAAGGCCACAAAGAAAGACCACTTCCCGTTGCCATTCATCGATGAGATGTTGGAACGGCTAGCAAAACATTCCTTCTTTTGTTTCCTTGATGGGTATTCGGGGTACCATCAAATTCCAATCCATCCCGACGACCAAAGTAAGACCACGTTCACATGCCCCTATGGGACATATGCATACAGGCACATGTCATTTGGCATGTGCAATGCCCCTGCTTCATTTCAGAGGTGCATGATGTCCATCTTCTCGGATATGATAGAAGAAATCATGGAAGTTTTCATGGATGACTTTTCAGTCTATGGAACAACCTTTGATCACTGCTTAGAGAATCTGGACCGTGTCTTACAACGTTGTCAAGAAAAGCACTTGATCTTGAACTGGGAGAAATGCCACTTCATGGTTCAAGGAGGGATAGTACTAGGACATAGAGTATCTGAACGTGGAATAGAGGTAGATAGAGCTAAAATAGAAGTTATAGAACAGCTCCCACCTCCCACGAATGTTAAAGGCATTCGCAGTTTCCTTGGTCATGCCGGTTTCTATAGAAGGTTTATAAAAGATTTTTCTCAAATTGCTAGACCTCTAACAAACCTGCTAGCTAAAGACGCACCCTTTGACTTTGACGACAGATGCTTAGACTCTTTTTACCATCTCAAGAAAGCACTTATCTCTGCACCAGTCATTCAACCTCCTGACTGGTCGCTACCTTTTGAGATAATGTGCGATGCTAGTGACTATGCTGTAGGAGCTGTCCTAGGACAGACCCAGGATAAGAAACACTATGCCATTTCCTATGCTAGTAAAACGCTAACCGGACCACAGCTAAACTATGCAACAACAGAAAAAGAACTTTTAGCTGTGGTGTTTGCTATAGACAAGTTTAGATCTTACTTGGTAGGAGCCAAGGTGATCATCTACACCGATCACGCAGCTCTGAAATACCTACTTACTAAGAAAGATGCTAAACCATGGCTAATAAGATGGATCCTACTCCTCCAAGAATTTGATCTAGAAATTAAAGATAAAAAGGGAGTAGAGAACTCTGTAGCCGACCACTTGTCTAGAATGCAAACTGAGGATAAACAGGACCTGCCCATCAACGACTATCTTCGGGACGACACACTCCTCAAAGTTTCAGACACCTACCCATGGTATGCAAACATCGTCAACTACATAGTCTCAGGCTACGTTCCACCTAGAGTAGACAAAAAGAAGCTTATCAAGGAGAGCTCGGTGCATCTATGGGATGACCCGTATCTCTATAGAGTATGCCAAGACGGCATACTAAGAAGGTGTGTGCCCATGAACGAAGCAGTCAAGATCATGGAGAAGTGTCATGGAGCAGAGTATGAAGGCCATTATGGAACATTCCGAACCCATGCCAAGATTTGGCAAAGTGGATTCTATTGGCCTACCATGTATGAAGACACCAAAGACTTTGTGAAGAAGTGTGCAAGGTGTCAGAAACATGGGAACATCAATGCCCGTGATGCAATGCCACTCACAAACAACCTACAAGTAGAGCTGTTCGACGCCTGGGGAATTGACTACATGGGTCCTTTCCCCCCGTCTCAAGGTTGTGAGTATATTCTGGTGGCAATAGACTACGTATCCAAATGGGTTGAAGCCATGCCGTGCAAGTCAGCGGATTCGTTGCACGCAACGAAGATGTTCAAGGAAATAATATTCCCACGGTTTGGCACCCCAAGGTTAGTAATCAGTGATGGAGGAAGCCACTTCATTGACAGAAAGTTCTGACGCTATTTAACAGAAAGAGGGATAAGGCACAATATTGGAACACCTTATCACCCACAAACAAGCGGACAAGCAGAAACATCGAACAAGCAAATCAAGAATATTCTGCAAAAGACTGTCAATGAAATGGGGACAACATGGAGAAGCATGCTATCAGATGCACTGTGGGCATACAGGACCGCATACAAGACTCCAATTGGTATGACCCCATACCAACTCGTATACGGCAAGACATGCCATCTGCCCGTGGAATTGGAGCATAGAGCACACTGGGCAATAAAGAGATGAAATATGGATTTGCCCGCAGCTGGAAGAAATAGGAGAATGCAGATCTCTGAACTGGAAGAATGGAGAGAGAAGGCCTATCACAACGCTAGGATCTATAAAGAGAGAACCAAGAAATGGCATGACAAGAGGATCAAGCAAAAGGAGTTCCATCCGGGAGACAAGGTTCTTATGTTCAACTCAAGGGTCAAGCTCTTTGGCCATGGAAAACTAAAAAGCAAATGGGAAGGACCATTCCTCGTGATCGATGCCGCAACGCATGGAGCTGTCACGCTTCAAGACACCAACGGCAACATCTTTAAGGTAAATGACCACCGTCTTAAAGTTTTTCATGAACATGATCCCGTAGAAAATGAAGTAGACATGATAGAGTTCAAACTATACACAACCTAAAACCTACAAGTCTCTTCTCTTCATTGCTTGAACCAAATCCTAAAAGCTCCATGTTAAATTTATTTTGAATTTCCAAGTTTCATCTTAGATTTATTTGTTTTGAATTTTCCTTTTAAATTTCCATTGTATTTCCCTTCTCAGAGAATAAATAAAATATATCTCATCTCTACTGGTGTGTTGGCCACCAGTAGAGCACTTTGCATTTTACCTTTGCGTCATGTTCAGAGTTCATTTATGGAAAAAATCAAGTGTGGGGGGGGGGGTCGGATGACCCCCAAATTTCATCATTGAAACACACTGAACTGCTGAGCACAGGCTGACATGCTGCAGTGCACAAAACAGAGGTAAGCAAGGGGTCGGGCGACCCCTGTTGTCTTGAATTTTTGAAAAGTGCTTTTGCAGATGTAAAACTGAATGGAGAAAAAGGCAGATGGCAACGAAAACCACCATTTGGTGGGGTCGGCCGACCCCACCATGGTGACCTGGGCCCACCAGCTCACCTCTGCACAGTAAGCTCAACACTGCTGTCTGGTTCGTTTCCCCTTTTCTCCTCTCGATTCAAGCAGTTTCACAATCATTCCATATTTTGAATAAAATAAAATAAAAAGCTACAAAGTGACTTGAGTTATGATATGCTAAGAATGTTAATGACATAAAACCATGTTCTTACATATGTTTACACTCATGGGTAAACTAAATTAGGAAACCGTATTGACTAAGTTGTTGTTAAAAGTGAGATAAATCTTGGCTTAAGACTCAAACCTGTTTTTGTTTAAGGTGCTTAGAGATTTGTTTTTGAAAAAAATCTCAAAACCATAGTATCATTTACTTCTCTATAGTGAGAAATACCTACCAAAACCATACATATGCATATATGATCAAAACCTTTACACACATGCTACTAGTTTTTGACTTGAGTTTGGTCAAACCTTGTTGACCCTAGTCGAGAATTTTGTCATAATCCCAAGATCAAGATCACGTACACACCATCTACATATGCAACTTCCACACTCGAAGTATGCCTGCACATGCCATTCATTTCCACTCTATAGATGCTCCGTACATTAAAGTTCTACAATATCTCTCTCTAACTCTGGTTAGTAAAAAAAAGAGACACTAAGGCTAAGCAAAAGAAAAAGAAAAAAAAAGAAAAAAAATGTGGACACATGAAGGTCCAGTAAAAAAAAAATTGTGGACACATGAAGGTCCACTAAAAAAATATGGACACATGAAGGTCCATTGTTGAAAAATGCTAGCCATGTCTCAAGGTAAAATAAAGTAGAGAGAGAGAGATTATATTAAAGGAGCATTCTAGTCCACATACTTTCCACACACATGCACATCTTGATCTAGGATTATGACATTCTTCTCCTTGGATCCTTGTTTTGACTTTACAATATATGCAAAACAAGTATGCTACTTTGTTTATCCCTACCAAGCTCCACATAAGCCTGATAGATTAGGATAAAACAAAAATAAGGCAATCACATGCTATGCCTTGGTGAGATGACTTTGCTTTGAGATTTGTTCCTTTTCTCAACATCTAAGGGATATATGATAGACAATACCACATAACCCATTTGTATAAACTATGTTATGAATGATGCTTTATGATCATTATCATTTTAAGTATGTAATAATCACTTGTTCACTTTCTCTAACCTTTACTCGAGGACGAGCAAAGATTCAAGTGTGGGGGATCTTGTTGACGGAAGTTATAGCATGTTTTACCTTATCAAAATACCGTCAACAGACCCCGGTTTCAAGGAAGTATAGCATATCATGAGCATATTTATCACTAATAAGCTCCACTTGTACTCTTAGCTTGTGAACTTGTAGGAGATGGCAAAATGAACAAAATGAGGCCAGGTGGGCCCACCAAGGGGGTCGACCGACCCCACCTTGGTGGCCACCTCGGCCAGGGTGACATAGCACGATCCAAGAGAAGCATGCTCAGGCCAATATCAACCATTGGATCAAACATGTGCTTTTACTCAATGGTGCAAGATGAGAAGCACATGGATTCATGGGTCCACACCGAAACCAAATGCAACCAACTTCACAAGACTTGCTCCATGACATGTGGGGTCACCAAGGGAGATAAGAAGGTGGGCCAGCCCTATCATAGGGGGGTCGGCCGACCCCTCCCATTGGTGGGCCCTGGCTACACTATTTAGCCTGGTGACATCAGCACCTTCTAGAAGCAAAGTGGTGGGCCCACCTGTCATTGGCTGGGGTCGGCCGACCCCAGGGTGAATCCCATCCAATGTCGGTTGCTTGCACATATTTCACACGTGAAGAAATCAAGGCCATCCATCCATGATGGTTACTATGGCGGTTTGATCCAATGGCCAAGGAAGGAGAGCACGCGGATCGCTGACGTGGCACCGGAGTAGCCGCTACTCCACCTCCAAGCTATAAATACCACCCTAGAGCTCTTCATTTGTATGCATCCAAGGAGAGAAAGCCTACTTAGTAGCTTTAGTGTTAGAAGAGAGGGAAGGGAGTGAGGAGTTCCACGGAGGAGTCCCGGCCTGTCGGGAATCTTCTCCAAGGTGCGCCTCAGCGGATGCGATTCTTCTTGTAAGTGTTACATCTGAGTCCTTCTAGTATTTAATATTCTGGTCTGGTCATTTAAGTTTACAGTTCTTTTACTTGGCACATTGCTTTACTTTGTTGAAGTGCTCTAGGCCTATTAAGCTTAGCTTTAGAGTAGTAAGATTAGTGTAGACGTGGTGTCTAGGCTATATCTTGCCAGTGTGGACTTCTTGTCGCACTTGTGTAGACGCCTGGTGGTAGGGTGACAGACACAGCCAGTGCTTGGAGTTCCTCTCAAGTGTTGTAGGCAAGTTGAAAATAATAGTTGGGTAGCAGCATTGCCGCCTCAGTAGTTGTTATGTGGAGAACCTTTTAATCAACTACCATTTCGTCCTTCGCCCCCAGTAAGGAATGAGGTGGTAAACCTCAGTACTCTTAGAAAACCAGTACCAGATATTGATATTAGGAAGACCTCTCTATCCCAGTTATCATATACCCTTTGATCATCCTTTGACGACCCTACTTCTAGTTAATCCACTTCACGTTCCCTGTGGAAATACGATACCTGGAATACTCCCGGTGAAAGGCTACAATTGACTACCGTGCGCTTGCGGTATATCCGTTTGCCACTTCTGGTGTCAACAAACATCTCTGGTGCCGCTGCCGGGGATTAGGCTCCATAGTCTAGTTCTAGTGGTTGCATTAAGAAGTGTCAACAGCACCCGGAATCCACCAACCAAACGTTCTCCAATCGCTTTACCTAGATCAATAAAAAGACATAGGGTGAGCATACGGTCCAACACTGGAGTGAGTAAAATGGGAAGTGTACCAGTGTTGGGCCGGCTGCTCAAAAAAACAGTTAGAAGAAAAACCATTCCTAGCATGCCTACGGGGAAAGCGATCACCACGCTGAGGAAAATGTGGTCCGCTAAGGGAAGAGCGTCCATCGTGATACTCAAAACGCGGTGGGGGGTAATGCTCAACTACAAAGCCACCGCCACGGGGTCCATAGCCAACAAAGGCAGGCTCCCACCGGGCACGACCTCCTTGCGGCCTAGGACCTTGAGGCATTGGACCTCTAGGCCTAGCAGCTCTCCTTTGAACATTCGGCACATGTACATCATGGAAAGGATGGTACATGTCCGTGTTGTTCATCTCCTTTGCACGGCGCTCCTCTCTCTTGCGCCAAAAGCAAAACTCCCTCAAGTGTCCATCTCTCCCACAGTGCTCACAATGGTACCTCACCGCTCTCATAGGGGGTTGTTGGTACTCACGGTAGTGGGTGTGGATCACTTGGCCCTTTTGTGGCATGAGCTCCTCATGGATAGGTGGCATAGTGTCTAGCTTGTTCCTGAGGTGGTTTGGTTTTGGAGCCCATGTCTGTTTCTTGGGTAGAGCTCTTGGAGGTTCCACAAACACTCCATCCTTGGTGTTAGGCTTAAGAGGATCTTTGGGTGGTATCTTGGTAAGTTTGGGAGTAGTGGTGGAGTTGGGCTTCTCACTCGGGTTAAGACCACTAGACTCTCCAATCTTGCCAAAAGAAGCAAGACTCTCCATCCCCTGAGCAAAGCCAATACCTGGACCTCCAGCAGCACACTTGAATTGGGCAATCATCATCCCAAGCTGCGGCTCACCACAAGACACCCATGACAAGATGGTCCGAAGGTATGTGTTTTCTTCCTCGGTTTGCATTTTGTCATGCTTCATGTTTGCAATCTCCATCTCCAAACCCTCACACAAAGCACACCTAGACACACAAGTGCTACCCGAGCTGGCCTTCTCAAGAGACACAATCTTGGCATTCTTATCTGCCAATTTGGATTGCAAGCCTGCACAAGACTTGCACGCACCAAGCACTGAGGATCTATCTCTAAGCTCATCCACCTCTCCAACCAAAGCAACATACTTTCTCCTCGAAGTGAGAAGGTCAGTCATGTGCTTGGAACACATCTCACACTCATCCTCCTCAGTCACGACAACAGTGGACTTGACAGACTCAAGCTCCTTCACCGCGTCCTCCCACTTCCTCCTAAACTCCTTTCTCTCTCTAGCGGCAAGCCTAAGCAGTTTATCTTGACTAATGAGAGCAGAAGTAAGCTTGTCAACCTCAGCAGAGAGTTCGTCAGGAGTTTGAGATACCTGGGAGGTGTCGTCGTCATCGTTGTTCTGAGGGACCTCCTCCAGCTCGCTGTTGACGTCATCGCCGTGGGCCATGGTGCAGAAACCCTCATTGTCGGCAAAGAAACAGAGGCCGTTCAACTTGTCCTCAATCTTCTTCTTCGTCTCGGACTCGTCATCGCTTGATGCAACAGAGTCGTCATCCGAGTCATCGACGTCGCTGAGCGTGGTGAAGAAAGCATGCTGTTCAGCCTGGGCCTTCTCCAAGTACTTCTCCTTGATGTACTCCTTGTTGAAGCCGCCCCTCCACTTGTGCTTGGCGGGGACGTACTTCTCCTTGCGCTTGCCGGAGTCGTACTTGTGGCCGTGATCCGCCTTGCCGAAGATCGCTTGAACCTTGGAGTCCCACACCGATCGATCGAGAGTGTGTAAAAGCTTGAGAACCCTATCATGATCATCGAAAGGCAACAGCTCCTTGTTAGCCATCATCCTGTTGACAATGACCTGAAAGCGAGAGAATAAACTTTCTATGCTCTCGCCAGGCATGTGTCGAAAGTTCTCATACTCCCGCTTGTGCGACTCATAGAGACGGGATTTGACTTGAGTGGTTCCCTCATGGAAACGCATGAGGGTTGCCCAAATCTCCTGAGCCGTGGGGAGGTGAGAAACACGATCAAACTCAGACATGCTCAAACATGAGAAAAGAGCATTACAGGATCGGCTATTGGCATCGTGCTCGTCGATCTGCAGCTGTGTCACACGAGCGACCAAGGCCACATAATCAGCTTTGTTGCAAATCTCCCAGACAGAAGCACCCATACTCTGAAGATAGGCCGACATGCGTATTTTCCAATACGCATAGTTCGTCCCATCAAAAAACAGCGGTTTGCCCACGCCGTGATCCATGTCGCCTTCTGTGGGTCTTAATCCGATTAAGGTGGAAGATCCTTAACCTGCTCCAATACCAATTGAAGGACCGAAAGCACTACACAAAGGCGACCAGAGAGGGGTGAATGGGAGCTTTAAATTTCCTTTAAGAAACTTATAGCCAATGTCCCGAGAATCAACCCCAAGAACAATCCTAGAGCTTGGTAGTGTCCACGACCCTATATGTAGGGTGGATGCTTCCAAGAATCACAGCGAGACACTACACAACTCTAGAAACCCAACGCAAAAACCGGAAACCAAAACCGACAACAGACGAATGATCTGCGGACGAAACAGTGCAAAACTCACTTCATCGGACGCTGGCCAGCGTCCGATGTAGAAGCACCGGATGCGTCTGATGCAAAATGACCTAATTTGGGACCTTACTGAATAGCCATCGGACGCTGGCTACAGTGACAGTTCAGAGTCCGATGCTTAACCCTCAGACGCGTCTGATGCTCCTTCAAAATCACAGAAACTGACACGTGGCAACGACGCGTCCGATGCTATTCGGGTCAGCGTCCGATGCTAAGAACACTAGCGTCCGATGCCCCCAAAAACGCACAGTTCTTCCGTGATTCCAAACCGATCTCCTCCGAATCAAAAGCACTGAGGCTTAGACTTGGTATGAGGAGTTCCAAGGATGTTAGTGAGCTACCCCTAAGAGATCATGGCTCTAACCTAACTCCAAATCGGTAAATCGGAAGAATTGGGACAAAAGGGAGAAAAATGATCCAAACACGAAAACCGATCGATCTACTTGCTCGTGAGGTTTGAGTTGAATTCATTCAGTGGAAATGATCCCCTCATTGTAAAGAACAAGTTGATTCAAATGGTTTTGCAAATGAAGCAACGTGGAGAGAGATTGATCGACGGGAAACTTGAGGAGAAAAGCAAAACGTGAAGAACAACACAAGAACACGAATCACAACCTCAATTTGCCAGCCAAAATTCGTCCCCACGAGGAGACAACGGGAATCCGGTCCCGTTTCCGCAAAATCCAAATACACAGAGGTATGATTAAACCGTCTCTGCGGATCTCAGTAGCTACAACAGGGAATGGGAGAGCAGAAAACCCTAGAATGAAAATAGCAACGGCTGAGATAGTTTGGAGGGAGGGGTTGCCTCTCCTTATATAGCCTAATACAATTATTCGCCTTCTACCCCTGCTGCTAATGAGCGAGCAGGCTAACCCTAAGGGTATTCCGGACCAACTCGAAGTTGATGGTGATCCGACGACCACGCCCGCACAACTGGTAGCTTCGCCTCGACGCGACCCCACCGATTGCCGCCATGTGCCGCCACCGCTCTGCTCGTCCTTTTCACGGACCTCCCCCGGTTTTGAGGCCGAAACCGGGAAAGCTGGGCCATCCCCCGGTTTTGAGGCCGAAACCGGGAAACCTGTCGTCCGTCGCCTAAGTTTTGTGGCCCAAACTCAGAAACCCGTCAGCGCCCAGGTTTTGAGGCCCAAACCTGGAAACCGTCCTCAGCCCGAGTTTTGTGGCCCAAACTAGGAAACCGGCCGCACCTAGGTTTTGAGGCCTAAACCTGGAAACCGTCCACTCGGTGGTTTTTCTGTGGCTCAACCACCAAACCGAGCCGTAGAGGGGATGCACCGCCTGTTCACCTCGTCCACACGCAAGTCTTCACTTGTCACTGTCCTAGGCCGTCAGCCACCACGGCCGATCCTCAGGCCACCGGTCCGTCAGTCCAAGCCTCACAATCGCCCTTCACCGCTCCGGGTCCATCGGCACGACACGTCTCTACTTGACCTCCACCTTGCCTTTGATCACCGTATCCGAGCTCAACACCTGCACAACACAAGCCAAAGAACATGTGCACCATCCCAGTTGACAATCACTCATCATCTCAAGATCCGGCATACACCCATGTATCCGCAGTGTCTGGGCACCCGTGCCCACTTTCTTCTTCCCCGAATCTGGAGCGGCGGCTAGGGTTCTAGCACTCGCTGTCCCCTTCTTTCCAAACTCTAGCGGCCAAAAGAAGGGATTTCGGGAGGAAGGCTGGCTAGGTGGTGGGGATGGTGGCCGAGCAACGTTAGGCCCTGACGGCAGTGTCCACTGAACTAGGTCAGGGCGAGGGCGCCATGGCTAGAGTTCGTCGGAGCTCGCAATGGCATGCAGGAGGAGGCATGGAGGGGAAGAAGGTATCCAACATGGACATGTTAGGGGTTTGCCAGAGCTCCATGATCGGTGGGTGGCGGAGCAGTGGGAGGTGGTGGAGATGCACTGATGGAAAGTGCAGCGTCACTGGATCTAGAGTCAGCGGGGTGAGGAGGCAATGGCAGAGGCAGGGGAAGCACGAGAGAGGAAGCTGCTGCTGCAAGGAAGAATTGTGTGTGTGTGTGTGTGTGTGAGAGAGAGAGAGAGAGAGCAGCCGGAGTAGGGGCACGTGCACCTGCTGCTTCTAGTACTGATCTACATCTCAATCCTAGAATTGGTTGGTTCATGCAGCATTTGAGAGATGGGTGCCCCATTGCCCCTCCTAGCCTCTCCATCCTTTCCAAGATAAGTGTCGGCATGGACGTTCCTGACCTGTCAGTCAGAATGGCTATCCTACAAATAACATGTGTTAGACTGATCTCCACCACGCATGACTGTTGAGTAATATGTGGGCTTGATCTAGCGCCCTGATCTGGAGCGCCCAGCCGTTCTGTGGCTGGTGGGCCCCTGTCACGCAGCGCTATAAAGAGGAGGTGGGGGTCAGGGCTTAAGGTACGAGGTTCACCTCTGCAGCCACCACCCCACCTAAAAACCCTAACTTCGATCTTTGTTGGGGATGAGGACCCTCGGCAGCGGCACCACACAGAGCGCAGGCAAAAATGACCTTCGCGTGATCCACGCGTCCCCGCTCGCCCCTTTTCCTCAAGGGACCGAACCCCTCGGACCCGTTTTCTAACCCTCGCCACGGATCCGACCACCGAGGCTTTGTTGCAATTCTCTGCAGGTTGACTCGACGACAACCAGGCGGGCGACCCTCGCTCGCCTTGCGAAGCCACTTTGCTTGAAGCGAAGGTTTCGGCAAGGCGACGGAAGGACGCTGGCTCGAGGGCGAGCAGAGTCGAAGGTCAAATTTTTTGCGTCTGCCCCCGAAGGTGGGCAAGACCGAGTGGCGGCGCACAGAGGGAAGGCTGATTAGGGTTTCCGCTGCAACCGTGTTTTTACTTCTTTGCCCCTCCTCCCTGCGTGGAGGCAGGGAATCTTTGTTGTACCCTTTCGTAATTAGTCCTGTGACCCTTGGTGTTCCCTATAAATACCAAGGGGTGAACAGTGTAAGGGGCACGATTTTCTGGGGAATAGAGCTACGATAATAGTCTTTGTTTCCCTTACCTTCATTTTCTGCCTTCGACGCTTGGCCACCTTCGCCTTTCCCTCGCGCGAGAGCGAAGGGGAGCAAGTGCGGTTCCAACAGTTGGCGCCGTCCATGGGGACCGAATGGCGGGGAACAGGCGAACCAACACCACCAGAGACCTTCGCACGGCTAGAGAGACGGCGACGGTGGTCCCACCTGCTGAGGAGACACCAGAACCCTCAAGGGCGCAGGATGTCACCCCGGACGCGGAGGTCCCGGGCCCTCAAGCCCGGACCGTGTTGCACCCTCACACCCCCGGGGAGGGAGAGGGAGCAGACGAAGAGGAGTTGGGCCTCGAGGCCCTCGAAAGCCTTCAGGCTGAGCTGCAGGAGAAGAAGCGGCGTCTGGACCAGCTAGAGAAGCACAATCGACTGCGCGCCATCAGGCAGAAGGCAGACGAGGCCAGGGAGCAGCTTCGCCGAATGGAAGAGTCCCTCGCCGCGGCTGAGGCCGAGGCAGAGGGCTGGAACGACGGGGATATGCCCCCGCTGCAGGAGGGAAATGAGGAGCGAGTTCGAGACAACCTTCGCCATCCACCACCCTCGCCACCGCCACTCCAAGAGCCTTACCCAATGAGACAGCAAAACTTTCGCCAACTTTACCCAGATGAGAGCGAGCAAAACCTCCGCATCCAAAGAAGACCTCAGCAACACCAAATGCCCTATGACCCACGGTCACCCCTCTCCCAGATACTCCAAACTCAACCCTGGCCTCCATGCTACAACCCACAAAACTTACCTCGTTACGACGGGCTTTCCGACCCTCGCCAGTTCATAATGAGCTATGAGGCGGCAGTCGCCGCGGCAGGTGGAGACGAAGCAACAATGGCAAAATCTTTTGTCATTATCTTGCGCGACATCGCGCAAAGTTGGTACAGCAACCTTCGCCCCGGCACCGTGGATTCCTGGGCCAACCTCAGAGACAGGCTCTGCACAAACTTCAAAGGCATCACACCAGCCCCTTCAAACCCCATCGATTTGTTCAATTGCAAGCAAGAGGAGCGAGAACCGCTTCAAGACTACTGGCGAAGGTTCATCCAAATTAGAGCAAGAACTCCGGGGATATCCAACGAAGCTGTAATCCTCGCCGCAGTTAGTGGCCTGCGTCCAGGCCCATGCTCATCAAAGTTTGCCAGGAAGCCAGCAAATTCAATCGAGGAGTTACACGAAACAATGGAACGATATTGCAGAGCAGACATGGACTTCAGAGCGAAGTCTGACGCTCGGCGCTCACAACTGAAGCCACAGCCGAGGCCTCAAACAAGGGAAAGCAACCCTCGCCAAGAGCAAAGCAACGTTGGTGCAATCAACAAAGCAACAAATCACGAGGATCAAAGACGGGACGCTCAACCTCCAAGCAACCAAGCCTCTCAGGGTTTGCCACCCCCGCCGAATCAGCGGAACCAGCAACGAGATCCCGCTAAAATGTATTGTCACTTCTGTGGTCTCGGAAAGGGACACACAACAAAGCAATGTGAATGCTTCGCCAAGGGAAAAGAATACCAGGAATCCAGGAAAGCTGCTTCGTCAGACACTCGAACCATCCACCACACCAGGAAACCAAGCTTCCACCCTTCAAATACCCAATTCCATTACACCCCCGTAAATTATGGCCTACCCTCGCAACAACCCATTTACCCCCACCACCCACACTTCAGCCAAACCTCCTACCAGGCAACAACAATCCAACAACGCCAAAACACCCCATACACAGTCACATACCCAACAACCCCCCAAAACCAAATTCCAACAACCCACCAAACCAGCAACGCTCTGCCACCACCACCACCAATTCCCGCTTTACCAGCACCCCAGCCTGTCAAAGCCGAAGCCCAGAGCCAAACGACCATCAACAATCCAACATCAACCTTCGGTGTGATTCTAGCTATCACCGGAGGTTCAAATGAGGAACATGGTAATAAACGGCAGAGGAAGGAACATGCCAGACGAGTTCACCACGTGGTCGTCGAAGGACCCCACAGATTCGGCCGTTGGTCTCACATCCCCATAACCTTCGATTCCAGCGACATGAAGCTGAGAGATTACCCTGACACCAATGCTATGGTGATCGAAACCAACCTCGCTCGGTGGACTGTCACCAAAATCCTGGTTGATACAAGAAGCTCCGCTGACATCTTATTCGCCTCAACCTTCGACAGCATGAAGCTCGATAGAAACCTCCTGCAACCCGCTGACAACCCCCTATACGGCTTCGGTGGTCAACAAGTGAGAGCGGTTGGCAAAATACCCTTGCCTGTGACTTTCGGCGACCAAACGAACTGCAGAACTGAGCACATCACCTTCGATGTCGTCGACATGTTCTATCCATACAATGCCATTTTTGGCCGAGGGGTCACAAACGCATTCAATGCTGTCATCCATCCCGCTTACCTATGCATGAAGCTTCCCGCTCCGAAGGGTGTGGTTGCAGTATTTGGGGACCAAGACATTGCAAGGGCAGCTGAAGGAAACGTAGCCCCAGGGCAACGCAATGTACACAATTTGTCAAAACCTCAAACCCCCAGCATCAGCGACGAGGGTGAAGTCTGCAATGACAGAGTGAAGGCAGCGCCGAAGGAGGAAACCAAACAAGTCCAACTCTTCGAGGGTAACGCCGAAAGAAAGGTGCTCATCTCAGCCAATCTAGACCCCCAATCAGAAGGCAACCTCGTTAACTTCCTCAGAGAAAATTCCGACACCTTCGTTTGGTCCGCAGAGGACCTAAAAGGAGTCAACAGATCAATGATTGAGCATAGCCTGAACATCAAAATAGGCTATCACCCAATCAAACAAAAGCTTCGCAAAATGTCAGAAGAAAGAAAGGAGGCAGCGAAGGCTGAGGTAAAAAGGCTTTTGGACGCAGGCGTCATTCGCCCGGTCAAATACCCAACTTGGCTCTCAAATGTGGTCCTAGTCCAAAAGAAGAACAAAAAATGGCGAATGTGCGTGGATTTCACTTGCTTGAACAAAGCTTGTCCGAAGGATGATTTCCCTCTCCCAAACATAAGCACCCTGGTCGACAGAGCGGCAGGTTGCCAAACGCTGTCCCTCCTTGATTGCTTCTCAGGCTTTCACCAGATTTGGATGAATGAAGAAGACGAGAAACAAACAAGTTTTATCACACCCTCAGGCACCTATTGCTTCCGAAGAATGGCAGAAGGCTTGAAAAATGCAGGATCAACCTTCGCTCACATGACCTCCGAGGTTTTCAAGGATGAGCATGCTGTCTCTGCCTATGTCGATGACCTGATTGTCCAGAGTGAACTAAAAGAAAACCACATATCCGACTTATCGAGGGTGTTCAGCAACCTCCGGTCCGCCGGATTGAAACTAAATCCAGAAAAATGCGTGTTCGGGGTAAGCGAAGGTAAATTGCTAGGTTGCATCGTCTCAGCCAGAGGAATCGAAGCTAACCCCGAGAAGATTGATGCCATCATGAACATGGAACCTCCGGCGACCAAAAAAGCAGCTCAGCATCTGTCTAGCCGCTTAGCAGCACTTAGCAGATTCATCTCAAGATCCGCAGAGCGAGGGTTACTTTTCTTTGAAACACTCAAAAGCAATGCTCCATTTAATTGGGGTCCCCAGCAGCAAAAGGCCTTCGAGGAGTTGAAAAAGTATCTGACCAGCTTGACTGCCCTAACCAGCCCAAGCAAGGGAGATTTATTGTTACTCTACGTCGCAGCTTCGCCTCATGCAGCAAGCGCAGTTCTCATCAAGGAGCTCCGCGAAAATAACAAGACCAGACAAGCCCCAATCTACTATGTTTCAGAAACCCTCGAAGGCCCCAAAAGAAATTATTCGGAGCTTGAGAAAATAGCATACGCCGTCGTTATGGCATCAAGAAAGCTCAAGCACTATTTCTAGGCGCACGAGATCCATGTACCTTTGTCGTACCCCCTCGAAAACATCTTCAAAAACAATGAGGCAGTTGGAAGAATAGCAAAATGGGCAGTCGAGCTTAACAGTTACGCTGTGACCTTCATCGGCAGAACAACAGTCAAATCACAGGTACTCGCTGATTTCATAGCAGAATGGACACCCGACCCTCGTGCTGGTGAGCTGCGACACGACCAGTTCTGGGTCGTTTATGTCGACGGCGCCTGGGGTGCAACTGGTGCCGGTGCCTCGGCCATTCTAATCTCGCCTTCCGGGTTGAAGCTGAGATACGCACGAAGGCTTGACTTCAAATGCACAAACAACTCCGCTAAATATGAAGCTGTGATTCTGGCACTTTCAAGACTACGGTCATTGTCAGTCCGAAGGGCACTCATCAATACAGACTCGCAAGTCATTGCGGGGCACATTGAGAAGAACTACAAAGCAAAAGACCCAGAGCTTCAAAAGTATTTTTGATATGTCCGAAGGTTAGAATCTTTGTTCCTCGGCATAACTGTAAAAGCAATATCAAGGACTCAAAACAGCGAGGCAGATTGCCTAGCTAAAGCAGCCGCACAGCAGTTACAGCTTCCACCAGATGTGTTCTATGAGGTTACCACTCGGTCAGCTTTCGAAGCTTCTGAAATCAGCGTCAAGCTGATCAGCGCAATTCAGTGCGAGGATTGGAGAGCACCTATCATGGCCTACATCGAGGGGCTCCATGAATCAAACAACAGAGAAGAAGAAAACAAACTAAAGCAAAGAGTGCGAGGATACAAGATTGTTGACAACACCTTGTACAAAGCTTCGGTAACCTCGCCATGGCTCAAATGTGTGTCACAGTCCGAAGGCAATGACATTATCAAGCTAATCCACGAGGGCATCTGTGGTTCACACAACGGCCCAAGGGCTCTAGTCGGCAAAGCGTTCCGGCAAGGTTTCTACTGGCCAACAACATTAAGAGATGCGGAAACCATCGTCAAGCATTGCGAGGGTTGTCAACTGATGGCAAAAAACCAAAACGCTCCAGGGGCATCTACAACTCTCATATGCCCAACCTGGCCTCTGCAAAGGTGGGCGATGGACCTCGTAGGCCCACTACCGACGGCTCCAGGGAACCTTCGCTATGCGGTGGTAGCTGTGGAATACTTCACAAAGTGGATTGAAACAAGGCCATTGTCCTCCATCACTTCCCTCGCAGTAAAAAAGTTTTTCTGGCAACAAATAGTTTGTCGCTTTGGAGTTCCTCAACAGCTAACCGTCGACAATGGCACTCAGTTTGACAGCGAGGTCTTCAAAGAATTCTGTGCGCAAATTGGGACAATGTTATGCTTTGCCTCCGTCCGGCACCCGCAATCCAATGGCCTGGTTGAAAGAGCCAATGCGACAATATTCCAAGCTATATCCAAAAAGTTGCAGGGTAGACCCAAGGGTAAATGGGCCGATGAACTATCTTCGGTCACCTGGTCTCACAACACCTCAGAATGCAGAGCAACAAAATTTACTCCTTTCAAACTTTTGTTCTGCGAAGAAGCGGTGCTTCCAGAAGAACTAAAATATGGGTCGCTCAGAACAACCCTCGCATCTGACGAGCAAGCCCAACCGCTTGATAAAGACCTACTCGAAGAAGCAAGATGCAACGCAGTGCACAACCTTCGTAAGTACCAAGAAGAAACCAGAAAATGGAGAGACAAAAAGATCAGAATCAAAGAGTTGAAGAAGGGTGACCTCGTCCTCATCAGAAAACAAAACGCCAGCTTGGCAGGAAAATTCCAGCAAAGTGGATAGGTCCATACTTGATTGTGGAAAGCAATCGCCCCGGTTCTTTCCACCTCTCCGACAGCGAAGGAAACATCCTGCCTCACACATGGAACATTGACGACCTTCGCAAATTCTACCCATAGCGGAGCCTTAGCGAGCCCTCGCACCATGTAATCTTTTGTTTCACTTTTGTTTTCTTCCATTTCTATGCATGTAACAAAAACAGAAGGAGCTGCACTCTTTTTCCTTACGAAGGGGCGTAAGGTTTTTTAACGAGGCAGCATCCACAACCTTAATGCAGGATAGAACCCCCGAAACAACAAGCCATCAAACCTCTACATTTACTAAAAAAACATCGAAAAAGCACCTCTTCTTCAAAGAGTGCTATCATCGATGCAATTTTTTTTTAAGATTGCTTCAAAAACGAACGTTTTCTAAAAGCAAACTTCACCTCTACCTAAGATAAGGGGAGGCGCGAAGTCTAAAAAGCCGAGCACCCTCGCAAAACACGCCAGGCGCTCGCAAAAAGCAAACTTCACCTCTACCTAAGATAAGGGGAGGCGCGAAGTCTAAAAAGCCGAGCACCCTCGCAAAACACGCCAGGGGCTCGCAAAAAGCAAACTTCACCTCTACCTAAGATAAGGGGAGGCGCGAAGTCCAAAAAGCTGACCACCCTCGCGAAATCACGCCAGCGGCTCGCAAAAAGCAAACTTCACCTCTACCTAAGATAAGGGAAGGTGCGAAGTCTAAAAAGCCGAGCACCCTCGCAAAACACGCCAGGGGCTCGCAAAAAGCAAACTTCACCTCTACCTAAGATAAGGGGAGGCGCGAAGTCTAAAAAGCCGAGCACCCTCGCAAAACACGCCAGGGGCTCGCAAAAAGCAAACTTCACCTCTACCTAAGATAAGGGGAGGCGCGAAGTCCAAAAAGCCGACCACCCTCGCGAAATCACGCCAGGGGCTCGCAAAAAGCAAACTTCACCTCTACCTAAGATAAGGGAAGGCGCGAAGTCTAAAAAGCCGAGCACCCTCGCAAAACACGCCAGGGGCTCGCAAAAAGCAAACTTCACCTCTACCTAAGATAAGGGGAGGCGCGAAGTCCAAAAAGCCGACCACCCTCGCGAAATCACGCCAGGGGCTCGCAAAAAGCAAACTTCACCTCTACCCAAGAGAAGGGGAGGTGCAAAGTCCAAAAAGCCGAGCACCCTCGCTGCAAATTCCAGGGACTCGCCGAAAAAGCAAACCCCGCCGCCCGCGGTAACAGTAGACGCGAAATCAAAAACCAGCTTATCAAAAGCATTGCGCGAGCCTCGCTAAAAGAAAGTGGGGGCGTCGCTGTTTTTTCAAATTAGCTTATCAAAAGCATTGCGCGAGCCTCGCTAAAAGAAAGTGGGGGCGTCGTTGACTTTTCAAATCAGCGTATCAAAACCGTCGCGCGAGCCTCGCCAAAATAAAGAAGAGGGCGTCGCTGTTTTTCAAATCAGCTTATCAAAAGCATTGCGCGAGCCTCGCTAAAAGAAAGTGGGGGCATTGCTGTCTTTTCAAATCAGCGTATCAAAAGCGTCGTGCGAGCCTCGCCAAAATAAAGAAGAGGGCGTCGCTGTTTTTCAAATCAGCTTATCAAAAGCATTGCGCGAGCCTCGCTAAAAGAAAGTGGGGGCGTTGCTGTTTTTTCAAATCAGCTTATCAAAAGCATTGCGCAAGCCTCGCTAAAAGAAAGTGGGGGCGTCGCTGTCTTTTCAAATCAGCGTATCAAAAGCGTCGCGCGAGCCTCGCCAAAATAAAGAAGAGGGCGTCGCTGTTTTTCAAATCAGCTTATCAAAAGCATTGCGCGAGCCTCGCTAAAAGAAAGTGGGGGCGTCGCTGTTTTTTCAAATCAGCTTATCAAAAGCATTGCACGAGCCTCGCTAAAAGAAAGTGGGGGCGTCGCTGTTTTTTCAAATCAGCTTATCAAAAGCGTCACGCGAGCCTCGCCAAAATAAAGTAGGAGGCGTCGCTGTTTTTTCCAAAATCATCTCATCAAAAGCGTAACGTAAAGCTTCACAATCACTTTAGCTAAACCACTACAAACCAATTCAGATAAATTGCAGAATTTACTTGCCTCAACCAATAATGCGGCTTACATTTTAAAGGAAAAAGTCAAAGTTACAAGGGTTCAACCCCACGTTCAACTACTGCCAAGTCATCGAAACCCTCGGCCACCTCCTCAAACCCCCCCTCCACTGGAACCAGGGGTCCCCACAACAAAGGAGCTGCAGGGACAATTGGCAGTTCCCCGGGTAAAACCCTCGCCCTATACATGTATCTATGCCTTGTCTCACTAACTTCCGAAGTTTCTTCCTTCGGAATCATAAGCGCCCCATCCGAACCTATACCAAGCTCCCTTTGCCCAAACAAATACTCCAAAGCTGTCTCCTCGTCAATATCATCATCTCCGCTAGCTTGCGAGATCGAAGAAGATCCAAACAAATAACGGTCGGCTTGACGGACCGTATAATCTGCTTCACGCCAAAAATGACCCGACCTACTATTCTTTAAATCATACCTTCGCACCTTTGACCACCAAAAGCGTTCAAAAGAAAGCGAATGATGTTTAAACCTAGCACGAGCCCACGATTCACCAGTTATAAAAACATCTTGGTAATTTAACATCAGCGGAGTCACGTCGAAAACGTCTAGCACGGTTCCGCCAGGAACCTGCATGTTTCACAAAAATACAAAGATGCTTCAGCCTCATCAAGTTTTTACAACCACAATCTCTACAAAAGGGCTACCTCACCACAACAATCCTAGGGATCACACCTGACCAGCTTCCCTATGGGCTCCACTCGCAGCTCCGTCCTTGATAGCTTCCGAACCCTCGCCCATGGCGACAGTCGAGGCTCCAGCAGACGCCTTCTCCGCCGTGGATTCCTCCATGGCAGCCTCGACGATCGAAGCAGGCTCCTCTTCCGCCGCTTTTTGCACCGCGGCTTCTTCAGTGATCGGGATGTCCCCAGTCAAGGCCTCGATCTCGGCGAGCGTAACCCCCGCAGCACTTGACTCAGGGGCAGCTTCAGAGCCACCCCCTACTTCAACTTTCGTGGGTGGCGAGGGCATCGCATCTTTTCGAGCCTATAAGCAAAACAGAGGCAAACCTCGCCAAGATCAATAATAACCCCCCTGAAACAGATCAACAAAATCGAAAAATCCAGAAAAGTACGCAAACCTGACGTGTAGCCTCGGCAGCTTCTTCGAAGGCAAGAGCTCGGCCGCCTCCGGAGATCCAAAACCTGCGAAGCAGACGCATTGCGCAGTTCCGAACTTCAACATCATCAACCTTCATACGGCGCACTTCATTGACCGACGGAAAGGCATGGTTTGGCCTCTTGATTTTGCGAAGATGATCACAACCCGCCAGTCGAAGCGTGCTCGCCATCGCCAAAGCCCCGGCGTAGCCCCCGAAATCGGCTGCGTTGACAACTAGCGAACTAAATACATCAAGTTCATTACTCAGCCAACCCTCGAAGGCTTCCGCGCTAGCTGCAGGCAACGGCTCTCCGACAGAGCCTCCGGCCTCAGTTAGGCAATAATCAAGCTTACGCTGGATGTTCTCCATACTCGTCCACCAGGATTCGCTCAAATCCCCTAAGCGACCCTCGACATCGGCCAACGCCTTGTCCTTCGCCTTTCCCTCGGCAATCAAATCTGCATTACGCTTCGCCAGTTCAACTGCCTCCTCTCGAGCCTTCGCGGCCTTCTCCGAACCATTTTTCAGTTCAATTTCCTTATTTTCCAAGCTCCGGGCAAGTCTGCCATTCTCCTTCTCAAGCTCATCAATTTGGATTTTCATAAATTCCATGTCGGAGCCAACTTTCCGCCTCGCCACGCGGTTCAAGAGCATTAGCTCCGCCAACTTGACGTCAACGTCGGCAAAAGTATCACCAACCGCCTGGTCCGCAAGTCGAACCTCTGCCTCCGGCACACAAATGCGGCTGAAGATTTGGCCTAAAAAATGCCTTTCTTTCGGGCCACATTGCAAGTGACAATCCCGAAGGTCCGGACTGGTGAACAGCTCAGTTGCCGGATCAGAAATCCCAAGCTTCTTAGCATACTCCGGGAGGCTTGACCGACTCGCCTCACCGTACGGTCTCTTTCCCCGGGCTCGGCCGGGCTCGAGTTCGCCATCAAACTCAAAACCCTCTACCCACAGGTGCGAGCCCGCAAAGCTGGGAATCGACCCTCGTCGAGGACTATCCGGCTCAATGTCTCGAGCGATGTCGTCCGCGCTCCGGGCAACCATCGCACCAGCGCTTGGCGAGGCTACCCCTCTTCCCTGGGTGTCATCGATGGACACCTCCTCATCAGTGTCATGTCCTTCGCTGGAAGCTTCGCTGCTTTCATCAGACGAACCCTCGTCCGTTCCCCCCTCCTTTCCATCTTTCTCCTCCTCCACCTCTTCATCATCAGACTCATCCTCGTCGTCCGAAATCTGGATCAAAGCACTGATCCCTCCAACTCGGGGCACCCGCCCTGCAGCCCTACCAACACCTCGGCCGGAAGCAACAACAGCTGACGAAGAGGTACCAGCCGAAACGGCCGCGACCTTCGTCGCGAGTGTCTTCACCCGGCCACCGGCACCGCCACGGCCTCGCCCACGGCCTCGCTTCGGCCGAGAGACAACTCCCCTCTCCCCCGAAGCTTCGCGTTTCCTCTTCTTCGGCGCATCCTCGCTTGAAGGAGCTGGCCAGTCAGCATACCGAACCCCAAGAATATCAAACATTCTGTTCACCCGACCTCCGCTACCCACCGAGCTGTGGATCGCCTTAGTCTCCAGCGTGGACAGTTTCCCGACAAGTTCCACAGTCCACTGCTGAACATGCTTGCAGATGACCTCGATCCCATCTCCGCGTGAGGGAAACTTTTGGAGAGTTCTCTCCCAAATCTTGTCAAGATCCAGGCTCGGCTTCTTTAAACCCCTACCTTCATACTTGGGATCATCCTCCACTTTGAACCATGCCTGCCTTCGCCCAAGAGGCCAAATCTTGGCACAGCAATACTCCTCCACCAGGTCACGCGCGCACTACGAGCGGGCAACAACCCTTAGGCAGTCAACAGAGGCGTGAGCCTCGGCGCTCATCCTAGCTTCGGCGCTTACTTCTCCAAGCAACGGAAGCTCACCACAAAGCTCAACATCACCACTGAGTTTGTAGTAGAACCAGAACTCTTGCCACCCACTGCTCCACTTGTTCTTTTGTGCTTGTACCGGTAGCTCCGTGCCGGCGCGATAGCAGAAAGTGTAGACGGCGAGCTGACCGAGACTGGATCTGCCCTCGCCATCAGTGAACTTCCGAGGCTGCATATGGACGCGATGAGTGCGTACAAACCCTTCGACATGAGGGACAATCCCCTGAGATCGGCAGGCCCAAACATAAACAGACATCTTCGTGAAGCACGAAGGTGTAAGCTGATGAAAGCGCAAATTAAACCTTCGCAGAACTGAAGTCACGAAGGGGTCAGCAGGAAAGCGAAGTCCGGCTGAAAAGAATTCCTCAAATACAACAACCTTGTCTGCGCCTGGCTTCGGCACCGTCTCCCCAGCACCGGCCCTCGCCTTGCCCTCCTCAATCCAACCCCACCTAACATAGGATGCCAGATCAGTGGCGCCAACCCGACTAAGCCCAAACTCGAAGGTAGCCCCCTCATCCGCAGCGGCGGGAGATACAGCGCGAGCCATTTGTTTCAACCTCGCCATCTCTAAAAACTAAGCCTCGCTAAGACGCAAGCAGTCTAAGCCTTCGCAACTATGCGAAAAGCAACCTTCGCAAAAACAAACGAGCAGCAGCAGGATGGCAAGCGCGTTCGAGGGCACAAGACAAAAGCCCCTCACCTACCCTCCTATTTATAGGACTAGAAGCGGGAGCATCCGCCGAACAAATCGGCACAGTAGCCAAAAAACTCGGCACGAAAAACGGAGCGGACTTAAACAGTACAAAAGCCAACAGTACTACGGCCCGGCCCAGAGCAGTCGCGGGCGTCGCTGCCTAGGGTCTTTTCACGTCTCCCATCGAAAGGCGCTGCTTGGGCCTAAGCTCTGCCCCTTAGATCCAAAGCAACGAGGGGCTACTGTTGGGGATGAGGACCCTCGGCAGCGGCACCACACAGAGCGCAGGCAAAAACGACCTTCGCGTGATCCACACGTCCCCACTCGCCCCTTTTCCTCAAGGGACCAAACCCCTCGGACCCGTTTTCTAACCCTCGCCACGGATCCGACCACTGAGGCTTTATTGCAATTCTCTGCAAGTTGACTCGACGACAACCAGGCGGGCGACCCTCGCTCGCCTTGCGAAGCCACTTTGCTTGAAGCGAAGGTTTCGGCAAGGCGACGGAAGGACGCTGGCTCGAGGGCGAGCAGAGTCGAAGGTCAAATTTTTCGCGTCTGCCCCCGAAGGTGGGCAAGACCGAGTGGCGGCGCACAGAGGGAAGGCTGATTAGGGTTTCCGCTGCAACCGTGTTTTTACTTCTTTACCCCTCCTCCCTGCGTGGAGGCAGGGAATCTTTGTTGTACCCTTTCGTAATTAGTCCTGTGACTCTTGGTGTTCCCTATAAATACCAAGGGGTGAACAGTGTAAGGGGCACGATTTTCTAGGGAATAGAGCTACGATAATAGTCTTTGTTTCCCTTACCTTCATTTTCTGCCTTCGACGCTTGGCCACCTTCGCCTTTCCCTCGCGCGAGAGCGAAGGGGAGCAAGTGCGGTTCCAACAATCTTGTTAAGCGCTGAGGCGGTGGGAAGCTCCACTACGCCGCTAGGAGGCCAACGCCACCAGTCTCCACTGCTTCCTCTTCACCTACTCCGGCAACGCCTTCACCGATCGTTGCTGCCTAGCACAGATCCTCAGTGATGGACGGTTCTTCCTCATCCAGGATTGATGGACTCAACCCTATGTTGATGATCTCGCACATCCCACTGCTTGATGACACCAACAGGATGTGGAGAGAAAAGTATAGTATGAACTGGCCCTTGCGCTCTCCGAGAATGATTTAGCACTTACCTCGCTGTGTCCTACTGAGCCAGAGGACCCGATGAGGGCCGAGAATGAGACTGATGCTGAATTCACTGCCCGACAGCGAGATCACGCAGAAGTCCGAATGAAGTATGACCTTGAGCACAGGAGATGGGACATTTCCAACCATAAGTGCTTAATGGTGGCTAAGTCCACCATTTCAGACCCAATAAGGGGGTCCATCCTAGATTGTGGCACTACCACAAAGTATCTAAATAAAGTTGAGAGTTAGTTTACTGGCTCCTCAAAGGCTTATGCAAGTACTCTTATCAAGAGGGCTAGTTAATGAGAAACATTCTGGTGGTGGCATAAGAGAACACATATTGAAGATGAGCACCATGGCAGCTAAGCTAAAACCAATGGATATGGGGCTCAAGGATGAGTTCCTAATTCATTTGATTTCTCCTTCTTTGCCCAAAGAATATGAGACATTTGTTGTTAATTACAACATGCAACCCGATAAATGGGACATAGAAAAGCTCATTGCAATGTTTGTTCAGGAAGAGGAGAGGCTAAAGTCCTCATACAATGACTCTGCTCATTTTGTGAAAGACAATAGAAAGAAAAATTATTATCATAAGAATGTTAAACCACAAGGGAAACCTCAGTGGGATGGTGAAAGGTCCTAGTTTGGTTTTGGTAATTGAGTGACAACTTTAGGTGGACTATTTGTGTTTATGTGAGATACACAGGTGATTAGTCCACAGGTGATCATGTGTGAGCAACATATGCCATAGAGGTGAAATGGCTTGGAGGATGTTGCAAAGGCTCACACATGAGATGAAGGAGCTTAATGCACATGAAACATGACATGTGGTCATGTGGCTAAGATGGTGAAGATCAAGGCAAGACTTGGCTTGATGGACCGGTTGCGAAGATGAAGGGCAAGTTGGAGGCTTTGAAGCCATTGGTACCGAGTGTCGGGAGGCTTAAGCAAGACTTGGTGCTGAAGGACCAAAGCAATGGTGAAGAGCAAGTGAGGTCAAGATCGATGGACCATGGAGGCCATGTGATGATATGATCAAATCATTTGATGATAGGTTGGTGCATGTGTTGCATCAACACCAAAGGAGATGGAATGGAATGCGCAAGGCAAAAGTATATTTGTAGGGCATTTCATTTCACCGGTCATAGTTGTGTAGAGAAGATTACGACCGGGTTTAGGATAGATGGCCGTACTATCAAGAGGAGCAAACTTCTTTGCATATCGGTCATCTAGTGCCACTTGAGCAATCTAACTTTGCGATGTTACTAGGATCGAGTGGCGTAATGAGTGAAAGAGAAAATCCTTTGAAAATGATTGTGAAAATGCTAACACACATGCACATGATGGTGTACACTTGGTGGTGTTGGCACATTTGCCAAGGAGAAGGTGTTGGAGTTGATTTTGATCAAGGAGAAGAGAAGGAGGCTTGTTGGTGTGTTCCGAACTCTAGGATGGATCTTGGATTGGGATTCTGTTCTAATGCTTTGTGAGTTGGATTAGCTATGTGTGTGGGTTGTGTACGTAGCCCTCTGAGTTAGCCTTCCAATATGTCCAAGATCATCGAAATCGGAGTTCAGAGCTAAGAGTTATGGTCGTTGTAGTACGGAGCTCAGGCTGGTAAGGCCGGTAGTACCGACCCTGGTGGTCTGTAGTACCAACCTGAGTGCGCAGATCCTAGGCTCTCTGTATAGAGGGTGGTTTGGCCTATCGGTAGTACCGCCATAAGGCCGGTAGTACCAGGCCACGGTAGTACCGACCCTAAGGGTCGGTGGTATCGAGGTTTGGAGGCAGTTTGGGGGCGTTCTGTGTAGATCCAAAGTTGGCCTATCGGTAGTACCGCCATAGGGCTGGTACTACCGACCGTTGGTGGCACTGTGGTTTGGAGGAAGTTTGGTGCTCTCTGTATGGATCCAGTTTGGCCTGTCGGTAGTACCGCCATAAGGCCGGTACTACCGACCCCCGGTGGTACCGACCAGAGGGTTGGAGGTTCCATCGGGTCAACGCTTCGTGTAACGTCTATAAGTGAGGTAGTCGGTACTACCGGCCCGAGGGGGTCGGTACTACCGACTGAAGCGCAAAAAGGGGAAACGGCTAGTTGGCCACTCCCCTCTATATATAGTGGTTGAGGCCGGCCGTGGGCTGGCTGTTGAGAACCCTAGGGACTTAGTGTCCATGGTTGGGGAGTGCTTAGGAGCCCTCTAACTCGCTTATGCTTGCTAGTGCGCGAATCTTTGCGAGTGAGTGATCGCTAGTGCGTTGCTTTGAGAGATTGCATCGAGTGGCACTAGGTAATTAGTTGCAAGCCGGTGGTGCTTATTACTCTTGGAGGTTGCCACCTCCTAGACGACATGGTGATTGTCTCCGTCGTGAAGCTCATAAGAGGATTGTGCGTGGCTCCAGAGAAAGCTTTGTGAGGGGCATTGAACCTCGGGATAAAATCTTGTGTCCCCGTCTCTTGTTGCTCTTATTGTTCTTGTTTCCTTGCATATTACGCTTGTTCTTGTGTTCTTCGTGTTCTTCCTCCCTCCATCACTCTATCTTAGGTTGGGAAGGCTCGATCCACCTTTTGGCAAGAAACCAAGACTTGGGGAAGCTACAATCGTCATCTACATCATCTAGGGAAGTGGGGTAATTGCTAGATCTGAGATTGCATCTCACCAACTTTGATTTCGTAGCTTCCTGCAGGTGGTTGGTAGTACTGTTTGGAGGAGTCGGTAGTACCGGTGTACACACCCGGTAGTACCGACCCTAACACTCGGTAGTACCGACTGTGTTGTTCTTTACACTAGCTTGTTTTGCAATACTTACTCTTGTGCTAGTGTTTAGTTGCTTAGATTGTGTAGCTAAGTTGAGCTCTCTAATTTGGCTTGTGTAGCCTTGTTATTGAGCATTGCTAGCGAGCTTAGGTTTTGTGCTTTGCTTACTAGATTGTGTAGGAGCTCCCCCGTGTTTGAAGTACTAGCTGCATAGGTTTGTGTGGCCTTGCTTCTAGAATTGGTTCGGTGAGCTCTAGCTAGCCTGACACCTTATTTGCATTGATTAGGATCTTTTGTAAGGTGTCATAGAGTATAAGTAGAGGGGTCTAGTCTTGGCTAGACCAATAGTTTTAATTCTGCATTTGTTTCGGTTAGCCGGTACGTTTAATTTTAAAAAGGACTATTCACCCCCCCTCTAGTCCACCATCTCGACCTTTCAGATGGTAGCTCTCCTCCAGGTCATAGGGTCAAACCCCACAGGGCCAAGTCCACAAGGACCAACCCCCATAGGGTCCAGCTTCTCAGAACCCGTATATGTAGACAAGGACACCTGTAGGTGGTGCAAGCAGGAAGTTGGACATTGCAAGAAGAATTGTCCAGAGTTCCTGAAATATCTCTTAAAGAGAGGTGAGGATATTGTTACATTCATAGACGAATCCCTGTATTTAAGTTATGCAAAATCTACTTGGTGGATTGACTTAGGTGCAACAATTCATGTTGCAAATTCATTGCAGGGATTCCATACAGAGACGACGATACAAAGAGGAGAAAGATGTATTAAAGTAGCGAATGGAGTACAAGCTGAAGTCGAAGCCATCAGAGATCTTTCTTTAGAATTACATTATGGTTTTGTACTTAGTCTCACAGATGTACTCTATGTTCCCTCTTTGCACAGAAACTTAATAAGTGTTTCACGTTTAGATGATGATGGTTATGATTGCCATTTTGCAAATGGCCAATGTAAGATTACATTTCAGAATAAATGTGCTGCTCTTGCCTTCCGACAAGACAAGCTTTATTTATTATCGCTTTCTGAGAATGTGAATGTTGTAAGCAATGAGAATGAAAATGTCTCTTTGACAATGAATGCAAGCAAGAAGCGGAAGAGAGTTCATCATGTTTCTTCGAAATTATGGCACTGTCGTCTAGGCCATATTTCGAGGGGGGGATTGAATGATTGATTAAAGAATCAATTCTTCCGCCATTATAATTTTCAGACTTAGAACAATGTATCGATTGCATTAAAGGAAAGTTTGTTAAGAAAATAAAGAAAGATGCCAAACAAAGTGTAGGAATTTTAGAGATAATTCGTACGAATATTTGTGGTCTGTTTCCTGTTTCCCATTAAAAGTGTGGATGGTTATGATTCATTCATAACATTCACAGATGATCATTCTCGCTATGGCTATATTTATCCAATTAAAGAAAGATTGGAAGCGTTGGATAAATTTAAGATATTTAAGGCTGAAGTAAAAAATCAGCACAACCTAAAGATTAAGATAGTAAGATCAGATCGTGGTGGAGAGTACTATGGGCGACACACCCCATATGGCCAAGTTCCTGGACCTTTTGCAAAGTTCTTACAGGAAAATGGCATAGTTGCCCAATACTCTACACTGAGGAAGCCTCAGCAGAATGGATTGGCTGAAAGACGCAACTGTACCTTAATGGATATGGTGAGAAGCATGATAAGTTACTCCACATTACCGATTAGTTTGTGGATGGAGGCGTTAAAAACCGTCGTTCATATTTGTGACAGAACCGACCAATTTGCACCAGATTAAGCACCGAATCGCTGCTTTCACAGAGATTACAAGTACTTAAGCTCGTACAAACCCGGTAGTCCGGAAATCTCGAAGGATTTCAAGTCATTCAACTTTAACCAAGATCGTAATAGATTAGCGTACATGCCCACAAGGTACATTCAGTTCGCACATAGTTCAAATACATCGGAGTTCGATAGTTATTACAAACCATAGTTTTGAATTCAAAGCGGAAGCAACATAGTTTTGAAACACAAGTCCTTAGTTCACAATACGGTGCCATATGCCTGATCTGTCCACAAAAGCATCAGGAAAGATAAGGATTGACCATGCCCGTGGTCTAGTCACTGCCCTCGACGGGATACAGACAGTTCTCGCAGTAGCCGAAGAAACATTGCCCATCTGCAACAACAAGGGATAGCACCCTGAGTACGAGAAGGTACTCAGCTAGACTTACCCGTCATAAACCAGAAATAATTGACACCAAGGATTATGCAAGGCTGTATCTGAGGTTGGCCACACTTACCTTTTTGCATAAAAGCATTTTATTATTAAATAATCATTATTAGAGCATTAGCAGTCAATTTTATGTAGTCAACCTGATTATCTAGATTTGCACCTGATCTAGAGCAAACACTTGACTACTTATTCAAGCAAGAGTGACTATTTCATCAATAGCCTTTCAGATTCACCAACCATAACCATATTTAGTTCCATATATTACTACGGTAACACATGCTCAGTCAAGTTACTCACTAACCAGGAGCGATGGCGATTATAATCGATTCCTACCAGCTGGGGACAAAATGTCACACACTCGCCCGACACACCCTGCCAGGCGGCCGTTGGCGACCACTCAGGAGGTTCGAGAACCCAATTCGCGGGACGGCCATGGACCCTTCTACACCGAGGGTTATCTCAATGCCAGGTCGCTCAAGCTATTAACTGCCCACGGTCATGCCAGGTCGATCAGGCCCTGCCTGCCCTCGGACCATGCCAGGTCGATCAGAATAGTTGCCCACGGTACATATAAGGCCCTGGGTGTTAGGCGTCAACGTCTCCGTCACCGGCTCGAAACACCTTACTCGGCTTCACGGGAGGTACCCGCACCTGCTCCGTTAAGTGATTGACGCGTTCAAAATGACTGAGGTGTGCCTTCGTCGGGTCCTAATCGACACAGACGGGAGACTACTAGCACACAAAACTCATGTCCTGCTGCTCCTACATCCCGCCCGGTCTCAGATTAATTATCACATGGTTATATTCCATGATAGCACGAGGCTAAACATGTTTAGTATCCACCTATATGCGGGAGACAGGAAATCACCCGACTTTTACCGGTCTAAGCAGGGCTAAGCATGTAATCGAGCCTAGACCTAACAGGGATCACAAGATAATACTTGCAGGTGGACAAGGATAATTAATCAATGCAGCACCGGTATCACACAACTCCTATAACCTAATGCAACAATCATATCAGGTTAACTTGTAAACGGTAATTTGCAAACCGTAGGAGAAAAATGCTCCGGGGCTTGCCTCGCTCGAAGTCGGCGGGGCGGTGATCACGGCACTCCGGCAGGTCCTCAGCGTCTCCTTCCGGGATCCTCTCCTCGGGTGTCTCCTCCTGACGCTGCTCCTCCTGCGTGTCTTGGGCTTCCACTACCGACCCTGCATGATGCGGTACATGAATGAATAACATGAATGCACATGGGATGCACGGTGATGCAACATGGAGTAACAATTCAGGAGATAAGCACATGTCATCTACTGCTACTCTTCAACCAGGTAGTCAACATCATCCCAACTATTTAACCTATCAAGATCAACTTGTTAAGCGATGTTGCCACCACATCAAAGTCTACTTAACGAGCTTATTACCCTCTAATTACTTGCTGAATAAATCTATTTACACATGCTTTAAACAGCAACCTTATCTAGACAGCTTCAGAAAAATCTACAGAAATTACTGGGAGTTAACAACATCCAATTTAGCTCCCTGTCCAAATTTCAACTCATTTGGACTTAAACTCCATCCTCTATGAAAAAGACAAATTCCATCATGGAAAGGTCCTTTGAACTACACACCCTAGCAAAAAGTGTCAAACAACAGATTTCTTATTTTTCTGCTGTGCTTCCTAGTACAAGAGCAAGGTGCTTAAATTCTCAGGTTCATATTCCTCATAATTTATTTACTACAAAATAAACAAGGAAACAACATTTAACCATTTTAAAAGCTACTGTCAAATTAATTCACAGAATAACCTCATATTATATTTTTCTCTGAAACTACACATTCATACAAACCTAACAAAACTGGAATCACATTTTTCTGACTCATACATAATTAGTTATGCATTTACCAAGTTATCAGCACTTTTCTAAATTAAATGCATCTACACATAAAAGTATCACCAAGAATGCATTCAACCGTTTTCACTGATAGATCTAAACATGCTTGACCTAACAAAATTTGTTTCACAGGATTTGGACATAAAATGAGCCTTGTAGGAATTTTTGAAGCCTTAACATGGATTCTGCAAAACATATTTTAAAAGAGAACTCAATCCTAACGCACGGACTTCGGCCGAGGCACAAGGCACGGCTTCGGCACACTCGGCGCGACTCGTCCGAGGCTTCGAGGCGAAGGCTTCGGCACACTCGGCGCGACTCGTCCGAGGCTTCGACGTATATTACCGATTCGGCCGAGGCTCAGACACCTTTCTCCGATTCGGCCGAGGCTCACTGACAGCCGAGGCTAACTGACTCAACCGAGACTAACTGACTCAACCGAGACTAACTGACTCAACCGAGACTAACTGACTCAACCGAGACTTGACTTGGCTCGACTCGACCGAGGCTTACACAACCGACCCGATCGAGGCTCGAGGCGAAGGCTCGGCGCATCCGGCTTACCGAGGCCTTCAGCACTCAAGCTCTTCCCTTTCTCTCTTCCTTACTGCCAGTCGGGGCCCGCTGGTCAGGGTGACCAAGCTTCCGAGGCCAAGCTCGGCACGTAACCGCGCGAGGCCAGGCTCGGCGGTCAACGGCGGAGTTTTGCGCCGTGGTCGTTGACCGGCCCTAGCTCGTCGACGGCGACACTTTTAGCGACACTGAGACCATCATTGGGTGCGGGTTTGCGAGGCGAACACAACTAACCGACTCGCTAAGCCAGAGGGATACCGGAGCAAGCTCGACGGCGGCCATGGCGGAGCGGCGGCTCTGCGACTCGGCGGCGGAACTCTTCCCGGCGGCTTGCGACTCGGCGAGGTTAGCACTAGCCCAAGCAAGACCTAAGCGACCTATTGGAGCAACTCCCGGGCTTCGGCATCCCCGGCATTGTCCGGCGCGATGCACGGCGGCGGTCCATGGCGGACACGGCGGCGACATGGCTCGGTTCCGGCTGAAACACGGCGAAAGAGAGGTCTCCAACTAACTCTAAGCTACTACGGCGGTAGAGAAGACTAGAACATGGCTCAGCTTAGGGTAGCATGGCCGGAGATGACCGGTCCACGTGAAGGTCACGGTGGCGGCCATGGCGGAGCTTGCGGATGGCGTCCGCTGTTCCGGCGGCTAGAGAGGAAGAGAGGGGAAACCAACCCTTACCGGAGAAAGAGGAGACCGAGACGGAGAGACTGGCGAAAGGAATCGAACGGCGGTGAGCGGTGGAGCGAGCAATCGCTCGCCGGAGTTTGGCGGCAATGGCGGTTCGGGCTAACTGGAGAAGATGGTGGAGTGGCTGGCGCGCTGGTGAGCGAACGCTCTCTGGCTTGCAAGCGCAAGGCGGACGAAGGCAAAAGGAACAAGTGCCTGGGTGCATCGCACCTGGCCAGTTCCCGTCGGGGGAGCTCCCGACCAGGCGCGGCGGCGTCAGGTGTCGCGCTCCACGCGGCAAGCATGCCCCGAGCTCCTGGGCAACGTGGCGAGTTCGGGCGCAAACCACGGGCGGCGATGACGGTGGTTTGGCCGGCCGGCGACGCGGTTTCGCGGCGGCGAGGCGGGTTCGGTCGGCGCGGAGGGAGCGGCGTCCGCGAAGGAGAAGAAGGAGAGACTGACAGGCGGGGTCCACTGGAATTAAACTAAAGAAGTTTTGTTTCAAACTTTGATGCTCCATAACTTCTAAACTAGACCGAACTAGGAAAAGGTCCCAACAGCAAAGTTGCTTAGAATTTTGTAAGGAACAAATCATCCTTAAGGCTCCAGTCCAAATTCTGTTGTTTAAAAGAAATTTAGTGCTAAACCATTTTTCTAATGCAAGAAATCCTAACTCAAAAGCTTTTTCTGAGAAAGTGCTTTAAAGCAAAGTTGTTCCCTTCATCAAGATCTACAACTTTGTTATAAGGCACTTGGTCAAAAACAGAAAGCATAACAAGGTTACACTAGAGACCAAACAAGGACTTAAGCATTCAACAAACAGATGCACATGAAATGATGAGATGCTATGCTTATGCCATGCCAAATTGTGCAATTAGGGATTGCTTAACACCGGGGTGTTACAATATTCTTAATCAAGTACCTCGTAAATCAGTGCCAAAAACACTGTATGAGTTATGGACAGGAAGGGAACCCTCGCTCAACCATTTGCGTGTGTGGGGTTGTCCAGCTGAGGCAAAAGTATTTAACCCAAACATTGTAAAGCTATATCCCAAGACAGTTAGTTGCCTATTGGCTACCCAGACATGTCAAAGGGCTATCGCTTCTATTATCCAGATAGACAAACAAAGTTTGTAGAAACAAGACATGTTGTGTTCTTGGAGGACCAGATGATCAGGGGGAGCATGACGGCGTGAGAAATTAATCTTAAGGAGAAGCGGGTATGTGTGCCCACTCCAATGATTCAGGAGCCATTTTTTGTGTTGCTTGTTGCTACTACACCAACAATGCAAGACACTGCGGTGACAACACCTGTTGTTGTTTCTCCCATGGCGACGGTGGATGAACAGGAACCTGTTCTTTAGGAGCCTATTGATCCCAACGTCACACATGAGGAAGAGCAATCGTAGCCCCACATAGAACCAGTACCATCTAATGATGGGCCCAGAAGATCCCCAAGAGCAAAAAGATCAGCTATTCCTGATGACTATGAAGTTTATGATACTGAAGAATTTCAAATAGACGGTGACCCCACCTCATTTGAAGAAGCCATGAGAAGCGACCACTCATCCAAGTGGCTTGAGGCCATGGAAGATGAGATGAGATTAACGAGTACCAACAAAGTTTGGGACTTAGAGACAATTTCCAAAGGTGCCAAAACAGTAGGCTTTAAATGGGTCTACGACTCGCAAGGGAACATAGAAAAATATAAAGCGTGACTTGTGACAAAGGGACTCACACAGAGAGAAGGAATAGATTACAATGAGACCTTTTCTCCGGTCTCATGCAAGGACTCTTTCAAGATCATAATGGCATTGGTGGCACATTAGGATCTTGAATTGCATCAGATGGATGTAAAGACAACATTTCTTAATGGGGATTTAGATGAAATTGTTTACATGGCACAACCGAAAGGTTTTGTTGTGGAAGGAAAAGAACGAATGGGATGCCACCTAAAGAAATCCATTTATGGATTAAAACAAGCTTCAAGACAGTGGTACTTGAAGTTTGATGGTACGATTAGAAAGTTTGGGTTCCATGAAAATGTTGAGGAAAATTGTGTTTATGTAAAGTTTAGAAATGGAAAGTGTATCTTTCTCATCTTGTATGTGGATGATATCTTACTTGCTAGTAATTATGTCAATCTACTACAGGAGAAAGAAGTTTTTGTCCTCAAACTTTGATATGAAAGATCTAGGTGAAGCTTCGTTCGTTCTATGGATTGAAATTCACTGAGATAGAAACAAGGGGGCTTTAGGATTATCACAAAAGGCATACATGGACAAGGTTCTAAAGAAGTTCAGTATGCATAAGTGTAAACCTTCACCTGCTCCTATAGTCAAGGGCGATAGATATGGGGACTTTCAGTGTCCTAGGAACCAGTATGAGATTGATCAAATGAAAGCGGTTCCATATGCTTCAGCTATCGAAAGCTTACAGTATGCTCAAGTTTGTACACGCCCTGACTTAGCTTTTGTTTCCGCATTACATGGCAGATTTCAGAGCAATCCAGGTCTAGAAAACTGAAAACTAGAAAAGAAAGTCTTGCGTTATTTGCAAGGCACAAAGGGGCTCATGCTAACATATAGAAGATCTAATTCCCTGCGCATTGAGGGGTATTTAGACTCATATTATGTGGGAGATGATAGAAAATCCACGTCAGGTTATGTTTTTACTCTCGCAAGTGGAGCTATATCGTGGAAAAGCTCCAAACAAACAGCCACCATATTGTCAATGATGTATGCTGAGTTCGTAGCATGTTTCGAGGCCTCTAGGCAGGTGAATTGGTTGAGGAAATTCATACCTAGTTTAAAAGTGGTTGACGACATCCAAGGACCACTAAAGTTATACTGCGATAATTATCCGGCAGCACAGTATGGTCACAACAATAGGTAAAGTGGTGCTGCCAAACACATTCACATTAAGTACTATGTTGTGAAAGATAAAGTACGTGATCACATTATAAGTGTTGAGCATATAAGTACAGAGAAAATGCTAGTGGATCCGTTGACTAAATGTTTACCACCCAACGAGTTCAGAGAACATGTGGACGACATGGGTTTAAGGGAAAGCCTATGATTCCTGGACTATTAAGGGCCTAAGGCTAAGAGATTTATTTCAAAGCAAAGAAGTGTATTGTAGCTTTTAAATCCATCGGTGATTGACCGTGACGATGAAGCATGCTCAATGCACTAATTTGTGATGGAATAAATACAGAAGTTTGGCTTGATCTGGCGCCCTGATTAGGGGCGCCCAACCGTTTTGTGGCTGGTGGGCCCCTGTCATGCAGCTCTGTAAAGAGGAGGTGGGGGCCGGGGCTCAAGTTACGAGGTTCACCTCTGTAGTCGCCACCCCACCTACAAACCCTATCTCTGATCTAGGGAAGCGCTGAGGCGGCGGGAAGCTCCACTACGCCGTTAGAAGGCCAACGCCACTGGTCTCCACTGCTTCCTCTTCACCAACTGTGGCAACACCTTCACCGACCGCCGCTGCCTCGCGTAGATCCTCAGTGATGGACGGTTCTTCCTCATCCAAGAGCGATGGTTTGCACCTCTACTCTCTTCACTCTCTCTCCCTATTAGTTCTGTTTCTAGTAGATCCTTTTGCCATGTTTTATTACCGACGGTCCTAGGGTTTCAACAACATGCAGTTGTAGAACAATGGTTGACCACGTTACATGTACTATGCTGCCTTGTTTCAGTTGTAGAAAGCATTTGCAAGACATGTCTACAAAATTGTGTAGATTAGATCCGATGATGTTCTGTTTTATGTGCAGTCAACAAAAAAATAGTAAGATGGCTAAAAGTAAAGGAGGGTGTTCTCTATCTATAAAAGTGGGTTTCCTCCATAAACAAATAGTAATAGAGGGTGCACGTTGATTAGTAGATGCAGAGGTTTTTTGTTAGAAGTCGGCAGTGGTGCAGGTTGATTAGTTTGATGATATAAATCAGTTGCTTAGGATTCCCAGGGCAATGGTAAAGCTAGCAAGCAATACAGCATACATTTTCAGAACATGCCTTAATTTAGACACACTATAGAAAAGAACCCTTTGCAATATACTCAGAAAGGGTGCACAATGTCTATATTGCCGGAAATCTAGTCGTAGTCAGGGAATTCCAAGAGTTCTGCATTCTATTTTTCAGTTAGGCTCCATGTCAGCATGAGACCTAAATAGTCGGAAGTTCTGGTCGTGCGTCTAGAAATTCTGCCTATTTTTATGGCATTTTATATGCAAGGCTGCTATGGTGCAGGGTTGCTAATTAGGCTGAAATTTTGGTGTGTCACTGGAAATTAGTGTGTTGTGTTCTTTGGCCGCACGTACTCAGAGACAGACTCACGGAATTGTTAAGAGAAGAGGAATTGAAATGGTACCAAAGAGCTAAAGCCAAACATTTGCTAGAAGGGGACGCAAATACGAAATACTTCTATCTTCTAGCTAACGGACGGCACAGGAAGTCCCATATTTTCCAATTGGAAAATGGGAACGAAGTAATTAGTGGCGATGCTCGCTTAAAGCAGCACATTACTAGTTACTACAAGACTCTTTTTGGTCCCGGGTCGCCAATTGAGAGATGGCAAGCGAAAATTAGAAGGCTCTGTCAATATCTCAGAGGGTGGGCGAAACATACAAGTGGGGTATACAAAAAAGAAAAAAAGAGGTCGCTAGATAAACTTGATGAACTAGGCAAAAAAGCTGAGGTTGCAACGCTTAGTGGTTTGGAAATAAATCTCAAACACGTACTCAGAGAGAGACTCATGGAATTGTTAAGAGAAGAGGAATTGAAATGGTACCAGAGAGCTAAAGCCAAACATTTGCTAGAAGGGGACGCAAATACGAAATACTTCCATCTTCTAGCTAACGGATGGCACAGGAAGTCCCATATTTTCCAATTGGAAAATGGGAACGAAGTAATTAGTGGCGATGCTCGCTTAAAGCAGCACATTACTAGTTACTACAAGACTCTTTTTGGTCCCCCAGATATCTCATCTATTAATTTAGACGAGTCTCATATTGGTGATATTCATCAAGTCTCACAGGATGAGAACGACTTCCTAACCGCTAATTTTACTGAGAACGAAGTGAAGACAGCCATATTCCAGATGGAACATAACAAAGCACCTGGGCCTGACGGTTTCCCGTCTGAGTTTTATCAGGTCTTCTGGGATTTAATTAAAGAAGATCTGATGGCTCTGTTTATGGATTTTCAACAAGGCACTCTGGCTTTGAACTGTCTTAACTTTGGCACTATAATCCTGTTGCCTAAACAAAAAGATGCCAACATAATTCAACAATACAGACTGATTTGTTTGTTGAATGTATCCTTTAAGATCTTTACTAAAGTGGCAACAAACAGATTGGTGACAGTGGCGCACAAGGTTATTAGACCAACCCAAACCGCTTTTTTACCCGGAAGGAATATAATGGAAGGGGCAGTGATCTTGCACGAGACGCTGCACGAATTGCATTCAAAAAACAAGACGGGGTCATCTTTAAAATTGATTTCGAGAAGGCATATGACAAGGTGAAATGGGAGTTCTTACAACAAACTCTAAGGATGAAAGGCTTTACCCAGAAATGGTGCAGTTGGGTTGAAAAGTTCACCCAAGGGGGCAATGTCAATGTTAAAGTTAATGATCAGTTAGGACCTTATTTTCAAACGAGAAAGGGATTGAGGTAAGGGGACCCAATGTCACCAATATTATTTAATATTGTGGTGGACATGTTAGCCATATTAATAGGAAGAGCCAAGGAGGTAGGTCAGGTGGAAGGGGTGATTCCACATTTGATTCAGGGCGGGCTGTCAATACTGCATTATGCAGACGATACAGTCATTTTCATGAGTCACGATGTTGCAAAAGCTACTAATATGAAGTTGATTCTTACAACGTTTGAGGAACTATCGGGACTCAAAATAAATTTCCACAAGAGTGAAATCTTCTGTTTTGGGGAAGCAAAAGAACAGGAGAATTTCTATTCGCAGTTGTTCGGATGCAAGCTAGGAAAATTCCCTTTTAAATATCTGGGCCTACCGATGAATGTCAGGAAACTAAATAACAAAGACTGGCAAGAATTAGAGAACAGATTGAAGAAGAAACTAGGGGGATGGAAAGGTAAACTCTTATCAGTGGGTGGTCGTTTAACTTTAATAAACTCGGTGCTCTCAAGCTTACCGATGTTTATGTTCTCCTTCTTCGAAGTTCCGAAGGGAGTTTTAGAGAAAATAAATTGTTTTAGATCAAGGTTCTTTTGGCAGAGTGACGAGCACAAGAGGAAATATAGATTAGCAAGGTGGGAGATTTTGTGCCAGCCTAAGCCTCAAGGGGGTCTCGGTATACAAAATCTCGAAATTCAAAATCAATGTTTGCTAAGTAAATGGTTGTTTAAATTGATCAATGAGAATGGGTTATGGAAGGAGCTAATTAGGATCAAATACTTGAAAGATAAACTGCTGGGGAAATGTGTAAAGAGGGCAACAGATTCGCATTTTTGGAAAGGCTTGATGAATGTTAAAGATATGTTTATGGGATTTGGCAAGTTTTCAGTCAAAGATGGGACTCAGACTACATTCTGGTTCGACACTTGGCTGGGTAATAAGCCATTAAAGGATAAATTTCCATCTCTTTTCAATATCGTGAGGTGTAAACAGGATTCAGTGGCAAAAGTATTAATGATGAATGTTAAAGATATGTTTATGGGATTTGGCAAGTTTTCAGTCAAAGATGGGACTCAACTAGATTCTGGTTCGACACTTGGCTGGGTAATAAGCCATTAAAGGATAAATTTCCATCTCTTTTCAATATCGTGAGGTGTAAACAGGATTCAGTGGCAAAAATATTAAGTTCGTCCCCCCTAAATATCTCATTTCGACGTAATTTAGTGGGTGCGAACCTTACAAATTGGCATAGAATTGTGGCTTCACTAATGAGCATTCAACTACAGGAAGGAAAAGATGTTTTTGTTTGGTACCTAAACTCATCAGGCAAGTTCTCAGTGCGTTCGATGTATGCAGCATTAATCAATAATGGCCTGAGAGTCCCACAAAATATTTGGCAGATCAAAGTACCTTCAAAAATAAAAGTTTTTTTGTGGTACCTTAAAATGGGTGTGATACTAACTAAAGACAGTTTAGCTAGGCATAACTGGAATGGGGATAAAAATGTGGTTTTTGTCACTTTCTAGAAACAAGTCAACACCTTTTCTTTGATTGCATTCATGCCAAATTTCTGTGGATGGCGGAGAATTTTCTTTTTGGCCTGCCCCTCCAGCTACCATGGACGACATGTTCAACATATGGTCCAGGAGATGGGATAGACATTTAAATGCTCTTTTATTGACTGCTGCGTCGTCACTATGTTGGAGTATCTGGCTGACAAGAAACGAAGTGGTCTTTAACAAAAGCAAACCAAAATCTCTTTTGCAGGTACTATTCAGGGGAACCTATTGGCTTCGGCAGTGGGCAAAGCTTCAGCGGCATGAAGGCGTCCGGGATAGACTGGTTGCTGCGGCCAAAAGCTTGGAGACCGCCGCTTTGCAGTTTTTTAAACCTTATGGATGGTTATCTAGTACATTGATTGGTTTGTGGGGTTGAAACTAGTCTGTGGGGTTGCCAGTATGTGGGGTTGAAACTATTTTGTAATAATTGGCTCGAGTCTATCTTTCGATAGATGAAGCCGGGTATTTTATATCCTTTATCTAAAAAAGCTCTCTATTCTTCAAAGGGATCGAAAAACATGAGTGAAACCTAAAAGGACGAGATAGACAAGTACACTACAGCAGAATCAGACTTTTACGAGTGCTGGCAGCACTCGGCGAAGGCTTCGCCGAGTGCCGCACTCGGCAAAGAGCACTAGGCAAAGAAAATATCGGCAAAGGGTTCTTTGCCGAGTGCCAAATATCGGGCACTCGGCGAACGCTTTGCCGAGTGCTGACATATTTAACACTCGGCAAAGAAAAAACGAAAAAAAATCCAAAAAATAGAAAAAAACTTTTATTAAATCGGGGGAGGGGCCCACTGGGCAGCGCCCACTCGTTTCCCTCGAAATCGCAAGTCCTGGTATTTTTCATGCAATTTTCTCTCACGCAGTCAGCAGGATTCGAACTCATAACTTCTCGTTCACGTGGAGCCTCCTCTACCACTGCACTACACACATATACGTTCTACCAGTGCACTACACATATACGTTCCATCTTCGTTTCGGTTACCTATATATTATACTAAACCGATTGTAACTTGCTTATTTGAGGCCCTAAACAAATTCAAATCAAAAAGTTGTCAACTACAAAGTTTTCTAACTTTTTGAGATCTACAACTTTTATTTTGGTAGTTTTTCCATCTGAGGTCGTTTATAAAAATTTGAATTTCAAATTTGACAATTTGAAACGTAGTTTTCGTTGACAAGATGATTTTAAATCAAAAGGTTGTCAACACCAAAGTCTTTTCGAGATCTAGAACTTTCATTTTGGTCATTTCTCCATCCGAGGTATTTTAAAAAAATTGAATTTTAAATTTTTCAAATTCGAACGCAGTTTTGCATAACTAGATGACTTCAAATTAAAAAGTTATCAACTACAAACTTTCATAACTTGTCAAGATCTACAAAGTTTATTTTGGTTGTTTGACCATTTGTGCATCCGACATTGTGGTTCTAATATTATTCACAAACATTATATATCACTCTTCTAGTTTTATAAACTATCGCAGAGATATATAAGATTTATGAACGAATTTATTTTAAGTTTGTCAAATGAAGAAATCACCAAAACAAAAATTGTTCATCTTGATAAGATAACCAACTTTGTAGTTAAAATTTTTTTCATTTGGATTAATTTACTGCTTCAAAATGTAATTTAAAAACTGGCTTTGCCGAGTGTCAAAAAAAATACTAGGCAAAGAGCTCTTTGCCGAGTGCGAGCCTGGCGGCACTCGGCAAAGACCCGACCACATGCACAGTTCGGGGCCACATGCTTTGCCGAGGGCCACGTGGCTGACACTCGGCAAAGAGAGGTGCCGCCAGGCTGGGACTCGACAAAGAGCTCTTTGCCTAGTGCCTTTCTTTGCCGAGTGTGGGACACTCGACAAAGCATCTTTTGCCTTGAGTTTGCGCTTTGCCGAGTGCCACGTGGTTGGCACTCGGCAAAGAGGCTCTTTGCCCAGTGCCCGAAATTTGGCACTCGGCAAAGCCTAGGTTTCCTGTAGTGAGTTATATAAAAGTCATTATATAAGCCGAAAACATGACTAGTGGAGCGATATTTATTAAAAAGACAAGAGTAACGATCCAAGATGAGATAAACTGCACAAAAACTATTAGAAGAAATATTACATAAGATGTCAATTTAGAAATAAATTATTATACAACAATAAGTAGTAGAATTTAGGAATATATGACTGAAAACTAAAAGTAAAAAATATTGAAAAAGATTGACTGAAAACTAAAACTTTAGAAATGATAGAAGCCTTGACAAAAAACTAAAAATAAAAAACATTGGAAAAAACCTCATTAAACTAAAACTAAAAGAAACAATGAAAAATAAGAAATAAGAAACAAGATTAGCTAACAATTGGAGGGACATTTATTAAAAAAACTAGAGTAGCAACCAAAAACAAGATAAGTTGTATCCTGAGTTCCTGACAGACAAACTATTAGAAGAAGCATTGCATAAGGTGCAAATTAGAAGGTAAGTTATTATACAACTAATAATATGTAGGATATATAAAAATGCATTTAAACCTAAAAGAATGACTAAGAACTAAAACTAAAAAAAATTAAAAACATGAGTGAAACTGAAACTAAAAAAACTAAACAAAATAAACTAAAAAACTAAAACTAGGGTGCAAATTTTACTGCGGCAACTTGCGTGTTTAATGGCTAGTCTTTTATAACAACTTATACATTGTAGCTTAGGCAACTACTATGTAAGATTTAGAAAGACATTTATACCTAAATGGTTAATTAAAATCTGAAACTAAAAAATAAAAAAAAACTTGACTGAAAAATGAAACTAAAAAAATACTAGACCAAAAACTAAAGCTAAAAATAAAAAGAATACTAGATCGAAAAATAAAGCTAAAAATATTTAAAAACTAAAACTAAAAATATTAAAATAATAAAATAAAAAATGAAAATAATTTTTTTTGAAAACTAAAACTGTGTGCAATTTTTTGTGTGTCAAACTATTTGCGAAATAAAAACAATGAAAAAAGAAAAACTGTGTAAGGAAAATGGACCTCGGACCATTTAACTTCGGATTTTGGTGTTTGATGAACAACATAACCAAATTGGACTAATGCGTTTGCAAGTGTTTGTTTTATAGTCCAATAGGGTGCAAATGTGACTTGGACAAAGGCTACGTGGTGATCCATTGATCAACATCTCAAGCAAGACATTTGAAGCTCAATAGAAGACTCTCATGATCAAGCAAAGTCCAAGGCACAAGAATGGAACCAAGACGGCGCAAGAAATCACAAAGAAACGAAGAAAGGAAGTGCATCGGACGCTGCATCGAACGCTGCCCATGCAGGCGTCGGACGCTCCGTTGGCAAACCCTAGCTCGTGTCAGCGCCAGCAGGAGCATCGGACGCTGAAGACCGAGGCATCGGACGCGACTATGACACTGTGCAAACCTGCACAGCGAGCATCGGACGCTCCGGTGCTAACATCGGACGCTACAGGACCCTGCGTCCGATGACCATGCAGAGAGGTTCCAGAGAGGCTCTGTGAGCATCGGACGCGTCTGTTGATCACCCATCGGACAGTGACTAGCCGTTGCGACAGAGTGCCAGGCTGGCATCTAGCCGTTAAAGGAGCATTGGACGCGTCCGATGGTCATGACTCCAGCGTCCGATGGTCCGCTGTGAAGCCCATGACTTTCTCCAAACGGCTCTATTTGCTTGGGGCTCTATATATACCCCCATGGCCGGCCAAAACAAGTAGGTTGGAGCTCAAGGAAGTATACCAAGTGCATAGACACATATTTAGTTGCTCTAGCCACCAAAGTGCTCAAGTGAAATACTAGGTGATTAGTGTAGGTGCTTTGCGAAGTGCTTAAGCTAGTTAGACCACCGCTTTGCGCTTGCTCTAGGTGTTAGGCCTAGTGTTTAGTGAGGTTGAAAACCTCTTATCTACCGGTGCTTGCGCGCACCGTTGTTGTACATCGGCGGGGCTTGTAGTCTTGCGAGACCACACCAACCGAGATTGTGGTGTGGCCGCCTCCGTGTACCGAAGGGAACAAGGCCCACGGCGTTTCGGTCGGAAGCTTGATAGTGAAGACGGCGGGGAGCATCCGGGAGAGGCTTTGCCACGAGTGGCTTAACCGGAGACCCACTTGCGCGTGGGGAAGGACCGGAGCTATCCACGGAGTGACCCGACCGGGAGCTTGGCCCTTGCGAGGGATTCCTTGCGAGGGGCTCCAACGAGGACTAGGGGGAAGCTTGCGCGCTTCTCGATACCTCGTAAAAATACCGGAGTCGTCGATGGGAGTTTGCATCTCTATCACACTCTTTAGCTTCCGCATTTACATTGCTACCTAGTTCATGTGCCTTCCCTTTCCTAGTTTGATATGCTAGTTGATAGGTTTGGGAACTAGGCTGCATTACTCCTTTTACGGTAGAGATAGCAAACACACATAGCAAAACCTTAGTTGCACATTAGATAGTTTACTTTCTTGCATAGGTTTTGACTTGGTGGAATTTAGAGGCCATAGTTTAGAGTAGAAGTTTTAAGTGACCTAATTCACCCCCCCTCTTAGGCGTCACGGTCCTTTCAATTGGTATCAGAGCCAGTTGGCTCTATTGTGGTCTCTTGGCTTAATCGCCTTCGAGCCGACGCCCCTAAGAGAGGTTGGGATGGATACCTCTAGGCCTCCACACTTTGACGGCACTAACTTCCCTTACTATAGTGCTAGGATGGCTTGCTTTTTAGAAGCCATTGATCTAGGTGTTTGGAGAGTCACCCGCGATGGGATGAAACCCATTAAGAATCCCGAGAAGCCTACCGCGGGTGATGAAAAAGAAATTCATCTTAATGCTAGAGCTAAAAATTGCTTGTTTGAATCTATTAGCATGGATGTCTTTAACCAAGTTTTTACTTTGCAAACATCTCATGAAATTTGGTTAAAGCTTCATGAGCTCCATGATGGTACAAGTAATGTACGTGAGCAAAAACATCACCTAACAAAAACAAGCTATGATTCCTTTAAAATGAATGAAAATGAGCTTGTCCGTGATATGTATTCTCGTTTGAATCTAATTATCAATGAGCTCCATTCTATAGGAATAACAAAGCTAGGTGATGCGGATATTGTGAGGAAGATCATCTCCGTGCTTCCAAACAACAAATATGCAACCATCATCACCATCCTCCACAACATGGAGGACTTGAGCACCATGACCCCGGCCATTGTCATTGGCAAATTGGTGGCATTTGAGATGTCACGCAAGATGGGTCAAGAAGAAGCCACTTCATCAAGCAAAGGCATTGCTCTCACATGTGATGAGCACAAAAAGATGAAGGGCAAGAAGCAAGTTGAGTCAAGCTCAAGCTCCTCAAGTGAAGAAGAGGATGATGAAGATGAAGAATCAAGTGATGATGATCAAGCCTCCACCTCATCTGACTCCTCCTTAGATGAAGAAGAAACAATCAAGCTCATGAAAGGAGTGAAGAGGATGATCCGCAAGCTCAATGTCAAGGGTGTGCCCATCACCATAGAAGATTGCCTCTTCACTAATCAAAGAAGAGAGCAAAGGAAAAAGGGATGCTATGGATGCGGCAAAAGAGGGCACTTTGTGGAAGATTGCCCAAAACAAAAGCTCACACCCAAGGACAAGAAAAAGAAGGGATGCAAGGCCAAAGCTCTCACCACCATCAAGACATGGGATGATTCATCAAGTGATGATGAAGCTCATCACAAGAGGCATAGCCGCAAGCACTCATCATCAAGCTCCTCACGTATGTGCCTTATGGCACGAGGTAATAGAAGCCCTATCTCTAGTGATAGTGATAGAGATAGTGATAGTGATGATGAGCTACCTTCTTACAATCAACTTGTGCAAGATAATCTCAAATATGCTAAGGCTTGCACTAGCCAACAAAAGAAAATAAATGCTTTAAAAGAAAAATTAGATAGTTCTCAACAAGCTTATAATGCCATGCTTGATCAATATGAAACCTTTTCAAACTTAAATGTTGAGCTATCTAATAAAATTGAGAAACTTTAGGCTAGTATAAGCACATATGATAGCACAAGTAGTGATGAGCAACTTGCTAAGAAAAATGAAAAACTAAAAGCAAAGTTAGCTAGCACACAAGATGCTTACAAAAGTTTGCTTGCTAAAATGGAAATTATGTGCAAGCATTGTGATGAGCTAACTAACAAAGTTGCTAATCTTAAAACCATCGAAGCAAACCCCACCGAGGCACCTAAAATTGAGAAATCAATGTTCGATATGCCTAAAAAGGATGCCTCTACTTCTTGCATTGATTTACTTGATTTAGACTCACCCATATGCAAACAAGCTTGTGTTGAGAATGTCATTATAGAAACATGTACACAAGAAGTTGCAATGGAGAATGAGCTACTAAAGCAAGAAGTGGCACGCCTCACCAAGGACTTGACCCAAGCAAAAGGCAAGGGGAAGCAAACCCGAACTCATCAAGATAACACCAACAAGGGAGTGAAGAAGCTTGATGAGGAGCAAACCGTGGTTTGTTACCTTTGCCACAAGGAAGGCCACAAGTCCTATGAGTGCAAGGTGAAGCATGGGGGAGAAAAGAAGAAAGAGAAAAACAAAAAGCAAACAAGCAAGCTCTCCAACACCTACACCAACAAGGTGAATAAGAAGGCCTCCACACCTTACCTTTTGAAGAAGAAAAAGAATAACAAGGTGGTGGCCATCAAGGTGAACAAGCAAGCCAACAATGGGGCCAAACGCATTTGGGTGCCTAAAGACATCATCTCAACCATGAAAAGCACCAAAAAGGTTTGGGTCCTGAAAGGGAAGTAAGTAGTCAAGTGGACTACGGGGAATTTGGAGACTTGGCAAAGTTTTGGGTGCATATCATGGGGTGCATCACATTAGATCATGTCATTGCCAAGTATGTTAGTGGATACTATGGACCCAAGTTCCCCCTCCCATATTAGGTAACTAGATTTAAATTCTTGCAATTACTTTCATTTGGTATATCTTGCAATTTCTTTTAGCATCTAGTTACTTTCATTGCCTATGTTTGCATTAGTATGTTCATATCTTTTGTCATGCAAATTAGGCTTATCATATGGTAGTTTTGCTCGGTATCACTTATATTCTTAGAGCAATTCTACATGGTTTTAATTGGTTAGAAGCACGGCACATAGCTTCTTTTACTTTGTATTTATCTTATATGTGCCAAAGTCGAGATTATAGATAAACTACCCCAATTACCATCTTCAATTGATGTCACATTTCTTGTAATATCAATATGGAAAATGGTAGTTTGACCTTACAAGTCAATGTGCATGTCTCCTACAAGTATTTCAAACTTGTATGCACACTTTTAGGGGGAGTCTAGTCTATAATTTGGAAGCTTTGAGACTAACACTACTTTCAAGATTATCATGTGTGTAGTAGTCTCATTGCAAGGAAAATGGAGTTCTCGGAGACAAGCATCATGTGTGGTGATAATCCAATTGGCATCTACATGTGGTATTCCTAACCGATATCATTATGTTGATTTCAATTTGATACTCTTATATGTTTTCTCCATACATTATATAGATTAAACTCCTTTGTGCTTTAATTTGTTGGTTATGCATATGCTTTTGCCTTACATCATATGTATGCATATTCTTAGGGGGAGTTTTAGCTTTTATAATGTTTCCTCTCTTAAACTTAAATGTCTTCCTTTTTGGTGTTTGATTCCAAAGGGGGAGAAAGTGTAGGGACCAAAATCAAGCCCAAACTAAAACAAACAAAATAACCAAAATCAAATTTTCAAAATATTCTATGGTTATTTCTATGGGAATGGCTCAAAAAGGGAGGAAGTGATTTATGGAGTTAGGGGGAGTCTAAATCCATAAAGTCAAAAAGAGGGACTCTATGGCAAGGGCAAGATATGCTAGAATAAATATGTTTCTTTTTGGTATCTTTTAAACATCATATGATCTTGCCTTTGCATTGCATTCTAGCAAGTAGATTGCATTTTAAATTATGTATCTATTATTTGCTTGTTTTGGTCGTGTTGTCATCAATCACCAAAAAGGGGGATATTGTAAGGAAAATGGACCTCGGACCATTTAACTTCGGATTTTGGTGTTTGATGAACAACATAACCAAATTGGACTAATGTGTTTGCAAGTGTTTGTTTTATAGTCCAATAGGGTGCAAATGTGACTTGGACAAAGGCTACGTGGTGATCCATTGATCAACATCTCAAGCAAGACATTTGAAGCTCAATAGAAGACTCTCATGATCAAGCAAAGTCCAAGGAACAAGAATGGAACCAAGACGACACAAGAAATCGCGAAGAAACGAAGCAAGGAAGTGCATCGGACGCTGCATCGGACGCTGCCCACGCAGGCGTCGGACGCTCCGTTGGCAAACCCTAGCTCGTGTCAGCGCCAGCAGGAGCATCGGACGCTGAAGACCGAGGCATCGGACGCGACTGTGACACTGTGCAAACCTGCACAGCGAGCATCGGACGCTCTGGTGCTAACATCGAACGCTATAGGACCCTGCGTCCGATGATCATGCAGAGAGGTTCTAGAGAGGCTCTGTGAGCATCGGACGCGTCCGTTGATCAACCATCGGACGCTGACTAGCCGTTGCGACAGAGTGCCAGGCTGGCATCTAGCCGTTAAAGGAGCATCAGACGCGTCCAATGGTCACGACTCCAGCGTCCGATGGTCCGCTATGAAGCCCATGACTTTCTCCAAACGGCTCTATTTGCTTGGGGCTCTATATATACCCCCATGGCCGGCCAAAACAAGTAGGTTGGAGCTCAAGGAAGTATACCAAGTGCATAGACACATATTTAGTTGCTCTAGCCACCAAAGTGCTCAAGTGAAATACTAGGTGATTAGTGTAGGTGCTTTGCGAAGTGCTTAAGCTAGTTAGACCACCGTTTTGCGCTTGCTCTAGGTGTTAGGCCTAGTGTTTAGTGAGGTTGAAAATCTCTTATCTACCGGTGCTTGCGCGCACCGTTGTTGTACATCGGCGGGGCTTGTAATCTTGCGAGACCACACCAACCGAGATTGTGGTGTGGCCGCCTCCGTGTACCGAAGGGAATAAGGCCCGTGGCGTTTCGGCTGGAAGCTTGATAGTGAAGACGGCGGGGAGCATCCGGGAGAGGCTTTGCCACGAGTGGCTTAACCGGAGACCCACTTGCGCGTGGGGAAGGACCGGAGCTATCCACGGAGTTACCCGACCGGGAGCTTGGCCCTTGCGAGGGATTTCTTGCGAGGGGCTCCAACGAGGACTAGGGGGAAGCTTGCGCGCTTCTCGATACCTCGGTAAAAATACCGGAGTCGTCGACGGGAGTTTGCATCTCTATCACACTCTTTAGCTTCCGCATTGACATTGCTACCTAGTTCATGTGTCTTACCTTTCCTAGTTTGATATGCTAGTTGATAGGTTTGGGAACTAGGCTGCATTACTCCTTTTGCGGTAGAGATAGCAAACACACATAGCAAAACCTTAGTTGCACATTAGATAGTTTACTTTCTTGCATAGGTTTTGACTAGGTGGAATTTAGAGGCCATAGTTTAGAGTAGAAGTTTTAAGTGACCTAATTCACCCCCCCCCCCACCCTCTTAGGCGTCACGGTCCTTTCAAACTGAAATGGCTACGTAGCTATCAAAAAAATAAAATTAAAATTGACAATTAGAAAGATAAGTGAAATTTACAAATAACTACTAAAAACTAAAGTAAATACAATAAGAAAGGATTAGCTTCTCTCACGATCAGTGCAGCTCTGTCATATACTAGTGTAACAGGATCATACATGGATCTTATGATCAATTTTGTAACGGTAAACAACTTTATAAACTATAGAACTGTGGCATGTGAAAACAAAATTTCCTCGTGTAGTCATGCATGAGTACTGTACAACAGTAGTAGTAGCGGTAGCAGTAGCAAACTAGCAACATGGAGCCAGGGAGGAGACGAGAAGAACGATATGGATAAGAGCAAGTATTATACAAGGCTACAAGCCGGCAAAATGCTGACGTGGAGAGAAGGAAAGAGAGAGTAGAGAAGCGGGTTGTAAGCTTACAGCCGGCTTAGACACAAGAACCAAGAAATCTATGAGAGACAAGCGGGTCCTATATTAATGGTAAAAGCTCAATCACTGCATGGGAGCCAGTATTATAATAAAGCCGACTTGTTGGTTGTAGGAGTCGTTACAGCCTTCTCCTAGCCTACTCATAGTGATTGATCCTTTATCATTAATATATGACTCACTTGTCTCTCTCACATATTTCTTGATTTTTATGCCTAAACCGGTTGTAAGCTTATAGCCCGCTTCTCCTCTCCTCTCTTCTCTCCTCCACGTCAGTATTTAGCCGGCTTGTAGCCTTCTATAATACTTGCTCTGATCTCTCTATCGAAGGCTGCAAAAACATTCTTACAGTCAGCAAGTCGGTTGTATTATAATACTTGCTCTAAGAGCAACTCCAGCAGCACCCCTACTCCCAATTTAGTTAGATGTGATGTAAAAACCAACTCTAGCAGACCCCCTACTAGACCCCCCACATTTGTTGGTCTACTACTTTTCCCCTCTCACCCTCTATTCTTGTTGGCTCCCTACCTCCCACGGTGCAAAATTTGGATCTTTGTTTTTCTCCCCGCGCTCAACTCGTGACACTTCCATCGTGTTTCCATCGCCCGCCTGTCGGCTTCCCTGCGATCATTGGTGCTCATCGACCGGCAGCGGCGCTTCCACCATGGCCCCTCCGTTCAACTCATTGTTCTAGGCGCCTCCCCAACTGCCCCGTTCAGCCTCGCTCGCCATGTCCAGCTCGTCGATCTCCTCCGCCGCCCCGTGCGCCTTCGTCCGCCTCGACCTCGTCCGGCCCGCATCTCGCCGGCGTCGGTCGTCCTTCGCCCGACACCATCGAGCCCCTGCCCGACGTCATCCGTCACCGCCTAGCGCCGTCTACCATTGCTCGGCTCAGCCCGCCCCTGCGTGGCTCCCCGGTGCATACGGCCAGCCGCCAGCGTCTGCCCTCCCTCCCCCTCGCCCCCTGCTGGCTCTTTTGCTTGTGCGTGCAGGGAATAAGCTGAAAGAGGATGACAGTCAGGTCCCACACGTCATTCTCTCCTATAATAGATTTGGGTAATCTGTTTTAGGCAGTGCTGCTGGAGAAAACAACAAAATTTAGGTAGTACAAAAATGGGTAGCTACCTCGCGCTCGCCTTGCGTGGTTCTACCTAGCAGAGTACTCCTTCTACTGGGCACCAACGAGCATATACCATGTAGCAGCGGAGGAATGCGTCGAGGGAGGGAGAGAGGGTCTATTGGGCCAGGCCGGTCCATCATCGCATCCTGGTGTCGCGCGAACATGTGGGAGCGCGACCCATCGCTAGTCAGACTTTGCGCAAATTAAATCCAGCTCGTCAACCCTAGCTTGGCCGGCGTCGTCCTCCTGACTCGCGCTCGCGAGGCAGAGTCAGTCAGTGATGGGGAACGCCATTCCACTCCCGCCGCCACACCCTCTATTGCGACAGCCGACACGGAGAGATTGACAAAAGGTCAGAGCAATGCCTTCTTCCTGAATCTCGACGCTTCATCTTGCAGTTCCGTTATGTGGCTCACTCCGTCGACATTAGCTCTCCGGTGTGTGTGACTGTGTGGTCCTGCTACAAATCATCGGTTGCCCGGCTCTGCTTCCCCCTCCTCCTTATGCTTCCAGTCTTCCCCAGGGCCCCGTGGCGACGCGGACGCGGACGAAGCGTGACTTGCAGTCGGGTGCGTGGCACCCGTCGGGGCCCCGTGACTCCAATCGGGGATGGAGAGCGAGGGGGATCCAGTCCCCGCCGCCACGAGCAAGCAAGACCGTGGTCCGTGCAGCTGCGCTACAAGACGGCACCGACGCCGAGCGCCTTCATCTTCGGCTCCTCCGCCTCCATCGATCGACGTGAGCGTGGCCTTCTGCTCCTTTGTCTGCGTACTCTTGTTTGGCTTCTTGTTGTGTTGCCCGTCGGTGTCTAGGCTAGATCCTTCTTGCTATTTCTGGCTGCACTTGCATCGTGGGAAGACATGGCAGAGCTGGGGGCCGATGCAGAGGAAAGGGGGCAATACTACACGGAGGGGCTTTAGCCCGGGTTCATGCAAGACATGGCTGAGCTGGGGGCCGATGCAGAGGAACGGGGGCACTACTACACGGAGGGGCTTTAGCCCGGGTTGGGAACGGGCTTTACCTCTGGTTTCCCAACCGGGGCTAGTAATACGGGACTACTTTTAGTCCCGGGTGCTCTCAACCGGGGCTAAAGGCTCCTACGATAAAAAATAAATGTACGTCTGTGAGATTTGAACTCAGCACCTCTTGTCTCGCGCATAACTCACCTACCAACTCAGCACCTCCACTCGTGAAGGACCTTTGGTCCCGGTTGATCTAAAAGGTCACCCTTTAATCTCGGTTGGTATTACCAACCGGGAGTAAAGGTTGGAGGATCTTTAGCCCGGGTTTGCTAATACCAACCGGGACTAAAGGTTAACCTTTAGTCTTAGTTGGTTTTACCAACCGGGACTAAAAGTCTTTAGTCCTGGACGCAATTTTTTTATGAGACTGAAGCTCATTTGATAGATTATCCAAAGGCCTGTTCTCTAGTAGTGGGCGTGAGATGGATGGGTGGAGGATCGCCGGATGGAGCGCCAGCTCCATTTTCTTGCTCTCAGGGGCACCGTCGCCATTGTTTAGACTATCAGGAGCACCGTTCCATTTTCTTTGCGCGCATTGGGCCATTTTTTCCAAGTGCTAAAAGATTATTGGGAGGTAATATTAGAAACTGTTGGAGACATGTTTTGAGTGTTTTGGGAAGTCTTAGAGACTTGGAGACAGTTTCTAAAGTGAGTCATCCCTGTAAAAAACCAACAGAAAACCAGCTCTAATTATGTGTGTTGACGTCGGAAGTGATCCGAATCAAACACCAACAGGTCTAGAACGCCCAGAGAGGTTGCAGTTCAACCTGAGACAGCAGGAACCCTGGCTAAACCGACGAAAACCGATCTAGAGACCGGTTTAGATCGATCTAGCATTTTTGGCTCTTGTGTTGATAACTCTAGAACTCCTCCCGGGAAGACACGTCGGGGAGAAGCACGTAGAGGTTGTCCTAGGACCAGCGAGGCCGCCTGGAATGCCGTCAAGTCTCACCGGGAGACGCGCCGAATAGCAAAGTAGTGGGGAAAAAGGGGTAAAAGGGTAGTAGATTGATTTTGATCGATTAGGGTTGGATGCCTCAATCGCCATGATTCTCTCATATATATAGAGGGGGTTGGTCTTATCCCAATAGGAAACATCTTCAAATACAATCTCCAAATTTTCTATCCGAACTCTATCAACATATAGAATCTAATCCGGATGCGACAAGATAACTCTGATCTCGCCGATCCTTGGATCGACCAGATCGGTCTAATGGGCTTCATCAGCCCATACTGATCAACAAATCATCCTTACGAGAAAAGGATCCACATATTTAGCGTCGGACTCAGCATTCATCACAACCATAAGACCTCCGACCAGGGCCACCTGGTCGGACATAACATGAGTGATCGGAAAAAATGATCAGGCCCATTCAACTTATAACATCCGATCTCTCAAAAGATAAATTCGACCCTAATATTACAGGCCGAACACTTCTTCTAAATTCATCTTTATCTGTGACACTTTTGAGTGTCAACATATGCCTCCCTGTTTTTAGGTAATATTTGGTAGAACCTACAAACAAACCGAATAACAACAATATCCAACTTATCAGCTATTCGATATTTAAGGATAAATATTCTGACTATTTTTGTTTTAAGGGCGATACATGTATCGGCCATTGCTTGGAAGGCACTCAGGCTTCTTGCCAAACACTTAGAAATTATTTTTTCAAATACCTTTCGTTTATTGCTCTCGGGAGACTTCCACATTGTAACGTCTCCAGCATATATGCATTTCCAAATACCACTTTGATCACTTTATAAGGACCCTCCCAGCTCGGCGACCACTTGCCAAACTTGTTGCTTCTCGACCCATGTGGTAATATAGTCTTTCATACCAATTCCCCCACTTGGAACGATTTACTCTTCACCCTTTTGTTGTAAGCTCTGGCAACCCGGGCTTTGTCTTTCTCCATCTCCTTAAGAGCCCTTAATCTCTTATCGGTTACTTCATCAATGTTGTCCATCATGACATCATGATATATAACAACAGATAAATCATTCTGTTTAGCCAGTCTATATGCATCCAGATTTACCTCGACGGGCAACACTGCTTCTTGTCCATATACCAGCTCAAAAGGAGTAACTTTTGTAGCACCATGTCTTGACACACGATGAGACCATAAAGCTTCAGACAAAACATCATGCCACCTCCTTGGGTTATCCTCAATCTTCTTTTTGATAAGCTTGATCAAAGTCTTATTACTAGACTCAGCCTGACCATTAGCTTGAGCATAGTATGGAGATGAGTTGAGCATTTTTATTTTGTATAATTCAGCAAAATCTCGTACCTCTTTAGAAATAAAAGATGTCCCTTGATCTGTAGTTAACGTTTGAGGTATGTCGAATCTATGTATAATATACTCAGTAATAAACTCAATTACCTCCTTATGTGTCATATTTTTCAAAGGCACCGCTTCAGTCCACTTAGTGAAGTAAGTTGTAGCGACCAGAATAAAACGACGTCCCTTTGAAGATGGGGGATGAATTTGGCCAATGAAGTCTAGCCCCCAACAACGAAAAGGCCACGGCTTGATAAAATAATGAAGCATAGCAGCAGGCGCAAGTTGTATGTTTCCAAACCGTTGACATTCTTCGCATCCTTTGTAGTAACGGAAATAATCGGCCATCATCATGGGCCAATAAAACCTAGCTCTACGCAATAGCCATTTCATTTTTGGTGCCGATTAATGTGTACCACAAATACCTTCATGAACTTCTCTCATAGCTATCTTTGCTTGATCAGATCCCAAACACCTAAGTAACAAATCTTCGGCAGTCCTTCGATAAAGCTCATCATTGTGTAGTACATATTTAAATGCACTCCGCCGAACACTTTGATCAAGCTTAGTACTCAGATCATTAAGATATTTAAGCAGGGGAGTTCTCCAATCCTCTAAATCAGTTCCACTTTCATTAGAACTTGATTCAGACCGATTTATAGTTCTTTCAGACAAATTAATCGTTCCATGATCGACCAGGTCAATCGGACGAATTAACTGACTTGATTCATAAACAACCTAGTCGGCCATAGTGTCTTCCCAAGTATGCTTAACATGTACCTGGTCTCCAGGGTAAGGTGGCCGAACTGGTTTTAAAACAAACTGGTCGGCTATAGGAGCCGACAATACTCCTGCACGTTGTTGCATAGGCTTTATGTGAAAATTACGTCTACTGACACTATAGCCAGATGCTTGTTGAGCTAACATGTTAGCTTTATGATTTTCATGCCTTGATATATGCCAAATCTGGAATTCGGTAAAATGAGTAATGATATCGAGGCACATGTCAAGATAAACATTTAACGATCTCTCTAGGCATTGAAACTCACCAGCAACTTGTTGCACTACTAGCAAGGAATCGTCATAAGCTTCAACATGCTTAACCTCCATGGAACATAACATTTCTAAACCGAATAAAAGAGCTTCATATTCAGCTTGATTATTAGTGCACAGGAAATCTAACTGGCTCAGCATTTCAAACTTAGCACCATTAGGAGAAATGATGACCACACCAACACCTTGGCACTCCTTACAAGCCGATCCATCAAAGTAAAGCTTCCATGGAGTAAAAGTAAAATAACTGATCTCATCTTCTAAACTAATACTATGCTCAACAATGAAATCAGCAAGAACTTGACCCTTTAAAGTTTTTAATGGTTCATAAGTCAAGTCAAACTCAATCAACGCATACGCCCACTTACCAATCCTTCCTCTAAGGATTGGCCGATATAACATGTGCTTAATTACATCGGTCTGGCATGCAACAACACATGTACTAGATTGCAAATAGTGTCTCATTTTAGCACAAGCGTAGTACAAGGATAAACATAATTTTTCAATATGGGCATACCTTGTCTCGGGATCAAGAAGACAACGACCAATATAAGCAATCACATACTCTTTACCTCCATCTTCTTGTGTTAAGACAGCTCCAATGACCTTCTCTTCGGCAGCGACATATAATCTGAAGGGAATTCCTCTCTTAGGCGCCCGAAGAACTGGTGGAGATGACAAATATTCCTTTATCTTCTCAAATGCTTCTTGTTGCTCTGCCCCCCAAGTGAACTCAGTTTCATCCTTTAGCTTTAATATAGGGGTAAAAGGAATAATTTTCCCGAACAAATTTGCAATAAATCTCCTCAAGTAGTTCACTTCTCCCAGGAACTTCTGCAAATCTTTTTTGCATGTAGGCGCCTGAACTTTCTTGATCTTTTCTATCCTTTTAGGATCAATCTCTATGCCTTTGTCGTGAATGATGAACCCTAAAAACTTCCCAGCCGATACACCAAAAGCACATTTTAGTGGGTTCATCTTCAAACCATAGCGGCGCATTCTCACGAACGCTAAACGCAGATCAGCTAAATGAGATACATGAGTAGCCGATTTGATCACAATATCATCAATATATACTTCCATGATTACCCCAATCAAATCATGAAAGATCAGATTCATAGCGCGTTGATAGGTAGCACTTGCGTTCTTTAAATCAAATGTCATCACGACCCACTCAAAAAGACCAACAAACCCTGGACAAATGAAGGCCGTTTTGGACATATCCTCCTCGGCCATGAATATCTGATTATAACCAGCGTTGCCATCAAGAAAACTGACAACCTGGTGTCCTGAAGCGTCATTGATCAACATATCGGCTATAGGCATAGGATAATCATCTTTGGGAGTGGTTCTATTTAAATCTCTAAAATTAATGCAAACCCTAATTTTCCCAGTGTCCTTCTCCACAGGCACGATATTAGAGACCCACTCCGCATATCTGCATGGCTGGATAAACCCTGCTTGCAATAACCGATTAATTTTCTCTTTAATCCGGTCATATATTGTAGAGCTAAAATGGCGAGGATGTTGCTTGAATGGTCGGAACCCCGGCTTAATAGGAAGCTGATGCTCAACAAGTTCTCGGCTTAACCCGGGCATCTCTGTATAACTCCATGCAAAGCAATCAACATACTCCTTCAGAAGCGCGATTAATTTTATTTTATAATCGGCTTCAAGATTTTGATTTACAAAGGTCGGCCTAGGCATAGAACCATCCCCAATATCTACTTTTTCTAAATGGTCGGCCGACATGAAACCTTGGCCCAACTTATTGAGCTCATCAAAATCATCAATAGCCTCACAAGTATCGGTCTTACAGGTCCGATATTATTCAACACAATGTTTTAACCAATCAACATTAGCATCCATTAAATTACATGATAATGTTGAACCGATTGTCGGTCGGCTTTAAGGATACTGGTACGAAACCTTCCCAAGTAACACTAACAAACTGGAAATCAGAAAGGTCCCGACCAGATGAACAAGCAATAGTATCATGCCCCCCGAGCAAAGGAGTATCGGCTGTAGCTACATAGGCCGATGAATCTGAGTGTACCACCTCAACATCGTCCCCCACCCACTGAATGAGAAACTAATGTAGGCTAGAAGGTATACACCGGTTAGCGTGAATCCAGTCATGCCCAAGTATAAGGTTATAGCTACCTTGTATGTCGGCGACGAAGAAAGCAGTGGCCAAAGTCTTGCTTCCAACGGTTAGCTCCATGGACGCAACTCCTTTGGCCGGAATAGGATCTCCTCCTCCGACTCCAGTGATAGTCATATTGGTCTTGATCAGCTCTTCATCAGTGCCACCAAGCTTCTGGTAAAGCGAGTATGGCATCAAGTTTACGATCGCCCCGCTGTCGACCAACATCTTGTGAACTGGCGCACCATTAATGTGACCTTTTATATGCAATGGCTTAAGATGATTGACAGATTCCTCCGGCTTCTAGAACACAGCAGTTTGTGTAGCGAAGTTGAATTCTGCCGCTGTCGAATCATCTCCGACCACGTAGTAGTCGGCCGATAAGTAAACCACATTGACCTCCGCCCTCTTTGGGGAAGTCTCATAATCCACCATCTCCTCATCTTGTTCTTCAGGTAATTCTTCACTGGCCGCGATAATACCAGCGGAGGAAATAGGGTCATTAAGACACATGTTGTTTTCCATCGGAGTACTAGGAACCAATTCGGTCTTGGAATCTGGTCGGGTCGGCTCAATCCCTAATTCAGCAGCAGCTAATCCAACCTGCTCGATCCCTAGACTGGTCGGCACCTGACCCAAGGTGGTCGGATTGGGGTCCAACCTGATTGGTTCCGAAGCCACTTCGGCAGATTCGGTGCCCAGGCTGGTCGACTCAGGATCCGACCTGTCCAGCTCTACAATTGTCAAAGTCGGCTTTTGGTTACAAGCCGGCTCTTCACCCCCTCGCTTGCCCTGAGGGAAAACAGGATGTGTCGAGTTAAATATATCTTCCCTCATTTTCTCGAGTTGTTCCTGCCTTTGTTTGTTGCAACGGGCCCTCTGCAACTTCCTTCGCTGAGTCTTACTTAAACCAGGAGGGCACCACATGGGCTGCATGTATTTGGGATTACGCTCAACAGGCTTTTCTACTTCTGCCCCGGTTGAAGTATTTTGAGTTTCCGGACCCTTTTCTGCAGTTGGTTCCTCGACCGCCATCGGCTCGGGTTTGTCGGCAAGAGGGACACCCGATCGTAATAGTAGGTACAGGATCGGATCTGGTCGGAGAAATAACGGGGACACTTTGCACCTTCTTAGGTATATAGATTTGTCGCACTTACGCCTTCCCCGTTTCCTGAGAGGTCAAAGTCCTCGACGTGATCAACCGATTTTGATTTACGCCACTAGAGCTTGGCCGATCACCTAAACGATCAAACACTGAGATTCTTGTGAGCTGACTGACGGGCATTCCCCATCCTGGTTGGTAGTACATATGTGCTAGCATAGGGTAAGGCACCCACACTCCTTGAGGACCCCATTGTGGTGGTGGCGAGATGGGAGGTGCCCATTGGTGCCGAGATGGAACGGCCTTCGGTGTTGGAGACACTGCCCGAGACACCACCATTTGCTTAGGCTTCTCATTTTCACACTTAAGGGGAGTAGACTCTCTCTTTCTTAAGGGCCGACTCTGAGAATCGGCCTTTTGTTGCTTGTACTTAGCCATGAGCTTATCAAAGGGGCATGGTTCCCTAGCAACTTTCCCCTTACTCCTATCCGCATTGGTCTTCCAAGTGCCGACCTCGGGCTTCTGCGGGACAAATGTGCGTAGGACATGTACTCTGGAAGGGGTAGGGTCTTTAGAACCAGCTAGACTGACCACATCAGTCGGCTTATTGCTTCCACCAGGGTCAGGAAGAACCTGCTTGACCTGGTCAGCTTTCTGCTCCAACTGCACTGGTTGCTTTGAAGATGAACCAGACTCGTCGATTTGAGGACCCGACCTTGTCGGTCTCTGTTGTGCGGCCCTGGTCTCGAAATATCTTTGTTTATGCAAGTGTCGTGTTGACCCTGCAGTAATTGTGAGCTTGCTTTTGCCATCATCACCTTTCTCGAGCACCACCTTGCGCCTTGAATCACTCTCAGTATTCGGTGTAACTCGTGGTTCACCGATGACCACATTTTTCCTCTGGTCGTATCGGCTTGCTCTGGACGAATCAGAACAGCATGATTCCCTGCTTCCACCATGTGCACTGGGAAAGGGGTAGTACTGATCTGCATCTCAGTTACACTCAATCGTCCTTCGTTGAGGGCCGATTTTACCCGTCACGGAAAACATTGCAATCGTTAGTGGCGTGAAAGAAAGAATTATGGTATTTGCAGTAATCCCACCTTTTTAATTCATCGGGTGATGGCAAAGTATAATTAATTTTGAGGTAACCGAATTTAAGTAATTCATCAAATATTCGGTCACATTTAGAAAAATCAAAGGTAAACTTCAACTCCTCACCCCGATTCTTTTGAATCGGTTTAAGGGAAGGACAAGTGACTAGTTTATTCTGCGCTAGCCATAAAACTTCGGCAGTGTAACAATCCTTAGACTCATCGTCGGAACTATCAGAATTTATCTTGGCAATATGCACGCTCGATCGATGAGTCTTATAAGGATCGTAAGGTTCTTTAAGGCGCGATTCTATCGAAATGGCCTTCTGCAACAGTTGATTTACATTAAAGAAATCATGATGCTCAAGTTTATCCTTGATCTCTCGATGTAGACCAGCTAGACATAGATCTGTTAGATCTCTATCGGAGATTATCAAATGGAAACATCGGTTCTTAATTTCTTTAAAATGCTTAAAGAAGTTGACCACAGACTCGCTACGCCCTTGTCGAACCGACGTGAGGTGTGACAACCTAGTTTCTTGAACCCCGTCATAAAAGTGATTATGAAACTTTTCTTCTAACTCGGCCCAAGAACCTATGCTGCATTCTGGTAGTGACGTAAACCAGGCGAAAGCCGTACCAGTTAAAGACAAAGGAAAATGTTGTACATTCATGTAATCTAAAGTACTGGCTTCACTCATCTGTGCAATGAACATGCTGACATGCTCCATAGTTGTTTTGCTACCGTCACCGCTAAACTTATAAAAATCTGGTACCCTCCAACCGTCAGGTGCTTTCATAAAATCAAAACATAAAGGGTACGGTTTTGAATACGTGGTCCTAGTAGGCTTAAATTGGACCCCTAAACTGGTCTCGAGAGACTTAGTTATTTCTTCCTTAAACCGATTTGTGGCTCGTCCAAAATCGGTGTCCGCAAGGTTAGGAGTGCCACTGTGCATGGGGTTATGGCTCGGAGACTTCGGTGGATTGGGCAACACTGTTCCCTGTCCCCCTGAACTTCTGTTTGTCGCTGTACCCTGGTCGGTCTGTGCGGTCCGACCAGCGCCACGGTGGAGACTATTGGTATACATCGATGTACTAGCTTCACCGTGAGCGGTCCTGCCAGTATCGTTTCCTGATTGCGTTTGGCCAAACTCTGTGTGTGAGGTTTAGCCTTTGAAGAAATTAAAAGGCATACTGAACTGTGGTTGTCCGGTAGGGCGATCAGGTTCAACGGTCTTACCCTCTAGCTTATCCATGCGGTCACTAAGTAACTTAAACGAATGCTGAATAGTATTGGTAAGAGTTTTGAAGTATCAACCAGCATCGCAGAATAATTAGCATGGGTAGGGTAAGAATCTTTAGGTACCTTGGCGTTTACCTTGTCAGTAGCGTCTTCAGCGGTTGTAGTTGACGTGGTAGGGATGACCTCGCTGAAGTCTGGTTCCTTGTCTTGAGTGACCCTGCCGCGCCGATCCTTCGAGCAGCTTTCCAGGAAAGCCTTCAAGACGACGTCGAGCTTGGCCTGTGCTTGTTTCTTTAATTCGTCGAGAAGCTCGTCAATGCCCGCAGGACGGACGATGTTATCTTTATCAGTAGCACCGTCTTTACCGCCCATGCTGGTAGTAGATGAAATTTCAATCTTCCCCAATGGAGTCGCCAAAAAGTGTGTTGACGTCGGAAGTGATCCGAATCAAACACCAACAGGGCTAGAACGCCCGGAGAGGTTGCACTTCAACCTGAGACAGCATGCCGACGAAAACCGATCTAGAGACCAGTTTAGATCGATCTAGGGTTTTGGGCTCCTGTGTTGATAACTCTAGAACTCCTCCCGGGAAGACACGTCGGGGAGAAGCACGTAGAGGTTGTCCTAGGACCAGCAAGGCCGCCTGGAACACCGTCGAGTCTCGCCGGGAGACGCGCCGAACAGCAAAGTAGAGGGGAAAAAGGGGTAAAAGGGTAGTAGATTGATTTTGATCGATTAGGGTTGGATGTCTCAATCGTCATGATTCTCTCATATATATTAAGGGGGTTGGTCTTATCCCAATAGGAAACATCGTCAAATACAATCTTCAAGTTTTCTATCCGAACTCTATCAACATATAGAATCTAATCCGGACGCGACAAGATAACCCTGGTCTCGCCGATCCTTGGATCGACCAGATCGGTCTAATGGGCTTCATCAGCCCATACTGATCAACAAATCATCCTTCCAAGAAAAGGATCCACATATTTAGCGTCGGACTCAGCATTCATCACAACCATAAGACCTCCGCCCAGGGCCACCTGGTCGGACATAACATGAGTGATCAGAAACCCAAAATGATCAGGCTCATTCAACTTAGAACATCCGATCTCTCAAAAGACAAATTCGACCCTAATATTACAGGCCGAACACTTCTTCTAAATTCATCTTTATCTGGGACACTTTTGAGTGTCAACAATGTGTATATATCTAATGTTGACGTGAAGGGCACTCAATGAGACATGACTTCCAGCTGTGCTGCAGGTACAGAAAAAACAACAGTTTTGCCTTGGATTTGATGCATTGAGAAGTCGTAGACTGGTACGCTACCAGCTTAGCAGCTTCCATCAGCTAACCATCTGTGGCCCCCAAATGCAGTAGGAAATTTTATTAACACCTCTATAAACATTGCAATTTATACCATATTTATGCACTCATTCATCCATTTTGTATCACAGTATTGTGTTTTTTCGTTATAAATACATACTACATATACAACACATTAAAAAAGTTGTTAAAACATACACTTACATTGTATATCTATCACACTTAGAGGTGTCACAATATTTGTTGGGCCTACCATCACGATATATAGAGTTATGCCAAAATGATTGTTCGTCCACATTGCAGTCGCATATATAGTGCATGCTACACATGCCTTCCTATATATATAGTTAGTAAGTTGTTGAATATGGTTATTTTTGTCAGGATGATCGCCATATATATGGTTAGTCCAAATTTGCAAGGGTGCATGTGTGGTCATTTTTTTGGCATCAACATAGTTGTGGAACATCGCCACTCTCCAGCCGGTTTTGCTCATCGACGGTACAGGTCATTCCAACATACACCAGTATATTGCTCGTGCTAACGCTACGGTATTTTTCTACATCAATAAATTATAAAACTAAAATAAATAGTGTCTACTGGTTCACTATGACTGGTAAAATATCTCTGCCCTTAGCACATATTTATGAAAACAAAAGAAATACAATATACATTAAAAATATTTCAGTATACAAAGTATCTATGATATTACCATGTCATGGTAGAGTAACAGATCACCGTTACTTAACCATGGTGGCGGCGGCCTCTCCTACCGGCGGCGGCGGCGGCTTCCTGTTGATAGGGGAAGGGAGGAGTGGGTGAGGGATCCACGGGCCCTCGAGTGCCAACCTACTTCTCATTGCACAAACAATGTTTTTGTATTTCATATTTTTTTAAAAGAGTCCGTCTAGCCAACAACCGGTTGGTTTTGTCTCTCCTAACAATTGAATTTTTCTCATACACTTACACTGTCTTTTAGTTATATTTACACCATCTATTGGACAGAGTGATGTAATTTACGAAGATATATACTATATTTTTAAAAGGATTTACAAATTATATATTTTATGAATTGCAGATATCAGATAGATATATATCAAATTTTACACAAATATCAAATGTCATTTTAAATGGATGGGATGAACTATGCTCTTTCAGCTCTATCAGTCATTTCATCTCCCATGTTGAAAGCACTTGCCAACGTCATCAAGTCCACTACGCCACCAAGCAGTTCGCTCGCCGCCGCCGTGCAAGCAATGCAATGAAGCATTGGAGCCCACACAATTTTACTTTGTTTGCTCACTTGCTCGGCCGCCTACGTGCTCGCCTGCAATGTTGCTTGCATTGGGCCCATGTCAGCTGCTTGCAGGACGCGCGGTTACCTATATTAGTTGTGGTTTTAGAAAAGATTAGAGTCAAACATTGAGAATATAAATCATCAATAACTATTAAGTTTCTAAGTTTACAAATATAAAAATTATATAAATAGATTTGTCTTGAAGAATACTTTTATAAAAGTATACATATATCACTTTTCCATAAATATTTTTATAAAAATAAGAGGTCAAAGTTATGCTTTGAAGACCGTGTTGCTGTCCTAAACGTCAACTAATATGGGCATGGAGGGAGTATTTGTCAGCAGTTACTTGTCGCGCGGCTGCCATGGGCAGGGGGCCGCGAGCTCTGAGGCCGGCGCGCTCGCTCGCTCGCCAGCCGCATCTGCTGCCTGGTCTGCAGTGCGCCCTTGTTTGTCGTGCCCCTTCGCCTGCTCGTATTCATTGTGTCACCGCATCATCCAATGATCACAAAAATCGGTTGATAGAAGACGCCGGAATAACCGGGTTGATGTATAGCATTTATGTTTTTTTAAATAAAAATAAAACCATCCTGCGGAGGAATCGAACCTTTACCGAGGAGCCGCGTGGGGGCTCGGGCGCAGTGATGTGCACGCGAGATGAAAGGATCATATATCTTACATATAATTCTAGTCGTTGGATTTAAGTGAGTAAGGAGCAAGAGAGAAGATTGAAAATTAATCTGGATGGTTAATTTCAATGGAGTTGTTTTTCTAGTTACATTTTCTGGCGTATGCGGAGGATGACCATCTGAGCGGAGAAAGTTTCTTTGGTACACCAAGCAAAGAAAAGAGTTGGTGCTTTGATAGGACAGATACTGTTCTAGAACAATGTAATTTTTGTCCGCATACCCAGAAGTTGCCACGAGCGACTACTGCCATGATTGTCAGAAGCAGCGCCACTATTAGTTAGGGCACATACAACACTCGTTTTTTTTTCTCGTCTCAGAGACAGTTGTTTTGCAGAAAGGCCCCCATCTCAGGCTAGAGACGCCAGCCTTGTCGCCTCGTGAGGCGACGACGAGGGCCCGTGCTCCGAGGCCGAGACGAGGTAGAATCGACGAGTGTGGCTCCGTTGTACAGTTTCGTCTACGTGAGTCGACCCCTCAATCGGATCCCACGCGGGTGGTCGCACTGGTTTGTGCGCAGGGGCTTTCTCTGCCTGCGAAATCGATCCCCAATGTCAACGTCTGCTACGAACCAACGGCCATGTGTGACAAATGGTGGCTTGGCCCATGGCTGGATCCGGCGGGGCGATGATGGCACTACTAGAGAACATGTCTTTAGACGATCTATCAATTGAGCTTTAATCTCGACCAAAAATTATGTCCGGGGCTAAAGACCTTTACCAACCCGGACTAAAGGTCCCTGACCTTTAGTTCCGGTTGGTATTACCAACCGGGGCTAAAGTGTGAATCTTTAGCCCCGGTTGGTGTTACCAATCGGGACTAAAGGTCCTTTTAGCCCCGGTTGGTATTACCAACCGGGGCTAAAGATCCTTCCCGAGTGGATTCAAAACGAAAACGTCCAGAACTATATGATGTGGGTTGTGTAGCTCAGTTGGTAAGCATGTGTGAGGCGAGATGTGCTGAGTTCGAATCTCACACAACACGCATTTATTTTTTATCCTAGAACCTTTAGCCCCGGTTGAAAACACCCGGGACCTTTAATCCCGGATTCTTAGTCCCGGTAGGAATACCCGGGACTAAAGGGTTGTTTCAACTGGGGCTAAAAGCCGTTTCTCTACTAGTGTGGGTTGGTCTATGATCTCTTCCCATGGCGGGACTAAAGGGTTGTTTCAACTGGGGCTTTTACTAGTGTGGGTTGGTCTATGATCTCTTCCCATGGCGGGACTAAAGGGTTGTTTCAACTGGGGCTAAAAGCCGTTTGTCTAGTAGTGTGGGTTGGTCTATGATCTCTTCCCATGGCGGACGACGCTATGCCTTAGTGGGATGCAGCCCTCTACTAAAGGGTTGTTTCAACCGGGGCTAAAAGCCGTTTCTCTAGTAGTGTGGGTTGGTCTATGATCTCTTCCCATGGCGGACGACGCTATGCCTTAGTGGGATGCAGCCGCTAGCTGGTGGTAATCCAACTTATTTTGTGTTTGGCGTTCAGCAAATTAGAATCGAACATGGTAAAATACTAATCTTTGCTTCTTTTCCGGGTTTAATAAATCTATTTCATGGTCAGCCAGTCTACTTCGTTGCGTTTAAGCTTGCTTGCAAGATCTTTTATCTTTTGTGGGCTTGTTCATTGAAAGAATTAGATGGAATTATAACAGAAGTGCTACTGGTCGCTCTGATGCATGTTTCGCTCGATGTGGTCAATAATACATCAGTTGCACACTTTTTTATATTATATTGAGACTATAATTAATTTGACATTCTTGTATTAGCTTGAGTAAGTAGTTTGGAATATTCAAACATTCAGTTATATCATAAATAAGATTATAGCATATTTCGGAACTTCAGAACTACTCTCTTTTGTTCTGAATTCCTGAGAGTCTCTGACTGTTACTATGATGAGAATTTCTGAGCAGATTTTTGAGCATCACTGAGCGATGAGGTGTAGTTGAAATTGGTTGAACCATAGTACTGAATGCCCTTGCTGATTAAACCATAGTACTGAATGCTCTTGTTGGTTAGACCATAGTACTGAATGCTCTTGCTGATTAGCTGCTTTGGATTGTTCTTAGCTGTGAAGATTGCTGCCGTGAAGACTGAGATTAAGCTTGATGTGAACTGTTATGAACATTGTCAATGTGTTACTGTATGGAAACGTCAGGTTTTTTCAGTTACAGAAAGTGATAGCTGTGTGAAATGGTAGCTATTTTTGGCTGACCCAGGGCTATGGGGATGCTGTGTGGATCTTTCTAGTGAACTTTTTATTAAAGTCAAATCTTCAGCAGTTGATGTGGTATGAGAATAAAGAAAAATAGATAAATACGCAATTATATACAATATACCAGTTATATTCACTACAGGACGTTTAGACTTTGCCGAGTGCTGGCAGCACTCGGCAAAGGGCCTCTCTCACTCGGCGAAGGCTTTGCCGAGTGCCGCACTCGGCAAAGGGCACTCGGCAAAGAAAAAGTCGGCAAAGTGCCCGATATTTGGGGCACTCGGCAAAGGCTTCGCCAAGTGCCAGGTCAGCACTCGGCAAAGCAAACGGGAGTCATCAACTGACGGCCTCTTTGCCGAGTGTCGAACGGACTGGCACTCGGCAAAGGGGGTCTCTTTGCCGAGTGCCACAGGGGCCGACACTCAGCAAAGAGGCCCTCTTTGCCGAGTGCCACGTGGACTGGCACTCGGCAAAGAGGGCCTCTTTGCCGAGTGTCATGGTCTCGGCACTCGGCAAAGAGGCCGAGCTGGGGAAAATTTGCCCAGCTTTGCTGAGTGTTGTGGCATCTTTGCCGAGTGTGGCACTCGGCAAAGCTGGGAAAAATTGAATTTTTTTTCTGTTTTCAATTTCCTGCACAGAAAACATATATATCACACATCCATATTCCATCGCACATAACTCAATATATCACATGCATATCCATTTCAGACAAATATCACACGTTCAGTCTCCAAGCATCACAAGCTCACAAGTTCATCACAAGCTCACAAGTCCATCACATCCATCTCACAAATCCATGACAAATCTAAGTCGGTCATCACTGCTCACCTTGGTGCTCAGATTGTGAAGAAACCCCACCTCGCCACCCGTGCAACGACCCGCCCGAAGGACCACCTTGCCAACCTTGCCACCTGGGCGGCGGAGGTCCAGATGGCCACCCGGTGTACCCTGACTGGTTAGGAAGGTAACCTGGCCACTCATAGGGCGGAGGAGGGCCACCGACGATGTACGGAGTGTGCGGAGGAAGGCCAGGTGGAGGAGTCGGCGCTGAACCCTCTGACTGTACGTGAGTGCACAAAGGAGAAGCAAATTCGTTACCTGGAGGACGGCCGTAAAAGTTAAAGCAATATAAACAACCATATATACTCACCGGAGTCCCTGTCAAAGGAGTACTAGGAGGCACAAAAGGAGTGAGCAGCGAGGGAGGCACGACAACACCCTGGATGTTCAGGCTCCCAAAGAAGTGAGCTATGTCCTGCGTCCTCTGCGCCTCCCGCTCGTGGACGGCCAGTAACTCGCGGCGATGGGTCTCCGCCTGGGCCTCGTGCAGGGCCTGCAACCTCTGCACCTGGTCCGCCTGGGCCTGCATCTGGACCTGCAATATTCCTCCCGCAAGGTTTAAACAATGGAAAGGCGGTATATGTGTAAAAGCAATGAACGATGAATAGAATAGTACTTACCTAAAGTTGTGCTACCATCTGCTGTGAGGTCAGCTGCCGAGGTCGTATGGGGACGGAGGAGCTCGTGCTGGCAGCTCGAATCTCGACGAGGTTCGGAACAGAGGACGAGTCAACTACGTTGTTGGCTATCCAGTACCGGTCGTGCTGCTTCCCTCCTCCCAGCCTCATCACCAGGTCTGTATCTAGGGGTTGAGTGGTCGGATCGAAGTCCTCCCCATGGCGCTCACGAGCCGCCAAGGTGTACTCGGTGACCTTGGTGTAGGCGTTCGCGTTGGTGTACGCATCGGGCCCGGCGTTTGGGTTGTACTGGGTGCTCGCCGCAGTCACCTTGCCCTGGTGTGACAAGTTGTACGCCTTGAAAGGGGGGCACTCCTCACCACCATGCGACTGGGACTGCGAGGAAAACACACAGATGATTACAAGTAACGAGTAATTGAGTGTTAGAATAAAAAATCAGTAGAGCATATTCATCTATCGGTGTACGCGTTGAGGCTAAGGTTGCCTTGGTGGTGTGGCACCCCAGGCATCTGCAGGCGGCAGTCTCGGCGGGCACCGTGCCTCTCGTACCAGTCGTCCGATTTCCACTTGTCCACAATAGACAACCAGCAGTCTAGGTGATTGTCACACCAATCAGGACAGAACTACAAGACATTAAGTATTTAATATGTTAAAGAGCTGCTAAGTGATGGATGGACCAATTAGTATTACTGTTTTGTACGTACCTGGATGTACTGCTCCCTAGTGAGGTCGGTCTCCCTGGTGAGCATCATCTGCCTAGCGTCCGCCTTCTTCACCGCCTTCCCTAACACGTCGGCGTTGTAGTTGATGACGCACTGGATCTGCGCCTCGTGGTACAGATCCGCGAGCCGTGACCTGCAGACCTTGTCCTGCACGTGCAACGCCTCAGCCTCTTTCCCCGCCTCGCACGCAAAGTACTACTGCATAAAGACAACATGTATCCTTTCATTATTTCAAGAACGTCCAACAAATATGTATCATTGAGAAATGTTGTGCAAGCAAGACTCACCCAGAACTCGGCCCTAATCCGCGCTGCAACGGTGGTGTACGTGGGGTCTGCAGCGGCAGTGAAGTGGTCCCACGTCTAGGGTGGTGACCTAACCCCGGCGTAGGTGACCAAGGCAGGGTAGTTCTTCCAAATCAGAAGACTTAACATGCCATTGATATGGCGTGTCTTGCCCCCTGCCACAAGTTCTCAGTTCCTGCATGAGTCATTAAGAACAATTGTTAGTCAGAAGTTCAATTTTGAACATGTCATGTGAATAAGTAGTGAAAACATTAATGATAACTTACTTGTCGCCATAAGGTCGAATCACCGGGCGGCGGCTAGGTGCGATCCGCTGCTGCGGGAGCTGCGAGGGGCCGCACAAGTACACTCTGCTCGAAGCAGAGGAAGTGGAACCCCCTCCTGAGGCACCTACGATCTCGCCACACTCGTCCCCCCTCATCCCCCTGGCCACCCTCCGAGTCCGAGGGAGTGCTGTCGTCGTCCGACGTCGTCCTGGTCGTCCCTCTGGCGTCCCCTTAGTCGTCGTCCGAGGAGGTCTGCGCCGGGTCAGGAGTTAGGTCAGGATTCGGCTGCCTCCTAGGACGTCCACGGGGGCGGCCGGGCCTCGCCCTCCTCGTCGACGGCTCCTCGGTTGCGGTGGGTGGTGAGCTGGACCTCTGGTAGCGCGAGTTGACCCGCCACTGTTGCCACCTTCCCCCCGAAATTTTGTCGAGTGCCTGCCATTACAAAGATAAAATCAATTAGCATAAATAAACGATAAGTATTTATAAAGAGATACAAAATGAACGAAACATAATTGCAAAATAATTATAACAATATAGCATTACATGAATTAAAAATTATCTCCGTGATTGTCAGTGGCTAGTGTCCCTCGTGTGTTGGCTCATGGCACACGTGTGTCATCATCACTGTCAATATTGTCAAAACAATCGGCGTCGTCTCCATCATCCCCATCACCCTTGTCCTCATCAATGTCACCACCAAACTGTAATCGCTCAAGCATTCTTAAGTCCTTGGCATTGTGCACCTCATCACCCTCGTCCTCATCAATATCATTGTCATCGTCTTCTTCCATGTCCATCAGCTCAAAAATGTCAAAGTCAAACCTCCGCTCTAGCCCCTTAGGTTGAAAGAACTCTCCGCTATATGTGTTTGGGTCGAAGTTGTAATCATCATCGTTTGGGAGAGGCGCTTTACCGCGCGGCGATACTAACTGCACAAGGTACCAACCCATAAGATTGTTGTCTTCTTGACACGCCCATGGGAGATAATAAACTTCTGTGGCCTGTTGAGCCACAATATAGACATCGTCTCCCTTGTAAACGGAATCCTGTCGAATTTCGACTAGCCTAATATCAGGGGCTCTTCTCGTGACATCAGGATCGAACCAATGACATTTGAATACCACTGGATTAATAGCTTTGGTACCCTCAAAGTTGAGCTCATATATTTCTTCGACTATGTCGTAATAGTCGCTCTCATCGGTGTCGGGCGTACGAACTCCGGTATTCGTGGTCTTTCGATTGGGCTGACTTTGCTCGTAGCTGCCTTGTGTGAAAGCGATAGCCATTCACATCATAAACGGTGAATGACTTGACCCTATAGTCAAAGCCATTGGCAACCTACTTCAACTCATCCATCATTTCCGCATCTGTGTGGGCCTGTAAGTTGAGACAGGGTAGATCGTTTCAAGAAATAAAACAAGAAATGAAATGAAATACGAGGTTATTTGGGTGGTACCTTCGTACTAAACCACGAAATGAAATCGGGCACACCATTTTTGAGAAGATGGTCTTGTTCTTCAGGGGAAGGTTCCCTATCCTCTCTCTAATATTCATCAATAAATTTCCTTAAAAACAAGGAGGTCGAATCAATTGATTTAAGATAGTGACGACGCATGTAACAAGCTCATTGAGAACTTACTGCACATAAGGAGTCACTTCATCAAGGTTCAACAACACATACAACATGATAGTGTGCCACTCATCATGCCACAACATCTTGGTCCTCGATGCGCTTGCTCTTCCGAGTTGGCCTTTGAAAAGGCTGAGGTTCGATAAACTCTCGTCGATGTTGTAACGAGAGAGTGGATTGTGCACGCTAGGCAGGTTATCCTTATAATATGTTGTTGTGAAGTTCGACACCTCCTCGAGAATAAATGCTTCTACCATGGAAGCCTCTATTTTGGCTTTATTTCTACACTTTTTTCGAAGAACCTTTAGACATCTCTCGACTGGAAAGCACCAATGGCACTGCACGAGCCCCCCATCCGTGCCTCGTATGGTAGGTGCAAAATCAAATGTTGCATCAGCAGGAAGAAGCCGGGTGGAAAGATCATCTCCAACTTGCAGATCAACACAGGTGACACTTCCTCTAGAATAGCAATCACGTCATGAGATAGCTCCATGGCACAAAGCTGGCAAAAGAAATAGCTCAACTCTGCTAGCACGCGCCACACAGGCTCGGGGAGGTATCCCCGGGTCATCGCAGGAAGGAGTCGCTCGATCCATATGTGGTAGTCATGAATCTTCATCCCTAACACTCGCATAGTAGACAAGTTCACTCCCCTCCTCATATTCGTCGCATACCCATCAGGGAACCTTAACGCCTGGATCCACTGTAGTACTTTCTTCCTATGGTCTCTTTTCAATATATAATCGGTCAGACCTCTTTTCCATTTCTTGCCAGCACCAGGAGCCTTCATCACTAGCTTTGGTCTATCGCACATCTCTTGTAGGTCCAGTCTAGCCTTAACGTTGTCCTTTGACTTTTCTGTGTCCATGAGTGTTGCAAAGAGTGCCTCAGCGATATTCTTTTCTGTGTGCATTACATCGATGTAGTGCGGACAAAGAAGGTCATTGAAATAGGGGAGTCTAGTCAAGCCCGATATATGGGTCCACATGTGTTCCTCTCCATACCCGAAAAAACGATCGTTGTCTTTATCAAACTTCAGAGCCTCTATATCGGCACGGACCTCGGAACCGCTCTTGAACTGAGGAATGAGGTTGGTGACTTGAACACCTTTCCTGAAGTGCTTGATGTCACGTCTGAACGGATGGTCAAGAGGCAAGAATTGACGATGCTGGTCGAATGAAGAATACTTGCCTCCCTTCTTCAACCAAGTGAACTTCACAGCTGCTTTGCATATTGGGCATGAGAACTTCCCGTGAACACACCAAGCGCTAAATAAGCCATACGCCAGGAAGTCATGCAGGGAGTACTTGTACCACACATGCATTTTGAAGTTCTTCATTGTTGCACGGTCATATGTCAGTACAGGGTTTTCCCAAGCTTCAAATAATTCATCCAACAAAGGCTCCATGAACACACCCATATTGTTCCCCGGGTCTCCAGGAATTATCAGCGACAAGAATACGTTCTTAGGGTCAAACATAACACCGGGGAGGAGATTGAGGGGGATCACGAACACAGGCCAACAAGTGTACGGGGCCGCCACGATTCCATACGGGTTGAACCCATCTGTTGCCAGCGCCACACGTACATTCCGAGCCTCCATAGCTTTGCCAGGATGCATGGCATCGAAGTGCTTCCATGCTTCACCATCCGATGGGTGTACCATCTTCTCAGGATTGTATCTTTGGCCATTCTTGTGCCATGTCATCTGTTTCGCAGAGTCCTGGATCTGTCATGTACAGTCGTTGGATCCTAGGTATGAAAGGAAGGTACCGTAGGACCATCTCGGGGATATTAAGTTGTTCCTTCTTGCCATCTCCATGGTCTACCTCCACATACCTAGAGGTTTTGCACTTTGGACACAATGTGTTGCTTTCTCGTGATCTTTTCTGGATAGGACGCACCCTTTTGGACAAGCATGGATCTGCTCATATGACATCTTTGTAAGTGCATCTAGCCCTTAGTGGGTTTTGGTGAATTGAGTGACAACATAATTAAAGGTCTAACAAGTTTGTTAAGTGTATCAAAGGTTCAACAAGAAAAGCAAACTTGATGGTATTCCACATAGTGTTGAAATGAAGGCCAAAATTGTGTATTGTTGTATTGGAAGATCATGGAAACAATCTTGTTCAAGCAAAAGACAACAATGCAAATAGAGTTGATGATATGGCTTCTATGTTGTGGGATATCATGGCATTATGAGAAAGCAAGCATATTTGGCAAATGACAAGTGAGACATGGATTGATGATTTTGGAATGGTCTCAACAATGGGTTGCTTTTCATGAGCAAGAAGAGTTTGATAGTGAACTAGCTTTGATCAAGGTTGAAGAATGAATCAAGAATGCATAAGTGAGTAAATGTCAAGCAAAGGTCAAATGACAAGGACTTAACTCATATTAGATATATGTCACCTCTACATTGGTTTGCTTGTATGGATAAATATCTGGAGAATCACGTTGCATTGATTTGATCAAGCTAGAAGTATGAAGATGGAGATTGAAGTGAGTGTTGAGTGTCAAGCCAAAAGGAGAGGATATCAGGAATCGTGAATTGTCTTGACCATATTAATGATGATCCATATATGTCTCTATGTGAGTCAAACTATAGCTTGATTGATCTCAACATTCATATCTATAAGATGTTCAAGCAAGGATCACAATATTGAAGAAATAGTTTTCAATGGATGCTCAATATGATGTGACTTGAGTGTGGCTTGATAAGGTGAAGATAGCAAGGAAAGGGCGTCGAGGTACTAAGTGATGGTGAAGGTCAAGGAGACCGAAGTACTATGGCTAGGGTGAAGATGAGAGTACTTGCATTGAGTCGAGGTACTAATCAAGCTATGAGGATTCATATTGTGTTGAGGATCAAATCATTAGTGAAAGTGACTTGAAGCCATGGATTGAACTCATGTGTGGAAATGGTTCAAGTCACATGCTCAAGGTGTGCTTACTCAAAGAAAGGAGACAAATATGATTGCAACCCCTTCTGAAGTGATATCAAGAAGAAATGGCATATGAATCATAGACAAGTCTCAAGTGCTCAATCTAACCGAACCCGAGTGCTAACATGAGAGAAAACACTTAGCACTGCACCTGCACTTGTTGATCTTGGGCTTTTTCTCTGCAGGGTTAGATAGCCCTCTAAATAAGCTTTCCGAAATGTCCAAGATCACTAAAATCGGAGTTTGGAGTAAAAAGTTATGGCGTTTTTCGTGAGGTCACCTCTGCTGTCTCAGGGAGCTGCGGCAGTGCCGCTCCCTGGCATTGTCGGGCTAAGTGCGGCAGTGCCAGGCCTGTACAGCCAGTAATGGCTAGTTTCTGACCTCTAACGACTAGTTTTGAGTGTGGAGGGTATATATACCCACCCCACGCCTCCAGAACCTGCTGCTGGAGCCCAAAACATTCCCAACCCATTTCAAGCCATTTGAGAGCTCTCCCCAACCCTCTCTTGTGAGAGTGACATGCTTAGTGCATGATTAAGTGTTGGGTTGTGTGATTAAGAGTTAGAGAGCATATTAGAGCCTTCCAAACCTTGAGCACTTGTCGGGCTTCGTCGATCTTCATTGTGCGTCTTTTACTCTTGGAGGTGAAGCCTCCTAGACGGCTAGGCGTCGCCCGGCGAGCTCCCGTGCTTGTGGTGAGCAGCGGGAAGTTTGTAATCCTCTTGTGGAGCTAGTGGAATTACCCCTCACTTCAAGGATTTGGTTCCTTGACTTGAGACCGAGGAAGAGTTGCAAAGCTCTTGACCTAGGTGGCCATCCTCAACAATGTGGAGGTAGGCAAGCCTTGGTGGCGAGCTGAACCACGGGATAAATCACTTGTCTCTTGTATTTACTTGTGTTCATTCATCATACTTGTGAGCTTGTGATTGATTCTAGGATTTGGCCCCGATCTACTTCATACAACATATTTGGCTTGGTTGAGTTGGTTCTGCAGGTTCAGGAAACCAAGAGCAACACTTCTATTCATATAGATCTGGTTTTCTGTGGCTAGCTTTTGAATTGCAGGCTCGGGCAGTTTGTTGGCGTGGTAGTACTGGGCTGAGGCCGGCAATGCCGGGGTGCGGCAGTTTCGGGCTAAGGCCGGTAGTGCCGGGCATCTCTAACAAAGTTTTGAGTTGTGATTTTTAACAGACCTATTCACCCCCCCCTCTAGGCGACATCAAGGTCCTTCCAATTGGTATCGGAGCCTGTGCTCTCAATTACGGGCTTAACCGCCTTGAGAGACGATGTCGACAAGTGAGGAAGTATCTCTAGAACTTTAACTTTTCGATGGCTCAAATTATGCATCTTGGTCCGCTAGTGTGCTTACTGTTTTTAGGACCATGGGTCCTCATATCGAGCGGATTGTTGATGTGAGCATTTCACCTTCTAGTGATGATTTGACCTATCTATCTAAAGAGGAAGTGAAATGCTTACAACACAATGATCAAGCCTCTAATGTCTTATTTAGTGCTTTGAGTGAAGATGTTTTTGATGCCGTCATATTTGGAGATGGTGAACCTCTTGAGGATGCTCATGTCATTTGGACCACACTCAAAGAAAGATATGACAAGTCCAAATGTGATGAGAAGTTGCTCTCATTGGAGGAATCACTTGAGGAGTGCTCAACTTCACCGACAAATGAAGAGCCTCAAGTGATTCTCCCAAAAGGCATAGCTGATCATGCCACAACCACTCCCTTACCAACATATGTGAAAGGTAATGAAATGGTTGGTGAGAACAAGGATTATACATGTGGTACTTCTTCTTCCTATAGTTCTTGTGAGACTAACATTTTGAAGGAAGAAGAAGCTTGTGATCGATGGAGGCCAAGTGATGAATCCACTTCACCAATGTGCTCAACTATTCATGCCACTTCTCATGTATGTCTTATGGCAAAGGGTAAGAAGGTAAAATCAAAAGCCAAACCTTCTCCACCTCCTAGTGACATCTCTAGTAGTGATCTTAGTGATACTTCTAGTGATGATGATTCTAGTGATGAAGAAATAAATAACATAACTAAAAATTTGGATAGAAAGACCAAGTTATTTATTTCAGAGCTAATGGAAGACTTAGAGGCAACACAAGCTAAGCTAGAATCTAGAGAAAAGACTCTAATTGAACAAGAGGATCTATACATTGCTAGCAAGGAAGCTCTTGCATTGGAGAGAAGTGAGGTGGACATCTTGCACAAGGCTTTGGCCAAAGAGCAAGATGTCCATGCTCTCCTAAAGAAGGATCATATTACACTCAAGGTGTTAACATCTTGCACAAGGCTTTGGCCAAAGAGCAAGATGTCCATGCTCTCCTAAAGTATTGTAGCTTGAATGACAAGCACAAAGAACTTGAGGAGCATTATAGCCTTCTTTGGGAGAGCAGCTCACATCCTTCCAAGGCAAGTGATGTCACTACTCCCTCCACTAGTCAAGGTTGTGGAAAATTCTTTAATTTTGATTTGAATATTTATGCCACTAACCTTGCTAATATGGAGGCTATGAGAAAAGAGATTGCTAGGCTCAATGAGATCATAGCAAAAGAGTGCATGGATGGCAAGACTCAAAACAGTGGCAAGAAGGTGGAAAATAGCTCTGAGTGTGCTCAGTCCATGATCAAGGGCAAAGTTGGTACAGACCAGCCTGCACAGATGGTGGCACAACAACAGCCCCGAGCAGCATAGCCACCCAAGGGCGGCAGTGCCGCTGTGAAGGGCGGTAGTGCCGCTCCCCATAGAAAAGGGAAGGCTACCACTTATGCCCCTAGTCAGGTCAAGCTCATGAAGAAGGTCTCCAAATCAAAGCAAGAGCCCTAGAAAGCAAAGAAGACTCTCATCACTTGCTTCAAGTGCAAGAAAGAGGGTCACCATGTAAGGGATTGCTCCTTGAAGAAAGAAGCAAAGGTCATGAGCAACATTCAAGAGAAGAAAAGGATGGCTCATGGCAAGTGCTCCAACATGGGACACAATGCCTCAATGTGTTCCAACAAGGTTGATGACCAAGCCACACTTTCAAACAAGAAGATGAGAATAAGTAAGAGGAAGTGTTATGAGTGCAATGAGAAGGGTCATGAATTTGCATCATGCCCCTACATGAAGGACAACGGCTTGACATCATCAAGAAAGAGGCTCACCGGTAAGGAAGCAAACAAGAAGCAAGATAAGAAGATGTTCTACAAGAACAAACGCCGCATTTGCTACATTTTCCGAGGAAAGGGACATTTAAGTATGGATTATCCCATGGGTAACACTCCTAAGCTCAACTCATCAATTGATTTCAACTTGCTTAGGAGACCCAAAAATGACACTTGTGCTAGAAAGGTGATTGGTTCACCACATACTAGCACAAAGGCCATTTGGGTGCCTAAGTCTCTTGTGACTAACCTTGATGGACCCATCTTGGTATGGGTACCAAATTGTGCTTAATAAGTGTTGTAGGTACTTGAAGGTGATATGAAGCCTTGGGGTGCTTGAGCAAGTTTTATTGAAAATATCATCTCAAGCTATCAATCTTATTCATATTGACTATTCTATCAAGATTGACCCAAGGATGAATTGATGGATATATCTCTAACTTCATACTTATCTCGGTAACAAGTACCTAACCCTTACTAGCTAGCCACTTGACTTGTGTAGTCTCTAGTAGTTCACAAATATGTGTATGCTTGTGAATTATTAGGAGTGGCTAGAGTACTTTGAGTTCAAATGAATCATCTTTCATATGATGCTTTTAATGGCTCTCTAGTAGAGCAAGATCTTATTCATGTTGTAGGTAATGAGGAACCACCTTGTGAGACAATCAAGAAAATGCCCATTGGTGATATAAGACCATAAGAAGTTCTGGGTACAAAGATAGGAGATCCTCAAGCTACTATTGCACCAAATTCCGCTGACATCTCTGATATGGTAGTGCCATGCCTCAGAGCGGCAGTGCCGCCCCTATGCAGACAGTAGTGGCTGAGATAAGTCCAAGCCATGGATGAAGTCTACAACTGATGATAAGCAAAGTGAAGATGAAGAAGCCATCTCATCCATTATGTTTCAAGATGGGTGGTAACAACTAAATCTCAAGTGCAATTTATTTCAAATCTTGTCTCTTTGTGTCTTGTGTAGTCACTTAGGGAAAGAAAGCACTTGAGGATATGTATTGGTTATTGGTCATGGAAGAAAAGTATGATTGGAATTGAATTGATCAATCACAACAAGCAACATACATAACTTGGTGTTCTTTGTGGACCTTAAACCAAGAACTTCAAGAAAGCTCAAGTAGAAGCACTTATCACTCAAATCTCAAGAACTCTACTTGATGAAATCTTGTCATATGGTAGATTGGCAAATTCTCATTGTCATCTTATGGCCATCTACATGCTCAAATGGTTGTGAGTATTTCTTGGCATAAGTTAAATTTGATTATTCTATTGTTGCCATGACCTAGACATAGAGTAAAATTCTATGTTCTTAAATGAATAGAGTGCTATGTGAGAAATTCAAATACTTAGAGCACTTATAAAAAAAAGAATTTACTCTATGACTAGAGTTGTGAGACTAACCATTTCTCTAAGTGATTTATGTAGTCTCACTAAATGAGAATGTGTTTCTCAAATGGAGTGTGCTATCATATCAATGCCATCAATCCAAAACTATGTGATGTATTCTCTGTAGCTATTTTGGAATTGCTTCATCTATGTTAGCCACTCACCATAATATAGCTTAAATCTACCCTTCGGACTTAATTGACCAACCATGCATATTTACTTTTCCATTTCACTCAAAAGAGTGTGCATGAGAGATCAAGGGAGATTTAATCTATGTTATGAGGTTTCTCTATTTTGGTAGCCCACTTGCCTTCCACACATAAAGGGTTGCTAAATGAGAAACTAGCGCTTGTGTTACTAATACCTCTTTTGTTGAGCTCATTTACAGAAAAATTAATTAGAAAAGGTTGTGCTTATTTAGTTGGATAAAACACAAGTCCAAAGGTTACTCTTCACCTAAAGAAAGATGAAGTTGGTAGAAGTCGGAGTGTGTTGACTCACTCTCAAGATGTGGAGGCTCCTCATGTCGGAGATAATCTACAACCTACTGCTGATGTGCGAGCAGCAGTGTCGCTCAGCGAGCAGCAGTGCCGGGCCATGAGCAGCACTGCCGGGCCATGAGCAGCACTGCTGCGCCGTGAGTAGCACTGCTGCACACCTCCACACACAACAGCTGACAACAAGCCATTTTGTGGACCTAGAGCATGATGTTGAGGTTGAGTTAGATATGCTATATTGGAAGAACTCACAATATTACAAATAAGAGGACTGAATGGAAATAATATCTTGTGAGTATTCTCAATCAAAATCACCTCAAGAATGGGACAAGAAGAAGAGAAGAATTGTGAATTATCAAATCTGTCCAGAAAATTGCAAATCTGAGTTGGCTGCCTTCAAGCATGGATTTGGAGATTCAAATGTTAAGAATTTGGCCTAAAATTTTGTGAGCATGCTATACAGATCTAGTACTTGCTGTTGTACAGTTTTCATGGACATTGATTGAGAAGAACATCCGTTTTTGGTTGAATTATGTCAGTTTCAGCAATGCAGTTTCACACTTGAGCAATTTTGGTGAAAAATTGATTTGACTAACTAAATGGAGTCCAAATGAGCTGAAATTTTTACAGAAGTTAAAGGACTCATAGATGCAGCTCGGTACCAAATTTCATGCATATTGGCTCAATGGTCTGAGAGATATGAATTTTTCTCCAAGGAAGACAGAATCTGAAAAGTTAGATTGCAAGCAGCTTGAAGGAGTTTGAAATGAGTTGGAACATAGTGTAGACTTCTTCTTTGACCTCATATTGTTGATGTGCATAAGTGTGCTTTGTGTACTCTTGTATTCATAAATTGAGGGGGAGTTTACTTTCTATCTCATGAGACAAAATGTCTTCTCTCAAGCTCATATTGTGTAAATCTCAAACATTGGAGAAAGAAGAACTTCAAAGGAGGATGGATAGTTCCAATGGAATCTTTGGGTGCTCTAAAGATTATTCTTGGAAGTCTTAGTCTTTATAAACTGAATGCTCCTAATTTTGTTGTCGGATGCCCCAATTTTGGAGGAACTATATTTATGTGAGTTGGAGAAAAGAAGTGAAGATTGGTTGTTCATTGCTAATTCTTCATCTAAAGCTCATCAAGTCACATGGATCTAGCCCATTGATCACCCAGGATCTCATCAACAAGAGTGGTAACTCCTAGTTCACAATTTGCAAATTTTATGAACTTCACCTTTTGCTCTCTATGTGAGTTGTTTTAGGTAGAGAAAGAATTAGGAACCTAATGTGGATCTTGGATGATCACAAGAGCTTTAATTCACCATGATCAAATGAAAAACTATGGCCATCCATATCATCAAGTCTCACTTATGATGGTCATATCAATGAAAATTTATGTGGTGATCTCTCTACCTAAGTGGTGGTATGTTCTCTTTGGCATAATTTCAATTATTGCAAATTTGGTGTGCCTTGACCAAGATATAGCATGAACTCCTCTAGACTCTTAAAATGATTCAAGTGCATTTCACAAGTAGTTCGAGTACTTGATGCACATATTTAGGGGGAGTCTATTCTATATCTTGTGTCTTTTGAGACTAACATTTTCTTCTAGTGAACTTGTGTAGTCTCTTGGTGAGAATGAGTTTCTCTTGGGTATGCTACATAACCAAATCAATCCAAATTGGTAAAGTTGTCTCTCATATTCATTTGGATTGCAACTTTAACTCTTATGTAGCTACTCTCCATAATATAGCTTGAATTCCCTTGATTGGACTTAATTGACCAAAAGTGCATATGTTCTACTTTCCACATACATATGTATGCACTACCAAATAGGGGGAATTTAGTCTATGCTATGAGGTTTGCAATTAGTGATCCACATGCCTTTCACATCCAAATAGTCACTAGTTGTAAACTGTACCTTGTGCAATTTAATGCTATCTCTTGTCTTTGTGAGCATTCCCTAGGAGACATCTAGGTGATATTATGAGATACGAGCATCCATTCCTATTGCCATCAACTTGTGAAGATTCCTTCCATTGGTGTCAAACTATGAAGATCATATTTCAATTGATATTGGTGGATAATCTTTCAATTTGGTATATCAAGAAATATGTCTTCAATTGGTATCTCAAAATGACAACAAGAGCTAGCAATGGACTTTCAACTAAGATGAAGCACAAGTTTGAAATGTCTCCTTGAAGATGATGAAAAGGAGAGATGGGCACAAATGAGATCTTTTGCTTAATGAAGTGCTAGGCCCATCAAAGCACTAAATTCGAAATCATCATCATGGTGGAGATTATGAGGCTTAGAACAAAGGTATATCGCTCTATGAACATTTGTATTACCTTTGTGCATCTAGGCCCTTACATGCTAGAGTGTGCATGTGTATGCAATATTTTGAGTCACACCATGAGTTTGTTCTTATGGTGACGATTAGAGAATGAGTTAGATATTTGGTTGATACCTCTTGTGGTGATTATGTGAGTTTGTCTCATGTTATGTCACCTATGTGAGGTATGAGCTAAATATGCTAACCTCTGGAGAATCTTGACTTAAAGTGTTGCATACTTTGTTTGGTAGAAAACATAGAAGAGAAATCATATATGCTAAACTTTTACCTACCTCTAGCCCTCACTTGTCTACCATCATTTCTTACTTTTGGTGGAGAGATCCTTTTTGGAGATTAATGCCAAAGGGGGAGAAATTTTGGGGGACATTGTAAGGGAAGAGAGATTGATATGAGGATGGAAAGGGGTAAAGGAGAGGCATATAAGATTTTTCAAAATTATGTGGTGTGTGCAAGGATAATTTAATCTGATGCTCTTGACAAGAATCATTTATGCTATTGTGTGACATTCATGTCTTGAGTGGTGCTTGTTTTCTTCAGTACTGGTCAGGCAGGTGCGGCAGTGCCGCTCTATGGTGCGGTAGTGCCGCCCTCTGCTAGTCAACAATTTTTGAGTGCATGAACTGTCATAAGCATCACGATTATCATGTTAACACCTTGCACCCCACGAATGCTAAGATATATGAGAGTTTCCACACTTTGTCTTAAATATGTGCATTTGGCATTTGAGGCCAAAATTTGAAATTCCTTTCAATGCACACATTTAGGGGAGCTCACTATATCATAGGATTCAAAATCTTAATGTTTATCAATATCTTGTAAGCTTTAATTGTGTTGTCATCAATCACCAAAAAGGGGGAGATTGTAAGTGCATCTAGCCCTTAGTGGGTTTTGGTGAATTGAGTGACAACATAATTAAAGGTCTAACAAGTTTGCTAAGTGTATCAAAGGTTCAACAAGAAAAGCAAACTTGATGGTATTCCACATAGTGTTGAAATGAAGGCCAAAATTGTGTATTGTTGTATTGGAAGATCATGGAAACAATCTTGTTCAAGCAAAAGACAACAATGCAAATAGAGTTGATGATATGGCTTCTATGTTGTGGGATATCATGGCATCATGAGAAAGCAAGCATATTTGGCAAATGACAAGTGAGACATGGATTGATGATTTTGGAATGGTCTCAACAATGGGTTGCTTTTCATGAGCAAGAAGAGTTTGATAGTGAACTAGCTTTGATCAAGGTTGAAGAATGAATCAAGAATGCATAAGTGAGTAAATGTCAAGCAAAGGTCAAATGACAAGGACTTAACTCATATTAGATATATGTCACCTCTACATTGGTTTGCTTGTATGGATAAATATCTGGAGAATCACTTTGCATTGATTTGATCAAGCTAGAAGTATGAAGATGGAGATTGAAGTGAGTGTTGAGTGTCAAGCCAAAAGGAGAGGATATCAGGAATCGTGAATTGTCTTGACCATATTAATGATGATCCATATATGTCTCTATGTGAGTCAAACTATAGCTTGATTGATCTCAACATTCATATCTATAAGATGTTCAAGCAAGGATCACAATATTGAAGAAATAGTTTTCAATGGATGCTCAATATGATGTGACTTGAGTGTGGCTAGATAAGGTGAAGATAGCAAGGAAAGGGCTTCGAGGTACTAAGTGACGGTGAAGGTCAAGGAGACCGAAGTACTATGGCTAGGGTGAAGATGAGAGTACTTGCATTGAGTCGAGGTACTAATCAAGCTATGAGGATTCATATTGTGTTGAGGATCAAATCATTAGTGAAAGTGACTTGAAGCCATGGATTGAACTCATATGTGTGGAAATGGTTCAAGTCACATGCTCAAGGTGTGCTTGCTCAAAGAAAGGAGACAAAGATGATTGCAACCCCTTTTGAAGTGATATCAAGAAGAAATGGCATATGAATACATTGAAGACTCAAGTGGTTAAAATGGTTATATTTTCTTTATCTTGAGTATAGTTATGCCGTACTATCAAGGGGGATGCAATACGAATCATAGACAAGTCTCAAGTGCTCAATCTAACCGAACCCGAGTGCTAACATGAGAGAAAACACTTAGCACTGCACCTGCACTTGTTGATATTGGGCTTGTTCTCTGCAGGGTTAGATAGCCCTCTAAATAAGCTTTCTGAAATGTCCAAGATCACTAAAATCGGAGTTCGGAGTAAAAAGTTATGGCGTTTTTCGTGAGGTCACCTATGCTGTCTCAGGGAGCTGCGGCAGTGCCGCTCTGTTGAGCGGCAGTGCCGGGCTAAGTGCGGCAGTGTCGGGCCTGTACAGCCAGTAACGGCTAGTTTCTGACCTCTAACGGCTAGTTTTGAGTGTGGGGGGTATATATACCCACCCCACGCCTCCAGAACCCGCTGCTGGTGCCCAAAACATTCCCAACCCATTCCAAGCCATTTGAGAGCTCTCCCCAACCCTCTCTTGTGAGAGTGACATGCTTAGTGTATGATTAAGTATTGGGGTTGTGTGATTAAGAGTTAGGGAGCATATTAGAGCCTTCCAAACCTTGAGCACTTGTCGGGCTTCGTTGATCTTCGTTGTGCGTCTTTTACTCTTGGAGGTGAAGCCTCCTAGACGGCTAGGCGTCGCCCGGCGAGCTCCCGTGCTTGTGGTGAGCAGCGGGAAGTTTGTAATCCTCTTGTGGAGCTAGTGGAATTACCCCTCACTTCAAGGATTTGGTTCCTTGACTTGAGACTGAGGAAGAGTTGCAAAGCTCTTGACCTAAGTGGTCATCCTCAACAACGTGGAGGTAGGCAAGCCTTGGTGGCGAGCTGAACCACGGGATAAATCACTTGTCTCTTGTATTTACTTGTGTTCATTCATCATACTTGTGAGCTTGTGATTGATTCTAGGATTTGGCCCCGATCTACTTCATACAACATATTTGGCTTGGTTGAGTTGGTTCTGCAGGTTCAGGAAACCAAGAGCAACACTTCTATTCATATAGATCTGGTTTTCTGTGGCTAGCTTTTGAATTGCAGGCTCGGGCAGTTTGTTGGCGCGGTAGTACCGGGCTGAGGCCAGCAGTGCCGGGGTGCGGCAGTTCCGGGCTAAGGCCGGTAGTGCCGGGCATCTCTAACAAAGTTTTGAGCTGTGATTTTTAACAGGCCTATTCACCCCCCTCTAGGCGACATCAAGGTCCTTTCAATCTTAAGTGTACGAAGAAGTTTCTGTGACTCGTGCGTGTTCTTCGGCAGAATGTGACCCTCCGGCAACAGGGTGCCCAAAATTGCCAACATGACATCGAAGGCGTCTCGACTCAAGCTATACTGCGACTTGAACCCCATTAGGCGTCCAATGGCATCACGGGGCATCACAGGGTGAAACCATTGTCTTTTCGTCACGGGGCTTCTGTGCCGAAGACATCATGTCGTAGAACGCCTTTGCGCTTTCCTCTGGCTCCTCCAATCCTTCACTGAATTGTGCCTCTTGAAAGTCTCCCATCATGTCTGCTACCCCGACATCTCCATCATACTCCTCGAGGCGTTGTCTCACCACCTCCTCTCTAATCCGATCGGCTTCACCATGGTGGACCCAACAAGTATAGTTTTCAACGAATCCGTACTTGTAAAGATCTACCCCCACGTTATTCTTATATTTTCTTTTCTTGTTCCCACATTTGCTGCAGGAACACGACATCCGACTCGACCCTTTAGCAGCCGGACCAAATGCATGCTCTAGGAAAGCATTGGTCTTAGTAACCCATTCTGTGCTCTTACGTGCGTGGCCCGTGTACATCCAGTCACGGTTATCCATCCTCTGGCATATATATATGTAAGCGAGTAATAAACCAGCAATTGCATCTACACGACGTTCCTACCATCTAATAGGTGAAGGATAGGTCCTAATCCCACCCGAGGATACGTAGATGGGTTAGTTTCCATGTTCTACTCCTACCCGAGACAGAATTTCGGCAGCACCTCCTTGCTGTTCTCCCGATACACGTCCTAGCAGGGAGAGTGTGTATCCGGAGAACAACGGGGAGGTGGTGCCGAAACTCCAACTCTGACAGGAGCAAAACATGGAAACTAGCTCATCTACGCATTCGTGGGTTGTCCAAAATATGTGGACAATCCGAAAGAGATACGGTTGGAATTGTATCTCTTTCGAACGGGAGACGCCTAACTGGGTGATGAGATATACGACCAATGTACGGGTACAGGGGTTATACCTAGGGTGGCGGTGCAGACAGGATAGCGGGGCGGTGCCGAGTCGCTGCAGTGGCTAGACAACGCTGTGCAAGCAGACCGACACGGCGCGAGGCTACTCCCGATCCGCTCTTCTCTGCAAAACAAGAAAATACTATCATTTAAAAAATTCAACACAAGCTCCCCTACACGGTGAGGTTCCCAAAACCTGCAAAAAATCATCGGCACGATGGCCGACAACCATAGTAACATTCACCGCAAGCATATACTTTAATTATAAAGTCACATATACTACCGCCTCCTCCATAACCACCACCACCACCTCAATCTCCTTCATGATCTACCTAAACCACAAACTCAACCACCACCACAATCACATTGCCACCACCCTCACCACAACCACAACACCAACACATTCACCACCACAAATATATAACAACATTTGGCACAAGAAAGAAAAGGGAATAGTGGATAAGGTCATACCTACGGCGGCGAGGGTCGAGGCTGGGATGCGCAGTCGAGTGGAGTGGCACGGGGCAAACTCGGTGATTCTCCTCGTCGTCGTCTTCTTCCCCCTCCTCCTTCTCTTCTTCCTCCTCTCCTCCTCCTCTCCTCTTCTCCTCCTCTCCTCCACCAGCAGGCGGCCGACACGGTTGGACAGGTCGGGGCAGGGGCACACCGGGGCTGGGGCAGGTGGCCGCGGCCGGGGGGGGGCCTGCACGGCGGGGCGCGGCGGGGCATGGCGGGGCCGGGGGGCGGCGGCCGGGGCGAGGGTGCGGAGGAGCGGGGCGCGGCGGCGGGCAGCGTCGGATGGCGCGCGTGTGAGTGTGTGTGTGTGGGCGCGCACGTGTGTGGTGTGTGTGGCCGCGGAGCGCGCGTTTTATATTTTTTTTTTTTTCGAACGACTTTGCCAAGTGCTAGATCGGCTGTCACTCGACAAAGAGGGGACCTTTGCCGAGTGCCAGCCGATCTGGCACTCGGCAAAGAGGGGCCACGTGGCAGACATCCCCCGGCCAGCAGACAACGCTTTGCCGAGTACCAGCTGGCACGACACTCGGCAAAGAGGCTCTTTGCCGAGTGTCAGGGCTGACACTCGGCAAAGTTTTTATTTTTTTTAAAAAAATTTGACACCAAATTTTTTTGAGGCACTTCCACACTACCATAGACAACATGTTCAAATTTGACTTTTTCAAAGTTTTTTGTTATATTTTTTGACTTTATTTCATTTTTTTGGAATTTTTTCGAAAGACGTAAGTTTGAACTGCGGGTGCATCGAATAATGGATTTTCATGATTTAAAAAATATTATTCTTGTTCTTAACCGTGTATGTTGAGGCCAAATCCAAAAACTGATCTGAGGTTTCGATCAACATGCACTCACGTCTCCAGATTACGTGCGGGTGTTTTTTTAATTATAAAAAATACAAATGAATTCCGAAAATCGCGAAACTTGGCGAGATGTTGTTACATCATATGCGTATGCCGTGAAAAAAATTGAGAAAGTTTCGAGCAAGTTGTCACGTACGTTGCTTACAAACCAGTACATCTCAACATGTGATATGAGATACATGTTGGGGTAATAGATAGCAATTAACTATTGTTGTTGGTAACAGATGGAAAATACATTTTGCGTTGGTGGTAATAGATCTATGCAAAATATGCAACGAGAGACAAAGATTGTGGCAATAATGTATATTGCAACAAAAGTTAGTTTATTGCAAAAGGGGCATTTTGGCCAGCGCCTTTTTTTTTTTTGTAGCTACAAATTTAATTATTGTTATAAAATAATTATCCCATGAGTCTACATTTCATCACCACATAGAAGAACTGAAACCTTCATTGATTGTAACCTTATGTCTCATCGAGAATAATGTTAAAGTATATAACAACAATGTCAGCCCCACAAAAGTTCAGATTCTTTATAGCCTCCCATTTCTATTTTACAGTCGGAGGATACACAGCCACACAAAAGTTTAGATTCTTTATCTTTTTCTTGTTTAAGGTGCTGGAGCTTCAGCCTTCAGTATATATAAAAGCATCGGCTGAGCAGCAAATTTATAGCCAGGCGATTGCCTCCGGTTCTAATAATGATTGAAACATGACCACTTCTGAAAGCTGCATTTCATTGTCAGAGCAAACACTGCCATGTTTCCTCAAGCCACGTACATCATCGAATACAGGGCGTACTGCTGAATATTATATAAGCAAATGGATCGCTATGCCTCAAAACCTATCATGGTTTCAACAGCATCTTGGTGATAGTCAAAAATTACTAGAAATTTCAATTTTTATCAACTCATTTATGAAGGATAGATACAATTACAAATTTACTAAGAAAATAGTAACTGCCTCATCCAAATGGGGCTGGCGGCGCGGTCGTTGAGAGGGATCCGCTGCTGCTGTGGCGCCCCATGCCACCTAGCCGCTGCTGTCATGAGGGATTCTAGCCCCATCCCACATAGTGACACTGTCCAGCTTGTAGCGGTCATGCTCAACTTCTAGATCGATCTGATCGAGAGACAGAGAGAAGGGGAGTGGAGGATTCAACCAGGTTGGATCTGAGAGATAGATGGAGAGGAGGATCGGACTCGATTGGATCAAAGGGCACGTACCGGTGCTGGTCCAGGAGTCGGCGCTGAGGACAGCCACCATCGAAGTGGACCTCGACGATGGTCGTCCCTAGGCCTAGCCGGTGCTACCCTGTGGCTGGTGCCTCGTTGACGGTGGTGCAAGAGCCTATGTGGGAGGCGTCGCGGTCTGAGGTGGAGATCAATACCAGTTGGTGCCGGTGACCATGGTCCTTCGCTACCACAATCCTAATTTACCTTGAGTGTCTAGCATTTCCTTGATGACCAAAACAAATTTGTCAAGGGAATTATAGTTTACTTGGCTGCAGACATAGACCTCCAAAGAAATAGATTTTCTTTTGTGTTGAACCAAACCGTCAAGGTAAATGCTCATTTCCTTGGGTGTTATATGAAACTGCCAAGATAATTGATATTTCCATGAGTGCTACTTGAAACCGCCAAGGTAATTTGTATTTTCTCGAGTGCCACTTAAAACCGCCAACGTAATTCGTATTTGCTTGGGTGTAATTTGAAACCCCCAAGGAAATTCACATAACGTTTAAATTCAATTTTTTTAAATTTTACAAATGGTCTCAGACGGAGATATGACTTAAACCAAAGATATAGTATTCGATGAGATCTAAAACTTTTTATTTTAAACTTTTTACATTTAAAATCATTTTGGATCTCAAATATTCATTACAAGATTTAACAAAGTGAAAACAAAAGAAAAAGATAATTCACTTACTCAAAAGATGCTTTGAGGTGTAGTTATAGGTGATGTTGTTATGAAATACTAGGTCCAAGGTTCAAATTCTAGCAACAACAAGTTTTGTCGATTTATGTTTTTTTGTTGTGGCTCTATATATTTCCTTGGAGGTTGTGTCGATCGTCAAGGAAACTAGTTTCTTTGGCGGTTTGGAGTATTTTCTTGGCGGTTATGGACCCTCAAGAAAATTACTTTTCTTTGGCGGTCGCAATATTTTTTTTAGCCATTTCGCAAGTTAAGTATGGATCTAATTTACTTGGCGGTTAGCCTCCAAGGAAACCATCCTTGAGTGCCAAAACCGGCGGAGGAAACTAATTTCCCTTGTCTTCCATCCTTGAGTGAATTTGCTTGACGGTTTATGGTCAAGGATCATTTCCTTAGAGGTTTTTTTGGCACTCAGTGTAATTCATGATTCGGGTAGTGCTTAGTGCACGAGATGTGATATGTGGACGAGAGGAGAGGGGTGGAGAGAGAGAGAGATGAGGAGGGGCCAACGAGGTAGCTAGAGTCTGGGGCGCATGGGGGTGGGTGGACGTGAGGCTCATTTCTATGCCAGATATTATTGTCAGGTCCATGGGCAGAACCAGGTAATGCCGTTTTATTTTGCGTGTTTGTGAGCAAGCAATTAATGTTGCAGACAATTCCTAAGTTGTTTTATAGATACGTGTAACAAACACACGTCTATATTAAGCGCTTATTACAAACGCGTGTTGATTTTGCCAGATCGGTGACTTGGTCGGCAACTAACTATAGACGCGTATTGGGAATGCCCGACTGTGAATTGGTATCACAGATGCATGATTGTCATGGTGTGCCTTTAGATGCCGTGGTGGATATGTGGCTTTTTTACATAGTGTGGTCACATTGTATGTACTACAAGCTCCATGACATCAAGCACTGAGGTTTGCAAAACTTGCTTCTACATACTGAATTTAATTCCACACATATCATAAAGTTAAGCAGCTCTACGCCTTGGTACAGTCAATCTACATCTTGCCCTTTCTTTTCCTACCGAACAAGTTGCGGCTTGGGCCCTTGGCCCTTTCTTGTAACCACTCTAGGTCGAGACCCTATAGTTACCATCCTCCTGACTTAGCCGCCCACATCATGGGCCCGAGGAAGATAAGCATAAAATAGAGTACCGTCACCGTTCATGTTTCTAGAGGTAGGCCTTCTAAAAAATCATTTGTAGATGCACGCTCTGGCAATAGGGTGTCTTAATCATTTTTGTTTTTGAGGTGTTCGCTGATTCAAACAACCTCTAAAAGCAAAATATGATCTCGTAAAAATATCATTTTTTGTAGGACACAAGAAATGTGTTCTCTATGCTAGAAACCCCAATCAGTGATATATGTGGAAAAACACGTTGCTTATATTGGTGAAGGTAGCAGCGACGTGTATTGCGAAAATGAATTATTGTTGATGATAACAGATAGAAAATGCAACAAATTAGTGTTGGTGGTAATAGATGTAAAATGCAACGAATCATTGTTAATGGTAATATATGTAGAATGCAATGAATCATTGTTGGTGGTACACATGTTCTATAGCAAGAGACAAAGATTACATTATTGCAACAACAGTGGTTGCATAGTAGTTTATTGCAAAGGGGGCATTTTGGCCAGCACCTTTCTAATTTCTTTTTGTAGCTACAAATTTAATTGTTGTTATAAAATAATTGTCCCATGAGTCTAGATTTCATCACCACGTAGAAGAACTGAAACCTTCATTGATTGTAACCTTATGTTGTTAAAGTAAACAACAATGTCACCCCCATGCACTTAGGCATAACCATCCTCTCAAACAGTTGGAGGTAAACGGGTGATGGCAGAGTATGCCCGTTTCAATCGCCCCGTCGATCCGGAAAGCCCTGCGTCGCATCACGGCAAAGGACTCCCATGGCTCGGATCTTGCTTTCAGTAGGAGATTGTGGGCTTTCTCGAATCAATAGATGCTGCTCTCTTCTTCATCGCATCATTGTGAAGGTTCCGGGAAGTTTTGGGATTCGGATTCCGACTTCGAGTGTGAGGATTTTGGGGAAGTGGAGACTCGGCCGCATGATCTCGTCAAGCAATCGGCAGTCACCATCAATTCAGCAACCTTGGCGCTTGGCTCTGCCCAGGTCGATCTTCGTCGTGTGGGGGTCACGCGCGCTGCCTCGGCCCCGCGTTCGATTCAGCAGCCTCCATTGCCCTCCCAACCACGGGTCATCCAAGCGCCATGGAAGCGGCTGTGGAAGGGGCCTCTGCCGCCGAGGCGCATCACGCCGGCGGTGACGCTTGGCGACCACCTCGCGCTGGCGGCCGAGTCCCAGGGACGCCGCGTCCGTCAACCTCGCGCCCGTGATCCTAGCCGGGTGGATTTTCGAATTTCGAAACTCCGTCCGACCGACCGTGTGCCTGGGGCTCAGGTGGATCCGATCGGCCTGAATCGGGCTGGGCCGGATGGCCTCCTATGTCCGGTCGAGCCAGACCTCGTCGGCGCTTTCGATCCTCGCGCGGCCCAGCCAGCGCCTGACAGGTGGGCGGGGCCAGAGGGCTGTTCGGTTTCCCCTGGGATCGCTCGTCCAATGCGTACACGGATCAACCCTAACCTCTTCCTCTCCGCCAGCGACGGTCTGCTCCGTCCGATCGCCGGCGTTCCGTCCTCTCCGATCCACCCTCCTCCTGCCGGTCAGCCGGCCCGTTCCTACCATGACGTACTGATGGCGGGCGAGGACGGTGGCCATGGCGGGCAATTCCGGGGTCGCGCGGCCCGCGGTCGTCGGGCGGGTGATCACTTCCACGGCCGCGATCGGGGCCTCTCCCCCGACCACTTTCGCGCTGATGGTCATGGCCGTGGGCACCGCGGCGGCCCGCCCCATCCTAGTGGCGCTGCGGCTGGCCGCGGTGGTCCGCCGCCCGCTGTTCGTGGCAACCCTCTGGCTGGTCGTGGCCGGGGCGCCAACGCTCCGACTCCGCCTGGCCCTGGGCCGGCCCAGGTCGCTGGCCGGGGGGGTGCCCCGCCGGGCGGCCGTGGTCGTGCTGGTGCGGCGCCAGCGGCTCCTGGTGCTGGTCCTACCCCATCCGTCGAGCCTGTGGTGGGTGGGTCGCGTGGCCATCCCAGTGCCCTTGACGCGGCTGGCCAGCCGGACCCCCCTCCCGTGCATGCTGGTCATGACAGGGCTACTTTGGATGATCCCCCAGTTGCTCCTGCAGATGAGGACCAGGGTAAGCAAAAAAGAAAACGCAGGGAGCAGTTGCCGTGGTTGGATTGTACAATTTGTGCAGAGGATCATTACACTAACCAGTGCCTACAGCTTCGTGGGCCTAAACCTTCAGTTGCTTTCTGTGGTGCTGCCGAGGATGACATAGGCTTCTTTCAGATTCAGGCTGCGAGGAGCCATCACATTGTTAATCTGGCTCAGTCGTCCGTAGCAGCTCTGATCACTGTGGAATCCGGAGATGTTTCTGCTTCTCTGCTGCTGTCGGAGCTGTCCAGTATTATTCCTGTCCGTTGGGTGTGGGAAGTGCAAGAGCAGGGGCCCAAATCTTTTGTCGTCCCGTTTCCGAGTAAAGAGGAGCTTGAACGCATGATCGTCATCCGTAGTGTCACTACGAAGAACAAAGAGGGCACGATTAAATCCCTGGAGCAAGTATGGGTGACTGTTTCCAAGGTGCTCCGCGTTCTTCGGTCTTTTCTTCCTCTGTGGGCAGTTGGGTCTATTGTTGGGGCCACGCAGAAGGTCGATATGGCGCACCTTCGTGCCACTGGGCAGGTCCGTATCCTCGTAGCTGTTTTTGATGCTAAAAAAATCCCGAAGCAGGCTGATGTTTGTGTGGCTGGCAGTATTTATCGCCTCTTTTTTAAGCCGGATGAAGTGGCTCAGGCTGATGACTTCAACCCTGAAGAGGATGACCTGCTAGGAGATGGAAACAATGATAACAATCCGGGCGGGTCAGACCGGGAGATGGAAGATGCGGAGGCTCAGGATCCGCCTCCTCCAAATCCTAATAATGCTTCCGGAAATGTCCAGGCCCCTCCTCAAAACGTTCCTCCATAACAGCAAGCTGCCTTGATTGAAAAGAGCCTGGACTTGGCCTGTGAGCAGCTGATTAATGAGATTAGCTTCAAGGTCATGATTGAGCAGGATGATGGGGTCGCTCGGAAAAAATGCTCTCCACTGTCAGTGGAGGAATTGGGAACGTTTAATTCCCTGGTGGGTTCTCCAAATATTATTCAACCATCCTCTGTTTTTTCCGAGCTTTCAGTAGGGATCGTGGCGCCCGACGTCGTTCCGGCCGGGAGTGGGGGATCTTCTTCGCCGTCTGCCTCCCCTCCCGTGCTGGACTGTGCCGGCGATCTTCACCTTGTCGGAGCCGCTCCGGAGGGCACAGTCGGCTCCTCTTCGCCTTCAGCTACCATCTCGCCTCCTTCGGTGGTGCCTCGCGTCTCAGGGCAGCCTCCTTCGGCCTCGGAGCTGGCCGGGGGGTCCGCCACCGCGTCCTTGGAGCCATCGTTGTTGGCTCCCATGGTGGGGGGGGGGACAAATCCTCAGTCCCTTCCTCCCAGCCGGTCGCTGCTGAGTCCGCCGGAGACGGACCGCTGCGGGCGGATGGCCAGCTCGCCCCCCCCCCCCCCCGACCACGTTGGGCTCACCGGCCGGGGACGCAGCTGTGGCCCAGGACTCCGGTGTGGCGCGCGCTGCAGGGTCGGCCGCAGTTCCCGCGGCGGGTGCCAATCGTGCTGGGCCCGCGCTTGACGTCCCGGGACCGGATATTATTCCTTCCCAGAAGCCGCGCCGAAGCTCCAGGACTGCAGCTTCTGCCGATGAAACTATCCTCCTCAAGGCAGAACGTCTAGCGGCAAAAAAGAACCTCGAATCTGCAGGTACGTCATTTACATCTTTTCCGGCTTCTAGTATCTCGTCAAACCTTGGTAGGGTAGGCATCAACCTAGGTCCCTCGGACATAGCTCAAATTAAAAATCTAGAGGTTGATAGACTTATTGTTCATGCTAATACCAAGAAGCAGCGCCTTCCAAAATCTAATTCTTTCTTTGCTGAGAGTGATGATGAGCGGGAAAATAGACTTGAAGCAGTTCTCAGCCACGCGTGTGGAAATTTAAGTGAGAACTTGCTGGATGTGGAGAGTGATCAAATCATAGACCTCTCTCCTCTCCGTCGCCGTGGGGAGTATATTAATGCCAAAACTACAAAAAAAGGCAAACTCCCCAACAAACCTAGGACCCCTTCAAAGATTATTCTAAAATGAAAGGAGTTTTTTGGAATAGCAGAGGTCTAGCAGACTTGGCTAAGCATAGGTTTTTGGCGGAATTAGTTAAGGAGGAGCAAATTAATTTTATTGCCCTTTCCGAAACTCAAAGAGATTCCTTTCCGGATCATGTCCTCAAAAATCTTTTGTGGTGGACATGATTTCCTTTGGCATACCATGGCACCCCGGGGTAGATCAGGTGGCATCCTTCTCGGTGTTGATCTGAATATCTTTGATATTGGAGCCATTGATGAGGGAGATTTTTATGTCAAGTTTACCCTTAGATATAAGACAAATGGCTTCAAATTTGTTCTCTATTCAGTTTATGGGCCAACACAACATATTGACAAGAGTGCTTTCCTTTTCGAACTTGCCAACACTTGCTCCAAAGAATCCCTACCCTATATTATTGGAGGTGATTTCAATATAATGCGATCTCCGGATGATAAGAGCTCTGGTGATTTTGATCCGAAGTGGCCAAATCTTTTAAATGCGGTCATCGATTCTCTGGATCTAAGGGAGATAGTGATGTCAGACCGCCTATACACTTGGGCTGGGCCAGGCGATGACCCAACTTATGAGAAACTAGATAGAGTTCTGGTCAGCACGGAATGGGAAGACCAGTTCCCATTAGCAACGGTCGAGCCCAGAGCTAGAAATATTTCAGACCATACTCCCCTTATTCTTAATACTGGAGCTTCGACTCACCAGACCAAGAACAGACAGAGAACAGACCCTTCAAATTTGAAAGGGGATGGCTTATTCGGGATAGTTTTCATGACATGGTTGCAAATATCTGGCAATCTCAAACCTCAGGGTCAACCCCTCTAGAGCGTTGGCAGTCTAAAATTAGAAGACGCAGACAGCATCTGAGGGGCTGGGCAAGGCACACGGCAGGGTCTTATAGAAAAGAGAAGAAGACTCTGCTAACTCTTTTAGAGAATCTGGATAAGAAAGCTGAGAGTAATTCCTTGTCTAACCAGGAAATTAATCTTAAGCATTATCTAAAAGAGCGCCTAGTCTGCCTCTTGCGAGAGGAAGAGCACAAGTGGTACGAGAGAGCCAAAGTCAAAACCCTTTTGGAGGGTGATGCTAACACAAGATTCTTCCACCTAGTGGCAAATGGCAAACACCGCAAGCAACATATCTATAAACTTGAAGATGATCAAGGTGTTGTGGTTGGTGACGATCATCTCCAGAGCCACATTATAAATTATTATAAAAATCTTTTTGGGCCACCGGAAAACTCTGGGATCACTTTGATGGAGGATCGAATCTTAGATATTCCACAAGTCTCTCAGGAGGAGAATGATGTCCTTATTAGTCCCTTTACGGAATCTAAAGTGAAGGAGGCAGTCTTCCAGATGGAGCATAATAAAGCTCCAGGGCCTGACGGTTTTCCGGCAGAATTCTATCAGGTTTTTTGGGGTAATTAAGGATGATCTTTTACCTCTTTTTGCCGAGCTGCATAAAGAGGCTTTGGACCTTTTTAATCTGAATTTTGGGATCTTAACTCTAATCCCTAAAACTCAAAATGCTAACAAAATTCAGCAATATAGGCCTATTTGTGTGCTTAATGTCAGCTTTAAAATCTTCACAAAGGTTGGCACAAATAGACTGATTAAAGTTGCTAAAACGGTGGTCAGTCCCACGCAGACCGCCTTTATGCCGGGCAGGAATATTATGGAAGGAGTACTTATCCTACATGAAACTATCCATGAACTGCATACAAAGGAAAGAAATGACGTCATTTTCAAGATTGACTTTGAAAAGGCGTATGATAAGGTTAAATGGTCCTTCCTTCAGCAAACCTTACATATGAAAGGTTTCTCTCCCAAATGGTGTAGGTGGATTCAAAGTATGGTCTCGGGAGGAAGTGTGGGGATTAAAGTCAATGATGATGTTGGCCCCTACTTCCAAACGAAGCGTGGGCTGAGATAGGGCGACCCTATGTCGCCTATCTTATTTAACATCGTTGCTAATATGCTAGCTCTTCTTATTAATAAAGCGAAAAACGATGGTCAAATAAGAGGTATCATCCCAGACCTTATTGATCATGGTCTGTCTATTCTGCAGTATGCTGATGATACTATTATTTTTCTCGATCACGATCCAGAGCAGGCAAAGAATCTAAAGCTTTTGCTAGTCTTTCGAACATTTATCTGGGCTTAAGATTAATTTTCATAAGAGTGAATTTTTTTTCTACGGGGCAGCCAAAGAGATGGAATCCTATTATACTAATCTCTTTGGGTGCAATGCAGGAGAGTATTCCTTCAGATATTTAGGAATCCCAATGCACCACAGACAGCTCTTAAATTCTGATTGGAGTAAGATCGAAGAGCGTTTTCGACAAAAACTCTCTTGTTGGAAAGCAAAATATTTGTCTTACGGAGGTAGACTAATCCTGCTTAATTCTGTACTAAGCAGCCTACCCATGTTCATGATGTCTTTCTTTGAGATTCCTAAAGGAGTCCTCAAAAAGCTTGACCATTTCAGATCAAGGTTTTTCTGGCAAGGTTCCTCCGACAAGCATAAATATAGACTTGTCAGATGGGACATCTTGTGTCGTCCTAAAGACCAAGAGGGTCTAGGCATCCTGGATTTACATTTGCAGAATAAATGCCTATTGGCCAAATGGGTGGTAAATTTACTAAACTCAGATGGCATGTGGCAGTCGATGCTAAAGAAAAAATACTTATATTCAAAGACTCTTTCTCAAGTGACAGCCAAACCTAATGACTCCCATTTTTGGAGAGGCCTCATGCGTATCAAAGATGAGATTTTGGCTTTAGGTTCTTTCGTTACCAAAGATGGGACCAATACGAGGTTCTGGGATGACACATGGGTAGGTGATAAGCCCCTAAAAGTCATGTATCCATCCTTATTTAATATAGTTCGTGATCCACATGCGACGGTATCGAAAGTAATGGCCACAAGTCCTCTTAATATCTCCTTTAGAAGGGCTCTGGTGGATAATAAACTTTTAGAGTGGCTTAATTTAGTAGCAAGGATCTCCACTGTTCATTTGGTGGAAGGTTCGGATTTCTTTAAATGAGGCTTAACCAAATCTGGTTTATTTTCCGTACGCTCTATGTATCTTCATCTTATAGATACTCAACCACCTTTCCTTCGTAGGAAGATCTGGAAGATAAAAGTTCCTCTAAAAATTAAAATTTTTCTGTGGTTCCTGCAGTGGGGGGTCGTCCTAACCAAGGATAACCTGGCTAGGAAAAACTGGACTGGGAGCCAACAATGTATTTGTTGCAATAGGAATGAGACCATCCAACACCTGTTCCTAGATTGTCCCAGTGCCAAAATGATTTGGAGTATTATCTTTTACGCTACCAATTTGACCCAACCAAGATCTATCAGACATATGTTTGGTAATTGGCTTATTAATCAGCCTAAACACACCAAAGATTTGGTTTGGGTTCGGGTTGCTGCCATGTGCCGGGCTATCTGGCGATGCCGAAATGATGTTATTTTTAATAAAATGAAATTTAACTCTATTTCGCAGGTCATTTTCAGGGGAGCGTATTGGCTCCGCTCCTGGGCTCAGCTGCAGCGTGATGAGGAAGCCATGGACACCCTCTCGTTGATAAGCAAGAAGATAGAAATGATTGCTTTGGAGATTTCAAATAGAGGGTGGAAGCATGTTTATCTTTTGCTCTAAGTCTCATGTGTTTTGTTTCAAACTCGGGTTTGTTCTTTTTCGTGAGTGCGTTGGAAGACTTTGTAATAATTGGCTGTGTACATCCCTGGATGTAGAGGCCGGATATTTTATCCCTTATCTAAAAAAAATCCTCTCAAACAGTCGAACTGAAAGTCTGTAACTATGTTTGCCATAACAAAAGACTTATATCTTGATTCACTCTTTCATCTCTGGATTGGGCATAGACAGGAAAAAGGATGAGAAAAAGGAGCCACGCATATTCTTTAATGGACGGGGTTGTTCATGCATGCATAGACTACAACTAATAAATAATATCTTGACAAAAAAAAATATATTTGTTAAAATAAAATAACAAACTGGGGGAACAAAAATGAAAAAAAAAACAGAAGCAAAACGTTCAAGTAATGAATCGGGTAAACTTACATTTGCAAGATAAATTCAGAAACACTGCTACAGAAAGGGCTTTTAGCCCCGGTTGAAACCGGCCTTTAGCCCCGGGTATTCCAACCGGGACTAAGAATCCGGGACATTTAGTCCCGGGTGCTTTCAACCGGGGCTAAAGGTCTAGTGAAGAAAAATAAGTTATGTGAGATTCGAACTCAGCACATCTCGCCTCAGGCACGCTTACCAACTGAGCTATATACACAACTCACGTGATATAGTTCTGGACGTTTTCCTTTTGAATCCACTCGTGAAGGACCTTTAGCTCCGGTTGCTAACACCAACCGGGGCTAAAAGGACCTTTAGCTCGGGTTGGTAATACCAACCGGGACTAAAGATTCACCTTTAGCCCCGGTTGGTATCCGGTTGGTAATACCAACCGGGACTAAAAGTCTTTAGCCCCGGACGCAAATTTTTGCCGAGACTAAAGCTCAGTTGATAGATCGTCCAAAGGCCTGTTCTCTGGTAGTGAGCCAATTATCAGTCCACCAAAACAAGTACATAATATTGTTTTCTAGTCGTTCAGAGCAATGAGCAAAGCAGGTTCTAAATTTGTGTAGTTGCGAAAACATGTGGTGCTAAACCGGTCAAATCCTGGTAGCGTGGTGTTTGCAGAAATATGGCCATCTATCTACTACGTACAAATGTAAACCAATCCATCTTGTGTAAAACTTTGCTCTTTTGGCTCAACAAGCCTGGCAAGGAGTGGACATTATTCAACCTCTCAAATGTTCCTAATTAATTTGGTAATTTTGTACAAAGCTAAAAAAACGAACTGCACATATAGGCCAGCCCAGGTACCACGAGATTCAGTCAATAATTCCATGCTCTAGTATTAACAAGTGAAATAATACAACCAGATTGACAACATTCAGGAGATTAAGCAAAACAAACGTGCAAACAAATTGCTATTTGAATATTTTTTTCATTACTGAATGGGTGGCCAGGTATATAATTCCCCTAATATCATACTCTAGTGATGCATAAGCATTTTCCTAAGACACCCAAGCACCCTATCTAACATGTGTGCCCCTTAGACATGTTGGTTAATGAGCGCAAAAATTGAGGGATATTACTATGTGAGACTTTGTCCAACGCGAAATGGGCATGGAACTGTTGCTTTGTGCCAACGCCCAGCATTCCACATTCCAGTTGCATGTCATACCTACCTTTCGTGGGACTCACTGCTTGACATGTTTGATTGAGAATAATAATCAAATTTAGCAATGACTGCAAAAAATTAGTTTGTTACTATTAGCTATATATGTGGAGCAGCTATGATGTCGACAACAAGTGGAAGCAACCATAGCTAACCAGACTGAGGAGGCACTCCACATATATAGCTTTGGTTGTAGCGTGAAGTTGGAAGCTAGCAGCCACTGCCGTAGCCAAGCAAGTGTCGCCGCTACCACAACCATGTGAGTGCTAGAAGCCCTGCAGCTCTCACTTCCATTAGTGACCTCAACGACCCTATATATGCACGTGAAAATTTAGATGTCAGGCCGTAACATTTTCTGATTCAGATTGTCGTCGTTTTTGTGATGTCTTCCATTCCTGGAGAGTATTTGAGTATTGACAATGCCTCTCTGGTGGATTGTTGTGCATTTGTGCAGCCACATGCATGTATGGTTGCACGCCCTTTGTAACTGCTTTGATCGATTATTGAGCGCATATCTTGGTTAGGCTACACACACGTATATGCACTTGGATTGCGTGTCTGCGCATATGTTAGGGTGTCATCATCATTCATCAATTGCTTTGCTCGCCTTATATATACTCATCTACAGTAATCAAGCAAGCATATCGTCCACCTGGTACGGTATGTTAGTGGATCATGTTTCTTTTGTTGGCTGGACCATGTATGCTTAATGTCTCTTCATCTGATGACCAAATATGCGCATGGAATATATATATAGAGAGAGTGAGCCACATGGGTGCTATTGAATGGTGAATGTGCTACTGTGTGTTGTTATATTAATTCAAGCTGGCGACAGAGCATGATCTTTAATCATTATATATCTTGGCATATATAATAGAGAAAAAAAAGGAATGTATAGTACATTAGTACTAGCCGAATTGATGCAATTTTATGTCAGTGCACATACATTAGATGACTCTGTTTCTACATAGCTGACTGAGAGTTGTCAATAGAATGGTCTAATTTGAAATCTATACGTAAGCATTTTCCAGCATGAACTGCAACAAAGTTTGTAACTATATGAGGCTGATCGATTGGCCAGTTCATGGAGCAGCTATTATATTGGCAACAAACTGGTAGCAATGCATAACCATATGTTTGCCCTATCAATTGGCTAAACTTCATAACAAACTATCAGTATGCGAAGAAATTTAATTTTCAGTTACTGGTAATTGAAGTGTTTATATGTATAGACAATATATAGTTAAAGAGATAAAATGGAGTCAATAAATATATGCCAGTGGAACATCTCTTACTCTTACTGACACCAATGCATCAAAGTTTTTCTTTAGGGCGGGGCTATATATATGTGTATCGTGAAGTATTTATTAGCTCTATATATATGCTGCTAGAGTATAAAACGGTGATCTATAAGCCATTTAAATAATTAATACCATTACAATATAAATAACCTTAATAATTACTATAAATCCGACACAAGCAAAAAATGTAAATGAATTAGTGGTACAGCATGGTTTATCACATCCACATTTTCAAGCACTTGTTTGTTTATATGTCAAATATATACCTGTGAGGAATTCCAGGTGACGAAATTTACAGTCGGTATATTCATCATCTTAGGGTACACACTACACAGATCAATGAACCAAATAAATGGAAAATAAAATTCATGTTTATTTATTTTTTTAGGTAACTGAAAGGGACAAACAGCTAGCGTGTACATCATTGCACCAATCAACAAAACAGACATGGCATGCCAGCGAACATACATCACCGATGTATATGAGTATGAGTGCAGTGAACCCAGCTTGCTTGTCCGCATACCCAGAAGCTGCCGCGAGTGAGTGCTGCCATGATTATCAGAAGCAGCACCACTACGTAACTAGGAGCAGCACACAGGCAATGGTGACCGTCCTGTTTTTGTCCCTGATGATGCTGGATTCCTTGACTTTGTTGGTTGGAGACTACCAATTGGCACTGTCTTGTTAATACACACAGCAATTGGACTTAGATAGCTATAATAATCATATGTAACATTATCATGATCAAATGCCGTCAAGATAAGTACCAAGATACCAATGGATACCAGAAACCGCTGGTTACTGCCCTGCACCGCCTTCTGTTGCCCAACTTTCTATATATTTGCAGTGTTTTGTCAAAAAATAATTATCTTTCTTTTTTGCCACATGCATTCATGGATGACTTTGCATTGCCATGATGAGCCAATAATGTTGTCCCAAAAAACAAATATTCAATCAAAATCCAGATTCCAGAACGAATCTGACATTTATGGAAGCGACTTGCATTGGGAGGAGCCTATGGTACTGTGCCATGACCTCAAATATATAAGGGAGAATTAGCTCTGGGACACTCGGAAAGGTCTAAATTGGCCGGTGCACACATCCACTTTTAATATTTGTCAGAAGACACTATGGTTTCGTGTAATTGGGCCAATGGACATTGACCCTCATCTAATATTTTTATAAAATAGATATAAAATTATATAAGTGCTAAAAAATTATACTATAATTTTTTCTACACTCTACATGATAAGAACTACATACTAAAAATATTGTTTTGCACTGAAATGATCATTTTGCCCCCACTTCATAAATAAACAAAGATAATCATGGTTAATTTGCTTATATGATTGTAGGTCACTACAAATCTTGAGACAAATCATAGAATGCGTACATCAACAAATCTTGACAATGCTAAAAATATTAGCTCAAAATAATAAAGTTTATAGTGACATATTTAGCATGACTGAATTATAGATTTATCTCTTGCGGAGCTTAATTGATATATTAAACTTTGTTATTTTGATATGATATTTTTATGATAGACAAGATTTGGTGATGTATGCATTCTGTGATTTTGTCAGTATTTTTAATATATTACAAATAAATTAACTAATTAATCATGGTTATCTTTGTCTATTCATGAAGAGAGACAAATTTATCATTTTAGTGCAAAATAATATTTTTAGTATGTAGTTCTTATCATGTAGAGTGTCGAAAAAATTATATTATAATTTTTTGGCACTTATATAATTTTATATCTATTTTATAAAAATATTGGATGAGGGTCGATGCCTATTGGCCCAATTACACGAAACCATAGTGTCTTCCGGCAAATATTGAAAGTGGATGTGTGCACCGGCCAATTTAGGCCTTTCGGAGTGTCTCAGGGCCAATTCTCCCAATATATAATTAAGTCTAGCATTTGTGCCTCCAATGTGAAAATACTAAAAATTAGCACACCTTCTGGGTAATAAGTACTCCCTCCAGTATGGTAAAAGAAGTCGTTTAGGACAGCGACACGGTCTCCAAAACGCAACTTTGACCACATGTTTCTTTAAAAATATTTATTGGAAAGTGGTATATGTATATTTTTATGAAAGTACTTTTCAATACAAATTTATTTATATGATGTTTATATCTCTAAACTCAACAATTTAAAAGTTATTCATGATTTATATTCTCAATGTTTGACTCAAACCTTGCCCAAAACGATTTCTATTACCAAACTGGAGGAAGTACGGTGTATCTTTCCTGGTTCCAGCGCCGGAAAATAATATTAGTGAAACTTTAAACCGGGGGTTGTATGAGTTTGATGTCGTGTTCTAAATAGAGGGATAAGACGTTTAGCGGATGTCTCTAAAACAGCTACTCCCTCCATTATCTTTTGTTGGGCGCGGCAGTGAAATCCCGGATACCAAGATTAGTGGCTGGCTTCTTTAACTGCGCTTGCATGCATCAGCATCCTCTTAATTTCTCTCCCCATGCATGCAAGCACCGTGATTGGCTATATTAATTAATCACACGCTGGCCGGTTGATTTCCCTTCGCATGCATGGACATGATTGGATGTGTATCAAGTAAATGCACTGGCCGCTCTTCGTCTCCTGCCTACAACGGAACCCCGCGCCCAACAAATCGTCAGAAGCGAAAAAAGGTTGTACGCCTTACAAATGATTACAGAGGGAGTAATAGTCAAGCTATAGCGGGCTATAGCGACTAAATTATACATAAATACAAATAGCGGTGTCCTGACTCGGCTGTCGGCTTTGCAAATTCACAACGTGGAGACCGTTAACAACAATAAAGGATGGATAAAAAATACAGATCTATCGAATTGCTTATTCTTCTAGCAGTTTTCCTGCCTCAGTATATAGAACCCACTCTGTGGCTTAATGTTCTCAGAGATTTGCCACGTGGACTTTAATTTATTCTAACAGCATTCTTTTCTCCATGCAGGGGTGCTTCTGGATTGCATGGACTCACCAGATCAAGTTGCTCATATACACAGAGTTCACACAGAGGTGCTGCCTTTGCAAGTGAGGGGGTGGTCTAGTGGCCACCACAGGCATGTACTGGACATGGTCGACGCATACATGGAGAGCACCTGAACTTCTGAACTAGAGCTTATGTAGAGAATGGTTGGCTTCCGTTCCCCATGCCTCCCATTTCTATTTTACAGTCGGAGGATACACAGCCACGCAAAAACTCAGATTCTTTATATTTTTCTTGTTTAAGGTGCTGGAGCTTCAGCCTTCAGTATATATAAACGGCGCGACTACCGCACGGACGTCCGGACCGTGGCACCCGTCCGGACGCACCTCTGACAAAAAAAGCGACCGACCCAATCTAGCTTGGACAAGTAAGCCGCACGCACACGCAAAACTTGAACGCGCTCTCTGGGGGGCCGGTCGTTCCGCCGCGCCGCCCCGTCCGAACCGCGGCGCCCCGTCGCTACCGCGCCGCCGCGCGCCTCTCTACTACCGCGCCGCCGCGGCGCCCCGTCCGCCTCGGCCCACATCCCGCAGCCGTGCTGCGTCTCCATCCTGCTGCAGCGCCGGCCATCCCGCCGCCGCGCCGAGAGGTCAAGGAGACGTCCTGTTGCGCTATGTCTCATCTACATGGATTTCGCCGATGGCCGTCGTCCCCCTCCGATTGTTCAAGGCAATGAAGCCGATTTGCGGTTTGAGGGGCGCAAGGATGGCTCAACCTTCAAGCTTACGGATTCCAGGGCAAGGAGGTGGTGGAGACATACCCTTCTTCGCCAAGAGCTTCTGTAAGCTGTTTTGTTTTGCAATCTGTTCATAATAAGCAATAGTGAAACTTGTGTTGAAACACTACTGCAACACTACTGTAGTTATTGATTCGGTAATTCTCCACTTCGTTGATTATACCTGATTATATTGCCTTTCTTATACCTGTTTTGCAATCTATTTTTCATAAGCAATATTCAAACTTGTGCTGGAACAAAATTGAACATTGAATCAGGTTAAACTGAAACAACTAGAGATAGTCAAATTTTTTGTTGGAACACTACTGAAACAAACCTGAAATACTAATTGAAACACTGAATTAGGTGATACTGAAACACTGAACTATGTTATACTGAAACAACTTTATAACGCGCAGGGTGTGCGAAGAAAAATTGATTTGAATGTTCAGATTGATGCAATTTCAGGTGGAAATATGGTTGTTTCAGAAGTAAGTTTTTCCATTATAACTTGATAATCTACATTTGTTGCAACTGCAGGGTTGCATAGTCTGACAACAGAATACACATTTACAATGCAGGGTTCCGTCGGGCCTAATGTTCATGAAAGTGTTTTCCATTGGGATATTGAGGTGGAGATTGCTGATGAAATGAGTTAGTGTATCAAGAAGAAGACGACGTTGTCAGCTCTCAGCCAGTGGTTCGAACATATGAATTTCGAAAAATTCATATGTTAAATTCATATATATATATATATATATATATATATATATATATAGTGTGTGAGCCACATGTGTCAAACATATGAATAATGTGAGAGTTGATGGAAGTAGTACCGTTTGCTATTGAATGGTGAATGTGCTACTGTGTGTTGTTATATTAATTTAAGCTAGCGACAAAGCATGATCTTTAATCATTATATATCTTGGCATATGATAGAGAAAAAAAGGAATGTGTAGTACATTAGTACTAGCCGAATTGATGCAATTTTATATCAGTGCACATACATTAGATCACTCTGTTTATATGAGTGCCAATAGAAGCCAACAGTTATTATTAAATCAATAACATCTGGAATCGTATCACACATTAGTCCCAATGCTACCAAGAAGCCACGGTAGTTACTTTAGATGACTCTGTTTCTACATCACTACAGGAAACACGATCTTCGTCGAGTGCCTGCGAGTTCGCCGAGTGCCAAATTTCGGGCACTCGGCAAACAGCCTCTTTGCCGAGTGCCGGAAATCTGGCACTCGGCGAAGACTGAGCACAAGGCAAAGACTGCTTTGCCGAGTGCCCTAACACTCGGCAAAGAAAAGCACTCGGCGAAGTGACCTATTTGCCGAGTGCCGCACACTCGGCAAAGTGTCGCGGGCCAGACGGCATCCAGGCCCGTCCGCTTTGCCGAGTGCCCGCCGTCTGACACTCGGCGAAGACCCCTCTTTGCCGAGTGCCAGCCACGTGGCACTTGGCGAAGCGTGTGGCCCCGTTGTTTGACACGTGGGCTGTTCTTTGCCGAGTGCCACGTGGCTGGCACTCGGCAAAGAGGGGATCTTCGCCGAGTGCCAGCCACGTGGCACTCGGCAAAGCACGTGGGCTGTTCTTTGCCGAGTGCCACGTGGCTGGCACTCGGCGAAGATCCTCTCTTTGCCGAGTGCCAGCCACGTGGCACTCGACAAAGTTTTTTTTTGGATTTTGGACACCAAATTTTTTGTGGGTCATCCCCACACTACCACGGTCAATATGTTCAAATTTGACAGTTTTTCAAAACTTTTTGTTATATTTTTTGACTTTCTTTCGTTTTCTTGTATTTTCCCGAAAGACGCAAGTTTGAACTGCGGGTGCATCGAATAATGGATTTTCATGATTTAAAAAATGTTATTCTTGTTCTGAACCGTATGTTGAGGCCAAATCCAAAAACTGACCCTAGGTTTCGATCAACGTGCTCACGGGGCAACGCCTCCAAATTATGTGCGGATGATTTTTTAATTATAGAAAATGTAAATGAATTCCGAAAATCGCGAAACTTGGCGAGATGTTGTTACATCATATGCGTATGCCGTGAAAAAAAATTGAGAAAGTTTCGAACAAGTTGTCACGTACGATGCTTACAAACCTGAACATCTCAACATGTCATATCCACATGTTGAGATGTTCAGGTTTGTAAGCATCGTACGTGGCAACTTTTGCTTACAAACCTGAACATCTCAACATGTGATATCAGATTTCACATGTTGAGATGTTCAGGTTTGTAAGCATCGTACGTGACAACTTGTTCGAAACCTTCTCAAATTTTTTTCACGGCATACGCATATGATGTAACAACATCTCGCCAAGTTTCACGATTTTCGGAATTCATTTGCATTTTCTATAATTAAAAAACCGTCCGCACGTAATTTGGAGGCGTTGCCCCGTGAGCACGTTGATCGAAACCTAGGGTCAGTTTTTGGATTTGGCCTCAACATACGGTTAAGAACAAGAATAACATTTTTTAAATCATGAAAATCCATTATTCGATGCACCCGCAGTTCAAACTTGCGTCTTTCGGGAAAATTCAAGAAAATGAAAGAAAGTCAAAAAAATATAACAAAAAGTTTTGAAAAACTGACAAATTTGAATATATTGACAGTGGTAGTGTGGGGATTACCCACAAAAAATTTGGTGTCAAAATTTCAAAAAAAAACTTTGCCGAGTGTCAGCCCTGACACTCGGCAAAGAGCATTTTGCCGAGTGCCATGCCGGCTGGCACTCGGCGAAGACTGGCCTGCTGGCCGTTGTATGTCTGCCACGTGGCCCTCTTTGCCGAGTGCCAGATCGGCTGGCACTCGGCAAAGGTCCTCTCTTTGCCGAGTGCCAGCTCGGCAAAGTCGTTCGAAATTAAAAAAAATACAAAATGGCCTTTCGGCCACCCACACACGCACACGCACCCGCACACACCGCTCTGCCCGCCGCCGCACCGTCGCCCGCCGCCGCGCCCCCGCCCGCCGCCGTACCCCCGGTCCCGCCCCGCCCTGCCCCGCCGCGCCCCCCGCCCTGGCCGCCGCGCGCCCCGCCCCGGCCTCCGCGCCCCGGCGCCCCCGGTCCCGGGCCCGCCGTGCCGAGGAGGAGGAGAGGAGTAGGTGGAGGAGGAGAGGAGAGGAGGTGGTGGAGGAGAGGAGGAAGAGGAGGAGGAGGTGGAGGAGGAGAGGAAGAAGAGGAGGAGTGGAGAAGAGAGGAGGAGAAGGAGGAGAATAGTGGCCCCGTCGTCAAGCCGCTTCGGTCGTCCCCGTGGCCATCGCCGAAGCTCGTTCTTGCTATTCTCGTCGCGAAGGTATGCCCTATGTAGTTAGTACTTAGTAGTTAGTAGTTAGTAGTTACTAGTAGTTAGTAGTGTTAGTGTTAGTGTTAGTAGTAGTGTTAGTGTTAGTAGTAGTTAGTAGTGTTAGTGTTAGTGTTAGTAGTAGTGTTAGTGTTAGTAGTAGTGTTAGTGTTAGTAGTAAAGTATATGGCTCATCTTGGTACTATTGTGATTGTTGGCCTTCGTGACTATGTCTGCTATACATGTGGTTGTTGGCCTTCGTGCTGACGTTTTCTGCTGGTTTTGGGAACCTCGCCGTGCAGGGGAGGTGTTGCCAAAATTTTTGGTCGAGACTAACCATATGCTTTTTTTGCAGGAGGAGGACCCGTCGGAGGGACTCGGCGACCCCGATCGTCTTCGTCGGCGTTGCGGGTCTGCCTGCACCGCGTCGTCTCGCCACTGCCCCGACTCACCACTGCCCCGCTACCCTGACCTCACCGACACCTTAGGTATAACCCCTCTATCCGTATCCTTAGGTATCTGATCTTTGGTCGCGTAACCTAGTTCAACGTCTCCCGTTCGAAAGAGATACAGTCTTAGATATTCAGTCCTTTGCATATCTGCGACCGTATCTCTTTCGAATTGTCCACATATTTTGGACAGCCCGCGGATGCGTAGATGAGCTAGTTTCCATGTTATGCTCCTGTCAGAGTCAGAGTTTCGGCACCACCTCCTTGTTGTTCTCCGGATACACACTCTCCCTGCCAGGACGTGTATCGGGAGAACAGCGAGGAGGTGCTGCCGAAATTCTGTCTCGGGTAGGAGTAGAACATGGAAACTAACCCATCTGCGCATCCTCGGGTGGGATTAGGACCTATCCTTCACCTATTAGATGGTAGGAACGCCGTGTGGATGCAATTGCTAGTTTTATTACTCGCTTACATATGTATATGCCAGAGGATGGATAACCGTGACTGGATGTACACGGGCCATGCAAGTAAGAGCACAGAATGGGTTACTAAGACCAATGCTTTCTTAGAGCATGCGTTTGGTCCGGCTGCTAAAGGGTCGAGTCGGATGCCGTGTCCCTGCAGCAAATGTGGGAACAAGAAAAGAAAATATAAGAATAACGTGGGGGTAGATCTTTACAAGTACGGATTCGTTGAAAACTATACTTGTTGGGTCCACCATGGTGAAGCCGATCAGATTAGAGAGGAGGTGGTGAGACAACGTCTCGAGGAGTATGATGGAGATGCCGGGGTAGCAGACATGATGGGAGACTTTCAAGAGGCTCAATTCGGTGAAGGATTGGAGGAGCCAGAGGACACCGCAAAGGCGTTCTACGACATGATGTCTTCGGCACAGAAGCCCGTTCATGAAAAGACAATGGTTTCACAACTGGATGCCATTGGACGCCTAATGGGGTTCAAGTCCCAGTATAGCTTGAGTCGAGACGCCTTCGATGGCATGTTGGCAATTTTGGGCACCCTGTTGCCGGAGGGTCACATTCTGCCGAAGAACACGTACGAGTCACAGAAACTTCTTCGTGCACTTAAGATGCCATATGAGCAGATCCATGCTTGTCCAAAAGGGTGCGTTGTATTCAGGAAAGATCACGAGAAAGCAACACACTGTCCAAAGTGCAAAGCCTCTAGGTATGTGGAGGTAGACCATGGAGATGGAAAGAAGGAACAACTTAATATCCTCGAGATGGTCCTACGGTACCTTCCTTTCATACCTAGGATCCAACGACTGTACATGACAGAGGACTCTGCGAAACAGATGACATGGCACAAGAATGGCAAGAGATACAATCCTGACAAGATGGTACACCCATCGGATGGTGAAGCATGGAAGCACTTCGATGCCATGCATCCTGGCAAAGCTATGGAGGCTCGAAATGTACGTGTGGCGCTGGCAACAGATGGGTTCAACCCGTATGGAATGATGGTGGCCCCGTACACTTGTTGGCATGTGTTCGTGATCCCCCTCAATCTCCCTCCCGGTGTTATGTTTGACCCTAAGAACGTATTCTTGTCGCTGATAATTCCTGGACACCCGGGGAACAATATGGGTGTGTTCATGGAGCCTTTGTTCGATGAATTGTTCGAAGCTTGGGAAAACCCAGTACTGACATATGACTGAGCAACAATGAAGAACTTCAAAATGCATGTATGGTACCAATACTCCCTGCATGACTTCCTGGCGTATGGCTTATTCAGCGCTTGGTGTGTTCATGGGAAGTTCCCATTCCCAATATGCAAGGCAGCTGTGAAGTTCACTTGGTTGAAGAAGGGAGGGAAGTATTCTTCATTTGACCAACATCGTCAATTCTTGCCTCTTGACCATCCGTTCAGACATGACATCAAGCACTTCAGGAAAGGTGTTCAAGTCACCAACCCCATTCCTCAGTTCAAGAGCGGTTCCGAGGTCCGTGCCGAAATAGAGGCTCTGAAGTTTGATAAAGACAACGGTTGTTTTTTCGGGTACGGAGAGGAACACATGTGGACCCATATATCGGGCTTGACTAGACTCCCCTATTTCAATGACCTTCTTTGTCCGCACTACATCGATGTAATGCACACAGAAAAGAATGTCGCTGAGGCACTCTTTGCAACACTCATGGACACAGAAAAAGTCAAAGGACAACGTTAAGGCCAGACTGGACCTGCAAGAGATGTGCGATAGACCAAAGCTAGTGATGAGGGCTCCTGGTGCTGGCAAGAAATGGAAAAGAGGTCCGGCCGATTATATATTGAAAAGAGACCATAGGAAGAAAGTACTATAGTGGATCCAGGCGTTAAGGTTCCCTGATGGGTATGCGGCGAATCTGAGGAGGGGAGTGAACTTGTCTACTATGCGAGTGTTAGGGATGAAGAGTCATGACTACCACATATGGATCAAGTGGCTCCTTCCTGCGATGACCCAGGGATACCTCCCTGAGCCTGTGTGGCGCGTGCTGGCAGAGTTGAGCTATTTCTTTCGCCAGCTTTGTGCCAAGGAGCTATCTTATGACGTGATTGCTAACCTAGAGGAAGTGGCACCTGTGTTGATCTGCAAGTTGGAGATGATCTTTCCACCCGGCTTCTTCCTGCCGATGCAGCATCTGATTTTGCTCCTACCGTACGAGGCACGGATGGGGGGCCCGTGCAGTGCCATTGGTGCTTTCCAGTCGAGAGATGTCTAAAGGTTCTTCGGAAAAAGTGTAGAAATAAAGCCAAAATAGAGGCTTCTGTGGCAGAAGCATTTATTCTGGAGGAGGTGTTGAACTTCACAACAACATATTATAAGGATAACCTTCCTAGCGTGCACAATCCACCCTCTCGTTACAACGTCGACGAGAGTTTATCGAACCTCAGCCTTTTCAAAGGCCAACTCGGAAGAGCAAGCGCATCGAAGACCAAGATGTTGCGGCATGATGAGTGGCACACTATCATGTTTTATGTGTTGTTGAACCTTAACGAAGTGACTCCTTATGTGCAGTAAGTTCTCAATGAGCTTGTTACATGCGCCGTCACTATCTTCAATCTATTGATTCGACCTCCTTGTTTTTAAGGAAATTTATTGATGAATACTAGAGAGAGGATAGGGAACCTTCCTCTGAAGAACAAGACCATCTTCTCAAAAATGGTGTGCCCGATTTCATTTCATGGTTTAGTATGAAGGTACCACCCAACTAACCTTGTATTTCATTTCATTTCTTGTTTCATTTGATGAAACGATCTACCCTGTCTCAACTTACAGGCCCGCACAGATGCGGAAATGATGGATGAGTTGAAACAGGTTGCCAATGGCTTCGACTATAGGGTCAAGTCATTCACCGTTTATGATGTGAATGGCTATCGCTTTCACACAAGCAGCTACGAGCAGAGTCGGCCCAATCGAAAGACCACGAATACCGGAGTTCGTACGCCCGGCACCGATGAGCGCGACTATTACGGCATAGTCAAAGAAATATATGAGCTCAACTTTGAGGGTACCAAAGCTATTAATCCAGTGGTATTCAAATGTCATTGGTTCGATCCTGATGTCACGAAAAGAGCCCCTGAGATTGGGCTAGTCGAAATTCGACAGGACTCCGTTTACAAGGGAAACGATGTCTATATTGTGGCTCAACAGGCCACACAAGTATATTATCTCCCATGGGCGTGTCAAGAACACAACAATCTTATGGGTTGGTACCTTGTGCAGTTAGTATCGCCGCGCGGTAAAGCGCCTCTCCCAAACGATGATGATTACAACTTCGACCCAAACACATATAGCGAAGAGTTCTTTCAACCTGAGGGGCTAGAAGGGAGGTTTGACATTGACATTTTTGAGCTGATGGACATGGAAGAAGACGATGACAATGATATTGATGAGGACGAGGGTGATGAGGTGCACAATGCCAAGGACTTAAGAATGCTTGAGTGATTACAGTTTGGTGGTGACATTGATGAGGACGAGGGTGATGAGGATGATGGAGACGACGCCGATTGTTTCGACAATATTGACAGTGACGACGACACACGTGTGCCACGAGCCAACACACGAGGGGCACTAGCCACTGACAATCGCGGAGATAATTTTTAATTCATGTAATGCTATATTGTTATAATTATTTTGCAATTATGTTTCGTTCATTTTGTATCTCTTTATAAATACTTATCGTTTATTTATGCTAATTGATTTTATCTTTGCAATGGCAGGCACTCGATAAAATGCCGGGCGGAAGGCGGCAACAGCGGCGAGTCAACTCGTGCTACCAGAGGTCCAGCTCACCACCCACCGCAGCCGAGGAGCCGTCGACGAGGAGGGCGAGGACTGGCCGCCTCCGCGGACGTCCTAGGAGGGAGCCGACTCCCGACCCGACTCCCGACCCGACGCAGACCTCCTCGGACCACGACCAGTGGGACGCCAGAGGGACGACCAGGAGGACGTCGGATGACGACACCACTTCCTCGGAGCGTCGCCAGGGGGACCTGGGGGACCAGGGGGACGAGATCGTAGGTGCCTCAGGAGGGGGTTCCACTTCCTCTGCTTCGAGCAGAGTCTACTTGCGCGGCCCCTCGCAGCTCCCGCAGTAGCGGATCGCACCTAGCCGCCGCCCGGTGATTCGACCTTACGGCGACAAGTAAGTTACCATTAATGTTTTCACTACTTGTTCACATGACATGTTCAAAATTGAACTTCCGACTAAAAGTTGTTCTTAATGACTCATGCAGGAACTGGGAACTTGTGGCAGGGGGCAAGACACGCCATATCAATGGCACGTTAAGTCTTCTGATTCGGAAGAACTACCCTGGCTTGGTCACCTACGCCGGGGTTAGGTCACCGCCCTGGACGTGGGACCACTTCGGTGCTGCTGAGGACCCCACGTACACCACCGTTGCAGCGCGGATTAGGGTCGAGTTCTGGGTGAGTCTTGCTCGCACAATATTTCTCAATGATACGTATTTGTCGGACGTTCTTCAAATAATGAAAGGGTACATGTTGTCTTTATGCACGAGTACTTTGCGTGCGAGGCGAGGAGAGAGGCCGAGGCGGTGCACGTGCAGGACAGGGTCTGCAGGTCCCGGCTCATGGATATGTACCACGAGGCGCGGATCCAGTGTGTCATCAACTACAACGCCGACGTGTTAGGGACGACGGTGAAGAAGACGGATGCTAGGCAGATGATGCTGACCAGGGAGACCGACCTCACTAGGGAGCAGTACATCCAGGTACGTATAAAACAGTAATATTGATTGGTCCATCCATCACTTAGCGGCTCTTCTAACATATTAAATACTTATTGTCTTGCAGTTCTGTCCTGGTTGGTGCGCCAATCACCTAGACTGTTGGGTGGCCATTGTGGACAAGTGGAAATCGGACGAGTGGTACGAGAGGCACAGTGCCCGCCGAGACTACCGCCTGCAGATGCCTGGGGTGCCACACCACCAAGGCAACCTTAGCCTCGCTGCGTACGCCGACAGATGGGTATGCTCTACTGATTTTTTTTATTCTAACACTCAATTACTCATTACTTGTAATCATCTGTGTTTTCCTCGCAGTCCCAGTCGCATGGTGGTGAGGAGTGCCTCCCTTTCAAGGCGTACCACTTGTCGCACCAGGGCAAGGCGACTGCAGCGAGCACCCAGTACAACCCAAACGCCGGGCCCGAGGCGTTCACCAACACGAACGCCTACACCAAGGTCACCGAGTACACCATTGCGGCTCGCGAGCGCCATGGGGAGGACTTCGATCCGGCCACCCAGCCCCTAGATACAGACCTGGTGATGAGGCTGGGAGGAGGGAAGCAGCACGGCCGGTACTGGATAGCCAACAACGCAGTTGACTCGTCCTCTGTTCCCAACCTCACTGAGATTCGAGCTGCCAACACGAGCTCCTCCGTCCCCATACGACCTCGGCAGCCGACCTCACAGCAGATGATGGCAGCACTTCAGGTAAGTACTTGTTCTATTCGTCGTTCATTGCTTTTACACATATACTTTGTCTTTGCATTGTTTAAACCTTACGGGACAAATTTTGCAGGCCCAGATGCAGGCCCAGGCCGACCAGATGTAGAGGTTGCAGGCCATGCACGAGGCCGAGGCGGCGGCCCATCGTCGCGACTTACTGGCCATCCAACAGTGGGAGGCGCAGAGGACGCAGGACATAGCTCACTTCTTTGGGAGCCTGAACATCCCGGGTGTTGTCGTGCCTCCCTCCCTGCTCACTCCTTTTGTGCCTCTTGTTACTCCTACGACAGAGACTCCGGTGAGTATATATGGTTGTTTATATTTCTTTAACTTTTATGGCTATCCTCCAGGTGCTAACGAATTTGCTTCTCCTTTGTGCACTCACAGTCGGAGGGTTCGGCACCGACTCCTCAACCTGGCCTTCTTCCGCACACTCTGCACATCACTGGTGGCCCTCCTCCGCAGCCTGGGTGGCTCCTCGGTGGCCCTCCGCCCTATGGGTGGCAAGGTTGGCAAGGTGGTCCTTCGGGCGGGTCGTGGGACGCGTGGCAAGGTGGTGTTCTTCACAATCTGAGCACCAAGATGAGAAGTGATGGCCGACATAGATTTGTCATAGACTTGTGAGATGGATGTGATGGACTTGTGAACTTGTGATGGACTTGTGAACTTGTGATAAACTTATGAGCTTGTGATGCATGGAGACTGAACGCGTGATATTTGTTTGAAATGGATGTGATATATATATATATATATGCATGTGATATTTGTCTGAAATGGAATATGGATGTGTGATATGTGATATGTGATATGTTTTCTGTCAAGGAAAATGAAAACAGAAAAAAAATCAATTTTTTCCAGCTTTGTCGAGTGCCACACTCGGCAAAGATGCCACGGCACTCGGCAAAGCTGGGTAAATTTTGCCCAGGCCGGCCTCTTTGCCGAGTGCCTTGACCATGACACTCGGCAAAGAGGCCCCCTTTGCCGAGTGCCGGCCCACGTGGCACTCGGCAAAGAGGCATTGCGTGGACACGTGGCACTCGGCAAAGAGACCCCCTTTGCCGAGTGCCGGCCCACGTGGCACTCGGCAAAGGAGGCCTCTTTGTCGAGTGCCTGTCCGCTAGGCACTCGGCAAAGAGGCCGTCAAGTGACGGTTCCCGTTTGCTTCGCCGAGTGCTGACCTGGCACTCGGCGAAGCCTTTGCCGAGTGCCCGATATTTGGCACTCAGCAAAGAAATCTTTGCCGTTATATTCTTCGCCGAGTGCCCTTCGCTGAGTGCGGCACTCGGCGAAGGCTTCGCCGAGTGCGAAAGGGTCTTCGCCGAGTGCTTCCAGCACTCGGCAAAGCCCGGACCTCCTGTAGTGCATGCTGTGTGAGAGTTGTCAATTGAATGGTCTAATTTGAAATCTATACATAAGCATTTTCCAGCATGCATGAGCCCGAGACACCAAAGCACCTATCTAACATGTGCCCCTTAGACATGTTGGTTAATAAGCGCAATGCTTGAGGATCCGCTATGTCCAACGCAAAATGGGCGTTGAACTACTGCTTTGTCTCAACGCCTAGCATTCCACATTCCTGATGCCTGCCATTATTGGTACATTTCATGGGACACTACTTGACATGTTTGTTTGAGAATAATAATTAAATTAAGTAATAACTGCGACAAAGTTCGTAACTATGAGGCTGATCGATTGGCCAGTTCATGGAGCAGCTATTATATTGGCAACAAGAGAAGATAGCAGTAAGGTCAGTCTCAATGGTAGTTTCATAGAGTTTCGTGAGCATTAAATATACTGACATGTCACTATATTAATTAAGAGAGAGATGCTGCATTGTTTCCAAAATCTGAGTATTTTGGAAACTGAGACATGAAACTTGCATTGAGGAGGCCTAGCTAAAATCTGCCAAGTGAGTGCCGCGGCTTCCATATAGCCAAGTGAGTGCCAGAAGCACGAAGCCCCGCTGCTGTCACATCCATTAGTGGCCTGAACGACGATCCTATGCACTTCAAACCTGAGTTGCCAGCCTAAAAATTTTTCTAATTCAGATTGCCATTTTTGTGATGTCTTCCATTCCCGGAGAGTATTTGAGTATGGGCAGCCTCTCTAGTGGATTGTTGCGCATTTGTGCAGCCACATGTACGTATGCATGGTTGCACCCTTTGTAACTGCTTCGATCGATTTATTGGGTATTTCTTGGCTAGCTACACACACGTATATATGCACTTGTGTGTCTAAGCATATGTATAGGGCCGGGTGTGTCATCATCAATTGCTTTGCTCGCCTTATATATACACATATACAGTAATCAAGCAAGCATATCGTTCACTTGGTACCGTATGTCCACAACGTCAATGTACCATGTTTGTTTTGTTGGCTCAAACATGTAAGCATAATGTCTCTTCATAAATAATGTTGGTGGTCAAGGTTGAGTGATTCTTGTCCTCAAGCAACTTCAGTATATTTTTGTCTAAACACAGAACCCACCATATCAACTTTTCATATTTACACATGAAACTACTAAATAATCAAGCCTTAAATTTTCGTGTACTAGAGACAGATAGTCTTGTTTAGGAATTGATAGTCACTAGAATGTGACAAGTTTGAGCTCTTTTATTTGTGGTGTGACTCGTGTTAGCAAGAGGTCAGAGGTCACTACTGGAGAACGGGCCTTTAGCCCCGGGCCATTTTGGCCTTTAGCCTCGGGCATGGAGCCGGGGCTAAGGAATCGAGACTAAAGGCCCGACCTTTAGCCCCGGTTCCCCGCCCACCTTTAGCCCCGGTTGGTAATACCAACCGGGACTAATGAGGTCTCCAGCCGAGCCACGGTTGCTGGCTTCTTTAGTCCCGGTTGGTATTACCATCCGGGGCTAAAGAGGCCGCCTCTTTTTTCTTTTTTCTTTTTCTTTTCTTTTCAATTGGTTATTGTTTTCGGTTTTACAATTACATTAGAGTTTCTAATACGTATTCTTTGCTGCTAATATATTCCATTAGGGTTTCAAATTCGTATTCTTCGCTGCTAATAAATATATATAAATACATAAAATTTACAATTACACATAAATGAAATATGAAACTATATATATTATAGATCGAGCTATACATATGTACATAAAATATACAACATTATCCATCATGCATCCTTAACTTGCACCAATATTGTTCCTGACTTAGAGGTCATACAAGTGTTCGTCTTGGTTTGGCTTCATTGGTTCATCTTTGTTAAACCAATACTTGGTGCCAGACTTAAGGACATGGTCGTTAATGAAGCCCGCGATGGTCTCTTGAATTGCTTTGAGGCGGACCTTATCCATCACCTGGTTCTTCAACCATGTCTCCTTCAATTTGGATTAAAAGAAAAAGAAAGTATTAGCATACATAATATTTATGTAAAAGCAAAAAAATGAAATAAATTCATTTACATGTTACGTACTTGCTGACTCTGTAGAGGAGTTCTTTTTTCATACACCGTCAGGAACTCGCAAACATAGTACGCACATAAATTGTTTCCCGGTGACTGCCGTAGAACCCACTGTACAAGATATAAAAAAGATTACTCTCGGCTGAGCGTGCGTCTGCTGAGTGATGCTAATGAAGGTAAAGAGGCGGGGAGGTAGTACAACTTACATTTAGTAGTAGAGGATCAGGTAGTTGCGCTTTTAGATCCGGACGGTGTTTCTGAACAAACCAAGCCCAAACCCTGCACAATATATATAATTGGATCGTTAATTAAGTATTGCAGAGTTAAAGAGCAGGAATCAATATTTAAAGATCACATTTACCCTCCGATAATATCTATTATATCTTGGTAATCTTCTTGTGGTTTTCTCAGAGAGCCATAGATTAGCAAACGACTTTCGTGGAGATCGATCACAATTAGTATCCAATGAAAACTGCATTTATATATTTATAAGTCAACACATATATCTTTATGTCAACCTATAATAAAATGTGCATATGATAACAAAACTCACCTAAAGTTGTAGGGGAATAGTATATATGTTTTGTCCCTTTGGTTTACGAAGAACCTCCGCAAATTCCTCTCTGTTTGAGTTTTCCATGCATCCGAGAGAGTATTGCTTGGGTGCTTGAAGACAATATATGGATCGATGAAACCAATCTCCTTGTCATTTTTACGCCTTAGTTGTCTCATCATGTTTCTGCATATGTTTAGAAACGCTTGCTAGTGTGAGGATAATTACTTATACATATACATAAGCTAAAGTGAGATTATTAAAAGAAACAATCACTTACAAGCAAAAGCAGTTGACGAGAGATTTATCTAGAGCGTCCATGTGGCAGAGCTGATGTAACTCATTAAACTGAACACATATTATGTCATCACCACGAAAGTAATCATGGTCTCTAATTCTGACGCAAATATAGTCATCAGCTTTTCTGCCACACGCCGTGAGGTACCACTGATTTAGCAAGTGCATTTGCGTACCAAGATCCCTCAGGACCGCTGGGTTGTATAGACTTTGACCATATACATATGCCCTCTGCCATTTATCAACTTCTGGAGCACTTATGATGCCTGCTTCTTCGAGTATGTTTTCCACATTTAAACCAGTTTCCTCGAAAAATTTCAGCAGTTGCTCAGGATCAACGTCTCCATATGTTCGTTGTATGATGTTCATGTTTGTACCATATTCATTCCCAACAGCTAGATCCGGCACTGATTGTTGCGTTTGTTCCCCGAGCTGTGGGACACCCTTTCCTGCTCTCTTCTTTGTCTTTTTCGCCTCCTCAATTGATTTGTTGAGCGTGCGATCATAGTCTGATTTTGGCGAAGCCTTACGGGCAACACGTACCTTTTTCTGGTGAGCGTCGACAGTTTGCCTTAGTTTTTCAGGACAAACAAAAAGGTACGGCTTCTCCGGGTTTCGCTTTGCTCGACTACTAGCAACGACAGCGTCGAAGAACTTGTTCAAGTCTTTTTGCGCTACAGCTTCAGTCTCCTCATCGGTCATGTCATATCGAAGTTTTGTCATCTTGGGAATGGCCGCTGGTTTTCCCACAGAGGCTGTCTTCTTCGGAGGTGGTGGGGCTGACGCCTTTGTTTGTGTGACCGGCCTCTTCTTTGTTGGCGGTGGCGGTGTTGGAACCCGCCGTGGAGATGGGGCAGGTGGCGGTGTTAGATCCCGTTGTGGAGGAGATGGTGGGGCCGATGGCGGTGTTGGATCACGCCGTGGGGGAGATGGGGCCGGTGGCGGTGTTGGATCCCGTCGTGGAGGAGATGGTGGGGCCAGTGGCGGTGATGGATCCTGTCGTGTTAGATCTTGATCATCATCGCCCGCAACACTGTGATCATGTGGTGAATGAATAATTGGACTTAGGTTGGGGGATGTCCCTGCTGCGAAAACAACATGGTATATGAGTATCCATTTATACTATTAGCTCACTAATACTATTAACATTCATTCACTAATTTCATACACACCTAGGGTTAGGTTGTTGAGGAGGAGGAGGTGATGCCCCAGGAATTATGATATCACGCTTGCGCCAACATATGAATGTCTTCTCCGCTTCTCCTAACGTCTTCTCGCCATCACATCCTTTAATGTCAAGTTCAACATTGTTGTAACCTTTCACCACCCTATCCACCGAGACGCTAGCATATCTAGGAGGTATTATTGCCTCATGACATCTTGGTGTCTTCGTAGGATCGATAGGAGATACAACACCTATAGCCACCATGACTGTGGCATTCCCCTGTGGAATGTGCAGTTCACATGTCGTGAGAGGCTCGGTGATGTCATCCACGGGAAAGTGCAGTCCTGCGTCTGGCACCTCTGTGGAAGCGCAACTGCTTTTCATTTGATCTGGGGGACTGATGTTGACTCCCGGCTCTGATGCAGATTGCCTTTGCATCGAACTTACTGCTAACTGCACTTGCTTTTTTATTTCCTCGCTCATTTTGTCTTCAAGTGCTTTTTCTCGCTCAACTGCTTCATGAGCCGCGGCCTGTGACTGAAGAACCATTTCCTCTAACCTTTGCATCCGCTCTGCCTCCTCCTCCTTCTTTCTCGCGCGGCTTCTATAGGTCTCTTTGTCCCGAGGGAAGGCATGCTCCCACGACACCTCCCCATAGCCTCTGGTTCTCCCACCATGTTCAGGATTCTCTAGGGCGTATGTCAGCTCGTCCTTTTCTCTGTTCGGCTGCCACCTGCCACTGTGAGCTATTTCTCTAGCATAGGCAAATCTTTCTGCTGCTCTATGGAGTTTTTCGCCATACTCTATCCTTCCCGTCTGTAGGTCCAGACTTCCTCCATGACCAAAAAACCAATACTTGGCGCGCTCAGGCCAGTTTATTGATTCTGGTTCAATGCCCTTGGCTAGCATCTCTCGTTCCATTCTTTCTCATTTAGGAATGGCACTCTTGTAGCCACCTGATCCCAAGTGATGGTGGTATTGTTTTTGTCATGCATTCTGTTGGTTCCTCCTGACCCGTGCCTCACCCTCTTCTGATTTCTTGAATTCTACGAACTCATCCCAAAATGGCCTCAACTTGACGTAGGCCTTAGTGTTGAAATCCGGAGTTAGATCCTTCTTGATAAATGTATTATACAACTTCTTCTTCTTCTAGCCCTAGAATAGTGTTGCCATTTTCTTCATAGCCCACTCCCGAACTCTTTCCTTCAAATTTCTATCTTCTGTTTCAAGCGTGAAATGTGCAAGGACATCTTGCCAAACCAGTTCCTTATCAAGATCAGAGACAAAACTTATATGAGGAGCACTTTTCTTTTCCTTCCATTCACGAGCACTGATCAGGATCTTATCCCTTACAAGGTACCCACAGTGGTTAACAAATTTGGATTAAAAGAAAAAGAAAGTATTAGCATACATAATATTTATGTAAAAGCAAAAAAATGAAATAAATTCATTTACATGTTACGTACTTGCTGACTCTGTAGAGGAGTTCTTTTTTCATACACCGTCAGGAACTCGCAAACATAGTACGCACATAAATTGTTTCCCGGTGACTGCCGTAGAACCCACTGTACAAGATATAAAAAAGATTACTCTCGGCTGAGCGTGCGTCTGCTGAGTGATGCTAATGAAGGTAAAGAGGCGGGGAGGTAGTACAACTTACATTTAGTAGTAGAGGATCAGGTAGTTGCGCTTTTAGATCCGGACGGTGTTTCTGAACAAACCAAGCCCAAACCCTGCACAATATATATAATTGGATCGTTAATTAAGTATTGCAGAGTTAAAGAGCAGGAATCAATATTTAAAGATCACATTTACCCTCCGATAATATCTATTATATCTTGGTAATCTTCTTGTGGTTTTCTCAGAGAGCCATAGATTAGCAAACGACTTTCGTGGAGATCGATCACAATTAGTATCCAATGAAAACTGCATTTATATATTTATAAGTCAACACATATATCTTTATGTCAACCTATAATAAAATGTGCATATGATAACAAAACTCACCTAAAGTTGTAGGGGAATAGTATATATGTTTTGTCCCTTTGGTTTACGAAGAACCTCCGCAAATTCCTCTCTGTTTGAGTTTTCCATGCATCCGAGAGAGTATTGCTTGGGTGCTTGAAGACAATATATGGATCGATGAAACCAATCTCCTTGTCATTTTTACGCCTTAGTTGTCTCATCATGTTTCTGCATATGTTTAGAAACGCTTGCTAGTGTGAGGATAATTACTTATACATATACATAAGCTAAAGTGAGATTATTAAAAGAAACAATCACTTACAAGCAAAAGCAGTTGACGAGAGATTTATCTAGAGCGTCCATGTGGCAGAGCTGATGTAACTCATTAAACTGAACACATATTATGTCATCACCACGAAAGTAATCATGGTCTCTAATTCTGACGCAAATATAGTCATCAGCTTTTCTGCCACACGCCGTGAGGTACCACTGATTTAGCAAGTGCATTTGCGTACCAAGATCCCTCAGGACCGCTGGGTTGTATAGACTTTGACCATATACATATGCCCTCTGCCATTTATCAACTTCTGGAGCACTTATGATGCCTGCTTCTTCGAGTATGTTTTCCACATTTAAACCAGTTTCCTCGAAAAATTTCAGCAGTTGCTCAGGATCAACGTCTCCATATGTTCGTTGTATGATGTTCATGTTTGTACCATATTCATTCCCAACAGCTAGATCCGGCACTGATTGTTGCGTTTGTTCCCCGAGCTGTGGGACACCCTTTCCTGCTCTCTTCTTTGTCTTTTTCGCCTCCTCAATTGATTTGTTGAGCGTGCGATCATAGTCTGATTTTGGCGAAGCCTTACGGGCAACACGTACCTTTTTCTGGTGAGCGTCGACAGTTTGCCTTAGTTTTTCAGGACAAACAAAAAGGTACGGCTTCTCCGGGTTTCGCTTTGCTCGACTACTAGCAACGACAGCGTCGAAGAACTTGTTCAAGTCTTTTTGCGCTACAGCTTCAGTCTCCTCATCGGTCATGTCATATCGAAGTTTTGTCATCTTGGGAATGGCCGCTGGTTTTCCCACAGAGGCTGTCTTCTTCGGAGGTGGTGGGGCTGACGCCTTTGTTTGTGTGACCGGCCTCTTCTTTGTTGGCGGTGGCGGTGTTGGAACCCGCCGTGGAGATGGGGCAGGTGGCGGTGTTAGATCCCGTTGTGGAGGAGATGGTGGGGCCGATGGCGGTGTTGGATCACGCCGTGGGGGAGATGGGGCCGGTGGCGGTGTTGGATCCCGTCGTGGAGGAGATGGTGGGGCCAGTGGCGGTGATGGATCCTGTCGTGTTAGATCTTGATCATCATCGCCCGCAACACTGTGATCATGTGGTGAATGAATAATTGGACTTAGGTTGGGGGATGTCCCTGCTGCGAAAACAACATGGTATATGAGTATCCATTTATACTATTAGCTCACTAATACTATTAACATTCATTCACTAATTTCATACACACCTAGGGTTAGGTTGTTGAGGAGGAGGAGGTGATGCCCCAGGAATTATGATATCACGCTTGCGCCAACATATGAATGTCTTCTCCGCTTCTCCTAACGTCTTCTCGCCATCACATCCTTTAATGTCAAGTTCAACATTGTTGTAACCTTTCACCACCCTATCCACCGAGACGCTAGCATATCTAGGAGGTATTATTGCCTCATGACATCTTGGTGTCTCCGTAGGATCGATAGGAGATACAACACCTATAGCCACCATGACTGTGGCATTCCCCTGTGGAATGTGCAGTTCACATGTCGTGAGAGGCTCGGTGATGTCATCCACGGGAAAGTGCAGTCCTGCGTCTGGCACCTCTGTGGAAGCGCAACTGCTTTTCATTTGATCTGGGGGACTGATGTTGACTCCCGGCTCTGATGCAGATTGCCTTTGCATCGAACTTACTGCTAACTGCACTTGCTTTTTTATTTCCTCGCTCATTTTGTCTTCAAGTGCTTTTTCTCGCTCAACTGCTTCATGAGCCGCGGCCTGTGACTGAAGAACCATTTCCTCTAACCTTTGCATCCGCTCTGCCTCCTCCTCCTTCTTTCTCGCGCGGCTTCTATAGGTCTCTTTGTCCCGAGGGAAGGCATGCTCCCACGACACCTCCCCATAGCCTCTGGTTCTCCCACCATGTTCAGGATTCTCTAGGGCGTATGTCAGCTCGTCCTTTTCTCTGTTCGGCTGCCACCTGCCACTGTGAGCTATTTCTCTAGCATAGGCAAATCTTTCTGCTGCTCTATGGAGTTTTTCGCCATACTCTATCCTTCCCGTCTGTAGGTCCAGACTTCCTCCATGACCAAAAAACCAATACTTGGCGCGCTCAGGCCAGTTTATTGATTCTGGTTCAATGCCCTTGGCTAGCATCTCTCGTTCCATTCTTTCTCATTTAGGAATGGCACTCTTGTAGCCACCTGATCCCAAGTGATGGTGGTATTGTTTTTGTCATGCATTCTGTTGGTTCCTCCTGACCCGTGCCTCACCCTCTTTTGATTTCTTGAATTCTACGAACTCATCCCAAAATGGCCTCAACTTGACGTAGGCCTTAGTGTTGAAATCCGGAGTTAGATCCTTCTTGATAAATGTATTATACAACTTCTTCTTCTTCTAGCCCTAGAATAGTGTTGCCATTTTCTTCATAGCCCACTCCCGAACTCTTTCCTTCAAATTTCTATCTTCTGTTTCAAGCGTGAAATGTGCAAGGACATCTTGCCAAACCAGTTCCTTATCAAGATCAGAGACAAAACTTATATGAGGAGCACTTTTCTTTTCCTTCCATTCACGAGCACTGATCAGGATCTTATCCCTTACAAGGTACCCACAGTGGTTAACAAATTTTTGTGCATGTTCTCCAAGTACTTGGCCTGTTTCCTCGTTGAATTCTGAGATAATGTACCGGCCATCCAACGGCTTCTTCGGACCTCGTACGGTCCTACTCTTCCCGGTAGTCGTTGTCGATCCGGAGGGCTACGTATGTAGGAACAGTATATTATAAATACATTTATAAATTGTTTAGAATTTCAGGTGCACATAGAGATTGTAGGTATACCTTGCCAGTATTTTCTTGCATGATTTCTTCATAATTGGCAAAGTATTGACTGCCGTCATCTACTTCTTAATTATTGTTATCATCACCTGCTAATTCTTGATTAGCGCTGCTGTTGATTAAGTTGTACATTTCCTCCTCCATGTTGTCAACTGGGTCGGCCATTTCTGCGAATAACATGGACGATAATAAACACCATATTTCTGCAAATAACGTATATTCATAAAGACCATATTTCGGGTTTGGGGTTTAGGGTTTAGGCTCTAGGTTTATGGTTTAGGGTTTTGGGTTTGGGGTTTCAGGTTTGGGGTTTCGGGTTTGGGGTTTAGGGTTTCAGGTTTGGTGTTTAGGGTTTGGCGTTTAGGGTTTTGTCCATATACATATACATGACCGGTATAAATAAATATATAGATATCTAAAGACCAAAATATCTAATTGATTATTCCATAAAGACCATATTTATTTTTTATTTGACACTTTGTAAAGGTAACACGATCGATAATAAACACTTTGGGTTTAGGGTTTAGGGTTTAGGCTCTAGGTTTAGGGTTTAGGGTTTCGCGTTTGGGGTTTCGGGTTTGGGGTTTAGGATTTCAGGTTTGGGGTTTAGGGTTTCGGGTTTGGGGTTTAGGGTTTCGGGTTTGGGGTTTAGGGTTTAGGGTTTAGGCTCTAGGTTTATGGTTTGGGGTTTATGGTTTCGGGTTTAGGGTTTAGGGTTTAGGCTCTAGGTTTATGGTTTAGGGTTTCGGGTTTGGGGTTTCAGGTTTGGGGTTTCGGGTTTGGGGTTTAGGGTTTAGGGTTTAGGCTCTAGGTTTATGGTTTAGGGTTTCGGGTTTCGGGTTTGGGGTTTCGGGTTTGGGTTTGGGTTTCAGGTTTGGTGTTTAGGGTTTCGGGTTTTAGGTTTGGGGTTTAGGGTTTCGGGTTTGGGGTTTAGGATTTTGTCCATATACATATACACGATCGATATAAATAAATGTATAGATATCTAAAGACCAAAATATCTAAGTGATTATTCCATAAACATATACACGACCATATTCGTAAAAATAGCACTACCGACATGATCGAAAAGTCATGTCTAAGTGATTATTCCATAAACATATCTAAGTGATTATTCCATAAACATATCTAAGTGATTATTCCATAAACGTATTTAAGTGATTATTCCTCCTCCATCTATCACAAAGGACACACCGTTGACGAGAGGACGACGACGGACGGCTGCGAGGATGACGTCGCGGTGAGGACGACGACGGACGGCGGCGAGGATGATGTCGCTGTGAGGATGACGGCGGACGGCGGCGTGGTCAACGCGACCAATCTCTTTTTATCTACACGTGTAAACATAATATTTTGTTAGGGTAAAAAACATTTTCTATAAACATTTTCTACAAATGTCTGTGCGTTGCAAAGGAAGACACGATTTATATATTTATTTTTCTATAAATATATATGTATACACTACAAAGAAACATTTTCTATAAACATGATTTTCTAAAAATGATTTATATAACTATATTTATATAAATATATATTCATTTTTCTATAAACATATATAAATATATATGTATTTATAATCATTCATTTTCTATATATATCATTCATTCTTTTTCTTTTTCTTTACACTGCACATACACAGCACATGCACATGCACACACGCACACACTTCACACACGCACACGGCGAGGACACACACGCCGGCGGCGGCAAACACTCCGGTGGGGCCGGGCCTCACCGGTGGTGGCCGCGCGCGAGGACGAGGCGCGGACGGCGGCAAACGGCTCTGCGCGGCTAGAGAGGCCGAGGGCGCCGCGGCGAACGGCGGCGCGGCCGGCGGGGAGTCCCGGCGGCCGGTGCGCGGCGGGCCGAGTCTTGACCGGCAGCGGCGAGGGAGGCCGAGGGCGCCGCGACGAACGGCGGCGCGGCCGGCGGGGAGTCCTGATCGAGGACGAGGGCGACGGAAGCGAGGACGACGACGAGGGAGAGAGGACGACGCGGCGGCGAGGCACACAGGGAAGACGGCGAAGACAACGGAGGCGGCGGCGCAAATTCTGACATCGATCTGGGGAGGTAGGACGGCCCTGTACCCTATATACTCGGGGACCCTTTAGTCCCGGGTAGTGGCACCACCCGGGACTAAAGGACCTTTAGTCCCGGGGCGTAAGCCTGCCCGGGACTAAAGGTTCGGACCTTTAGTCCCGGGCGGGATTACGCCCCGGGACTAAAGGTCCTTTAGTCCCGGGTGGTGCCACCGCCCGGGACTAAAGGTTCTTTCCCGCCACTGTTTTGGGCTTTCTATTTTGGGTTTTGTATTAGGTTTTCACTATATCAATATGTTGTAATACTTGTTAATTGCATAGTAAATTCAATATTAGGCTTAAAAATTCTTAAAAATAGCAGTTGTATTTTCTTTTACCTTATTGTATATTAAAAAATTTTGTAACATAAATTCTTTTCTTTTCTTATAATAACAAATATAAATGTAAATAACAATTCATATTTTGTTAATGTAAAAATATAATGTTAAATTTAAATATCTGAAACAACTGGTTCTCGATAGGAAAATTATTTTTGCATTATCTGAACGTTAAATTTTGGGTTGTTCATCTTTTATTGTCCAAATGCAACCAACAAGTTTGTGATTTTTCGGAGATGGTTTCGTACTTTTTCTAGTTTAATCAAATTACTGCGCATCGTCACCCAATAATTATTGGATAAACTAGGCCTCCGACTTGGAAAAATTTTGGGCATCTCGTGTGGGGCATCAATTTGGCCTCCAATAATTAAAATAATGATCAGAAAAATCTAACACATCATGTGCAGCATCAATTTGGGCTCATATTAACGAACCATGACTATCCATAATCATTATTAATAACCATGACTATCCATAATCATTATTAACCATGACTATCTATAACTAAAATAATGTAATAAATCAAGTCATTTCGACACCGACATCAACGAACCATGACTATCCATAATCATTATTAATTACACAAAAACTGTAATACATAATATTAGTTAAAGCATAACTATATATCAAGCGGGTACACTGGTGATCTTCTTCTTGACGTATGTCCCTTGGTTATGATCATGTCGTAACCATGGAGTCTCCTCAGTAGTTAGCAGGATGCTTGGATCTTTGGTCACACTGAAGGGTGGTATTCGGTCATCCCTTTCATAATCTTCCGACATGTCTGACTTGTCCTCAATTCCCATGATGTTTCTTCTTCCTGAAAGAACTATGTGGCGTTTTGGCTCTTTGGTTGATTTTTCATCATTTTTCCCTCTCTTGGGTTTTGTAGACATGTCTTTCACGTAAAACACCTGATTCACATCAGCAGCAAGGACGAATGGTTCACCTTTGTATCCAATATTGTTGAGATCCACTGTTGTCATCCCATACTCCTTGTCAACTGTTACTCCGCCTCCGGTCGTCTTGACCCATTGGCATCGAAACAAAGGGACTTTAAAATTAGGTGCGTAGTCTAGTTCTCAAATCTCCTCTATGCGGCCATAATATGTTTGTCTCTTCCCATTTGGGTCTGTGGCATCTACGCGAACACCACTGTTTTGGTTTGTGCTCCTTTTATCTTGGGCAATGGTGTAAAATGTGTTTCCATTTATCTCATACCCTTTGTACGTGAGGATGTGCCATGATGGTTGCCTAGCCAACAAATATAGTTGCTCATCAATATTGTTATCACCCAGACATTCTTTTCGCAACCAAGTGCTAAAAGTATTCATGTGCTCACGTGTAATCCAAACTTCATTCTTCCTAGAAAATTGGGATCGTAGGAACTACTTGTGTACCTCGATATATGGATCCACCACTGATGAGTTTTGAAGAACTGTGTAGTGCGCTTTATTGAAATAATCGTTCCCCATACCGATATATGTTTTCTTCCCTAGTGTCCCCTTTCCACACAGCCTCCCCTCGTGTCATGATTCAGGAACACCAATCGGGTCAAGGTCAGGAATAAAGTCAACACAGAACTCTATGACCTCCTCTGTCCCATAGCCCTTGGCGATGCTTCCTTCTGGCCGAGCACGTTGGTGAACATATTTTTTCAGTACTCCCATGAACCTCTCGAAGGGGAACATGTTGTGTAGGAACACAGGACCGAGAATATGAATCTCCTTGACCAGGTGAACTAGGAGGTGTGTCATGATATTAAAGAAGGATGGAGGGAACACCAACTCAAAGCTCACAAGACATTGAACCACATCATTCTGTAGAGTAGCTAGTTCTAGTGGATTAATTGCCTTCTGAGAAATTGCATTGAGGAATGCACATAGCTTCACAGTGGCCAGACATACATGTGGAGGTAGAATTCCTCTTAAAGCAACCGGAAGCAATTGCGTCATAAGCACGTGGCAGTCATGCGACTTTAAGTTTAGGAATTTCTTCTCTTGCATATTTATTATTCCCTTTATATTGGAGGAGAATCCAGATGGGACCTTGATGCTGTTTAGGCATTCAAACATGATTTTCTTCTCTTCATTGCTAAGAGTATAGCTAGCAGGTCTTAAGTAATGGCGTCCATCATCTGTCTTCTCTAGATGTATGTTGTCTCGTTCTTTCATGCGCTGCAAGTCTTGTCGTGCTTCAAGTGTATCCTTAGACTTTCCATACACACCCATGAATCCTAGAAGGTTGACACAAAGATTCTTTGTCAGGTGCATCACGTCGATCGCGTGGCGGACCTCTAGTACATGCCAATAGGATAGCTCCCAAAATATTGATTTCTTCTTCCACATGGGTGCGTGTCCCGTAGCGTCTTTCGGAACAGGTTCACTGGCCGTCCCCTTTCCAAAGACTACTTTCACATCCTTAATCATCTCAAGTATATCTTCCCCAGTTCTGTTGCGAGGCTTGCTCCGGTGGTCTGTCTCACCTTTAAAATGCTTGCCTTTCTTTCTAACCTGGTGATTCACGGAAAGAAATCGACGATGGCCAAGGTACACTACCTTTCTACATTTTTTCAAATATGTACTATCCATGTCATCAAAACAATGTGTGCATGCATTATATCCCTTGTTTGTCTGTCGTGAAAGATTACTTAGAGCAGACCAATCATTGATTGTTACGAACAACAATGCTCGCAGGTCAAAGTGTTCCTGTTTGTAATCATCCCACACACGTACACCTAATTTACTCCATAAAAGTAGGATTTCCTCAACTAATGGCCTCAGGTAGACATCGATGTCGTTGTCAGGTTGTCTCGGGCCTTGGATGAGCACTGGTATCATAATGAACTTCCGCTTCATGCATAACCATGGAGGAAGGTTGTAGATACATAGAGTAACAGGCCACGTGCTATGACTACTGCTTTGTTCCCCATAAGGATTCATCCCGTTCGTACTTAAACCAAACCTTAAGTTTCTAGCGTCTTTTGCAAATTCCGGGAATTCTCTGTCTATTGCTCTCCACTGGGACCCATCAGCAGGGTGTCTCAACATGTTGTCTACCTTACGGTCTTCTTTGTGCCATCGCACCAACTTTGCATGGTCTTTGTTCCTGAACAGACGTTCCAGACGTGGTATTATAGGAGCGTACCACATAACCTTGGCAGGGATTTTCTTCCGGGAACGTTCTTCACCCTCAACATCGCCAGGGTCATCTCGCCTGATCTTATATCGTGACGCTTTACATACAGGGCATTCATCCAAATTCTTGTATTCTTGCCACGGTACAGGATGCAGTCATTAGGACATGCATGTATCTTCTGGATTTCTAAACCCAATGGACAGACGACTTGTTTTGCTTCGTACGTAGTGGCGGGCAATTCGTTAGGCTTCGGAAGCATCTTTTCTTTTTATAATCTTCAATAATTGTCCAAATGCCTTGTCAGATACACCATTATGTGCCTTCCATTGTAGCAACTCAAGTGTTGTACCCAACTTTTTTTGTCCATCTGCAGCAGACGGGTATAGTAATTTCATGTGATCCTCTAGCATACAGTCAAACTTAGCCTTCTCCCTTTCACTTTCACAATGTCTTTGTGCATCACGAATGACATCACCAAGAGCATCATCTTCAGCGAGTGTGTCTTCTGTACTTGCCTCTTCTTCACCTTCCCCCATTGCAGTATCACCAAAGTCACCGTATTGAGCAATAATATCATTGTCAGGGTCTAATTGTTCTTCTTCACCTTCTTCCATCATAACACCAATTTCTCCATGCTTCGTCCAACAACTATAGTTTGGCATGAAACCTGACTTGAACAAGTGTGAGTGAAGACTCCTTGAGCTAGAATATTCCTTCGAATTATTACAAAGGGCACATGGGCAGCACATAAAACCATTCCGTTTGTTTGCCTCGGCCACTCTTAAAAAATAATGCACGCCATCAATGAACTCTTTTGAGCGACGATCGGCATTGTACATCCAGTGACGTGTCATCGTCTGCATTATATGACATATCACATAATTATATCTCTCATTCTTATCAACAAATTTAATTTTCTAGCTCAAATTTATAAACATGTTCATGACACCCAAATTTAGTAAGCATCACTGGTGCCATATAAGTAGTAGCAGTTGAACTTGTCTAATTAATTATTATATCAAGATAACAGTGCAACCTCATCCACTTGGCTACAACCAAAGCAACTAACAACACCTGCACATTTTTCCCACATCACAGTCCAACAAGATGGACAGCCTGCCACTCCAACCTGATAGGAAGGTAAGGTAGGGGTAGGTGCAGTGGGAATTGAGTTGATTCTTGAGTTGAAAGCCTCTAGAGCTGTAGAAGCTTCCTCAAAAGACTTGTACTTTTTATGCACAGCTCCCCTAACTTTGAGGACATACTGATTGCACTCGGCCCAGCTGGTGTAAATACCTGGCTTGGTGCCCTCAAAATGACATACCAAGCAGGCATCCTTCTGCATTTTAGTTGACCAGTAAACTAAAGTATTATATATTTCTAATTTCTGTAAAAAAAATGATTTAACTGTTCTCTATTTCTCCAAAAAATTAAAATAAACTAATTAAACCGGTCACATTTTGTAAACTAAAGTATTATATATTTCTATTTTCTGTAAACAAATGATTTAAATGATCTCTATTTCTCTAAAAGATTAAAATAAACTAATTAAACTGGTCACATTTTGTAAACTAAAGTATTATATATTTCTAATTTCTGTAAACAAATGATTTAACTGATCTCTATTTCTCCAAAAAATTAAAATAAACTAATTAAACCGGTCACATTTTGTAAACAAAAGTATTATATATTTCTATTTTCTGTAAACAAATGATTTAAATGATCTCTATTTCTCTAAAAATTAAAATAAACTAATTAAACTGGTCACATTTTGTAAACTAAAGTATTATATATTTCTAATTTATGTAAACAAATGATTTAACTGATCTCTATTTCTCCAAAAAGTCAAAATAAACTAATTAAACCGGTCACATTTTGTAAACTAAAGTATTATATATTTCTAATTTCTGTAAACAAATGATTTAACTGATCTCTATTTCTCCAAAAAGTTAAAATAAACTAATTAAACCGGTCACATTTTGTAAACTAAAGTATTATATATTTCTAATTTCTGTAAACAAATGATTTAACTGATCTCTATTTCTCTAAAAGGTTAAAATAAACTAATTAAACCGGTCACATTTTGTAAACTAAAGTATTATATATTTCTATTTTCTGTAAACAAATGATTTAAATGATCTCTATTTCTCTAAAAGGTTAAAATAAACTAATTAAACTGGTCACATTTTGTTTTTAGGGTACTAATTTAAACTATCGAGTGAATGAACTCAAAATAGCTTCAAAAACCATATATATAAGTGGCGGCTACAAAAATGGAAAACTGAAGCTAGTAACCCTTCAAGGAGTCGATGGCGGCGTAGATGTGATGAAATAAATCAATCGCCGGAGATGTGTTAAACAAAAATCACCGGAGAAGAGAGAGCAAACATGCAAGCAAGTGACTGAATGAAGAAAAAAATGAAGACAGGAGCTCGGGCACGGCTGGAGGTGGAAGAACAGTTCAAATATAGTAAGGGACATTTAGCCCCGGTCCTTATTCCCAGCCGGGGCTAAATGCCAACATTTAGCCCCGGCTGGATAGACCAACCAGGACAAAACCTTTTAGTCCTGGTTGGTAACACCAACCGGGACTAAAGATGCCAACATTTAGCCCCGGTTGGTGTCAGGTCAATCTTTAGCCTCGGTTGGTGACACCAACCGGGGCTAAAGGTCCCCTGACAAATGAGCCGTTGGGCTGGGGAACTCGTCAGAGGGACCTTTACCGGGGCTAAAGGCCTTTCTAGTCCCAGGCGCAAATTTTTCCGTGACTAAAGCTGATTTTGCAAATCGTCCAAATGTCTGTTGTCTAGCAGTGGGTTTCTATCGAAGGTTTCATAAAAGCTCCGTTTATATTTAAAACACTATCCTGATTATCTGTAGTTATTTGAACTACAATTTTTAGGGAAATGCGTGTACATATATATTTCTACTGATGGTTCAAATCAGCAGTAGTTGTCGACGGTACTCAACAACTTGCAGTTGCATCTTCATCATGCCAGCACAGATGTTTTGTGTACTTTCTTTTATGCAAAGTTTTATAGAGAAGATTGGGCACATAATTAATTAAAAAAAATTCTACTTGATAAAAGACAGAGTACGGGACCTGCACAGAATGAGTCGGGGCTCCTGGACTGTTCTCTGCATCCACCCATCGACATGGTATGCGGTTTTCCTCAGTCTAGTTTCCTTTGCCACGATCTGTTGTGCATCCTTTAGCTCCTGAACATCTTAGTTCACTGGGTAGCGTGTCCGTGCGTTGCTACGAGACAATTAAATTTTTATAAAAGCACATACGAATCACACGATAAGATAACAGTACTATAAAACTAAAGATATTAAAGTGATATTTAATTTAAAAATCAAAGTTCATGAAATTAACATAATCACGGAGAGCGTGGCGTCACAGACTCACAAACTCTATTGTATAGACTTTTCCGTGATGCAGTTAAGAAAATATTTTATATCCATAGAGAGAAAACTATATCCATTTCTTCCGTGCGCTAATAAATATGTAAATAAGTTTTATTTGTTATGATTGGTTTGTTTGGATAAAACCATTGCCTCCCATAGAATTAGGGAAATAAAACAATGCTATTGATTGGTTTGTTTGGATGATAATAATAAATTAAAACCATTGGTTAGAGCAGTCTCTGAGGAGTGAGGACCTATCCTACAAATGTAGGTGAGCCATCCGCCACCGTCCACCGGCAACACACCAAAACCACACTGCAAGGATGGACACAATCTTGAAAAACCCACTTGACTGTTTCATATCTAATGATTCTGATCCGAGCTTGCATTGGAAGTCCCAAATTTGATTATGAAATGCTCACCATGTCTTCGGAAATTCTGAAATGATCTAAAAGGTTTCCGTTTTTCTCCGTGAGATCTCAGCTGTGACTGTGTTATTAATGATAGTTTAAGCCAACTCAAGAATTCTGACTCGCTGGCTGGGACCTTACATATCTGAAGAAATAGCACGCGGCAACATGCCCGTGCCGAGAGCACATACGTTGCGTTAGTGATAGTGCTAATGATCTTGGATTGAAGCCTGCCAAGGCAATGCCTAGCCAAGCAAGCAATGCAATCCTGGCCCCAAATCGAACACCTAGAGCCATGCCTGACCAGGCACGTTTATGAAGCTCCAATCCAAACAGGCCCCATTGTTTTGATGAAATGCAAATATTTTCATCACATGTAAAGAGTCAGGATCTTTTCATCGGAGCGCCTAAAACCTGTATAGGTTCAAGTGCTGCTTTACACTCGAGAAACAAATCTTAAGAATATAGTTCACACTATCTCAGAATCAAACCTCATGGAACTTATTATCAGTGGCGGGCCCAGTGGGTAGTCCAGGTAGGCCCAGGACTACCCTGAAATTTGGCCCAATAATTTCTTAGTAGTCCACAGCCCATACAAGTTTGGCCCGGGTGACAACCATTCGCTCCAACATCTCTCCCAAGCCGCGATGGACGCGACCAAGGCCTATGACCCCGACTCTTTCGGTTCCAGTTGCAGTGCGAGAGACCATCGCTCTCGCCTCCGGCTGAGCCTCGAGGGCCAAGCGCTAGCGGCAGCGGGTCAAGCGCTGGCCGCCGCCCTGCTTCTGCCGCGGCCACGCCTCGTCGAGCGGCACCCTCCGGCCTCCGTCGCGAGTCCGCGACACCGCCCCGCGCAGATTGGAGAGCGATAACCAACGGGAGCTCGCCAGTCCCGAATCCTGATTGGCGATTCCAAGAGCCAGAGTCCATCGTTGCTTGTCTCGTCCTGTCCGAGATTACAAGTCTACTGTCCTGTCCGCTGTGTGTTGCCACTGCCTGTGAGTATGGTTCTGCCAAATTCCACTGTCTTAAGCCATGGTAATACGGTTTGGGCATAAAATTGGGATTAGTTATCAAATATACGTGAAATTAGTGTCTGACTCAGTATTATTATTAGGTAGGAATTTGTTAGTGTGAATGAAATCATGTCCTAAAATTGAATGAATTTTTTTGTCATTTTTCAAAAAGTTGAGGCATCAAGAAACTAATATAGCATAGAGCATTTTCTTTACAATTGTATATACTGGACCATTTAAAGAATTATATTCAACTTTATCAGATTTTACCGTATTCTGTATAAAAATTTCTATTATATTTACCGTATCTTGGGTCCAAAATTTTTGGCCAGGACTACCCGAGTTTTAAATCCTGGGTCCGCCACTGCTTATTATGCCAGAAAGATAATCTGAAATAAATTTGCTGATCAAAACTCGATACAGTTGGCGTTTACATAAAATAGCTTGATAGAACATTAAATAAACAAACAGTGATCATTCCGCTATCAACATTTTGACATCATGAACTACACTTGAACGAGGTTAACAGTGTCGTGCAACTCCAGAGGCTAATTCACTCATCCGGAAACAATACCTGCATGGTCACTTTTACATGTTCCTGCACATTCCTGGTTAACGAGACTCCTAGATATGAAGGAGATCAAGCTCATTTCAAGCCCGGTGAACTTAGAACCTTCTAAATCTACATGAAATGGACAGTGAACCTGCAAAAAACTTGCGACTGCGGTCATCAGGACACGATTCAATCTTTGGCAACTTGCGACTGCAAAAAAACTGCACACGATTCAATCTATGGCATATAGTTTCCCCATCATAGCAAGTTGCCAAGTACATTATCAGAACTTCAGTCACCAATGCTCGTTTAGTCATTAAAGCATTGGAGCATGTGCATCAGGTCAAAGGGTGCAGTAAGATCATAATAAGCATGCTCTATCGCAATTTTTGGGTCATTGTGATATGTAAATCAATACGACCAAAAAACTTTCAGTCAGTTTAAAAAAAGTTCCAGCTACCTAAAGTTTCAGATATTAACTACTCACACCAATTAAATTAGAAAGCTTATACTTAAAACACCAACTTCAAATTGGCTTAATGTTCTCATTAAAAATGGTTTGAAGTTTAAACATAATTTGCATGTGGCAACGGCACTGTACTCGCACAAGTACAAATCGTTGTATGTTCAGCTAGCTAACCTCAGTTCAATAATGCTCTTGGGGTCTGTTTGGTTCAAAGCCTACCAGGTAGCAGCAATCTACACCCCAGGAACAAAAAAACCAAAGCCTGAGATTGCATGAAGAGCCATGCAAAGCTGCCTGGATTGAAACCAAACAGTCCCTGAAGATTTAGGCAGGGGGTTGAACTGATTGTGTTTGGTGGCAGGGGTAGGTGAATGAAGCAAGAATGGGAAGCAAAGACCACTAAAACGACCATAACTAACTAGGCTTGCGTCCTACAGTCAACATAGCTCCGATACCAATTTGTCACACCCAATTTTAAGAACAAAATTGAATGCAATAACTCATGTGTGCCCAGAGATCAATCACACACATAAGCCACAAATTTAAGAAGTACCATCACATATGTTTATTACATAACGAATAATATTCAAAGTCTTTACATAGCAGCGGATAAATAAAGTTTCTCTCGCGGTAGCTCCATCACAGGGAAGATGACTGGTTGACAGCAAGACTAGAACTCTTCAGGGAAGTCGTTATTACCATAGCAATCTGTTACCCATCCGGGATTTTTATCCAAGTAGAAGGAAAATAAACAAGCATAAGTACATCTCGTACTTAACAAGTGTAACATGGGGTTCATGAGGCTCAAAAAGGCTGACACTGGTTTAACTGCAGTAGCTTTTAGTTGGCACAATTTTAATAATTAAGGTGAACATATATGGATGCTTAAAACCCAACCCACATGATCATAATAACTGAAACATAGCAATAAGGTAATCAACATGTGCAACATAAATAAACAACAAATAACAACTAAGTCTGTGAGTTTTCCGGGCCGCTCGTATCCGTGAGCACTGCTGATATATCAGTTTATTAAACTCTGCGCAGAGGTGTACACTTTACCCGATGAGTCGTGATATCCAGATGCCCGGGTTAATTACTCCCATAACACTTCCGAGGTGAGTGGGCAGGATACACGCAAAGCCTTTCAAAGGTTCGTCTAACAAGTTAGGGCCGCTAGTTCTTAAGGCAAGGGGATGTAGAGCCCTCCTTCCAGGTGGCACAAAAACACGCAGCCTATACTCACGTGGACAGAAGCCGCACTATACCCGTCTCGGCAAGACCCAACGCGCCTATACAGGTGTCCACTAACAAGCTAGAAAAGGTCCTTATACTGAGCTAAGGTCAGAGCCATATAACCCTCATGGTTGCACTGTATGTCCCAGCTTTTGCTGACAGGAGGTCCTAAACCATGTTGCTAAAAAGATCAAGTTTTATTCACCGTTATTAGATCATGTTTGGTTTAAGTAAAGCTCTAGCAAAACTCTACCCATATGCATAGCATCCCAAGGTTAACAAGGTAACAGGTCAAAAATCTAGGATAACTAGATAGGAAGTCAAAATTAGACACATGCATATGAATTTAGATGCTTCATGGTGAATAGGTCAACAAGGATGATCCCATGCTATACTTGCCTGATTCAGAGTACTCTGGTTGCTCCTGGTTGTCGAAGTAGGGCTCCTGATCACCAACGTAATTCTCACCGTGTCTGAACTCGATTACCACATCATCATACAAGCAACGGTACAACAATCATACAAAGCAAACAAGCTATAATTAGAACATTACACCAATCAGCAAGAAAATAATATAAAAAGTTTGAAAACAGAAAGTACGATCTACCACGATCACATAAACGCGAGAATCACGAAAAACGGAATTATAACGTGAAAGTTATGAGCTAAACAAGTTACAAAACCTTAATTAGTAGATTAAACCTAACTCAAATTTTAAGTACTGAAAACAGTATAGATTTTCATACAGATAGATAGATCTTTTCAAAACGAATCTAACGCAACTTGAACGGACTAAATCGGACTAAAAACGTAGAAGTTATAAGCATTTGAAATCAGTGGCAAAACTGTAAATAAACTGAAATTGAATTTATATTTAAAATCGATTTAAACAAATCTGCGGATTGGATGGACTGCGCCTCAAATAGGACAAAGCGCAGGGGCTCAAACGGAAGAATTCGCAGACTCAATGAACAGGGCCATTGGGACCGCGGGTTTAGACCTAAATATTTGGGGGACTCTTTAGCAAAGGTGACAGACGAAGGGGTATCGAGCGATTCTGAGCGCTAGATCCAGAATGGACGGCTCGGATTAGATCAGGGTGAGACCGGCGGCGCTTTCACCGGGGAGAAAGAAGGACGCGGCGGCTCCATGGCCGGAAGGCGGCGGCGCGGCTCGGGATTGCGCTACAGAGCGGTAGAGACCTCGGGAAAAGATCCAATCGAAAGAGAAACTCAACGCGAACTCACCAGTGGTGTTAATGGCGTCGGGGAGGTCTCGGTGACGGCGGATTGCACAGTTTGGCGGACGGCGGCCTCTGCAGAGCGACGGCGAGCGATTAGGGGATCAAAACAAGGGGGAAAAAGAGGGAAATCTACTCGGTTAACTTCGAAAGATCAAGGGGAAACTCGAGATACCACTTACGGGCACTAGAACTCGGTGAAGCGTCGGGTCGACGGCGGCGGTTCTTCGGCGGCCGCGGAGCTTGTCGCGGGAGCGGTGTAGGGCACGAGAGCAGAAGCTTGATGCGTGGGGAGAGGCGGCGGGCTCCGGGGAATCTATTTAAGGGGTCGGCTCGGTCGATTTGGCAAGCGAGGACGCGTAGCATCGATGGAGTCGAACTCGGCATCGAGTTCGAGCCGGAGACGGGAGGGAGACGCCGTCCCTGACCGGTGGGGTATGCTGTCAGCGAGAGCGGCCGCGGGAGCGGCGACCCTCGGGCGAGACGGAAGCGGCGACGCGCACGCAAGGCTGGACCCTCGAGCGAGACGGAGACGGCTACGCGCACGCGAGGCTGGACCCTCGGGCGAGACGGAGACGGCTACGCGCACGCGAGGCTAGACCCTCGGGCGAGACGGAGACGGCTACGTGCACGCGAATGCAGCGCCGAGGCTGGACCCTCGGCTCGGCGCGGGGCTGCGGCGCTGCGCAGGGGCTGCTGGGCCGGGCGGCGCGGCGCTGCGCGCGGGCGTTGGGCCGGGCGGCGGCCCATGCAGGCGAAGGAGAGAGGGAAAGAAGCAGGCCAGCAAGAGGGAGAGAGCGGGCCGGCCAAGCTGGCTCGGGCCAGAAGGGAGAAAGGAGGAAGGGAGAGAAGGAAAATTGTTTTCCAATTTCAGATTTGATTTTTCAAATGCATTCTCAAATCCTTTTTGAATTCAAACAATTTTTGAACTAAAACCGCACATCACAAAAATAAGATATGCACCAGCATGTATGCATCAACATGATCTTTGGCCTAGGATTAATTTTAGCTTTTGCAAATAGTTTTATTAACTAGTTTCCATGCAACACATAAAATGCATAATTAAATCATATTGCCTGTTTCAAATCGATGCAAATTTTTGGGATGTTACAATTCTACCCCCCTTAAAGAATCTCGTCCTCGAGATTCCAGCGATGCTTACTCAAACAACTGTGGGTATGACTTTCTCAAATCCTCTTCTCTTTCCCAAGTTGCCTCTGCTTCTGAGTACCGATTCCACTGAACCTTGCACATCTTTATTACTCTGCTCCTGGTAACTCTTTCAGCTGTTTCTAAAATCTTCGTCGGATACTCATCATAAGTCAAATCTTCCTTAACTGTGAGCTCCTCTAACGGTATCTGCTCTTCAGGCACTCGTAGACACTTTTTCAACTGAGAAACATGAAACACATTATGCACTCCTGACAAGCTTTCAGGCAACTCTAACTGATATGCCACTTCACCACGTCTTTCAAGGATCTTGAATGGTCCAATATACCTGGGTGCTAGCTTTCCTTTCTTATTGAACCTTTTCACACCTTTCATCGGTGACACCTTTAGGTAGACATAATCACCTACTGCAAAAGTTAGATCTCGACGACGGTTGTTTGCATAACTCTTCTGCCGAGACTGAGCGGCTTTCAGGTTATCTCTGATTATCCTGACATGTTCCTCAGCATTCCTCAACACATCAGGTCCAAACACTTGACTCTCACCTGTCTGATCCCAGAACAACGGCGTTCTACACGATCTTCCATACAAAGCTTCAAACGGTGCCATCTTTAGACTCTCCTGATAGCTGTTGTTATATGAGAACTCTGCATAACACAAATTCTTGTCCCAACTGGTGCCATACTGTAATGCACAAGCTCTCAACATGTCTTCTAGAATCTGATTTGTTCTTTCTGTCTGTCCATCAGTCTGTGGATGATAAGCAGTACTGAAGTTCAACCTTGTGCCTAATGATCGATGTATCATCTGCCAAAAGTGAGAGGTGAACTGAGTACCACGATCTGACACAATCTTTCGGGGTACTCCATGCAAACATACTATCCGTTCCATATACAATTCTGTCAATCTAGCTCCCGTATAGGTAGTTTTGACTGGTATAAAGTGAGCGACTTTGGTCAATCGATCAACTATTACCCATATGGAGTCGTACCCTCTCTGCGTACGAGGCAAACCAACTATAAAGTCCATACCGACTTCTTCCCACTTCCATTCAGGTATCTTCATCGGTTGTAACAAACCAGCGGGTCTTTGATGTTCTGCCTTCACCCTCTGACATGTATCACACAAAGCGACGTACTCGGCTACATCTCGCTTCAGTCCATCCCACCAATACTTTTTCTTCAGATCACGGTACATCTTAGTGCTTCCAGGATGAATGGAATAAGCTGACTCATGCACTTCTCGCAGTATAGACTCACGTATCTCCTTGATTGCAGGTACACATAATCTATTCCCATGCCACAATGTACCATCATCATCTAACCGGAAACCTGACGCTTTGCCAAGAACAATATTATCAGCTATCTGCTTCAACTTTTTATCTGACATCTGACCCTTACGTATCTCTTGCATCAATACTGGTTCAAGTTCTAACTCTATTCTGTTGATCACAATTCCCAAGTTCAGATGTGCAAATTCAGCACACAACTCTTCTGGCATAGAAGCAATTCGGATCTCATTGGCATGGCTTTTTCTGCTCAAGACATCTGCTACAACATTAGCCTTTCCGGGATGGTAGTGTATTTCCAAATCATAATCCTTAATCAATTCCAACCATCTGCGCTGCCTCAAATTCAGATCAGACTGAGTGAAAATGTATTTCAAGCTCTTATGATCGGTATAGATGTCCGTCTTGTGACCCACTAGATAGTGTCTCCAAATCTTCAATGCATGGACAACAGCTGCCAATTCTAATTCATGAGTGGGATAGTTCAGCTCATGCTTTCTCAACTGCCTCGATGCATATGCTACCACTCTGCCTTCTTGCATAAGAACACAACCCAAACCTTGACGAGACGCATCACAATAAATAGAGAAGTCCTTACTTAGATCTGGCAGAATTAACACTGGAGCTGTAGTCAGACGTTTCTTCAACTCCTCGAAATTAGCTTGACACTTATTAGACCAAACAAACTTAGCATTCTTTTCTAGCAGAGCTGTCATTGGCTTAGCAAGCTTGGAGAATCCTTCAATGAACCTTCTATAATAACCGGCCAATCCGAGGAAACTACGAATCTCGGTCACATCTGTTGGTGGTTTCCAATTCAACACATCTTCAACCTTGCCTGGATCTACTGAAATGCCTCCATTAGAGATAACATGTCCAAGGAAAGAAACTTCCTTTAACCAAAACTCACACTTGCTGCGCTTGGCATACAACTTGTGCTCTCTGAGTTTCTGTAGCACTAACCTCAGATGTTCAGCATGATCTTCCTTGTTCTTAGAGTATACCAGAATATCGTCAATAAACACAACTACGAACTTGTCGAGATATTCCATGAACACCTTGTTCATCAAATACATAAAGTAGGCAGGTGCATTGGTCAATCCAAATGACATGACTGTATACTCATACAACCCATACCTTGTAGTGAAAGCTGTCTTTGGAATATCAGATGCTCGAATCTTCAACTGATGGTAACCAGAACGCAGATCAATTTTAGAGAATACACATGCACCTTTAAGCTGATCAAACAGATCATCGATCCTCGGCAACGGGTACTTATTCTTGATAGTAACCTCATTAAGCGATCTATAATCAACACACATCCGTTGACCACCATCCTTCTTGTCAACAAAAATGACAGGAGCTCCCCAAGGTGATGAACTAGGACGAATAAACCCTTTTTCTTGTAACTCTTTAATTTATTTCTTAAGTTCTTCTAATTCAGGTACTCCCATTCTATATGGTCTTTTAGCTATGGGTGCAGTTCCAGGTAAAAGTTCAATAATAAATTCAATGTCGCGATCAGGTGGCATACCTGGCAGGTCATCGGGGAACACATCCGGGAACTCATCCACCACTAGATCTTCCGGAAAAACCTCTTCATTCATCTGGTTCACGGTTGCAGTCGGTGTTGGTTGTAGCACTACCTTCACACTGATTCTGTCTCCCTTAGCTGTGGTAACTGTCACAACTTTATCTTGACACTGTATATCTGTCTTACACCTCTTCATCCAGTCCATACCCAGTATCAAATCAATGCCAGCTGTTCTCAGCACAATTGGGGATACTGAGAAATCTACCCCCCCTAGGGACACATCTATAGGCATACACTGAAGCGTAGCTTGCAATCCTCCACCCGGTGAGGTAACCATTATGGGGGTTTTCATGAGACTAACAGGTAGGTTATGCATTCTAACAAATGTATGTGATGCACCAGAATCGAAAAGAACTGTAGCAGGAATGGAGCTGATATTGAACGTACCAAGCATGATTTCTGGCGCCTCTTGCACGGTCTCTGCGGACACGTGGTTCACCTTGCCTGAGTTAGGTGATGGATTCGGTCGTCCCCTATGATTGTTGTTCTGGTTCTGCGGAGTCTATTGGTTCTGCTTCTTAGGGCAGTTGTAGGAGAGGTGACCAGCATCACCACAGACAAAACACTTGTTGGGAGTGTTAGGTGCACTATTCTTCATGGGGGTGTTGACAGGGGTTCCTTGGCATTGAGCTTGATTATTAGGCTGTTGTTGGGGGCGTTGATTATTACCCTGCTGCTGCTGCGGGTATGAAGGACGTTGTTGTCCCTGGTTGCGGTTCCACTGAGTAGTAGGTCCCTGGTACCTCTGCTGATTGCCTGGTGCGAAGTTGGAACGAGGGTGGTTGTTATTACCAGAGGACTGACCTTGGAGCTTCCTCTTTCTAGCCTCCATTTCCTTGCGCTTGTTGTCAACCACTATAGCACGGTTGACTAGAGTCTGGTAACTGGCATACTCATTGGACATTAGCTGCAGTGCCAGTCCGTCATTCAGACCCTTGAGAAAGCGACGCTGCTTGTCGGCATCCTGAGCAATATCAGTGGGGGCATAGCGTGACAATTGAGCAAACTTGTCACGGTACTCAGCAACGGTCATGGCTCCTTGGCGTAGAGATCTGAACTCTTCCTGCTTCAATTCAATCAGACCAGCAGGGATATGGTACGCTTTGAAGTTGGTCTTGAATTCCTCAAAGGTGACAGGTGGGGCATTGTTGGCTTGACCGAACTGAAACGATTCCCACCAATCCAGAGCAGCTCCTTGCAACTGACCAGAAGCATAGAGCACCTTCTCCTGGTCATTGCATTGCGCGATGGTAAGCTGGCGTTCAATAGCACGAAGCCAGTCATCAGCCTCCAGGGGATCAGCGGCATGAGAGAACACTGGCGGGTGACCCTTCAAAAACTCACCCCTCTTGTCCCTCACTTGCATCGGTGGTGCTCCTCCAACTGGCTGATGCTGCATATGTTGCATCATAGTTTGCATAAATTGGGCTTGGATGCCCATCAACTGCTGAATGTCAACTGGGGGTGGTGGTGGCGGGTTAACAGGTGCTCCACGACCACGGCCACGTCCACGTCCACCTCCAACTCCACCTCCTCTGGCGGCCATCTGTGTTTCCAAATAGGGATCAAGGTTAGTGAACTTTTTAAGAAAAGATCACTTATATGAGGGAAACAGGAGATCTGAAAATTTCTGGGCGAGATTCCAGTAACATCAGTACAGAAAAACAGTCATATTCGGAGTTCCAGAAATCCAAACAGGGCGTGTGATACACGGTTGGAAATATAACGAAATTATCTACAACTTTTATTTAAGTGACTTTCCCAGATTCTGTCGTTAAGTTAGTCAAAAACAGAGAACAAACAGATCTATCCAGAGCTCAAAACTGCGCAGAAACTCTAACTTGAAACAGCCATATCTCACAAACCATAACAGCTATTGAAGTGATTCCAGAGGCATTGGTTAGATATAGGAGTCTATTTTCCATCATAAAATTTTCAGCCCTGTTGCACGATCAGAACTTGAGATATAACCAAAAGATCACAGGTTGCTCCAGAAAACAGCATAGGACAAGATGTAACTAACCCTCTTATTATTCATAAACGTTATGTCTAACTATGAGATTTGTAGACAAGCCCACAAATCTCAACACTCATTACAAAGAACCAAATCACACATAAGCATAATAATAATCCAACTCACACATAAAGAAACACACTAGCACAAAAGTTAACTAGACTCGACAAACGCTTACTAATATCATCTTATTACATAGAAGGGTGACCTATGCCTATTTGTAGAGCGGTTCACGGAGCCTCTTGTACATCGGGGGTTGATCGAGCAGCTCCAAGAGACCATCTATGGTGCTATAGCATCTTTTGAGATCCTTTCCCAAAGATACCACCTCCTTTTCCAAGTCCGCGTTAGACCTTTCCCTGTCAAGGAGAAAATCTCGTGTGGCCTTCTCGGTTGGAGTTGCATTGGGGTCTTCTACCATAGCCTCCTTATTCTCACTGTTCCAATAGGGCAGATAGCGGTATGCATCATCCCTCATGTTTTCAATGCGACGACCCCGGAACGCTTTGTAGGCTTCAACTGCCACGGCTTCCAAGGCTGACGCGAGAGTGGACCGACGAGCTCTGTGGCCAATCACCATCTCATGTAGGTATAGGCCACTCTCTGGTTCTCGGACGGCGACAGTCACTCTTGCCTTCCAATAGGTCCTTTCCATGGGATGACTGTACCTCCAGTGGGTGTACTGTACGATGATGTTCTTGTCGGGGTAGTAGGCATCAAAAAGTCTCATCAGCCTGTGATGTGTGGGACTCTGGGCAGCTGTGGGCGCTCCGACGAGATACCCGGAGTCCACGTCCCAACCCGTTGGAAGCTCTTCATCGTCTTCAACCTCCAGCACTTCTGGGGGCACTGGCGCGGGAGGTACTGGAGCTTGTGGAACTGGTGCTTGTTGAGCTGGAGCCTGTACTGGTGGTGCCGGCGCTTGGGGTTCCACTTCTTGAGGTGCTTGTTCTTGCAGCGCTGGCTCTTGCGGTGCTAAGTCCTGTTGTTCTGGCTCCTGGGGTGCTTGCGGAACGGGGTTGCCTGCTCTCAGGCCTGACCTCATGCGACCACCGACAGACTTGCGGGCGGTACGACGAGCCATCTATGGAGTAGACCAAGAGACAGATACAATAGAATCAATATATATTTGTGTAATAGAGCAAGTAGAGAGAAGCATATAATTTGATAAATTAACAAGGATAAGATAAATAGCAAGAATGGGAAGCAAAGACCACTAAAACGACCATAACTAACTAGGCTTGCGTCCTACAGTCAACATAGCTCCGATACCAATTTGTAAACCCAATTTTAAGAACAAAATTGAATGCAATAACTCATGTGTGCCCAGAGATCAATCACACACATAAGCCACAAATTTAAGAAGTACCATCACATATGTTTATTACATAACGAATAATATTCAAAGTCTTTACATAGCAGCGGATAAATAAAGTTTCTCTCGCGGTAGCTCCATCACAGGGAAGATGCTGGTTGACAGCAAGACTAGAACTCTTCAGGGAAGTCGTCATTACCATAGCAATCTGTTACCCATCCGGGATTTTTATCCAAGTAGAAGGAAAATAAACAAGCATAAGTACATCTCGTACTTAACAAGTGTAACATGGGGTTCATGAGGCTCAAAAAGGCTGACACTGGTTTAACTGCAGTAGCTTTTAGTTGGCACAATTTTAATAATTAAGGTGAACATATATGGATGCTTAAAACCCAACCCACATGATCATAATAACTGAAACATAGCAATAAGGTAATCAACATGTGCAACATAAATAAACAACAAATAACAACTAAGTCTGTGAGTTTTCCGGGCCGCTCGTATCTGTGAGCACTGCTGATATATCAGTTTATTAAACTCTGCGCAGAGGTGTACACTTTACCCGATGAGTCGTGATATCCAGATGCCCGGGTTAATTACTCCCATAACACTTCCGAGGTGAGTGGGCAGGATACACGCAAAGCCTTTCAAAGGTTCGTCTAACAAGTTAGGGCCGCTAGTTCTTAAGGCAAGGGGATGTAGAGCCCTCCTTCCAGGTGGCACAAAAACACGCAGCCTATACTCACGTGGACAGAAGCCGCACTATACCCGTCTCGGCAAGACCCAACGCGCCTATACAGGTGTCCACTAACAAGCTAGAAAAGGTCCTTATACTGAGCTAAGGTCAGAGCCATATAACCCTCATGGTTGCACTGTATGTCCCAGCTTTTGCTGACAGGAGGTCCTAAACCATGTTGCTAAAAAGATCAAGTTTTATTCACCGTTATTAGATCATGTTTGGTTTAAGTAAAGCTCTAGCAAAACTCTACCCATATGCATAGCATCCCAAGGTTAACAAGGTAACAGGTCAAAAATCTAGGATAACTAGATAGGAAGTCAAAATTAGACACATGCATATGAATTTAGATGCTTCATGGTGAATAGGTCAACAAGGATGATCCCATGCTATACTTGCCTGATTCAGAGTACTCTGGTTGCTCCTGGTTGTCGAAGTAGGGCTCCTGATCACCAACGTAATTCTCACCGTGTCTGAACTCGATTACCACATCATCATACAAGCAACGGTACAACAATCATACAAAGCAAACAAGCTATAATTAGAACATTACACCAATCAGCAAGAAAATAATATAAAAAGTTTGAAAACAGAAAGTACGATCTACCACGATCACATAAACGCGAGAATCACGAAAAACGGAATTATAACGTGAAAGTTATGAGCTAAACAAGTTACAAAACCTTAATTAGTAGATTAAACCTAACTCAAATTTTAAGTACTGAAAACAGTATAGATTTTCATACAGATAGATAGATCTTTTCAAAACGAATCTAACGCAACTTGAACGGACTAAATCGGACTAAAAACGTAGAAGTTATAAGCATTTGAAATCAGTGGCAAAACTGTAAATAAACTGAAATTGAATTTATATTTAAAATCGATTTAAACAAATCTGCGGATTGGATGGACTGCGCCTCAAATAGGACAAAGCGCAGGGGCTCAAACGGAAGAATTCGCAGACTCAATGAACAGGGCCATTGGGACCGCGGGTTTAGACCTAAATATTTGGGGGACTCTTTAGCAAAGGTGACAGACGAAGGGGTATCGAGCGATTCTGAGCGCTAGATCCAGAATGGACGGCTCGGATTAGATCAGGGTGAGACCGGCGGCGCTTTCACCGGGGAGAAAGAAGGACGCGGCGGCTCCATGGCCGGAAGGCGGCGGCGCGGCTCGGGATTGCGCTACAGAGCGGTAGAGACCTCGGGAAAAGATCCAATCGAAAGAGAAACTCAACGCGAACTCACCAGTGGTGTTAATGGCGTCGGGGAGGTCTCGGTGACGGCGGATTGCACAGTTTGGCGGACGGCGGCCTCTGCAGAGCGACGGCGAGCGATTAGGGGATCAAAACAAGGGGGAAAAAGAGGGAAATCTACTCGGTTAACTTCGAAAGATCAAGGGGAAACTCGAGATACCACTTACGGGCACTAGAACTCGGTGAAGCGTCGGGTCGACGGCGGCGGTTCTTCGGCGGCCGCGGAGCTTGTCGCGGGAGCGGTGTAGGGCACGAGAGCAGAAGCTTGATGCGTGGGGAGAGGCGGCGGGCTCCGGGGAATCTATTTAAGGGGTCGGCTCGGTCGATTTGGCAAGCGAGGACGCGTAGCATCGATGGAGTCGAACTCGGCATCGAGTTCGAGCCGGAGACGGGAGGGAGACGCCGTCCCTGACCGGTGGGGTATGCTGTCAGCGAGAGCGGCCGCGGGAGCGGCGACCCTCGGGCGAGACGGAAGCGGCGACGCGCACGCAAGGCTGGACCCTCGAGCGAGACGGAGACGGCTACGCGCACGCGAGGCTGGACCCTCGGGCGAGACGGAGACGGCTACGCGCACGCGAGGCTAGACCCTCGGGCGAGACGGAGACGGCTACGTGCACGCGAATGCAGCGCCGAGGCTGGACCCTCGGCTCGGCGCGGGGCTGCGGCGCTGCGCAGGGGCTGCTGGGCCGGGCGGCGCGGCGCTGCGCGCGGGCGTTGGGCCGGGCGGCGGCCCATGCAGGCGAAGGAGAGAGGGAAAGAAGCAGGCCAGCAAGAGGGAGAGAGCGGGCCGGCCAAGCTGGCTCGGGCCAGAAGGGAGAAAGGAGGAAGGGAGAGAAGGAAAATTGTTTTCCAATTTCAGATTTGATTTTTCAAATGCATTCTCAAATCCTTTTTGAATTCAAACAATTTTTGAACTAAAACCGCACATCACAAAAATAAGATATGCACCAGCATATATGCATCAACATGATCTTTGGCCTAGGATTAATTTTAGCTTTTGCAAATAGTTTTATTAACTAGTTTCCATGCAACACATAAAATGCATAATTAAATCATATTGCCTGTTTCAAATCGATGCAAATTTTTGGGATGTTACAAATGTGCAATTTAGTGAAATATTGGCAGTCAGAAGCAAAGTTTGGTATACCTAGTTTCTGATGGTAATTTCAAAAAGGCAATGTGGTTCTAGTGCTACTTTTATTTTGGGACGGCAGAGGCGGAGCCACCGCTCAGACACCCCGGACGGCCGGCCGGGCTCGTCCACGAAATTTAAAAGAAAAAGTTTATTGTATCAAAAAAAGAACATTGCGGTTTTCTAGCTAAAATTTTTGCACAGTATAAATTGCCCGGGCTTCTAAAAGATTCTGGCTCCGCTAGCAGTCACACATCACTGAGAAGGAAGTAACCCACATCTTCCATGGAAAGGCAAGTAACAGCTCCCTAGGGTTTTTTTGAGTAACATATTACTGGCTTTTTGGGTGGCACATAGGAAACAAGTATTTCAACAAAAACCACTAAACTGAAGCAAGTTTCAAACAAGCAAATACAGACAGTCTCAAATGCGACCTTTTAATACATAGGTTCGGAACATTTACAGCAGGGCTAAAAACATAGGCCCAGAGGAAGATATAAGTAATGTAGTGTGAGGAATATCAGGTGGTCTATGGCATCCACATATGTCCTCTTAAGCAAAGCGTCCAAGTTGGGTTCTCTTCGTGATCTGGTTTGGGAAGGGGCTCCAATAAGCAGGCTCCAAACTTCAATGTCTTAGCTCACAAACTCTTGGAGATGCTCTAACTAAAGAAAAGGAGAGGTTATTTGGATCATTTATTCCCCGCCCATACCCCATATGTTGGTCTGCAGTACACAATCATAGAAATATACCAAACATGCATGGATATAACATATTGGCACAAGCATATTGAACTGGTATAGTATAATCTGCACTTGAAGATATTGTTTTAAATTAGAGCCTCCATCCATATACCAGTTGATAATGAATTAAAAAAAAGACCACACTGGACTATTGTTTGACCCATCTAATTCCCGAGTAAAAACACACTGCTACAATGTTCAACGCTAAATTAGTATGTATCAGTTTCTCCTAAACACATGACATTAACATTAGTGGTCGTCTTAGTACAACTTTTGCCCGACTTCAATTCAGAAAGGATCCAATCTCAGTTCTGCTTGACTCTTACCACCATGGGTTAACAATGGAGGCCAATCAACATTCAAAGCTTATATTTTGTAGAGAGCTATTGAAACCTAAATGCCACTCATCAATCCACCGACCCTAATACTCCATCAAAAGTATTTGGCAAAGAGTTGAAAATAGGAAACAATGTCATTGTTAGGGAATGCTCACCTATATTCAGGATCTCCTAAAACCCATGCAAATCATCAGAGTCAATCTGTCCTCTCTATCTTAGTTTGTAGCTTACCAACAAGTCTAAACCATTCAGAGAGAAAAAACATGGGAGGTAGCATTATAATACATTGTCCTTTTTATTTCTCTTAAAAATAAAATAAAGAAAGATTGATGCTGAAATAGATACACATTCTCCAACTCATGACCTAAACAGTCACAACATGGCAATGACAGAAAAGAAAAGGACAAACAAATCAGAACGTGCCAACAACATGTGGAATATGCTATACTCCTCTGCATGTCAATGAACTGCATCAGAAAAACGAGCTGCATACTTTATGTCCTGGCCTTTGGAGACAAATTTAAACATAATTGTCCGACCCTCAACTTTTATTATCCCCTTCCCCATGAGTCATGATAAACCGGTCTATCAATTCATATCATAGACATTGAGTTAGCTTTTTTTCTAACAATGTCCTACTGAACTCAATGAAGAATGTACAGAAAAACAACAACAATGTAATATAACTATGCCTTAGAGTTCAGGCAGCAACTGTTCCACTTATTACTGGAAAGCTATCAGGAACAAGCAGCATGCGCTCCCACAATATCTGCAGTTCTGCACCCTCCTTGGCTGTGTACGACAAGAAATCCCTAGACCGCACAACCTCAAACACAATAGGACATTTTTGTTTGTTAGGTCCAAATGAAGAAACTCAAAATACCAGCAGGGTACATTTGAAACCTGAACCGTTGTTGATGCTTGAGTACTACCAAGTGTATGTGATTTATCTAGACCCAACTCACCTCGGTGATCTGTCATATATTATCTAGACCTAGCTTAGAGCATGCACCTGAGGCTGACGAGGCTTGAGTACTACCGAATGTATGTGATTTAGATTTTTCAATCAAAGAAAAACTTCTTTTGCTGGACAAAAAAAACTGAACTACCTATACAAAAAGTACAAACTCATGTGATGCTTGTAACAAAAGTTAAACCTACAGACAACAATTAGGTACCAAGTGGAGATGATAAACCAGATTATTCCTACAGGCCAGAAGTCGTTCCCTCCACATAAAAGAATCACCTACCAAGTGTTCCTGTACCTAGCAACCAAACAATCTTAACAGCCAATTTCCTCCAAAAGCACAAAGATAAAAGGTATGGTCCTATTTAGATGAAACACATCCCAAAACAGCAAGCCTGCGAGAGAAAAATGCTTACCTTTTAAAATCAATTTCTGAATAAACAATATGGCATAGAAAGCATGTTTTTATAGATGGCCTACAGAGCAGTAATATACAATGAACTAAAAAAAGTGGATCAATGGTACAGGGCACGCTCATCTCAATTTGAGCCATACGCATTCCCTAACATAGTGGAAGCATGGGAAGTAGCCTTATATATTTTCATCAATTCCACAAGATATTCTTTTATAGTATAACATCAGAATGTGCAATTGCTTCGGATTTATCCAACATGTTGAGCTTAAAAATATTTATCAATTACTGCACATATACCTTACAGTATGCTAAAGTTTGAAACCAACGCATCTCTTTTAAAATTATTTACCTATGTATTTCTCAAATATTTGTTAGGACATCAACAATCTACCAATCAATCTCTACCTCTGTTAAAACTGAGTAGGGACTGCAACCTACATACTTGAGGATGTCTTGATTCTAGAAAGCGTCACCCATCTCAATATCGTCCTTTTTGTTATGTTATCCTGAAAAATCAATTTCAAACCAAATCAACATAATCACGAGCAACCCAAGACGATTATTGATACGTGGTTATGATTATTGATATAAGAAATATTAGACGCATATAACATTCTACCCTACAGTTGCCTAGATGAACAAGGGGGGATTGTCATAACCTCATGTGAACCCTAGGTGGTCCTGAAGGTCCTCATGGGGAGTGGCTGGCATGCTCGACTTGACCTCTGCAGCGGTGACCAATGCCTCGACCCTGCAGCCGCCGCCCTTGGATGTTCCCGACGGCTACCACAACAGATACCTTTGGGGTAGAGCGCATGAGAGGGGTGAGAAGAGGTGGGCACAAGATGCAGAGATGGGGATGGGGACGAGACACGAGGATACTGCGGCAGTGGAGAAGGGGGCTGCGGTGGCGGCCATCGCTGGAGACCAGCACCCCAAGTATGCCGCCTCCTTGCATTGCCGAGCACCTCCACCCTAGCCGTGCTGTCTCCGTGCTGGATCTGGCGACGGCGAGCGCCTCCTCTCCGCCCGGGCCAACTCCTCACCGGATCTACCGAGGGCAAGTGGTTGCTTCCCTGTCAGGCTGAGGGCAGATCCGGCGCGGGCCGACGGCTTGGGGGCGCGGGCGGCGGCAGACCCGGAGGAGACCGGCGGCTTGGGGTGTGGTTTTCCGGTGGCGGTCGAGCGTCGCGGACATCCGGCGGCGGCTCCGTGCGACCACAAAGGAGGAGCTCAACGCCCCTTGGGGCAGCGGCTTGAGGGCGCGGCGTCCGGCGCTGCTCGGTCGGCGCGGCCGGCCGGCGGCAGATCCAGTGATGGCCAGCGGCTTGGGGGCGCGGACTTCCGACGGTGGTGGATCATCGCGGAGGGGCAATGGGGCCTCCGAACGGCGTCGAAGTGGAGCGGGATGTTGCGGCGAACGCAGGGGCGCGCACACTCATTGATTTTGTTTCCTTTTAGGCGTTGAGGGAGCGTTGGCCGGGCGTAGAGGGGTCGCACGACCCACCGGACCGATGGCGTAGCGATACTTTTCCGCACGAAGGCAGTGTCCATCTTTCTTTCTTTTTATTTGTGATGAGAGACTATTTGATTAGTTTGGCCATTGGCTAAATCAAATTCTATTATGACATGTTTGGATCCTAACAAAAAATTAAAATACATCACTAATAACTTCGTTGTAGAAATCTTGTTTCTTAGGAATCAGGGAACGGTCAACGCATCAAAGACTCATGATATTATCTTTGTTTTTTTATTTTTGACATTTGTTATTTTATCTTGAAAGTGGGAAAGAATTGGGTGAAAAATGGCAGCGAAAAATATCCCAAAATTTGGAAATGCAGGATGCATAAGAGCTACAAATGTGCCGAATTGGAAGTCCAGAATGTAAAACGAAACAACACTACTCACAACTAGAGAACAGGCCTTTGGACGATCTAACCCAGCTTGCCATGTCTGAGAGCAGGAGCATAAAACAGAGTCTCATACTATATAGTCTACACTCTTGGCAAATCCCAGCAAACCAAGGTCCTTCTATCTACTATCTTCTACCTTCGTTCGTCTCATGTGAATGAGTGGCACCGAGAAAATAGAGCCTACATGACACTGATGTGAGTTCACTCTTTCGCTGGCTGCAGCATACGTGTAAGCAAAATGAAGCAGCAAATTCTCACGACCATGAGTGGAGACGACAAATAATGCTGCTTCATCTTTTGAAAACATGACTACAAATAAGTGGTTTGTACAAGCTACCAAATACCGAGATTTAACACCGTACCACAACCTGTACGAGCTCAGATACTCTTGATTTATCCTAGTTTTTTTTTTGACGGAACTGGAGGGGCCGAAGCCCCTACAGGATATTATCTATCCCTACAGGTAAAAAGATCGAAATGGTATCCTAGGCGCCCCGCTCCTTCCCACCCGGCGATGTCCCACACACCTCGTGTAACCGTCGCCCGGCCACCACCCCGAGGTCGCCCCTCCCTCCGCCCGGCGCGAGCACGACCACACCTCGCTGTCGCCTGGCCACGACGTCCTGCCGCCCCTCCCCCACCTCCTTGCCCGGCTCCCGGACGCCCCCCACCCACCCCAGCTTCTCGCCCCGATGCTCGGACACCACGCCGCCCCCACGCCCTCTGCCCAGCTCCCGGACGCTGCGCCGCTCGCCAGACGTCGCGCCTTCCCCCAACCTGTCCGCCCCGGCACCTGGACGCCGCGCCACCCCCACACGCTCAAGAGCCTGAGGGAGATGCTCGTGGTGAGGAGGGGTGACAGGTTCTGTTCCTCACGGCCTGTGGCGGTGCCCGCCTACTAGCTGTCGCCGCCCACCGGCCATGGCCTGTGCCTGCGAGCGCAAGTCCCTCTCCCTCCAAGTGACGAGCGCAACTGGTGAGAGCACTCAACAATTTGTTCCTGCGCTGGGGATGCGGGTGATGCACGCGCTCTGCGACGGCACGGGCGTCACCAAGTTCCTCGCGCCACCGCAGCACGGTTCGCGCGAGGGCAGGAGCCGCCGGTGTGGGAGCAGTGGGAACTGCTGGGGCTGAGGCGCTCACTACGCATGGCGACGCATGTGTTCAACCGAAGGGACGGACCTGGCTGCGCAGAAGGGACCACCGGCGCCCTCAAGCCAGAGGGGACGGCGACCACGGCGTCCGGGACACATACAACAGCGTCCACTGCCCCGGAAACACCTACCATGACCACCTTCGACGCTGGACTCGACGTCAGTATCCATGGTGCATAAGAGGTGTTCGACGGAATGCCAGTGATGTAAAAAAACATGTTATTTTCTTTCTATGTTTATGCGCTTATCTTTATTGTGCTCCTAATCCTGTTACTCACAGTTCACAGTGATGCATATGTATTTGTGCCAGTCCTCTTTGTTAATTAGTTCCATCAGCTATGAACATACATACTCGTGGCCTCAGATGTGGAAGCATGAATGTCTTTTTTTTTTTTGCATTTAAGAGTTTTGGCTTTCATTCTTGTTTTCCCGGTAGTACCACCGAGAATTGTCTTGGAAGCATTTCCTGCTGTTTTACTATTGGAAAAGAAGCAAAAAACCAAAAGTTATTAATCTAATAGTAAGTGAATGCAGATAAATTCTTGTGTCGTCTCATTTCCAGTAAGCATATGCATATGGTGGCCTGACAGTTAATAGGGATAAGGGCTATGATGGTACTGTTCTCGAATCCTGGTCAAGATGGACTATTTATGGTGTGCTCGATGATCAAGAGCAATGTTACATGGTACTTCAGTTATCATCCTGCAACAACATTGTTTTAATAAATGAATTAACATTATCATGTCTGAACTACCAATACCCGATATGGCAGCCTGTGCACTCATGGAGTCTTGTCATATACTCGGAATAAGATTTCCATTCCTTGCATCATCATTTTGTCTTTCTGAAGTAGTAGTTGATTACACCAACAGCGTCTCCAAACTATAGAAAAGGCTAACAAAGTAGATGATTTTCTGTGAATCATATAACACAAATAGTAACACTTGGTAGGTAGTTCTTTTATTCTTGATTCCATGCCAGACTTGGTATGACAGATACACTTGGTAGGCAGCTCTTTTATTCTTAAATCCATGCCAAATAATTCTATAAATGCAAAAAGTGGAAAATTGAAATATATGACCTTTGTTTAGATATCCATGACAGATCACATCATACTTTTTATTAATAAGACTGTATCAAAGCATGTTTAGAAAGAACGATTAAAATGGCAAAAATTTGCAGTCTTGTTACTTTAATCCATTATAGTTAAGCACTGTTACAGTCTTGTTACTGAAATTCAGGATTGACAACTTCTGATTTCTTTAGCAAGTATATATTGAGTACTGAAATATATATTTATTTTCTTTGCAATGTTTGCTTGCTTTCCTGGATGTTGATTTGGGTCCACGAATGGAGTAGGGTTTGAATGGGTTCTTGGGTGCGGAATGGATTGGGATCGCCCTGAAGATGTTTGACATATTGCCATATTGGGTTCTTGGGTCCTATACAACAAGGTACTACCTGTCAGGGATCTGCATTTATATACTTGGAAAAACTCTGCTGGATTTGTAATTGTTGGTGCCTATGATCAGCTTGCTAAATTTCATATTGATAACCTGATGTTTGTTGTGCTCTTTTCACTGTCAGGCCAAGTCAGGTCTCATGCCCATAGTTTCATATATTTAATTAGAAATTTTGTGATGTTTAAGTAAAGGATCACCTTGGCATTTAGAGATTTTCAGTTCATATGTGTGTTTTGCTCACGTTGAATTTTATTTGGTGCTACTGATTCTGAGAGGTAGCTACTATCAGCTTTAGGATATGATATAATTATTTGGCATCAGTTTTGTACGTATTGGTCGAGCGTTTAGTAAATTGGCAGAAAGTTTGGCTCCCTTCATATACTGAGCGTATCTTGGATATTTATTTGTGTACGCATCAGGCTGTTAATCTCTCGCTGTCCTCAGGTGTCTGGGGCTCCCGCACAGAGATTTCCATTTGAGCAGGAGGAACGTCACCCTGGAGGATCTACATTTGAGCACTAGGATCAGCGTGGACTCAACCACCCTTGTCCACGTACTAGCTCGCAATTCTGTTGGTTACATATACCATACCTAAGTCAGCACTGATAAAAACTTTCAAAATCCTATTGTTCCACTAATATTGTCATCACTTACAGGGATTAAATTAATATACTAATGACTGGTGGAGATGTTGCATCATTGGGATCACAAGTAGTCACCAAGACCCATCAGTTGGTTGACTGGGTGAAGAAATCTAGTAGGGGTTTGCTCCTCTTCATAAATGAAGCAGATGCTTTCTTGTGCGAGTAAGTGAAACCAAGATCTTCATATACTTTTCTGGTACCCTTCTTTGATTCACATATCTGTTGATCTCTATTTATTGAGTGAATGGTATCAATTAAACAAATATACAGTTTGAGCGCATGACTGCTGATCAAGCTTGAGGGAACAAAAGCATTTTTACATAAGTTGTAAGCAAAATTACAATTGAGGTGGAATCATGGGAAGGAGAAACTTAGATTCTGGGAAGCTGGATAATCAGTGATATTTGTTAGATTAAGAATAAATTAAAGTACTTAGTACATAAATTTTTTTACAGCATGTCCACTCATGTTAAGGACTCAACATTGCATTATTTTTTAAAATATAATTAGGACCTGGAGGCTCTAAAGCCACTTTCAATGTGATGAAATAAAATGTGTGCATATGAATCTTCTACTAACCCAATTTTTTTCTGATTTAGTTTTGGATTGACCTTCTGAAAGTAAAATATCTGGTCATCAGATCTGTTGCGATCAACTAAAGGGATAAGTCATTTTGCAGCCACTCAATTACCATCTCGTGAGGTCATCACAACAACATCGATGAATTTCGGTTGGGCGAAAACTAAGATATATGATGAGAGACTTATGTGTCATCACAGTTTGTATCACACTGTTCATTTTTTTAGTTTATTTTCTGGTTTTGATGGTCACCAATTTAATAATACTGGTTGATTGTGTCTCATTAGCAATTCAACACCAAGAGATAGTTACAAATTATCTCTGCACCACAAAATGCATGTGGAAATTATCTTTGTCTATTTTTGAACAATCGGTGTGATAGCCACAAAACATGTAGCGAACACATAGACCTGAACACAGATACTACAATTTAGCTATTGGTATCTGGACTTGATTTCGTCATAGTCCAGTAGACTTTTTCTATGTTTATTAAATTTGTCTAAAGTAACTCAATTGTATTATGAATAATTGGCTGGTGGTAGGTTTATAGAAACTCTAGGAAAAAGAACACAGATACTACATCTGGAAGTGTTATATTTGCCTGGCTATAGTCACAGTAGGTCCTAAGTTGTTTTTATCTTATGCAGTGATGCCTATCATTTTGCAGTTTCTCACTATTCTTATGGCCGGTTTCTAGTTGCTGGAACAGCAAAATTCATTGATGACAGACCTGAATGGTACCTTTCTATCTCATCTAGGTTTATTTCCACTTAGAGCATAGTTGCACTTGATATTCTTTTGGGTACGAACTTTGATCAATAGGGTTAGGGAATTTAGAACTTTAATGGCTATACCTCCTTTGTATAGCAGGATATGTGTTCAGATTTGAAAATAGATTTAATGAGCAGTGACAAAGTGAATCTATGTTTTGCATGGTTTACTTGATCATTAGGTTTGGATTTCCTATGTCCGTTTCTTGTTCTTTTACATGTGCACTTCTACTAAATGGGCATATGCACACATGTAGTTGTCGTTCCAGCATTTTAGGAATTTTGATCACTAATCTATGATGAACTTATGTCACTAGATGATCTAACTTGATCTTTTGTTGACTGAACCTTATCGTTAATTATATTTAGCACAGATCCATGCATGGGATGCCACACGCAAGCTCCGTCACCTACCGTCCCTGTCTGGATGTCTTCTCGACACTCGTAGTGGAGGCCGAGGCTGCAGCTGCTGCTGCAATGGAGGGCGATGACATCCCCATGGTGGACCTGCGGTCGCCATGTGACCACAACGATTGTGGCCTTTGCGCTCCTCTAACCCATACCAAACGGTGTTTCTTAGGTGCCTTTTCCTTTTCTTTTCCTGATAATATGCTTTTTTGATGCTTGTGTACCTTCTCGGGCCTTGTCATTGTTCTTTCATACTATATTTTCTATAAAATTGATAACATGAGATGATATGTATTTTTTTTGTATGTTGGCTATCTGGTCGGTTGGCAGTGGTGGTCGGTTCATAGTGGTGGCAGCAGGACTCTGCTCATACTTTGTGGTGTTGGTTCGGTGTCCATGTTTTGCTTGTGATTGTTCTGGAGTCAAAACTAACGTATGTCACATCTAAATTATAAGTTTCTAACTAGGATCACCAATGTTTTTTCTTGAACTAGAGGTATAGCCTCATGTTTATATTTATATATATATATTCACAAATATGATTAATATATGATCACTAATTTATCATAAGATTTTCTATGTATACCCGTAGCAACGTACGGGCACTCAACTAGTTAAAACAATAAGAGACAGCAGAAGTACAAATACAAAAAAAGGGGGGAAGGGGACAGGAATTAGGCAACAGAAGGATCACGAAACAAAAAAAGAAACAAAGAAAAGAAGAAACAACAGCCAACAGCTCGCCCTGCTTTCACTCTGAACTTGAGGAGATTCAACTCCCTATGAAGAAATGTCTGAGTCATTTCTAGCAGTCCAAATAGTCCAACAAAGAAGAATAATTGCCTCCATGAAGAATTGAGAGTTCAACTGTCCACGAAGCATGGGAACCGTCTCTGGGAACGAGGCATATGACCGGATTTCAATGTTGAGAATGTCCCAACACATTCTTGCAAAAGCACAGTCCAAGAACAGATGAGTGACCGATTCATCGATCAGAAGGTTGCAGATAGCACAGTTATAGGAGTCCAGAGGCATATTTTTCTTTCTTAACAACTCTCTAGTGTTCAACCGATCCTTAATCAGCAAAACATGTTTAGTGCTTATCCTAGCAAATTATGTAAAAGCATGCAACTTTAGTGCAAAATCTTAGTCCAGCGGCCTGTTAGTACGTTTAGTATTGTTGGCGAACAAGATATGTCACTACTAAACACATTTTTTTTCTTCCAATAGAGGCGAGCTGTTTCAGACAGCAATGCTAGGATACATCCTTTACTTCTAAGAGAGATAAGACCTTAAATTAATGAGCCATTAATTTTTAGTGTATTTAAATTAACTAACTAACTAATTAATACGAGAAAAGAATAAAAACTCGATGAAATCCACTAGTAACGGAAGAGAGAATTCAGCACGCCCTCCTTGTTTCCGTGCCAATGATACCTCTTCCTTTGCCGAGCTTGCTTCTGTGCCGATAGTCTAGCCCTCGGCATAGAAGCCATTTTGGCTGAGAGATTGGCTGAGAGCTTGGCTCTCGGCACACTACAGCACATCGGTTCTTTGCCGAGTGCTGCCAGCACTCGGCAAAGAGTCTTTTGCACTCGGCGAAGGCTTCGCCGAGAGCCGCACTCGGTAAAGAGCACTCGGCAAAGAAAATGTCGGCAAATGGCTCTTTGCCGAGTGCCAAATATCGGGCACTCGGGGAAGGCTTTGCCGAGTGCTGACGTCAATTTTCTCTCACGCAGTCAGCAGGATTCGAACTCACGACCTCTCGTTCGCGCGGAGCCTCCTCTACCACTGCACTACACGTATACGTTCCATCTCCGTTTCGGTTACTCATATATTATACTAAACCGAGTGTAACTTGCTTATTTGAGGCCCTAAACGAATTCAAATAAAAAGTTGTCAACTACAAAGTTTTCTAACTTTTTGAGATCTACAACTTTTATTTTGGTAGTTTTTCCATGTAAGGTGGTTTATAAAAATTTGAATTTCAAATTTGACAATTTGAAACGTAGATTTCGTTGACAAGATGATTTCAAATCAAAAAGTTGTCAACACCAAAGTTTCATAACTTTTCGAGATCTACAACTTTCATTTTGGTCATTTCTCCATCCGAGGTATTTTAAAAAATTAAATTTTAAATTTTTCAAATTCGAACCCAGTTTTGCATAACTAGATGACTTCAAATTTAAAAGTTATCAACTACAAAATTTCATAACTTGTCAAGATATAAAAAGTTTATTTTGGTTGTTTGACCATTTGTGCATCCGACATTGTGGTTCTAATATTATTCAGAAACATTATATATCACTCTTGTAGTTTTCTAAACTACCGGAGAGATATATAAGATTTGTGAACGAATTTATTTTAAGTTTGTCAAATGAAGAAATCACCAAAACAAAAATTATTCATCTTGATAAGTTAACCAACTTTGTAGTTAAAAACTTTTTCATTTGGATTAATTTACTGCTTCAAAATGTAATTTAAAAACTGGCTTTGCCGAGTGTCAAAAAAAATACTAGGCAAAGAGCTCTTTGCCGAGTGCCACGTGGCTGGCACTCGGCGAAGAGGTGCTCTTTGCCGAGTGCCAGCCTGGCGACACTCGGCAAAGACCCGAACACGTGGCGCAGTTCGGGGCCACATGCTTTGCCGAGTGCCACGTTGCTGGCACTCGGCAAAGAGGGGCTCTTGGGCTGGCACTTGGCAAAGACCCGAACACGTGGCACAGTTCGGGGCCACATGCTTTGCCGAATGCCACGTGGCTGGCACTCGGCAAAGAGGGGTTCTTTGCCTAGTGCCTTTCTTTGCCGAGTGTCGGACACTCGGTAAAGCATCCTTTGCCTTGTGTTTGCACTTTGTCGAGTGCCACGTGGCCGACACTCGGCAAAGAGGCTCTTTGCCCAGTGCCCGAAATTTGGCACTCGGTAAAGCCCCATGCACTCGGCAAAGATTGGTTTTCCCGTAGTGGCATATATGTCTTTGCCAACGGTTTACGTTCGCCAAGAGCTGGCTCTCGGCAACAGAAATATATTTGCCGAGCGCTCGATATTTATAGCTCGCCAAAGCGCCAGATTCTCGGCAAAGACGACGCTGTCTCCGGTAGTGCGACATGGACGACCATGGCGTGGAGGTCGCAAGATGACGGGGACCACATCGTGGAGGTGGAGGAACAAAGTATGGTGAGGATACACTACAGCAGAATCACTCTTTGCCGAGTGCTGGCAGCACTCGGCAAAGAGCCTTTTGCACTCGGCGAAGGCTTCGCCGAGTGCCGCACTCGGCGAAGGGCACTCGACGAAGAATTTAACGGCAAAGAGGTTCTTTGCCGAGTGCCAAATATCGGGCACTCGGCGAAGGCTTCGCCGAGTGCTGACATATTTGGCACTCGGCAAAGAAAAAAATAAAAAAACCCCGAAAAAATAGGGAAAAATTTTTATTTAATTGGAGGAGGGGCCCACTGGGCAGCGCCCACTTGTCGCCTTCAAAATCGCAAGTTCTACTATTTTTCACGCAATTTTCTCTCACGCAGTCAGCAGGATTCGAACTCATGACCTCTCGTTCGCGCGGAGCCTCCTCTACCACTGCACTACACACTCATATACGTTCCATCTCCGTTTCGATTACCCATATATTATACTAAACCATGTGTAACTTGCTTATTTGAGGCTCTAAACGAATTCAAATCAAAAATTGTAAACTACAAAGTTTTCTAACTTTTCAAGATCTACAACTTTTATTTTGGTAGTTTTTCCATCCGAGGTCGTTTATAAAAATTTGAATTTTAAATTTTACAATTTGAAACGTAGTTTTTGTTGACAAGATGATTTCAAATCAAAAAGTTGTCAACACCAAAGTTTCATAATTTTTCGAGATCTACAACTTTCATTTTGGTCATTTCTCCATCTAAGGTATTTTGAAAAATTTGAATTTTAAAACTCTTTGCCGAGTGCCACGTGGCTGGCACTCGGCAAAGGCATTTCTCCATCTAAGGTATTTTGAAAAATTTGAATTTTAAAACTCTTTGCCGAGTGCCACGTGGCTGGCACTCGGCAAAGGCACCTCTTTGCCGAGTGCCAGCCACGTGGCACTCGGCAAAGAACCGCCCACGTGGCACAGTTCGGGGCCACATTCTTTGCCGAGTGCCACGTGGCCGGCACTCGGCAAAGGCACCTCTTTGCCGAGTGCCAGCCACGTGGCACTCGGCAAAGAACCGCCCACGTGGCACAATTCGGGGCCACATGCTTTGCCGAGTGCCACGTGGCTGGCACTCGGCAAAGAGGGGCTCTTTGCCGAGTGCCGGCCACGTGGCACTCGGCAAAGCATGCTTTGCCTTGTGTTCGCGCTTTGCCGAGTGCCACGTGGCCGGCACTCGGCAAAGAGGCTCTTTGCCTAGTGCCCGAAATTTGGCACTCGGCAAAGCCACAGGCACTCGGCAAAGATTGATTTTCCCGCAGTGATATGAATATATGATGGCATGGACGACCACGACGTTCAGGCAGAAGGACGACCATGGTGTGGAGGCCGATGGCAAACATGGGTGATGGGTCAACGCAGACAGACGATGACTGCGTGGAACAGTATGTTACTAAAGCTGAGCTGCAAAGACATATATAGGCAGTAATGGTGACATAATACTAAAAAACTGCAGTACTGCAAGTAATTTGTCCACGGCATTGCTTTCTAGGACACAGTATATCCTAGATTACCGGCTGTATTGGAGGCCTTCGGTAGTGTATGCTCCAATTGCAGTAACCTTGTCTTCGCGCCTGGACAGTGGATGTTCCAAGGCCAACACAAGCTGAGCGAGGTTCACTGATAAGTTTCTACATGTTCTTCCAGATGAGCACCACTTTGGTTTCTTGATACCTCCCAACCCTATTAAACCCTAGACACGTACATAGATATAGATGTACATCCCGTCAATGAATATTTGATCACCATCCGATCCTACTATAGGAGTGAGCTGCAACTGAGACTTTTTATGCATAATGGGCTGACCTCACTGATATCATGCTTATCGATGAATCTATACATGACTTGTATTTGCATATACCTCGAAGAGGTAACACAGCTTGGAGGGAACTAAGACAATGTCATGCTTATAACTTATATAAACAGGAGAAACAAGAGGCATGCAACCCATATATAATAACAGAACATATAAGAAAGAGGATGCTGTAACGTTGCCACCGGCCAAAGTTAATGACTCAGATGAAAAAATATTAATAACTTTATAATATGCATGAGCTCACCTAGGTGAAGATAATAATGCCGTGAGCCGGTGACTGCCTGCTGATGAATAGGAACACTACTACAATTGATATGAAGCACCAATAACAAGAACCTTATCTATCACATAGGAAAATTGCAAGGACTTTAGAGGAAATCATACATTAATTTGCACTAGTACAGAATTCAACTTCAGAGGTGCACAAAATGCATTTACTAAGGCGGGGTGGGCACTCGCCTCAGGCACAAGTGTCTGCCTCTTTTAGTTGAAGACAAAAACAAAAGAAAGATCCCTCCCTTGAGAAGTGGAGCCTTGATCTACGTACTGCAACCCGATTCGCTGTGGCTTCATCCGCTGTTTACAGGAGTTAACACAATCAGCAAAGATGACAGTTTTAGCAGCAACAGAAACCTCTAAGGCCCCGTTTGGCAGGGCTCCTCCACCGGCTTCAGGAGCCGTTTGGAGCCGTTTTGTGTCAAACGGGGTAAAATAAAACGGCTTGATGCAGGAAGCCCCTTAAATCGTGCTCTCACACAGGTTTGAGGTGAGATGAAGCCAAAAATAGTGGCTTCACCCGGATTCACGTCATCCTATGTCGCGTTCTATGAGAGCATGTTTTAAGGAACTTTATATGTGGAGCTGTTTTGCCAAACGATTTACCAAAACGGCTCCAGCTTTACAGGTAGAGTTGTTTATGGAGCTGAAACGCAAAAAAATGGCTTCACTGGTGAAGTGGAGTTGTGCCAAACAGGGCCTAAGTTCTTTAATTTCTTACTTAAGTGTGCAATCTGAAGTTGGTTCGCTCTGACAATTGGCATTCGCCAACAATCCGCAGGGCATGCACAAAATGAACAGGAGGAAACTAAGTGTCAAGCTGATGATAGAGCAATTCAACTAGGATTTACCACAAGGGACAAACCCAGGCTGAATGGGCCGCAACAGTGAAGTAACAAGTCTAGAAATCTACCATCTTCTGACAGATGGTCTCTGCACAACCCATGCAGATGGTTTCCTAAGCACCATTATCAATAGTCTACAGGAGATTATGCTCATCTTTCACAGTGGACACCACATTCACAAGAACATTCCCAGCACATTGGCAGTCGACGTTCCAAAATGCCAACAGTGGCTGAGAAGATCTCGAGATTGATGATTTCTTGATACATCCCAATCCGAATATAAACTATCCATTGATGAATATTTGATCACTATCATGGTATAGGAGTGACCTCCAACTGAGAATTTGACAAAGAATGGGATGAACTCAATGATATTATGTTCATCGATGTACTTTTTGTATGTGTGTTGAGTAGGGAATGTGCAACATAGAGGGGTGCGATAGAACTAAAACAACGTCATGCTGCTTGTATAAACAAGAGAAACAAGCTGTCCAACCCATATATATAATAACATGGCATATAAGAAAAAGGATGTTGTAATTGAGTTGGGCACCGGCCAAAGTTAATGCTTCAGATGACCTGAAACTTCATCAATATATGCATGATTTAGCTCACCAGGTTGAACTAATAGATGCAGTTACTATATATAATGATGAGTGCCTGTCGATGGATAGGAACGTTGTACAATTGATTTGAAGCTGCGTTGAAGAAATAATTTCTTAGTGTGGAAGTCACAGCCATGGATAATTATTAGGAACCACCCTTAGAAGTTGATTTGTTGTATTGTATCAAGCCACAAGGTTGACCTTTTACCTCGAAAAAAAGCCACAAGGTCGACCACCGCCAAGAAATCAATTACAAAATGCCACAATACAATGTAATGCAATCTATTGATGTGCTTTGTGATGTTTTTTTTTAGAAAAAGGAAAAATATATTAATATTCCAGCCTTTGTATCGATCGATACATATAGTTGTCTAAAGGTACAAAATGCCTAACAGTTTATATGCATTGTAGTAAAGCACATTTTCTTTCCATCAAGTTCCAGTTTCGAGGATAATAAATTGAATTCGATAGTGGCTCGCTACTCTTGCCTCTTCACAGGTGTGCCTGCACTGCTAATTGCATTGGCACACAGCATGCAACGAAAAACAATGTGGATTCGACGGGACACAGGAGGTCAGACATTGGATAAATCAAATTCTAACATTACAAATTTGGATCTTATATAAAAATAGAAATAGATCAGGATATGAGGACACTATCGATATAGGTTTGTCACTTCAGAGTTAAGAAAGATAAGTGTACTTAGGAAATAAAAATCATAAGTCGGAAGAAATGTTCGCGTGCTCTCTGTCTGTCTTGTTTGAATTAATATTAGGTAGATCGAGATTGAACATTGAGTTTAGTTTGAGTTTGAATTAATGTAGAAAAAATCGGGGGCTCCTACCTGCTGACCCGAGTGGCAGGTACCCGCGCCGACCCCCCCCCCCCCCCCCTCTCCTCCTGTTCTTCTTCTTCCTCTCCCCGCATGCTTCGTCGCCCCTACCCCCCCCCCCCCCCCGGTGTGCGCCGCCCACCGCCGCGGCCTCCTTCGTTCCCTCCCCACCGCTACCGCTGTGAAGCCCCGTGCCCTGGCCCGACCGCCTCTGCCGCTGCTAGGGCCCCTAAACCACCTGGCGACCTTCCCCACCGCCTGGCCTGCCTGCCTCCCCCGGCCGGCCCCTTCCTTCTAAGGTCGCCGGAGTTGGAGGAGGGAGGCGACGACGATGGAGTGGGCGCGGCGTGCGCACGCGAGGCATGCCTTGGACCGCATGGGCCGAAATGACAGCACGCGCGGGAGATGGGAGGGGAGTGGTCGGTACGCCGACTGGTCGGTAGCGAGGATTTCCCCAAAAAATCTCCCTTCCTTGTCAATGCCCTGTTTTCAGCTGCCTTAATTCTGGCTGACTTGTGCTTCACCTCTCAGACCAATGTTCTGGTCGGTCTGGCCCAGCTTTGCACAGGCCTTATCCAGTCCGCTCGGTCAGTCCCATCTTTCCTATATAAACCAAGCCCCTCATGCTCCGATTCGCCTCTCCTAGTTTTACACGTACTCTTCTCTATCGCAGGTCCATGCCGCACCTTTCGTCTCATGTGAATGAGTGGCACCGAGAAAACAGAGCTTACATGGCACTGATGTGAGTTCATCTTCTTTCAGTATGCAGCATACGTGTAAGCACAATGAAACATGGTAAATAATGCTGCATCATCTTGTGAAACAGTAAACACATCATGGCAAATAAGCGGTTTGTACAAGCTACCGTACCACAACCTGTACCTGCTCAGATAGTAATTAAATCGTCCACACTCTATCTTATTACCACCTATACTGTACACATACCGTTGAATGCTTCTGATTCAAGTAACTCAGGCTGTCGTCCTGTTATCTCTTGATTTAGACTAGTTAAGGTGTAAAACAAAATAAACTGTCAACACTAACAACAAAAAATAAAGTATGTTTAGCAGAACACATGCTTATTACTTTACAATAATTCATCCATACCACTGCACAAATCGTCCTCCATTAACTCTATGTATTTGTCATCTACTAAATTTACACCCACCGTTGGTCATCCACCAACTAGCAACACCCCAGGTCATCCGCCTTCCGCAGTTCCGCCACACTTGGCCATGTTGACAGCAACTCCAACAGTTTGGCAAAAGCACAACAAATTGGAATTTTTGCCAAAACCACAAAAAAACATCCTCCAACAGGTTGGCAAAAGGAGTTGGCAAATCGAGAAACTTGGCAAAAGAGGTCCTTCCACGCGCATATATGCGCCGGTCTCACTCGCTTGGCATCGCGATTTTCGGGTGCGCCGCTGCTTCTCCCGCGTGCGCGAAGCGGCCCCGCTTTCCTTTCCCGTGCGCGTGAAGAGCCAGGGCGGACCTCCTATTTAACTCGCGTAGTCGCGCCGCCGTCTTGTTTCGTCGCCGGATCGCTCGCTGCAGGAGCGCCGGCCTTCATCGCCCGCTGCAGGAGAGACGGACCGACGGCGGCAGGTGGCGCGAGGACTGGCCTGGATCGACGGCTGCTGCTGTCGGTAAAGTTCTTCCATCATCCTTTTTCATCGATTTGGATATAGCTTCATAGGCTGCCGTTGTATTCTTCCACATGTACTAGCATCGATCTGTGGCATATGTAAGGTAGGGTTTTGTTATTCGTATTCTGTGGCATATGTACCGTAGATCGATCTGTAGGTGCACGCTAGGTATATACTAGATCTATCTTTATTTGCAGCAGGGTTTTCTTGATCTGTAGGTGCACGCTAGTATATTCATAGTTGATAATTGAAGGTATATATGCTATATCGATGCTAGTTGCTGCTCATATGCTAGATCGATGGTAGTCGTTGCTGCTCTTGTATAATTGAAGGTATATGCTAGATCGATGACTGACATTCTTGATAATGGAAGGGGATGGATGCTGTTGTTGTACAGATTGATGATGCCATTTTTTTATTTTTTGTACAGTCTTTGCGATGGATGGGGATGGATTTTTGACTGACAATCTTCGCAACCGAGTTTCCAACGAAGTTGATGGTGACCTTTGCTGGTCTCGGCGACTTCCAGATTCCGATGACCCAAGAAACGCAGTATGGAGATGTGGAAGAAGTGCAGGCAAGTCGAAGCACAAATAAATCCAAGAGGACCAAATTTTTTTTAAGGAAGACGAAGTTATATGCGACGGCTGGTTGAAAGTTAGCAAGGATCCAATTCACGGTACCAATCAAACTCGTGCATCATTTTGGAAAAGAGTTCATGCTTATTTTGAGAAGCACAAGGAGACTGCTGCCGTGAGGACTCAAAGTTCCATTATGCACAGGTGGCTTACAATTCAGTTACAAGTGAACAAGTATTGTTCATGCATGGAGGCAATTGAACGAAGGAATCAGAGTGGCTTACAATTCAGTTACAAGTGAACAAGTATTGTTCATGCATGGAGGCAATTGAACGAAGGAATCAGAGTGGACAGACTATCCAAAACAAGGTATTTGATATTTATTCAACCATTTTTTAAAAATTTTGGTTCATTTTAAATTATATGTACATTGATGAGAAATTTGTTGTATAGATCGCTGCAGCCTCCAAGATGTACACAGAACTAGACAAAGAGAAGAAGACATTCATGTTTATCCATTGTTAATTTGTTATGACATACTAAAGGGGAGGATAAGTAAGCGTGTTGTGTCTTTCTCATTGGGGTACCTCAGGTATTCATCTTCAAAAATATCAACCACTGTAGCAACGAACTTTCGAAGCCTCTCCAGTGCAGTACTTTCGCTAATGCGAACGTACTCATCTGTAGCATCCGCTGGAAGCCCATAAGTGAGCATCCGCATTGCGGCAGTGACCTTTTGGAAGCAAATAAGTCCAAGTACATTGGCTGCATTTCTTTTATGAATGAAGTAATCATCGTGTCCTTCAATAACATTCATTATGCGTAGAAAAAGCTTCTTGGATATCCTTGTTGACACAAAAATTGGGTCGGTCGCGTCAACACACTCGAGCGCACGGTCCTCAGAGGGCGTACAGAGCAAGGTCCTAACCTCCCGAACCTTCAACGGATGACGGTACCGAATCTCGGTGAGATCGACTTTGGGCGTGCCAGTCAATTTGACCAGTAATTGACAAGGAGAAGAAAAAGTTGTCAAATTATGGAACCTGCCGGTTTGGTGCCAGACAGTTCCAAATTCTACGGCTCTGATATAGCCATTTGTTATTAGGATATTGACTACCAAGTCAACTCCCAAAAGATTGTATGAAGCATTAATAAAGATATAAAGCAGAACGGCTATGGTATGTATAAAGAGACATTCGTAACAGGTGAACAACCGATAAGCTTAAACATATTAGCAGAATAAAGATCTATATGTACGTCCAGACGGCGTGAAATCAACGTATCGACTAATTACACAAGCAGTTCTATCTGTTAACAGTGGGGTGTTTCCATGCAGCCATAATAACAAATAAATCGATAAAATGGCTTAATCATCAACAGTGGGGTGTCTCCATTCAGCCATAATGATGACCGAACTAGATCACGTCTGATGTAAGAAGCAGATACGTTGATTCCAAGTCGCCTAAAGTACACATTATGAAGAAAGCATAACTGGATCGGCTATTTTAGTCGATGCAGGGTCCATGAAGCACGAACAAGATCTATCCTTTAGAATCACAGTTCGATCTAAGATCACGCAAAAATCTAATTTACCATATATGAGAATGGAGTTCGGAAATATAGCCATAACAGATATGCAAGATCGAAATCTACCTATTCTTATATCAAAATGATAGTTTTATCGGATATTTTGAACGCACAACATGTAACAATCAAAATTGAAAAAATAGTCGATGAGAAACTTGAATCGGCTATTTTTCTATTGTGAGCATAAAAAACATCAGGATAGCCGAGACTAAGCGTCCTTTAAGCTTAAGATACTTTGTCAATATTGATTGGGCAGGATGTTGTTTAAAACATAAAGAAACAAATTAAAACATAGAACAACATCGGTAACTTGATGAATCTATCAGCTTGCCAAACCAATAGAGCCGATAACTAGTCAAGATCGACTAAGGTAAGAGATTGATCAGAGTCAAGACAGTCTTACAAAAGACGAACTTGGACCGATAACTAGCCATGTCATAGCTTAACAAGAGTTTAGTCAATGCCAAATACAGCCTTATCGTACGATGACACAAACCATTGGTAAAACTTACAAGCAAACCGGAGGTCGGTCGAAGCCGATGCAGCCTTGCCTGATTGAAGGTCTCGCCGAGATCTACGTTACTCCTACTCCTAGGGTTTTGGCCGGTGGCCGGTATATTGATTGATTGGATGATGATCACAAAATCCAGGTTTCTAGCTATATATAACCCGCTTGACTCCTGTCCTAACACGACTAGGTTACGTAATAGGCAAAACAAAAGATGACCCGGACTCGAACTCTTCGGCTGAACCCCACATGTCTTCGAAGCTCGTTACGTCTGGTCCACATAAACTTTGTTTGCGCCCGAGTCAAAATAGGCCTCTTTTATTTTTCTAGCCGATTCTTTTATGAAATAAATCAGTTGTTTGTGTTTATAAACAAATAACCCTTTTAGCCCAAAATCTGGTGTAAACACATGCCCCCCAATTTTGGGATGAATTTATTTTATTCCAAAAATGATATTTCCTTCCTTGGGGTCCGATCGACTAACTTCTCTTTTAGTTGAATCGGCTATTTTTCTATTGTGAGCATAAAAAACATCAGGATAGCCGAGACTAAGCGTCCTTTAAGCTTAAGATACTTTGTCAATCTTGATTGGGCACGATGTTGTTTAAAACATAAAGAAACAAATTAAAACATAGAACAACATCTGTAACTTGATGAATCTATCAGCTTGCCAAACCAATAGAGCCGATAACTAGTCAAGATCGACTAAGGTAAGAGATTGATCAGAGTCAAGACAGTCTTACAAAAGACGAACTTGGACCGATAACTAGCCATGTCATAGCTTAACAAGAGTTTAGTCAATGCCAAATACAGCCTTATCTTACGATGACACAAACCATTGGTGAAACTTACAAGCAAACCGGAGGTCGGTCGAAGCCGATGCAGCCTTGCCTGATTGAAGGTCTCGTCGAGATCTACGTTACTCCTACTCCTAGGGTTTTGGCCGGTGGCCGGTATATTGATTGATTGGATGATGATCACAAAATCCAGGTTTCTAGCTATATATAACCCGCTTGACTCCTGTCCTAACACGACTAGGTTACATAATAGGCAAAACAAAAGATGACCCGGACTCGAACTCTTCGGCTGAACCCCACATGTCTTCGAAGCTCGTTACGTCTGGTCCACATAAACTTTGTTTGCGCCCGGGTCAAAATAGGCCTCTTTTATTTTTCTAGCCGATTCTTTTATGAAATAAATCAGTTGTTTGTGTTTATAAACAAATAACCCTTTTAGCCCAAAATCTGGTGTAAACACATGCCCCCCAATTTTGGGATGAATTTATTTTATTCCAAAAATGATATTTCCTTCCTTGGGGTCCGATTGACTAACTTCTCTTTTAGTTGAATCGGCTATTTTTCTATTGTGAGCATAAAAAACATCAGGATAGCCGAGACTAAGCGTCCTTTAAGCTTAAGATACTTTGTCAATCTTGATTGGGCAGGATGTTGTTTAAAACATAAAGAAACAAATTAAAACATAGAACAACATCGGTAACTTGATGAATCTATCAGCTTGCCAAACCAATAGAGCCGATAACTAGTCAAGATCGACTAAGGTAAGAGATTGATCAGAGTCAAGACAGTCTTACAAAAGACGAACTTGGACCGATAACTAGCCATGTCATGGCTTAACAAGAGTTTAGTCAATGCCAAATACAACCTTATCGTACGATGACACAAACCATTGGTGAAACTTACAAGCAAACCGGAGGTCGGTCGAAGCCGATGCAGCCTTGCCTGATTGAAGGTCTCGCCGAGATCTACGTTACTCCTACTCCTAGGGTTTTGGCCGGTGGCCTGTATATTGATTGATTGGATGATGATCACAAAATCCAGGTTTCTAGCTATATATAACCCGCTTGACTCCTGTCCTAACACGACTAAGTTACATAATAGGCAAAACAAAAGATGACCCGGACTCGAACTCTTCGGCTGAACCCCACATGTCTTCGAAGCTCGTTACGTCTGGTCCACATAAACTTTGTTTGCGCCCGGGTCAAAATAGGCCTCTTTTATTTTTCTAGTCGATTCTTTTATGAAATAAATCAGTTGTTTGTGTTTATAAACAAATAACCCTTTTAGCCCAAAATCTGGTGTAAACACATGCCCCCCAATTTTGGGATGAATTTATTTTATTCCAAAAATGATATTTCCTTCCTTGGGGTCCGATCGACTAACTTCTCTTTTAGTTGATCAGCCGAGTCTTCTTCCCAACCGTTATTCCTTCCGCTCAGGGTCATTCTCAAACCCTAGCCCTTTGAAGACACCCACCGCCACTTGATTTTCAAGCCAAAAAATTCTCTGAGAACTTAAATCCAGTACTCCAACAAGTCAAATGGCGACTCAAGATTCCATCCCGGAGATAAAGATTTGGCCTTCTAGCACCCCCTTTTCTGATGATTCTCTGCCTGACATATTTTTTTTACATTTTGAACTTTCAGGTGCTTCACGACCAAATTCTTATTCCGATTCAAGATAACCCGAACAACTTCTTCATCGGCCCAATCGGCAATCTTGACCCTACCGAGGCCATCACCGCAGAAACTCAATGGATCCCTTTCAAGAATTCGGACTTTGCCTCAAAGCATTGGGGCAAGACCCCTTTCAGGAATTGGCCATCAATGATTTCAGGCTGGAGAAATTGGCTAATCAAATTGGTAGCCAAAAAGAAATCAGATTGGACCCTTCGCAGCCTAGACCAGTGCATTTCTTTATCTCTGGCAGACATGAAAAGGAACGAGCCAATGTTGAAGGCCGTTTGTTACTTCTGGTCTGGAACCTTCAACTCTTTCATGTTCAGGCAAGGACCGATGACTCCTACCTTAGCCGATATACGCATGTTGACCGGCTTAAAAATCACTAGATCAATCAACCCCTACAGTCTCCAAACCAAGCCTTCCATCAAACTTGGAAATCTCAAGATTGGTGGTTGGTCCAGCTACATCGCCACCTTCAACGCTTCTCAATCCAGTGTTTCAGAACGAGAGCACATCATCTTCTTGAACATGTGGTTGGAGAAGCATTTATTTTGTGGGCAGAGCTGCGGCCCGACTTCAAATTTCTTGGCACTAGCAGAGAAATTGTCTGTGAACTTAGATATACCTTTGGGAAAGTATCTCCTGGGTGCTTTGTATAGCATGTTGAATAAAGTAGCTCAAAGCCTGATGGAAAACAAAGGCATCCCATCAGTAACAGGTCCCTGGTGGTTGCTTCAGCTTTGGCTCAATCTTCATCTACAGAGACTGGCAACCCCTGATTTGAGGACTCTGTGTTTCCCATCTCTGTATCCAGATGACCAAGAAAAGATACTAGCCGATGATGCCAAAGTGAGGAGATGCACCTCTTTAGGAGAAGCTGCTACCATGATATTCATTGATGAATCAGCCAGCTTCTTCTTTAACTTTTTCTATAAAGGACTCCCTGCAGCTTCCTTCAACTTGTTTCAATATCCAGATATTGCAGATTTTGAGAATCCATATACCTTCAGATTTCATAGAGAATGTGATGATGAAGGTTTGAAAATCTTGTGTCAAATAATGAAGTCTTGCCTTCTGCCTACTGAAATTAGGCATGGTAGGGAAAAACCTCCCATGTCTTATGAATTTTATCACCCTGTTATGTTAGCTAGGCAGATAGGTTTTGGTCAGGTGCCCCCAGCTCTCTATTTAGCTGATAAGCTCAGACCAAGGAAAGCAGTAAATTCTGCCTTAGAGTATAATAGAATACTCCAATTAGAGCAATCTGTTTTCTTAAAGATGGTCAGACAATGGAATTGTCGACCCTTCTCCTCATCTTCTTTCAAAGACTGGTGGCAACAATGGAGCACCCATCTTTTCAATGAAGTTGTGGCCACTTACTGTCTTAAATTGGATTCAGACTTTCAAGCAACTAATGAGGCATGACTTTAATTTCTTCTCAAATTTCATATTCTTACCATTTGTTTTATTCTGACATCACATGACAAATACTTGCAGGATTTGGTCACTATGAACCCACCAAAAATCGGTTACCATGTATGGTGTCCAAATCCCAGGATTGGTTGTGATGCTCCTACCATCAAAGTTTTGATGAAGACGAAGGCTTCTGACATTCCAGATGACCAAACTCTTAGCACTTTCATAAAGGAAGTTGGTTCCTCCAAGAAGCAGAAGACTGATAGGCCAATCACTAAAGTTACATCCAAGAAGAAGAAGAAGGACATCTCTGATGGCAGCCAATCCTTGATTGAAAATGTTAATATAGAAGTAAGAAAAATTGTCTTCCTTGTTCTCATTACCTAGTTTGTAACTCTTTCTGCCTCTTAATTTTTAGGAGCAGTCTGATACTCAGAATATTGAGTCTGAAATGCTCCCTCTTCCTGACATTGATCAAGAGTCTACTCAACTAGGTATACCTTTAGTCGACATCTTCATCTTCCTTAGTGGATGACCTTTGAAAACTGATGAAGATTTCTTTCAGATGCACTCCTTGAGCCTTCTTCAATTATCCCGGAGCTTCAAGTTATCTCATCTGACCAGGTGCTTTAAACAACAACACTTCTCCTACCAACATCTTTTCATATGTGATCCTTATACATCTATTTGTGTAGGAACAAGGAGGATCTTCTTCACCTACCATTCCCTTTGACTTAGAAGATTATGTGGAGGAAGAAGAAATCTCTGTACTAGAATATCCCAAGAAACCTTCTGAAGAGACCAAGACTCGGCTCCAACTGCTACTACCTCTTTTGGAGGCCAATATAGCCGATCTGGTACATGATGCAAAAGGAATCAGAAACATCTTTGACTTGATCAAAGATGGCATACCAGATGATCTTAACAAAGCTCTGGTTCCTGTCGCTCATATAGAGTTCCTTCAGTCAGAATTCATAGAAACCACAGCCAAGCTCACAACACGTGAAGCCCAGGCTGTTCTTCCTAATAAGGAGCAACAGTGCATCTCTGACATGGTGTCTATGAAGGAAGAAATGGACCAACTGAACAACAACTCCACAGTCCTTATTAGTGATATATCTTCCCTGGAGTCTAAGAGGAATCAATTGACTGAAAGGCTTCGGGTAATCAATGAACAGATCACATCGAAGGAAGAAATTTTAGCTAAGATTCCAAATACAATCCAAGACAAAAAAAGAAAAATGGCATCCCTTCGCAATGATCTCCAACACATCAAGGACAAGAAGAAGCCAATTCCAGGCTCAATCGAAGAGGATCAAAAGAAGATAGCTGATATAGATGCCATTCGCTTGAACGCTTTGAATGTATTGAAGTCTGTGCTTAACATGTAACTCTGCTTGTCTGTAATCTAGCTTTTGGTCCTCCCTTGTAAACATTTATATGTTCCATCAGTTCGGTTGGTGTTTAAGATACTATATCAGCTATCCCTTCAGCCGATATTATCCATTCACTTCATCTTTCATTGATTTAGTCGATCAGTATTCATAGCGGCCCTCGTGCTTATTAGTCGATTCGCCTTAGGATGTGGATCTAAGGGTGTTCCTGAACTGATGCTTTTCATCCTCTCGAGGCTTACTCATAAATATAAACCATCGGCTTCCCGAAACACCACGTATTCATCGCCTCACTCTTCGGCTTTTCACTCTTCTAAGTCGCCGACCGTTCTTCTTCTCCAACTAGCAACCAAACCAATGGCGGATAACCGTGGCAAGCGTCCCGCCGAAGAGTCAGAATCTGTTGATGGCCCTTCGGCGATTCGCCATCGTGTCCTCGGGTAACGATTTCCCCCTCAACAATTTATTATGCTCCGAAACTTCTTATTCATCCGAGGAAAACCCTAACTTTTTTGTAGTCCTTCTTCTCCGGCGGATGGCCAAGGCCCCAGCCAACCCCCATCGGGTCACGGGTTGGCGTTGGATGATGACGCCTGTGCTTTCATCCAGGGTTACTCCGACACCCGACGCCTTCTTGAAGAAGAGCGCCGCCGAACAGCCCGTGCCATGGAGGACCGAGTGGTCCTCCGCGCTTGCCTCAACAGTGTCCTGGAACACCTAGAGGCGTCCGATGCCAGGGTCGTTGGTATATTTTTTTCACATCCTTCGATTTCATTATCTTCAATTCACCTCCGCATAACAACTCTAGTCAATTTTTGGTGATCTGTTTGCTGTAATACCCAACCGATTCGTTTTTATATAAACCAGCTGCCTCTTAACTTTGATTTCTTTTCGTTCAACCACAGAACTCAAACATCAGCTTGACTGGCTCCCAGGGCGGGCCACGACAATTGCTGATTTTGTGAACGCCTGAGGAGAAACTCTGCAGGCGCGCCTCGAGGACGTTGGGACGCGCATCAGGGAGCTGGCCCTCCATGCTATTTGTCATGGCGCTACCTTTGCCCTCGCCGGAGCGGAACTCAGCGGTGCTGAGATCTCCGGGGAAGTCTCTCCCTCCTTCTTTGGCGCCCGGACGAGGGAAGACTTTAGGCAGCTGGTGGAGGAGTTCCAACCCCTAGGGCTCACCGTGACGGAGGTGTCACACCTGGAGGACCTCCTGAACAAGTTGCATTTAGATTAGTTTTGTTTTAATGTTTCCCTTGTAAATCCGACCTTTTGGCCGAACAAACTGAACAAGTATAAGCCTGTTCCTGCATCGTCAGGCTCAAACAATCTTGTTAAATACTCCTGTTTGATGTCCTTTGCGCTATCACCGAGTTTCCAAAATTCCTCCTTTTATTTATTTCTTTGAATGTTCTAAAGGCAATACTTCCTTAGTATCGGCTATGAATTGGATACCAAAGACGATACATACATATCGGCTGTTTTTGTTCTGAAGGCGATACATTTAGTATCAGCTATATAAGTCGAGATAAAACTAATCTTTGCTAAAAAAGAAATAACTTTGACTACTTAAAAATACATCGGCCTTAACTTATTTCAACCACTTAAGCTGATGCAAATCTTCTAATTAATTACTTGACTAGATACATGCTTTGAAGCCGACTGCTTGGATCGGCTGTTGACTATCATCAGATGTCTTGATAAAGCCTTCTTCGAGAATCTTCCCAGAAAAGCACTCCATGCTATCAAAGTTCCAAACATCAGGGTCTGAGTAAGCAACACTAACAGTTGAATCAACTGGTACCACTTCCATAGTATCACCGATCCACTGAATTACATTCTGATGCATGGTAGATGGAACACAACAATTGGCGTGGATCCAATCCCTTCCAAGAAGCACACTGTAGGATCCTTTTGCATCGACCACAAAGAAAGTAGTCGGCATACTCTTACTGCCTATCGTCAACTCAACACAAACAACACCTTTAGTAGCCGTTACATTGCCAGCAAAATTGGTCAACCTCATATCGGTCTGAGTCAAGTCTTCCATAGTCTTGCCAAGCTTTCTAAAGGTGGCATATGGCATCAAATTAACAGTTGCCCCTCCATCAACTAACATCATGTTCAGAGGCCTTCCATCAACAAACCCTTTCAAATACAAAGCTTTCAGATGGGAATGTGTCTCGGGTTTTCGAAACGTGGCCTCTTCTGCTTGATAGATCCACTGAGCAACTGCTTCTTCATCATCAGATTCATGATCAGAGGATCTAAACTCAGCAGGTAGCATGAACAAAGCAGCGATATTAGCTGATGACTCATCCTTATCAGCTATTTGTTTTACCTGCCAGACTTTGGGTTTTTTCTTCTGCGTCTCATCATTCCTTAGTCTTTGAACCTGTCGCTTCTGGCTTTTGGTCAAGCCACTAGGACACCATTGTCCCTCTTGCCAAGGATGATCATGATCGGTTAATCTTTCTCCAAGCCGATTATTAACATTTTCATTTTTTATGCGCCGATCTGTCTTTTCAAATCTTAATCTTTCATGTACAAATCGGCGATTGTCTCTCGACTGCCTATACTCCCAATACTGATCACTGCATTCCGGGCAATTACGAAGAGTGGGGAGCTTCAGTCCTTCATTCCAACAATGTCTGAAGAAAGGGCAGTTCTAGTAATTCTTTTCTTCATCCCTGACACGTCTTTCTTCTTCACGAGACCTTTTATACTCTTCCTCTTCAAGCCACTCTTGATACTCTTGCTCATCTCTTTCTCTTTGCATTTGGCTCCTTTCTTTCTGACGTTGCCATTTGTTCAATAAGATTCTGAAAGTTGGACGCCTCCTTGTCTCACCAGCCTTTGAAGTTTCAGGTTGATCATGTTGATCAACATTTTTCTTTCCTTTCATTTCCTGATACTCACTGGTTGTTAGCTGTTTCTTTGGATCAACCGTCCCAGTTGCCTTGGCTTTGTCAAAAGTCAATACTTTGATTTCACTCCGAGGTGCAGGAGCCACCATATTCTATGGAAAAGGATGGCCATTGATGCTCATGTCCTTGGCCTTTTCTAGGCTAATCCTTCCTTTAACGATAGCCCTCTGGATCATATCTCTAAAAACTCGGCAATCGTTAGTAGTATGGGTACCAGAATTATGAAACTTGCAGTACCTTTTATTTTTGAGCTCTTCAGCCGATGGGATATTGTGATTCCCAGTTAACTTGATTTGACCCTTCTCTAGCAAGTAGTCAAATATCTTGTCAGCCTTAGTGATGTCAAAGCTATATTTTACATCTTTCTCGGTACTCTTAGCTTTTGCCCAGGGCATGTACTCGTTGTTCTTCCAAGCCCAGTCCATAGCAGCCACTTCATCTTCACTCTCATCACTTGAATTATTGTCTTCCTCTTGTGAGAAGAAATGACTCTCTGAATTATAGGCTTTCTTGGGTTTGAAAACATGATTGTATCGATTCTGAGCATCAATATTTGCCACCTTCTTAGCTAAATCGGTTATATTGTTACAACCAAAGCTGATTTTTTCTCTGATGGCAGGTATCAGCCCCCGAATTGCAATGCTGACAATTTCTGAATCTGACAATGATAAGATATAGCACTGATTTTTAATCTCTCTGAATCTCTAAAGATACTGGCATCCAGATTCATTATTTCCTTGCCTCGTATCGACTAAGTCTACAAGGCCTTTTTCCAATACCCCAGAGTCAAAGTATTTATGGAACTTGTCTTCCAAATCCTCCCAGCTTTGAATGGAATTGGGTGGCAGAGATGAAAACCATGAGAAAGCTAAACCAGACAGGGATAAAGGAAATAATCTGACTTTAAGTGCTGATTCATCACCAACTTCCTCGAGCTGGACTAAAAACTGAGTAATATGTTGCATGGTCGTCACTGAGCCGGTTCCTGTGAATTTGGTAAAATCAGGGATCCTATATCTTGGAGGAAGAACAACCTGATCAAACCACTCCGGATATGGTTTCTTGTAACCAGTCATCGTAGATTTTGGCGTTAAGCCAAATTGCTTTTGAACCAAGTCAGTGACCCGACTCATCAGCTGATCAATTTGATTCACCGGCCCTTGATAGCCGATGTTCTGCCCCCCCCCCCCCCCGAAGGCATTGCCACAATATCCCGGGTTCTCCTGAGCGTCCAAGGTATAAAAATTTGAAACATAATGATATCCAGGAGGAATATCACCAGGTGCCACACTCCCTTGATACGGTGGTGCATTGAAATCTCTAGTAATGCGCTTTGCATGGGGAGCTATTTTTGTAACCGATGAGTATATGTTATTACTCATATTCGGCTATTGCATTGGTTGCGGCGTCACGCCCCCAGGGCTGACAATCATTTGGTTTCCATTGCCATTAGGGCTATTGATCTGTGGTTCACCTGAATTTTCAACTCCTTGATTATTTCTAATGGTATATGCTGGACCTCTCCTATCATCGCCTAAGTTGAAGGCCTCTTTAATGGCATTTGTGAGACTGTTGAGGAAGTCTTCACTATGATTCATCAGAGTGGTAGACATTGCTTTGCTGATCACTTCTTGCATGGCATTGTGCTGGACCTGAACCATTGGATGAACATGGCCATTTAGAACCACCCTTGGTAGATGAGACTTTGGATAATCTTCTTATCCCTGCATTTACTGAAGCTCAACAAACACATGTAACGATATTGTTCAACAGTTTCTTCTATTAGGCGTCGAAGCTCATCTGGAAGTTCCTCCATTGTCACGTTCAACACATCTTCGTTATTGATTGTCATGATCAGACGATTGTGTCCCACCAGGTGTGCCAAAAGAATGTGTTGACACAAGAATTCAGTCGATCGCGTCAACACACTCGAGCGCACGGTCCTCAGAGGACGTACAGAGCAAGGTCCTAACCTCCTGAACCTTCAACGGGTGACGGTGCCGAATCTCGGCGAGATCGACTTTGGGCGTGCCAGTCAATTTGACCTGTAATTGACAAGGAGAAGAAAAAGTTGTCAAATTATGGAACCTGCCGGTTTGGTGCCAGACAGTTCCAAATTGTACGGCTCTGATATAACCATTTGTTATTAGGATATTGACTACCAAGTCAACTCCCAAAAGATTGTATGAAGCATTAATAAAGATATAAAGCAGAACGGCTATGGTATGTATAAAGAGACATTCATAACAGGTGAACAACCGATAAGCTTAAACATATTAGCAGAATAAAGATCTATATGTACGTCCTAATGGCGTGAAATCAACGTATCGACTAATTGCACAGGCAGTTCTATCTGTTAACAGTGGGGTGTTTTCATGCAACCATAATAACAAATAAATCGATAAAATAGCTTAATCATCAACAGTGGGGTGTCTCCATTCAGCCGTAATGATGACCGAACTAGATCACGTCCGATGTAACAAGCAGATGCGTTGATTCCAAGTCGCCTAAAAGTACACATTATGAAGAAAACATAACTGGATCGGCTATTTTAGCTGATGCAGAGTCCATGAAGCACGAACAAGATCTATCCTTTAGAATCACAGTTCGATCTAAGATCAGACAAAAATCTAATTTACCATATATGTCAGTGGAGTTCGGAAATACATCCATAACAGATATGCAAGATCGAAATCTACCTATTCTTAGATCAAAATCATAGTTTTATCGGATATTTCGAATGCACAACATTTAACAATCAAAATTGACAAAATAGTTGATGAGAAGCTTGAATCGGCTATTTTTCTATTGTGAGCATAAAAAACATCAGGATAGCCGAGACTAAGCGTCCTTTAAGCTTAAGATACTTTGTCAATCTTGATTGGGCAGGATGTTGTTTAAAACATAAAGAAACAAATTAAAACATAGAACAACACGATAACTTGATGAATCTATCAGCTTGCCAAACCAATAGAGCCGATAACTAGTCAAGATTGACTAAGGTAAGAGATTGATCAGAGTCAAGACAGTCTTACAAAAGACAAACTTGGACCGATAACTAGCCATATCATAGCTTAACAAGAGTTTGGTCAATGCCAATACAACCTTATCGTACGATGACACGAACCATTGGTGAAACTTATAAGCAAACCGGGGGTCGGTCGAAGCCGATGCAGCCCTGCCTGATTGAAGGTCTCGCCGAGATCTACGTGCTACTCCTAGGGTTTTGGCCGGTGGCTAGTATATTGATTGATTGGATGATGATCACAAAATCCGGGTTTCTAGCTATATATAACCCGGTTGACTCCTGTCCCAACACGACTAGGTTACATAATAGGCAAAACAAAAGATGACCTGGACTCAAACTCTTCGGTTCAACCCCACATGTCTTTGAAGCTCATTATGTCTAGTCCACCTAAACTTTGTTTGCGCCTGGGTCAAAATAGGCCTCTTTTATTTTTCTAGCCGATTCTTTTATGAAATAAATCAGTTGTTTGTGTCCGTCATCATTGGAAAGATTGCTCACAATTTGAGCAACCGAGGACATGAGAAGGTCATGGTCATCGGATGAAGATTCATCTAATTGTCTCTGATCACGAGATCACTTCCTAGGCATGGTTCTAGGTTGGAGAAGATGGAGTCGGAGGGAGGGGAAGATGGCCTGGGGGCGGTGGCAGAGGGAGGACTTGAGGGGCGGCGGTAGAGGGAGGAACGGCGCAGCGGCCTTCCTTGCGTCGAAGGTGAGGGCGGCCTTCCTTGCGGCGTCAAAGTTGAACAGGCCGGTGCGGCGCGATCTCCTTAACGCGCGAGGAATCGCCCCAGCTGCATGTGTCCCCACAAAAATTTAAGACATGTGGGCCACTCATTTTCAATTTGCCAAGCCCAAATAGCAAACTTTTGGAGAAGGCCTACTTTTAGCACTTGGCATTTGGTTATGAGATTTGGCAAAACTATAGATTTGCCAAGTGATGTTTAGCAAACTGTTGGAGTTGCCAAGTGGTACAGTAACTTGGTCATGGGGAGAACTTTGATCCGGTCACCCAGCCCCTGGATACAGACCTACTGATGAGGCTGGGAGGAGGGAAGCAACACGACCTGTACTGGATGGCCAATATCGCAGTCGACTCGACCTCTGTTCCCAACCTCATCGAGATTAGATCAAGGAGCACGAGCTCATCCGTCCCCAAACGAGCTCGGCAGCCGAGCTCACAGCAGATGATGCCGCAACTTCAGGTAAGTACTATTCTATTCATCGTTCATTGCTTTTACACATTGCATTAATGTTTAAACCTTGTGGGAGGAATATTGCAGGCCCAGATGCAGACCAAGGTGGAGCAGGTGTAGAGGTTGTAGGCCTAGCAGGAGGCCCAGGTGGAGGCCCATCGCCGCGAGTTATAGGTCGTCCAAGAGCGGGAGGCGCAGAGGACGCAGGACATAGCTCAATTCTTTGGGAGCCTCAACCTCCCCGGTATTGTTGTCCGCGTCCCTCGTTGCTCACTCCTTTGTGCCTCCTGGTACTCCGACAGGGACTCCGGTGAGTATATATGGTTGTTTATTGATTTAACTTCTGCGGGTGGCATCCAGGTACTAATGAATTCACTTATCCTTTGTGCACCCACAATCAGAGGGTTCGGCGCCGATGCCTCAAGGTGACCCTTCACCACCGTCGGGTGGCCCTCCTCCACACTATGGGTGGCCAGGTCACCTTCCTCCGCAGTCCAGGTACTCTGGGTGGTCATCTGGCCCTCTGCCGCCCGCGTGGCAAGGTTGTCAAGGTGGTCCTCCGCCCGGGTCGCACGGTTGGCAACCGTGGAAAGTGGGGGTTCGTTCTTCACACTTTGGAGGCCAAGGTCAGCAGTGATGGGTTTCATATGTGTTGGACTTGGACTTGGACTTATGATGGATCAACACACTTGTGATGGATGGACGGACTATGAATGGATGAACATGTGATGGATTTATGTTGTATTTTATGTGGATTATGGATATGTATGTGATATATGTGGAGATGTATGAATTATGGATAATATGAATGTGATATATATTGTGTTTTGTGCGATAGATTATGGATATGAATGTGATATATATTCTGTTTTATGTGATGGAATATGGATATGTGATATATTGTGTTTTGTGAGATGGAAAGCGAAAAAATAAAAAAATGAATTTTTCCATGTTTGCCGAGTGCCACACTAGTCAAAGCTGAGAAAAATACCTCCAGCTTGGCCTCTTTGCCGAGTGTCGGTTGTCAGCACTCACCAAAGCACATTTTCAAAAAAAAAATCTTTATCGAGTGCCTACACATCAGCACTCGGCAAAGAAGTCGTCAGGTGACGGTGGCCGTTTTATTTGCCGAGTGGGGACTTGGCACTCGACGAAGGCTTTGCCGAGTACCCGATAAATGACACTCGGCAAAGAAATCTTTGGCGTTAGATTCTTCGTGGAGTGCCCTTTGCCGAGTGCGGCACTCGGCAAAGCCTTCGCAATAGCTTGAATCTATGTTTTCGCCGATAAAGGAGTGCTTGCAGCTAGCACTCGACAAAGAACCTAAATCCAGTCGTGTCTACTCTCTATGCGGCCTATCCCACTCTCTATGCGGCCTATCTCAGTGGGCACTCCAGCAATTAGCTTGCTCTTCAACCCATTCATAACCTAAAACCAAGACAATATTTTTACATCATTTTACCCATTGTCATATGTTTCATTCCTTGACATCATCAGTTGTAGCTAAGCCTAGACGAAAAAGTCGAAGCTCGTTAGCTCGCTCGGCTCGTGGCTGGCTCGGCTCGACTCATCTTGGCTCGTTATGCTAACAAACCGAGCCGAGCCAAGATTTTAGCTCGTTAGCTATAACGAGCTAACTCGAGCCAGCTCGCGAGCCGCTCCCGAGCCAAACGAGCCAAGCTTTTAAGGAAAAGGCTATGGATATTATATAAATTTTTGTATTACTTCGTATCATGTACTTTATAATTGGTTGATGACTGGTCTAGACCCTGTAATTGTGATTATTATGACTTTATCATTTTATTTCTAATGGAACTGCTTTGCTATATGTTTTTCAGCTCCGCTCATACATTTTTTATCCAAACAGTTTCAGCTCCACACACGTTGTTAGAGAAAAAAGTATATCGAGTTATAAGACTACTAAAAAAAGTACTCCACAAACTCCAGTTTTCTGTGAACTGCTTTAAGGTAGAGTTCGTGGAGCCAAAGTATATCCCCTAAGTAGAAAAACAAAAATTTGTCACACTTGGAGCCGTCCAAAATTATTTATCGAAACAAATAACAATAGTAATACTGAAAAACATTTTACTTGTGTGGCTTACAGCTAGAGTGTACGTTTTATTACTATGCTCAGTGTTTTCTGTAAAAAAAATTATGTGATTAATTTTATTACTACAATTAGTATTCTAAGTATAAAAATATTCCCCGCGCCCGCTGATTCGAGACCATTTTCATGCATGATTTTACTCATACATGTATCAGGAGCATTAATAAGTGATATTTGTGAACAGTTTATGAAACTGTAAAAGAGATATTTAAAATCGTGACTAGTTAGTTTATGAAATTATAAGGAATTAAAAATTTAGAGGTTGGATTATGTCCACCATAGGGTGCGACGAATGCTAGCTATTCAGCAGTCTGGCTGCTAAATAATGGTCAGCTGCGTTGTCATGGTTACATAATGGTTCGTTGATTTATAGTAGTGGATATTCAAGGCTAAGACTGTCAGGGATTGTTCAGTGCGCTGACATGTATGGCCCATAGAGGCCCAAGACGGCAGGGGACGAGCACTACAAAGGAAGGGAAGCTGCAGCGGTTCAGGGCATCAAAGGAATTAACAAACAACAGATTACTCTTACAAGTTTGTTGTTCATCTTGTTCTTCAAGTCTCCTTTGATCTGTACCTAGATTTCCTCCTTTTGTACTCAGAATTACTGTGAATCAAATTATCCATTAGCAATCCGATTGGGTTGCTAACAATTGGTACCAAAGCTAGCCGATTCTCGGACTAGTATCATGGATCCTTCGCTCCTTAAGCTTGCTCTCGGTGAGTTCACCAAGGAGTTCACTAAAAGGTTCGACGAGATGAAGGCTCGTTTGGATCAGCGCTTCCCTTCACCGACGAGGGAGCAGCAGGACACTACTGACGACTATTGGCGGTCCTTATTGCCTATTTATTACTGCCAACTCCCACATGAAATGATCACCAAACTAGAATTAGAGTTTTTATATCTAACAAATTCCACAAGTTTTGGTGATTCACTTGTCTTACAGGAGTAACCAAAGAATACCAAAGAAAAGACAAGAAGAATACGCTTTCCGGCAAGGCGTAAAATCAAGAAATAAAGAAGAAGCCCACCTAAAGAATGCAATTGGGCTGGAAACCACCGAAGATTCAAAGTACACCACGCTAGGGGCCCACCACGCAACGGCGGTGGCCAGTGGGCCCACCAGGGGTGCGGGCGCACCCCCCTGGCCCCAATGGACACCGACCTCCTCAGTCGGTTGCATGCCTCCATACATAGGTCGGTTATGTAGGTGTCAGGTTCAATGAACCTTAGGAGGTCGGTTTTGCACCTTCCAAAGGATGAGGAGAGGTCCTCCACTCCCCCTTGGCACCTTCACTATATAAAGAGGCCCTCTCCACCTTCATAATCATCATCTTCGTAGAGATCATACACACCACAAGGAGTCCTCTTCACCATATTGACAAGATGTAGTGGGAGAATAGCTCTAGTTGAGAGTGAGGGAGATATGCTCAAGGAGGAGACCTCGGAGGATCGGTATAATCTTGTATCGCTTTTTTTTGTAAGACTCGAGTATTCAATACATTTATCTTCTCTAATTACTTGAATCGCTTACATGGTTATCTAGTTCTTACCTTATGTTTTAGCTAAAGCATGGTTAATCTAATATTTTGCACCTTGGCATGGGATCTCCGTTCGACCGAGTGCTCTAGTTATTATATGTGGCTAGAGTAGTAATTGGTAGTATAGACATGGTGTCTAGACTATCGATTACCTGAGGTTGCGCCCAACCCCACGGATAGTTGTGGTAGCCCCGGGGGTGACAGCTCCGACCAGGCCTTTGTATTCCACCACGTTCGGGTTGGTGTTTCGTAGAGCTTTTGGCAGCCTTCTCCCAGTTACCCCTTCCGAGTCTCTTCGAGAACCGGAAAGGAACTGGTGCTCCAAAGTGTTATGGTGTGATCATTATGCTTGACCTTTGCTTTTGCTTTAGTTAATTCCTTTGGTTTCATCTAGACTAGAACCACAGTAATGGAGAAGTATATAGGAACCTTGAACTCTTCTGATGACCTCCCAACTATGCTTGTCTGGTCTTTATCTTTTTACGGAGTTCTCTGGTGTATCATTCATCCTTCAAACATATATGCTACCACTTACCCCCACTTTAATCTAGTCGGTACACTAAGTTAGTAGATACATGATCGTCAGTTATTAAACTCTTTACACATTACCCTGTGGATATAAATACGATACCCCGGAATACTCCTGGGTGAAAGCTACAACGGTATCCGTGCGCTTGTGAATTTGTCTATATACGTTACACGTATCAACTGGCTTTCTAGCGCCGTTGACAGGGATAGGGTTTAACTCTATTGTCGGTAACCATGCTAAAAATGCCAACAAAGACCTTTGCGTCTGCGCCCCAAGAAGATCGATGCCGTGGTGGTCGCCGACAACTGGGATGGACTGTTCGAGCAGCCTGCCCATGTCCCAGAGATGCAGCTCACCGACGGCAACCAGGATTCGGGCGAGCGCAAACCCATGGTCAAGGGCACAGACGCGAAGGAGCACGCTGCTGACCTCTCCGCCATCGACGTCTTCGGCTCCGCCCAGATCCACGACGAGCAAGGCCTCACCCGCAGTGTCCTCGTCGCGCCAACTGCGAAGGAGAGGCGCGCCCCCATCGTCCGTGCCAATGAGCAGGGCGTCAGCAGCCGCATCAATGTCGGCATCGGCCATGAGTTCCACAGCCTCCGGATTCCTACGCCTGTCCAGCTGCTCGACCGCGTTCCCTCATGCGGCCGTCTGCCGCTGCCCTTCTTCGTCAACTGCGCGCTCCGCGCCAGCCCAATGGGTGGCTACGACGGCTTCCTCGACGATGACCCAGAAGCCGGCGATGCCCTCCGCACCGGACGCGTCTGTGCGGGCCCCCTGCACACCCGCGCCTGCGCCTCCAGCATCACCTCAAGGTTGGTCGCGGTCCCCTTCTCCACGCTCCCAGTCTCCATGCAGTCGAGCCACAACATCCTCGCTGAGTTCGTCGACAAGGGCCGAGTTCGTGCGGCGCTTCCCGACTTCCTCATCGCTGCCGTGGCAGGCCCAGACCCCCCGCGTGCCGCGCTCGTGGTGGCCTGCAGCGCCATTTTCGTCAACACCTCGTTCCTGGATGTCGTCCCCTCCCTCGGTTGCGTCGTTACCACGACCGTCGGAGTGGACGACACCGGCATGCTCCACCACGTCGCGGCTGCAGTCCGCTACGTCCGCGCTGTGCTCTGGTCATCGCAGGGGAAGAGCCTGGGGGTGTCACATCCACTGCCAGATACGCTGCGCCTGCGTCAGTTGGTGGTAACCGCGGAGGAGGACGAGGTTTCCAGCACCTTGCCCAATAAGTGTTCGATGAAATGCCTCATCATCGACACTGGTAACAAGGTTACTCATTGGCGACTACACGATGCGCAGCACAAGTCGGGCACTCCAACGACTACACATTCAGTTTGAGCCTGCTTCCTACCTCCCCAAATGCAGTTGTGTTTGCGAATATCACTGAACTCAAGCCTTTGGCAGTCAATGTCAGTGCTACACCAGCTTTCCTATGTACTCCATTGATGTTTGACAAGATGCTGAGAAGGTACACCATTATCGTCTACCCTCACTCCAATGGAGTTGCTCAGTTTGGGTCTGTCTATGACGTTCAAGAGGCTCCTGAGGTGTTTGAACTGGCTAAGCACAATTCAGAGATACTGTGGCCACCTCCCATGCATATATCAAACTTGCTCTGTTATGCCAGTGTTTCCTCAGCTCAATCCTTGGCTGACAAGAGCATACTCAGTTGTTTCTTGCCTCCATCATGCCATAGTTGGGATGCAGTGCTGCATAGGCAACCATGGCCGCCACCTATGCAGTTCGCGATACAGAGTGATGGTGTTCAACTCAGGCCTATGCCTTGGCCATCGTTTAGTTATCTCACAGTGTGCAGCAATACATATTTTCTGCACAATTGTCTGGCGTGGCCCCTCTATTTTGCAATCAGTGGTGAATTTTGGAAGCACTGGTCTTCATATGTGCACCACATGAGATGGTGTGGATATCCTTTATTACCTGGGAAGGGTGTTCTGATTTTAGCTTGCCTCATATCACAACTTGGAGCAGGCAATATCGGTGCCAGTTGGAGGATGCTCAATGCAACATGCTTGAGTCTGAGCTGGTAGTGCTTTAGTGAAGTTACACAGGCTGTTGGTATTCCCTGGTGGAAATGTGAATGTGTGCTTCATGAAAATGGGATCACAGTATGTGTGAAATTTCAAGAAATCCTACCCTATGGTTTCCCAGAAGATGAGAAAACCATTCAGTGTATTACCATACATACATCTCAATTGTTGAAGTCTGACGGTGAAGCCAATTGGTTGATCTGTACAAAATCACAAACACTGTTGTGGGGTCCAGGTGACATCTCCCTCCATTTACAAACTCTTGACCATTGGCTTGAGGGCAAGCCAATTTTAAAGGAGGAGGGAATGTCAATACACTGCCAAGTTGGGCAAGGCTGTCAGGACATGTGTGACAATGGTAACAAAAGGGGATCGGTAAGTAGGAGAAGAGGGGAGAGAATTATCAGAATACATTTTACTGATGCAGAAACCAAAGGTTGTCATCGTGGGCTGCTCCTATTGTGTTTCCAGGATCAGATGACTGCCAATTTATATGGTGAATATGACAATATTTTACTATAGTTACAAATCTACCGGTGCCCATGAAGTATGGACAATATGGGGCCTAAGACTAGAGTCAAGTCAACAGAAGTGTGGTGGTGCTTTCACTGAATACTTCGCATTTCTAAGTGGAATCTGCAGAGGATATGATCTTCTCAACCAGAGCTCCTCTCGACTTTGGGATCCCGGTGGTTTCCATCATCTCCATCGGCTTGGGGGCAAGCCGAATTTTAACAGGAGGGGAATGTCACGGATTGTTCAGTGGGCTGACATGTATGGCCCATACAGGCCCAAGACGGCAGGGGACGAGCACTACAAAGGAAGGGAAGCTGCAGCGGTTCAAGGCATCAAAGGAATTATCAAACAACAGATTACTCTTACCAGTTTACTGTTCATCTTGTTCTTCAAGTCTCCTTCGATCTGTACCTAGATTTCCTCCTTTTGTACTAAGAATTACTGTGAATCAAATTATCCATTGGCAATCCGATTGGGTTGCTAACAATCCCTGACAATTAGTATTCTCAGTATAAAAATATTCCCCGCGCTCGTTGATTCAAGACCATTTTCATGCATGATTTTACTCATACATGTATCAGGAGCATTAAGAAGTGATATTTGTGAACAATAGTTTATGAAACTGTAAAAGAGATATTTAAAATCATGACTAGTTAGTTTATGAAACTATAAGGAATTAAAAATTTAGAGCTTGGAGTATGTCCACGATAGGGTGTGACGAATGCTATTCAGCAGTCTGGCTGCTAAATAATGGTCAGCTGTGTTGTCATATGGTTACATAATGGTTCGTTGATTGATAGTAGTGGCCGGATATTTAAGGCCAAGACTTTCTATAATTTATACCAAGTCTATAGGACGTGCCTATATATGTTCTTGGACACCAGTGAAGACGATTTTGGAATGAGAAGAAGGTAGTAGTCCGCCATTGGTCTATATATCTAGCTAAGCTAGGTCTATTCATGTAGGAGATGCTGTGATATGATAGCCGATTTTGTGGATATAGGCTTGGAAGCCATCAGGACATCTCTGAACACTCTCCGTCGAATGACCTCACACCAGACTCTTCATTCAAGCACCTTGTAGCAGCTTGATTCCAATTTTGCTTGTGACTTAGCGGCCATACTCAGGCTAGCACTCACGTGCAATGATGATGCAGAACGTGAACTTGGCCGACGAAGTGACTCGTGAGTGAATAGAGAGAAACAGAGGATCTATTGTTTGATAACATGATTTTTCTTGTAACGCTAGGATGATCGGAGCCTTTCACTGATTTAATTTGCTCATACATGATTTTTTTGATAACAAGCTCATTGTTATGCATTTCACTCAAATGCAATATTTTCTCTTCCTATTGCCATGGATTCATATGTAATTTGTGTAACATATTGTGATCAGTGACAAATTAAAAACAGAACACACCCATGATGTATCTTTTTTCGGAGAGGACTGAAGCCTGAGTTTTCTATTATTATCTAAAAAAAGGACTAAACATCACGAACATTAAGCTGAAGCATTATCTAAAAAAAGGACCAGCTACAACAGAATTCCAATATTTATTTAGTTTAGTTTAAATTGATGACATTACTAAGCTGGAGCACTATATTGCAAGTTGCAATTACAACAGAACAAAGAACATTAAAGGTCGTCGTCGTCGTTGTATATAGTTGGTCCATGCCATCAGTTCTGTTTAAGTCTGTCTTTTTGAGATGCTATTGGGCTCATTAAACCATACCATATATGGTGCAACGTCACAGGAGACTCTTTATTTCTGTCTGTATATGAATAAAAATGAAGTTACTGAGAAGAAGAGCAATGACTGACTCAACGGGGTGGGGATGCTACGGTTGGCAATGGGAGGCGCCGGGACGGGATACCACGGAAAATTGCCTTTCACTCATCATGCACTTCACTTGACGTTGCAACATGGATGAGCTGGGATCTGAAACCTGCGGCTCATCTTGATCCCTGATCTCGATTTCCACGCAAGAGCTGATGAAGTGGTTGGTGGATAGGCACACTTGGATGGTCGCACAACTCTGAAGAAATTTTTACACACAATTGGCAGAAAGTTTAGCACTGTGGCCAAAATAAGTATGCATGTACATGTAAACATGTAAGAAGTGGTAGGCGGATAGCTACATAGAATGCTTAAATATGCCCATCTTCACGTTTAGATAGGAGGTGTTGGCAATGAACCAACCAATCCATATAGTAGCACTACAATAGAATTGGGCTTTAGCCCCAGTCGGCAAGGGCCTTTAGCCCCAGTTGCCGAGCCGGGACTAAAACCCCCTTTAGTCCCGGCTCCGGCTACCGGGGCTAACACTACTACAGAAAACGGCTTTTAGCCCCGGTTGGGAACGGGCTTTAGCCCCGGTTTTCCCAACCGGGACTAGCAATCCGGGACTAAAGGTCCCCCACCTTTAGTCCCGGTTGCTCCCAACCAGTGCTAAAGGCTCCCACGAGAAAAAATAAATGTGCATCTGTGGATTCGAACTCAGCACATCTCGCCTCAGGCACGTTTACCAACTGAGCTACACACCCCACGTGATACAGTTCTGGACGTTTTCCTTTTGAATGCACTCGGGAAGGACCTTTAACCCCGGTTGGTAACACCAACCGGGGCTAAAAGGACCTTTAGTCCCGGTTGGTAATACCAACCGGGGCTAAAGGGTCACCCTTTACCAACCGGGACTAAAGGCTGTGGATCTTTAGTCCGGGTTAGTAATACCAACCGGGACTAAAAGTCTTTAGTCCCGGACACAATTTTATGTCGAGACTATAACTCAGTTGATAGATCGGCCAAAGACCATTTCTATTGTAATGTAAAGCCTTCCTTTAGTCCCGGTTGGTAATACCAGCCGGGACTAAAGGGTGCTGCCAGCGGTGCAACGCAGCAGCACCCTTTAGCCCCGGCTCGTATTACCAGCCGGGACTAAAGGGTCCCCTGTTTTTTTTTATTTTCATTTCAGTTCTGTTTTTAGTTTTGTTTATTTATTTAATAGGTTTTTCAATATATATTATTTGCTGCTAATATATATAATTTATATATATTAGCAGCATAACACAATAAGCTTATTGCATGCGTATAAAATTGAACTATAGAACAACATATATATAAATATATATATATACATAAAATTACAAGCAATATACACATAGGAGTTGTCTAAATATCTATCTACACAAGTTGTACTCCAAAGTTAGTACTGTAAACCTATTACAAGTTGTACTCCATCTAAAGATCTACAGGGCATACAAATGATCATCATTGATTGGAATCAACTTCTCGTTGGTATTATAGTAGAACTCGCCGTTTGGATTTATGACTTGTTCCCGAAGAAATCCTGCTATTGTGTCTTGTATTGCTTTCAATTGGCCTTGTAGCATCACTTTTTCTTCAACCAGTCAGTCTTCAATTGGAATTAAAAAGATATTAGTTATATCTATATTATCAATATTAAGTCTATAAAAAATGAAAAGAAACATGTTACGTACTTTGATGATTTCTTCACGAATTATATTTGATTCTATCATCATGTACTCGCAAACATACAATCTGCATAAGTTGGTATCCTGTTTTTGTCTCAAAATCCACTGTAGAATGAAAAGATTCATCTCGTAATAAAGATATGATATATGACATGATATAATAAAGATACACGTATATTGACGAAGGTGTTAACTTACTGGTAGTCGTGGCTTTATTGTAAGTGGGGCCTTACACTGACTCATATGTTCCCGAGCAATGAATTTTTCCCAAACCCTAATCCGGCCAATGAAACATTAATAGTTGGATCATTATTTAATTAGTATACATATATACAAGCTTAGTCTATACTTTAAGCATGCAAGCTAGGGATCGAAAAATTACCTTTGGAGGATGTCTATCATATCTTGGTAATCTTCTTGCGGTTTGCTCAACGAGTCATAGATTAACACATTGCTGTGTTTGAGATCGATGACCATCAATATCCAGTGATAGCTGTTCATACACATCATTTATATATATATATATATTATTAGGGTTAAGTAAAATAAAATGTGCACATACTTATTATTAACTATATATGTCTCACGCACTTAAAGTTGTATGGGAAGAGAATTTTTTCCCTATCTTTTTGGTTCACGAAGAACCTCATGAGATTCATACACGACTCATCCCTCCAAGTCGCTGAAGGGTTTGGAGCCTTGAAAACAACATATGGATCAACAAACCCAACAGAATTGTCATGTTTATCTCTGAGCTGAGTCATCTGATACCTGCAAAATATCGAGTCGATCCACAAGTATGTGTGTAAGAATACTACGTACTATATACACATACTAGAGAGTTCAATGAAAACTATAAAAGAAACACTTATAAACAATAGCAGCTAAGGAGCGATTTGTCCAGTGCGTCTATATGACATAGCTGGTGTAATTCCTCCATCTGGACTAAGATTAGGTTATCGCCATGGAAGTAGTGATGGTTCCAAATTCGGACAGAAATCCAATTGACATCACCGTCTTTAGAAGCCTTCATGCACCATTTGTTGATTGCAAACATCTGGGTACCAAGTAGATGTAAGTGATTGGGGTTCATTAGACTCCTGCCCGGTGCAAAATTTCTCCTCCATTCATCAACTACTTCCGCTCGTGGAAACTCCAGCCCAGTAGTAATATTTTTAATCGTGTCGTACGGGAGACCGCTGTCAATGAAATTTTTTTCAATTGAGTCCATCTCAGACAAAGTGGTCTCTCCAGATTTCCTCTGTACTCTGCCCATGTTTGAACCATACTGATTTTCCACAAATAACGGGGACAAAGGTCTTGATGTTTCCCCGAGCTGTGGAATACCCTTTCCCACTTTCTTCTTGCTGGATTGTTGTTCTTTGGCAGACTTCATTAGAGAGCGTTCGGAATCTAATTTTCGCGGAGCCTTTCGGGCTTCACGCATCTTGATACCATGTTGGTCCACCCTTCTCCTTAACTCCTGTGGGTTTAACAAGAGGTAAGGCTTCTCCGGGTTCCTCTTCGCTTTAGCAGCGGCCTCACATTCATCTAAAAAATTTTGCACATCTTTTTTCACCGAAATTTCTAACTCCTCATCAGTTTGTTCATAAGTTAATTTCTCCTGGGCTTTTTTTCCTGATGCAGGACCCTTCTTCTTTGGAGGTGGGGCCTTCGGTTCTGTGGCGGCGGACCGCTTCTTAGGGCCGCGCGGTGGAGGCGGGGGTGTTGGAGCCCGCTGTGGAGGAGATGGTGGGGCCGGTGGCGGTGTTGGAGCCTGCGGTGGAGATCTTTGTGCAGGAGATGGGGTTTAAGCCGTGTCCTCCAACACATCGTCACCGCCGCAGCACTATGATGCGCTGGGGAATAATGACGAACTGGACTATAGTTCCTGCTACGCAAAACAACGAATGATGTGAGCATCCAATTAATATATACATATAGGAAGTTAGTGTAATAAAAATTGTTTCTCGTTCACGCGCACACTACCTATGGTGAGGATCTTTATCAGTAGGAGGAGGTTGCAGCAGTGACACTCTAGGAATAATAATGAAGCGCTTGCGCTAGCAAATAAATGTCTTCTCCGCTTCACCTAAAGTCTTCTCCCCATCTCCCCCTTCGATTTCCAGTGCCACGCTGCCACAACCTAAAACCGTAGATCTGGGGAAGATTAGAGGGCACTGTGTCGTATATACCCGGGAGCCCCTTTAGTCCCGGGCCGTATTACGCACCGGGACTAGTCCCGGTGCGTAATACGGCCCGGGACTAAAGGGTTGGACCTTTAGTCCCGGGCGGGCTTACGCACCGGGACTAAAGGGTTCTTTTGTCCCGGTTGGTGCCACCGCCCGGGACTAAAGGGTCCTTTCCCGCTACAGTTTTGGGTTTTCAGTATTTTGGGTTTTATATTAAGTTTGCACTATATAAATATGTTGTAATTCTTGTTAATTGCATAGTAAATTGAATAGTAGGCATAAAATTACTTAAAAATAACAGTTGTATATCCTTTAACCTTATTGTATAGTAGAAAATTTTGTAGCATAAATTCTTTTCTTTTTTTATAATAACTAATATAAATGTAAATAACCATTCATATTTGGTTAATGTAATAATTTAATGTTCAATTTAAATTTAAAAAATTGTTGGCTTTCTATAGAAAATTTATTTTCATATCATTTGGACGTTAATGTTTTGTTTATAACCTAAAAAATCATTGCCCAATTTCGTTCTACGCGACATATGCAGTAGTTTTAGATTTTTAAATTTAGTTTTTTCTTTTTAAATATATCTTAAATCTTTCTAATTGAACAGAAAATTAAATATTTGATATACTTTCTTTTAAAAATTAGTATGAGATTCTTTTTGCTTTAGTTTACAGAAGAAAATATTAAATTTTAGTATCTTCTTATATGTATTTTGATGATTCACATCTAGAGAAGCACATAAATCAATGATCACTACTACTAAATATATATATAAATCCATTATCAAATAAATAAAGTCTTAATTAATTAATTAATTATTACATAATATCTTTACAACCTACTATTAAGCGGGCACAACTGCGAACCTCCTCTTGACATATGTCCCTTGGTTATGATCATTCCTTAACCATGGAGTTTTCTCATTGTTTAACAAAATGCTTGGGTCTTTGTTCACTTTGAATGGCGGAATTCGATCATCTTTTTCATAATCACCTGACATGTCTGACTTGTCCTCAATTCCGACAATGTTTCTTTTCCCTGAAAGAACTATATGGCGCTTTGGCTCGTTGACGATCGAGTTGTTATCATTTTTTCCACTTTTTGGTTTTGTAGACATGTCTTTCACATAGAACATCTAACTCACATCCGCAGCAAGGACAAATGGTTCATCTTTGTACCCAATATTGTTGAGGTCCACTGATGTCATCCCATACTCCTTGTCGACTGTTACCCCACCTCCGGTACCGGTCATCTTGACCCATTTACACCGGAACAAAGGGACTTTAAAATTAGGTGCGTAGTCTAGTTCCTATATGTCATGTATGCGGCCATAATATGTTTGTTTGTTCCCATTTGGATCCGTGGCATCCACGCGTACACCACTATTTTGGTTGGTGCTCCTTCCGTCTTGGGCTACTGTGTAAAATGTATTTCCATTGATCTCGTACCCTTTGTACGTGCTGATATGCCACGATGGTTGTCTGGCCAACAAATAAAGCTGCTCATCTATGTTATCATCACCCTGACATTGTTTTCGCAACCAATCGCCGAAGGTTTGCATGTGCTGACGTGTAATCCAAGATTCACTCTTCTCGGGCCACTTGGATCGAAGGAAATCCTTATGTATCTCGATATATGAATCGACCAATGAGGAGTTTTGTAGAACTGTGTAGTGTGCTTTATCGAAGTAATCGTCTCCCGTACCGATATATGTTTTCTTCCCTAGTGTTCCCTTGCCACTGAGTCTGCCCTCGTGTCGCGATTCAGGAACGCCAATCGGGTCAAGGTCTAGAATAAAGTCCACACAAAACTCTATGACCTCCTCTGTTCCGTAGCCCTGGGCGATGCTTCCTTCAGGCCGAGAATGGTTATGAACATATTTTTTCAGGACACTCATGAACCTCTCGAATGGGAACATGGTGTGTAGGAACACAGGACCGAGAATAATGATCTCCTTGACCAGATGAACTAGGAGGTGTGTCATGATATCAAAGAAGGATGGAGGGAACACCAACTCAAAGCTGACGAGAAATTGAACGACATCATTCTGCAAAGTAGAAAGTTCCTCTGGATTGATTGCCTTTTGTGAAATTGAATTGAGAAATGCACATAGCTTCACGGTGGCTAGACGTACATGTGGAGGTAGAATTCCTCTTAGAGCAACAGGAAGCAATTGGGTCATAAGCACATGGCAATCATGGGACTTCAAGTTTTGGAACTTCTTCTCTGACACATTAATTATTCTCTTTATATTGGAGGAGAATCCAGATGGGACCTTGATGCTATTAAGGCATTCAAACATGCTTTTCTTTTCTTCTCTACTAAGAGTGTAGCTAGCAGGGCTTAAGTATTGGTGCCCATCATTTGTCTTCTCCGTATGCAAGTTGTCTCGTTCTTTCATGCGCTGCAAGTCCTGTCGTGCTTCAAGTGAATCCTTAGGCTTTCCGTAGACACCCATGAATCCAAGCAGGTTCACACAAAGGTTCTTTGTCAGGTGCATCACGTCGATCGCATGGCGGACCTCTAGGACATGCCAGTAGGGTAGCTCCCAGAATATGGACTTCTTCTTCCACATGAGTGCGTGTCCCGAAGCGTCTTTGGGAACAGGTTCGCTGCCCTGTCCCTTTCCAAATACTACTTTCGTATTCTTCACCATTTCGAGTATATCATCTCCGGTTCGGTTACGAGGCTTGGTTTGGTGGTCTGTCTTACCTTTAAAATGTTTGCCTTTCTTTCTTACTGGGTGGCCCATGGGAAGAAACCGATGGTGCCCAACATACACGACCTTCCGACACTTTTTCAAAAATAAACTATCAAGGTCTTCGAAACAGTGTGTGCATGCATTATATCCCTTGTTTGTTTGGCCTGAAAGATTACTTAGAGCCGGCCAATCATTGATTGTTACGAACAATAATGCTCGCATGTCAAAGTGTTCCTGTTTGTACTCATGCCACACGCGTATGCCTGGTTTGCTCCATGGAAGTAGAAGTTCCTCAACTAATGGCCTCAGGTAGACATCGATGTCGTTGCCAGGTTGCTTCGGCCCTTGGATGAGCAACGACATCATAATGAACTTCCGCTTCATGCATAACCATGGAGGAAGGTTGTAGATACATAGAGTAACTGGCCAAGTGCTATGACTACTATTTTGCTCCCCAAAAGGATTAAAACCATCCGTACTTAAAGCGAACCTCAAGTTTCTAGCCTCATCTGCAAACTCTGGGAATTCTCTGTCTATCGCTCTCCACTGGGATCCATCAGCTGGGTGCCTCAGCATATTGTCTGCCTTACGGTCTTCTTTATGCCACCGCAACAACTTTGCATTGTCCTTGTTTCTGAACGAACGTTTCAAGCGTGGTATTATAGGAGCATACCACATAACCCTGGCATGGATTTTCTTCCTGCTTGGACGTTCTTCACCCTCTACGTCGCCAGGATCATCTCGCCTTATCTTATACCGTGATGCTTCACATACCGGGCATGCATCCACATTCTCGTATTCCTCCCCACAGTATAGGATGCAGTCATTAGGACAGGCGTGTATCTGCTGGATTTCTAATCCCAAAGGGCAGACGACCTGTTTTGCTTCGTACGTAGTGGTGGGCAATTCATTCGCTTTCGGAAGCATCTTTTTCATTATCTTCAATAACTGCCCAAATGCCTTGTCGGATGTATCATTCTTTGCCTTCCATTGCAGCAGTTCCAGTGTAGTACCCAGCTTTTTTGGCCATCTTCAGCAGTGGGATATAGCAATTTCCTATGATCCTCTAGCATGCGCTCGAACTAGACCTTCTCCTTGTCACTTTCACATTCTCTTTGTGCATCACGAATGGCATCACCAAGAGCATCAACATCAGCTGCCACATCTTCTGTCGCTGCCGCATCTTCTTCACCGTCTCTTCCCCTCACTGCATCATCATCAAAGGCACCGTACTGAGCAATAATATCAGCGTGGGCCAATTCTTCTTCACCTTCTTCACCATCATCCATTACAACCCCCTTTCTCCATGCTTCGTCCAACAAATATAGTTTGTTACGAAACCTGACTTCAACAAATGCGTATGAATAGTCCTTGGGCATGAATATTCCTTCAAATTCTTAAAGACGACGCATGGGCAGCACATGAAACCATCCTGCTTTGTCTCAGCCACACCTAAGAAATAGTGCACGCCAGCAATGAACTCTTTGGAGCGGCGATCGACATTATACATCCAATTGCGTGACAACATCTGCATTAAATATTACAACCATGCACTTAGTAGTTTCTCATGTTATTGCACAACACTCATGACATCACATGATTGATTAATTCAAGCAAGCTTGACTACAACGAAGACTATCGCAGCTAGCACTAAAAAAACTAAAAATAAAATGCACTTAAGCAACATAATTAGTTCGCGTCCGATGCCAACTAAAATAGGCAGATCATTCGCTTCATCAGCATGGATGGGCTGCTGCCGCTGACTCACTGCCTCATCACCTTCAACTACAACCTCTTGTGCAACAGAATTTTGTACGTGCTGAACGTACTCTTCCTCTCAGTACCAACCTTTACATCCGCCGGTGCCCTCCCACTGCAATTAGAACAAAGAATAAGAAATTTAAACAACATCATCAAGCAAAACCGATACGAATGAACCATATTAATCAAATGCGTGTAAATAATAACCCACCTCATGGTCCGGACACTAGTAGAATATACGACCCTTGTTGATTCCCTCTTTTTTCATTCGGTACTCCTTCACAATCTTCTGCTTACACTCACCGCAAGCAATGAGAGGAAGATCCGGCCGCAAACGCTTCAGATCCCGATGATGAGAGGCTGAGGACCCGGTCACGGTTGCCATCTACTATATCCATATCCATGCTCATTTTGTAAACTATTACATGCAAATTCCTAATTTTCTAAACAATTATAAATAAAAAAGACTCTAAATTTATCTATTTGTTTAGATAATCGAAAAATATGATATAACAATACCAATTTCCATATTGTCTACTCTCTATATTTATTGTTGCAAACTATTATAAATTCCACATTTTTCTAAAGAAAATAAACTAAAAAGACACTAAAATTCAATATTACTCGTATTGCATAAGTATGAAATATAGAATGGATACTACCTAGCAGTAGAAAACTATCAAGTGATTGTGATGAACCAATTTAAACTACTTAACTCTCTATGCTTGTTCTTGCAAACTATATATTTTAATTAAATTCCTCTCATATTCAAAAGACATGGTAGGAGATGAAAATAGTTACCTCTAAACGCAAAGAGACGATGACGGAGTCAAAAAAGATCACCAATTGACGCCGGAGACGAAGAACAATGAAGAACAAATGAAGAACAAACAATAGCAAACAATAGCAACAGCAAGAACAAGCAAGAAGCTCACTGAAATTTGAATGTCTCTGGCTCGGGGGAGGAAGAAGTTGGCAGGTTATAAACCGGGGAGTTTTAGTCCCGGTTTGTATTAAAAACTAGGGCTAAAAGGTGATCATTTATCCCAGGGCAAGCCACAAACCGTGGCTAAATCTTTAGTCTCGGTCCGTGGCACCAACCGGGACTAAATAGTGCCCTTTAGTCCCGGTTGGTAACACGGACCGGGACTAAAGGGTCCCTGCCCCGACAGCTCTGTGCAATAGCCGTTGGGGCAGACCCTTTAATCCCGGTTCGTGTTACCGACCGGGACTAAAGGGTCTATTAGTCCCGGGCGGCAAAAACACCGAGACTAAAGACGATTTTGAGAATCGGCCAAAGACCCTGTTCTGTAGTAGTGTAGTAACCACATATAGAATTTTGCATAGAAAGCAAGTGGCCGCGTTTTTGTTTCTACTGTGATTGAGCACGCATATGATTTTCTCATGAAGTGCCACACATGATTTTTGATGACGTAGAGGAAAGCGAGAGGGAAGAGAGAATGGTCATTGCTTCGCAAAACAACCGTCTCATAATTTAGGAGTACGAGGCAACTATGGTCCATTGTATGAGTTGTTGTTGTCATGCAACTCACAATCCTATTTTTACTCTATGCATAGATTAAGGAATTGCGAGTTACTATGAGACCAAAGTTTTAAATAGCGGCGGGTTATTGAAAATAGCGGCAAGTTTTTTTTCAACAGCTATGCAGCTATAGCAGCGCTATGACAGATAGCGTTTTATTTAAAAAACATGAAAAAACACAAGTAATTGATGCTAAAAATATGGTAAATATAAAATTTGATGATCATAAATATGTTTCTGAGGTCCTACAAGTATAGAAAACATTACCAAATACCAATATGATATTACAACTCAAAATAACAATCATTTATACATAAGTCGTCTTAAATTATGTGGCACTACATGAGACCTAGCCTTTGCCGAGTGTTATGGCAAAAGCACTCGGCAAAGCTGGAAAATGGCTGTTCTGGCAGCCCATTTCCCCAGCTTTGCCAAGAGCTTTGACCATAGCTCTCGGCAAAGACCCCTTTTGCCGAGAGCAACCCTCGGCAAAGGCGCAAATTTTTTTTGCTGATTTTCGTTTTCTTTGACATTATCTCATATACATATCACATTCATCACATATATCACACATATCACATATATATCACATTCATCACATTTCACGTCACGGAACATAGCCAACGTACACATATAACATATATATCATATCACATGTCATCACATATAGTTCAATACCAAGGTCATCACACATAACGTGCTAAGTTTTCAATTTTTCCCATAGTCCTAGGGACCCGACACAAACACACTCACTACCAATCTTGCCACCCGGAGAAGAAGTGTCGCCTGTTTGACCCCCGACCACGTTCCATCCAGGTGCGTGGCAGTTGTTCGAACCCTCCAACCGTATCTCTTTCGAATGGGAGACGCCTAACTGGGTTCATGACCTACGACCCTTATCCGGGAGGAGAGGTTATTTATACCTAGGGTGCCGGTGGAGTCAGGCTAGCGGCACAGTGGCGAGTCGGTGCAGTGCAGGCAGACCCACGACGACGACGAAGACGATTGGGGTCGCCGAGGATCTCCGGCTCGGCCCTGACAGGTCCTTCTCCAACAGAAAAGACAAAAAAGATAGTATGAATTAGAAATTTCGGCAGAACCTCCCCTGCACGGTGATGTTTCGAAAACCTGCAAAAAACAACGGCACGATGGCCGACATCCACATATATGCGGCACGATGGCTGACATCTATATATATATACGACACGATGGCCGACATCCACATGCATACTACTACTATCAACTACTTACTACCACTAACAACTACTAATTACTCCATGGGGCGATTGACGACGACGGAACAGATGAACTCACGGGCGAGGATGGGCAACACGGTCTCCTCCTCGTCCTCGTTCTGCTCCTTCTCGTGCTCTACTTCTCTTCTCCTCCTCCCCCTCTGCTTCTCCTCCTCCTCCCCCTACGCTGACAACAGTCACAGCCAGACGGCGGCGGGGGGAGGGGGCAGGGCGCATGGAGGGGGTGTGGCCGGCGGTGGCGCGCGGGGCAGGGGCGCGGCCGGCGGGGAGGCCTGGGGCACGGCCGGCGGCGCGCGGGGCGAGGGCGCGGCTGGCGGGGAGGGGCACAACGGCGGTGGCGGAGGGGCGCGGGGATGGCGGTGCGGCGACGGTGGCGCTGCGACTGCGAGAGAGAGTGAGGGTGTTATGCGCTGCGACTATTTGATTTTTTTTGTAAATTCTTTGCCGAGAGCCCTGGCCCTAGCTCTCGGCAAAGACCCCCTTTGCCGAGGGCTTTAGGGTCTCTCGGCAAAGAGTATTATTTTTTTTGTTTTTTTGCTCCCATTTTTTTTGGGGCCTTGCTACAGTACTACAATCCAAGATTTCAAATTTGGTGTATTTTCCATACTTTTTGCTATATTTCGCGTATTTTCTTTAATTTTTTAATTTTTTCGTGAGATGCACGTATAAACTGCAGTGTATAAAATAATGAAACTCAACGATTTAAAAAATGGTACTCATTCTTGCGAGGGTTTTTCAAAGCCGTATCCAGGGACAAACGCGGAAACTCGACCGTCTCGTGCACGAGACACGACGACCAAGTTGCGTTAGATTGGAATTAAAATTTTTAAAAATACAAACAAAGTCAGAAAATCATGAAAATGGATGGGAGACCTTCACATCGCATGTAGAGGATATGAATTTTTTTTTGGGAATGTTTGGAGCAAGTGGTCGGCAAAGAGCCCGAGCTGGGCAAATTTTACCCAGCTTTGCCGAGTGCCATGACACCTTTGCCGAGTGTGGCACTCGGTAAAGTTGGGAAAATTTCATTTTTTTCCTTTTCATCAAAAGAAACACAATATACATCACATATTCATATTCCATCACACAAAACACAATATGAATCACATCGATATCCACATTCCATCACAGAAAACATAATATATATATCAAATCTGTCCATAATCCATCCATCATAAGTTTAAAAAGAAAATCCATCACATGTCCAAGCCACCGACAAACAGAGAGGTCCATCACTACTCACCTTGACCCCCAGTGCCTGAAGACCTCCCAGGCTGCTCCCACTGCCCCCACTCTTGCGACCCGTCAGTCGGTGGAGGACCACCAGCCGGAGTACCCGAACTGCCGAGGAGGTCCACCTGGACACGCGTAGTACGGAGGAGGAAGGCCATAAGGGGGCCACCCTGAGGCGAAGGGCCACCTAGAGGAGTGAGCGCCGAACCCTGCAACTGCGGCTACATGAAGCAGAAGCGAATTCGTTAGTACCTAGAGGACGGCCGAAGAAGCTAAAGAAATAAACAACCATATACACTAACAAACTTATCTGATATCATATGTGGAGATGTACTGGTTTATGAGCATCGTACGTAACAACATGCCTGAAACTTTCTCAATATTTTTTCATGGCATACGCATATGATGTAATGGCATCTGACTAAGTTTCGCGATTTTCAGAATTCATTTACATTTTTTAAATTAAAAAACTGTGTGCACATAATTTGGAGGCGTTGCTCCGTGAGCACGTTGATCGAAACATCAGGTCAGTTTCTGGATTTGGCCTAGTCATACACTCAAGAACAAGAATAATATTTTTTGAATCATTGAAATCCATTAGTTGATGCAACCGTAGTGCAAACTTGCGTCTTACGGGAAAATTCATGAAAATAAAATAAAGTCAAAAAATATAACAAAAAGGTTTAAAAAAATTTCAAATTTGAACATGTTGACCATGGTGATATGTGAAAGCTGCAAAAAAAAATTGGTGGCCAAAATAAAAAAATGTATTCTTTGCCGAGTGCTAGCCCAGGCACTCGGCAAAGATTGGTTCTTTCGCGAGTGCTAGCCTGCTGGCACTCGGCAAAGAATAATTCTTTGCCGAGTGCCAAACGGCGGGCACTCGGCAAAGGTGATGACCATGGATACCGTTTGGCCCGACAAGATTTGCCAAGTGTGTGGCACTCGGCAAAGACGGCTTTGCCTAGTGCCTGTCTTTGCCGAGTGCCACGTGGCCAGGCACTCGGCAAAGAGGCTCTTTGCCGAGTGCCCGACATTTAGCACTCGGCAAACCTCGATGCACTCGGCAAAGCTGCATGTAGTTTCCTGTAGTGGTAGAGACATGTTTGATCCCTTCTCAATTGTTTTCTGCAGCAGGGCGTGTTGCCACAACGTGCTATTTGGCGGGAATATGCTCAAATAAGAGCAGGGTGTGCTCCAACTAACTCTAAATAAATTCAGTTTTCAGAAAAGATATTATGAGAAATCAGTCACCTAAGATTAGTCTCAGCTTGTAAAATAATGTTTGGCTTTACATACTGGTTTGAAGACACACACTGAGCAAAGTTAGGTGAGATCACTACAACATAAATGACCTTTGGACGATCTATCAACTGAGCTATAGTCTCGGCAAAAAATTGCGTCCGGGATTAAAGACTTTTAGTCCCGGTCGGTAAAACCAACCGAAACTAAAAGTGAACCTTTAGTCCGGGTTGGTAAAGGTCCCCCAACCTTTAGTTCTGGTTGGTAACACCAACCGGGGCTAAAAGGTGGCCCGGTTGGTGTTACCAACCGGGACTAAAGGTCCTTCACGAGTGTATTCAAAAGGAAAACGTCCAGAACTGTATCGCGTGGGTTGTGTAGCTCAGTTGGTAAGTGTGCGTGAGGCGAGAGGTGCCGAGTTCGAATCTCACAAATGTACATTTATTTTTTCTCGTGGGAGCCTTTAGCCCCGGTTGGGAGCAACCGGGACTAAAGGTGGTCCCGGATTGCTAGTCCCGGTTGGACTAAAGACTGTTTCTGTTGTAGTGGATCCATTTAACTAACTTCAGTAACAAAAAAAAGTGATGTGATAAAATAGTACATTCATTGGTGCTCGCACTTTCTCCCGTCCATTCTGTTGTAGTGGATCGATTTAACTAACTTCAGTAACAAAAAAAAGTGATGTGATAAAATAGTACATTCATTGGTGCTCGCACTTTCTCCCGTCCATAAAAGAGTAGAGAGATGGGGAGCAACGCCATAACATAGTTGTTTCTAAAATCAGAGAGAGAGAGAGATATTTAAGGAAGTTTCTTGCCGGACATGAGATGGATGTGACACGGTGTTGTAGGTGCATGTGGCTGCTCCTGCTACTTGCTTGGGTAGTATTTGTAAGCCTGGGAGGTCTTGGGAAGAAGGAAATCCTTGGGAAGAAGGAAATCAAGTAGGTTTTCTGACGAAGGAAATCATACCGGACTTGTTCTAGGGTCGGCGAAGTCGGAGATGTAAACGGAACTGAACTGGTGTGCAAAGTCGTCGGTGGGATGAGTTATTTGCGCTTCCCCTACATGTGTACTTGAGCATTGGAGGCGAAAGGGCGTAGCACAGCTAGGAAGTAGTAGCAATCATCGGAGGCCAGTTTTCAGTTTCCTACGCTAAAAAAACAGAGTAGATGAAAATGTAGCATTATCTCCTATGGTATAATTTAAGATGTATTTCAAAGTATATGATATTTGCCTTTTTCAAAAAAGTAAGTTTTTTTTATTTTGTCATAAGTCCAACTTCTCTAACTTTGTTCAAGTTATAAAAACATATGGTAATGTTTATCCACCTTTTCTATTCCGCGGTCGCCTGAAAACCAGGCTCTGTTCAGGCGACGTTGTGACTGTGCGTCCGTATGTGTTGGTGGCATTGGGTCCATGTGTTGGATTGGTTTGTAATTGGGTCCGGACGTGGTCCACAACATCCGCTAACACCAAACGGATTCTACAGGCTACACCCGCAATAGGAAACGTATCCGGATTGCTTTTGAGCACTGTTTGTATTCTCGAAGTACGCGCCTAGGAAAGGGGAAAGTATCTTCGTCGTGGTGATTTTATCGGCGTCGCGGCGATCTCTCGGCGTCCCCGTCGCTCCGCCCTTCCCCATCTCTACGCGTTGCCTCCTCTCTCCGATTTGGTTCCTCGTTGTTGTCTGCCGTTGCAAGAGCTCAGGAGGTACTTGGATTTGTCTCCTGCGCTCCTTTGTATCCCTCATAGATATGCACAGCGGCGGCGACGGGCCGGTGGCACTGCCGTAGACGCAGGACGACAAGCAGCACTGCGGCAGTACACATGAATCACTGGATCCTCTATAGTACGTCTCAAAATCTTCATTCAATTAGCCTGTTTGTTTAGTTATGTTTCTATTTTTTCCCCATTCTCTCCTGGGGCTACAGTCTAACGCATCACACATCAGCTGTTGCAGGTGGCCACTAGCCGGTCATCAGCGACATCGATCCACCATCAGACACCCACTAGCCAGTGATCAGTTGTTAGTTTAATCTCTATTTTAATTGTAGGGTAGGATTTTTTTTCTTTATCATTACAAAACTATACTAGTGCAAGCCACTTTCAGTTCCCTTCTTCTATAAGTCAGCAAATTCTCAGTTGTCTGGGAATCTTGCGGCCCGGGGGAAGCAAAGTAAGCAGACAGGGAGGAAGGGAAGGAGAGAGAGGAACCTGGCATTGTAATGTTTGTTGGATTTATTGTGCATTCTCTGTTTATGTTTCATTGAGGACATGGGATGCTGGGGATCTGTGGGGTAAATAATGGTTAGAGAGGAATCTGACAGCAGGATTAGTTTGGATCTGATTAAGCTTCCTTGATTTGTTGATATGTGGAAATATTTTTTTTGAGACGAATTGATATGTGGAAATAGTTAGAGCTTTTTTTTTATTCTTTGGATCTGTGAGTTTATTTTCTTGTTTGTTTGTGTGCATGTGTCTGGAGGAGGCACAGGTGTGTCAGTGTCACCACGTTTTGCTTGCATGTAAATCTCAATCCATGCACATTCTCTTGCATGTTAGTTTCTGAATTTTCAGATTATTGGCATTTTTTTGTTTAGGTGTGTCGGTAGATGGTAGGGAGTCTCACTTTGGGTTTTGTTATGATTCAGGTGAAGTAGGGGATCCAACAGATCTAGATGACATTCTCTATGCTGATATTGTGACCTTAGAGCTTAGAGTTGTGTCTGTGTCTATTGAATGTGACAGGTTACTATGATATCTCGACAACTACACATATGCTTAAATCCAAAGTTTCTGTGATCTTGAGCTATTAGTTATTTTGAGTTGCTACAATGTTTAGTTATACAAGCTCAGGTTTGCAGTAGTGTTTGTTGAGTTGTTATTTTTTAAAAAATTATTACTTGATTCATGTTACTGTTGGGATGCTACAATTATTTTTTAAAGAATAAGCACTTTATACTTTTCTATTTTTGATTCAGAGATGTCATTTTATCTGCCTTTACATGTTCTTATTTTGTCGCATTCTTCACTTCAAGGTCTGGAAACGTTGCTGATGTTGAATCCTTCAGCTAATCCCACATAACTTACAATTATCTACGGTGGATCAGTATGTGTGTATAACTCAATGCCAGCAAAAAAGGTAATATTATCTTCACTTTATTTGCAGATATGTTGTTCTTTCGTACTGTCTGTTAAAATATGTATGCTAATACACGAATTTGGCATTGACTGGGATCAGACAATCATGCTTATACATGCAGCTGCAGGTTCCACCAAAAGCAGTGCTGCTGACACTAACGCAACTTAGTTTTTAGTGTATTATTTTTTCTGAAAAATTAATGCACTCTCCACTGAATACTGATGACTTATGACACTTTTTTTAGCTTTCGCTTCCTATGCTGCTACTGTAAAGTTTAACTTAGTTTAGTTTACTTCAAAAGGCTTTAGCTATCTTTGCTTATTTTTCTAAAAAAAATTGAATGCCCTGCTTCTCATGATCTTAAAGTATCTTAAGAAATAGAGATTTGTAATATTGTCCTTTGTCTCAACTCTCAAGATTGTGCTAGATTTGGTGTTAGTTTTGTAGGGATTAGTAGTATTTTTCTAAAAGTATCTAACGAAACAGAGATTAGTAGTATTTTTCTGAATTTTCAGTTAATTGTGAATAAGATTGGAGTTATTGTGTATTGAAAGCAAACCTACAAGCACTAGTTGTATTTTGGTTGGTTCTAGGACATAAGTGCTATTAATTATATTTAGAGATCTATAATTTTGAACCTGCTTGGGACTTTGTGTACATGCCTGAAGCACTTCTTGGGATCTATATTTCTTTTTGGTTCTCTGGTCCTATTGATGGCTGGTTTCTATGTGATGAGTAATACTCAATTTTGAGTTTAGAAAACCTCATAGCTTGGAAAATATGCTTCAACTACTTTCAAGTTGTGTTGGTGCAGTACTATAGAAAGTAGTTGTTGTGTTCAGTTCCTATTAATCTTTTCTGTTCATGAAAATAAAAAAAATATAAACATTCAATTAATTAGTTGCAATGAGCAATGATGCAAATTGCAAGTATGGAGCACTGCAATTTTAGTTGCGAGCATATGCAATATGTCCTTTTTTGCTTGCAGGGGTTGCCTATTATTAGGAACTCGTTCTTCTACAAGAATCCTTCCAACTTTGTTGACTTGAGCGGTGGTGTAGTGGGCTGTACCTAGTGTAGTTCACCTAGGCTCCAACTTTTGCATGGGCTAAAAGGAAGAAGCCGATTATAGAAAACATAAGTTCCAGGGATTCACGATTTGTCGATTTGTCTATTTTCCACCTCTCCAACGGTTGAGCATCCCCCACGCATCAAGTTAAAGGGCCTAACAACTCCATCAGACCTGAGTGAGTATAGGAACTATGTTGTTACCTTACATCTAGTGATAGTAACAAAATCACCATCGAAACAATAAACCTGCTTGTTATTTGACTATGCAAATCCTGAACATAGAGGCAGTTGAAATGGTTCCCTTGTAGAGGGCATTCCTGATGTGCAGGTAGGATGTATGATTCAGATAAGATTGGTAGTATCATTTCTTATGTTCCTGCTTTAGCGATGTTCAGATATGTTTCTGGTATTGATCCTTCCTGTGAATCATTGAACAACAACTTCCTGAGAACAAATGGTGCTAGTCGACACTGAAAGGGATTGTGATGGGAATGCACAAGGTTGTGATCAGTACCACCTTCAGGTAGCGTAGATTAGTGGCTGATGTTGTAGTTAAGTCTGTGTTTCCACTGTAAGTCAATCCAAACATGTTAAACTCTCACATTCAGTCCATTTATTTGTTCTTCTTCTCCATAGTAGTTGTAGTTCTCTGTTGATGTTAAAGTCTTCTATTCATGGAACTATTTTTCTGATAGAGGAGTGACTTGCTCATTGTGAATTCTGTATTTCTGTCCACCATTAAGTTGTGAGGTGAAAAACCCACCAAGGTAGCAAAAGCAAGTAAATATTACAAGATTTCATGGTGTTGAGAAACCAAGAAAGCTTCTTTGTTAGTGAACCTGTTTTTTTCATGTGAGACTACTGTATGAATTCGTTAAATTCTAGCATTTCAAAGAGACCTAAGTATGTAATACGAAGCCATTTTTGGTGATTCGGTATATTTTGAGTGCAAATAATAATTTCACAGATGATGTTTGATAAGAAGCAGTTACCAAATTCATAGCAACCTTGATAGATACTTTTTTTCTCGAACATGCAGGAGAGTTGTGTATCATTATATAAAAAAGATGTGGAATTAGGGTTAAAGAAACCCTAGAAAAAATGAGCCCAGAAGGGTCAAGCACTCCGAACCAAAAAGAGTTAAAACAACTAATATGGGACATAGGCATAGGCAAAAAGATAATGCAGACCTGCTGGGAACTTGGTTGTACAGTACAACTCATTCCATTATTAACATGTGAGGACTGTCATCATCTATTTGTTCACTTGTGCTTATCACGGCAGTCATGTTTAGTCCTTTCAGTTTGCTGCATGCTTAGCCTACCAATTCATTTTGAGTTCCATCTGTGAGGTACTAACTACCGTAAAATGTCAGGCCGACCAATGTTTGCAACTGTCGACCAGGGAACTATGGCAGCAACTATCCCCCTCCACACCAGCCGCGTATACCATCACAAGTTCCCTCTCAATCCCTGATGCCACAAGGTGCTCACACATGCATATTTAGGTAATAAAAGGATTACATCCTTAATTATCTACACTACCAAACTTGTAGGCCTATAATAGGGTATGGCACTGCACACTACTTGTGTTAGTTTTTTAAATAATGTAGTGATCAGGTTCTTTAGTGGCGGCATATGATTGCTGCAAGTGAGCAGGTTTGGTCCATTACAAAATATGCTAGTCTCCAGGAGTTGCTAAGGCATTGACCTTGCATTGTTAGATTGTGTGTTAGCATTTCATGGTGGAAATTTTGGAATGTTTTTAGTTTGCTAAACTGAATATTGTTAGCATATATCTAAATAAATGTGAGGTATGAATTTGGAAACTCACATTCATTTCTTTTGTTTGTTGTTCTAGTCCGTAGCAGTTGTAGTTCACTAGGGCTATTGAACTCATGTTCATAGCAAACAAACAAATTAAACACAAATACCATTAATTGTAATCAGAAATAGTGTAAATTGCAAATATGTAGCACTGCAATTGTAGTTGTCATAATATGCAATAAGTGGAATTACTTATTTACCTCATGAGCATAATTGGGATTTACATTGTACGAATCAAATTTGTAATAAGTTTCAATGTTCATTTCCAAAACTCTTGCAGAAGCACCTTGCATATCAAAAATACAAATTGGTTAGCTTAGAACCAAGTGCTTTATTTGAAATTTAATAGCACAAGGTTTGAACTAAAGGATTCAGTAAAGTGACCCAATCAATTTTCCTTTCAAACCTGTTCAGAGTCTATGTTAGCCATTCTCTCTTAAATCTGTGTAAGTTCATGTCAACTCTCATCGCATCCAATGCCCATTTTCCTTAAAAAATATGTATCTGTGAGTGCTTCAAGTCCTAAAATCAAAAGTGTCTATGTTCTGGGAAAACAACCTTTAAGGTACTATTTCCAAGAATCATAGAAATTCTACATTATCACATAATACTAAGACTTGTCTCACAAATGATATAACAACACCCACAACACCCATGTATGGTATCATTTGTTATTTGTTTTTTTTTGTGCAAGCACAAACTAATTCTTTTGTCCTCGTCCTTTCATAGGAAAAAATTTGTTGTGATTTATGCTAACTCCTTCGTATATTGTGATCTGTGCAAGCCCACACCATTTTTTTGTCCTTGTCCTTTCATAGAAAAAATTGTTTCTTTGTTCTTTTGTATATTGTTATCTGTGCAAGGCCAAACCAAATTTTATCCTTGTCCTTTTATAGAAAAAAGTTGTTTATTGTGATTTGTGCTAACACACCTCTTACTTTGTATATTGTGATCTGTGCAAGGCCACACCAAAATTTTCTTCTTGTTCTTTTATAGAAAAAAATGTTTATTTTTTTGTTGTGTTTTGCACGAACACGTTTCAGAATTGTCTTTGTCCATCTATATAATTAAAATTGTACTCTGTTAATTTTAATTTGTGGCAATAAAAAATTCATTAATTTGTAGTTGTGTTTTTTGCTAACATAGACAATAGATTTGTCTTTGTTTTTTTTTGTCATTTCTATAAAGTTTGAAAATCTGGGAAGTAGGACTCCATTCATTCACCGCTACGCTAACTTCTTTGTTGATGCATTACAATATCTAACAATAAACTGAATTTCCCATTTTAATGCAGCCAATCTTAAGATGAGGGACAGTGACCTAGGGGCTACACTTGAGGCAAACCTGAAGGTGAGCAAGAGCTTCCTAAACTAGAGAACGCTACAGCTAAAGAGCTATGGGATCATGTAAGACATCCCAAAACTTTTCTATACAAGCTATTTGGTCAGTACTTCCTGTGTTAGGACTCAATAACATAAGTTAACTAGTTTTAAACTCTTTACACTATTTGGTCACATTATCCATTAGTGTGTTCTATACTAGCTACCACAAGTCGACTTTATGCAGGTGTTCAGTTTAACCACACCCACCATCTATCAAATTTGTAATTTTTAGTGCTACACAAACTTCATTAAGATACACCTAAAATGATTATAATTAGTAAATGTGCCTGAAATTTGGCGTGGACTTGTGCCTGAACTTTTGTGTGGCTACTGAGAGTGTTCTAATGGTGCTCCTACAAGACATTCATGGCTGCTACACTAGTAAAGTCATAGGAGTATATTATGTTCAGATGTCCCTGCTTGCATGGCATGTGGTATTGTAGCAAAGAACTATGTTTTGGCACAGCCATGCAACCCGTATCAGCGACCACAATATGTATCAATAGCGGTATCCAATATTTCAAAAAAGAAAAAAAAACGAATACTCCATGGATACGTATCGGAGGTGTATCCGTATCAGATACGTATCTGGTACACGATACGAGGTCACAGGGAAGTATCCGTGTAACGTTGGTGTAGACCAAATGTCAAAATTCACACACACATACATATACCCAAAATTCTCTTGTACCCACTGAATGCATGTCCTTATAACTATGAGCTAGCTACTGCTATTGGCCCATTTTTGCTGTTAGCGATCAGGTATTTTTTTTTAAACCAAATGCAGTTGTTAATGCATTGGACCTGACTTGTATTGTATAACATATAATTGTTGGATATTGCTCGTATAATCCCAACAACTACAACACTTCTACTATTTCACTTTTTTTTTAATTTAATTTTAGTCACCAGCTGCAATATTTTTGTAGTTGTTTGGTCAGTAGCACCAGTTGAAGCTGTACATGGATGAGCCAGATTTTGTATTTATATACATATATAATATAATTGCATTAACATCAATTAAAAATTGCGCTATTCAGAATGTGTAATTTTTATATTTATGTTTTGTAATTTTTGAAGACCATATTTGGATACTCTGAGTTCAACAAATCAAATGGTTAAGAGACTGAACAATCCTTGGCTGCTACATCAGCAAAAGGGTTAGGTTGTTATGTGTTTTTAGTTTAGGATATTCTTGCATACATGAGGTCCCCTCTTTTTTCCCTATTATTTCATATGTTTTTTAGTTGAGGATTACGTCTATTGGTGAGCTGTGTGGCTGCATAAGAGCATCTACTGATGACAGCATAAGTGCATGTACTGATGACATTTTTTCTCTTTTACTTGTATAAGTTTCAGTTTGTTCTTCACAAATCATGAATCCTCAAAATCGAATTTGAACCACATGGATATACTAAAAAGAGAGAATCCAGTTTAAACTTTAAAGAACCAGAATATAGATCATTACAGAACAATGGAGAACAGAGAGACGGAGGCAAGACATTACAATATTGTCCAGGTTAGTACCTTTTCCCTTGACACATCTTTTCTCCTCTTCTTGGCCATCTTGTTGTGGCTTGTTTGTGAATTTTTTACTGATTTTCACCCATTTCTCCACTCAGTTTCTCTGGATGCGAAATTCGTCAACGTGTCTGTCTTTCACGCTGGAGGGTGCAGTGGCAATTTTGTTATTTGATATGATAGGTTGTGCGTCTGTTAACTGGCCGATAGCTGTATTCTGGCCTAAATGAGTACTCCCTCCATCCCAAATTATAAGACATTCCAAGAATCTTGGAGAGTCAAAGTTTTTCAACTTTGACCAAATTTATATAATAAGATAATAATATTTATGATATCAACTAAGTGCAATTAGATTCTCCATTAGTTATATTTCCATAATATGTATATTTGATGGTATAAATCTTTATATTTTTCTCTATAATTTTAGTCAAAGTTGAAAAACTTTGACTCTCCAAGATTCTTGGAACGTCTTATAATTTGGAATGGAGGGAGTACCAATTTCAGTTACCGGGTCATGGATTTGCGCCCGATAAGGTTTGGCGGGCCCGGTAAGTCTCTAGATCGATTCGCAGGTTGATTCGTGGACCCGTTGTATCCGCCTGAGAGACAGAGACAACTTGGACATATCTTGAGCGTTGGATGGAGATCCAGTGGTCTAAAATGTCGCCTGAAAAAAGTCTATATTTCAGGCACCTGAAATATAGCAAATCCCTTATTTATCTCCGATTTCTGGGTGTGTTGACTGTTGAGTTTTTTGAATAAAGTGTTGACTGTTGAGTTACAGACAAATGATGTCGAAACACGTGGAAACGGTTACCATCTACTCCTCACCTATAAAACATGATTTTCCATCCAGTAGCGTGTGTTCCCTAAATCCGCTATCTTGTCAGAAAGATTTTCAAAACGAAGCAAGGCTCTGAACTAATTAATGCTGGGATCAATTTAGCTCTCAGCAGCTAGACCAGGTGGAGCTGGAGAGACTAAAATAATGCTTGACATCTGCATCCTACTCCCTCCATATTGAAAAAGTTGATGTTTTGGACAAGGTTTGAGTCAAACATTGGGAATATAAATCATAAATAACTTTTAAATTATTGAGTTTAGAGATGTAAAAATCTTATAAATAAATTTGTCTTGAAAAGTACTTTTATAAAAATATACATATACCACTTTCCAATAAATTTTTTTAAAAAACAAGTGGTCAAAGTGATGTTTTGGAGACCGTGTCACTTTCGGAAAAAATGGTTTATGGTATCTCACCACACTACGAGAAAACCCAACTTTGCCGAGTGCCCCACTCTTTGCCTAGTGTTTTTTTTTACAATTGGTAAAGCTAATTTTCAAATCATATTTTGAAGTAATAAATTAATCCGAATGAAAAAAAATTAACTACAGAGTTGTTTAACTTATCAAGATGAACCCTTGCACAAGGAAGTTGAACCTGCAAGGGTTCATGTTGAGCCTACCCTAATGACAAGTAGGAACACCGCCATATAAGGAGTGCAGGCATATAAACACTACCTGAAAAAAGCTCTATAAATACGAGACCCCTTTCACTGTAGGGGCGGCTGGTGTTGGAGCCGCACTTACAGTGGCGTATTGGTGCCAATTGTTACCAGCCGCCCTTACAAAACACTGTAGGGGCGGCTGGTGATTGAACCGCCCCTACAGTGGAGCACTCTGTAGGGGCGGTTCAATCTCCAGCCGCCCCTACAGTGGACGTCCGAATAAAACTTACAGCCAGCCTTCTTCCACCTCGGGAGAAACTGTTCAACTCGAGAAAAAAGGTTGGGAGGCTTTGGGCTCCTCCTAAAACTTGGTCTACTAGGGGGAGGTTTTGATCTCAAATACTTCGATGGAGAGCTTGCAGAAGGTAAGAAAATGCTATTCCAATCATTTTTTGAAGTTTTAATGGTTGATTAGTGAGTAATTAGAGCTTTCCTTTTCTCTCTCCTCCATGGTTATTGAGCTTTGTACGAAGCAATTAGGCCTTGTTTCCAAGCTATTAGTGTAAATAAGTTAGTGAAATGAGGTTTCACCCTTGGCTAGTCGATCTTACTTTATTTTAGTGGAGATTTACACTCTAATTTGTTGTATGTTTCATGTGCATGTAGATCTAGGATTTGTTCTTTTTATTTTTTGTTTTGTAATTTATATTTCATAAAATTGGAATGAAATTGGCCGGTGTGGGAATTGTAGTGAGTAAAAGAAATTGTGGTGAGTAAAATATTTGTTGCCTTTGAAATTATTTATTCTAACTAATTAATAAAATTTAAAATATTTATGCATTAATTATAATAAAGAAAGGTGCTTGAGCTATGTATGAAGCAATTAGACCCTAGTTTTGAAGCTATTAGTGTAAATAAGTTAGATAAATGAGGTTACACCCTTTTTTATTCCATCTTACTTGATTTTAGTGGAGATTTACATCCTACTTTAATGTATTTTTCGTGAATGGTTTGTTTTTTTGCAATTTATGTTTCTTGAAATTGGAATAAAATTTCATTCATTTACTTGATTTTCTTTGGTTTATTTTGTTTTTACAAGATGGAGTACAGGAAGTCTTGGATGTATGGTTTGTTAAGGTTCAAGGCAGGTTTCCCTGAAGAGGTGGACAGATTTATTGAAGCCGCAAAGAAGCATGCAGCGACGTTGATAGAGAATAAAGATTCAATTGTTTGTCCATGCAAGGATTGCAAGAACCAGATGGCATTTTCAGATGCCACTACCATCAGAGAACATCTGATTGTGTGAGGATTTGTTGCAGAGTACGCAGTGTGGGTTCATCATGGTGAAAAAATGCTTGTCAATGTCAACAACGGTGATGGAAAAGACATCGATGATGAAGAATATGACAATGAAGTCTTGCAATTCATGTTCCAATTCTCGAATGAGATTCGTGATCAAATGGATTGGGACTGTGGCAGTGAACAAGGTGGTGCCGCTAATGGCGGCGGAGCACGTGATGGGGATGAAGCTGACTTTGACAATTTGGAGGAAATGCTTGAGGCCATTTGTCGGTGAATCGAAACCGGGGGTACGACACCAACAAGTAATATGATCGCGTGCTCTCTTCCTGGATGGTGATGCAAGATGACACAAGGATTTATCCTGGTTCGGGCAAAGAAGGCCCTACGTCCAGCGGGGGAGGATGTTCTTGTATTACTTGCACCTAAGTGCTTGTACAGGGGCGAATACAAGCTCGGTGAGCATGGACCGGAGTTTGAACTTGAGTGTGTGGATGTATGCGCGTTCTAACGTGTTCTGTAACCTCCCGAATGAGGGCCCTGGTGTCCCCTTTTATAGAGCAAGGGGAGGCCAGGGTTACACAAGGGTTTTACAAGTGCCGGGGCGTACGGTGCCTAATACGAAGTAGGGTAGGAACCCTGTCTTGTCGAAGACATTGTAGCCGACGTGGGCGTTGCTGTTGAGGCGTCCTTGGGGCGTGGCCTCCATCCCGGGCGCGGACGCGGAGGCGTGGCGAGGTGGAAGCCGTACAGCGCCCATCCCGGATCGTGCAGGACGCGGCGAGGTCCATCTGGGTCTTAGGGTACCTGTCCTCCAATAGCATGAGAGCAGTTAGGGCTCGAGGGGCGTAGAGCCGGCCTCGAGGTAGCGCCTGCGGGGGGCTCGAGCTCTCGCAGGTATGGGCAAGCTCTGGAGAATTCGGCCACACAGCGAGAATTCGGACCTCGAGGTGTAACAGGGGTGTGCCACAGTGCGAGGTATGTTTAAACAGTGCTGTACTTATGCCTTTTTACCCATACCGGTGGTGAAAACGAGGTTTGACTCTGGCTCCGGTCACTGTGGCACATGCTATGTACAGAGGATGTGACCGGAGTTGGTGAGTGCATTGAATGCGTGGTATGGGGCTAGCTGCCGGTGTCCGTGCCGCTCGAGGGAGGCGTGAAGCATCTCGAGGGATAGGCTGCTGTGCCTGAGGGGCTCGAGGTCCCCGCGTGGGGTCTCGAGGTGTAGAGGAGCGCTCGCCCGAGGCCTGGCTTGGAGGGCTCGGGCGAGACGGAAGACGAGCGTTCGCCCGAGGCCTGACGCGGAGGGCTCGGGTGAGACGGAGAACGAGCGTTCGCCCGAGGCCTGGCTTGGAGGGCTCGGGCGAGTCGGAAGACGATCGTTCGCCCGAGGCCTGACGCGGAGGGCTCGGGCGGGACGGAGAACGGGGAACGGGCGGCGTTCGCCCGAGGCCTGGCTTGGAGGGCTCGGGCGAAACGGAGAACGGGCGTTCGCCCGAGGCCTGACGCGGAGGGCTCGGGCGAGACGGAAGACGAGCGTTCGCCCGAGGCCTGGCTTGGAGGGCTCGGGCGAGACGGAAGACGAGCGCTCGCCTGAGGCCTGGCTTGGAGGGCTCGGGCGAGACGGAGAACGATCGTTCGCCCGAGGCTTGGCTTGATAGGCCAGGCAGGTCTCTTATTCGTTTTGCATTAATTGGGGGTACCCCTTCGGCGTTCCCCCGACACCATTGGACCAGAAATAATCCAAAACTGCAAAAAAAGGTCTCGAAAATTTGGAGAGGGTGAAAACGGCATCGAAGGAGACTGTGTATGGTGTTGAAAAGGGTTGTCCGATGCACTGGACACTGCTACGTTTTGTGCTTGAGCTTCTCATCCTGAAGGCTAAGTACGGCTGGTCGGACTGTAGTTTCGATGATCTGTTGCGTCTTCTGTCATGGTTGCTACCACAGCCAAACTCAGTTTCCGCCAACACATACCACGCGAAGAAGGTTGTAAGTCCACTGACAATGCGTGTTGAAAAAATCCATGCATGCCCCAACCATTGTATCCTTTTTCATGGTGACACGTTCAAGGATCTAGAAAAGTGTCCTCGATGTGGGGCTAGCCGGTACAAGAACAATGACCTTTACAGCGGGGGCGAAGCATCCACGGGGAAGAAGAGGAATAAGAATGGTACAAAAAAGCCAGTGCAAGAATCTCAGTCCCCGGAGGACACTCCATTAGGCACTGATGCAGAGCAGAGAAGAATTCCTGCCTTGGTAATGTGGTACCTGCCAGTGACCGACCGCTTGAGGCGTATGTTCCAAAACCCTAAGGAAGCCACACTCATGACTTGGTGGTATGATGAGTGTAAGGTTGATGATGATAGGATTGCACACCCGACCGATTGTAGTCAGTGGCAAGACTTTGATACGAATCACGAAGACTTCAGCCAAGACCCACGGAATGTAAGTTTCGGCTTGAGCACCGATGGGATGAATCCCTTTAATGAGAGGATGAGCAACCACAGCACATGGCCAGTGATATTGACCATGTACAACATCCCAACATATTTGTGTCAGAAGAGAAAGTACCTTCTCCTCACTATTCTTATTTCTGGCCTGAAACAACCAGGCATTGATATAGACGTGTTCCTCATGCCTCTCATGCAAGAATTGGAGAGCCTATGGAGGTATGGGGAGCCCATGTATGATGCGTTCCGAAGGGAGGACTTCATATGTAGAGCAATAATTTTTGTTACCACCAATGATTACCCAACGTTGTTTTCTTTGTCTGGATAGATCAAAGGAAAGACGGGATGCTTAGTATGTTTGGATGGTACCACATGGGTGTACCTAGATGGATCGAAGAAGATAGTTTACCTAAGGAACCGGCGCTTCTTAAAGATTGGTCACAGGTACCGTAGAAAACTGTACTTGAAATACTATGGCAACACCATGGAGAATGAACCCCCTCCGGAGAGACGTCCTAATGGAGAACATGTATACAAAATGGTGAGAAACATACGTGTCGTCTATGGAAAGAAGAATCCAGATGGAACAAACAGAGATAGGAGCACACCTCCTATCACAGGCGTACCATTTAAGAAACAATCGATCTTCTTTCAGTATCTACCTTATTGGAAAGAATTGGAGGTCCCCCATGCCATTGATGCAATGCACGTGCAGAAGAATGTCTTTGAGAGTCTCATGGCTACCTTAATGGACACAAGCAAGTCAAAGGATGGTCTGAAATCACGAAAAGACATGGTGCAGCTAAAAGTGATGCCAGAGCTTCATCCGATACTTCAGGATAATGGAAAATACACTCTGCCCGCGGCTAGCTTCAACCTAACCACAGAAGAGAGGAGAGCGATATGCAATTTCCTTAGGGGGGGTCAAAGTCCCAACCGTGTTTTCAGCGAACCTGAAGAAGTTAGTGTCGATGAAAGACCTATCATTTACACACTGCAAGGCTCAAGATTGTCATATGATGCTGACAGTATTTCTTCTGGTTGCAATTAGGGCTATAAAGCCGGAGTTCTTGAAAATGGCCATCACCCGCATGTGCTACTTCTTTTCAAAGATCTCTCAGAAGTCATATGACAAGAAAGAATTGGAGGACCTACATCAATTCATGGTGGAGACCCAGAACCAACTACAGATGTGTTTACCTCCTGCATTTTTCGATATAATGGTACATCTCATGATTCGCATGGTTCATCAGATACAGGCACTGGGCCCTTTCTACTTGCATGAAATGTGGTCCTACGAGCAGTTCATGTCAGTTCTAAGCCGATATGTGCATAATCGAGCATACCCTGAGGGCTCCATGATAGAGGGTTACAGTATTGAAGAAGTCGTCGAGTGTTGTCAAGAGTGGCTACAAGTATAGAGAGGGATTGGTAAAGGGTAGGCTGACTGGGAAGGGCACAAGTGGTAAAAAAGTGTTCGTCGACCATGCTTACAAAGAAGTGAGTCAGGCCCATTATAGTGTCTTGCAAAGCACAGAACTGATGCATCCGTACATTAAGCAACACCTGGCTACCGTTTCGGCGGATAGAAATGGTCGTTCAGATGATTGGGTCATGAAACAACACAAGCAACACCTAACTACATGGTTGAAGGACCAGAACATACAACCTGGAGAATCCACATATTCTATTACCATTAGTATGCTGGCAGAGGGGCATCGAGACAAGTGACATCTTGGAATGCTTATGACATTAATGGGTACACGTACTACACCCACACAAAGGATAGTAAATGTGTGAACCAGAACAGCGGGGTTCGAATAGAGGCTCTCGATGGAGTAGGGCAAAAGAGCCAATACTTTGGCATAATTGAAGATATATGGGAACTTCACTATGGAGGCACTTTAACAGTGGCCCTGTTCCGATGCCGTTGGATCAAGGAACATCAATTCAATGAGATTGGACTGAGAGTCCTTGACCTCAAGAATGTAGCCTACCTAGACGATCCTTGGGTGCTCGCTTCACGTGTTGCGCAAGTTTTCTATATGCCTGACCCGCAAACTAACATCACCCCAAAGAAGAAGATAAAGCATGTGGTAGCCTCTGGGAAACAACACATTATCGGAGTTGATGGCATGGACAATGTTGAAGCTTACAATACCTACGATGAAATGTTGCTATTCACAGACTTTTGTAAGAAGATCAATGTTGTGGAAAAGAACCTACCCAAAGACATAATGCCATGGGAACGAAAAGGGGTCAAAGGGAAAATTGTTACGGCAGGGGCTAGCTAGTTGGTGTGTGTGAGACTACCTTTGTGTATGTGTGTGAGAGACTACCTTTTATGTATGTGTGTGAGGCTACCTTTGTGTATGTGTGTGAGAGACTACCTTTTATGTATGTTGTGAGAGACTACATTTGTGTATTTGTGTGACTTCATTTATGTATGTCTTGTTATATATGTTCCAAATTTAGTTGGTCATTATATTGGTCGACTTCTGACGGAGCGAAGCAGAGGCCCGTCGCCGGAGGCTTGGGCCGGAACGGTATACATACCCGTCGTTAGGGTTGCTATCTAGAAGACTACCATTATGTATTGAGTGCTTGGTAGTCATTACTTTTGAATTTGACATCATTTATTATTTCTAAATCTTGTTATAAGTTGTAGTTTTATTTAATCTAAAATTTAAAATTTTCAAAATAGTCAAATGGTCATGTGGCCATTCTACACTTATAGAGCATGATTTTACAAAATTTTAAGAAAAAGAATTATCACATTTGGAGTTCGTATGGGATTGCTCCTACCAATTCAGTGTAGGGGCGGTTCTATTTTCAACCGCCCCTACAGTGGCATCCGTAAGGCCTATAGAAGCGAACCCACCAAAAGATGACCAAGTCTGGGGCATTTTCTTCAACTTTAGCGCCAACAGGCTGCCGAAAAATCCCACGCCGCCACCACCTAGGGTTTGGGCGCGCGCCGGCCATCCCCGCTAGCCCGCCATCCGCGCTTCCCTCCTCCCTCCTCCCGCGGCCATCACTCGACGCTCCTCCCTTCGGCGACCCTCCTCCCTTCGGTGGCCCCGCCTCACTCGCGAGCGCCAGTCCTCCCTCCGGCGACCCTCTTCCCTCCGGCGCCCCCTCCTCCCTCCTCCCGCGGTGGGCTCTCCTCCCTCCAGTGCCCCATCCTCACTCACGAGCGCCCCTCCTCCCTCCAGCGCCCCCTCCTCCCTCCTCCCGCGGTGGCCATCAGGTAACCCCCCTCCTCTCTCTATCTGCATCTGCCATCTCCGTGCTGCATCATTCAAATGCTCGTGCTTTCCCCAGATCTCTCATGCTATTGTTTGACTCCTTGCCGACAACAATCCGGCTCAGCCCACGTATGCGCTGAATGTGCAGGTCGAAGCATTCGTTGGGGACGAGCGTTTAGGGCGGGGATTGGGAACACGAGGCTGCGGGTTGGAGCAAGCAAATTTGGGGTGCTAGCTTGAAGGGCTACCATCTTTTTTGGTTGGTGAGCTACACATCACATGCTAATCTCCCATTTTTGTATCCTTGCATTGTGTTTATCATTTTAATTATCTCCTATAATAGCTTTGTTCTGTCTCGAAATAACTGGGATCAAATTATCTCTTAAGGTATCTTGATTTATCAAATTATCTCCTACACATCACATTGCCCTGTCTGTTAGATCATGAAAGTAGTGTCTCTTTGATTTTACACCTATAAATTCTATGCTTTGGAAATGATAGTACATGTAATCCCTTATTAAGAAATGATAGTCCGGACAATCTACTTTTGCAAATGTAGTTAGAGGGATATACCTTTGTGTCGAGCTCAATTGAAGCCATATTCTTTTCTGTGTGACTCCATTTGAGAGCAACAACTTCAGTAAGCAAATACTATGATAGTTGAAATAAAACTGAAATAAGTAAAGTAATTTGATGTTTTTCAGGACAACCAACTAAAAACGTTTGTTAGCACAAAGGCCCTGCTAACCTTAAGTTTCATCATTGCATGAAACCTCTGATCATTCAAGTTAGTCACCTGATCAAGAAGCTTTCATACTAACTTTAATATTTTCCCAGGCTTCAGCATGTATGGGTATCTGGCGTCTATATTGAAAAAATGTAAGTAAGCTAGATTAGGGTTTTTTATTGAAAAAATGTCAGTAAGAAACTGAAAGTAGTAAAAACTTGATACATAAAACTTAAGCTAGGAAATATACAAATGCTAGGGGTACTGAAATACATATCAGGACCCAAAAAATGAGGTACTGAAGCATTGTTGTGCTATTACTGCAGTTTTCTAATCTTACTAAACACATGGTGTTGGGTACACACCTGCCCTACCTCCGCTCTCGTGCAGGGGAGTGGCGAGGGTGGTCAACTGTCGGGACCAAAAGCGAAAGTGCAAAATAACGGGACCAAAAGCGAAGGTGCAAAATAAGGAACAATGGTGCTCTGGCTCTATTCCCCCAAAAAATCCTGCTCATTACACTGTTCATCCCTTGGTATTTATACGGAATGCCAAGGGACACAGACCAAATTACAATAGGGTACAAGAAAGATTCCTTAGCGTTGTACAGTGGAAGGGCAGAATCGTACAAACACAGGCAGTGTGGAAACCCTAGCCCACCTTCCACGCGTCCGCCGCCACCCGGTCCGTGCGCACCCTCGCAGGAATGCGAGGGTTAACCTTCGGCATACGAATCATCGCTTCAAGCCGCGAAGCCCGCGTTCGCCTGCCGCCCATTAAGCTTGAAGTTTCTTCCGAAGGTGTGCAACACGGTGAGGGTTACGCACCGTGTCCTTCACGCCTCTTGCCTGCAAGAAACACCAAACACCGGCGAGGGTCGAGCCAACATCCGAGGGACACGATGAAAGACTTAAGCTTTTGCCAGAGTGTGTAGGATTCATGAGGGTTGATTCCTGTGTCAGCCTGTGTGACGTCACTGTCGAGGGTTCCTTCCCCCAACAGTAGCCCCTCGGTGGCTTGGATCTAAAAAATGATCTTTAGGCCCAAGCAGTGCCTTTTGTGTGGAAACGAAGAGTGCCCCTCGGCAGCGACGCCCGCGGCTGCTTGTGGGCCGGGCCGTCTGTTTTGCTATTGTTACTGTGCGTTTCGTTTTTTGTGCCGTGTTTTCGGGCGCCGTGCCGATTTTGTCGGGATGGGTGGCTGGCCCCTTGGTCTATAAATAGTTGGGGCTGGTGGGTGTTTGAAGTGCGCCATCCTTTTGCTCTAGCCACCCTACTGCCGTAATTTTCTTGTTGCGAAGGTTTGTTAAGTTTCCTGCGAAGGTTGAGAGGCTTGTAAGTTCAGCGAAGGTTCGAGCTAGAGAGATGGCTAGGTCAAAGCAGACTGCTCGTGTTGCGTCTCCGTCTGCTGCGGGCGACGGAGAGACATTTGAGTTTGGACTTAGTCGGGTTTGCAACTCGGACCTGGCGTCCTACGTTAGGCGAGGCTGGATTGAAGATGGAAATGTGAGGGCCAGCGCTGGAGAGACTGTTCCGAAGCCTGAGGCCGATGAGGTTATCGTATTTGAAGAGTTCTTTGAGGTTGGTCTGCGTTTTCCAGTGATTTCTTTTGTGACTTCAGTGCTTCAACATTTTAAGTTGAAATTCCATCAGCTGACTCCTTCATGCTTTACGAAGTTGTCCATTTTCGTGTGGGCTTGTCGTTCCCAGGGTGTGGCTCCACACATCGAAGGTTTCTTGCGGACTCACCGTGTTCACATGCAGCCACAGAAGATTATGGACAACGAAGGCAACGTCAGTTTTGGACAGTTAGCGGTGTACACGTTCTGCCACCGGGCTGGTTCGGAGCTTCCCATACAAGCTCAGAAGAATAAATGGACGAGCGGGTGGCAGGAGCATTGGTTTTATTATAAGCTTGGCAGAGCTGCTGATCTTTGCAGTGAGCTTCCGCCCCTCGGAGATGTGAGTGCCGAGGCCTTGATGACTGCGGAGGCACATGTGGCTGTTGATTGTCTTAGGGTGATTGCTCGCTCTCAGTGCGCTCGAGACTTGGTAGAGGAGTACTGCTGCGCTAAGGTTTGGCCCTCAGCCGACGGCAAGCTTGGTTTGCTGTTGAGGACGACTCTGCTTATGAAGCGAGGGGTTTGAAGAAACCAAAGTTGGATTTGAACAAGATCTGGGAGAGTACTCTCAAGAAATTTCCCAGTCGGAAAGCTGGCGTCGAAGCTATCCTAAAATGGGTTCAGCAAACTGTTGAAATTCTTGTCGAAAAGTTGTCGACCCTCGAGGTTAAGGCCATTCATAGTGCTGTGGGGAGCGGTGGCCGAGTCAATAGGCTCTTCGACATGCTTGGGATCTCGTACCCTGATTGGCCCGCACCTTCGAGCGAGGATGCATGCGGATACATGGGTGTATGCCGAGTCTCTGAGTGATGAGTGATTGTCAACTGGGATAATGCGCATGTTCTTTGGCTTGTGTTGTGCAGGTGTCGAGCACGGATACAGTGATCAGAGGCAAGGTGAAGGTCAAGTAGAGACGTGCCGTGACGATGGACCGGGAGCGGTGAAGGGCGGACGTGAGGCTTGGACTGAGGGACTGGTGGCCCGAGGATCAGCTGTGGTGGCTGGCAGCCTGGGACAGCGACGAGCGAAGACTTGCGGGACATGGTGTTGCTCGGGTCGAGGACCTGGGGACACGTGTCGGTGGACGGGGTGCACGGGCGGTGCATCCCCTCTACAGCTTCGGTTTGGTGGCAGAGCCAGAGAAAAACCATCGGGTGGACGGTTTCCAGGTTTGGGCCTCAAAACCTGGGCGCTGATGGTTTCCGAGTTTGGGCCACAAAACTCGGGCTGAGGACGGTTTCTAGGTTTGGGCCTCAAAACCTGGGTGCTGCGGGTTTCTGAGTTTGGGCCACAAAACTCAGGCGATGGACGGCTGGTTTCCTAGTTTGGGCCTCAAAACCGGGGGTTGGCTGTGAAGGCTGGTTTCCCGATTTGGGCCACAAAACTGGGGGCGAGGTCCATGAAAAGGACGAGCAGAGCGGTGGTGGCACGTGGCGGCAATCGGTGAGGTTGCATCGAGGCAACGCTACCAGTTGTGCGGGCGTGGCCGTCGGATCCACCTACCATCGAGTTGGTCCAGAATAACCTTAGGGTTTAGCTGGTTCGCTCTGTAAGTAGCTAGGGGTAGAGTGGGAATTAGGAATAGTTAGAATTAGGATAAGTAGGGGGAGACACCAACCTCCCCAAACATCTCAGTCATTTGCTCTTTGCTTCCATGGTTTCCTGCTCTCCCAATCCCCTGCTATAGCTAGCTGAGATCCGCAGAGAACCATACCTCTGTGTACTGGAGATTTTGAGGAAGTGATGTCGTAACCTCACTGTTGTAGCGTGTGGTAGCCACATGGTTGCAGATCGATGACTTGATTCGTATTTTGGTTCGTGTTCTTCGAGTTCTTCGTTTCTCCGCGATTTTCCCATCACTCGATCTCCCTCTCTAGTGCGTCTTTGCGAAATCCGTTTGAATCAACTTGTTCTTTATATTGAGGAGGTCATTTCGACCAAAGGGATTCATCTAACTCCTCACGAACAAGTAGATTGGGTCGATTTCATTTTTGTGGCGCTTTTTCGGTTCATACTTCTCCCCTTTTGATTTCCCGGTGTTTGTGTTGATTTGAGCGGATGATTTCTTGGGGATAGTCTCCTAACTACTTCGTGATCATCCTCTGCAAGTTTGGGAACGTGGGATTTTGGTTTGAATTGATTTGGAGAAGATTTGAGTTGAGGGCGACCAAAATCGCCCTCTCTGTTCATCCGCGGACAGTCCGCCGCTGGGATTGCGGACAGTCCGCGCGTCGGGCCTCGACCGAGTCAGTGGTCGCGTGGCTCGACTGTGTTGTTTCGGTTTGACCGGCGGACAGTCCGCCCCTGTCATCTGCGGACAGTCCGGGACTGTCCAGGGAGACTTCAGCAGCTTTGCTGTTTTTGGTGTTTGGCCGGCGGACAGTCCGCCATCTCCTCGCGGACAGTCCGCAGTAGGGGCGGACAGTCCAGGACCCTAGGGCCGGATAGTCCGGGATTTGGCTGAAGCCTCCGGTTTTGTGCGTTTGCTCTCTCGACTTGTTCGCTTGGTTTCCGGACTTCCCGTTTGACCCTAGAGTTGATCAAGGAACACCTTTAGATATCTTTGCTACTTGTTAGCATAGATATTTGGAGGTTTCTCGACGTAGCCGTCTATCTACGTTCGAGACTCGGTTCTCAAGGGTCGAACTTGTGCCGGAGCTTTTGGTGTTTGGTTCGCTATCGCTTTGTGGTGCCTCGCTGTGATCCTTGGGATCATCCACCCTCTTCCAAGGGTCTTGGGCATCACGGTTTCGGTCGTAGCTTTCGGGGGTTGATTTTGGGACATTTGGCCAAAGTTTCGAGAGAAAATTTTGAGCTCCCATTCACCCCCTCCCCTCTGGTCGCCTTGCTAGTGCTTTCTCGGTCCTTCAATTGGTATCGGAGCGGGTTAAGGATCTTCCACCTTAGCCGGTTCCAGATCCACAGAAGGCGACATGGATCGTGGCGTGGGCAAACCGCCGTTTTTCGATGGGACGAACTATGCGTATTGGAAGATACGCATGTTGGCCTATCTCCAGAGCATGGGCTCTTTTGTTTGGGAGATTTGCAACAAGGACAATTACATTGTCTTGGCTGCTCGTGTTACTCAGCTTCAGATGGATGAGCACGATGCCAATAGCCGAGCGCGTAACGCTCTTTTCTCCTGTTTGAGCATGTCCGAGTTTGATCGCGTTTCTCACCTCCCCACGGCTCGTGAGATTTGGGCGACCCTCATGCGTTTCCATGAGGGAACCACTCAAGTCAAATCCCATCTCTACGAGTCGCACAAGCGGGAGTATGAGAACTTTCGACACATGCCTGGCGAGAGCATAGAGAGTTTATTCGCTCGATTTCAGGTCATTGTCAACAAGATGAGAGCGAACAAGGAGCTGTTGCCTTTTGACGATCATGAGAGGGCTTTGAAGCTTTTGCACACTCTTGATCAGTCAGTGTGGGACTCAAAGGTCCAGGCGCTCATCGAATCATCTAACTATGAGACCCTCACTTGCGATGAGCTCTTTAGCAAGCTCAAGTCTAGTGAGATTGACGCCATGTCAAGGGCTTCTTATGAAAATCCTTTTGGCCCGACTATGGCTTTGGTTTCTGGCTCTTTTGCTAACCCCTCTGGAGGATTTGCACTTTCTTCACTCTTTTCTGTCACAGAGGACCAGCTGGAGTCTTTGGGGGATGACGAGTTGGCAATGCTCGCCAATCGGTTCTCGCGGTTCCACAACAACCGCATGAACCGTCGTCGCGGAGGAGGACGCTCAGGATGCTTTGAGTGTGACGCCCCCTTTCCTTTTTGCGAGGCTCGCTTAACGTTTATGTAAGCTGTTTGAGGTGCTTGACTTTTTGGGACTTCGCGCCTCCCCTTGTCTGAGGTGGAGGTGTAGTTTTCTTTGCAAGCCCCTGGCATTTTGCGAACGTGCTTGACTTTTTGGGACTTCGGGCCTCCCCTTGTCTGAGGTGGAGGTGTAGTTTGCTTTGCAAGCCCCTGGCATATTGCGAAGGTGCTTGACTTTTTGGGACTTCGGGCCTCCCCTTGTCTGAGGTGTAGGTGAAGTTTGCTTTGCAAGCCCCTGACATTGTGCGAGGGTACTTGCATTTTTTTGACTTCGCGCTTCCCCTTGTCTGAGGTGGAGGTGTAGTTTGCTTTTGCAAGCCCCTGCCATTTTGCGAGGGTGCTTGACTTTTTGGGACTTCGGGCCTCCCCTTGTCTGAGGTGTAGGTGAAGTTTGCTTTGCAAGCCCCTGGCGTTTCTGCGAGGGTACCTACATTTTTTAGACTTCGCGCCTCCCCTTATCTTAGGTGGAGGTGAAGTTTGCCTTACAAGCCCCTGGCGTTTCTGCGAGAGTACTTGCATTTTTTAGACTTCGCGCCTCCCCTTATCTTAGGTGGAGGTGAAGTTTGCTTTACAAGCCCCTGGCGTTTCTGCGAGAGTACTTGCATTTTTTTTAGACTTCGCGCCTCCCCTTGTCTTAGGTGGAGGAGAAGTTTGCTTTACAAGCCCCTGGCGTTTCTGCGGGAGTACTTGCATTTTTTTTAGACTTCGCACCTCCCCTTATCTTAGGTGGAGGTGAAGTTTGCTTTACAAGTTTGCTTCGAAAGTGTTTGTGTTTCGAAGCAATCTTCGAGGGTTTTCATCGATTATAAGCACTATTGAATAAGAGTTGCTTTTATCGATGTTTATAGAAAACCAAAGAATTTTTTGGGGGTTGTTGCTTGTATTAAGGATCTGGATACTGCCTCGTTAAAAAACCTTACGCCCCTTCGTAAGGAAAAAGAGTGCAACTCCTTTGTTTTGGTTACAAGCGTGGTGCTGATAAAGATGAAAGACAAAAAAGAAAATTACATGATGCGAGAGCTAGCTAAGGCTCCGCTATGGGTAGAATTTGCGAAGGTCATTAACATTCCAAGTATGTGGCAGGCTGTTTCCTTCGCTGTCAGAGAGGTGGTAGGATCCAGGGCGATTGCATTCTGTTATCATGTATGGCCCTGTCCATTTTTGCTGAAATTTTCCCGCCATGTTGGCGTTTTGTTTCCGAATGAGGACGAGGTCACCCTTCTTCAAGTTTTTGATTCTCACCTTTTTGTCTCTCCATTTTTTGGTTTCTTCTTGATACTTGCGAAGGTTGTGCACTGTGTTGCATCTCATTTCTTCGAGCAAATCTTTATCAAGCAGATGGTTTTGTTCATCTGATTCGAGGGTTGTTTTGAGAGAGCCATGTTTCAATTCTTCTGGTAACACGACTTCTTCCCCAAATAGAAGCCTAAAAGGTGTGAATTTGGTGGCTCTGCATTACGAAGTGTTATGGGACCAGGTGACCGAGGTTAGCTCTTCCACCCATTTTCCTTTGGGTCTGCCTTGTAGTTTTTTGGATATTGCTTGAAAAATTGTTGCATTAGCTATTTCAACGAGGCCATTGGATTGAGGGTGCCCGACTAAGGCGAAGCACAAGATTGTTCCAATTTGGGCTTAGAATTCATTGATGACCTCGCTGTCAAATTGGGTGCCGTTGTCGACGGTTAGATGTTTGGGAACTCCGAACCGACAAACTATTTGCTGCCAGAAAAACTTTTTCACGGCTAGGGAGGTGATAGAAGCCGACGGTCTAGTTTCAATCCACTTTGTGAAATATTCCACAGCTACCACTGCGTAACGAAGGTTTCCTTGAGCTGTTTGTAGTGGACCGACGAGGTCCATTGCCCATCTTTGCAAGGGCCATGTTGGGCATATTAGAGTTGTTGGGGCATCTGGGGCATTTTGTGTTTTTGCTGTTAGTTGGCATCCCTCGCAGTGCTTGACAATATCTTGTGCATCTCGTAATGCTGTTGGCCAAAAGAAACCTTGGCGGAAGGCTTTTCCAACTAGCGCCCTTGGGCCGTTATGGGAGCCACAGATACCTTCGTGAATGAGTTTGAGTATGTCCTTTCCTTGGTCCTGTGACACGCATTTTAGCCATGGGGAGGTCACCGAGGCTTTGAACAATGTGTTGTCCACTATTTTATAACCTCGAGCCCTTTGACTGAGCCTGTTTTCTTCCTCTTTGGAGTCGGGTTCGTGCAACCCGTTGATATAGGCCATGATTGAGGCTCTCCAATCTTCGCTCTGAATTACGTTGGTCAGCTTCACAGTTTTTTCAGAGGCTTCGATGGCTGATTGTGTTGTTACCTCGTAAAACAGGTTAGGGGGCAGCTGTAGTTGTTGTGCTGCTGCTTTGGCCAGATTGTCTGCCTCGCTGTTCTCGGATCTCGGTATCGCTTTTACTGTTATGCCGAGGAAGAAAGATTCTAACCTTCGGACATATTGTAAGTACTTTTGCAGCTCTAAATCTTTTGGTTTGTAATTTTTCTCGATATGACCCGCAATGACTTGGGAATCTGTGTTGATGACTGCCCTTCGAACTGACAATGCTCGAAGCCTTGAAAGCGCCAGTACTACAGCTTCATATTCTACGGAATTATTTGTGCACTTGAAGTCGAGTCTTTTTGCGTATCGTAGCTTCGACCCAGATGGCGAAACTAGGATAGACGAAGCTCCTGCTCCAGCTGCACCCCAAGCTCCATCGACATACACTGTCCAAAACAGATTTGTTTCGACTCTATCTCTGCGAGGGTCTGGAGTCCATTCGGCTATGAAATCTGCTAGGGCCTGTGATTTGATCGTTGTTCTTCCCATGAAGGTTATGTTGTAGCTGTTCAATTCGACTGCCCATTTTGCTATTCTGCCGACTGCCTCATTGTTCTTGAATATGTTTTCGAGGGGGTATGCTGAGGGTACTTGGATCTCGTATGCCTGGAAATAGTGCTTTAGCTTTCTTGACGCCATGACCACGGCGTACACTATCTTCTCGAGCTCTGAGTAGTTTCGCTTGGGGCCCTCGAGGGTTTCTGACACATAGTAGATTGGGGCCTGCCTGGGTTTGCTGTTTTCGTGCACCTCTTTGATCAGCACCGCGCTGGCTGCATGGGGTGAAGCTGCCACGTACAGCAGTAGCAAGTCGCCTTTGCTAGGGCTGGTCAAGACGGTTAAGTTGGTGAGATACTTTTTCAAATCCTCGAAGGCTTTCACTTGTTGAGGTCCCCAATTGAATGGAGCGGTGCTTCTCAAAGTTTCAAAGAAAGGTAATCCTCGCTCAGCTGATCTGGAGATGAACCTGTTGAGTGCTGCTAGGCGCCCTGACAATCGCTGAGCTGCTTTTTTGTTCGTTGGTGGTTCCATATTGATGATGGCATCAATTTTCTCTGGGTTTGCTTCGATCCCCCTTGCTGAGACAATACAGCCTAGCAGTTTTCCTTTGCTAACTCCGAAGACACATTTTTCAGGATTCAGCTTCAGCCCAACAGACCGAAGTTTGTTGAACACTCTTGCCAAATTTGATATGTGACTTTCTCTTTGTTGGCTTTGAACTATCAGATCATCGACATAAGCGGAGATGGCATGCTCATCTTTGAAGACGTCGGATGTCATGCGAGCGAAGGTAGAACCTGCGTTTCTTAAGCCTTCTGCCATTCTTCGGAAACAAAAGGTGCCCGAGGGTGTGATGAAGCTTGTTTTTTCTTCGTCGTCCTCATTCATCCAGATTTGATGGTATCCCAAAAAGTAGTCAAGGAGAGAAAGGATCTGACAACCAGTTGCTCTGTCTACCAAGGTGTTTATGTTTGGTAGAGGGAAATCGTCCTTCGCGCAAGCTTTGTTTAAGCACGTGAAGTCTACGCACATTCTCCACTTCTTGTTCTTTTTCTGGACTAGGACCACATTTGAGAGCCATGATGGATATTTGACGGGGCGGATGACCCCTGCATCCAAAAGTCTTTTTACCTCTGCCCTCGCTGCCTCTTTCCTTTCTTCTGACATTTTGCGGAGCTTTTGCTTGACTGGATGATACCCCTATTTTATGTTCAGGCTATGCTCAATCAAAGATCTGTTCACGCCCTTGAGGTCCTCCGCAGACCAAGCGAAGGTGTCTGAGTTTTCTTTGAGAAAACGAACAAGGTTGTGTTCTGCCTGAGTGTCGAGGTGGGCTGAGATGATTACTTTCCTTTCAGAATTGCCCTCAAAGAGCTGGACTTATTTGGTTTCTTCTTTGGGCGATGCTCTTGTTTGGTCATAGTTTGCTTCACCTTTGCTGCCGAGGTTTGTTGTTGGAGGCTTTGTTAAATTATGGACATTGCGTTGCCCAGGTGCTACTGTCCCCTCAGCGGCTCTTGCAACGTCTTGATCTCCGTATACTGCAACAACCCCCTTCGGAGCTGGAAGCTTCATGCAAAGGTATGCAGGATGAATGACTGCATTGAAGGCATTGGTGACCCCTCGGCCAAAGATTGCATTGTAAGGATAGAACATGTCAACCACGTCGAAGGTTATGTGCTCTGTTCTGCAGTTCACTTGGTCTCTAAAGGTTATGGGCAGAGAGATTTTTCCAATAGCTCTTACTTGCTGACCGCCGAAGCCGTATAGGGGGTTGCCAGCGGGTTGCAAGAGATTTCTGTCAAGCTTCATGCTATCGAAGGTTGAGGCGAACAGAATGTCCGCAGAGCTTCCTGTGTCGACCATGATTTTGGTGACTGTCCACCCTGCTAGATTAGTTTCGATCACCATAGCGTCAGTGTGAGGGTAATCCTTTAACTTCATGTCACCAGAGTCAAAGGTTATTGGGATGTGGGACCATCGCCCAAATTTGTGTGGTCCTTCGACGGCTACGTGGTGCACTCTTCTGGTATGTTCTTTTCTTTGCCTTTTGTTGCCATGATCTTCGTTGGAGCCCCCGGTGATGGCGAGTATTACACCGAAGGTTGATGTTGGGTTGTTGATGGTTGTATGGGTTTGGGCTTCGGGTTTGACAGGTTGGGGGGCTGGCAAAGCTGGTATTGGGGGCGGTGGTGGTAAAGCGTTGGTTGCTTGCTGGTTGGTTTGGGTTTGAGGGGTTGCTGGGAATGAAACAGTGTATGGTGGGTTTTGGCGTTGAGGAACGGTGGTGGGATGAAAAGGGGTATGGTTGTAATGGGGTGATGTGCGTAGAAAGGTTGGTGCGAAGGTAAGCCGTAGTTGATACGGGTGTATTGGTATGGAGGGTGGGTTGGGTTGAAGTTTGGCTTTCTGGTATGGTTGATGGTTCGGTTATCTGCCGATGCGGCTCTTTTGGATTCTTGGTACTCTTTTCCCTTGGCGAAGCACTCGCACTGTTTGGTGGTGTGACCTTTGCCTGGACCACAAAAATGGCAATACATTTTGGCGGGATCCTTTTGTTGGTTTCTTTGATCAGGCGGAGGTGGGAATCCTTGCAGATTTTGGTTGCCCGAAGGCTGAGTGACCCTTCTTTGGTCTTCGAGTGGGCCTGCTTTGTTGATTGCGCCAATGTTACTTTGATCTTGGCGAGGGTTGTTTTCTCTCGCTTGGGGCCTCGACTACGGTTTCTGTTTTGCCCTTCGGGCATCGGACTTTGTCCTGAAGTCCATGTCCGCTCTACAGTATCTTTCCATTGTTTCATGTAGTTCTTCGATTGTGTTTGTCGGTTTTCTGGCAAACTTCGAGGAGCATGGGCCTGGACGCAGACCACTGACAGCTGCGAGGATTACGGCCTCGTCGGATATTCCCGGGGTTCTTGCTCTGATTTGAATGAACCTTCGCCGGTAATCTTGTAGTGGTTCACGCTCTTCTTGTTTGCAATTGAACAACTCAATAGGGTTTGATGGGGCTGCTGTAATACCCTTGAAGTTTGTGCAGAGCCTGTCTCTGAGGTTGGCCCAGGAATCCACAGTTCCGGGGCGCAGGTTGTTGTACCATGTCTGCGCGATGTCGCGAAGGATGATTACGAAGGACTTCGCCATTGTTGATTCATCTCCCTCTACTGCGACCACTGCTGCTTCATAACTCATTATGAATTGGCGAGGGTCAGTAAGTCCGTCATAACGGGGCAAGTTTTGTGGATTGTAGCACGGTGGCCAGGGTTGGGTTTGCAGTATCTGGGAGAGTGGCCATTTTGGGTCGTAGGGCATTTGGTGTTGTTGGGCCCTCCGCTGGTTGCGAAGGTTTAGCTCTCTCTCATCTGGGTAAAGTTGGCGAAAATTTGGTGGTCTCTCAGGGTAAGGGTTGTTTATGTAATTTGGTGGCGGTGGGGGGTGGTGGTGGCTGGCGGGGGTTGCCCTGGTCCTGCACGTCATTCCCCTCTTGTGGTGGCGGCATTTCCCTGTCATTCCAACCCTCGGCTTCTGCCTCAGCTGTCGCGAGGGACTCTTCCATTCGACGGAGCTGTTCTCTTGCTTCGTCCACCTTTTGCCTGATGGCACGCAGCCGGTTGTGCTTTTCAAGATGGTCCAGGCGTCTTTTCTTCTCCTGCAATTCAGCTTGAAGTCTTTCTAAGGCCTCGAGGCCCAACTCCTCTTCATCTCCTCTCCCACCTCCTTCGGAGGTCTGCGGGTGTGGCTGTGACCCCGGCCAAGCATGAGGGCCCGGGACCTCTCCCCCTGGAGTGATTTCTTCTGTTCCCGAGGGTTCTACATTCTCTTCTACAGACTGAATCGTCGTCGTGGCCTCTCTGGTTACGCGATGGTCTCTGGTTGAGGACGCCCTTCTGTTTCCGGCCATTACGAACTCCGATCCCCACGGACGGCACCAAACTGTTGGGTACACACCTGCCCTACCTCCGCTCTCGTGCAGGGGAGTGGCGAGGGTGGTCAACTGTCAGGACCAAAAGCGAAAGTGCAAAATAACGGGACCAAAAGCGAAGGTGCAAAATAAGGAACAGTGGTGCTCTGGCTCTATTCCCCCAAAAAATCCTGCTCATTACACTATTCATCCCTTGGTATTTATAGGGAATGCCAAGGGACACAGACCAAATTACAATAGGGTACAAGAAAGATTCCTTAGCGCTGTACAACAGAAGGGCAGAATCGTACAAACACAGGCAATGCGGAAACCCTAGCCCGCCTTTCGCGCGTCCGCCACCACCCGGTCTGTGCGCACCGGTTAACCTTCGGCATGCGAATCATCGCTTCAAGCCGCGAAGCCCGCGTTCGCCTGCCGCCCATTAAGCTTGACGTTTCTTCCGAAGGTGTGCAACACAGTGAGGGTTACACACCGTGTCCTTCACGCCTCTTGCCTGCAAGAAACAGCAAACACCGGCGAGGGTCGAGCCAACATCCGAAGGTTAGATAAGCAGCCGAGGGACACGACGAAAGACTTGAGCTTTTGCGAGAGTATGTAGGATTCGCGAGGGTTGATTCCTGTGTCAGCCTGCGTGATGTCACTGCCGAGGGTTCCTTCCCCCAACACATGGGTAGCAGCTTAAAAAACAATACACCTTCTAAGAGTAGAATCAAACTTCACCGCTGAAGTGTATATCCAGAGCATGCAAAAGGCAAGGCTTGTGTAGCACGTGCTTCAGTTGACCACGAGTAATGTAAAGCAAACTGAAATTGTAGAGCGGGAGTCATTAAAAATAGAGTTTGTATGATCGATGAGAAATCCTTGTTCCGACAACAGGAAAGCTCTTTCTAACCTTATTACGTCATTAGTCAACTATTATTTATAAGCTTTACAAGATTTGACGGTAAATGAGCAATTAAAAGAACATTTTAGTCATCATAGTAAAGTAGTAATGTTTGTTTTATTGTGCAAAACGATGACACTAAATGCTGAAACATCTTTTTATGGAAAAATATTTGCATCGTAGCTGTCTATCAGAAATTAGTATTTTCCTCTCTTTTAAACATGACTATATGATTATGATCAGCTGTTTTAAAGAGTCTATGGTTATATGCCTCGTAATATGTTCAGTCTATTAGTAGGTTTGCATGTGCAAAAAAGCAAACCATTAAGATAGTCATGGGTAACCAATTAGCATTTCCTCTCTTTTACCTCATAACAATCTGTGCAGAGAAGTCGTGCAGGAAACTAAACTTCCTTAGTTGTTGATTTGTGTCACCATTGTAGCGGGTCATGCAATCTTTTAGCTGAAAGTTGGTTTACTTGTAGCACGAGAACCAGAGCTCTTTCTACTATACAGTAACCGCAGGTGGCCACACGTACTTACCTTGACATGATCTGAGCTCATAAATATTATAGAACTTTGTTTATTTCATGCATGTTCAGTATAATAAAAATTTAAACACATACCCATGCCGACCAGTATTAACTATAATTGCTATCTTAATGTTGTACATATATATTCAATCTGTCTCTTTACCTTCAGTTTAACACTGCCTACTACTACTGCCTATACTACTGCAGATGTGGCTGATGTTGGCTAGCTACTACTACCTACTACTACCTTTGTTTACAACAGTTGTTGCTTTTGTTTTGCCAAATCTTCCCTCTCCTCCTCTCTCCTTTGTTTTGTCGATGATGAACTTGTCTAAGTCCATACATTAGATGGAATGTGAGCTGATGTTCTAACACTTGTGAGGAACTTGGCATCATTAACAGCCGCCCCTACATTACCTTCTCCTACCTTCTCTGTTTTGATGCCTTTATGCTCCAAGTTCATGGGCAAATGATGATTGACATGTTTCTGAGGCCTCTTCTACTGCCTAAATTTTTTGTAATCTCTGCCTAGGTGTTATCTCTGCCTTTCAGTTTTGCACTACATTAGCAAAATACTGCTGCTAGCTTTCAGTTTTGCAGCAACAGTTTTGGTTTTGCAGCAAAATACTGCCTTTCAGTTTTGCACTACATTAGCAAAACACTGCTGCTAGGTGTTATCCCTACATTAGTTGTAGTTTTGCAAAATACTGCTGCTAGCTTTTCGTTTTGCAGTTAGAATATACAGATCAAGAAGAGAAAATACTGCTATTATTGTCATTCAGTTTATCTATCCAAATGATGATTTTTTTGCCACTACACTCATCTCCTCTCCTTTGTCTTGCCAATGATGAAATTGTCTAAGTCCATACATTATATGGAATAAGAGCTGATGATCAAGAACTTGTGAGGAACTTGGTAGCTACCTGTTTAGCCAACTCTCTCCTCTCCTTTGTTTTGCCAATGATGAAATTGCCTAAGTCTATACATTATATCAAATACCTGCGGCTGCGCCTACATTGCCTTCTCTCTTCTCTGTTATTATGCATTAGTGCTCCAAGTTCTTGATCAAATGGTGATTGACTTGTTTCTGAGGCCTCTACCGCCACCACCACCACCACTAATGCCTACTACTTTATCTTGCATATAATAGGACCAAGCACGAAATGTCGCGGAAAGCAGGCAGTGCAGCCCAAGGCCTCGAGAATGATGAGCAGCCAACCCATGGAGAGCAAGAACTAGAGGACAAGCTCCATCAGGAGCAGTTGAATCTTGAGTTACAAAATGATCTAGAGGTGATGCTTACTCAGGAAGAGCAACTTGAAGAGGAGGAAGGGGGAACAAGAGAAGACGAAAGTGATGGCGAAGAGGAGGATGAAGGACCGTCTGAATATGAAAGTCCCGATGATCCACATCCAACTGAGAAAAGACGGATGTCAATGGAGGAGGATTTGGACAAAGATTTTAACTCTGACGAAGAGGTAGGGATAAAGCCAAAGTAGCTTGTCTAATCAGCTATAGCTTTGTCCATGTTTACTAACATTTTTGACCTGTCGTATGTACAGGTCCCTCTTAGACTTTCGAAAAGGCGACGTCGACGTCCAACACGTTTCCGGACACCAGAGGAAAGGGGAGCGAAGGCAAGAATCATAGAGGCAGACATTGAGGCATCTGCTCCACAACCTCAGGGCACTACCACAGAGTCGACTGCCAAGCCAAAGAGGTCACGAGGGGATAGAAAGCCAAACCAATATCCAAAGGAGGGGGTGACCTATGTGATAAATGAGGTCGGGCCAGACGGGGCGATCTGTGATCCTCAAGAATACATAAGCAAATTCCGTAATGCGATCGGTGCCCTAATAAGAGATAATTTGAACCTAGCAATCCCTGGCTGGCCAAAAGTACCCAAGGAGAAGAAGAAGCACCTTTGGGATAACTTCCTGGTGAAAACTTTTAGGTTTCCAAAGGGAAAGGAAGAGCTTGCAAAAGATAATGCTTATAAGATAATGGGAGAATGCTTTCGACGTTGGAGGTCGGAGCTAAACAGGTTCATCCAAACAGGGAGAACTCCCTTTCATAGGTATGGAAAGATAACTCCTACCCAATGGGAGACCCTTGTTGCTGAGAAGACTTCACCGGAAGCATTGACACTTAGTGAGCATAACAAGGAGCTGGCGAAGAAGAACCAACACCACCCTCGTCTAGGCCCCGGTGGCTACGCTGGCAAGGAGGAGCAATTTAGGAAGATGGACGAGGAGGCCGAAGCTTCTGGGAATACGTCATTCATGAACTTGAAGCCACGCGCTCGTCATTGGATATATGCGAGGAGTGTGGATTCAGTCAGCAGTGGTCTCAAGTTTAATTCCACGGAGACCGAAGAGGCAGTATCAAGGATATGAAGTATGGCGAAGACAAGGTGAAGGGTGCATTCCTTCCTTCCAGAGAAGGAGACGAGCTTAGCCTTGGCTTGGGAAACCCCGTGGACACAGGCCGGACCAGAGGGGTAGGAAAACATACGACATGGAAGCGTGGATTCCAGGTAGAGCAGCACATGTACAAGAAACATGGAAGAGACCGAGCTTCTGAGCTTGAGCTCCAAGTGACAGCTCTAGTTGCAAAGGCGTTGGAGGCGCACGGATTATCTACGGAGCCACAGTCACAGATGGGGCCACCGGGAGAACTGGCTCTAGTTGGCAGCCCTCCAAATGTTCCAAGCAGCCAGGGTTCCACTACAGGCACAACCGTCGTCGATCGCATACGGGAGCCAACTAGTTGCACTTTGGTGGTCCTCGTCGGTAGGCAAAACACGGTGATGGAGGTAGCAACTGGTGTGGCACATCCTCCTGGTGGCAAGTGGCACAACAATTCCGTCCCACAGGACTACACTCAGGTGGAGGTGCATACCGTGAAGCACGAGTTCATGACGTGGAAGATAGACTACGCAACTCCTAAAGGGCTGGATTTACTAGGAGAGATCAAGAACCAGTTCATCCTCTGGCACAAACGGGACATTATATTGAATGTTGCTTCCCCAACTCCGACTGATGTGCATCCGGTGAGAGATGTGGAGGACGGAGAGGTATTTTCACCGGCTCGTGACCACAACGGGCCAGACATGACACAACCTTCTCCAGCTCGTGCCAAGCAAGGCCATGATGACATGCCACAACCTTATCCATCTGTGGCCGAGCAAGAACATGATGAGATGCCACGGCCTTCTCTAGCTCGCGCCGAGCAATCCCATGATGAAATGCAACAGTCTTCTCAACAAGCACAACCGATACATGAAGGAATGGCTTCTAAGGGTGGGCATGCAGAAGATGAGGGTACGCCTGAATGGGAACTCAGGATGAAGTATCCCATCCATACAAGGCCAGTATATGAGCCAATCTTGGACGTCATATCGATTCACAAGTGGCATGCCCATGACCAGTTCAAGCCTAAGAACCAACGTAAACATGGTAGTGCACAAGGCAGCGCACGTCCTTATGAGGAAGTCGTCAGTAGAAAACTCCACCAGGGGGTAAAGAAGTATCCCGATGTTGAAGCCATCAAATGGTCTAGTGATTGCCCGAAAGAATATGTGAGAGGCAAGAAGTTCCTACCAAATCAGATCATGCAGTGTATGCCACTTGGAATGAAAAAGTTCCATGATTGGTACTTGCGTGCTATCCCAACGACACTCGATACCATACAGGCATCCATCCCTTCTGGCACGTTTGGAACCCCATATTTGGTAATTGCCTTCGGCTTCAGTGACATGCAGACTTGCTTCCACCTAGGAGAAATGGACGTGAATCTAATTCGCACGTGGTCCCTGTAAGTAGTCTTTGCCCTCTCGATATGGTACCAATGTAACATTTGGACTTTATTATAACTAACACAACACTTTGATTTGTAGAATGCAAGCGCACATTGTGAAACAGGTTCCAAGTTACAAATCTGGGTATGTAGACCCTCAACCTATAGCACAAATAAGATTTAAGTACCCCAAAAAGTGGAAACTAGATTGCAAAGAGCTAGATGCTGGAAAGATAGTGCAGGAGAAGGAGAAAATCCAGAGGGACAAGATAAGGGAAGAGTCCCTGAGGGTTGCCACATTCCTCTCTCACTGTTTCAAAAAACTCTAACATAACACTACAATATACATACCATACAACTTCGAGTAAGTTCGACTCTATACTTAAGGCTTTGTTCGATACATTTCGTTTGATGCAAATTAAAGAGCTTATCTATTTCTTTCTTAGGTTAAGTGAAAACATGAATCACTGGATTTGTATATGCGTCAACGTCGAAAGGAGCATGGCATGGGTCTTTGATCCAGCGGATGTTGCAGTAGAGTTATACAAAGACTTCATAGCGATTCTCAAGACGTATGTATATCGACAATCCTCATTACCTTTTATGTCTTTATATATACTTGTAACATTCACCTTTGGATACTAATAAGTTGCATTTTCTATAATCATTCTAACAGGGCATTTCAGTTCTATGTCAATCGCCACAAGGGAATGTGTGACCCTAACAGGAAGTGTGATTTGTATATCAAAACTCTATGTGCGGTAAGTGTCATTTACTCTGGTACTTCATTATGTTGTTGTGAATAGCATTACTTAACATCTTCATATATACAGTGCCCCAAGCAAAGGCCAGGGAGTGTACATTGTGGATACTATGTATGTTGTATGATTAGTTGCAGGGGTCCGTACAGGAGACACCCCAACTTGGTAAGTTTGAACCACTCTCGTAGTATGAGAAGTTCACATATGCTATGAGATACTAAACCTAAACTTGTTCTCTTGTAGTGGAAGGAAGAGAAAAACACTTCAAGGGACCCATACAAGGATGACAAGCTCCTAGAGATCGTCGGTGACCTTTGCAACTTCATATTGGACCAGATTATACATGTCAAAGGGACTTACCATAGCCTCATTTCTGAATTAGGTACAAATCCGCTTCTCCAACACCTTCGTGAGGCTGAAAGGCTAGCTCTAGGACGTTGATGAACTTTAAAATCGTTTGGACTTTAATTATAACTATGTAATTGACTTGTGGGTGACGATGGAACTTGTATGGATGTAATGGACTTATGGGTGATGATGGAACTTGTATGGATGGATGGACTTGTATTAATTCTCTTATGTTTGTGGATGAAACTTGTATGGATGATGAACTTTGCATTTCTCTTATGTATGGATGATGGAAACTTATATGGATGATGAACTTTGCACTTCTCTTATGTATGGATTATATATATGTTGTGTTGTGGTTTGAATTATATATATATATGATGTGTTGTGGTTTGAATTATATAAATATTTATTTTTTTGTTGGAAACTGCACTATAGGGGCGGCTCTAGATTGAACCGCCCGTACAGGAATACACTGTAGGGGCGGCTCAATCTAGAGCCGCCCCTACAGTCAGAGCCACTGTAAGGGCGACTGGTGATTGAACCGCCCCTACAGTGGTCCACTGTAGGGGCGGTTCAATCGCCAGCCGCCCTTACAATGGCTCTCACTGTAGGAGCGGCTACCCCAACCGCTCCTACAGTGGGTGCATTGTAAGTACAGCTTGATAGGAGCGGTTGGGCCAGCCACCCCTACAGTGCTTCTGGAGCCGCCCTTACAGTGCCTTGTTGGCATAGTTAAAGGGCTAGTATGAACAAGTCGCTCGCTAGCTAGCATCCAAATCCAAGCCAGATCGAGAGGCTTCTCTTCTATATAGTTCCTAGTTCACCAAACATATAGAAGTGAGAAGTATTGCTGGGAACAAATGTCACACCCAATTTTAAGAACAAAATCGAATGCATCATCTTATGTGTGTCCAGAGATCAATCACACACATAAGCCAATAAATTATGAAGTACCATCACATATGTTTATTACATAACGAAGATTATTCAAAGTCTTTACATAGCAGCAGATAAATAAGATAACTCTCGCGGTAGCTCCATCACAGAGAACATGACTGGTTGACCACAAGACCAGAACTCTTCAGGGAAGTCATCATTACCATAGCAATATGTTACCCATCCGGGATTTTTATCCATGTAGAGAAAAATAAACAAACATAAGTACATCTCGTACTTAACAAGTGTAACATGGGGTTCATGAGGTTCAAATAAAGCTGACACGAGTTTAACTGCAGTAGCTTTTAATTGGCAAAATTTTAGCATTAGACAACATTAATGATAACCATCCCAAGTTAACACATGTGATCGATGTGAACATGAAATCATTGAACAATATAATAACATCAATTAAAACATTATTAATCAACAACTATACCATAAGAATTCCAGGCCACTCGTAACCGTGAGCACGACTGATATAGATGTCCATGCAGTCCGCGGCCCACCGGCCCGAAGTACCAGGCCGGGCCTGGGCCGCTACCCCAGCCCGCGGCACGGCACGGGCACGGCCCGACTAAAAGGCTGGCCCGGTGCGTGGCCCGGTGGCTCCAATGGCAGCGGCGGGCAGGCCGGGGCCGGCCCAGCACTCACGCTCGCGCCGGCGTATATAAGCGGTCGGCCGTGGGCGCACGTGCACCCCTAACCCTAACTCATTCCCAAATCCCAATCCCACCCATCGCCGCAGCCGCAACCGCTCTCTTGTCTTCCTCTCGCTCTCGCCTCGCCTAGTCGCCTCTCTGAGCTTTCTCGTTTCGCTGACCTCGATCCACCGCCGTGAGACGTTCGCCCCTCCCCCTCCACTGCTCCTCCTCCTCGACGTCGACGACTGAGTTCGCTAATCCTCTTTCTCTCTGTCCCTTCCTTTGCCCTCTTCCCCTCTCATCCTCCGGTGAAACATGTGACAATGTTTTCAGATCGTATTATCGAGGCTAGTCGTAAGACCACTAATCAGATGACTAATTGTGATTAGTCGTCGATCAGGGTCGATTAGTCGGCCTGATCGGTCTAGTCGGCTAATCGGACACTTAGTCGTCCTGGTGCCTGGATGACCTGATTGACCATGTATATAGTATATATATATGATGTAAATATGGTCATAATCATGTCTTAATGAATCATTATCATGATGATTTACTACAGATCTGGAGTTTTGGACACTTACCTGTAGCTATTGTAGCTGCTGCTTGCTGATGCCAGATGGTG